>CM062291.1:258087181-259353667 GCA_031216915.1 Pictodentalium vernedei | reverse complement strand
ATACCAAATATGAATGAATTCTGACTGGTGGATCTGAACGAGGAAGTTTTTAAACAAATGTCCTCACATTGCATTAAGTTAAACTTTGGGCCAAATAGGAAGCCAAAATATTAAACCAGGGAACCGATTTGAACATACTTGAATCTGACCCACCTAGAGATGTTGTATACCAAATATGAAAGGATTCTGATTGGTGGATCTGAAGAAGAAGACTTTTAAAAGAAATTTCCTCATATTGCACTAAGTTAAAATTCGGGCTCCCACAGGAAGCCAAATATCAACCCATAGACCAGATTTGAACAAACTTGAATCGGACCCTCCTAGAGTTATGGTATACCAAATATGAAACTATTCTGACTACAGGGTCCAAAGAAGAGGATTTTTTTTAAAATTCCCTATATTGCACTAAGTTGATATTTGAGCTCCCATAGGGAACTAGAAAATTTACCCAGGTAAGCAATTTGAACAAACCTGAAACTGACCCACCTCAAGATGTTGTATACCAAATATGAATGCATTCTGACTGGTGGATGTGATGAAATTGCACCAAGTTAAAATATAGGCTCTCATAGGGAGCCCAAATATAAACCCTGGGACTTGATTTGAACAAACTTGATTCCCCCCCCCCCCCCCCCCTATAGATGTTGTATACCAGACTGTTGGAGCTGAAGAAGAAGATTTTTAACTGTGACTAGCAGCTCTATAAGTGGCAATGTCGGTCTGTCAGTCTGTCTGTCGGTCGGTCTGTCTCAATAACTCAATAACTTTTGAAATACTTGATGGAATGACTTTATATTTGGCATGTAAGTGTATCTTACTGATGTCTAGCCACTGTTCAATGCATGTGTTGTTCCAAATATTTTTCTTGGAGTTATGGCCCTTGATGGACTTAGAATTTTGTGAAATTGCACCACCTGTCGCAGCTACGGCGTCAATGTCACGATTTTTAAAGAAATTTTCTCAAATTGTACGAAGTTAAACTTTGGGCTCCAATAAAGGGACCAAATACTCACTCAGGGACCCGATTTGTACAAACTTGAATCTGACCCCACTATAGATGTTGTATACCAAATATGAAAGGATTCTGACTGGTGGATCTGAAGAAGAAGATTTTTAAAGAAATTTCCTCAAATTGCACGAAGTTAAACTTTGGGCTCCAATAAAGAGCCCAGATACTCACTCAGGGACCCGATTTGTACAAACTTGAATCTGACCCCCCTATAGATGTTGTATACCAAATATGAAAGGATTTTGACTGGTGGATCTGAAGAAGAAGATTTTTAAAGAAATTTCCTCATATTTCACTAAGTTAAAATTCGGGCTCCTCCAGGGAGCCCAATTATTAACCCAGGGACTCAATTTGAACAAACTTGAATCTGACCCCAATAGAAATGTTATATACCAAATATCAAAAGATTCTAAATGATGGTTCTGGAGAAGAAGATTTTTTTAATTTTAAAAAAGAAATTAAGGGTGCTATCAGAGTAATGCCCCTTGTAGGGTCCCCCTGTGGACGCAGAAAGTTTATTTGTACAAGCTTGAATTGACATATGATAAGGAACATGCATACCAAATTTGGTTCAGTAGTTTGGGAGGAGAAGACGATAATGTAAAGTTCATGACGGACGATGACGACGATGGACGACGACGGACGGCAAGTGATAAGTTAAGTTCCTTTCGGTGAGCTAAAAAAAGATTCACCCAATCGTTATAGCCAGAATTCTATGCAGCAATTCCATTGAGGAGTTCAGTGTTCATTGGGTTAAATATCATGTTTTGAAATCCCATCTTGTTCTGTGATGAAAACAGCTGATCTGACATTGCATATTCACAATCCAATGAGGAAATAACACTTTGAAATGTTTACTGTATTCAGCAAAAGCTTTCAAGAGGTAAAATGTGCAGTGCAGAAAATGAGAGTAAATACCCTTTATTTGTACCAAAATCTTTTATGACAGTTAATCTGAATGAGTTACATAACAAGAGGCCCCAAGGGGCCTTAATTGCTCACCTGATAAAAATGTTTAAAAAAAAATTTAAGGTCACACTCAGCATCTACATGTTAATATATACTATTCAAAAAAAGTAGGGGATGTCCAAACTGATGTTGATATTTCCGGAAAATGGTATTGGATACGCGTGATTGGACACATCAATATGTTACCAAGTTTAGTGTGGATCATGAATGTCACCAGCCAACGAAAACTTCGTGCAGGTTTTTTCGAACGAGCACCGCGTTACTGTCTGTGGGGTATGTTTTGAAATTTTCATTTGTACACTGGACGGGCTTTTTCAGAGGTCTCATCATTCTTTTCTTGGTATAAACTCGTTTATCAATAGTTTCTGGTCGAAACTTTTGAGGTATGCGAAGACTGATATGTGACGAATGTTTACGTGCCATTGGCATGTTGGAAGCTGGCAACAAACAGACTGCAGAGGCTCAAGTTCTCAAAGTTACTCAATCTGTGATTAGCAGGTTGTGGTCATGCTACCGTCAGACAGGCAATGTTGATGACAGACGTTGATCAGGCCATCCAAGGGTGACAACTGCTAACCAGGATCGTTTCATCCGAGCCACAGCATTACATAACCGCCATCAAAGTGCCTCAGAAATTGGACAGCAGCTGAACAGAGCGACAGATGTGCGAGACTATTTAAAACTGCCTATACAGCTGGAATTTGTATGCTCGATGACCTCGAATAATTCCATATTTGACTGAACATCACAGCAGCAAGGCGTAATTGGTGTAGAGCATGACAGCACTGGGACAATTGTCGGTGGAGCAACATTGTGTTTTCCGATGAATCGAGATTCACTCTCGACTTCTACGTCAGGAGAAACAGAATGTGGCGGTAACATAACCATTAGGCAGCACGATCGTTTTGGTGGTGGATCAGTTATGGTGTGGACAGGCATAACCATGACAAGCAGAATAGCATTACATGTCATCCAAGGGCGGGTCACAGGGCAGTACTACTGTGACAACATGTTAGCAGCTCATGTGATGCCATTTGTGCGATGCCACGGCCGTCAATTCATTTTCCAAGATGACAATGCAAGAGCACACAGGGCCAGAGTCACTACAGAGTTCCTCCAGGAGCAGAACTTCACTACACTGCCTTGGTCAGCACTAAGTCCAGACCTTTCATCAATCGAGCATGTCTGGGATATGCTTGGCAGGCACCTACGACAACGCCAACAGCCCCCTACCAATGTCCAGAAACTCTCAGCTCAGTCAGCTGCACTGCAGGAAGAATGGAATAACATCAGTCAAGCTGATATTGAACGTTTGGTGAGGAGTTTGCCACGTCGGATCCGCACTTGTCTCGCAAACCGAGCAGGATTTACAAGGTTTTGAGGTCTTGGATGAATGTGGTAAATTCTCTGACTGACCGTCCATGTCTTCTGCAGCTCAGAGCGTGGAATCTGTGCTTGTCAGACACCCAACTATCATTGAAATCATTCACCAGATGTCACAGTGCAATGCCTCAACTGTCATTTTGATGAAACTATAAATATATTTCTTCATATATCTCACTTTTATCAAATATCCACTACCTTTTTTTTAATAGTGTGGTTAATCTATTTTAACTGGGGTCTGTTGGGTGATTTTTGTGCAAAAGCACTCACACACCTTCAAAACACATGTTGAAGCAAAGAGAAAAGAAATCTCCCAGTGCACTCCCACCCCCTCACCCCCAACAGGGTAAAAGTTCATTTTTGTCATAAAATCACTCAAAATCTAAAGCAACAAATATAATTTTACCCCAAAATACCCCCCCCCCCCCCCACCTTTTCTGGGGGCCTCCAGTGGCCTTGTGGTCCCTGTTTGACCAGATGTGGATCTTATATACTCACAATCACAGCTAACTAAAATTTACCACAACCAGCTCTGTCCAAATCTGTCTTGTGGCTATGAAGAAGAAGATTTATTAAAGAATTGTTGTCTTTATACTGCATTAAGGTAAACTTTGGGATCCCACAGGGAGCCTAAATATGACTCAGGCAGTTGATTTGAACAGATTGTAATCTGAACCTCCTAAGGTTGCTGCATATATCAAAAGATTCTGACTGGTGGATCTGAATAAGATTTTTAATGGAATTTCCCCATAAACAACTAAGTTCAAATTTAATGTGCCATGGGGAGAGCAAATATGAACCAAGGGACTTCATTTGAACAAACTGGAATTCGACCCCACGAAGGATACTGCATACTAAATATTAAAAGATTCTGACTGATGGATCTGAAGAAGAGGAGTTTCAAAGAATATTCTTCATACTGCACTAAATTAAAATTCGAAATCCCATGGAGAGCCCAAATAAGACCAGATGGGCTGGATTTGAACAAACTTAAATCTGAACCATCTAACTAAGGTTCATGTCAAATATCAAAAGATTCTGTTTGGTAGATCTGAAGAAGAAGATTTTTAGGGAATATACCTCATATTGCACCAAGATAAAGTTCAGCTTCCCAGAGGGAACCCAAATATGACACAAGGGACTGGATTTGAGCAAACTTGAATCTGACCCACCCTAAGAAGTCTCTATACCAATCATCAAAAGATTCTGATTGGTGGATCTGAAAAAGATGAAAGTGTCAATGACACTGTAGCTCAACTTGTCAAGACATGTACATGTATAGTATGTGACACAGCAATGACAAACATCTAGGTAATGACCGGATAACAAAGGTACATACAAAGTATTGTAACAGCCTGTACATAAATACTGACCGTAGCCTGTAACAAATGTATCGGTAAAGTATTGTAAAGGTGGGTGACAGTCAGATGCTAAACTAGAAAAGAAATCTTTGAGTCCCAGAGTGGGTCTGACTGAACCCCAAAATATTTGTTCTCATAGCACAGTGATAACAAAGGCACCCCAAAACACTCATTCCTGTTCCAAGGTGAAAACAAAGGTACCCAAGAAGTTTCATGAAGATCAGTTCATAAATACAGGCTGTATAGAAGTTGTGACAAAAAACTGATTGGACCTAATTTCAGTACAAAATGGCCACTGGCAGCCATCTTGAATTTTTGACTCAGAAACACTCGTTCTCGTCACAAGGTGATAACAAAGGTACCCAAGAAGTTTCGTGAAGATCGGTTGATAAATACAGCCTCTTGCCCGAGCCGTATTGACATGTGCACTTACAGTGTATAAGTAGCAATAAATAAATCAAAATTCATCTAATTTGCATAATTTCTGCATGAGAAAAAAATCCATACTGTATGTGATGTATTCCATTTTACTAAACATTCATGCAAAAATTTATTCAAATCAGAACTTTCATACAGAAGTTCTGTACAAAAGACTGATTGCACTAATTTTGGTACAAAATGACTGCTGGTGGCCATGTTGAATTTCGGACCACACCCAAAAACACCCGTTCTCATCCCACGGTGATAACAAAGGTACCCAAGACGTTTCGTAAAGATCGGTTCATAAATACGGCCTCTAGCCTGAGACGTATAGAAGTTGTGTACCAAAAACTGATTAGACCTAATTTTGGTACAAAATGGCCACTGGAAGCCATCTTGAATTTCGGACTGCACTCAGAAACACTCGTTCTCGTCCCAAGGTGATAGCAGAGGTACCCAAGAAGTTTCGTGAAGATCGGTTGAAAAATACAGCCTCTAGCCTGAGCCGTATTGACATGTGTACTTACTGTATGTAAGTACAGTACGTGGAGAGTGTATTATCACTAAATCACTCGCAGAGTGGGGATTCCACCCGAGCAATATATGCAAATTTGTTGCAAAGCATTACCAGCACAAGCAAAGTTTCAGCCAATGGACCTCCGGGTTAAACCCGGAGGTCCATTGGCTGAAACATTGCTTGTGTTTTTAGTCGATATGTATAGAATTTGAAAGTTATGGCTTGGGTGATAACCCCACTCCGCGGGTGATTTAGTTACAATCCACACTCCACGTACTGTAGCACTGAAAAAATCAAAGTTCATCTAATTTGCATAATTTCTGCACGAGAAAAAAACCCGTATTATATGTGATGTATCCCATGTACTAAACATTCACACAAAAAATTATTCAAATCGGAGCTTTCACGTGGAAGTTCTGCACAGAAATCTGATTGCCCCTAATTTTGGATAAAATGGCTGCCGTCCATCTTGAATATCGGACCGCACCCAAAAACACTCGTTCTCGACCCATGGTGATACCGAAGGTGACCAAGAAGTTTCGTAAAGATCGGTTCATAAATGCGGCCTCTAGCCCAAGCCGTATTGGCATTTGCACTGACCATGCTGAAAGTAACACTAAATACATCAAAGTTAGTCTAGATTGCATAATTTACGTACGAGAAAAAAACCTGTATTATATGTGATGTATCCCATGGTACTAAACATTCATACAAAAAATTATTCAAATCAGCGCTTTCATATGGAAGTTCTGTGCAAAAAAACAGATTTCTGCATCATCGGTACAAAATGGTGGCTGGCAGCCATCTTGAATTTCGGACCGGACCCAAAAACACTCGTTCTCGTCCCACGGTCATAACAAAGGTACCCAAGAAGTTTCGTAAAGATCGGTTCATAAATACGGCCTCTAGCCCGAGCCGTATTGAATTGTTGACGGACAGACAGACAGACAGACGGCCAGACGGACGACTGGCCATGGCATAAGCTCAAATTTGGCTTCGCCAAAGTTGAGCTAAAGATTAAAAAAAAATGTCCTCATATTGCACTAAGTTAAAATTTAGGTCCCCATAGGGAGCTCAAATACGAACCCAGGGACTTACCCACAGACTTGTTTCGAACAAACTGGAATCTGTCCCCTCTAAGGATGTTGTATACCAAGTATCATAAGATTGTAATTTGTAGTTCTGGAGTAGATTTTTTAATTTAAAAAAAAATTAGTGGTGCGGTAACAGAATTATACCCCTTGTAGTGCCACCTGAATGCGTGGCAACTTTATTTGAACAAATTTGAATTGACATTATGATAAGGAACTTGCATATCAAATTTGGTTCAATTCGGCCCATTGGTTTAAGAAGAGAAATCGATAATGTAAAGTTCATGTTGGACGGAAGATGGATGGACGATTAGAAAGGGATCACAAAAGCTCTCCATGAGCTTCGCTTACATGAGCTAAAAATCCACACACTATACAATTAAACTACAGAGAAGCCATTTTGCAGGTTGAGTTATTTATTTGGGCTTAATACCCATTTACTTGGGTTTAATGCCACTTTTGACAGCAAATAGCCATTATCATATTGTGTCATACAGTTTTATGGGAGGTGGTGGCTGGAGTACCAGTAGAGAACCCCAAAGCAGCAGAGGGTAACTGTCAGACTTTCCAACTTACCGACCCACACAATTAGTATTATCATCGCATGAAGGCATGTATACCACTGATGTGCAATATGCCTTAGCACTCTGTACCACCATGTTCCCATTTAGAAAAATGGGATCAAGTGTCTTGCTCAATGATACAATGCAGTTCTACCCTGAATCTCCTGAAAAGTGCTGAAAACAAATTTAGTGGCTCTACATTGAATACATTAGCTTGTTGTTTTGACAGCAGCAGAAACATTATATATCAATGTTTTTTACAATTTGAGCTAGTTCCAATGAGGGGGTACAGGGAAGCAGCATTATACCTCCATTTTTGTCTCGCCTTGTATGGAGGGATTAATGCTTTCTAAAAACAATCCTGCATCACTCTGATAATGTTTACCCCTTTACCTAATGAATCAGCCACATCCACGCACATAATTTCCAATTTGAGCAATTGAAAAAATATTATTTTTCACAAAATTTCAACAATACCATATTGTGTGAAACCCATCATTGGAATGAGCTTGTTAGTCACACAATGCGGTTTTGTTAAAATGTTTTGAAAAATGTGGAAAAATAATATTTAAAATCATAAATTTTGATATCATCTGTGTTGGGTAAAGGGTTAAGACATACATAAATTCCAGTGAAATATTTTTTTGCCTCTGGTTTATTGTAAACTTGCATAAGCACTTAAAACTTTACAATATAAAGAAATATAATACAATAAAGCAAACACTGTTCTTATCTCCAGAGTAAGTGTAAGCCTAGAATATTTTCCAGTTGACTGAGAGGCAACACTTTATTGCTCTATGCTAATTCAATGTTTAAATATTTCCTTATAAACTAGCTTATTGGTTAGGGAATGTTTATTTTCCAAGATGGTAAAACAGGAATTTTTTCATCCCTTAGAGTATATCAGCTGAGTTCAAACCATAAACAATGAATGCAAAAGTTTTATTCACTCATTCATAGTATAAACTTTCATCTATAAACAATTTGATGTTTAATTTAACAGACTATCTGCATAGCTGTGAGTGTGTATGTACCTAGAATAACTAAGTTGGTACTTAACCCTTTACCCAATGCAGATGATATCAAAATTTATTATTTTAATATTTGTTTTTTCAAAAGTTTTTAACGAAACCATATCATGTGACCCCTCATTGGAACGAACTCGTTCCAATGAGGGGTCACATGATAAGATTTCATTAAAATGTTTTGAAATATAAATTTTTTTAAACTACTTAATTTGTAAATTATGCGGGAGCATAATTTATCTAACAAATCTGTGACATCCATCCATGCAATTTAAGAACTGGAGCCAGTACTATAAAACTTTTACAATTGTGTTTTCTAGAATTGTATTTTCTACCTATTAATATAACTGACAAAATGAATCATTAATATTTTAAGAGATATGGCAATTTGCCAACTGGCAAATTGCCAGATATTTGAGAATGTGGTTCATTTTAACCCATTTGAAGTCATAACTAAACTAGAGGTACTGTGAGCAAGCTCACAAAGTGATACCCCCCACGTCTCAGTTGTTGCGCTTACGAGGACACAACCATATGATGTAGCAATTGAAATGTATAAGTTAGATTATCTCCCCTTGGAAATGTCACAATGGAATTATATTGCTTCATACATATCTTCATATGGAGTTCTTCCATTGTGTAAAGTTTCATGAAAATTCTTCAAACGGTTTAGGAGGAGTTGCGCTTATAAGGATGGACAGACGGACAGGGTGATTCCTATATACCCCCACAAACTTTGTTTGCAGAGGGGGGGGGGGGGGGGGGTATAAAAATTCAACTCTAGAAAATACAACTGTAAAAGTTCTTTTGTATTGGTCCATGGACAGCTGAAAATTTTTGTTTTTAAAACATTTTAACAAAATCATATTATGTGACTCTTCACTGGAACGAACAAGCTTTTGCTCAGTAACATGACATAATTTTGTTGAAATTTTGTAAAACATTTTCCCCAAAAATAATTAAAATACAAATCTTGATATTGCGGGCATTGCGTAAATGGTTAACCCTCCACACAATGATGTCAAAATACTGAAATTTCATGCAGAGAATTTTTCTCATAATGCAACTAGGAATTTAACAAATTCAATCTTGTCTGACAGAGATCAATGAACCCTGTTGATTAGTACTGTTGAAATTTGTAATACAGCAAATTTTTTTCTGAACAAAATATGTGCTTAAAACAATATAATTTACACTTGAGGAATTTGAATCCTTCAGTTGTTTTAGAGAGCTCCAGGAATGATTTGGATAAAATAGGCAGTTACCTTTACAACTCTTGATAAGTATGCATGGATGAAACCCACTAGATGTGGATATTATTTTATACTGTGATTACCTATTCTACTATATATGAAAAGTCTATGACATAAATGTTAGTTTTACACATCAACCGTGGTGAACACGACAGCATTGGGATTTCAATAGTTAAAATTTTCATCTACAGTGGAACTACATCCAAGCTAACCTTTGGTGAGCTCGCCTTGAATGCAAACTTGTCTAAATTTATCACTTGTCACCTTGTGAAGAGTGAAATGAAAGCGGTAATTATTTATTATGTTTTTAAATAAGTTTACCTCATAAGATACCAAAAATTAACAAATATATGTTGTCTCATGTTAACAAGAGGCCCCAGGGGACCTGAGGGCACTCACCTGACATGGTAGCCTAAATATCAACCCAGAGAATTGATTTCAACAAGTTGCATCTGCTCCTAAGAAAAGCTTATACCAAATATCCAAAGATTCTGACCAGTGGATCTAAAAAAAAAAAGAAGATTTTTAAAGAATATTCCTCATATTGAACTAAGTTATAATTCGGGCTCCCACAGGGAGCCCATATATGAACCCAGGGACTTGGCTTTAACAAACTTGAATCTCACCCCCCCCCCCCCCCAAGGATGCTGCACACCAAATATCAAAACATTCCGACTATTGGATCTGAAGAAGACGATTTTTAAAGAAAATTCCTCATTTTGAACCAAGTTACAATTTGAGCTCCCACAGAGAGCCCAAATTATGGACATAGGGACATGGCTTGAACAAACTTGAATCTTAACCCCCTAAGGATGCTGCATAAAAAATATCAAAAGCATTCATCTGCTCGATCTGAAGAAGATTTTTAAAGAAAATTCCTCATTTTGAACTAAGTTGTCATTCGGGCTCCCATAGTGAGCCCAAATATGAACCAAGGGACTTGGCTTGAACAAACTTGAATCTCACCCCCCTAAGGTTGCTGCATGCCAAATATCAAAACATTCCGACTGCTGAATCTGAAGAAGATTTTTAAAGAAAAATTGCTCATATTGTCTAAGTTATAATTTGGGCTCCCACAGGGACCCAGGGATTTGGCTTTAACATACTTGAATCTCACCCCCATTAGGATGCTATACACCACATATCAAAACATTCCGCCTGCTGGATCTGAAGAAGATTTTTTAAGAAAATTCTTCATTTTTGAACTAAGTTACAATTCAAGCTCCCACAGTGAGCCCAAATATGGACCCAGGGACTTGGCTTTAACAAACTTGAATCCCCCCCCCCCCTCCCAAGGATGCTATACACCACATAGCAAAACATTCCGATTGCTGGATCTGAAGAAGAAGATTCCTCATTTCGAACTAAGTTATCATTCGGGCTCCCACAGTGAACCCAAATATGGACCTAGGGACATGGCTTGAACAAACTTGAATCTCACTCCCCAAAGGATGCTGCATACCAAATATCAAAACATTCCGACTGCTGGATCTGAAGAAGAGTTTTAAAGAAAATTCCTCATTTTGAACTAAGTTATAATTTGGGCTACCACAGTGAGCCCAAATATGAACCAAGGGACTTGGCTTGAACAAACTTGAATCTAGGGACATGGCTTGAACAAACTTGAATCTCACTCCCCTAAGGATGCTGCATACCAAATATCAAAACATTCCGACTGCTGGATCTGAAGTAGATTTTTAAAGAAAATTCCTCATTTTGAACCAAGTTATTATTCAGGCTACCACAGTGAGCCCAAATATGAACCTAGGGACTTGGCTTGAACAAACTTGAATCCCCCCCCCCCCCCCCTAAGCATGGTGCATACCCAATATCAAAAGATTCTGCCTGCTGGATCTTGAGAAGAAGATTTTCAAAGAAATTTGCCTGAAATGCACTAAGTTCGAATTCGGGCTTCTATAGTGAGCCCAAATATGAATCCAGGGGGCCGATTCAAACAAACTTGAATCAGATCCACCCCACAATGTTGCATACCAAATATCAAAAGATTCTGTCTGCTGGATCGGGAGAAGATGATTTTTTAAGAAATTTGCCTGAAATGCACTAAGGTCGAATTCGGGCTTCTATAGTGAGCCCAAATATGAACCCAGGGGACCAATTTGAACAAACTTGAATCAGATCAACCCTACAATGTTGCATACCAAATATCAAAAGCTTCTGCCTGCTGGATCTGGAGAAGAAGATTTTTTAATGTTTTTGCCATTGCCTACAGTGTTAAAAAGTGCTGACTCAGCACTTTTTCAAAGTCCCGAAACTGTACCCTATGATAAAACCAATGGCAATATTTTTTTACCAATCCTTTCTGTTGGTCCTAAGAAAGCCTCACACCAAATAAAAATTCTCGGTGCCGTGCAGTTTTGGAGATATGGGCGTTTTAATTTTTTTCTATTTTTAGCTTTTGCGGTTCCCACGGGGCTGCAGGAAAAATTTTTTTGGCATCAATCAACTACTTATGATCCATTACCAAATTTGGTTCAAATCAACCTCACAGTTCTGAAAATAGAAATTTTAGGCGTGGCCAAAATTTCTGCCCCTCCTATAACAAAGGCAAATAATGCCCGACAAACTTCTCTTGAATAAACTTGATTCTAAACCTCAAAAGGACTCTGTATATCACATATCAAGTCTCTGCTACTGGTGGTTCATTAGAAGAAAATTTTCAAAAAATTTGGCCATTTTTTCCCCACCCCTCTGCTCAATATGAGTCTAAACCTAATTTGCATAAAAATCAAAGTGCCCCTATATAAACACTACTTACATGAAATTTAATTAAAATGTGGCCAGTGGTTTAGGAGAAAGAGGCTCAAACACAACCTTCACGCCGGACGGAGGACGGATGGACAGACGACGGATGAAGAGTGATCAGAAAAGCTCACCATGACTGAAAGTCAGGTGAGCTCATAAAGCATCCATAACTCAAAATAGTATGTTATTATGTTATTAAAATGAAAAAAGCCCTGTAATTTGCAAGTTTCGTTTTCTATTTCGTTTTGGCGATAAAATTGCCAGTTGAAGTACTGCCCACCGGCACTAATGTAAACAACAAGAGGCCCCAGGGGGCCTGAGGGCGCTCACCTGACATGGTAGTCTAAATATCAAACCAGGGACTTGACTTGAATAAGCTGCATATGCCCCTCCTAAGAAAAGCATATACCAACTAGATGAAGCGATTGTGCCCACACAATACACAGGATTTTCCTTCTATTTTCAGTTCCTGCACTTTTACGTCCCAAAATTGAGATAATCGTATAAAAAACAGATTTTTTTCCCAAACAAAATACTTTCAGCCTAAATTTTGTTCTTCTTCTTAAAACGCATAAAAAACGATAAAACTAATTTTCAGGATTTTGGTCCCACTCGGACCCCAAATTTTTTGTGTAAAAAAAAAAAATTTTTTTTGTCTTAAAATTGACAGAAACGCATAAAAAACCCCCCAAAAAAAATTATGGATTTTGGTCCCACCCGGACCCCAAATATTCAGGGTAAAAAAATTTTTTTTTTTTTTGTCTTAAAACTGACCGAAATGCATAAAAAACAAAAAAAAAATTTTCAGGATTTTGGTCCAAAATTTTCCAAGTCCCACCCGGACCTCAAATTTTCAGGGGAAAAAATTATTTTTTTTTTTTTCTCTTAAAATTGACCATAACGCATAAAAAACAAAAAAAAATTTTTTTCGGATTTTGGTCCAAAATTTTTTAAGTCCCACCCGGACCCCAAATTTTCAGGGAAAAAAAAAAAATTTTGTTTTGGTCTTAAAATTGAGAGAAATGCATAAAAAACACAAAAAAAATTTTCAGAATTTTGGTCAAAAATTTTCCAAGTCCCATCCGGACCCCAAATTTTCAGGGGAAAAAAAAAAAATTTTTTTTGTCTTAAAATTGACAGAAACACATAAAAAACAAAAAAAAAAATTTTCCGGATTTTGGTCCAAAATTTTCTAAGTCCCACCCTGACCCCAAATTTTCAGGGGAAAAAAATAATTTTTTTTCGTCTTAAAATTGACCGAAACGCAGAAAAAACAAAAAAAATATTTTTTCAGATTTTGGTCCAAAGTTTCTAAGTCCGCAAGAGGACCCCAAATTTTCAGCCTAAATATGAACCTAGGGACTTGGCTTCAACAAACTTGAATCTCACCCCCCTAAGGATGCTGCATACCAAATATCAAAACATTCTTATTGCTAGATCTGAAGAAGAAGATTTTTAAAAAATACTCCTCATACTGCACTAATTTAAACATTTGGGCTCCCATAGAGAGCCCAAATATCGACCCAGGCAACTGATTTCAATAAACATGTGAAACAATCTTCCAAAGATGTTATATGTGAAATTTGAAAGCTTTTCGAGCAGTGGTTTCGGAGAAAAGTAATCTTATGTTTTTCCCATTACCCATAGTGTTAAAAAATGCTGACTCAGCACTTTTTCAAAGTCCCCAAAAAGTACCCCATGATAAAACCGATGGCAATTTTTTTTGACCATTCCATTCTGTTGGTCCTAAGGAAGCTTCACAACAAATAAGAATTCTCAGTGCCGTGTAGTTTTGGAGATATGGGCGTTTTAATTTTTTCCTATTTTTAGCTCCTGTGGTTCCCACGGGGCTATGGGAAAAAAAATTTCTGCATAAATTAGGTACTTATGACCCAATAAGCACTCACGTAAAATGTGGTTCAAATCGGCCTCGCGGTTTGGAAAATAGAAATTTGGGGCGGGGCCAAAATTTTTGCCCCTCCTTTAACATCGTCAAATATATCCCCTCCAACTTCTCTTGAACAAACTTGAGTCTGCACCTCAAAAGGAAGCTGCATACCAAATATCAAGTCTCTGCTATTGCTGGTTCTTGAGAAGAAGATTTTTTAAGAATTGGAACATTTTTGCCCCATCTCTCTACTCAATATGAGCCGAAACCTAATTTGACAAATGAAAGAGTCAATGACTCTGTAGCTCAACTTGGATATGACAGGAATTAGTACTTGCTGTGACCAAGACAACTGAATAATGAATATGACAGGAATTAGTATTTGTTTTGGCCCAGTCAACAATAATAAAAGAATTGTAAGGTGACTGTAATGGACTACAGATTAAGACCAATCATTGTAGATTATTATTTTTGTGTGGAAATTTTCAGTCCCAAACAAAATATTTTCAGACTAAAATTTTTTCTTCTTCTTCTTAAAATTGACCAAAATGCATCAAAACACAAAAAACTAATTTCCAGATTTTGGTCCAAAATTTTCTAAGTCCCACCCGGACCCCAAATTTTCAGTGTAAAAAAATTTTTTTTTTTTTTGTCTTAAAATTGACCAAAACGCATAAAAAAACAAAAAACTAATTTCCGGATTTTGGTCCAAAATTTTCCAAGTCCCACCCGGACCCCTAATTTGCATAATTTATTCACGAGAAAAACTCTGTATTATATGTAATGTATCCCATGGTACTAAACATTCATACAAAAATTTATTCAAATCAGATCTTTCATTTGGAAGTTCTGCGCAAAAATCTGATTGCACTTAATTTTGAACAAAATGGCTGCTAGCGGCTATCTTGAATTTCAGACTGGACCCAAAAACACGCCTTCTCGTCCCACAGTGATAACAAAGGTACCCAAGAAGTTTCGTGAAGATCGGTTCATAAATACGGCCTCTAGCCCGAGCCGTATTGGGATTTGCACTCACAGTGCTGAAAGTAACACTAAATAAATCAAAGTTAGCCTAATTTGCATAATTTACGCACAAGAAAAAAACCTGTAATATATGTAATGTATCCCATGGTACTAAACATTCATACGAAAAATTATTCAAATCAGAGCTTTCATATGGAAGTTCTGTACAAAAAACAGATTTCGGCATCGTCGGTACAAAATGGCTGCTGGCAGCCATCTGGAATTTGGGACTGCACCCAAAAACACTCGTTCTCGTCCCGCGGTCATAACAAAGGTACCCAAGAAGTTTCGTAAAGATTGGTTCATAAATACGGCCTCTAGCCCGAGCCATAGCAGCTTGGCACTTACAGATCTGAAAGTAACACTAAATAAATCAAAGTCAGTCTAATTTGCATAATTTACGCACGAGAAAAAAACCCGTATTATATGTGATGTATCCCATTGTACTATACATTTATACAAAACTTTATTCAAATCAGAACTTTCATACAGAAGTTCTGTACAAAAAACTGATTTTTGCATCATCAGTACAAAATGGCCACTGGCAGCCATCTTGAATTTCGGACCACACACAAAAACACTCGTTCCCGTTCCAGGGGCATAACAAAGGTACACAAGAAGTTTTGTAAAGATCGGTTCATAAATACGACCTCTAGCCCGAGCCATAGCCAATTGTTGACGTACAGACGGACAGACGGACAAACGGACGGACGGACGGACAGACGGACGACGGGCCATGACAATAGCTCAAATTTGACTTCGTCAAAGTTGAGCTAAAAATCAAAATGCCCTTATATAACCCCTAATCACATGAAATTTCATTAATATGCGGCCAGTGGTTTGGGAGAAAAAGGCCCAAACACCACCTTCACGCCAGATGCCAGACGAGAAGTGATCAGAATAGCTCACCCTGACTTTCAGTCAGGTGAGCTAAAAACAGATTCACAAGTGTGAATATTGATTTATTTAATATTTAAACTCTTATTAATATGACAAATATCGTATACATAAAATATACACCCAAAGTAGCATGGTGTACCAAATGTTCACCAATCATGGTGAAGTGGTGTTAAGTGTGTGCCAAAGGCTGGCAGCTAACACCACTTCACCACTCATGGTGAACATTTGGTACACCAAGCTACTTTGGGTATATCCTTGTACACCAAGCTACTTTGGGTATATCCTATATTTCTCCATATTGGTCTCTCACAATACCAAAGGACATCAAAATCCTACAACCAAGCTTTAGTTACACTGCAAAACATTTGCACAGACTGCTTCTAAGTCAAAGGAGGGTCATAACTCCTGTAAGCATGCAAGCCCAAACCCCACAATATGTGGATATCCTTCTCCCCCCCCCCCCCCACCCCCCATACTATTCTATCAGCATACCAAAGGACATTAAAATACGACAACTGTGGGTTGACTTATAATGCAAAATGTTTGTATGGACAGTTTTTAAAGTGTAACAAGGGTCATAATTCTGGGATATCATTTCCCCCATCTTGGTCTCTCACCACACCAAAGGGCATCAAAATCCTACAACCAAGCTTTTGTTATATTGCAAAACATTTGCACAGACAGTTTCTAAGTCTAACAAGGTGCAACGCCACCGGTATCCCCTGTCAAGAAGTGGTTACTAACCAGAAACCATCAAAATCTAAATTTTCTTAGTTCAAAAAAGTGGAAAAAGGCCCATAACTCTAGAAAAACAAGAGGCCCCAAGGAGACTTAATCGCTCACCGGCCAAAGTGGTTCAAAGAAGTATTTGGGGTCACATTCAGTTAGACATGGTTCATCAACACTACAAAAGAATGAAGTCATGAGAGACAAATTTTATGGAACTGGGGACATGGATTGAACAAACTTGAATCTTACCCCCCTGAGGATGCTGCATACTAAATATCAAAAGAATTCATCTGCTGGATCTGAAGAGGAAGACTTTTAAAGAAAATTTCTCATTTTGAACTAAGTTATCATTCGGGCTCCCACACTGAGCCCAAATCTGAACCCAGGGACTTGGCTTGAACAAACTTGAATCTCACCCCCTAAGGATGCTGCATGCCAAATATCAAAACATTCAGGCTGCTGAATCTGAAGAAGAAGATTTCTAAAGAAAAATTCCTCATATTGACTAAGTTATAATTTGGGCTCCCACAGGGAGCTCAAATATGGACCCAGGGATTTGGCTTTAACAAACTTGAATCTCCCCCCCCCTTAGGATGCTATACACCATATATCAAAACATTCTGAATGCTGGATCCGAAGAAGAAGAAGATTTTTTAAGAAAATTCCTCATTTCAAACTAAGTTACAATTCAAGCTCCCACAGTGAGCCCAAATGTGGACCTAGGGACATAGTTTGAACAAACTTGAATCTCACGCCCCTAAGGATGCTGCATACCAAATATCAAAACATTCCGACTGCTGGATCTGAAGAAGAAGATTTTTAAAGAAAATTCCCCATTTTGAACTGAGTTATCATTCAGGCTCCCACAGTGAGCCCAAATATGGACCTAGGGACATGACTTGAACAAATTTGAATCTCACCTCCCTAAGGATGCTGCATACCAAATATCAAAACATTCCGACTGCTGGATCTGAAGGAGAAGATTTTTAAAGAAAATTCCTCATTTTGAACTAAGTTGTAATTCGGGCTACCACAGTGAGCCCAAATATGAACCTAGGGACTTGGCTTGAATAAACTTAAATTTCACCCCCCTAAGCATGGTGCATACCCAGTATCAAAAGATTCTGCCTGCTGGATCTTGAGAAGAAGATTTTTAAAGAAATTTGCCTGAAATGCACTAAGTTAGAATTCGGGCTTCTATGCTGAGCCCAAATGTGAATCCAGGGAGCCGATTTGAACAAACTTGAATCAGATCCACCCCACAATGTTGCATACCAAATATCAAAAGATTCTGCCTGCTGGATCTGGAGAAGAAGATTTTTTAAGAAATTTGCCTGAAATGCACTAAGTTCGAATTTGGGTTTCTATAGTGAGCCCAAATATGAATCCAGGGGGCCAATTTGAACAAACTTGAATCAGATCCATCCCATAATGCTGTATACCAAATATCAAATGATTCTGCCCACTTGTGAAGGAGAAGAAGATTTTTTAGTAATTTCTCTAATATACATAGGGTGCTATCGGAGTTATGCCCCCTATGGAGCCCCAAGTGGGCATATCCATTTCATTTGAACAAACTTGAATTGACATATGGTAATGAACATCCATACCAAGTTTCGAACAAATCGACCTAGCGGTTTCAGAGGAGAAGTCGTTTGACAAATGTTCAAGATGCCAGATGGACGACGACGACGGACGACGACGACGGACTGCAAGTGATAAGTTTAGCTCCCTTTGGTGAGTTAAAAAATGGACAAAACCTGTTACTTGTGAATATCCTTTCCCCCATTGTAGTCTATCAGCATACCAAAGATCATTTAAATCCAACATCCACTGTCTGCGATATGCAAAAGGATGGAACCCATTTCTATATATCACAGAAACTTTGTTTTGGTGAGGGATAACAAGGGTCGTAACTCCTGTAAGCATGGACAAACAAGACCCACAATAAGTGGATATCCTTTCTCACGTGCTATTCTATCACCTGCCCAATGAACATCAAAATACGACAACTGATGTTTTGAGTTATCATACAAAATGTTCAAATGGATGGCTGTATGTACTGACAGTCGGAGATCTAAACTATATGATCGCTGGAACATCTTCCAAAAATAGGAGGCATAACAATTCAAGCAAAACAGTTTTTTTATTTCTTGCAGAACTTTAATGATTTGAGTGTCTGAGAAAAGATTTTTTTTCTAATAGCAGCAGGGCATTTAATTAATAAAATTTGCCTCAGCAAAATAATTGTTTTGAAAATGGTGTTTCCTTGGCAAAAAACACCTTTTGCCTAGGTAATTTTGAATCAAGTAAATTATGGTTTATATATTTTAGTTCAAGAAACATTAAATCAACAAAATTGTGTGAGAAATCAATGTGTTTTGGTTTATTACACACCACTGTAGTCTGTCAACTGAACAGACTATGAGATGGCAAGAAAATAAAAAAATGATGTTTGTTGTACCACTAACCCACTTGTACAACACATCAGCAACAGCCCTGTGCTGTGACACTGTGCGAGAGACATTTTCACTCTTGGCATAAAAATCACTGCAAATAGAACAGTACAATTTTGATGCAGTTTCTCCATCATCTTCCAGTTCGTATTTAACTAAATCCCCCCCCCCCCCCACAACCATCGACCATTCTCGAAATTCAATCAAAAAATTTCAATTACGGTGGAAATGGAACTTGAGAAAGTGGGTCGCATCACTTTAAATAACTCCAGTACATTTTGTGCCACTGTCGTTTCCTATCCTTCAATGATATTCAGTGACAATCCTTTTATTTGCGTAACACGACAAGTAAATTGTTTATTAATGAATACAATGGCCTTATAATGTAATTGAATGAATATAAGGGACGATGTATTTGACAATAAACTTCTTAAAAAAGTTTTTAAGATTTCATTAGTACATGTACAGTCACTTAGTGGCACCAAACACAGATATTTGTTTTAGCATGTTCAGTGGATTTACCTTAAATCTCAATGATACTGCAAATTATGTTTAGAATAAGCATTACTATATACAATATTGATATATAAACAATGAAATCAACCTCAATACAAATTTTTAATGTAATATTCCTGCGAGTTTGGTGTTCCCTACAGGAAAAAATTTATACATGTAACATTGTTCTGAAAAATCGCAGAATTCATGAAAATGCCTCAGCAAATTTATTGCCTTGGAAAATGAATTTTAGCCCGGCAATGCCTATTGCCTAGGATTAATTAAATGCCCTGTAGCCTAATCATTTTTTTTAATACTTTTTTGCTTCTTGGATCTGCTTGGATTGTGTCAAAAATCGGTGCAATCTTTACAGAAACAAGGTAATTTTCAATGTATGCCATAGATTATCATTAAGGTTTTTTCAAAATCTAATGTGCATCATGCATCAAAATGTTATTAAACTCATTTCCAAAGCATTTTGCTTAGAATCAATATGAATTAACCCATCAGCATCCACAGAACGCAGTGATTAAAGCAGTGGACATTAAACCAAAAGGTTCCATGTTCGATTCTGACCAGTGATAACTGCATTGTGTCCTTGGGAAAGACACTTAAACCTGATTACCATGTGGTGGCATGGTGGTACTGTGAACTAAGGCATACTGTACGTTGATGTGCACTTGTCTTGAACAGCTGCTGGCTTTTCTTGTGCAGAGTTAGTAAATTGGGTAGTCTGACATCTGCTCACCACTGCTCTCTGGCTTCCTCCACCCATAAAATTGTCTGACACAATGTAACTCTGTCTGTTGAAAGTGTTGTTGAACATCACTAAACAAACAAACATAAATGGCCATATCAGGCCTGTAATATTCACAAAATCACCATTCAAATCATTTTTTGCCATCCCCCCCCCCCCCCCCCCCCCCCAAACATATCCTATGATCCCTCACAGTAACAAGGACTTCAAGCACATTTCGATGAGGGTTCTTAAGGTATGTTTTGGAGGCAAAGTTAAAAATTTTCCGTCGTTCAGGTATTTGGGTCGCAAGACCCGAAATATAGTTGTGATAGGTAAAAGGATGATACTCATATGCCCCTGTTCTGGTACTTTTCAATAAAGCCCTTGTAGTGGCTTCTAGAACTGAGGCATCTGAAAGTAAATATTCCAACAGCATAACAGTCACATCATGTTAAAAGCTTCTCTCGGGGTCTCTATGGATTTGTCAAACAAAAAACAGCCTTACGATTTCTACCACTAAAATTATCAACTTTGAATGAAATACATCAGTGAGTACTCACCTGGACAGCCGATAGTGACTGATGTGTTGTCAAATTTGACATGTGATTCAAACTGTGGAGGTGGAGGAGGAGCATATGCTGGAACTGTTACCACTGGTTCTGAAGGTGGTGGCTTTGGTTCTTGTACTGGTTGCTCTGGTTTCACAACGTGCATCTGGGAAGTAGTTATCACGACCGGCCGAACCTGAGCTGCTGAGACTGAAAGATATAAAATAATCTCTATTGAGAAATTTGTGTTAATTGTACAGTGGATCCCAATGAATTGGATATTGCAAATAGAATTAACTGAATAAAAAAATGCGAATTCACACCTAATCTGTGACGGATGCAAAAATGAAAGAAAAGTCCATCAAGAACAATAACTCTGACAAAAATACTCTGAATAATACACTCTGCAATAATCTACAGTGATATGGGGCTAGGTAACAATAAGATACCACACTTGCATACCAAATATGATGTCAAACCACCAAGTATTTCAAAAGTTATAGAGTTTAACAAGACAAACGGTGACCGCCCAGCCACGGGTGCCCCGAACTATGGCCAAATGGCCTATAATACTGGAATGAAAAGTTTTGTGTTGAATTTGTTCAGGATGAAAAACCTGATTCTGTGAGAGAATTAAGTTTTCCCATTCCTGTGACCTTGACCTTTGTCACATCAAGCATGGTGTTGCTGTGCAACAGACTTTCCATTGGTCTTTACCATTGTGTGAAGTTTTGTGGAAATCCACCCAAGCATTATAGAATTATGGCTTTGGATGGACAAATACTGTCTGTGAGAGAATTAAGCTTTCCCATTCCTGTGACCTTCACCTTTCTAACTCAAGCATGGTGTTGTTGTGCAAGACCTTCCATTGGTCTTTACCCTTGTGCAAAGTTTTATTTAAATCCACCAAATCATTATGGAGTTATGGCTTCGGACGGACAAATAAAGTCCCTTTTGGGTCATGAAACCTCGCTGGTCACAGTCTGATAGACCGACATACAGAAAGACAAAATAGATAGACCGGTCGACATTGCCATATGTAGTGTTACTTGTTACAACTAAAAATGCAATTACCAAACCTCCTGTCATTTTGTTTAGCACAAATTAGAGCCAACACAAAATAGTGTCAAAACGCATCAACTCAAAGTTCACAGGACTAACAGTGTACTTCGAGTTATCTACATTTGGCAATTTTGGGGTAATTAGGTAATTTTGACTGGCAAAGGGAATTGTGTACAGTGTTTCCTAGTGCTTCAAACATTTATTTCAGCTTATAATCTTACTGCATCGTTTGTACATGAAACTATGTGCACAACACTTACTGTCTGTTGAATTTTTGATAAAAAAAATTACAAACAATTTGTTAATCTTATTTTATCAACTGATAAAAATCTGAAATGTACAAACAGACAAGGAATCCTACCAATAACATGAATGTTGATCAACATGAATGCAGCCAAATAATAAATCAGAAAATCAACTAACAATAGGCTAAACATCATAAACTGAGTAAATATGACAGACAAACTGATACAAGTAGTGATGATGTGCAGTAGAAGTGGAAATAAGTTATAGGATGGGCACAGGAAAATTCCTCTCTCATATCAGCATTGATGATGCCAGTCTGCTTTGGCACTTTCCTGGGGATTGTTTTATCAGTACAAAGTCAAGCGAAGATTTTTATTGCAAACATCCAACAATTTCTTTCAACGGTTTATGTATCACAGATAGTCTATAAGAAATGTTTTACAATATCAGTCTGCTAAAGAGCAAGTTTATTGAAACTTAAATTTATAAAAGCCTCTTACTTCAATGAAAGAAATAACTTGGGGAGTAATTAGTGTTCATAAATCATTCTATAAAAACAGAATGACAGTGTCAATGACACTGTAGCTTAACTTGTGTGTTGTGTTTGATGAAAAGGATAATGTTCAATGTTTATGAAAAGATTATGAAAAAAGACAAGAATTGCGATAATTGGGAATATGTTCATTTCTGTTCCCTGTATGCTATGTTTTTGATAAAAATAATATGATGTGTACACTGTACTAAAAAGCTGAGGGGTGGGTTAATATGACCTCACAGTTAATGTATGTGGCCCTCACAGTTAAAGTATATCAATGAAAGTTACCAAGTTACAGTGACATTATTCCAAAATGAGTCAACCTATCAAGTTACATTGAAATCCCTTCATAAATATGGCCTGTAGACTGTGCTAAAGGTTTTCGGGCTTTGGGCCCCTGTAGTCGTCAGTTTCCCAATTGCATCCAAAGGGGACATTCTCATCTAGACATTATATGAAGTCAACCTACCAAGTTACAATGAAATCCCTTCATAAATATGACCTGTGGACAGTGCTAAAGGTTTTTGGGCTTTGGGCTCGGGAAGCCATCATGGTTGATAATCGCAACCAAAAGGGGACCTTCTCATTTGGGCATCATCTGGAGTGTCCCTACGAAGTTACAATGAAATCCCTTCACAAATATGACCTGTAGACTGTGCTCAAGGTTTTCAGGCTTCGGGCCCCTGAAGCTGTCACAGTTGACCAATCACGACCACAAGGGGATGTCATCATCTAGGCATTATATGGAGTCAACCTAACAGGTTACAATGAAATCCTTCCATAAATATGACCTATAGACTATGCTAAAGGTTTTGGGGTTTTGGGCTCGTGACCAAAAGGAGACAAGGTACAATGAAATCCCTTCAAAAATATCACTGTGCTAAAGGTTTTTGGTTTCCAGGCCCCTGTAGCCGTCACAGTTGCCTAATGGTGTCCAAAAGGGGCTGTTTTCATCTAGACATTATATGAAGTCAACCTACCAAGTTACAATGAAATCCCTTCATAAATATGAATTAAAGACTGTGCTAAAGGTTTTTGGGCTTTAGGCTCGGGCAGCCTTCATGGCTGAATGACCGCAACCAAAAGGGGACATTCTCATCTGGAGTGATCCTACAAAGTTACAATGAAATCCCTTCATAAATTTGACCTGTAGACTGTGCTAAAGATTTTCGGCTTCGTGCACCTGTAGCCATCACAATTGACCAATCACAACCAAAAGGGGATGTCATCATCTAGGCATTATATGGAGTCAACCTAACAAGTTACAATGAAATCCTTCCATAAATACGACCTATAGAAAATGCTAAGGGTTTTCTGGGCTCGGCAGTCAACAAGGCTGAATGATCGTGACCAAAAGGGGACGTTCACATCTAGACATTAATTGGAGTCATCCTACCAAGCTACAATGAAATCCCTTCATAATTATGACCCATAGACTGTTCTAAAGGTTTACGGGCTTCGCGTCCCTGTAGCTGTCACAGTTGCCCAATCGTGTCCAGAAGGGGACATTCTCATCTAGACATTATATGAAGTCAAACCTACCAAGCTGCAATGAAATCCCTTCACAAATATGACCTGTAGACTGTGCTAAAGGTATTCGGGCTTTGGGCTCGGGCAGCCATAATAGTTGAATGAACGCAACCAAAAGGGGACATTCTCATCTGGGCTTCATCTGGAGTGATCCTACGAAGTTACAATGAAATCCCTTCATAAATATGACCTGTAGACTGTGCTCAAGATTTTCGGGCTTTGAGCACTTGTAGCCATCACAGTTCACCAATCATGACCAAAGGGGGATGTCATCATCTAGGCATTATATGGAGTCAATCTAACAAGTTACAATGAAATCCTTCCATAAATACGACTTATAGACTATGCAAAAAGGTCTTTGGCTCGGGCAGCCATAAAGGCTGATTGATCGTGACCAAAAGGGGATGTTCTCATCTAGACATTATTTGGAGTCATCCTACCAAGCTACAATGAAATCCCTTCATAATTATGACCTGTAGAGTGTTCTAAAGGTTTTTGGGCTCGGGCCCCTGTAGCCATCACAGCTGCCCAATTGTGTCCAAAAGGGGATGTTCTACTCTAGACATTATATGAAGTCAACCTACCAAGTTACAATGAAATCCCTTCATAAATATGAATTAAAGACTGTGCTAAAGGTTTTCGGGCTTAGGGCTCGGGCAGCCATCATGGTTGAATGATCGCAACCAAAGGGGACAATCTCATCTGGGCATCATCTGGAGTGATCCTGCAAAGTTACAATGAAATCCCTTCATAAATATGACCTGTAGACTGTGCTCAAGGTTTTCGGGCTTCGTGCACCTGTAGCCATCACAGTTGACCAATCATGACCCAAAAGGGATGTCATCATCTAGGCATTATATGGAGTCAACCTAACAGGTTACGATGAAATCCTTCAATAAATATGACCTTTTGCCTATACTAAAGGTTTTTGGGCTCGGGCACCCATCAAGGCTGAATGACCGCGATCAAAATGGGACTTTCTCATCTAGATATTATTTGGAGTCATCCTACCAAGTTACAATGAAATCCCTTCATAAATATGACCTGTAGACTGTGCTAAAGGTTTTCGGGCTTTGGGCCCCTGTAGCTGTCACAGTTGCCCAATCACGTACAAAAGGGGACTTTCTCATCTAGACATTATATGAAGTCACCCACCAAGTTACAATGAAATTCCTCAATAAATATGACCTGTAGACTGTGCTAAAGGTTTTCGGGTTTTGGGCTCGGGCAGTAGTCACAGTTGGCAGATTCCGCCCAAATGAGGAAATTCTCATATAGACATCATAAGGAGTCATCCTACCAAGTTACAATGAAATCCCTCCATATTAAACATGACCTGCAGACTGTGCTAAAAGTTTTTGGGTTTCGGGCTTGGGCAGCCATCACGGTTGACAGATCATACCCAAAAGGGGACGTTCTCATCTAGGCATTATACAGAGGCATCCTACCAAGTTACAATGAAATCCCTTCATAAATACGACCTGTAGACTGTGCTAATGGTTTTCGGGTTTTGGGCTCGGGCAGCCATACCGGTTGACCGATCGCGACCAAAAGGGGACGTTCTCATCTAGACATGACTCCAAACCTGCATATGAAAATTTGTGACGATCAGACAAGAACTGCGGGGTGTAGCCTGTGCTAAAGAAAAATGTGAACAGACTCACAGACTAACAGACTTCTGCACGCGTGATGGCAATAGCTTATCTTGACTTTGTCAAGTTAAGCAAAAAATGAGGGAACCAGGGCAAAAGCCAACTTCTTCCATGCTTATGTTTCCTATTCAGTCAAATGCAAATAATATTTTGTTTATATAAATTTGTTTTATCACAAATTATAGAAGAGCCCATAGGTACTTTTCAGTAATTTGTAATAAAACAAATTTGATGAACAAATTCAGATCACCAAAAATAAAGTAGCCCTCAACCAGTTAATAATACATGGTACACGCATGGTGTTTTGGTACTTGGCCATCTGGAAAGGAGGACATCAATGTTTGACTTTGTTTGCTTAACCAGTTGAAACAACAAGCAAATTAGCCATTCAAAAACCATGGAGTGGACCTCTCTGTGGTAATTTCAAGGCATCATGTGGCCACACATCGAAATACCAGTGAATACAGTTAGCTTTTGTTATTTGGTAAGCATCAGACAAACTGAGACAGAACACAACAGCCTTTATCAGCAGATAACGTATGCCATCACCAATGTGACCTTTATTTACAAACAATAAATACATGTGAAGTGAAATGGAGAGACACCGATGATGGTTACCGTCCATCATTTCATATTTCAGTTATTTCCTAACGTACTAAACTATGCAATCTCCAAAATGACTGTGACTGACAATACTTTATTTATATCAATGCATTAAAATGTTAGACTTAATGGTAGTCCACTGTTACATTTTGCAAAGCAATGAAAATACACAGCTTTATTTGGTTTATACATAGTCACATTTTCAATGTGTTCTTCACTTAAAGTTTTGTTTTCATCTCAGATTTACCATATTATAAATATTACAACTAACACTTATTATAAAAGTTTACTTTTACAGTAAACACGAATGGTCAAGCAAGTAATACACCAATATCAATGTTCAAGTTCATGTCAGCCATTTTCTGACAACACATGTGTATTGTTGATGCTCCATGTGTGATTCGTTTTGGAAACAAATGTCATGGAGGGGGGGGGGGGGGTCACACGCATACATAATCAGGATGGAAAATGCTGATCTCCTCTATTTCATTTCTGTTTTACCAAAGCATCCACTTCCTTGAAAATATAATTCTATTGGATGTAGTACAGAATCATCACCATTGACATATCTATTCAAGATCATAAATCTGACATTTATTAACACTTACACCCAATTAGATTAGAGACACAATCCTGGCCACTACGACCATCTGATTTTTCTAAATAACCCAAATTAAGAAACATGTTATTGTTTCTTGATTAGTTATATAAATACAATTATCACATCCAGACGGGTCTCATGAAATATTTAGTTTATTCATTATGATTCCTAAGTACTTGATGCATGACTAATTTACAAGGGTTCACATCAACATGCTCATATATTCGTGGTTTAGTAATGCTTTGATTCTTCACTTAACATTACCAGCAGAAGACATTTGCAGAACCATTTCTTGAATCACTAAAATTTTTCATTTTTTTCTCAAAATATGCTCATGACCTCTACTCAAAATATGCTTATGACCTCTCATAAGATCGAGCACAAGAAACAAAACTACTTTTTCATCAAGTCTTGGCTGCCAATATAAAGAACAAACACTCAGATAGAAGATCTAACACAGCCTTGTAACCTGTAGTGTGGTGCAATTTGTCAAAAACTGTCCAGGACCATAAGGATTGGAGGTTAACTCTTACGGGCCTGTAGATTTTGTACATTTTTACCGTAACTGACAGTTGATTTTGGCAGGCAGCCAAGACTTGCTTAGAAATAACTGTGAAAGTACATTGAATGTAACCTGCAAATTTACCTAAAGACTGCATTTTGGGTCACAAGTTTTAAGCAGTAAAAAATGATCAAAGTTTGAAAGATTATTGGGTCCGAGTCACTTCTCATCAGCTTTTGAAGATCTCCAATCATTCCCTACTCCATAGTGAAATTTACAGAATGAAATCAGTAAATAAAGTCTGGACGTTGTTGAGGTACAAACCTAATTTATTGGACAAGTGTTGTTTGTTTGTTTGTTTATTTATTTATTCAAGTTTAATGAGACTTTCAACAGGTCCAGCTACATCAGTTTCACACTTGGATAGTTTCATGGGTGGAGGAACCTGACATACTGGGAGAGAACCAGTGAACAGTGGCAAGCAATGATCAGCTCTTTAACTTATTAACTCTGCACAAGCAGAGTTAGCAGCAGTTGAAGGCAAGTGCACCATCGACATGCAGTCTGTCTTAGTACACAGTGCCACCGTGGCCCCACATGTGTAATCAAGATCAAGTGTCTTGCCCAAGGTCAAAATGCAGTTACCGCTGGTCAAGATCAAACTGTCAAAGTTTTGATTTAATGTCCATTGCTGTAGCCACTGAGCTCTGGACAAGTGTCTTAAATTTCATTGTAAACTGGGACAAGTTAAAGATTCTATATATCACCCTCTGTAAAACCCAATAAAAATGCCTAAATGGCCCAAGAAAGAGCACTTCCTATAAGGCTTATTAATCATGTTGTTAAAAAAATGTCTTTTATGGCTGAGCTAAAAAAGAAATAGTCCCAAATGACTTAAGATAGTTTGAAGCATTCAGTGATACAATGTATTAAAAGAACAGTACAAAATTTATTAACCCTAAGTACACTGATTTCAAAACACCAAAACTTTCAAGCAACAATTTTTTTCCATGATACAACCAGAGCCAATACTATAAACCTTTTACAATTGTATTTTCTACTCATTAATATAACTGACTAAAATGAATCATTAGCATTTTAAAAGATATGGTAATATGCCACATCTTTGAAAATGCTCATGGTTCATTTCAACCCATTTAAAGTCATAACTAGGAAATGTAATTCTAGAAAATACAATTGTAAAAGTTTTACAGTATTGGCCCCAGGATTCAACAAATTCAGTCTTGTTTGACAGAGCTCTGGGAATTTTACAAATTCAATCTCAGAGCTCTGTCAAACAAGACTGAATTTGTTGAATTACCAGCTACATCAGGGGTAAATTTGCAGCTTGAAATTTGGATCTTTCGACACACTGCAACTGTTTTGTAAAAACTTTACTACATAACAGGTTAACCACCAATCTACCTGTTGTTGTACTGCATGTTGATGATGGAGTTATATCAGCTGTAGTTGTTATTAATGTTGAGTCTGATGATGATGTGACGAAGGGAGTGGTCCCATCTACATGCAAGCAACCATTCTCTTCTTTTTTTTCAGGAATTGAATCTGTATTCTCTTCATCTGTCGATTCTTTTATACTCTCTGCAGAAGAAAAAAAATGCGTTATTGCAATGTACAATGCTCTTTAATAATCCGGCATGAGCCCAGGCCAGAAAAAAAATTCTCTGAAGTCAAAGCTCTTGGAATGAAAGTGTCAATGACACTGTAGTTAACTTGTGTGTTGTGTTTGATGAAAAGGATAATGTTCAATGTTTATGAAAGGATTATGAAATAAAACAAGAATTGTGATAATTGGGAGTATGATCATTCCTGTTCCCTGTATGCTATGTTTATGATAAAAATAATATGAGGTGTACACTGCACTAAAGATCTGAGGGGTGGGTTAATATGACCTCACAGTTAATATATGTGGCCCTCACAGTAAACGAATATCAATAAAAGTTACCAAGTTACAGTGAAATTATTCCAAAATGAGTCATCCTATCAAGTTACATTAAAATCCCTTCATAAATATGGCCTGTAGACTGTGCTAAAGGTTTTCGGGCTTCGGACCCCTGTAGCCATCAGTTTCCCAATTGCGTCCAAAGGGGACGTTCTCATCTAGACATTATTTAAAGTTAACCTACCAAGTTACAATGAAATCCCTTAATAAATATGACCAGTGGACTGTGCTAAAGGTTTTCGGGCTTTGGGCTCTGGCAGCCATCATGGTTGAATGATCGCAACCAAAAGGGGACATTCTCACCTGGGCATCATCTGGAACGATCCTACAAAGTTACAATGAAATCCCTTCATAAATATGATCTGTACACTGTGCTCAAGGTTTTTGGGCTTCGGGCCCCTCAAGTCGTCACAGTTGACCAATCACGACCAAAAGGGGATGTCATCTAGGCATTATATGGAGTCAAACTTACGGGTTACAATGAAGTCCTTCCATAAATATGACCAATAGACTATGCTAAAGGTTTTGGGGTTTTGGGTTCGGGCAGCCATCAAGGCTGAATGATCGCGACCAAAAGGGGACGTTCTCATCTAGACATTATTTAGAATCATCCTACCCAGGTACAATGAAATCCCTTCATAAATATCACCTGTAGACTGTGCTAAAGATTTTCGGGCTTTGGGCCCCTGTAGCCAACACAGTTGCCTAATGGTGTCCAAAAGGGGCTGTTCTCATCTAGACATTACATGAAGTCAACCTACCAAGTTACAATGAAATCCCTTCATAAATATGATCTGAAGACTGTGCTAAAGGTTTTCAGGCTTTAGGCTTGGGCAGCCATCAAGGTTGAATGATCGCAACCAAAAGGGGACATTCTCATCTGGACATCAACTGGAGTGCTGCTATGAAGTTACAATGAAATCCCTTCATAAATATGACCTGTAGACTGTGCTCAAGATTTCGGGCTTCAGGCACCTGTAGCCATCACAGTTGACCAACCACGACCAAAAGGGGATGTCATCATCTAGGCATTATATGGAGTCAACCTAACAAGTTACAATGAAATCCTTCCACAAATATGACCTACAGACATGCTAAAGGTTTTTGGGCTCGGGCAGCCATCAAGGCTGAATGATCGTGACCAAAAGGGGACGTTCTCATCTGGACACTATTTGGAGTCATCCTACCAAGCTACAATGAAATCCCTTCATAATTATGACCTGTAGACTGTTCTAAAGGTTTTCGGGCTTTGGGCCCCTGAAGCCGTCACAGTTGCCCAATCGTGTCCATCTCGTTCTCATCTAGACATTATATGAAGTCAACCTACCAAGTTACAATGAAATCCCTTCATAAATATGACCTGTAGACTGTGCTAAAGGTTTTTGGGCTTCGGGCTCGGGCAGCCATCATGGTTGAATGATCGCAACCAAAGGGGACAATCCCATCTGGGCATCATCTGGAGTGATCCTGCGAAGTTACAATGAAATCCCTTCATAAATATGACCTGTAGACTGTGCTCAAGGTTTTCGGGCTTCGGGCATCTGTAGCCATCACAGCTGACCAATCACGACCAAAAGGGGATGTCATCATCTTGGCATTATATGGAGTCAACCTAACCATGTTACAATGAAATCCTTCTATAAATATAACCTTTTGCCTATGCTAAAGGTTTTTGGGCTCGTGCACCCATCAAGGCTGAATGATCACGGCCAAAATGGGACGTTCTCAACTAGACATTATTTGGAGTCAACCTACCAAGTTACAATGAAATCCCTTCATAAATATGACCTGTAGACAGTGCTAAATGTTTTTGGGCTTCGGGCACCTTTTGCCGTCAAAGTTGCCCAATCATATCCAAAAGGGGACGTTCTCATCTAGACATTATATGAAGTCAACCTACCAAGTTACAATGAAATCCCTTCATAAATATGACCTGTAGACTGTGCTAAAGGTTTTTGGGCTTCGGGCTCGGTCAGCCATCATGGTTGAATGATCGCAACCAAAGGGGACAATCCCATCTGGGCATCATCTGGAGTGATCCTGCAAAGTTACAATGAAATCCCTTCATAAATATGACCTGTAGACTGTGCTCAAGGTTTTCGGGCTTCGGGCACCTGTAGCCATCACAGCTGACCAATCACGATCAAAAGGGGATGTCATCATCTAGGCATTATATGGAGTCAACCTAACAATGTTACAATGAAATCCTTCTATAAATATAACCTTTTGCCTATGCTAAAGGTTTTTTGGGCTCGGGCACCCATCAAGGCTGAATGATCACAGCCAAAATGGGACGTTCTCATCTAGACATTATTTGGAGTCAACCTACCAAGTTACAATGAAATCCCTTCATAAATATGACCTGTAGACTGTGCTAAAGGTTTTTGGACTTCGGGCTCGGGCAGCCATCATGGTTGAATGATCGCAAGCAAAAGGTAAAATCTCATCTGGGCATCATCTGGAGTGATCCTAAGAAGTTACAATGAAATCTCTTCATAAATATGACCTGTAGACTGTGCTCGAGGTTTTCGGGCTTCGGGCACTTGTAGCCATCACAACTGACCAATCACGACCGAAAGGGGATGTCATCATCTAGGCATTATATGGAGTCAACCTAACAGGTTACAATGAAATCTTTCCATAAATATGACCTTTTGCCTATGCTAAAGGTTTTTGGGCTCGGGCACCCATCAAGGCTGCATGATCACGATCAAAATGGGACGTTCTCATCTAGACATTATTTGGAGTCATCCTCCCAAGTTACAATGAAATCCCTTCATAAATATGACCTCTAGACTGTGCTAAAGGTTTTTGGGCTTCGGGCTCCTGTAGCCGTCACAGTTGCCCAATCACGTCCAAAAGGGGACTTTCTCATCTAGACATTGTATGAAGTCAACCCACCAAGTTACAATGAAATTCCTCAATAAATATGACCTGTAGACTGTGCTAAAGGTTTTCGGGTTTTGGGCTCGGGCAGTCATTACGGTTGGCAGATCATGCCCTAATGGGGAAATTCTCATCTAGACATCATAAGGAGTCATCCTAAAAAGTTACAATGAAATCCCTCCACATTAAACATGACCTGCAGACTGTGCTAAAAGTTTTTGGGTTTCGGTCTTGGGCAGCCATCACGGTTGATAGATCATGCCCAAAAGGGGACATTCTCACATAGGCATTATACAGAGGCATCGTACCAAGTTACAATAAAATCCCTTCATAAATACGACCTGTAGACTGTGCTAATGGTTTTCGGGTTTTGGGCTCGGGCAGCCATACTGGTTGCCCGATCACGACCAAAAGGGGACGTTCTCATCTAGACATGACCCCAAACCTGCATATGAAATTTTGTGACGATCAGACAAGAACTGCGGGGTGTAGCCCGTGCTAAAGGAAAATGTGAACAAACGTCACAGACTCACAGACTCACAGACTAACAGACTCACAGACTAACAGACTTCCGCACGCGTGATGGCAATAGCTTATCTTGACTATGTGAAGTTAAGCTAAAAACAAGAGGCCCCTAGAGGCCTTAATCACTAACCTGACAATGTGGTTCAAAGAATTATTTTGGGTCACATTCAGTTAGTCATGGTTCATCAACACTACAGAGGAATGAAGTCATAAAATTATTCGTAACTCTGGTATCCATGTCAGATGATTATTATCATAGGTCTTCCTGATTGCTTCCAGTTCTATCAGCTGTAGACAAGCACTGCCAAACTTCCAAGGGTTGTTATGTCACTGCAGTTTGAAAGGCAAATTTTTATGGAAAAACACTAAGAAAAGGATTTGAACAAACTTGAACCTAACCTGCCTCACCCCACCCCCCAATCCATAGAGAGCCCAAATATTAAGCCAGGGAAGGAACTCAAATTGAACAAACTTCAATCTGGTCCCTCAAGAGATGTTACATACCAAATATGAAAGAATTCTGACTGGTGGATCTGAAGAAGATTTTTAAAGAAATCTCCTCATACTGTACTTAGTCAAATTTTGGGATTCAATAGAGAGCCCAAATAATAACCCAGGAACCCAATTTGAACAAACATGATTCTGCCCCCCTCCTTCCCCCAGAGATGCTGTATACCAAATATCAAAATAGTTTCACTGGTGGATCTGATGAAGAAGATTTTTAAAGAATATTCAACATAATGCACTAAGTTACACTTTGGGCTCCCATAGAGAGCTCAAATATAAAGCAGGGAGGGGACTTGATTTAACAAACTTGAATCTGACCCCCTCCAGAGATGTTATATATGAAATCTGAAAGGATTCTCCAATAGAAAACCCAAATATTAACTCGGGGACCCAATTTGAGCACACTTGAATCTGATCCCCCAAGAGATGCTGTATACCAAATATCAAAATATTTTCACAAGTGGAAAAGATGAAGATTTTTAATGAATATTCCTCATAATGCACTATGTTAATCTTTGGGGTCCCATAGAGGGTCTAAATCTTAAGCCAGGAACTCAAATTGAACAAACTTGAATCTGACACCACTAGAGATGTCATATCACAAATATGAAAGGATTCTGACTTTTGGATCTGAAGAAGATGATTTTTAAAGAAATTTCACTAAGTTAAACTTTGGGCTCCAATAGAGAACCCAAATATTAACCCAGAGACCCAATTTGAACAAACCTGACTCTGACCCACATAGAGATGTTGTATACCAAATATGAAAGGATTCTGCCTGGTGAATCTGAAGAAGATTTTTAAAGAAATTTCCTCATATTGCACTAAGTTAAACTTTGGGATCCTCAATATTAACTCAGGGACCCAATTTGAATAAACTTGAATCTGCCCCCCTCCCCCCCCCCCCCCCCCCCCCCCCCCCCCACCACCACTAGAAATGTTGCATACGGAATATTAAAATATTTTCATTGGAGGATCTGATGAAAATTTTTAAAGAATATTCCTCAGAAAGCACTACAGTATGTGGAGAGTGTATTATCACTAAATCACCCATGGATATTCCACTGAAGCAATAATTGCAAATAAGTTGCAAAGCATAACAGGCAGAAGCAAAGTTCCAGCCAATGGACCTCTAGGTTAAGCCCAGAGGTGACTGGCTGAAACATTGTTTGTGTTTTTTGTCCATATAAAAAGAATTTGAAAGTGATACTTTGGGTGATAACTCCACTCCATGGATGATTTAGTTACAATCCACTCTCCACATACTTAAGTTAATCTTTGGGCTCCCATAGAAAGACCAAATATTAATCCTGGGACTAGATTTGAACAAACTTGAATCTGACACCACTTGAGATGTCCTATACCAAAACAAATATGAAAGGATTCTGACTGGTGGATCTGAAGAAGATTTGTAAAGAAATTTCCTCACATTGCACTAAATTGAACTTTAGGCTCCAATAGAGAGCATAGATATTAACCCAGGGCCTGATTTGAACAAACATGAATCTGCACCCCCTAGAGATGTTGTATACCAAATATGAAAGGATTCTGACTGGTGGATCTGAGGAAGAAGATTTTTAAAGAAATTCCCTTACATTGCACTAAGTTAAAATTCTGGCTCCAATCAATAGAGAGCCCAAATATTAACCCAGGAACTCGATTTGAACAAATGTGAATCTGACCCCCACCCCCTTAGAGATGTTGTACACCAAACATATCAAAAGATTCTGACATGTGGATCTCAAGAAGATTTTGAATGCTTATTCCCCATACTGCACTAAGTTAAAATTTGGGCCCCAGAGGAAGCCCAAATATTAACTGAGGGACTTGATTTGGACAAACTGACTGTCGTAATAATGATGTACACCAAATACTAAAAGATTCTGACTAGTGGTTCTAAAGAAGATTTTTAAAGCTTATTTCTCATATTGGCCTCATTATGATTTGGGCTCCTGTATTGAGCCCAAATATGAACTGAGGAGCTGAATATGAACACACTTGTATCTGAGCCCCCTGTGGATGCTGTATACCAATTATCAAAAGATTCTGATTGTGGTTCTGGATAAGAAATTTAAAAAAGAATTTGCAAATATGCTGACACAGCATTTTTTCGATGCCCCCTACATAACACCCTGACACAACTGATGGCAACTTTGTTTTTACTATACCGTTCTACCGATCCTTAAGGATGCTTCATACTAATTTACTGATCCTTAAGGATGCTTCATACTAAATAACAGTTCCCTGTTCTGTGTGGTTTGGGAAATATGGAAGTTTGAAAGTATTCTTATTTTTAGCTCCTGGGGTTCACACAGAGACACAGGAAATTTTTTTTTTGCATGAATCAAGTTTTTATGACTCAATAATACCACATACCAAATTTGGTTCAAATTAGAACATCAGTTCAAAACATAGAAATTTTGGGGCTGAGCCAAAAATCTTGCAATCCCCCAGCCACCACCACCCCTCCACCCACATTACAAAAGAGCAAGTATTGCTCCATGAACTTCGTTTGAGGGTCAGATTCTACACCTCAAAAGTAAGCTTCATACCAAATATCAAGTCACTGTATCCACTGGTTCATGAGAAGATGATTTAAAAACAAGAGGCCCCACGGGGCCTGAAGCGCTCATCTTGTACAGAACACAATTTAAACCGAGTCCAAGAATGAGTCTACATTAAGCAAGCCATCTCCATAGGCTACACTGTCAATCCTTGAGTCCCTCAGGAGTGACAAAAATAATCTGGGCATCATGCCTTTTCTTCAGTTGATCATAAGTAAAATGTAGAGCTCCCCTATGAAGCTCCTTGATACAACCTATGTGGATTAATCTTAGTACCTCTAGAGGGTACTGAATACAAAATTTTTAATTCTTCAGCAAAATGGCCAATTCCGGCTCCCATAGAGAGCCCAAATATTAACCCAGGCTCTTAATTTGAACACAGTTAAATCTGACTTCCCTAGAGATGTTGTGTACCGAATATGAAAGCATTCTGACTGATGGATCTGAAGAAGAGAAATTGTAAAAGAAATTTCTTCGAATTGCACTAAGTTCAAATTTGGGCCACCATAGCGAGCCCAAATATTAACCTATGGATCCGATTTGAACAAATTTGAATCTGACCCCCCCTAGAGATGTTGTATACCAAATGTGAAAGCATTCTGCCAAGTGAATCTGAAGAAGATTTTTGAAGAAATTCTCTCATATTGTACTAAGTTAAATTTCATGTTCCCATATGGAGCCCAAATATTAACCTAGGCACTCGAATTGAACAACCTGGAATCTGACCCCCCTAGAGATGTTGTATACCAAATATAAAAGCATTCTGACTGGTGGATCTGAAGAAGAAGATTTTTAAAGAAATTTCCTCATATTGCACTAAGTAAAAATTTGGGCTACCATAGTGAGCCCAAATATATACCTAGGGATCTAATTTGAACAAACTTGAATCTGACCCCCATAGAGATGTTGCATACCAAATATCAAAGCATTCTGACTGATGGATCTGAAGAAGATTTTTTTAAATTACACTCCATATTGAACAAAGATAAAATTTGGGCTTCCGTAGGAAGCTCAAATATTAACCTAGGGACTTGGTTTGAACAATCTAGAATCTGACCCTCATAACAATGATGTATACCAAATATTAAAAGATTCTGACTGGTGGTTCTGAAGAAGAAGATTTTTAAAGAATATTCCCCATATTACCCTATGTTAAAACTTCGGGCTCTGTAGAGAGCCCAAATATGAACCAATGAGCTTTATTTCAACAAACTTTTATCTGGCCCCCCCTATGAATGCTGTATACCAAATATCAAAAGATTCTGATGATTGGTTCTGGAAAAAAGATTTTTAAAAATTTTTGCAAATATGCTGACTCAGCATTTTTTCGATGCCCATTACAGAACACCCTAACATAACCGATGGCAATTTTTTTTTACCATTCAATTCTACTGGTCATAAATATACTTCATACCAAATAAAAGCTCTCTGTTCCGTGGGGTTTGGGAAATATGGGCGTTTGAAAATATTTCTATTTTTAGCTCCCAGGGTTCCCATGGGGATGCAGGATTTTTTTTTTTGGCATGGGTCAAGTACATATGACGCAATACTACAACAAACCAAATTTGGTTCTACCCAGACCATCGGTTCAGAAAATAGAAATTTTGGGCGGGGCCAAAAATCTTACCCCTCCTATTACAAAGCCAAATATTACTTCACGAACTTCGTCTGAACAAACTTGATTCTACACCTCATATGGAAGCTCCATAGCAAATATCAAGTCATTGTACACACTGGTTCTTGAGAAGAAGATTTTAAAAATATTTTGGAGCATTTTCCCCCACTCCCTCCCTATGGGGCTGGGCATGCTGAGTTGAACAAAAATGAAATGCCCCTTTGGGACCATCACTCACACAAACTTTCACTTGAATTGGCCCAGTGGCTTTGGAGGAGAAGACCAAAACATGGTGTTGACGGACGACGGACAAAGAGCGATGAGATTAGCTCAGCTTGACTTTGTCAAGATGAGCTAAAAATTTTGGAGCATTTTCTCCCAGCCCCTCCCTATGGAGCGTGGCAACTTTATTTAAACAATCTTGAATTGACATATGATATGGAACATGCATATGAAATTTGGTTCAATTCGGCTCAGTGGTTTATGAGGAGATGTCAATAATGTAAAGTTTGCACCAGATGGATGACGGACAGAAAGTGATCACTTCAGCCACCTGTCCCCCTGACTTTCAGTCAGGTGAGCTAAGAGTTTTGATAAAGTTCTTAAAACTTAACCCTTTACCCAATGAATCGCCCGCATCCGCCCGCATAATATGCAAATTCAGCAGTTGAAAAAATATTATTTTTCAAAAAATTTCTACAAAATCATATCATGTGACTCCTGGTTGGAACGAGCTTGTCGAGCCCATTCCAACGAGGGGTCACATGATATGGTTTTGTTGAAATTTTTGGAAAAAATGATATTTAAAATAATAAATTTTGATATCGTCTGCGTTGGGTAAAGGGTTAAATGATACGAAACTAAAAGGTTCAAAACAGGAATCATGAAAGTATTTCATAGATACCTTTTTCTCCCCCACTTCCTATGCAAGATATGCATGTCTCATGTGAGAAGGCCAGGTGATATAGATATCTTTTTAACATGACCCACATGACAGGCTTATTAGCATATTTAATGAGTGCATGGAGTATTTACTCATCGCACTTTCTTCCGTAAACAAACAACAGGCCTTATGTTTTGAAAATATTAGCAGATGAATGATTGTCAAAGAAAATAGAAATAAAAACACAGAGAGCAAAACAAAAGGACACTTGACTCTTTTTCATGAATTTTTGGGTGAACGCCATTATGAGTGAAGAGAGTTACATGAAATTCCCTTTGAAAAGTTATGCGAATACATTGCAGAATTGATTGGGATGTGTCAATGTTCATTTCATTACAATTCTTTAACCCCTGTCTTGCCGGTGTTGGGATTTGACTTCATGGTATATATACCTGTGGTATTTTCAGAACTTTTGTGTGCTCTTTCCTATAAGCAAATCATTTTTTTTCAGAAACGGACAATATAATTCGATATAGCTACACATGCCCCTGGATTACTTTCGATGACATCAGAGTGTTTTGGTGGGGGAGAAAAATTATCCCTGATGGGGTGTGTATGAGATGGAGAAATCTCACCCTCGGGACAAGATATTTGGTCCAGACAATCGGCAAGCCTCGAGAATTGCCCAAATATCTTGCCCTAGAGTGAGATTTTCCCATCTCACAGCCACCCCCATCAGGGATAATAATATTCTCTCCCCACTATACGTGAAACATACATGTGTCCCAGGTGAGACAGCAGGGTGGGATATTTCTATCCCACCCACCCCATGTGACATACTCATTTGCATATTTTATTAGGTTGCCGGAACTATTTCATCATCGTCTGCACAATTGTAAATAAACAAAATGGCTTCACAATTTCCCGCATGTAATCCACTTGCCATTCAAAATCAACAATATTGATTTGTTTCAACTCCATGTTTCTCTGCAGATTTAATAATATCACTGCGCGAATTTATCAATCAATCAATAATCACACAATGCCCTTTACATTAGAGTTTGACATGCGCAAATTCATTAACCCGTTAACGGACAGTGTTACAAATCAATTTTTTGCTATATACATATGGTATACCTAACTTTTGTATGATCTTTCTGATGAAATTGTTCGTTTTTTCGAAAGGACTATGACTTGATAAATTGGGTATGTCAGCGTGTGACCGCCAATTATCTATAATGACGTAATCCTTGTGTGGGGGGAGAAAAATCATCCTCGATGAGTCTGAAGGTGGGAATGGGCAAATCTCACCCTCGGGGCAAGATATTTGAACCAGACCCTCAGCAAGCCTTGGGTCTGGTTCAAATATCTTGCCACTCGGGTGAGATTTCTCCATCACACCTCCAGACTCACCAGGGATCATAATAATCTTGCACTTCAATCAGATAAAAAAAACATAAAACAAGGAAAAATATATATCAGTGGGAGAAAAATCTCTGAAATCAGAGAAAACTTAAAAAAAAGCTCATTCCTAATAATAAATATATCTTCATTCCTTATTGTTGACTGAAAAATGCAAAACATCACACAGTAAATGTCGAAATGCTAATCCTTGTTTCAGAATTTTAAGCAAGTGAAAGATAAAGTAACAATACTGTTTTTGTAACTCGTTGAAGGCATGCCTTCATGATGGAGTTGGAATATTACCCAGTAAGGATTTTTGTTCAAAAACAGAAATGGGTGCGAGAAATTCTGCACTGGGCAATGCACTGGGCTAGCTGCTAGCAACCGTGTGCTCATCATCGACAGTGCTTGGGAACTTTAAATTTGCTTTCAGCAGTGGTAGTGAAACTGGAATTAGCATGGATGATACAGATGCTTTTTATGTTAATTTAGCAGAAATTACACTCAAGACTTTATTTTCAACATTATTTAGGTACAATTTCTATTTCAGCAAATTACATTTTCTGAGACGACTAAGATGACTGATACAAAGCATTCCAGTGAAAAGATTCTTAGGAAAATGAATCAGAAAGTGGATTTAAAATCGAATCTTGAAGTTTTGCAGGTCCCTACCAATTTTCAAGCACTATATCAAGGGCTTGGAATTTAAGTTTCGAATTCAAGGACTATAATCACTTTTAGGGACCTATACAAACACAGAGAGCACCTTTAGATTACTCACCAATAAATTGTAACAAAACAATTATCAATATGAAAATTTTCCACAAAGTATAATCTAACACTCTTATCAGTTAATCAGTGGACCTTTTCTCCCCTCCCACATTTTTCATTATCAATTTTTGAGAGATTTGAAATTATTTGATAATGGAAAACGCAGATATAAAACTTTTTTTTAAAAATTCTGTTCTTGCATTTTTATTCTGTCTTTCGACATATGTGACTCTTTAATGAAACAATTAATATTGTGAAACAGAACTGCAAGACCAAAAAAAATCTGGCCAAACAGCTTTTCATTTACTAGGTTTGTGCATAAACTGATCAAAGTACCTTACTGCGAGAGAACTGGACTCTTGTGGCTCTTACGGACTCTCGTCACTAAGTCCATCAGACAAGGCAAAAAAGAGAAAATGTGACAATGAGAACACAACATGGATAATATGAACTTTATTCATTTGTTACCCTGATTTATGTTGTTTTTTCAACCCTTTAACTAACATAAAAAGCAGATGACACATGCAAACAAAATTCTTGAATAACTATTTTTTTTCATTTTTTGTCTCAAAAACACAGGTTATGACCTCTCACTGGAACGAGCACGTCCCAAAGAGGGGTCATAACCTATGTTTTCAGACAAATGAAAGTGTCATTGACACTGTAGCTTAACTTGACTGTGTGTTATGTTTGATGAAAAGGATAATGTTCAATGTTTATGAAAGGATTATGAGGGGGCACGGTGGCATTGCGGTAACCGGTTCTCATCAGATCACCGAAGTTAAGCAACGTCGAGCCCGGTTAGTCCTCGGATGGGTGACCGTCTGAGCGATCGATTCAGACTCCCACATTGTGTCGATGGGCAAGGCACTTAACCCCAATTGTCCACATGGGGGGCGCGATGACGCTGTGTACTAAGGCGTACTGCATGTCGATGGTGTGCATGCCTTCAATTAATCTAACCCTGCCTGTGCTGCAGGGCGGAGTTACGATGTTGGGGAGCTGGCAGCTGCTCGTCGTTGCTCGGTGGTTCTCTCCAGGTACTCCGGCTTCCTCCACCCATAAAACTGTCACTGTCATGATTAGCCATTGTGCATAAGTATGTGACCTTAAACACCAATAAATAAATGAAAGTGTCAATGACACTGTAGCTCAACTTGTCAAGACAAAGACATGCACAATGACAAACATCTAGGTAATGACCTGATAACAAAGGTACATATAAAGTATTGTAACGGTCTGTACATAAATACTGAACGTTGTGTGTAACAAATGTATAGGTAAAGTATTGTAAAGGTAGGTGACAGTCAGATGCTAAACTAGAAAAAAATCTTTGAGTCCCAGAGTGGGTCTGACTGAACCCCAAAATATTTGTTCTCATAGCACAGTGATAACAAAGGCACCCCAAAACACACTCGTTCCTGTCCCACGGTGAAAACAAAGGTACCCAAGAAGTTTTGTGAAGATCAGTTCATAAATACGAGCTGTATAGAACTTGTGACAAAAAACTGATTGGACCTAATTTTGGTACAAAATGGCCACAGGCAGCCATCTTGAATTTTGGACCGTACCCAGAAACACTCATTCTCGTCCCAAGGTGATAACAAAGGTACCCAAGAGGTTTTGTGAAGATCGGTTCATAAATACAGCCTCTACCCTGAGCCGTATTGACATGTGAGCTCACATTGTGTAAGAAGCACTGAATAAATCAAAGTTCATCTAATTTGCATAATTTCTGCACGAAAAAAAAAACCTTACAATATGTGATGTATTCCATGTTACTAAACATTCATACAAAAATTTATTAAAATCAGAACTTTCATACAGAAGTTCTGTACAAAAGACTGATTGCACTAATTTTGGTACAAAATGGCTGCTGGTGGCCATCTTGAATTTCGGACTCTCATCCCACGGTGATAACAAAGGTATCCAAGAAGTTTCGTAAAGATTGGTTCATAAATATGGCCTCTAGTCTGAGCTGTATAGAAATTGTGTACAAAAAACTGATTAGACCTAATTTCGGTACAAAATGGCCACTGGCAGCCATCTTGAATTTTAGACCGCACCCAGAAACACTCGTTCCCATCCCAAGGTGATAACAAAGGTACTCAAGACATTTCGTGAAGATCAGTTCATAAATACAGACTCTAGTCTGAGCCGTATTGACATGTGTATTTACTGTGTGTAAGTCGCACTGAAAAAATCAAAGTTCATCTAATTTGCATAATTTCTGCACGAGAAAAAAACCCGTATTATATGTGATGTATCTCATGGTACTAAACATTCACACACAAAATTATTCAAATCAGCGCTTTCATATGGAAGTTCTGTGCAAAAATCTGATTGCACCTAATTTTGTACAAAATGGCTGCCATCGGCCATCTTGAATTTCGGACCGGACCCAAAAACACTCGTTCTCATCCCACGGTGATACCAAAGGTACCCAAGAAGTTTCGTAAAGATCGGTTCATAAATACGAGCAGTATTGGCATTTGCACTTACAGTGCTGAAAGTAACACCAAAAAACATCAAAATTAGTCTAATTTGCACAATTTACGCACGAGAAAAAACCCCGTATTATATGTGATGTATCCCATGGTACTAAACATTCATACAAAAAATTATTCAAATCAGAGCTTTCATATGGAAGTTCTGTACAAAAAACAGATTTCTGCATCGTCGGTACAAAATGGCGGCTGGCAGCCATCTTGAATTTCGGACCGCACCCAAAAACACTCGTTCTCGTCCCACTGTCATAACAAAGGTACCCAAGAAGTTTCGTAAAGATTGGTTCATAAATACGGCCTCTAGCCCAAGCCGTATCCAATTGTTGACGTACAGACAGACGGACGACGGGCCATGACAAAAGCTAAAATTTGGCTTCGCCAAAGTTGAACTAATAAATAAATAAATAAATAAATAAATAATAAAGGATTATGAAATAAGACAAGAATTGTGATAATTGGGAATATGTTAATTTCTGTTCCCTGTATGCTATGTTTTCAATAAAAATAATTTGAGGTGTAGACTGTACTGAAGAATTGCGGGGTGGGTTAATGTGGCCCTCACAGCTAATGTATGTGGCCCTCACAGTTGATGTATGTCAACAAAAGTTAGCAAGTTACAGTGAAATTATTCCAAAATGAGTCATCCTATCAAGTTACAATTAAATTCCTTCATAAATATGGCTTGTAGCCTGTGCTAAAGGTTTTCGGGCTTCGGGCCTGTGTAGCCATCACAGTTGACCGATCGAAACCAAAAGGGGACGTCCTCATCTAGACATTACACTGAGTCATCCTACGAAGTTACAATGAAATCCCTTCATAAGTACTACCTGTAGTCTGTGCTAAAGTTTTTCGGATTTTGGGCTCGGGCAACCATCATGGTTGAATGATCACAACCAATGGGGGACGTTCTCATCTAGACATTATTTAGAGTCATTCTACCAACTTACAATGAAATCCCTTCATGAATACGACCTGTAGACTGTGCTAAAGGTTTTCAGTCTTCGGGCCCCTGTAGCCATCACAGCTGACCAATCACAACCAAAAGGGGACGTTCTCATCTAGACATTATATGGAGTCAACCTACCAAGTTGCAATGAAATCCCTCCATAAAAACGACCTGTAGACTGTGCTAAAGGTTTTCGGGTTTTGGGCTCAGACAGCCATCACGGTTGACAGATCGTGACCAAATGGGGAAATTCTCAACTGGACATCATAGAGTCATCCTACCAAGTTACAATGAAATCCCTCCATAGTAAATATGACCTTACACTGTGCTAGCAGTTTTTGGGTTTCGGGCTTGGGCAGACGTCACTGTTGACAGATCATGACCAAAAGGGGACGTTCACATCTAGATATTACATAGAGTCATCCTACCAAGTTACCATAAAATCCCTTCATAAATACGACCTGTAGACTGTGCTAAAGGTTTTCAGGTTTTGGGCTCGGGCAGCCATCACGGTTGACTGATCACGACCAAAAGGGGACATTCTCTAACCTCAAACCTGCATATGAAATTTCGTGATGATCAGACAAGAACTACGGGTGTAGCCTGTGCTAAAGAAAAATGTGAACAGACTCACAGCACAGACTCACAGACTTCCGTATGTGTGATGGCAATAGCTTATCTTGACTTTGTCAATTAAGTTAAGCTAAAAATGAAAAAATAATAAAAATTAATTGGCGATTTTTGTGAATAGCGCTGGCCAGTTTTGGCTGTTACGTTGGGTGAGGGATTAAATAAATAGGCTTAGCAACTGATCCCCTAGAACAACTAACAAGAGGCCTCAGGGGGCCTGAGGGCACTCACTTGACATGGTAGTCTAAATATCAAACCAGGGACTTGAATAAGCTGCATATGCCCCTCCTAAGAAAAGCATATACCAACTAGATGAAGCGATTGTGCCCACACAATACACAGGATTTTCCTTCTATTTTCAGTTCCTGCACTTTTATGTCCCAAAATTGAGATAAATGCATAAAAAACAGATTTTTTTCCCAAACAAAATATTTTCAGCCTTAATTTCTTTTTCTTCTTAAAATGCATAAAAAACAAAAAAACTAATTTCCGTATTTTGGTCCCAACCGGACCCCAAATGTTCAGTGCAAAAAAAAAAAATTTTTTTTTTGTCTTAAAATTGACCGAAACGCCTAAAAAAAAAGAACAAAAAAAAAAAAAATTCTGGATTTTGGTCCAAAAGTTGCGAAGTCCCACCCGGACCCCAAATTTTCAGTGTAAAAAAAAATTCTTTTTTTTTGTCTTAAAATTGACCGAAACGCATAAAAAACAAAAACAAAAAAATTTCTGGATTTTGGTCCAAAAGTTTCGAAGTCCCACCCAGACCCCAAATTTTCAGTGTAAAAAAATTTTTTTTTGAAGGCTTTTCCCTCTGGAAAAGACTATTGTTTTTCTACGGATTATTATTATTTCTTTTTATTAGGCTTTTCCCTCTGGAAAAGACTATTGTTTTTCTACGGATTATTATTTTTTTGGGTTTTTTTTTTTTTTTTTTTTTTTCCACACATTTTGTCCGTACGATTCAGAAGCTATTTTCGAACCGATTTTCACAAAATTTTGCACACACATAGAGGGGCACAAAATCTAAAAATGTATCGAAGCGGATTTTTCGATTTAACCCTTATTTTGTCAGAATTGGCAAAAAACTGTCAAAATTGGGGTTTATCGGCACTTTCTCGAAACACGTCTTGTAGATTTTTTTTAAACATTCATCATTTCTAGACCTGCCTGTGACACGACCTTTGATACATACGAGATATTCGGCGATGCATATGGTAACCCTCCACAGGCTGCCAAACATCGAAATTTTGATGAAATGGGTCGGTTTCAGGCCCCCACTGCACCCAAACAATACATGAGAGATAAACATAACTTCCTGCCTGTGATACGACCTTTGATACACACGACATATCAGGTGATGCATATGGTAACCCTCCACAGGCTGCCAAACATCGAAATTTTGATGAAATGGGCTGCTTTCGGGCCCCCACAGCACCCAAACGAGACACGATAGATACACATAACTGCTTTTATTGGAAGTGGAATTCACCGAGGATCATTTTTGTACGTAATAAGGGTGTTCAGAAAACCAAGCGTTAACCTGTTTTGGGCTGGTTGAACAGCAATACCCCCAAAAAGCTCAAAACTTCATGTTTTCCGTGGATTTCTCTAGACGAGTCATGTAGATTTTCAGGAAATATTTGTCACTCCCAGATCTTGGTGTGACATTACAAGTTGCATGGACAAAATATTCCGGTCAGCAGTAGTTAACCCTCCCCGAGCTGCTAAACATAAAACTTGTGATAAAATGGGCTGTTTTTAGACACCAACAGCACCCAAACGATATACCACAGAGAAAGGGGCCTTCATTTATCCGACGCAAAATTGATCAGAAAATATTTTTGAAAGTGGTAAGGGTATTCAAAATTTGACGTCTTAACCCATTTTGGGCTGGTTAAAGAGAGATACCCATTAAAATCTTAAAATACCCATTTTCTGTGGATTTCTCTAACAACATCTCGTAGGTTTTCAAGAAAAAATCGGCTATTTGTAGGTCTTGGTGTGACATTACAAGTTGCATGGACAAAATATTGCGGTCAGCATTAGTTAACCCTCCCCGGGCTGCTGAAGGTCAAAATTGCGATAAAATGGGCTGTTTTTGCACACCAACAGCACCCAAAGGGTACACCACAAAGAAAAGTGCCTTCTTTTATCGCGCGTACAATTTATATGGAAACATTTTTGTAAGTAGTAAGGGTATTCAAAAGTCGACGTCTTAACCCATTTTGGACAGGCTAAAGAGAGATATCCCTTGAAAGCTTTAAATTCCAATTTTCTGTGAATTTCCCTATCGGTAACTTGTAGGGTTTCAAGACAAATTGACTATTCGTAGGTCTTTATGTGACATTACAAGTTGCATGGACAAAATACTCCGGTGAGCGTTTTTTAACCATCTACAAGCTGCCAATTAAGCATCGTAATGTTGTTAACATGGGACTGTTTTCAGACACGCACAGCACCTAATGTATACATGAGAGATAAACATAATCTCCTTTGTTTGAAGTGGAATTCACAGAGGACCATTTTTGTAAGTAATAAAGGTATTCAAAAAGCCAAGCGTTAACCCCTGTTGGGGAGGTTAACAGGGATACCCATCAAAAGCTTAAAAAATCGTTTTCCCTGGATTTCTTTACAAACATTTTGTGGGGTTTTCAAGAGAAAATGGCCATTGATAGGTCTTGGTGTCATATGACCAGTTGCATGGATCAATTATTCTGGTAGGCATTTGTTAACCCTTCATGGGCTACTAAATGTAAAAAAAAAATGAGGAAATAGTCTGTTTTTGGACACCAAGAACATCAAATGGAAATGCCACAGAGAAACGTAACTTCTTTTACCGGACGCAAAACTGATAGGGAAACATTGATATTGATATTAACCTATTCTACCATTAATGATGGGTTTTACCTAAACATTTTTTTATCAAACCCAAACCGAATCATTTGAGACTACTATACTCACCTTTCTCATAACATCAATGAAGGACCTTTAGTGAGGCAGTTAAAAACCATTCATCAGACACTGTGGGGTCAAGAAAAATCATGGAATCTAATCAGGAAAAGCCATGATTCTCCAGAATCATAAAGTCTAGTTTTTTTTTTTTTTTTTTTTTTTTTTTTTTTTCACACATTTTGTCCGTACGATTCAGAAGCCATTTTCGAACCGATTTTCACAAAATTTTGCACACGCATAGAGGGGCACAAAATCTAAAAATGTACCGAAGCGGAATTTTCGATTTAACCCTTGTTTCCTCAGAATTGGCAAAAAACTGCCAAAATTGGGGTTTATCGGCACTTTCTCGAAACACGTCTTGTAGATTTTTTTTAAACATTCATCATTTCTAGACCTGCCTGTGACACGACCTTTGATACATACGAGATATTCGGCGATGCATATGGTAACCCTCCACAGGCTGCCAAACATCGAAATTTTGATGAAATGGGTCGGTTTCAGGCCCCCACTGCACCCAAACAATACATGAGAGATAAACATAACTTCCTTTATTGGAAGTGGAATTCACCGAGGATCATTTTTGTCAGTAATAATGGTGTTCATAAAACCAAGCATTAACCCGTTTTAGACTGGTTAAACAGCAATAACCCCATAAAGCTAAAAAATTCATGTTTTCCGAGGATTTCTCTAGACGAGTCTTGTAGATTTTCAGGAAATATTTGTCACTCCCCGGTCTTGGTGTGACATTACAAGTTACATGGACAAAATATTCCGGTCAGCATTAGTTAACCCTCCCCGAATGCTAAACATAAAACTTGTGATAAAATGGGCTGTTTTTAGACACCAACAGCACCCAAACGATATACCACAGAGAAAGGGGCCTTCATTTATCCGACGCAAAATTGATCAGAAAATATTTTTGAAAGTGCTAAACATAATGAAAGTGTCAATGACACTGTAGCTTAACTTGTGTGTTGTGTTTGATGAAAAGGATAATGTTCAATGTTTATGAAAGGATTATGAAATAAGACAAGAATTGTGTTAATTGGGAATATGTTCATTTCTGTTCCCTGTATGCTACGTTTATGATAAAAATAATATGAGGTGTACACTGTACTAAAGATCTGAGGGGTGGGTTAATATGACCTCACAGTTAATATATGTGGCCCTCACAGTTAACATATATCAACAAAATTACAATGAAATTATTCCAAAATGAGTCATCCTATCAAGTTACATTAAAATCCCTTCATAAATATGGCCTGTAGACTGTGCTAAAGGTTTTCGGGCTTCGGACCCCTGTAGCCGTCAGTTTCCCAATTGCGTCCAAAGGGGACGTTCTCAACTAGACATTATATGAAGTCAACCTACTAAGTTACAATGAAATCCCTCCATAAATACGACCTGTAGACTGTGCTAAAGGTTTTCGGGCTTCAGACACCTGTAGACATCACAGTTGACCAACCACGACCAAAAGGGGATGTCATCATCTAGGCATTATATGGAGTCAACCTAACAAGTTACAATGAAATCCTTCCATAAATACGACCTACAGACATGCTAAAGGTTTTTGGGCTCGGGCAGCCATCAAGGCTGAATGATCGTGACCAAAAGGGGACGTTCTCATCTGGACACTATTTGGAGTCATCCTACCAAGCTACAATAAAATCCCTTCATAATTATGACCTGTAGACTGTTCTAAAGGTTTTCGGGCTTTGGGCCCCTGAAGCCGTCACAGTTGCCCACTCGTGTCCAAAAGGGGACGTTCTCATCTAGACATTATATGAAGTCAACCTACCAAGTTACAATGAAATCCCTTCATAAATATGACCTTAGACTGTGCTAAAGGTTTTCGGGCTTCAGGCTCGGGCAGCCATCATGGTTGAATGATCGCAACCAAAGAGGACAATCTCATCTGGGCATCATCTGGAGTGATCCTGCGAAGTTACAATGAAATCCCTTCATAAATATGACCTGTAGACTGTGTTCAAGGTTTTCGGGCTTCGGGCACCTGTAGCCATCACAGTTGACCAATCACGACCAAAAGGGGATGTCATCATCTAGGCATTATATGGAGTCAACCTAACAATGTTACAATGAAATCCTTCTATAAATATAAACTTTTGCCTATGCTAAAAGTTTTTGGGCTCGGGCACCCATCAAGGCTAAATGATCACGGCCAAAATGGGACGTTCTCATCTTGACCTTATTTGGAGTCAACCTACCAAGTTACAATGAAATCCCTTCATAAATATGACCTGTAGACAGTGCTAAAGGTTTTTGGGCTTCGGGCACCTTTAGCCGTCACAGTTGCCCAATCATGTCCAAAAGGGGATGTTCTCATCTAGACATTATATGAAGTTAACCTACCAAGTTACAATGAAATCCCTTCATAAATATGACCTGTAGACTGTGCTAAAGGTTTTCGGGCTTCGGGCTCGGGCAGCCATCATGAGTGAATGATCGCACGTTCTCATCTAGACATTATATGAAGTTAACGTACCAAGTTACAATGTCCCTTCACAAATATGACTTGTAGACTGTGCTTAAGGTTTTCGGGCTTCAGGTTCGGGCAGCCATCATGGTTGAATAATCGCAACCAAAGGGGACAATCTCATCTGGGCATCATCTGGAATGATCCTATGAAGTTACAATGAAATCCCTTCATAAATGTGGCCTGTAGACTGTGCTCAAGGTTTTTGGGCTTCGGGCACTTGTTACGACCAAAAGAGGATGTCATCATCTAGGCATTATATGGAGTCAACCTAATAGGTTACAATGAAATCCTTCCATAAATATGACCTTTTACCTATGCTAAAGGTTTTTGGGCTCGGGCACCCATCAAGGCTGAATGATCGCGATCAAAAGGGGACGTTCTCATCTAGACATTATTTGGAGTCATCCTACCAAGTTACAATGAAATCCCCTCATACATATGACCTGTAGACTGTGCTAAAGGTTTTCGGGCTTTGGGCACCTTTAGCCGTCACAGTTGCCCAATCATGTCCAAAAGGGGATGTTCTCATCTAGACATTACATGAAGTTACATGAAGTTAACCTACCAAGTTACAATGAAATCCCTTCATAAATATGACCTGTAGACTGTGCTAAAGGTTTTCGGGCTCGGGCAGCCATCATGAGTGAATGATCGCACGTTCTCATCTAGACATTATATGAAGTTAACGTACCAAGTTACAATGAAATCCCTTCATAAATATGACCTGTAGACTGTGCTAAAGGTTTTTGGGCTTCGGGCTTGGGCAGCCATCATGGGTGAATGATCGCAACCATAGGGGACAATCTCATCTGAGCATCAGCTGGAGTGATTCTAAGAAGTTACAATGAAATCCCTTCATAAACATGACCTGTAGACTGTGCTCAAGGTTTTCGGGCTTTGGGCACTTGTTGCCATCACAATTGACCAATCACGACCGAAAGGGGATGTCATCATCTAGGCATTATATGGAGTCAACCAAACAGGTTACAATGAAATCCTTCCATAAATATGACCTTTTGCCTATGCTAAAGGTTTTTGGGCTCGGGCACCCATCAAGGCTGCATGATCGCGATCAAAATGGGACGTTCTCATCTAGACATTATTTGGAGTCATCCTGCCAAGTTACAATGAAATCATTTCATAAATATGACCTCTAGACTGTGCTAAAGGTTTTCGGGCTTCGGGCTCCTGTAGCCGTCACAGTTGCCCAATCACGTCCAAAGGGGGACTTTCTCATCTAGACATTGTATGAAGTCAACCCACCAAGTTACAATGAAATTCCTCAATAAATATGACCTGTAGACTGTGCTAAAGGTTTTCGGGTTTTGGGCTCGGGCAGACGTCACGGTTGGCAGATCATGCCCAAATGGGGAAATTCGCATCTAGACATCATAAGGAGTCATCCTACCAAGTTACAATGAAATCCCTCCACATTAAACATGACCTGCAGACTGTGCTAAAAGTTTTTGGGTTTCGGGCTTGGGCAGCCATCACGGTTGATAGATCATGCCCAAAAGGGGACGTTCTCGTCTAGGCACTATACAGAGGCATCCTACCAAGTTACAATGAAATCCCTTCATAAATACGACCTGTAGACTGTGCTAATGGTTTTCGGGTTTTGGGCTCGGGCAGCCATACCGGTTGCCCGATCGCAACCAAAAGGGGACGTTCTCATCTAGACATGACCCCAAACCTGCATATGAAATTTCGTGACGATCAGACTAGAACTGCGGGGTGTAGCCCGTGCTAAAGGAAATGTGAACAGACGTCACAGACTCACAGACTCACAGACTCACAGACTAACAGACTTCCGCACGCGTGATGGCAATAGCTTATCTTGACTATGTCAAGTTAAGCTAATAAAAATTGTGATAAAATGGGCTGTTTTTGGACACCAACAGCACCCAAACGGTATACCACAGAGAAAGTGGCCTTCATTTATCGGACGCAAAATTGATTGGAAAATATTTTTGAAAGTGGTAAGGGTATTCAAAATTCGACGTCTTAACCCATTTTCGGCTGGTTAAAGAGAGATACCCATTAAAACCTTAAAATACCCTCTTTCTGTGGATTTCTCTAAAAACATCTCGTAGGTTTTCAAGAAAAAATCGGCTATTCGCAGGTCTTGGTGTGACATTACAAGTTGCATGGACAAAATATTCCGGTCAGCATTAGTTAACCCTCCCAGGGTTCCTCAACATCAAAATTGTGATAAAACTGGCAGTTTTTGAACACCAACAGCATCCAATGGGTACACCACAAAGAAAAGCGCCTCCTTTTATCGAGTGTACAATTTATACAGAAACATTTTTGTAAGTAGTAAGGGTATTCAAAAGTCGAAGTCTTAACCCATTTTGGGTAGGCTAAGAGAGATATCCTTTAAAAGCTTTAAATTCCCATTTTATGTGAATTTCCCTAACAGTAACTTGTAGGGTTTCAAGAAAAATTAACTATTCGTAGATCTTTATGTGACATTACAAGTTGTAGGGACAAAATACTCCGGTGAGCGTTTATTAACCATCTACAAGCTGCCAAGTATCGTAATTTTGTTGACATGGGCTGTTTTCGGACACGTACAGCACCCAATGTATACACTAGAGATAAACATAATCACCTTTGTTGGAAGTGGAATTCACAGAGGACCATTTTTGTAAGTAATAAGGGTATTCAAAAAACCAAGCGTTAACCCCTGTTGGGGAGGTTAACAGGGATACCCATCGAAAGCTTAAAAATCGTTTTCCCTGGATTTCTTTACAAATATCTTGTAGGGTTTTCAAGAGAAAATGGCCATTGATAGGTCTTGGTATCACATTACCAGTTGCATAGAGAAATTATTCTGGTAGGTATTTGTTAACCCTCCATGGGCTGCTAAATGTCAAAAATTTTGAAGAAATAGTCTGTTTTTGGACACTAACAACATCAAATGGAAATGCCACAGAGAAACGTAACTTCTTTTACTGGACGCAAAACTGATAGAGAAACAATTTTGTAAGTAGTAAGGTTATTCAAAAATCGAGGTCTTAACCCATTGTCGACTGGTTAAGGAGATATACCCCTCAAAAGCTTAAAATTCCCGTTTCCTGTGGATTTCTCCAAAAAATCTAGCACGTTTTAAAGAAAAATTGACCATTTGCAGGTCTTTGAGTGACATTGCAAGCTGCATGGACAAAATATTCCAGTAAGCAATTATTAACCCTCCAGAGCCTGGAAAGTATAGACATTTTGAGAAAATGGGCTGTTTTGGGGCACCCATAACATTCAATGTGTACCTGCGTGATAAGTTAATCTTCCTTATTGGAAGTGAAATTCACTGAGGATCATTTTTGTAAGTAATGAAGGTATTCACAAAACCAAGCATTAATCCGTTTTGGGCTGGTTACAGAGCAATACCCCTCAAAAGGTTAAAAATTCATATTTTCCGAGGATTTCTCTAAAAGCCTCTCGTAGGTTTTCAAGACAAATATTGGCCATTCTCATTTGAGACTACTATACTCACCTTGTATGAACTCAAAAGTAAGTGTATATTTATTTATTATCAAGAATAACCGCCCATAAGTTCCACTCTCACCATGTCCCGCTTCATTGGTCGCCAGCGGTTGATTTATCCAAACAAAATTACCAAGGTTACCACCTCCCCCTGCCTCTTTCTCCAACCAAACACACATTGAAAGCTACGCCTCACCTCGTATTCCACACTGCCCTGCATGATATCATTTATTATTTATTTATTGGTGTTTAAGGGCATCTACTTATGCACAATGGCTAATCTATGGGTGGAGGAAGCCGCAGTACCTGGAGAGAACCACCGAGCAAAGACGAGCAGCTGCCAGCTTCCCAACATCGTAACTCCGAACTGCAGCACAGGCAGGGTTAGATTGGTTGAAGACATGCGTACCGTCGATGTGCAGTACGCCTTAGTACATGGCGGCATCGTGCCCCCATATGGAGAATCAGAGTTAAGTGCCTTGCCCAAGGACACAGCATGGGAGTCCGAATTGATCGCTCAGACGGCCACCCATCCAATGATTAACCAGGCTCAACATTGCTTAACTTCGGTGATCTGAAGAGAACCGGCTACCACAATGCCACCGCTCTGCCACTGCATGATAAGAAAGCAGTAAATAACGTTAGCTACAATGGGATCAGTTACTTATAATATCAAATAGTGTTGACACTATAGCGTTTCCCCGACAGTGGGTCCAGGTATATAATAATCTGTAAAACGGCTATACACTGCCCCTCCTCTGCCCCAGAGTGGCGATGTGGCAGTATATATCCATCTTACTGACGCTATGTTGTGCCTAAGGAACCTTACAATAAAAGGTGGGGATCCTCAACATGGGAAGGGGGGAGGGGCAGGTATATTTACTACTCTGTAGGTTATCAAATGCAGTGGTGCATGGCGCCAACATTCCCCCGGCAGTGGGGCTAGATATATACTAGTTTGTAAGATGGTTATACTCCCCTTCTCCGTCCCAGGGTATATTTTATCTACACATATGTACAAACAACACTTCCTATTTTCGTATGTAATTATTGTAGTTTATAACTTCATGTTTGTCGTTGAATGTATGGATATCTTCATTGTAATAAATAAAACTAAACCTACGGGGAAAAACCAATTGGAGAGAAATTTACCTCTGCTATTAACAGACAGGTGATAGGTGAGCTCTGCAAGGTGTGAAAAAATGACATAATCATGCATAACAACTGTGGTCTAATAGGAGATAATTGATACAGGGACTATACATGACATGCTCAAGAATTTAAAGTTCACATTTTCTGTGGATATCTTCAACTGGTTCTTACAGATTTTTAAGAACAAATAAACACTGGAGAAGAAGTATTCTCGCAAGCCTTCATTAACCCCCCACAAACCGTCAGCTATCAAAATTTTAGGTAAATTTGAGATACAATGGGCTATTTACATTAGACGCTGATTCTCAGACGCTGATATTAATATTAACCCTCTCCACAAACAATGATGATTTAACCAAAACGTTCTTTTATCACACTGGGTCATTTGAGACTATTATACCCACTTTTCTCAAGACATCAATAAAAATACTTTAATGATACAATTAAAAACAATTCTTCAGACACTCCAGGGTCATAAAAAATCATGGATGTTTATTAACCCTCTACAGACTGCCAAGCATCGTAATTTTGTTGAAATGGGCTGTTTTCAGACACGCGCAACACCCAACGTGTACCTGGGAATTACCCATAATCTCCTTTGTTGGAAGTGGAATTCACCGAGAACCATTTTTGTAAGTAATAAGGGTATTCAAAAAACCAAGCGTTAACCCCTTTTGTGGTTGTTAATAGTGATACCCATCAAAGGCTTAAAAATTTATGTTTTCCCTGCATTTCTTTACAAACATCTGGTAGCATTTTCAAGAGAAAATGACCATTGATAGGTCATGGTGTCACATTACCAGGTGATTGGATAAATTATTCCGATAAGCATTTGTTAACCCTCCATGGGCTGCTAAATGTCAAAATTTTGAAAAAATAGCCTGTTTTTGAACAACAACATCAAAAGGGAATGCAACAGAGAAATGTAACTTCTTTTACCGGACGCAAAACTGACAGGGAAACATTTTTGTAAGTAGTAAATGGATTCAAAAATCGAGGTCTGAACCCATTTTTGACTGGTTAAGGAGATATACCCCTTAAAAGACTAAAATTCCAGTTTTCTATGGATTTCTCAACAAAAAAAAATTCAAGAACAACTGACCATTCGCAGGTCTTCGAGTGACATTACAAGCATGAACAAAATGTTTCGGTAAACATTTGTTAACCCTCCAGAGGCTGCCAAGCATAGAATATTTGGAGAAAATGGGCTGTTCATGGGCAACCATAACACCAAATGTGTACCTACGAGATAAACATAACCTCCTTCATTGGAAGTGGAATTCACCGTCGATCATTTTTGTAAGTAATGAAGGTATTCACAAAACCAAGCATTAACCCTTTAGAACTGGTTACAGGGAGATACCCCTCAAAAGGTTAAACATTTGTGTTATCTGAGGATTTCTTTAAAAACATGCCGTAGATTTTCAAGAAAAAATGGCCATTCTCTGATCTTAGTGTGACATTACAAGTTGCATGTACAAAATATTCCTGTAAGCATTTGTTAACCCTATGCAGGTTCTCAAACATCAAAATGTTGATAAAATGGGCTGTGTTTGCATACCCACAGCACCCAAAGTTGGGAGGAGAGATCAAAATAAGTGGAAGTAGAATTCACTGAGAATTATTTTTGGAAGTAATAAGAGTATTCAAAAAACAACACTTAACCTGTTTTGGGCTGGATAAACAATGATACCCATCAAAAGCTTAAAATTCATGTTCTCCCTGGATTTCTCTGAAAACATCTTGTAGATTTTAAAGAAAAAAATGGCCATTCACAGTTCTTGGTGTGACATTATAAGTTGCATGAATAAATATTCCTGTTACCACTTGTTAACCCTCTACAAGCTGCCAGACATCAATATTTGGGATACATTTGAGATAAAATGAGCCATTTTGAAATTGACACAGCACTCAGTGGGTATGTGTCAAACAAACATAACTCCTTTTGTCGGTCATTGACTTGTTGGAAGACGATATTGACATTAAACCAGTCCACCGTTAATGATGGTTTTTACCTAAACAATTTTTTATCAAACTCTGTCATTTGAGATTACTATCTTCACCTTTTTCATAACATCAATGAAGGGCCTTCAGTGAGACAGTTAAAAACAACAAGACACTGTGGGGTCATGAAAAATCATGGAATCTCATTGGGAAAAGCCATGATTCTCCAGAATCATAAAGTCTAGATGGTCTTAAAATTGACTAAAACGCATAAAAAACAAAAAAAAAATTTCTGGATTTTGGTCCAAAATTCACACCCGGACCCCAAATTTTCAGGGGAAAGATTTTTTTTTTGTCTTAAAATTGACCGAAACGCATAAAAAAACAAAAAAATTTTTTCGGATTTTGGTCCAAAATTTCTAAGTCCGCAACGGGACTCCAAATTTTCAGCCTAAATATGAACCCAGGGACTTGGCTTGAACAAACTTGAATCTCACCCCCCTAAGGATGCTGCATACCAAATATCAAAACATTCTTATTGGCAGATCTCAAGAAGAAGATTTTTAAAAAATACTCCTCATACTGCACTAATTTAAACATTTGGGCTCCCATAGAGAGCCCAAATATCGACCCAGGCAATTGATTTCAATAAACCTGTGAAACAATCTTCCAAAGATGTTATATGTGAAATTTGAAAGCTTTTGGAGCAGTGGTTTGGGAGAAAAGTAGTCTTACATGTTTTTCCCATTACCCACAGTGTTAAAAAATGCTGACTCAGCACTTTTTCAAAGTCCCCAAAAAGTACCCCATGATAAAACCGATAGCAATTTTTTTTTACCATTCCATTCTGTTGGTCCTAAGGAAGCTTCACACCAAATAAGAGTTCTCAGTGCCGTGCAGTTTTGGAGATATGGTCGTTTTAATTTTTTTCTATTTTTAGCTCCTGCGGTTCCCATGTGGCGACAGGAAAATTTTTTTTTGCATAAATTAAATACTTATGACCCATTAAGCCCTCATATCAAATTTGGTCCAAATCTGCCTCTCGGTTTGGAAAATATAAATTTTGGGAAGGGCAAATATTCTTGCCCCTCCCATTACGACGCCAAATATAGCCCCACAAACTTCTCTTGAACAAACCTGAGTCTAAACCTCAAAAGGAAGCTGCACACCATATATCAAGTCTCTGCTACTGCTGGTTCATGAGAAGAAGATTTTTTAAGATTTCAGCACACTTTTTGGGTGTGGCCCTACCAATGGGCGAGGCAACTTGATTAGAACAAAATCAAATTGCGATGTCGTAACAAACTATTATCTCTAATATCAATTAAATCGGTTCAGCGGTTTGGGAGGAGAAGACGCAAACACCAAGTTCACAGGCGACGGACGACCACGGACAGTGAGTGGTCACTGTAGCTTTCCTGAAAGTCAGGTGAGCAAAAAATGATCAAAGAAAGTTAGGATGAAACCAATGGAGATACTTTCAGACAGGGCTTTTTGTGGTGTGTGGTGTCGTACAATCTATTGGGGATTTTTTTCTAAGCCTGAACTATTATTTATTATATGTTCTTAAAACAGACAAAAACTGAACCGAAACCGAGGTTTTTTTCCTGAAAATGAATCTGAAAATCAAAACCTCCCAGCTCTAAACAAGAAGTTTTAACTGGCTTATTGCTATTTGCCACTATCATGACTCTATTGAAAAGTGCTGGAAGCCACTTTAGTGGCTCTACACTGCATGCATTACCTTGATGTATGCTCAGCAGTATTAGAAATTGTTTTAATCCAAATCTGTTTGATTGCAATTTAATGGAGAGTGCCTATTGGCACTCTCCAATAAATTGTAACAAAACAATTATTTATGAATAAAATTTTGCTGAATTAAGGCTGTTCTTGCTGATAGCATTGAAAAAAAAATACTCATGTTTCAAATCACCTCTGGATAGCATTGAAAAAAAAAATACTCATGTTTCAAATCACCTCTGGAAAATAATTTAGCAATCAACCAGTTAAAATTAATGAATTTTTATGAAAATATTGGTTAAGGTGTGTGTTTAGTGAATAACTTGTGATTCTTTTGATCTGTTTGCCATATTCCTGAATTTTTCACCACCACTTGTTCTCTAATTTATTTACCTGTAGCATCCATGGAATGTGTACTTGAAATGTAAACCAAGCACAGTTCACTAAAACTCTAGTGTTGAACCATGCAAAAGTGTAATTGACAGAATCAGAGAAAATCTACAGAAAATTTTCTCCACTCCTCTAATCATACCACTTGTTGAATTGAGGAATCACCTCTCAGGTATTCTAATACATTATTCATTCAGAGAAAGTCAGTGTGAGAGAAACCTTGCCAAATTTGACCGAGTTGGATGTGTTCATGTGAACCTTGGTGGTTAGTTAGAATAATCAAAAGTCCTAAGATCAAGGGATTATTCAGAAACAGGGAGTGGAAAGTTTGTTCTACTAAAAATAGCTTTTCCCACAAAAACATTTACAATATTGTTTATGTTTTGATAATATATGATTCAGATTCAACAGTTCTATCATGCAATGGACTAAGGAATATAGATAGTTCAATCAATGCATACCAGTTCTGAGATCTATCTTATGGTTCACACACAGTCACAGATCACAAATATTATGTTCATTAACCACAAAATTGTTTTTCCTCTTTCACTTCTTTGATAATTATAAGTTACTACTCAAAGTTTGCTAAGCACCAAGTATATCTAACTACCTGTTTTATGTTTTAGTTGAAATATTGTTATGAAAAGTATATATATTTTTTATTTAATTATATCTTTAATGATTTAAGCACAGAAATTAAGATTTTATTTGTGTTTGACATTATTTTTTAGCTTTTGAATACGATAACCATGGAAAATGGATATTATTGGTAAAAGAGGAAATTTTTCAAATTTGCCAAAAAGTTGACGGAGCGAACTGGTATGGGTTCAATATCGAGTATGAGACCCATTATTGTTAATTACAGCTTGACAACGCCTTCTCATGCTCCCAATCAGTTTCCAGATGGTCCTTTGTGGGCTGTTGTTCCATTCTTGGACCAAGCTCCTGGACACTTCTTTGTTGGACTGAACGGACTGAAATTGCAAGCTGCAACTCATTCCAGACATGTTCGATTGGATTGAGGTCAGGGGATCTTGCTGGCCAGTCCATACGCTCAATCCCCTCCCTCTGTTGGTACTCCCGGACAGAATGGGCAACATGAGGACAGGCATTATCGTCCATCAGAATGAATCTACCATCCACTCACCTGCATACAATTTTACGTGGGCATCCAGGATCTCATCAATATACCGCTGTTCAGTCAATGTACCATGGTCAAGGACACAGAGCTCTGTACGTCCATCCCAGCTGATGCCACCCCAGACCATTAATGACCCTCCACCATAGCGGTCATGCTCAGCAATGTTGGCTGCATGGAATCGCTCTCCTGGTCTTCTCCATACCCTAGAATGCCTATCTGTGTTGTCTAGGCAGTACCTTGACTAATCTGTAAAAAGGAAAGGTCGCCAATCTTCTCTGGTCCATCCAACGTGATCCATGGCCCATTCATATCGTGCCTGGTGGTGGTTCTGGGACAGCTGAATGCGAATGCATGGTCTTCTCGATCAGAGACCACCTCCGTGCAACCTTACCCAGATAGTCTGCGTCGAAATATTTACCCCAGATGCATTCTGAAGGTCACTGCAAAGCTGGGTTGCTGTGTCAAAGCGGTTCCTACGGGCCTGAATAATCAAAAACCAATCTTCAGCTGCAGATGTTGCCCTGTCTCTGCCACCATCATGTCATCTGACTGGTGTGCCGTTACTGCTGAAATCTTGCTCAGACTCTGGTGATCACCGTATGGTGCACACCAAGGGCTTCACCAACCTGACGATGGGTAGCCCCTTGTTCCCCCATCCCTACAACCCGCCACATTTCTGCTTCAGACAAAAGTCTTCTTACATTTGCATTCGCCATATTCAATCATTATATCACAAGGGTTTGTGTTGAAATGAAGACTGAACACCCTACACATCTCATGTACATGCATGTAGACAGTACACGCAAACATCATGAAAATCAAGGGGTACATGTTTTCCATGACTGTCACGAAAAGTCTGCCAGTCAAGAGAGCTAATGTAAACACTGGGGACCATCTCAATACATTCCTCAATCATATCCACCAAAAATATCGCAAATGTTCACAAGAAAATTTCACAATGATGTGTCAAATATGTGGTGCTCAGCAAACTTTGAGCAGTATAATACTTAACATTAAGAGCTGTCAGTTTAGAAACTTTAGTTCGGTTTTGGTTTTGTTGAAAAGCTTGGTTTCTCAGTTTTCAAACAGGTAATTGATCAAATATAAATGCCTTTTTACAAATATTTTGATTTGTTATATTATTTAATTTTGGATGATTTATAAAATGAATAATGCCACTTGCCATTCTACCAGCAAGGACAGCCATCAACTGGTTGAGTGCTAGTAGCCACTATCAGGGCTTTCTGAATTTTTGAATAACTATTTTTTTTCATTTTTTGTCTCAAAAACATAGGTTATGACCTCTCACTGGAACAAGCTCGATGAGCTCATCCCAAAGAGGGTTCATAACTTATGTTTTCAGACAAATGAAAGTGTCAATGATACTGTATCTTAACTTGACTGTGTGCTGTGTTTGATGAAAAGGATAATGTTCAATGTTTATGAAAGGATCATGAAATAAGACAAGAATTGTGATAATTGAGAATATCTTAATTTCTGTTCCCTGTACTGTTTTCAATAAAAATAATTTGAGACGTAGACTGTACTAAAGAATTGAGGGGGGAGGGGGGGGGGGGAGGGGGTTAATGTGGCCCTCACAGTTAATGTATGTCAACCAAAATTACCAAGTTACAGTGAAGTTATTCAAAAATGAGTCATCCTATCAAGTTACAATGAAATCCCTTCATAAATATGGCCTGTAGACTGTGCTAAAGGTGTTTGGGTTTTGGACCTGTGTGGCCATCACAGCCGACTGATCGCAACCAAAAGGGGATGTATTCATCTATATTCAGCTGGAAAATGGTGGCGATCTCGTACCAGTTGTAGTTGGTAAATTGCGTAATATCTCTGCTCTGCAAATCAAAAAATATTCTGCTATGCACTACACCCATTTTTAATGGGGAAACTTTATTAAAATGGCCATATATCAAAGGGATTTTTAATAGTCAGTGTTAAATATAGAATAACCAGAAACTGCCATTTTTTAACTGCCGGTTGTCATAATCGGCTGATGCCCCATAATCAGCCGGTTCCGATTGCTGATTCCGTTTATTGGTTCATCACTGTTTACAAATTACATGTATTTCAAGCTGCATTATCGGATAAATTTGCTGCTTCATGATTTAGTATTTTGACATCAGTGTGCAGAGGGTTAAGGTCACATGTTTCTGCACAATGGCTTATCACGACCACAACATGGAGATAAAGTCAAGTTTAGTCAATTGTTTATAACTATGTTGCCCATTTTAGAGGACTTCGAGCTCCAATATTGGTCACCAGGTCCTATTTAACCAGTGAAACAGAGCTAGTCTACCACAGTAAACAAGCACTGCTTCACTTCCCGAGATTCCCATGGGGTACCAGAATAGGAATAATCTTCATTTTATTTAACAAAATTAATCCTGTAAATTGGGATTTTTGTTTCATGAATAATTTTTCAGCTCCATTCTCTTGATTTTTCATCAAATTTTGTCATGGCTGCTTCACAGCAGCCATGACTAAAGAAGTTTTTTCTATGTTTACGGCTCCAGTACCATATGTTACCATCTGAAGTCACACACAAAATATTTGAAATAAGGTTGCCTGTTCGCAAATTAATCCGTCAACAAAGTGACTTACTAACTGCTCCAATTTTTAAAGCAGACGATGTTCCGAATGATGTTACAAATCAGTTTTACGATTTGAAATAAGATGGAGTGACCTCGACGTTTATCAGATATATTGATTATTTCTCCAGTGAAGTCGTGGTGTACACAAGAGGTTTATTTACTAAACTTATCGTTGTTCATTTCACGATGTGGATTTTGGGTAGGGTCTTATTGGAACATATATATTATTGTGATGAATTGACAGTAACATGGTATGAGGTTTGCGACTCAGAGCTTATGTTCAACCCTGACACTCCACATCTCGGTTGAACATAAGCTCCAAGCCACAAACCTAAGACCATGTTACCGTCAATTCATCACAATACCTTATAATGTTTATGGACTGATGTAGCTTTCTAAAACAGTATTCAGATCATTTATTGATGTCTCTGATCTTACTTATGTTTATTATATCACACCATCACAGCAAAATAGTGACTAGTAATTTACATAAATTCTAGGTACGCAAATTTGAAAAATATCATTTTCTCAGCCAGTTCTGAAAGTGCTGGTAAAGGCATGCATCTTTGAACTATTTTACTAGATGGCATACAGTGGAAACCTGTTAATTGAATAGCCATTTTGCCAATGAAAATTATTCAACTATATATATATATAACAGGAGTATTCAATTAACAGGGATTCTGTCACTTTCCTGTATTCTAGAGATAAACTAGGGACCTGTGAACCTTCGATTATACGATTCGATTTCAAATCCTTGCAGCTATTCGATTCGATTCGATGCTGGTGTCATGGGTTCGAAATTTTTGAATCTCGTTGGACTAGGTCAGGAAAACTTTTTTCACGCCACTGTGCCAATACGTGTGTTTCTGCTCCGATAATAGGCTTGCAATCACGTTCGTTTATCAGTTAGTTAGGCGCGTGCATCGGAGTAGCACCCTCATCCGGTAACATTCCCGTTATAATATAACCTCACAACTTGGTCTTAAATCGGCATGCTCGCATGATCGCATCGTATATGCATTATGCACACCACTGCGTGTTACGGGAGTTCGACGAAACCAGCATGTTTTACAGTAAAGTGCAGTATAATAGAATTACCCCCCTTACATTGCAATTTGCAATGAAGCGGTCACGCGTTTACATAAAGACGCCGACACGGAATGTATATAAAACGGAGAGGTCAATGTGCGTTTATATGCGTCGTGAATCACTCGAGATTAAAGATCAGGGGAAGTTGGTAACAGCAGTTATTGTCGATACATGTGATGACCCAATGAAGTTGAATGAACGTACCAGAACAAGCTAACTTATATGATATACCAGGCTGCAGAACTGCGTTTCGTTTAGTTTGAATGGTTTAATTTAGCTTTCGATATTTTAATTCACGCGTGACGTGTGTTTACAAAAGTTCAGCATGGCCAAGTATGTTTCCGTTTCCCGCCAGTTATCACCACCGGTCTATTATCCAAAAATTCCAACGATCCTACAGCACCCGAAACAACAACTGTCAGCATATACACGACCACTATTCGATATTCGATTCAATTCAAAATCCTCGTTCACATTCGATTCGAGACAAAATTTGATATTCGCAGGTCCCTAAGATAAACTTAGCATTTATTCTATTATATCTTGTTTGACAGAGCTCCATGAGCTCTGTCAAACAAGATATAATAGATGAAATGCCTGTATTGGATGTACTCAGGCCAAATTGGTCTATAAACAAATGAAAACTGCGGAGAGTTAGGGTATTTTCGTGACAGGTTACAATATTTTTTATTCAATTAACAAGAGTTTACTCTATAACCTATATTCAATTAACAGGTCAAATTTGTACTGGAGGTATGGAAAATGGTTCTGTGTTGGGAAAGTATATTCAATTAACAAGGTTATTCAAATAAGGGATATCCAATTAAGTGGGCTCCACTGTACCACTATAGTGCCTTATGAATCTATGCACCGGATCTCTAATAACCTCTATTATTGCCTTCTTTGGCTATTGCCTATTCACTGATGTTACCGTGGTATCTTCTCAATAAGACAGTTGCAGGGTTTCTGCATTTTTCTGGGCATCAAATTCAAGGACTTTTCAAGGATACAAAAAAGCAAGATTCAAGACGTTTTACGTACACACTTTTTTTACCATTCAATTCTACTGGTCCTGAGGATGCTTCATACCAAATAACTGCTCTCTGTTCCATGTGGTTTGGGAAATATGGGCGTTTGAAAATATTTCTATTTTAGCTCCTGGGGTTCCCATGGGGATGCGGGATTTTTTTTTTTGCATGAGTCAAGTACTCATGACCCAATAATACCACATATCAAATTTGGTTCAAATCAGATAGTCGGTTCAGAAAAAGGAAATTTTGGGCAGAGCCAAATATCTTACCCCTCCCATTACAAAGCTAACTATTGCTTCACGGACTTTGTTTGAACAAACTTGATTCTACACCTCAAAAAGGAGCTCCATAACAAATATCAAGTCATTGTACCCACTGGTTCATGAGAAAAATATTTTGGAGCATTTTCCCCCACCCCCTCCCTATGGGGCTGGGCATGTTGAGTTGAGTTGGGACCATCACTCACACAAACTTTCACTTGAATTGGCCCAAAACATGGTTTTCATGGAAGACGTACGACGGATGGACGACAGACAGACAGACAGTGAGCGATGAGATAAGCTCAGCTTGACTTTGTCAAGGTGAGCTAAAAAGGCTGCTTAAGAGATATCAGTACTACCTGGTGTACGTTTTGATCAAAGAATTCAAGTTATGACAAGTGAAATTCCCACCCTGCAAGGTTTAGTGGTAAACCATTTAATTTAAACAACCTGATCACTCCAACATGATATTCATCTAAACACAACTGTATACTATATCATAAAGTAACTTAATCTGAATGGAGCACAAAAAAAATAATTAATAGACAATTTGTCATTAACAGGATATTGCATGTTTGGTTAGCTGATACAGAATTAATAATGAGAAATAGGCAATTGCACCAATTGTGAGATATAACAGGATGGAACTCAATAATTCATTTGATTAGATTCACTGCAAAAACAATCTAAAACATTACAAACTTGAAATTAATTAACTCTCTAAACACTGATGTCACAAAACCAAATTTAACTCTTAACCTGCTGAGTATTTTCAAGATATTTTTCATCAAATCTAGTCATGGCTGCTTCACAGCAGCCATGACTAGATTTGATAAAAAATTCATCTAAATTTAATTGAAGAAATCATTGAAGAAAAAATCAATACAATTTACAGGGGGGAATTTGATTAAACATGTCCAAATTATACATAATTCAGTGGCAAGTGAAACCCTGTTCTCGGCAGGAATATCTGCCAGCAGCACGCAAGGAGTTAAAGCTGCAAATTTTTACCATATAATGCAGTGACTTGGAAGTAAACCAATTCAATCTTGTTTGACAGAAGGAAGTTAAACTAGAGGTACTGTGAGCAAGCTCACAAAGTGATACCCCCCGAATGTATAAGTTAGATTATCTCCCCTTGGAAATGTCAGAACGGAATTATATTGCTTCATGCACATCTTCCATTGTGTAAAGTTTCATGAAAATTCTTCAAACGGTTTAGGAGGAGTTGGGTTTATAAGGGCGGACAGACGGACGGATGGACGGACAGGGTGATTCCTATATACCCCCCAAACTTTGTTTGTGGGGGGTATAATAATTAAACAAATGCAATGCCATGGGAAGGTGAACAAGAGGCCCCACGAGGCATGAAGTGCTCACCTTGAACAGAACCCAATATAAACAGAGTTCAAGAATGAATCTACATTAAGCAATCAATCTCCATAGGATACATTGGCAATCCTTGAGCCCCTCAGGAGTAACTTAAATAGTCCAAGCATCATGCCTTTTCTTCAGTTGATCATAATGTGAAAAATGGAGTTCCCCTATGGAGCTCCTTGATACAACCCATGTGGATTAATCTTAGTTACACACTTCTAGAAGGTACTTTAAAAAATATTTCATCTTTCTTCAGCTACATGGCCAATTCTGGCTCAAATATTAACCAAGGCGCTTGAATTGAACACACCTAAATGTGACCCCCCCCTCCCCCCCCCCCCCCCCCCCCCCCCCCCAAATTGCACTAAGTTAAAAGTTGGGCCAATATAGGAAACCCAAATATTAACCTAGGGACTTGGTTTGAACAATCTTGAATCTGACCCTCATAGCAATGATGTATACCAAACATTAAAAGATTCCGACTGGTGGTTATGAAGAAGATTTTTAAAGATTATTCCACATACTGCCCTAAGTTAAACATTCGTGCTCCTGTACTGACCCCAAATATGAACCAAGGGGCTTCATTTTAACAAACCCGTATCTGCTCCCCCCCCCCCCCCCCTGCATGTTGATCAACCGCCTGCATGTTGGTTTTGTTGTAAAAAAATGTGACTAAAATCGGAATTAGGAAATTAAGGGCTAACAATGTTTACAAACACGTGTGCAAGTGCAAAGGCAATTTTTGATGGAGTCATGATATAATTTTGTTGAATTAATTTAATTGGACTACTCAGCTGGAAGTTTGATGGTCACCTGATAACATCCGACTAGTTCGGAATTATGGTGATTGTTTCCAAAACAAAACCTTTTTCAATTAGTACCGGTACCTAATAAGATTAATTAAATTTAGAAGAAAAAAATCTTGAACTGTGTTCTTTGAAATGTGATGACAAGCGATAGTAATGCCAATAATTCTTGAAGAAATACTAGGGCTCATACAGCTTGTTTGTAATCCCATTCATTATATTATCATCAAAAAGCTGTATATTGTATTTCAGAAAAATATGCTGAATGGTTTTCTTTAAAGTGTGATGACAAGGAAATGGGAAGGATGAATGGAAAGAAAGGTAGGATGGCTGGATGGATGAAAGGAAGGACAGATGGAAGAATGAACAGAACCTATTCCCATATCCTCTTCCCATTCTATGGTGAGGGATAAAAAAGTTTACATACACATGATCTTTTGTCAGGCAACCTTTTTTTTTAAAGATTACACTCTTTTTTTATCTTTTTTTCAGTCAAGGAGGGGAGTGGGGTAGCGAGAGAAATATGATGTAACAATTGTATGTTTACAAATATCTTTACAAAAGCAGAGATGCGCAACCTGGAATACTGTTGCTTACACGATATGTTGTTTTTTTTTAATCCAATGATAATGCATGAGCATGAAGTTTTGCACTGTTTGAAAGGGCTCATTACCAACGTGTTACAATATGGTAAGCATTTCACTGCCTAAGTCACAGACTGATGAGAATTTATTTTGGTATCTTCAATCTATGAGAAATCATCTTCAGATGTTGGAAAGAAACAAAATGAAACACATGGCTGTCTCCATGCACAGATTACCAAAAACATCACAAATGTTTACCAAGGGTAATCTGAGTGAATATTCTTGCAATTTGTCTTAACCCTTTACCTAACATGAAAAGCAGATGACAGTTGTGAACAAAATTATTGAATAACTATTTTTTTTTTTATTTTTTATTTAAAAAATATAGCTTTTGACCCCTATTTGCAATGAGCTCAATGAGCTCATTCCAATGAGGGGTCATAAACTATGTTTTTGAGGCAAAAACTGAGCACATAATGAAAATTGAATGGCAATTTTTGTGAATAGCTCTGTCCATTTTTGGCCGTCATGTTGGGTAAAGGGTTCAGTCTAATGATGTATGTTTTGAAAATCATCTCAGTATATATGCAAGCATGCAAGCTAAATAAATATGAAAGTGTCAATCACATTGTAGCTTACCTTTATCTTATACTGCATTTATGAGATTAATGTTATAAATAGAGCTGTAGATTAACCGAAACTGAACCGAGGTTTTTAGTTTTTTTTAAAAACCGAAACCGAAACCGTCGACATCCCGTAATCTAAGGTTTTTCGTTTTTTATTAAATACTCTCTTGCTGCAGAAATTCACAGAATGTAGCCATCCCAGACTAGTGAGAGTACCCAGACACTGCCAATGGCAGTGTCTTGGTACTCTCACTACTCTGGGAAGGCGACATTCTGTGAATTTCCGACATTTCTGTTTAGTTGTGTTTTCAGCTTTCCTCATGTTGTGTGTAGGTGTCAGACCTCGAAAAATGGCCAAGCACAATAAAAGTTCTGTATATTTAGGTAATTATTATACTGGCCTTCCTGATTCTTCATGTATTATAGCTTATTTCGGGCATTCATTGAGTTTCACTCAATTTCACTGCCATTCAGTTATGACTCCGGACATAAGAATGAGTTTTATTGAATTTTATTTGGCCTCATGAACAAACCAAAAACGAACCGAACCGAGGTTTTACTCCACCTGAAAAACCAAAACCGAAACCGAACAAGAAATTTAAAAACCTACAGCTCTAGTTATAATTTCCTCACTGAGTTGTATTAAAGTGAATTATGTCACAATCATAGACTTTTTGTTACCTATCAGAAACAAGAGGCCCCATAGGGTTTGAGGCACTCACCGGACAAAGTTGGTTTATTTATTTATATTTATTTATTGGTGTTTAAGGTTACATGCTTTTGCACAATGGCTAATCATGACCCAACATGGAGATAAAGTCAAAGTCAGTCAATCGTTTATGCCCCATGTTGCCTATTTTAGAGGACTTGCACACCAAGCATTAGTGACTGGGTCCTATTATACCAGTAAAATGGTGCTTGTTTACCACAATAAACAAGCACTGTCTAACTTCTAAGGGGGCCCACAGGGACAAAGTTGTTTAAAGGAGGATTTAATTAGCATCTATGGATGGTAAACACTGCAGAGGAAAGAAGTCATGTAATTATTCATGACTAGTTTGTACTGTTTTAGAGGAATTTAGAATGATTGTTTCCGATCCCCTACAGGGAAATGAAATCTCTGCAATACCATCTGGCAATCAGGAGTCCAACACCTAAACCATGGTACCAAGGCACCATCATCAAAAACGATGGTTCAAACCTGGCCAGTTAACACGACAGAGGAATGTAATTTTCTGTTGCCCAAGTAAGATGATTTTTTTGGTATTGTGATGCTACCACACAAATAATGACCAGATTTCCAGTATTGCAAAAATAGGGAGCCCAAATAACAAAGTAAACAAACTAGGGATTCCCACCCTCAATTAGGATTCTGACTACTGGATCTGAAGAAGCAGACTACTGAAGATTATTCCTCATATTGGACAAAGTTCAACTTTGGGTTCCAAGACAAAACACAAATATTAACCCTGAGAACTTGATTTTAACTAACTTGAACCTGAATCTTCTAAAGATGGTGTGCATCATATATCATAAGACTCTGACTGGGCATTCTGGAGAAGGATTTTAAACAATATTCCATATATTGCACCAAGTTAAAATTGGGGCTCCTTTGGGGAAGGGGGGGTGGGGGGCAATATTAACACAGGGACTTGAATTGCGCAAATCTGAATCTGACCCTCATATGGATGTTGTATACCAAATATCAAAAGATTCTTACTGGTGGTTCTGGAGGAGAAAATGCTTAAAGAAAATTCCCCATATTGCACTGCATCAAATTTCAGGCTCTCATATTGAGCCCAAACATCAACTCCGGGCCTTGATTTGAACAAACTTGAATCTGACCTCCTTAAGGATGCTCCATACCAAATATCAAAATATTTGGACGGGTAGATCTGAAGAAGATTTTTTAAGTTTCTGCCTTACATTGCACTAAGTAAAAATTTGTGTACCCATAGGGAGCCCAATAGGGAGTGTACCCATAGGGAGCCAACCAGGAGACTTGATTTGAACAAACTTGAAACTGACCCCCTAAAGAATCAGCATACCAAGAACCAAAAGATTCAGACTGGTGGTTTCGGAAAAGAAGATTTTTTAAGAATATACGCATATTGCACTAAGTATAAACCTCAGGATCCCACAGTGAGTCCAAATATCGACCCAAGGACTTGATTTGAAAAACTTGAATCTGACTTCCCTAAGGATGTTGCATACCAAATATTTAACAGATTCTGACAGGTGGATCTGAAGAAGAAGATCTGTAAAGATTATTCCTCATATTGCACTATGTTAAAAGTTGGGCTCCCATAGGGAGCTCAAATATTAACCGAGGTTCTTGATTTGAACCAACTTGAATCTAACCTCCGTAATGATGCTGTATACTAAATATCAAAATATCAAAAGATTCTGACAGATGGATCTGAAGAAGATTTGTAACGATTATTCCTCATATTGCACTAAGTCAAAAGTTTGGCCCCCCTGTAGGGGGCCCGAAATATTAAACAAGGTTCTTGATTTGAACAAACTTGAATATGACCTACGTAGCAATGTTGTGTACCAAATATCACAAGATTGATTTGAACAAACTTGAATATGACCTACGTAACAATGTTGTGTACCAAATATCACAAGATTCTGACTGGTGGATCTGAAGAAAATTTGTAAAGATTATTCCTTATACTGCACTAAGACAAAAGTTGGACTCTCATAGTCGGTTGAAATATTAACCAAGGTTCTTGATTTAAACAAACTTGAATTTGACCTCCACTAAGTTAAAAGTTGGGCTCCCATAGGGAGCCTAAATAACAACCAAAGCTCTTGATTTGAACAAACTTGAATCTGACCTCTGTAATGATGTTGTATACCAAATATCAAAAGATTCTGACTGGTGGATCTGAAGAAGATTTGTAAAGATTATTCCTCCATTTGGACTAAGACAAAAGTTGGACTTCCATAGTGACCGAAATATTAACCAAGGTTCTTGATTTGAACAAACTTGAATCTGACATCCAGTAAGTTTCATCCCTAAAAATCCCCAAACCCTTCTGTGCTCTCCCCTACAAAGCATTCCACTTGCTGTAGCTCTCTGAGCCTTTCCATGCCTCTGCCCTGGGGTACATTATGATCGGATGAGATTGCTTTAGGATGTTTCAACCTGTAATGTCTTCAAGCCAACTAATGAGGTCACTGCAACTACAGCACTCACTTCAAATTAAATATTTTCTTTTGAGAAACATCACATTTGTTTTTCAATGTACACTGTTTGTGAGACAAAAGCATGTTACTTTAAATCTTTGTTTTGTCTGAAAAAGGCAACTATTTTCTTAAAGGTTACGCTTAAAAGAAAAGAAAAACTTGGCTGAGTGTGCACTATTTTTACGATAATCTTTTATAGCCTTTTGCATTACTCAAGATTGTTCGGTTTGTCATGTGAGACCAAACCGATCAATTCTACTTGGTGGTTTAGCCGATGCAATGGTTCCAGGGCATTTCAATTCAAAACCAGCTCGGCCCAGGAGTTTCGTCCCAAGTCGATTCAGCACAAAACCTGATTTTGTTTTGGCATGTGTGTGTAGTGGGAGGGAGGGTAGGAGGGGAGACTTACCCTTCCAGGTGTTTTCAAATGAAGATTATGACCCCAATAGTTTAGAACCCTGTCCAACAAACTTGGATTTATTTAAAAAGAACTTCCTGTAAACTACAAATTACAATACTTTGAGTTGTAGTGTTCAACTTCTTTTAGTGAACGAGATTCAGGTTTGTTCCCAGAATGTTTCTTGTTTATGTTCTAATACCAAGAGATTCCATGATATTTGCACAAACTGAAAGCTTTTCATGTGCCCTTTGTCACACGCTTATGTTTGTACAAACATTTTTCTTGTTGTACAAGCTATTGTTTCACAGACTTTTCACCTGCAAAACAAAATGCACCAAGTTTCCTAAATGGTTACTGGTGAATTTACATTAAAATATAATGCAAAGCTCATTAATTTAACAAAAAGTTAAAGGGATTTTGAATCTCCCTTCAAACGAAGCAATGTTATTACAAGATTTCTTCACTGAAGTTGAGAAGTTTTTGTAGATTAGGGTGGAACTTTTTAGTAAGTGATGAAGTAGTCTACAAGAAATTTGTTTTCTGTTTTATATTTAATACAGTACCTTTTGACATACATCCTGAACCCATACTGTAACCATATCACGATAACTGAACTAATCACATACAAGTGAACAAAAAATTGGCCACATAAAAAATATGAAGGATTCCTCTTCACACAGTGCCATTGCCATGTAGTACATCCAATATACCAACATGCTCCTGCCATGGGCTAAGTGATTGAGTGTTTTTTGTACTATATTTAGCGCTCTGTATTAGAATCCAGTTTTCATTCAAATCAAGAGCAGCAATTACAGTGATGGCCAGACAAAAGTCCAAATTAATCTCAATAACATATTGCTGTTAAAGCTTTCTGGGTAATGCCCAGTACAGATGGAGTGGAAATATGCAATAGATTTGATTCTCTGATGGAGAATTTCAGTACATACGTAATTATAGCTCATAAAGTGCTGAACTACAAAATACCATCTGCCTGACTGATGAACTTAGACACCAATAAACTACTGCCAAATCTCTCCCAATTTTAACTGGTTTAGTGCCGAAATAATTCAACATGTAAGGTCAGGGCCGAGTTTCCACTCTGTTTCAACCTGTCTTGATGGCTCAGTAGAGATTTGTCCAGGCTTGGATTAGGAGGCCAACCTGACTTAATATCAATGCCAGGTTAACTAATGCCTGAAAAACTTCCTCCTGTTTGCTCACACCTATTTTGAGGCAACAAGTTTATAAGTTTTGGATATGATGGTTTAACACCTTTACCTAATGAAGAAGCCGCATCCATCTATATAATACAGTGGAACCCTGTTAATTGAATAGCCATTTTGCCAATGAAAATTAACAGGAGTATTCAATTAATAGGGATTGTGTCACTTTCCTGCATTCTGGAGATAACCTTAGCATTTATTCTATTATATCTTGTTTGACAAAGCTCCATGAGCTTTGCCAAACAAGATATAATAGATTAAATGCCTATATTGCATTGTACTGAGGCCAAATAGATCGATAAAGAAAGGAAAACTGGGGAGAGTTGGGGTAATTTTGCGACAGGTTACAAGATTTTTTATTCAAATAACAGGAGTTTACTCTATAACCTATATTCAATTAACAGGTCAAATTTGTACTGGAGGTATGGTAAATGGTTTTGTGTTGGGAAATTATATTAAATTAACAGGGTTATTCAGTTAAGAGATATCCAATTAAGTGGGCTCCACTGTATATAAATTGAGCAGCTGAAAAAAAAATGGCCTAAGACACAGAAGATCTACACAAGTATAAGGTCAAGTTTAGGCCCCGCAAAGTAGATCTTCTGTGTCTTAGGTCATTTTTTGTAAAATTTAAATTGCATGTGGGTGGGCAGTTTTTTATTTTGTATTTTATTTTTCTAATTATTTCTTTACCATCGAAAGTTCATGTTCTTGGTTTATTTTAGGTTTTTAGGCTTCATAATCTACAGAATAGCATAGGTGGTGGTGTATTTTGTCCCTTGAGTGCAAGCAGTGCATTCAAGGGACAAATTTATCAATTTTATTATCTTGGGTAAAATATCAGACATAAACCATTTAATTTTAATTTTTTTAAGTTTGCATTGGATATAAAAAGAGAGCATGCGGTAGACAAAAACCTGAAAAATAGATTTTTAACTTTTTTAGGTCTTAACTAAGTGTTTATAATTCTGCAGCCCACTTTAGAGAAATCAGACCCCAGGCACTGGTCAGCGAGATCTATTAAACAAGCACTGCTGAACTTTCAATGGTTTCTCAGAGGGATTTTGTTTAATCAATTATGTTTTAATAAAATTGAATTCTGCATTAGGGCCCACCTACAAGTTTCCAGTACTCTATATGATAAGCTTGCCAATGGATTTATTATTAGCCAAGTGTGCCAATAATTATACCAATATTCCATTGCATACAGCCAATAGCAGAAAGACAGTCATTTGTGGTGCAAGAAAACCTATGAACAGATTTATCCCAGAACTCCAAGAAAACTGGAAATTCCCCACTCACATTCATGTGAGAGTTGTACAAACAATGCTACATACTGCTTGCCTCTGTGGAGAACAGCTTCAAAATTTTCATAGGTTTCAAATTGTTTTAATGGAAATGTTTACTACAAAATCAATGGACAGACTCCAGATGTATTTACCACATGGATTGGATTTTAGTCAACTGAAAAAACTTTTATATTTGGTTCAGTTATAGGACTTTCCATTCATGTTTGGAATCTATAGTCCACCTTGTGGATTTCCAAATATATCAATAGTTTCACCACTGTTGATGTTCTTTTTATTTTTTAATGACATTTCATAAGCTGATATTAAATTACCATTTATCACCAAAGGTAAAAAGAGAGAAAACTACCTATGGTATGCACGTAAGGGTGTTCACAAGGATTTGGCCAAGGAAGGAAGAAAAAAAGAACAAACAATAATTTTACACACATCACATCTGATGAACTGATAAAGGAAATTATCCAGAAGAGAACAAACCAATAAGCACTTTCTATTTTTGTTAATTAAACAGACTAACAGGTTAAGATCAAATGGGTTACCAACATTTATATACTTTTTCAAATACATGTATCTGCTTTAAAACTCCAACATCGAACCTCTCTCACAAGTTTTAACCATGCAACCTGATGCAACAAAATTTTTTTTTAAACATCTGAACATAGTCCTATAGGTTGCAAATAATCAGAAACAAACAAGTTTGTTTGTTTTTGTGTCTTATAACTGCTGATTATACCATTCATATTTACGTACTGAGTCTGACAGTTTAAGAAGGTACATTGCAATTAGTTATATATACCAAATCTGTTTATAATGCTATTATACAGCCTAACAGCTTATGATGACACGTCAAAAGGTATTTACAAGGAGTCAGATAAAGATTTAATGTTTCATTACTTAATCAACAAGTCGAAAAACAGTGGGGGAAAAGAGAGACAGCTTTTAACCTGCCTACTACTCCTTTCCCTAAAAGGTTGGTCAATGATAGCATTAAATGGCCCCTACCTAAACTTTGCAGGGTTCTGCCCACAGCAATGAGTGGTTGTCAGGTGTGTCCAGCACTATTTTATTGCTAACCACTAATATTCTGTTTTAACTATACCACTTAATCTTCCTGATGTCATATTTAGCCCATATTTACATCAAGAAGTAGCGTTTTGGCCTGCTATTGTCCAGCACTCAGAAACTTCTGGGCAGAAACCCAGTAGTTTAGTTAAGATTTTCTTTTAAATATTGTTTTATAACAATTTTATCCAACAATTTTTCTTACTACTTCTCAGAATAGAACAAGCTAATGCACGCAGTGTAAAGTCACTTTAATGGCCCAATTTAATGGCCCAATTTAATGGCTTTAAACTCTTTCAGTCATGATGGTGGTTTCCAGCCCTCAAACCAGTTATACCCAAATACCATAATCAGGAACTTATCTTGTACTTATTTATTTATTTGTGTTTATGGTCACCCTTGACATCATAATCAAAACTGCATAAAGACAAGTTTAGAAACAGTACTAGTTTTTAACAATAAAAAAAGAACAGCAGCACATCCTGAGGGACTACAGGGATTGTGTTTCTTTGTAGGCTTTGGAAATAACTGTCTGGGTGGAATCTCCTCTCTATGAGTGCTTATATCATAATTCACTCTTTAAATACTGCACAAAACCTTCCTTTTTTTCCTTAAGAAATATGAGTGCCTATCCATTTAGACACAATCTGTTTTTGTTAATGATGAGATAGGAAAACAAACCTCAGCTAAGATCTTCTAAAGATCATATTAGACAGACTTGCTACCTTTCACACCCACAGTATATAATAGATCTAAAATCTTGGCAACAATCATGCCTTTTAACACACCACAGAAGTCAAAGCTGTCAGCAGGTAATCTATTAGCATTAGCATCATGAAACAAAGCCATTAACCATTCCATCCCTGATATTATTATAGACTGGTATCTTCCACATTCATTTAGTGACACTGGTTGGAAGAGGCCATATTTTATTTGTGTGGTGGATCATCACTTAGCATATGTATATGGCTACAGGTTTTAACCCTTAACTATTAAACTGCTGAGAATTTTGAAAATATATTTCATTAAATCTTGTCATGGCTGCTGTGAAGCAGCAACCATGACTAGAATTGATGAAGTTTTCATCTAAATTTAACACAGGAATTTGTAGGTCAAAAAGTCCTTTCAATTTACAGGGCAGTAAAATTTGTCCAAATTATACTTATTTCAGAGGCAAGACTTTTTATGTCCTGGATTTTTCAGACAGCAGCATGCAAGAGTTAAAGGCCTGGAAAATTTTCATACATTTTTACTACAGTATGACAAGTTTTTGTTACGTACCTTTGCAGTTCGGTCAACACAATTCTTGGCTGCCTATATTGGGAACCAAGACTTGTCAAGAAACAACTATATATTTATTTATTTGGGGTTTAACGACACATTCGACAGCTAGGGTCATCTTGTTTCGGACTGTTTTATGGGGGAGGAAGCTGGAGTACCCAGAGAGAACACCAAGCAGTGGTAAGCAAACAAGAAACAACTGCAAATGTACATTGCAAGTTTACCCAAAGACTGTATGTTGGGGAACTTGTTCTGAGGTAGTAAAATGGAAGTGTCAATGACACTGTAGCTTAACTTGTGTGTTGTGTTTGATGAAAAGGATAATGTTCAATGTTTATGAAAGGATTATGAAATAAGACAAGAATTGTGATAATTGGGAATATGTTCATTTCTGTTCCCTGTATGCTATGTTTATGATAAAAATAATATGAGGTGTACACTGTACTAAAGAGATGAGGGGTGGGTTAATATGACCTCACAGTTAATGTATGTGGCCCTCACAGTTAACATATATCAACAAAAGTTACCAAGTTACAGTGAAATTATTCCAAAACGAGTCATCCTATCAAGTTACATTAAAATCCCTTCATAAATATGGCCTGCAGACTGTGCTAAAGGTTTTCGGGCTTTGGGCCCCTGTAGCCGTCAGTTTCCCAATTGCGTCCAAAGGGGACGTTCTCATCTAGACATTATATGAAGTCAACCTACCAAGTTACAATGAAATCCCTTAATAAATATGACCTGTAGACTGTGCTAAAGGTTTATGGGCTTTGGGCTCTGGCAGCAATCATGGTTGAATGATCACAACCAAAAGGGGACAATCTCATCTGGGCATCATCTGGAGTGATCCTACAGAGTTACAATGAAATCCCTTCATAAATATGACCTGTAGACTGTGCTCAAGGTTTTTGGGCTTCGGGCCCCTGAAGCCGTCACAGTTGATGACCAATCACAACCAAAAGGGGATGTCATCATCTAGGCATTATATGGAGTCAAACTTACGGGTTACAATGGAGTCCTTCCATAAATATGACCAATAGACTATGCTAAAGGTTTTGGGGTTTTGGGTTCGGGCAGCCATCAAGGCTGAATGATCGCGACCAAAAGGGGATGTTCTCATGTAGACATTATTTAGAGTCATCCTACCAAGGTACAATGAAATCCCTTCATAAATATCACCTGTAGACTGTGCTAAATATTTTCGGGCTTTGGGCCCCTGTAGCCAACACAGTTGCCTAATGGTGTCCAAAAGGGGCTGTTCTCATCTAGACATTACATGAAGTCAACCTACCAAGTTACAATGAAATCCCTTCATAAATATGATCTGAAGACTGTGCTAAAGGTTTTTGGGCTTCAGGCTTGGGCAGCCATCATGGTTGAATGATCGCAACCAAAAGGGGACATTCTCATCTGGACATCATCTGGAGTGATCCTATGAAGTTACAATGAAATCCCTTCATAAATATGACCTGTAGACTGTGCTCAAGATTTTTGGGCTTCAGGCACCTGTAGCCATCACAGTTGACCAACCACGATCAAAAGGGGATGTCATCATCTAGGCATTAAATGCAGCCAACCTAACAAGTTACAATGAAATCCTTCCATAAATACGACCTACAGACATGCTAAAGGGTTTTGGGCTCGGGCAGCCATCAAGGCTGAATGATCGTGACCAAAAGGGGACGTTCTCATCTGGACACTATTTGGAGTCATCCTACCAAGCTACAATGAAATCCCTTCATAATTATGACCTGTTGACTGTTCTAAAGGTTTTCGGGCTTTGGGCCCCTGAAGCCGTCAAAGTTGCCCAATCGTGTCCAAAAGGGGACGTTCTCATCTAGACATTATATGAAGTCAACCTACCAAGTTACAATGAAATCCCTTCATAAATTTGACCTGTTGACTGTGCTAAAGGTTTTCAGGTTTCGGGCTAGGGCAGCCATCATGGTTGAATGATGGCAACCAAAGGGGACATCTCATCTGGGCTTCATCTGGAGTGATCCTGCAAAGTTACAATGAAATTCCTTCATAAATATGACCTGTAGACTGTGCTCAAGGTTTTCGGGCATCGGGCACCTGTAGCCATCACAGTTAACCAATCACGACCAAAGGGGATGTCATCATCTTGGCATTATATGGAGTCAACCTAACAGGTTACAATGAAATCCTTCTATAAATATAACCTTTTGCCTATGCTAAAGGTTTTTGGGCTCGGGCACCCATCAAGGCTGAATGATCACGGCCAAAATGGGACATTCTCATCTAGACATTATTTGGAGTCATCCTACCAAGTTACAATGAAATCCCTTCATAAATATGACCTGTAGACAGTGCTAAAGGTTTTTGGGCTTCGGGCACCTTTAGCCGTCAAAGTTGCCCAATCATGTCCAAAAGGGGATGTTCTCATCTAGACATTATATGAAGTCAACCTACCAAGTTACAATGAAATCCCTTCATAAATATGACCAGTAGACTGTGCTTAAGGTTTTCAGATTTCGGGCTCGGGCAGCCATCATGGTTGAATGATCGCAACCAAAGGGAACAATCTCATCTGGGCATCATCTGGAGTGATCCTACGAAGTTACAATGAAATCCCTTCATAAATATGACATGTAGACTGTGCTCAAGGTTTTAGGGCTTCGGGCACTTGTAACCATCACAGCTGCGCAATCACGACCAAAAGGTGATGTCATCATCTAGGCATTATATGGAGTCAACCTAATAGGTTACAATGAAATCCTTCCACAAATATGACCTTTTACCTATGCTAAAGGTTTTTGGGCTCGGGCACCCATCAAGGCTGAATGATCGCGATCAAAATGGGACGTTCTCATCTAGACATTATTTGGAGTCATCCTACCAAGTTACAATGAAATCCCTTCATAAATATGACCTCTAGACTGTGCTAAAGGTTTTTGGGCTTTGGACCCCTGTAGCCGTCACAGTTGCCCAATCACGCCCAAAAGGGGACTTTCTCATCTAGACATTGTATCAAGTCAACCCACCAAGTTAATGAAATTTCTCAATAAATATGACCTGTAGACTGTGCTAAAGGTTTTCCAGTTTTGGGCTCGGGCAGTCGTCACGGTTGGCAGATCATGCCCAAATGGGGACATTCTCATCTAGACATCATAAGGAGTCATCCTACCAAGTTACAATGAAATCCCTCCACATTAAACATGACCTGCAGACTGTGCTAAAAGTTTTGGGGTTTCGGGCTTGGGCAGCCATCACGGTTGATAGATCATGCCCAAAAGGGGACGTTCTCATCTAGGCATTATACAGAGGCATCCTACCAAGTTACAATGAAATCCCTTCATAAATATGACCTGTAGACTGTGCTAATGGTTTTCGGGTTTTGGGCTCGGGCAGCCATACCAGTTGCCCAATCGCGACCAAAAGGGGACATTCTCATCTAGACATGCATATGCAATTTCGTGATGATCAGACAAGAACTGTGGCGTGTAGCCCGTGCTAAAGGAAAATGTGAACAGACTAACAGACTCACAGACTTCTGCACGCGTGATGGCAATAACTTATCTTGACTATGTCAAGTTAAGCTAAAAATGACCGAAAGTCAGATATTGGCCTCAAGGGTTAAATATTAATTGCATTTCTCCTGCTAATTTACTACTGGGTTGATGTGGCCCTCAAAGTTTACATATGTCAACCAAAGTTACCAAGTTACAGTGAAATCATTCCAAAACATGTCATCTTACCAAGTTACAATGAAATCCCTTCATAAATATGACTTGCAGACGTTTCTAAAGGAATCTAGGACATGTGCCAGTCAAGAGGTCACAGTTGTCTGATCGCGACCAAAACAGGAGCGTCTCAACCAGATATCATACCGAGTTATCCTACCAAGTTGCAATGAAGCCCCTTCATAAAAACAACCTGCAGACAGTGCTAAAGGAATGTAGGTCACGTGCCCAAGCAGCGGTAACGGTTGAACGATTGTGACCAAAATATGACAGTCTCATCTAGACATCATACCGAGTTATCCATAATGAAATTGCTTCATAAATATGACCTACAGACTGTGGTAAATCCAGGTCACATGCCTGTGCAGCTGTCATCTAGACATTATACCATCTAGACATTATACCAAGTCATCCTACCAATTTACCATGAAATCCCTTCATAAATGCAACCTGTAGACTGTGCTAAAGGAATCTATGTAACTTGCCTCTGCGGCCATGCAATTGACTGAACCCGACCCATCATCCTACCAAGTTACTAGAGTAATGTCACTCATGCAGCCCAAGTTTCCCAGCAATGGCAATGCTTAGACACAAAATAGTCGGAGCAATTTTTTGTTAACCGTTTACCTAACAAATCTGCCATATATGCACTCGCGATATACAAAATGTGCTATTTAAATTTTATTTTTTCATTTCTCTATTCCAAAACATACCTCATGACCTATTAATGGATCAAGCTTGATGAGCTTGTTCAAATAAGGACTAATCAGCCATGGTTAGGAGTAAAAAAATCAAAAAATCTGATGTTTCAGAAAAATAATTTGTACTATTGGCTTCAACTTGTGTTAGGTAAAGGATTAAAGATAACATACATAAAGCAATGTTGGGCTATAGGAGTCAATTTTCTTTTTTGCAGGTAATAACTCCCAATCTTCAAAATGCATTTTGGGAGGAGGTGAGTTGTGGTGGTGTGTTATAGTAGTCAATTTTTGTTTGTGTGCATTTAGTAACTCCAAATCCTTCAAAATATTTGGTATGCAGTGGTGGTGTTATAGTAGTCTATTTTTGTTTGCTTGCATTTAATAACTCCCAATACTTCAAAATGCATTTTTAGAAAAATCGCAACATCGATGCCGTAGCTGCGACGGGTGGTGCAATCTCACAAAATTCTAAGTTCATCAAGGGCCATAACTCCAAGAAAAATATTTGGAACAACACATGCATTGAACAGTGGCTAGACATCAATATGATACACTTACATGCCAAATATAAAGTCATTCCATCAAGCATTTCGAAAGTTATTGAGTTTTGAAACTCGTTGGTCACAGACAGACCGACATGAAACTCGTTGGTCACAGACAGACTGATATTGCCACTTATAGAGCTGCTAGGCGCAGCTAAAAAACTGGCTAAATGACTCTCTCGAGGGGGGGGGGGGGGGGCATTTGTGAGAGGGATGGGGTGGAGGGGGGGGGGGGGCATTTGTGGAACCTATATTCATATATTCCAATCTGGCCTGTATTACTAGCTAGAAAATACACATATGAACTTTGGTTGAAGTCAAATAATCCAAACTGGAATTATCGGTTGGAAAACAATTGTTTACAGACAGAGAGATGGATGGACCGACCGACGGATGGATAGACAGACAAAAGTCATGACTATAGCCCTGACTGTAAACAGTCAGGCTAAAAATGCATTTTGTACCAAAGAAAATATATTGCTTAAATGGTCCTGGGTGAGGAGGAGGTGTGGGGGGGGGGGGGGGGGGGGGGTCGGGGGGGTGGGGGGTGGGGGTGGGTGTTAGGGGAGTCCTTTTTTTCTGCATTTGAGCAAAGAGAAAAAAAAATGCCTACCTGGTACTGGGGGGGGGGGGGGGGGGGAGGGGGTGTTTGTCTGGGTTTTTAACCACAAACTTTAAGCAAAACTGTAAAAAATGCATTTTTGATGGAAAAAAAAAATGCCTAATTGGCCTGGGGGGGTTCAGCATGTAGTGACTGTAAATAGTACAAAATGCATATTGGAGGAAAGAAAAATTTTTTTTTAAAATGCCTGATTGGCGGGGGCTTGGCAGGGCAATAACTTCAAAAATTTTCATTGGATAATTGTGGTCATCAAACTTGACCTAGAGACATGTACTGAACAGAGTTGAAATCTATTAACTTTTGTTTAAGTTATGACATAAAGAAAGCTTGGACAGATGGACAGATGGACTGATGGATGGACAGACTGACAGATAGACAGATGGAGCAAGCTCTGTGCTATATCCCTCCCTTGTGGAAGGGGATAAAAAGTAACAAAGTATGTGGTAGAAGCCTAATTTGAGAAACTAAGTTTGAAAAGCGTTGTGAAAAGGGTTAAATTAATGCCAATATTATTTGAAACCACTGTGTACAGCTTCAGTAGACCTTGCCCGAAATGAAAAAAAGCAATGACGTTGTAACAGAGTGTTTGCAGAATGAAAGGTAGAACCTTGAAAAGCAGAACTTTAATTCAAAACTTTATGCTGGGAATACTAAGTAAAATTGATTGGCAAAAAAGGGTTAAATATTTCCTAAAACCAATAAAAGAAATCACTGATGTAAATGGAATCATTAAGTTGTACTGACCATGCAAGAATTACAGTAAGAATGTATGTGGCAAAGTCTAATTTCAAATACAAATGAAAGTGTCAATGACACTGTAGCTCAACTTGTCAAGACAAAGACATGTACATGTATAGTATGTGACACTGCAATGACAAACATCTAGGTAATGACCTGATAACAAAGGTACATATAAAGTATTGTAACGGTCTGTACATAAATACTGACTGTAGCGTGTAACAAATGTATAGGTAAAGTATTGTAAAGGTGGGTGACAGTTAGATGCTAAACTAGAAAAGAAATCTTTGAGTCCCAGAGTGGGTCTGACTGAACCCCAAAATATTTGTTCTCATAGCACAGTGATAACAAAGGCACCCCAAAACACACTCGTTCCTGTCCCAAGGTGAAAACAAAGGTATCCAAGACGTTTTGTGAAGATCAGTTCATAAATACGAGCTGTATAGAACTTGTGACAAAAAACTGATTGGACCTAATTTCGGTACAAAATGGCCACTGGCAGCCATCTTGAATTTTGGACCGTACCCAGAAACACTTGTTCTCGTCCCAAGGTGATAACAAAGGTACCCAAGAAGTTTTGTGAAGATCGGTTCATAAATACAGCCTCTACCCTGAGCCGTATTGACATGTGTGCTTACATTGTGTAAGTAGCACTGAATAAATCAAAGTTCATCTAATTTGCATAATTTCTGCACGAAAAAAAAACCCTTTACAATATGTGATGTATTCCATGTTACTAAACATTCATACAAAAATTTATTCAAATCAGAACTTTCATACAGAAGTTCTGTACAAAAGACTGATTGCACTAATTTTGGTATAAAATGGCTGCTGGTGGCCATCTTGAATTTTGGACCACACCCAAAAACACTCGCTCTCATCCCACGGTGATAACAAAAGTACCCAAGAAGTTTCGTAAAGATTGGTTCATAAATATGGCCTATAGTCTGAGCTGTATAGAAGTTGTGTACAAAAAACTGATTAGTCCTTATATTGGTACAAAATGGCCACTGGCAGCCATCTTGAATTTTAGACCGCACCCAGAAACACTCGTTCTCATCCCAAGGTGATGACAAAGGTACCCAAGACATTTCGTGAAGATCAGTTCATAAATACAGACTCTAGTCTGAGCCGTATTGACATGTGTACTTACTGTGTGTAAGTCGCACTGAAAAAATCAAAGTTCAACTAATTGGCATAATTTCTGCACGAGAAAAAAACCCGTATTATATGTGATGTATCCCATGGTACTAAACATTCTCACAAAAAATTATTCAAATCAGCACTTTCATATGGAAGTTCTGTGCAAAAATCTGATTGCACCTAATTTTGTACAAAATGGCTGCCATTGGCCATCTTGAATTTCCGACCGGACCCAAAAACACTCGTTCTTGTCCCACGGTGATACCAAAGGTACCCAAGAAGTTTTGTAAAGATCGGTTCATAAAAACGGCCTCTCGCTCGAGCCGTATTGGCATTTGCACTTACAGTGCTGAAAGTAACACCAAAAAAACATCAAAATTAGTCTAATTTGCACAATTTACGCACGAGAAAAAAACCCGTATTATATGTGATGTATCCCATGGTACTAAACATTCATGCAAAAAATTATTCAAATCAGAGCTTTCATATGGAAGTTATGTACAAAAAACAGATTTCTGCATCGTCGGTACAAACTGGCGGCGACAGCCATCTTGAATTCCGGACTGCACCCAAAAACACTCGTTCTCGTCCCACGGTCATAACAAAGGTACCCATGAAGTTTCGTAAAGATCGGTTCATAAATACGGCCTCTAGCCCGAGCCGTATCCAATTGTTGACGTACGGACAGATGGACGACGGGCCATGGCAAAAGCTCAAATTTGGCTTCGCCAAAGTTGAGCTAAAAAAGTAAGTCTGAAAACATGTTTAAAAGGGGTTAAAATCATGCCGACATTAAAGAAAATCACTGTAGAAATGTTTAGTAGATAGTAGACATTGTTCCAAATAAGAAACAGTGACATTCCACTAAACTGTTTGAAGAATTAAAGGTGTAATTTACCACCCCCCCCCCCCCCCCCCCCCAACCAAAAATTTTAACCTGGAAGTTGTAAGTTAAATTGCCATACAAAAAAGGGTTAAATATTTCCCAAAATAACATGAAACATAAAAAAAAAACCTCATAATGAGAATGATACAATCAATAGTAATATTAATTTAAAAGAAAAAAACCCAAAAATGTTAAGGTTGACTAAAAAACTTTAACCACAAACTTTAACCAAAACTCCAAATGTTAACAGACGGACAAATGAAAGTCATGACTAAACAGGAAAGAAAAAAAAACCCACTTGAACCTTCAGTAAAAAACTTGAACCACAAACTTTAACCAAAACTCTAAATGTTAACAGATGGACAGATGGACAGATGGACGGACAGACAGACGAAAGTCATGACTATAGCCCTCACTGTAAACAGATGGGCTAAAAAGGAAATCCCTTCATAAATACAACCTGCAGACTGTGCTAATGGTTTTCAGGTTTCGGGCCCACGCAGCCATCACGGATGACCGATTGCGACCAAAATCAGATGTTCTCATCTAGACATGACTTGAAACCTGCATATGAAATTTTGTGATGATCGGACAAGAACTACGGGGTGTAACATGTGTTGAAGAAATGTGAACAGACTCACAGACTAACAGACTTCCCACTCATGATGGCAATAGCTTATCTTGACTTTGTTAAGTTAAACTGATTATTCTTCAAAACAAACTTCAACAAACTCATATTATGTGACCCTCACTGGAACAAGCTCATCAAGATCATACTAGGCATCACATGATATGGTTTCGTTGAGATTTTGTGAAAATTTTTATAAGAAAAATAATTAAAATAACAAATTTTGATATCGGGTGCATTTGGTAAAGGGTTCATGGGGAGTGCCTGCAAGTGAATTTCAAATATGGTAATAAAACAATTTGTTTTACCGCTACAAACATTACCATGTTGCTGATATGCTGCATTCCAAAAATTACACTTGTTTACAATTACACAAGTCATTCAGAATTCATTTAATACTTTATCAGTATTCATATGGATGTCCAGGAAATCAAATTCAAGTACTATTTAAGCTCTTTTCAAGGACAGTGTTTATGATTTTCAAGGACTACTATTACATGCATACTGTTATGATGGCCTGTCACATCAACTTGATTTTTACCGCCTTTATAAAGAATATGACTTGAAATTAGGAAATGCCAAAAGTGAAAAATTATTTCACCAAATACAAAATTCTTGTACAACCTACCTTATAAAATGGTCAATTATCTAAAAAGAAATTTCAAATTTTTTCTGTATTACCACAACTCATTTGAATCAGTGCTCCCTGATCATATTTTAATGATGCTCGAAAAAAACACTCAACTCATTCTTCAATCAATTTGATTTTTTCCAAAATCCACTTCTAACACACATAATCATCTGTGGTTTGTCATTAAATACTACCCTTATTTTATTATCAACAAAAGCTGTATATTTTTTGATATGATTGCTTCCAATAACTATTTTGAGTCCCCAAAACAAATGTTTTGATTTTTTTTGGAAGTGTATGTCACTTGAATTTGGCTACTTAAAGTATGCCATTATGCAATGAACTCAAAAGAAAAAAAGGCACGTAAAAGTAGATGTTAACAGAAGTTTTTTGGGACGTTGACAATTTGCAATGAAGATGATTTTAATTGGTCAACTTTCCTAGAGAAACCTTCAGAAGGAGAGAGGTTCTTGTGACAAAATTATTATGTAACTAAAATTCTGGGAATTTTAGTTTGTGACCTTTATGCGGTTCCTTGTGTGGGTCTCCAACCGATTTTATGTCATTGCACATACACAGGGTGGATTATCAGGAAATTTATGGCCTGAAAGGTTGTAGGTAATCTGAATTCAATTACTTTTCAAGGATATAAATGAATTCAAGCAATTTTCAATGACAGGGTCTAAATTCAAAGACTTTTCATTTGCATACGAACACTGTTTATCCCACACTCCTATTCCCCTTTCTTATACTACTATGTCACAATATTTATTCATTATAACAACAAATTTCCATTTTTTTTGCTTTGAAAATATACCTTGATGAACTTGTTTTAATGAGAGGTCCTTATCTAATTTGAACCACAACCAATGAAACAGTCGCCAATTCAACTCAATAGAAATAATTTTTGAAAAGTATGAGATAGAATTGCTCAGTTTGTAAGGCAGGCCATAAAATTTGAGAGGAACAATTTTATCATTCCTCTGGTGGATATCCTAATGAAAGAACAGATGATCGAAAGTTGTTTGACTGGAACTAAAAACAGTTTGTCTAAAAGTTGTGTCTTATCACCTTATTTGATAGCACTGTTATAAAATGTTCCTGTGGGAAAACCCCTCTCTTCAATGTACAAACTCCCTAAGACAGCTGACATTCCCTGTGCTTGCCGCAGATGCTTTCGAAATCTGTGAACTGTCATACAGTTGGGCCATCGTGGACGGGTCAAAATCCACAGGTTGTCATTTTCTCCAGACATATAATCCAGAGATGATCTGCTATGACACCTAGCAAAATTTCCACCAATGGAGCACCGGGATTATCCTGGTGCTTCATTGGTGGAAATTTTGCTAGGTGTCATAGTGGATCATCTCTGAATTATATGCGTGGAAGGATGCCCAACTATAGATTTGGACCCATCCACAATGGCTATACTGTGATCGGTCCTCTTTATTATATCCAGATGAATGGTAAATACGTTATCTCAAAATTTGAGATTTTATTCTTTGGTAAGGTAACAGATTAACTGGTAGAGAGCTAAATTTTTATTTTTCAAAGGGGATTTATAACATATGTATTTTTGTCAAAGATACCATGTTACCAGCAGGGGGAGCCCTAGTTTAGCATGAATTTGCTCATAATGGTTTATTTCAATCTACTGAGGAGTGCCTAGGGGCACTCACCAATAAACTGTAACAACACAATTTTATATAAACAATTTTTTACTACTGCCTACTGCAGGAAAAAAGCAGCTAATGCCGGCAGCGTAAAGACACTAAAGTGGTGATCAGTGCTTTTCAGTGGGTTTGGTTACTGGTTATCTTGTGTCAGTTACATGTTATTGAAAATATGAAACAGTCTACACATGCAGAAAACATTAATCAAATAGGGTAAGCAAACCTCATATGTATACGTTAGTGTTCATAAATGTTTGTCAGTAAAATTTACACTGGAATTGGTATTCATATGGAAGAAAATAATACCTCTGTTAACAACCCATTGAGTTTTGATTCTCCATCAACAGTCAAATAGTAGCTTCCACCAGTATTCTGATACTCTTAAGTTCCGGAAAAAATAACTTCATTTTTTTTTTTGGTGGGGGGAAGATGTTTTTATGTTAAGCCACATGAGGTTTGATTTGACCTCAAAGGGCTGGATAAACAAATCTCTCATAAAAGTCGTCCTGAGGAACTCTTATCAAAATATAAAAAAAATTTCTAGAAAAAATTCCATTGGAGATTAATTTTTCAAAAAAGCAGAAAATTTAACCTCAAAGCCAAAACGTTGAACCAAACCCAATAATGTTTACCTGTGTCACGTCATTCAGGTTAAGACATTTCAATTTTATTTACAGTGGGAACTTGTTAACTTAACAGGCACTTTACAAGTCCTCATTTTCCTGCAGTCCAGTGAAAAACAAAGTTATGTAACAAGATATAATAGATTAAATGCTTAAATTTGATGTAGTGAGGCCGAAGACATCTTTAAACAGGTAGAATTCAGCAGTTTTCAAGGTAATTCTTCGATAGACATGATTTTTTTAAGGAATGATCGTTTCTTTTTGTCTATATCTTGAGTTATGAACCCCAAAAAACAAAGTCCAAACATCGCGTAAATGGGCTACGATCGTTTCTTTTTGTCTATTTCTTGAGTTATGAACCCCAAAAAACAAAGTCCAAACTGTGTAAATGGGCGTAGCCCATTTACGCGATGTTTGGACTTAGTTTTTTTGGGTTCATAACTCAAGATGTAGACAAAAAGAAACGATCATTCCTTATAATTAAACGTTCGCGACCCAAATAAATAAATAGTGTTAGTCGTCCTCTACTTCAGCGAACAAAGACTTAAAAACTAAAACTTGGTAGACATATTATTTTTCTGGCATAAAAGAGGGTGCATATTATTGAAATGCAGGTAGCAACTGACACACTTTCCAAGTCAAATGCACTAATGTCATTAAATTTTTTATTGACCAATGAATTATGTAATGCAAAGAAAACGTCCGCCTCCCTCAAATTTCATTCAACTATTCACTTCACGTAAAAGTTACGTTCCATGGTAGGTGGAAGTAGGCCATCAGTATTACATTGTATTTTGGTTTTGACCATTTCCCGAGAACTGAAAAACACAGTTTGTAAAAGTGGAGTTAGATATAAAGCCAGATGACATGAAATTAGTTGAATTCAGGAAGTGTTCATTCATTGGAATTGGAAACTGAAATAGTGACCAGCCATTGTTTACAATCGATTTGGGTAAAACGATGAACGTAGTAGACTATCACCCAGTGTGCGTAAAAATTGAAATGTCAAATACAGTTGTGAAGAAAAAGAAAAATTGACCCACCACGGTCATTTAAATATTTTATAAATAATTTCATGGTGATAAATTAGTAATATAAATTTATTTTTATTTTTCACATTTAGAACGTGCCAGTGTTCTAACTTCTATTGATTTGACACCATGTTGCAACTCTGAAGACTGGTATTTTAGGGGCGTGGCTGGGGGGGACTTAATTGTGTTTTTTTGGGTTCATTGAGTTATGAAAAGAAAAAACAGAATCGTGTGAGCCAATCATTTTATCTGAAAACGCATGAACCGAAAAAAAAGTTTAATTATTTTTATTTGCGTAGACAGAAAATATCATTGATGTACCTGTGCACCTTTATATCGTACTCTATTTTAAATAAAGTAAATTTTAAGGAACATGTTTTATTTTTGAAGAAGGGCACTTTTGATGAAAGCTCGTTATCATATTTTACTAACCACAAATCTCTCTCTCTCCTCTTTCTCTCTCTCTCTCTCTCTCTCTCTCTCATATTTATTTCCTTATTAATTATTAAAAACGAGAAGCTAATTCCATAACAGCCAAAATCTGTTTCAACATCAATTATGAGCGTCTTGCCTTTCTGAATGACCGTATGTTGCTTTCACGCGTTGTGGAGACGTCAACTTATAAGCTTTCAAGCTTACAGCTGAATTCACTATATTTTTATAATTGCATTCATATGATTGCTTGTACATCTGGAGAAAATGCTGTGTAAACTAAATTCCAAGTTGCATTATGGGAAAGATTTGCTGCTTCAAATTCAGGCATTTTAACATTAGGGTGCAGAGAGTAAAGCAAGAATTGCATTATTTCAAAAAGGATCATATTGAATAATCTATTCCAAAATACAAATGAAAGTGTCAATGACACTGTAGCTTAACTTGTGTGTTGTGTTTGATGAAAAGGATAATGTTCAATGTTTATGAAAGGATTATGAAATAAGACAAGAATTGTGATAATTGGGAATATGTTCATTTCTGTTCCCTGTATGCTATGTTTATGATAAAAATAATATGAGGTGTACACTGTACTAAAGAGCTGAGGGGTGGGTTAATATGACCTCACAGTTAATGTATGTGGCCCTCACAGTTAACATATATCAACAAAAGTTACCAAGTTACACTGAAATTATTCCAAAACGAGTCATCCTATCAAGTTACAGTGAATCCCTTCATAAATATATATATATATATATATCAAAATGGGACGTTCTCATCTAGACATTATATGAAGTCAACCTACCAAGTTACAATGAAATCCCTTAATAAATATGACCTGTAGACTGTGCTAAAGGTTTTTGGGCTTTGGGCACCTGAAGCCATAACAGTTGCCCAATCGTGTCCAAAAGGGGACGTTCTCATCTAGACATTATATGAAGTCAACCTACCAAGTTACAATGAAATCCCTTCATAAATATGACCTGTAGACTGTGCTTAAGGTTTTCGGGCTTCGGGCTCGGGCAGCCATAATGGTTGAATGATCGCAACCAAAGGGGACAATCTCATCTGGGCATCATCTGGAGTGATCCTACAAAGTTACAATGAAATCCCTTCATAAATATGACCTGTAGACTGTGCTCACGGTTTTCGGGCACTTGTAGCCATCACAGCTGACCAACCATGACCAAAAGGAGATGTCATCATGTAGGCATTATATGGAGTCAACCTTATAGGTTACAATGAAATCCTTCCATAAATATGACCTTTTACCTATGCTAAAGGTTTTTGGGCTCGGGCACCCATCAAGGCTGAATGATCGCGATCAAAATGGGACATTCTCATACAGACATTATATGAAGTCAATCTACCAAGTTACAATGAAATCCCTTCATAAATATGACCTGTAGACTGTGCTAAAGGTTTTCGGGCTTCAGGCTTGGGCAGCCATCATGGTTGAATGATCGCAACCAAAGGGGACAATCTCATCTGGGCATCATCTGGAGTGATCCTGAGAAGTTACAATGAAATCCTTTCATAAATATAACCTGTGGACTGTGCTCAAGGTTTTTGGGCTTTGGGCACCTGTAGCCATCACAGTTGACCAATCACGACCAAAAGGGGATGTCATCATCTAGGCATTATATGGAGTCAACCTAACAGGTTACAATGAAATCCTTCTATAAATATAACCTTTTGCCTATGCTAAATGTTTTTGGGCTCGGGCACCCATCAAGGCTGAATGATCATGACCAAAATGGGACGTTCTCATCTAGACATTATTTGGAGTCATCCTACCAAGTTACAATGAAATCCCTTCATAAATATGACCTGTAGACTGTGCTAAAGGTTTTTGGGCTTCGGGCACCTTTAGCCGTCAAAGTTGCCCAATCATGTGCAAAGAGGACATTCTCTTCTAGACATTATAGGAAGTCAACCTACCAAGTTACAATGAAATCACTTCATAAATATGACCTGTAGACTGTGCTTTAGGTTTTCGGGCTTCGGGCTCGGGCAGCCATAATAGCTGAATGATCACAACCAAAGGGGACAATCTCATCTGGGCATCATCTGGAGTGATCCTACGAAGTTATAATGAAATACCTTCATAAATATGACCTGTAGACTGTGCTCAAGGTTTTAGGGCTTCGGGCACTTGTAGCCATCACAGCTGACCAATCACGACAAAATGGGGATGTCATCATCTAGGCATTATATGGAGTCAACCTAATAGGTTACAATGAAATCCTTCAATAAATATGACCTTTTACCTATGCTAAAGGTTTTTGGGCTCGGGCACCCATACAGGCTGAATGATCGCGATCAAAATGGGACGTTTTCATCTAGACATTATTTGGAGTCATTCCAACAAGTTATATTGAAATCCCCTCATAAATATGACCTGTAGACTGTGCTAAAGGTTTTCGGGCTTCGGGCACCTTTAGCCACCACAGTTGCCCAATCATGTCCAAAAGGGGACGTTCTCATCTAGACATTATATGAAGTTAACCTACCAAGTTACAATGAAATCCCTTAATAAATATGACCTGTAGACTGTGCTAAAGGTTTTCGGGCTTCAGGCTCGGGCAGCATCATGGTTGAATGATCGCAACCATAGGGGACAATCTCATCTGGGCATCATCTGGAGTGATCCTAAGAAGTTACAATGAAATCCCTTCATAAATATGACCTAAAGACTGTGCTAAAGGTTATCAGGCTTTGGGCTCGGGCAGCCATCATGGTTGAATGATCGCAACCATAGGGGACAATCTCATCTGGGCACCATCTGGAGTGATCCTAAGAAGTTACAATGAAATCCCTTCATAAATATGACCTGTGGACTGTGCACAAGGTTTTCGGGACTTGTAGACATCACAACTGACCAATCACGACTAAAAGGGGATGTCATCATCTAGGCATTATATGGAGTCAACCTAACAGGTTACAATGAAATCCTTCCATAAATACGACCTTTTGCCTATGTTAAAGGTTTTTTGGCTCGGGCACCCATTAAGGCTGCATGATCGCGATCAAAATGGGACGTTCTCATCTAGACATTATTTGGAGTCATCCTACCAAGTTACAATGAAATCCCTTCATAAATATGACCTCTAGACTGTGCTAAAGGTTTTCGGGCTTCGGGCCCCTGTAGCCGTCACAGTTGCCCAATCAAGTCCAAAAGGGGACTTTCTCATCTAGACATTGTATGAAGTCAACCCATCAAGTTACAATGAAATTCATCAATAAATATGACCTGTAGACTGTGCTAAAGGTTTTCGGGTTTTGGGCTCGGGCAGTCATCACGGTTGGCAGATCATGCCCAAATGATGAAATTCTCTTCTAGACATCACAAGGAGTCATCCTACCAAGTTACAATGAAATCCCTCCACATTAAACATGACCTGAAGTCTGTGCTAAAAGTTTTTGGGTTTCGAGCTTGGGCAGCCATCACGGTTGATAGATCAAGCCCAAAAGGGGACGTTCTCATCTAGGCATTATACAGAGGCATCCTACCAAGTTAAAATGAAATCCCTTCATAAATATGACCTGTAGACTGTGCTAATGGTTTTCTGGTTTTGGGCTCGGGCAGCCATACCGGTTGCCCGATTGCGACCAAAAGGGGACGTTCTCATCTAGACATGACCCCAAACCTGCATATGAAATTTCGTGACAATCAGAAAAGAACTGCAGGGTGTAGCCCGTGTTAAAGGAAAATGTGAACAGACGTCACAGACTCACAGACTAACAGACTCACAGACTCACCGACTCACAGACTAACAGACTTCCGCACGCGTGATGGCAATAGCTTATCTTGACTATGTCAAGTTAAGCTAAAAATTAAGGCAAAATATTAACCAATTATGAGAGGCTTATAAATCATACCTGTCTTTCCACGACTAATATTTACATGATTTTGAGGAGGTTCTTCTCGTTCTTTTAAAACACCTTTACTGATCAATTCTTCTCTAGTTAATCGGACTGATATTTTTCTTTCCAGTTCTGAAACACAAAACATAAAATGGATGAGAAAATGACAGGTAAAATAAAATATAAACTTTCAAGGAAATACCTTATAAAAATTATATTGCACTTTTTCTTAAAAGTTTCAAGAAATGAAACAAGGGTTATAACTGAGATAAGAATGCAAATGAAACCTGCAATGTGTAGATCTCTGTTCTTTCAGTATAACAAAGAACATTAAAATCTGACAACTAATGCTTGAATGATAATCGAACATTGCTACGGACAGTTTTGTAAGTCTAACAATTCTGTTGAGTATGTATGGATGAAACCTGCAATATCCTTTACCCCTATCCTGGTCTGTCATCATACCAAAGGATATCATCATGCGACAAACGATGCTCGAGTTGTAGTGCAAAACATTTGTAAAGACAATTTTTTTTAAGTCTAACAATGGCCATAACTCTGTTGAGTATGTGTGGATTAAAACTACAATATGTGAATATCCTTTCCACTATGCTGGTCTTTAAAAAAAAAAGTTTGTTTTTTGATCAAACATTTTCAGTCCAAATCGGACCAAAAAATTTCCAGGTAAAAAAAAAATTGTTTTCGTCTCAAAATTGAACAAAACACATAAAAAAACAGAAACAAAAATTTCCCGATTTTGGTCTAAAAGTCCGAACTGGAGTGGTAGTTCTCCAGCCATCAGAAGCCAAGTGAAATAAAACCCTATTCCCATTTGGTGAGGAAAGGTTTAAAGATACCGTGAATGTTGCCATTTCAATCACGGAAGCCTTATACGATTCAAGAACGCCGAGTATTCTCATGCCGAAAAGAGGGTGTACGGACCGTTGAGAGGCCGAGAGTGTATTTTGGCGACCGCCCAAAGCCAAACTCAACAAAATTGTACTTCCAAACTACGGGGAATCTTTTTACCTATATACGGGCTACACATTCTCAATCACCACCGCTTTTAACCCACTCCGGTAGTACAGTATAATTAGGTCAAAGTACCAGTCTGAAGACCGATTTTTCGTTTTTTGGTGTAGTGTAAAAAAAAAAAAAATTTTTTTTCGTCTCAAAGGTGAACAAAACACATAAAAAACAAAAACAAAAACAAAAATTTCCGGATTTTGGTCGAAAAGTCCGAACCGGAGTGGTAGTTCTCCAGCCATCAGAAGCCAAGTGAAATAAAACCTTATTCCCATGGGGTGGGGAAAGGTTTAAACAGACCGTGAATGATACCATATGAGAGGCCGAGAGTGTACTTTTGGCGACCGCCCGAAGGCAAACGCAACAAAATTGTGCTTCCAAACTACGGGGAATCTTTTTACCTATATATGCGCTACACATTCGCAATCACCGCCGCTTTTAACCCACTCCGGTAGTACAGTATAATTAGGTCAAAGTACCAGTCTGAAGACCAATTTTTTTCGTTTCTTGGTGGTGGTGTGTAAAAAAAAAAAAAATTTTTCGTCTCAAAATTGAACAAAACACATAAAAAACAAAAACAAAAATTTCCGAATTTTGGTCGAAAATTTCGTAAGTCCGAACCGGACCGAAAATTTTCAGTGTAAAAAAAATTTTTATTTTTCGTCTCAAAATTGAACAAAACATAAAAAACGAAAAAAAAAAATTCAATTTTTTGGCCGCCATTTTGGATTAACGAAAAATCGAAATGAAATTCTTTCGATTTTTTTTATAAAGCGGTATTACTTCCTTCAATTTGGAACCCTTTTAGAGGGCTCTTTATATTTAAATCTCGATATTTCAATCCAAAATGGCCGATATTTGAGATAACTTTCCATTTTGTGAAAAATTTGGGCAGAAAACACAAAAAATGGAAAAAAATACCGATTATATTTGTTTTAGACAAGAGTAATTCTGACAAGTCTGTCAAAACATTAAGTCGATAGCTTTTTTCTTTCATGAGATATTGGCCTACGAAGCTTTGGGCATTTTTGGGCGTTTTTGCCCACCAAGAAACATTTTCCCCCAAATACTGATGGTTTTATTTATTAGAACTCATGGCCGTCATTGATCGTGCAAAGTTTGAAAAAAATCTTAACCCTTTACCTAACATGAAAAGCAGACGACACTTGCAAAAAAAATTCTTGAATAACTTTTTTTTTTTCATTTTTTGTCTCAAAAATATAGGTTATGACCCCTCCTTGGAACGAGCTCGACGAGCTCGTTCCAACGAGGGGTCATAACCTATGTTTTTGAGACAAAAAATGAAAATATTTTGAAAATTAATTGGCGATTTTTGAGAATAGCGCTGGCCGGTTTTGGCCGTTACGTTGGGTAAAGGGTTAAAGACCGTTTTCGAGAAAACTCTTTCTCCGATGTGTTGGGAAAAAAAAAAAGAATAATAATCTTGGCAATAACAAATAGATTTTCTTTTCAGGAAAATCCAAATTAATTATTGCAAGTTATATTAATTATTGAATCTGAACCTTGTTGAAAAACTTCAGATAAAAGGCCAAGGAAGAAGCATGGGTCAAAGTTTTGCAGCATAGTGCACTATGATCGTAACTATAAGTGACACCTACCTACAGCTGTCTTTTCTATTTTCTCACTCTTTTTCTTCCTCTTCCATTTCCAGGGTTTGAATAATTTTCCTAATGCTGCAAATCGACTTTTTCTTTCTGGAGGAGGAGTATGCAAATTTAATGAACCTGTTTTCATTTCACCATTTTTCTTTTTATCTACAAGAGAAAATTGGAAAATTGAAAAAATAACTACACTATGACAGTTTTGAAATCTAGAAACATGGTCAAAATTCACAAGTAAAAAAAATTATTACCAATACAAAAATTCAAAAGATCAACTCTTGTTATGATGTAATCTAGTGCTCGTCAATACTGTGGTAAAATAAATCTAATTCAAGACTTCATCACCATTTTAATTATTAACCCAGTGAGTGTTTTTTTTGTAAGTAAGGAGCTGAATGTGACAAAAAACCCATCTTTCACCAGCTATTGATTCCATAAAAAAAATAATTCATCCTGTCTAGCAGTGAGCCAACTGCTGCGGACATAATTCATCCTAAATAAAGTCATTCTTCCATGTAAAAACTCTTATTACCCTTTTAAAATTATATAAGCTTCCTGATTGGTAACTAACCAATGCATCCAGTATGGTACATTTAACTCCAACAAGGAGTACAAAGTTCAATGGGGTGTATGAGAATATCACATGATGGCTAAAAGGTGTGTACAGACATTCTATGGTCCATAGAATGTCTGTACATTATAATAATAATAATATACACATTTATATAGTGCCAAAATTATAGTTCAGAAGATATAGAACCATATTCTAAGGCGCTGTACATGCTACTGAGCTCATGCAAATATACAAACGGAATATATACATCTAAGTGCTGTACATGTTACTGAGCTTGTGCAAACATACAAACGGAATATATACAGTATCTTACAGTCCAGAACATCACTTGTAGGCTTTTTGAAACAGGTATGTTTTGAGATCTTTCTTGAAAAGGTTGACATTTGACAGTCTTTTGAGGTGTTCTGGTAAATTATTCCACAAGTGAGGGCCAGCAAATGAGAATGACCTATCTCCAAATGTCTTACACCTATGTTTTGGAACATGTAGCAGCATTTTACCATCGGACCTCAGGTTGTATTGACACACATTCTTGGTATTAAGTAGTTCTTCTAAGTAGGCTGGTGACATGTTGTTTTGTGTCTTAAAAACTAATAATAAAGTTTTGAAAATTATTCTGTACTTGACTGGAAGCCAGTGCATATCCCACAGAACAGAAGTGATGTGTTGAGATCGTGATACCCTACATACCACTGATGTAGGGGCTGATGCATTTAGTACCATCTGCAGGCGAGAGTACTGATATTGTGGAAGGTTGAACAATAAGGCATTATAATAATCCAAATGAAGTTACAAAGGTATGAACTAGGGTTTTTGTTGAGTCTTTGGTGAGGAACTGTCTTATCTGTTTAACTTTGTATAGACCTCTGAAAGCCTTATTGCACATATTTGTAACATGTCTGTCCATAGACATGGTAGAGTCGAAGAAGGCACCAAGATTACATACACTGTTACTTGCACTGATGGCGGAATCTCCTACCTTCACTGAATTGATGTCAACTTTAGTGAGTTGTTGTCGTGAACCAATTATTAGGAATTCAGTCTTATCATCATTTATCATTAATTTGTTTTAAACCATCCATGTGCGAATGTCCGAAATACATGATTCAATAGTTTCTAGAGCTTTAGTTTGATCCTTGATTGATGGTCGAAAAGAGAAATAGACCTGTGTGTCATCAGGATAACCATGGACGTCAGGCAGGTGAGATTCAATGATGGTGAACATTTTTGAAATATAGAATAGAAACAGAACAGGACCAAGGCAACTGCCCTGTGGGACTCCACATTCAAGATGGAAGTCTTTTGACAGATTACCTTTTATTGATACATGCTGCTGTCTATTCTTGAGGTACGATGATAGCCAGCTAGCAGCAACACCATTAAGTCCAAAATCAGAATTCATTGTCTCTAGCAGAGTTTTACGACAAACAGTGTCAAAAGCAGCACTAAGGTCTAAAAGAACAAGCAATGTTACCCTTCCAGACACCATATTAAGGAGGATGTCATTCTGAACCTTGAGTAATGCCATTTCAGTCGAGTGAAATTTTCTGAATCCAGACGTGTTGGCCGGTAATGGAGCATGCACATCACTACGTAACATTAGTTGGTCAATTGCGGCTTTTTCACACAGCTTAGAGACAAACAGTAAGTTACTCACTGGCATGAAGTTTTTAAACACAAGTACTGCACCTTGTTTCTTCAGAAGATGATTAACAATTGCTATTTTCCACGCATCAGGCACATATCCTTCTAGCAGAGACATGTTCATCATATTTGTGATTACAGAAGCCAATGAGTCTACACATGATTTGACAATAGGTGTTGGCATTGGGTCGAGTTGACATGAGGCATTTGAGGATTCTTTTATTAATTTGGTTACCACGTGGATTTCTAAAGGTCGAAAAGTTGAAAACTCTTTTTCTGATGGTCTCTGTTTGATGTCAATTTTGTCTACATTTATGTTCTTAATTTTTTCCTGAATTAATTTTATTTTTTTGATGAAGAATTCGCCAAATTGATCAGCTAGCTTTGATCAATTTGGTATACTTCGCATAGTTCCCTTTCACCCATCTCCTCAAACATTTTCATCAGTAATAATAAACATTCAGACTTGCAAACAAAATGAGAACAATATTGTTTCATAATATTCCGAAAACTTGATATAAAACATGTGTACAAACCCCCAATGTCCGATCTTACTGTCAAGAAGAGGGATTCTGTTGTGGTGTTTCTCCACTACAGAACCGTTGTGGTTTCAAGAAACATGCAACCTACCTCATCATCTGAATTGTCTCTTCTGTGAAACTTATTAAAGCAATTGTACAAGTTTGAATACAGTGCCCCGATTCTCCAAGACACACAAGGCACCACTGTATCGAATAAAACACTAGTGATGAGCTGATAAGATAAATGACCCATCATCCGAATGCCCATGTTTTGGATACAAAATCGGCCGATTGTCGATGCCAATGTCAGATGGTCAGTGTTTTATGTTTAATTGATGGTAATAGCCAGGCACTGCACTGTGTAAACCACCCAATCCCGAAAACAGTTTTAGTGGTATTTGTTATCAATATTGAGGGCTTTAATTAACGATTTAATTATTGATGCAGCGCACATTTGTTATACTAATGGGAACTGCCATCGTGCATACATAATATTTGATAAATGTGAATCACAGCAGAATAAAACGAAATGAAACAAACATAAACCTGAACACTACAGTTTTATCTTTTATGGAAGCTATCACCAAAATGCATCAAAGGTAATATACACAATGTCACAAGCAAGTTCCTGCAATGTTTTGCTGTAGTTTTTGCATTTCTTTGATATCCTGCCGACACCCATCACTTGAGCGAGCACTTGAGTGAGCACGATGATGGTTGGGCGATGATGGTCGGATGCATCAAATGTAATATACACATATCTCAAGCAAGTTCCTGCAATTTCTTGCTGTCGTTTTTTGATTTCTTTGATCCGACACTCATCACTTGAGTGAACACTGTTGACTCTCAATTTCTGCCTGTGCTTGGCAAAGTTTGATGACATCAAACGGAATTACGATTCACACAAGAGTCATTTCAATAAAAAAAGTCTTAAATCTGGATGATGAATTGAGAAAATCTCAGCAATTTTTTTTACATGTGACCATCAGCGAGGACCAATCCCACACCCCCGACTACCGATTGTCAACCGATGGGCGCTTAACGGCCGATGGCCGAATGTATACCGATTAATTGCCTCATCACTGTTGTAAAGTCAACTTGTGTCCCACAATAATAATGACGTGTTATTTCCGAATGTCCTTGAATTGAACTCTCTCAAATGTTGGACTCCAATCGAAGGGAAATAACTCCAAATCATTCTTGCTCAATAATAAAGGAAGATATGTTTCTTTCATTTTCTCTAATTATTACTTTTATCAAGGTTTACGTCACTGGAATTCCGTTTGGGGATTATATAATAAAACAAAATTCAACACAATGAAGGAGCAGGGTAATAAATTTGTCACACAGTGTTTCAGTGGTGTATACGGGACTGTACTACCCTTCTGAGATTCGTATTTCCTTCGGCTTTGAGCCCCAGGAAATATGGATCTGAGAAGGGTAGTACAGTCGCATACACCCTGCTGAAACACCATGTGACTAATAATACTTCAGAGTTGAGGCTTCTTTTTGATTTAACTTTCATTTGGGCCTCTGTTTATTTAGGAGTTGTACGACAATTGCACACATTTATGCAAACATGAAATAATAGCGCATTCAAATTAATTATGGGGCTTGACATGCTTTTAATCACAACAGTATTCCTAAAACTGTGACTGATCATCAGTGGTGTAAATCGACCATGGTTTTTCATTTATTACTGCTTGGCTCCGGGTACTCCAGCTTCCTCCACCCATAAAACTGTCTGACACAAGGTGACCCTGGCTGTCGAAAGTGTCATTAAATTCCAATAAATAAATAAATATTACTGCTTGGCAGAATTGACAATGGTATTCTGAATGTCTCTAAGTACATAATGCAATAAAACAATTTCTTTGTAGGATGTGTGCAAAGGATCACCCAAAAAGTAATTTTACAGACTTAGGGTCTGAATTTGGACTAATGTGCGTGAGGAATTTTTACAAAATGTGGCTTTTGAAAGTAACTAAACTGAAAGTATTGGTTTAATTGCAATTAAGATTATTTTAGAACTTAGGTCAAGAGCATGAATACTAGCCTGCACATAATAGCTAAAGGGACAATAAGCTGCGACTTTGAAAAAAATTAAGTTGAGCATTTAACAACATCACAATGTCCATTATGCAAAAGTACCCTAATGTTTTATATATCATTCGTATGAAATTGTCCAATTTGATTTAATAAATTAACTTCTAGGTGAGAATTTATTGGATATTTGAAAAACACTGCCATAATTTTTCAATCCAAACTTTAAGTCAATCACTCAAACAAAAATTCTGTGGAAATGTTACATGAATTTTCCATATTCGTTGAAATCAGATTTCTCCGAAAGACAAAAGTGAAGATGTGTTCACATTGGTCTATTTTTCGCATACATGTCAATGAAAGATTGCAGTTGTCGATACACAAGTTTTTTTTTAATAATATTTTATTTCTTTTATGAGAAAAAAGGTTTGGCGAACAGGCTAGGCCTATCCTAACGCCTTACCTATACATGACAGTGCTTTACAATTTTTAGTGCTGGTGCAGTTGTGCAAAAGTGACAGTAACACAAAATAATCTTACATACAAGAGGCCTCTCGGCCAAGATAGCTCTGCCCAGGGCAACTACTTTCAGGGGCAGCCATATCCAGGGTAACATTTGATCCCCAATCTCTGATTCTGATAACCCTTTACCCAACACGGATAGCAGACAACATCATCATTTTTTGTCTCAAAAACATAGCTTATGGCCCCTCATTGAAATAAGTTTGATTGTTGTGATTGATGGCACACTGTCTATTGACAATAGATACTGTTATAAAGTTTTGTTAAAAAATATCCAGTGGTAAAGAAATTATGGCTCGGAAAAACAAAATGTTGACGTTTTCCGGAGTGTTACCTTTACCATGTCGCCTTTGACCTTGACCTTGATGGATACAGACCTTATTGTGATTGAAGGCACACTGCCTATTGACAATACATACTGTTAAATAATATTCAGTGGTAAAGAAATTACGGTTCGGACAAACAAAATGTTGATGCCGGATGACAGATGGACGGACAGATGATGGACAACTCGATATCAGAAAAGGTCTGCTGACTTTGTCAGGCGGAGCTAATAAAGAAGTCACCTTAAATTAATAAATAAATTAATTAATTGATTAAAAATAAATAAATAAATATGTATGTTAATAAATAAATAACGACAGTACTACTCTGCTGCATCATAATACACTGCAAATCTCGAGTCATGGCAATGATGAAGGTGCATTTTCAGGGAAGATCCTAAAGTGAAGAGAAATACAGGACTCCTAAAATTTTGTTTGTCTGTCCAATGCCTGACTATTTAGTTCTGCGAGATGATTTATATACCCCAAAACATGAAGGAAAGAAGGGACACATAAGGAAAAAATAAAGGCTAGTGTTATAAATCGAATCTTGAAGTGTTTTTTATATATTCCTGCACCATTTTAAATACATGCTCATTATGGGAGTATGTCTTGTGGATCCCAGTGGAGTATAGAGAGAAGTTTTAACATCATCAGTACCCAGACTGTCTTGCATAGATTGACATTTAACTGAATAAAGAGGACATGCGAGTAAGAAGTGTCCCTGAGTCTTCGTACGGATACCCACAATGCCAGGTAGGGTCATCACTAATGAATCTGTCAAATTTGTGTCCATTTAGATCACTACATCCCATGCCAAGTTTAAACAAGTTGTGGGTTTTATAGAACACATAACTGCAATTTATTTGAAATAATACAAACTTTTTATCTAATTGTGCCCTGTTACTGTTAAAATGATGCATAGTTGTTGCTCATGGCTGCCATTAACTTGAAAAGCAGCAGATGTAATATTAGAAACTGCATGTATTCAGAAATGAAGTCACATGGATTTTCTGGATTTGTTTACCTCCAATAACTTTTGGGTAACTTTATTTTTTCTTCACAAAATGTGAAGTTTTCTGAAATTTTGTCTGCATTAAAGCTTTTTAATTACAGATCTAAATAATTTTGCATTTCTTCTGATGTCTTACACTTTGTAAGCAGTGTTTTTTTTACATGCTCTTTTACATACCAGAAAAATAGGAGTCAACATTTTTTTTTCAATAAGCGACTTAATGTCCCTTTAATAATCAGCGCATTTTGCGTCTGTCAATCAGAATTGAGCTAAGATACAAACAGAGAGTTTATTAACAATGTCCTCAGTTGGGAAATACTTGATACCCTTAACGAGGATGACATTGATATCAAATGACTATGACAATCTGAAAGAGATTTCATTGCTGCATATGCTATAAATAGATCCACATGAACACAACTTCACAATCTTTGGAAGTTTGGAAGAACAAAGCTGTAGAGGTTCCATCATACTTGATGTACTGTAACTTCAATGCACTATCTTTAACCCTTTACCTAACACCAATACAACACTTGTAAAAACAATTCTTGAAGAACTAAAATATTCTGCATAAAAAGAAAGCTTCTGACCCTCTTTGGACAAAGTCAATGAACTCGTTCCACTGAGGGGTCATCAGCTATGTTTTTGAGACAGAAAAAAATAACATTTGAGTGGCAATTTTTGTGAATACGTGGGCCAGTTTTGGTTGTTATGCTGGGTTAAGGGTTCTGCCTGGCATCAACAATACGAGTGAAAAGAATGTATATTTTCGTATTCTATACACCACAAACTTCATTTAAGCATAGAGGTTGTGTATGTTTATTTGTATTTTATGAAATTTCAGACGTGGGATTTTCATAGTAAATTTGTTTGCTGTTATTTCTATAGTACCCTAAAAAACTGCAGGACTCTGCCCTATGCACAAAGGACTACCTTATCCTGAACAAGAACAGGTTGGCCTTGTCAGGAACTAATTCTTAGAGACTGCATTACTGTTAGTGCTGAATGCCTGTAGTATGTAGTGTGAATAATGTCTATCATGTACCTACACAAAACCTAAGTTGCCTAACCAGTCACACTAAGTAACACAAGCATTAACATGATTAATTTGGAGAATCTTGTCCATTTTCACACAGAAATAGCATTGACCCAGCTCTGCTAAACAAACCGACTCGACTGTCCTAAGTGGGGGTTTTTCGAATAAATTGTGTTCATGTGGTGTTTACCATTTCTGTTAGCCTGTTGTTCTTTCTGTTTAACCAACGTGTTAACAGAAACCACAAACCAGCATCGGAATTTGAGACATTTGAATTTTTACATCAGTGTGTGTCAGCATAACGTGGACGTAATATGTGAATGACTAATTGACTAACCATCGACTATCACAACTGACTAGTCAACTCTTGAAAACCGATAATTGTTGCAGCCCTACAGGTTTCTGAACCCAACTTGAAAACAGAAACACAAAAACCTGTAAAAAACAGTCAAACAGTTTTACTGTGTTCATGCATAAACAGATCAAACTATCTTACTTGGAGGGAACTGGAATAATGTAACCTATGGCAGCCCTTGAAATTAGCTAAGGCAATCAGCACTGCCATAGTAAATGCTGTGGTAAAATGGTTTTACCACAGCACATAAATGCTGTGATGGCATTTTCCCAAAACCCTCAATTTATTATTCTCAGCACTGGTACTTAATATTTCTGTAATATATTTCAGTAATGGTGAGCAAATTTTAACCCATGTTATTCCTGTGATACACTATTTTATATCTCAAGTATTGAATATCAGGACTGGCAGTTACCTGTCAGTCCTGATATTCAATGCTTGAGGTATATGAGAGAGCATCCCTGGCACTTGATTGGTGATGTGCTTAACAAGTAATAGTTGATCATGTTTCAAAATGCCATAGTAGCGACATGGTAAATAGAGTTTGCAACAGCAATTAAGTGCTATGGTGAAATAGCCCTTATTTCAAGAACTGCTATGGACTCTCACCACTTAATTTATCTGGCAAAGGAACAAATATGTTGTGCTCTCACTGTCACATTTTAATAAGAGCACAGCATAAATAAATAAGAAGAACCTTATTCATTTGTTCCCCTAATTTATGCTTTTTCTGAGTGAAGAGGCTTTGCAACTAATCCCTCAAGAACCCCTAAGAATTATCAAAGGGAAGTAAGTTAGTCTGAACCCAATGGTGATACTAACAGACAGGGCTTTTTGTGGTGAATGGTGTCATACAAACTATCAATTTTTTTTTCAAGTTAAGGTGCCAAAACAGTTATTTACTACATGATCCTGACACAGAGAAAAACTGAAACAGAACTGAGGTTTTCTTTGAACCGAACCAAAACCGAATCCGAAAATCAAAAGTATGAAGTCAAGTGTAGACAATCATTTATACCTATTCTAACTTGGGACTAACAGAATGTAACATTAGCAAGGTAGTTACTCTATAATCCATAGGCTATGATTACATCAAATTTGTAATTAACGTACAGTCAAGAATTCTGTGGTCAGAAATTATATCCAATTGACAGTCGTATTCTGGAAGGCAATCCCTAATTAAGTGGACACAGTGTACCCATTTAATTTCCTTGAAACTAATGATAAAAATGCAGTTACCCTCATATCATATACAGTACAGCTGCCGTGGACTGGTCACTTTCCAAGAGTGGGCAATAGTTCCACAGATGGAATAATGTTAGATTCCAAATACTAATTATAGGAATAATTATCAAAAATTTAAATACAGCCTGTTGCTTCATTAATTAAAATTTTGCTGATGATGATTTTTATTAACTGGTAAACGCATGCGTGGACATCACTGCCCACGTGCGGATTACGAGCACTCCACGATGACTGTACTATATGAAAATGAAAGTTTGTCCACTCAACTCAAGAGTTAAAACAAGTGCTAATGCTGAAGACAATTATACCCCCACTGCAGTGCTAGACTGATGAAGCATAAATAAATTAAAAACAAAATAACGACCAAAATATCATGAAAAATTTACAATGTCAGGACCGTAAATGTGGTGAAAAATATGTGGGCAACTTTTTTATAACATGTGCAAGAGTGGCTTGTCACAAGGTATCCACTTACTGCTAAGATTTTGCTGTGGACAAATGGGTGGATGCACAGATGGATGGATGGATAGACAAACAGACGGTTGGATGCACGGATGCATGTAATCCAATATAACCTCCCCCCCCCCCCCCAACACACACACACACACTTCAACATGTTATATCCTGTTTGAGAGAGCTCATGGAGCTCTGTCACACTATATGAAAATTACTGCACTCCTACCCCTGTGCTGAAGTCAATAATACCAAATTCTCAAGGTTGCATGGCATGGATTTTTGTGGGTCATGATAGGGACCGAATATGGGCTCTATCTCCAATGAAAGGTGGGCCTGAAATTCCCAAAATCAAACTTCCCAATCCATCAAAGTGGTTAACTAGTTGAGTGCTGGAACCCACTTTCATGACTTTCATGCAAAGTGCTGAATGCTACTATAGTGGCTTTACCCTGAGTGCATTACCTGAGTGCATTAGCATGGTGTTTACTCAGCAGTGGAACAAAAATGAAAGTGTCATTGACACTGTAGCTTAACTTGACTGCGTGTAGTGTTTGATGAAAAGGATAATGTTCAATGTTTATGAAAGGATTATGAAATCAGACAAGAAATGTGATAATTGAGAATATGTTAATTTCTGTTTCCTGTATGCTATGTTTTCAATAACAATAATTTGAGGTGTAGACTGCACTAAAGAAATAAGACCTGGGTTGATGTGGCCCTTACAGTTAACGCATGTCAACCGGAGATACCAAGTTACAGTAAAATAATTCCGAAACTAGTCATCCTACCAAGTTGCAATGAAATCCCTTCATAAATACAAGAGGCCCCACGGGGCCTGAGGGCGCTCACCTGATACTGGCTGAGTCATATCACCAAAATAGCAAGGGATTCTGCCTTGTGGTTATTATCAGTTTTTCAACATAAAAGTGTTTTCTCTACTTAGTAACCCAGAGTGTTCATATGTTAGATCCCCATATTGGGTACTCAATAATTTATCTATTTATTTATTGGAATTTAAGGTCACTTTCTAAGGCTACATCATTACAGAGGCATAATTATAATATCAGGTTTGGTCAATCGTTTATGCCTATTACTGCCCACTTTACAGGGCTTTCAACGCAGGAATTGGTTACTGGGCCCAATTTTATCAATAAACCAGAACTTGAACAAATTTCAATTTGCCGCTTCTAAGAAAACTAAAAATCAAATATCAAAAGATTCTGAGAGGAGTATCAGAAAAAAAAGATTTTTTAAGAATATTTCTCATACTGAATTAAGTTATACATTGGGCTCCCATAGGGAACCCAAAAACAAAAGCTTCTGAAGCAGTGGTTTGGGAGAAGAAGATTATTCAACGTTATTCCCATTACCTACAGTGTTAAAAAATGATGACTCGGCACTTTTAGTCCTGGAAAAGTACTTATGATAAAACCAATGGCATTTTTTTCACCATTCCTTTCTCCCGGCCCTAAGGAAGCTTCACATTGTATAAAAATTCTCAGTGCCATGTAGTTCTGGAAATATGGGCATTCAAAAAAAAAAAATTTTTTCAGCTCCTGTAGTTGCCGTGGGGGACAGGAAAACAATTTATGGCATAAATTAGGTATTTGTGACCCAATAAGCCCTCATATCAAATTTGGTTCAAATCGACCTCTTGGTTTGGAAAATAAAAATTTTGGTATAATTTGGGCTCCCACAGTGAGCCCAAATATGAACCCAGGTACTTGGCTTTACCAAACTTCACTCTCAGCCCCTAAGAATGCTGTACATCAAATATCAAAACATTTTGACTGGTGGATCTGAAAAAAAAATTTTTTTTAAAGAATATTCCTCATATTGAACTAAGTTATAATTTGGGCTCCCACAGGGAGACCAAATATGAGCCGAAGGACTTGACTTGAACAAACTTGAATCTCACCTCCCTAAGCATACTGTATACCAAATATCAAAAGATTCTGACCGGTGGATGCGAAGAAGAAGATTTTAAAAGAATATACCTCGTATTGCACTAAGTTACAATTTGGGTTCCCAAAGGGAGTCCAAATATGAACTCAGGGACTTGGCTTGAACAAACATCAATCTCACCCCCCTAAGGATGATGCATAGCAAATATCAAAAGATTCTGATTTGTGGATCCGAAGAAGAAGATTTTTAAAATATATCCCTCATATTGCACTAATTTGAACATTTGGGTTCCCATAGGGAACCCAAATATGGACCGAGGAATTTGATTTCTACAAATATGTGAATCAATGTTCCAAAGATGTTATATGTAAAATATGAAAGCTTTTAGAGCAGTGGTTTGGAAGAAAACAATTCTTTATTTTTTTCCCATTGCCTACTGTGTTAAAAAATACTGACTCAGCACTTTTTCAGAGTCCCGAAAAAGTACCCTATGATAAAACCGATAGCAATTTTTTTTTACCAATCCTTTCTGTTGGTCCCAAGAAAGCTTCACACCAAATAAAAATTCTCACTGCCGTGCAGTTTTTGAGATATAGGCGTTTTAATTTTTTTCTATTTTTAGCTCCTGTGGTTCCCACGGGGCTACAGGAAAAAAAATTTCTGCATAAATTAGGTACTTATGACCCAATAAGCCCTCACATAAAATTTGGTTCAAATTGGCCTCTCGGTTTAAAAAATAGAAATTTGGGGTGGGGCCAAAATTTTTGCTCCTCCCATAACATCGCCAAGTATAGACCTACAAACTTCTCTTGAACAAACTTGAGTCTACACCTCAAAAGGAAGCTGCATACCAAATATCAAGTCTCTGCTATTGCTGGTTCTTGAGAAGAAGATTTTTTAAGAATTGGAGCATTTTTGCCCCACCCCTCTGCTCAATATGCGCCGAAACCTAATTTGCCCAAAAATCAAAATGCCGCTATATAACCCCTACTCACATGAAATTTCATTAACATGCGGCCAGTGGTTTGGAAGAAAAAGACCCAAACACCACCTTCACGCCGGACGACGGACGACGGACGCCGGACGACGGACGAAAAGTGATCAGAAAAGCTCACCCTGACTTTCAGTCAGGTGAGCTAATAACTCGTAGACTTTGATAAAGGAATCTAGGTCATGTGATGGCTCAGCAGTCACAGCTGTCCAACCATGACCAAAATAGGAGCATCTCATCCAGATATCCTACCAAGTTATAATGAAATCCCTTCAAAAAAACAATCTGTAAGCAGTGCTAAAGGAATCTATGACACATAACCAGGCGGCGGTAACGGATGATCGATCGTGACCAAAATACATCTAGACATCACACCGAGTTATCCTTCCAGGTTACAATGAAATTGCTTCATAAATATGAACTGTAGACTGTAGTAAACAAATCTGGGTCACGTGCCTATGTGGCTGTCACGGTTGACCGATCACGGCCAAAATGGGACATTTTCATCCAGACATTATATGTCATCCTACAAATTTGCAATAAAATCCCTTCATAAATGCAAGCTGTAAACTGTGCTAAAGGAATTTAGGTAAAGTGCCCCTGCGGCCGTCGTGGTTGACTGAACCCGCCCAAAAAGGAACATTCTCATTATACACAGCAATCCTACGATGTTGCAATAAAATCCCTTCATAAATACGACCTGTAGATTGTGCTAAAGATGTTAGGTCTTCGGGCCCGTGTAGCCCCCACGACTGACCAAACGCAACCAAAAAGGGACATTATACCAAGTCCTCCTACCAAGTTACAATGAAATCCCTTCATAAATACAACCTACAGACAGTGCTAATGGTTTTGGGGTTTTGGGCTCTCTCAGCCGGTTGGTTGACCGATTGTGACCAAAAGGGGACGTTCTTATCTAGACATTATACAGAGTCATCCTACCAAGCTACAATGAAATCCCTTCATAAATATGACCTGTAGACTGTGCTAAAGGTTTTTGGGCTTTGGGCCCCTGTAGCCATCACAGTTGACTGATCGCAACGCAAAGGGGACATTCTCATCTAGATATTATACAGAGTCATCCTACCAAGCTACAATGAAATCCCTTCATAAATACGACCTGTAGACTGTGCTAAAGGCTTTGGGGTTTCAGGCTCTTGCAGCCATCATGGATGACTGATCGCGACCAAAAGGGAACATTCTAATCTAGACATTATATGGAGTCATACAACCAAGTTACAATGAAATCCCTTCATAAATACAACCTGCAGACTGCACAGTGCTAAAAATTTACGGGCTCTCCCAGCCGTCATGGTTGAGTGATCGTGACCAAAAGGGGATGTTCTCATCTAGACAAGGCCTCGAACTTGCATATAATATTTCGTGATGATTGGACAAGAACTACGGGGTGTAGGCTGTACTAAAGAAAAGGTGAACAGACTCACAGGCTGACAAGACTTCTGCACGCGTGATGGCAATAGCTTATCTTGACATCGTCAAGCTAAACATTTACATAAACTTTTTTTTTTTTACAAATTATTGTGGCGTGCCTATAGGCACTCTCCAATAAATTGCAAGAAATCAATTATGTATGAACAAAATCTTGGTAAACTAAGGTTCCCCTTGCCAGTAACAATAGATTCTTTGAAAATAATATTCATGTTACAAATTGACTTTGAAAAATAATTTAGCACTCTACCAATTGCTCTACCAGTTAAACTTACAAAGGTACAAAGACAATTGGTAGGATATATTTCAGAAATGGGAGCTCAAAGACAATAAGAATATCACTCAATGTTGTTTCAGTGTCATGCATCGGGTACAATAACAACTGGTAGATATATTTCAGAAATGAGAGTCTACAGTCACTGCCAGTACAGGCAGCCAAGACTATTTATTTATTTATTTATTGATGTTTAAGGTCACATATTTATGCACAATGGCTAATCATGACCGTGGCAGTTTTACGGGTGGAGGAAGCCGGAGTACCCGGAGAGAACCACCGAGCAACGATGAGCAGCTGCCAGCTCCCCAACATCGTAACTCCGCACTGCAGCACAGACAGGGTTAGACTGGTTGAAGACATGCGTACCATCGACGTGCAGTACGCCTTAGTACACGGCGTCATCGTGCCCCCACGCGGGCAATGGAGATGAAGTGTCTTGCCCAAGGACACAACGAGGTTGCCGCAGGTGGGATTCGAACCGAGGACCTCTCGGCTTGCAGCCTGCACCTCTACATACTGAGCCACCGCGCTCCTAGAAGCCAAGACTTACCAAGAAATGCAAAGCCACAAAAATGGAACAATGAAAGTGTCAATGACGCTGTAGTTCAACTTGTTAAGACATGTACATGTACAGTATGTGACACAGCAATGACAAACATCTAGGTAATAACCTGATAACAAAGGTTCATATAAAGTATTGTAACGGTCTGTACATAAATAAATACTGACAGTAGCCTGTAACAAATGTATAGGTAAAGTATTGTAAAGGTGGGTGATCCAGCATCTCTTGTACCTACCTACAGGAGTACTGGTACATCTGAAGCTTGCACCTCGATTTCTATAGTTAACAAGGTTATATTCTGTCCTAAATAAAATGAAAGTGTCAATGACACTGTAGCTCAACTTGTCAAGACATGTACATGTATAGTATGTGACACAGCAATGACAAACATCTAGGTAATGACCTGATAACAAAGGTACATATAAAGTATTGTAACGGTCTGTACATAAATACTGACCGTAGCCTGTAACAAAAGTACAGGTAAAGTATTGTAAAGGTGGGTGACAGTCAGATGCTAAACTAGAAAAGAAATCTTTGAGTCCCAGAGTGGGTCTGACTGAACCCCAAAATATTTGTTCTCATAGCACAGTGATAACAAAGGCACCCCAAAACACACTCTTTCCTGTCCCAAGGTGAAAACAAAGGTACCCAAGAAGTTTCGTGAAGATCAGTTCATAAATACGAGCTGTACAGAAGTTGTGACAAAAAATTGATTGGACCTAATTTCGATACAAAATGGCCACTGGCGGCCATCTTGAAATTTGGACCGCACACAGAAACACTCGTTCTCATCCCAAGGTGATAATAAAGGTTCCCAAGAAGTTTCGTGAAGATCGGTTGATAAATACAGCCTCTAGCCCAAGCCGTATTGACATGTGCACTTACAGTGTATAAGTAGCACTGAATAAATCAAAGTTCATCTAATTTGCATAATTTCTGCATGAGAAAAAAACCTGTACTATATGTGATGTATTCTATGTTACTAAACATTCATACAAAAATTTATTCAAATCAGAACTTTCATACAGAAGTTCTGTACAAAAGACTGATTGCACTAATTTCGGTACAAAATGGCTGCTGGTGGCCATCTTGAATTTCAGACCATACCCAAAAACACTCTTTCTCATCCCACGGTGATAACAAAGGTACCCATGAAGTTTCATAAAGATCGGTTCATAAATACGATCTCTAGCCTGAGCCATATAGAAGTTGTGTACAAAAAACTGATTAGACCTAATTTTGGTACAAAATGGCCACTGGCAGCCATCTTGAATTTTGGACCGCACCCAGAAACACTCGTTCTCGTCCCAAGGTGATAACAAAGGTACCCAGGACGTTTCGTGAAGATCGGTTCATAAATACAGACTCTAGCCTGAGCCGTTTTGACATGTGTACTTACTGTGTGTCAGTAGCACTGAAAAAATCATCAAAGTTCATCTAATTTGCATAATTTCTGCACGAGAAAAAAACCTGTATTATATGTGATGTATCCGATGGTACTAAACGTTCACACAAAAAATTATTCAAATCAGTGCTTTCATATGAAAGTTCTGTGCAAAAATCTGATTGCACCTAATTTTGTACAAAATGGCTGCCATCGGCCATCTTGAATTTCGGACCGAACCCCAAAACAATCATTCTCGTCCCACGGTGATACCAAAGGTACCCAAGAAGTTTCATAAAGATCGGTTCATAAATATGGCCTCTAGCTCGAGCCGTACTGGCATTTGCACTTACAGTGCTGAAAGTAACACTAAATACATCAAAGTTAGTCTAATTTGCATAATTTAAGCACGAGAAAAAAACGCATATTATATGTGATGTATCCCATGGTACTAAACATTCATACAAAACATTATTCAAATCAGCGCTTCCATATGGAAGTTTTGCGCAAAAATCTGATTGCACCTAATTTTGTACAAAATGGCTGCCAGGGGCCAACTTGAATTTCGGATCGGACCCCAAAACACTCGTTCTCGTCCCACGGTCATAACAAAGGTACCCAAGAAGTTTCGTAAAAATCGGTTTATAAATACGGCCTCTATTCCGAGCCATATTGAATTGTTGATGGACAGACAGCCAGACGGACAGACGGCCAGTCGGACGACGAACGACTGGCCATGGCATAAGCTCAAATTTGGCTTTGCCAAAGTTGAGCTAAAAATGATTAAAAATCTCCAGGTTGTTTAGGGTTAACTCACTTCTCTGAAATTGGAGAAAAAAAGCATAAAAAAAGAAACACAAGAGGCCCCACAGGGCCTGAAGTGCTCATCTTGTACAGAACACAATTTAAACAGAGTCCAAGAATGAGTCTACATTAAGCAAGCCATCTCCATAGGCTACACTGTCAATCCTTGAGTCCCCCAGGAGTGACAAAAATAATCTGGGCATCATGCCTTTTCTTCAGTTGATCATAAGTAAAATGTAGAGCTCCCCTATTAAGCCCCTTGATACAACCTATGTGGATTAATCTTAGTACCTCTAGAGGGTACCGAATACAAAATTTTTAATTCTTCAGCTAAATGGCCAATTCCGGCTCCCATAGAGAGCCCAAATATTAACCCAGGCTCTTGATTTGAACACAGTTAAATCTGACTTCCCTAGAGATGTTGTGTACCGAATATGAAAGCATTCTGACTGTTGGATCTGAAGAAGAGAAATTGTCAAGAAATTTCTTCGAATTGCACTAAGTTCAAATTTGGGCTACCATAGCGAGCCCAAATATTAACCTATGGATCCGATTTGAACAAACTTGAATCTGACCCCCCTAGAGATGTTGTATACCAAATATGAAAGCATTCTGACAAGAGAACCTGAAGAAGAAGATTTTTGAAGAAATTCTCTCATATTGTACTAAGTTAAATTTCATGTTCCTATATGGATCCCAAATATTAACCTAGGCACTCGAATTGAACAACCTGGAATCTGACCCCCCCTAGAGATGTTGTATACCAAATATAAAAGCATTCCGACTGGTGGATCTGAAGAAGAAGATTTTTAAAGAAATTTCCTCATATTGCACTAAGTAAAAATTTGGGCTACCATAGTGAGCCCAAATATACACCTAGGGATCTGATTTGAACAAACTTGAATCTGACCCCCATAGAGATGTTGCATACCAAATATCAAAGAATTCTGACTGATGGATCTGAAGAAGAAGATTTTTTTAAATTACACTCCATACTGAACAAAGATAAAATTTGGGCTGATGTACACCAAATATTAAAAGATTCTGACTGGTGGTTCTGAAGAAGAAGATTTTTAAAGAATATTCCCCATATTACCCTATATTAAAACTTCGGGCTCCTGTAGAGAGCTCAAATATGAACCAATGAGCTTTATTTCAACAAACTTTTATCTGACCCCCCTATGAATGCTGTATACCAAATATCAAAAGATTCTGATGATTGGTTCTGGAGAAAAGATTTTTTTTAATTTTTGCAAATATGCTGACTCAGCATTTTTTCGATGCCCATTACAGAACACCCTAACGTAACCGATGGCAATTTTTTTTACCATTCTTTTCTACTGGTCATAAGGATACTTCATACCAAATAAAAGCTCTCTGTTCCGTGGGGTTTGGGAAATATGGGCGTTTGAAAATATTTCTATTTTTAGCTCCCAGGGTTCCCATGGGGATGTGGGAATTTTTTTTTTTGCATGGGTCAAGTACTTATGACCCAATACTACCACAAACCAAATTTGGTTCATACCGGACCATCGATTCAGAAAATAGAAATTTTGGGCGGGGCCAAAAATCTTACCCCTCCTATTACAAAGCCAAATATTACTTCACGAATTTCGTTTGAACAAACTTGATTCTACACCTCATATGGAAGCTCCATAGCAAATATCAAGTCATTGTACACACTGGTTTTTGAGAAGAAGATTTTAAAAATATTTTGGAGCATTTTCCCCCACTCCCTCCCTATGGGGCTGGGCATGCTGAGTTGAACAAAAATGAAATGCCCCTTTGGGACCACCACTCACATAAACTTTCACTTGAATTGGCCCAGTGGCTTTGGAGGAGAAGACGAAAACATGGTGTTGACGGACGACCGACGACCGGACGACGGACAGAGAGCGATGAGATTAGCTCAGCTTGACTTTGTCAAGATGAGCTAAAAACTATTGCCCACTAATTTGGGAACATTCATGTAACATCAGCTATCACTGTGAATCTAGTGGAATTGAATTCTTTACCCAAAACAGAGGATATCAAAATTTATTATTTTTATTGCCATTTTTTAATATTTTGCAAAAAAATTTAACAAAACCATATCATGAGACCCCCTCATTGGAATGTGCTCTACGAGCCTGTTCCAATGAGAGGTCACATGATATGGTTTTGTTGAAATCTTTTGAAAAAAGATGGTTTTTTTCCACTATTCAGTTATGTAAATCTACGAGCTGCTCATTCCAATGAGGGGTAACATGATATGGTCTTGTTGAAATTTTCGGAAAAATGTTTTTTTCCCCAACACACTTATGTAAATTACACAAGTGGATGTGGGTGATTTGTTCGGTAAAGGGTTAAAAGTTTGAAAAGGTTGACATAAATTTTCAATTCTGGTCCTCACAATGCAAATTTTCCAAGCAACAAGAGTCCAGGGCCCTTTCCCAACAGGCATAAAAAAAATTCCTGCATGAGAGCCCACTGTTAACTGAAGAATGGAGTTTCAACTTATCAAAGAATATCAAGGGAGATAACTCTTCAACTAACATTCATTAGTTCATTTTCATTTCAGTACAAATTGAACTAAGAATTAGTTCAACAAACATAGTTCTCATTCATTATCTCTAATTAAATGTGAGTATGAGTGAATGTAATTCTGTTACCTCAATCACATGGAACATAAGAGTTTGTAAACAACAATATTACTGTTTGATCTGATAGTTTATCAACCTCATTTCACTGATAAATATCTTTTTGTGAGCAGGACTGGTGCATGAACACTATTGCAGAAAGACCACTGAATGGTTGCAGGCCTGAAATAATTTGCAAATGCCCATTTAGGTTACGTGTGGGTTAAGTGAACTGTAAAATACACGAACGAACTACAGGTTACAGCAGGTTGCGACAGGTTATGACAAAGTTTATTAAATTACCATTTTAACCCTTTATCGAAAATGAAAAGCAGACGACACTTGCAAAAAAAATTCTTGAACTAATTTTTTTCATTTTTTGTCTCAAAAACACAGGTTATGACCCCTAATTGGAATGATCTCAATGAGCTCATTCCAATGCGGGGCCATAACCTATGTTTTTGAGACAAAAAAGAAAAAATAATGAAAATTAACCGATGTTTTTTGAGAATAGTGCATGCTGGACCGTTTTGGCCATTACGTTGGGTAAAAGGTTAAAGGAATTTCTGCCAAAATAAATATAGAACCTTAGTGAGCATGCTCACATACCCCACGCGCCCCGATATTTCAAGCTCGGAAAAGTGTAATTTTTAGGAAAATGACCCGGAAATCTGTTACTTGTATTTTTCAGAGTCCAGGGCCCATAATTTCTGCAAAAATCAGCCGAGCAGAACGAAACGCAAACTTGATCTGTAAGTTATTGTGGTAGACTCACATACTAAAATGGCCGTAATTTTGATAATATCTGAAAGCGTGTAGAAAAAAAGTCCGGAAAACTGTAATTTTGATGAACTTTTCAAAGTCTATGGGGCCGTAATTTTGGTAAAAATCAGTGGAGTGGAACAAAACCCAAACTTGTTCTGTAGGCCACCATGTTAGACTAACATACCAAAAATCAGATCAATATCTGGAAGCGTGTAGGAAAAAAGTCCGCAAAACTGTAATTTTGATGAACTTTTCAAAGTTCAAGGGCTGTAATTTCGGTAAAAATCAGTGGAGCGGAACAAAATGCAAACTTGATCTGTAGGCCACCATGTCAGACTAACATACCAAAAATCAGCTCAATATCTGAAAGCGTGTAGAAAAAAAGTCTGGAAAACTAATTTTGATGAATTTTTCAGAGTCCAAGGGCTGTAATTTGGGTAAAAATCAGTGGACCGGAACAAAATGCAAACTTGATCTGTAGGCCACCATGTTAGACTCACATACCAAAAATCAGCCCAATATCTGGAAGCGTGTAGAAAAAAAATCTGGACAACAAGTAGGACTGACTGACGGACTGACAGACTGACGGACTGACGGTCTGACAGACTGATGGACGGACCAGTCAAAAACATTATACCCCTGCAACTTTGTTACGTGGGGTATAAATATCAAATACTAACGTGCAATCTTGTTTTTGCACCCTTTCCTATGGGTTACGAACATGCTATGTGGCTTAACCTCCCAATGGGTTATGCTATAAGCTCTTTATTTCCAGATCTGTGGTTGTGATAGCAGATAAATGTTTATCATAATATAAATTTCTGTGTTTTTTTCATTAAAACAGTAATGACTCAGGGCCATACAAAAAAGAAATAAACAGGACTTGAAAAGGGTTTCCCTTAACTTTTTTCAGGCAACCCTCTTTTCAGGTTATCCTTTTTCTGAATTTTTTTCAAGCAAACGAAACATAATGTAATACTTATTCATATAGTCATTCAATTTTGAAAATGGGAGGTGTGCAGAATACTGCTCTCTACCATTTGAAGGGAAGCACACTATTGTTTAATCCTGCCATTGGGAGAATATTTTTAACAAAAACAGCAACGAACATCTGTAAACCTGTAGGGATTCCAAAAATATGACCCGATTAAGCTTTTCACAGCATATCAAATGTATTTGAGTTTGGTATAATACATGAAATACAACTTCAATGGAGCAATTGTAAGTCAATCAGATGATTCTCCACAGAAAGCATGAGCGAAAAAGACAGCGAGTAGCAAGTCTGGAAATATGCAACCTGTCATTTGCGAATGCAGTCCCCAGACAGTGAATTTGCTAATGCTACCAATACAATGGGCCAATGAATACTCTGGGTACCTCAAGTTTAGGCTTGAGACCTTGATTCAGACTGTGGTTCTCGGAGGGAAGGTAAATTTAGTGATGCTATCCTGCTGTGCAATTTCACCCTCTGGGGACCACTTTCAGCAGATGATAGTCTGCTTATTTACGGATGATAGTCAGCTTGATGAGTAGCATCACTGGCCTCAGTTTGTTGAATTATGTTGTTTATGTACCAAATTTCGGAAACGGAAGTTTCATCAGTTCGAAGTCTTGGAATGAGACAGATTATAATTCACGGTGTATTGTTCACATTTTTGTGCATGCATTGTATTATCTGGCCAATTTTCCAGGAACAAATTAGAACTTTTTATATAAAACACAGGATATCAAAACTTATTTTAATTTTTTTACACTCCATTCCTTAAAATATTTTGACAAAAACATATCATGTGACACTTTATTGGAACAAGCTCAAAGAAATGGTTTAAATGAGCAGGTCACGCGATATGGTTTTGTTGAAGTTTTTCTACTGCCAGGTGGAACCGAGGCACGCTTTTGTTTACTCCCAAAAAATAAAAGTTGCAGGTGCAATGACACGCAAGAGCAACAGATCACCTAAATATTTATATGTTTAGCAGAGCTGCTCTGAGACAACTTTAATTAGGTGCTGCCTATCTCCATGCATTTCTAAGTATCTTTAACTGGTTTCACCTAGACATCTGGAGTTCATAGGTTTATTGATAGATTTTGCAAATCCAAAGAGATGCTACTTACAGCAGTCAAAAATCTTGAATTCCCACCCCCCCCCCCACCCCCCCCAAAAAAAAAAAAAAAATTGACGTGCATCATCATTTCAGAATGTCTGATTAAAGTGGAAAATTTGAAATGCCACCATTCAACCATCTCGGAGATACAGGTGGTAACAGGTAAGCAGGACACAGACAGACAGACGGACGGAGTGCATTCCATAAGTCCCCTTCACTGTGGACTGTGCGGGGACTAATAAATTTTGATACAGTGTACATTGGGTAACATTTATTTATTCATTTATTTCTTTCACATATTTCTGTACAATGCCAACATAGAAATAAAGTTAAGTTTAGTCAATTGTTTATACCCATGTTGCCCATTTTATAAATACTGCATTGTTGCCTGGATCCTATTTTACCAGTAAAATTGTGCTCGGTACCACATTAAACAAGCACTACTTCACTTCTTGAGATTCCCATGAGGATATTACCCCGTAGAATGTCCCTGTTGATGTTTGACATGCACTGCAAGAAGCACCTACTAGTAACCTATCAGACATCATTTGCATTTGGGGTTTCATCTTGCACATGGATTTGGATGGTGTTTCAGCTATAATGTAGCTCTTTGATCTGGAATGGTTGGTCAGGTGCCATCATTGATAAAACAAGATCAAATGCAATACATCAGTAACACAACAATAACACTAACACAACAATGGTCATTTGTGCATGCTTTGGGTGCTGAGATCCAAATTTTCTGCAGATGTCTGATCCCCAGGTCAATACCATAAAATAATTTAGGCTGGCATCATTCATAGTTCATGAAGTCATGGGGTTTTATTTTCTAAGTATTGTCTATAGTTAATGGGGGACCATAGACAGTTGTTCTTTTTTGTAAGTATTGTCTATAGTTAATGGGAGACCATAGACAGTTGTTCTTACTGGTTGAAGACCACACATCACTACTTCTGATGATCAGTGATATCAACAACCTCTGGAAAAGAGGTTGCTTAAACTTATCTCTTCCAGCTTGTCTAAACATTACATGTGAAACATCCTAATTTAAGCATTTTCACTCAAGAATATGCAGGGGGGGGGGGGGGGGCGGGAGAGGGGGGTAACGTGCATATGAATAGAGATTTTACTGCTTTCACTTTTTGACTAATTTCAGGTAGCAAGTCTGAATCGTTAACATTATCTTTAAGCCAATAAAATTTGTCCTTTGATAGAAAACTGAAACATTTCGCAATCAGGAAATTACATGCATCAGTTTTTACCATCAAATGCATTAAATGAATTCTTTTAATTTACTGATCCTCCAGATTGTCAATCCATAATTTGAAAACATATGCCCTTCAACAAGAGATGAAGATGGCTTGGATAACCTGTACAAAGAGAATCTTTTTGTGTAATACCTGTTTTCAATCTCGATTTTTTTCGAGTCAAATATTGCATGAAGAGATTCACTTAGCTCCCATAGTAAAAAACACTACAAACCCATTGATGAAATTGCTTTTAATGGTCAATGGTGAAAGCTGAAGATAAAAATCAATTTCAGATAAAGGGAGATAATGACACTTCTTGATGACTGATTTGCATGAACAAATTTAGCACTTTCCCATTTGCAAAGTTTTATTGAGCTCTTTAACACAAGACGTAATATGGTAGATAACATTTGTTTATAGAAACGAGGAAAACTGATAGCAGCATAAAAATGACCCTTTCAGCTTGCATGCTCTAAAATGGAAGCTAATACATAAACAGTGGGTAAAGGCGTTCAACCTGCAATCCAAGGCAAACAATATTAAAATTTGTTATTTGTTTTCAAATTTTTCAAAACGTCACCCAATATGAGTTTGTTGAAATTTTTTAAAATTTAATTTTTTTTAACTGCTCAATTTGTAAATTACGTGGACCGATTCGTTAGGTAATGGGTTAAGGTACAGCAGGAGTGTATTGCTACTGAAACACAGTGCAGAAACATATTTAGCACTATCTCATTTAAAATGTTTTTTTCAGCCAAATTTTTGCCATATCAGATTGAATAACTAATTTTCTACCATTTTGATACCCAAAATGGTTAGTTATTGAGAATACAAACCAAAAACATATGTTTTAGCTAAAATATCAATAAATTTTTTTCATTTTGCAAAATTTTACAAACAAAAAGCCTAAATTTTCCACAGAATTTTGGAAGGCAAGCATTCCTTCCTCACATGACCACCTACAGTACATAGAGTGTGGATTGTCACAAAATCACCCATAGTGTAGAGGTATCACCCAAGGTATTACTCTCTAATTTTGTACAGAAACACAAGAAGCATAAGCAAAGTATCAACCAATGGACCTTCGGGTTTACCTGGAAGGTTCATTGGCTGAAAGTTAGCTTATGCTAATTATGATTTGCAACAAATTAGCATTTATTGCTTGAGAGATATCATCACCCCATGAGTGATTTATTGATAATACACTCTCCATGTACTGTATAACTCCACCACTGCTACGACCATTCGTTGGAATAAACTCCTTGAGTCTGTTCAAATGTGCGGGTCATAGGCTATGTTGTTAAGGCAAAAAATGATAATTTCTAGTTACACTGTACTCATAATTTTTTTGCATGACTCCAAGTAGAGTTAGCTAAAGGGTTAAAAACCTTTGAGAAATAAACTAGAAGCACTGAAAGCACCAAACTCTTTGAGCTCAGAATTCACTGGGCTGCACCCTGGTCTAAACTTTTTCTAATGCTTGTGCTCAAAATTTACTGAGAAAGGAACTTCAGAAAACTTAAAATAAATTAGAAACACACTATTAATTGAAAATAGAATATGTTTTCATTTTTGGAATTCACTTTAAAAAATTTCCACAATCCAGTATAAGTATTTCCATTAGTTCCCTGAATTCAGCACACTATGTAATGACATGTAACTAACTTACCCCAAGCATTTTTACAGCCTTAGTCATTATATATTTTCATGTAGCATGTGATATGGCAGTTACCAATTTTTTATAACCAGAAAGTGTGACTAACCCTATGCACTGCACAGGGTTAAGTCACACTTTCTGGTTATAAAAAGAATTTCATTTCTAACTGAATAACTAACCCTGTGCACTGTACAGCCTTAGTGTAAATGCCATCTATATCAACTCTTTACCCAATGTGATGGTTAAAACCAGCCAGTACTATTCAAACTCAGCTTAAGAACCCTCGTTGGGTTTGTTTTTAGTAAATTCCAAAAATGAAAACATATTCTATTTTCAATTAATAGCTTCTTTAAAATGAAACCCTCAATATATGGATGTCCGTTCCTCCATACTTGTCTATCACCATACCAAAGGACATGAAAATCAAACTATCGATGCTTGAGTTATAATTCAAAACATTTGTATGGATAGTGTTATAAGTCTAACAAGGGCCATAACTCTGGAAAGTAGGCATGGAAAACACCTGCAAAATGTGGATATCCTTTCCTACATACCGGTCTCTAAATATACCAAAGAACATCAAAGGGGAGTGTTGTGGTTCAGTGGTTAGAGCATTCCACTTTAAACTGAAAGGTCAATGGTTCGATCCTGACCAGCAGTAACTGCATTGTGTCCTTGGGCAAGAAACTTAATCTTTCAAGATTGCTTATGTGTGGATGCTGTGGTACTATGTGGTAAGGTTTACTGCACGTCGATGGTACATTTGCATTTGACCGCTGATAATTGCTAACTGTGCAGAGTTAGTAAGTTTGGGAGTCTGAAAATTGCTCACCACTGCTCGGTGGCGCTCTCCAGGTATATCAGTTTCCACCACCCCTAAAACTATTGTTGAATGTGCCATTAAAAAAAACCAAGAGGCCCCTTAAGGGGCCTTAATCACTCATCTCCGCTAAAATTGGTTCAAGAAGGATTTAAGGTCACATTTGGCAACAACATGTTAATATTGTTAATCTAAAATAGCTATGGGAGTGGTGTGGGAGGAGAAGGGTCTGTTGGGTTATTTTTTTTTTTGTTGTGTAAAATCACTCAAACCCCTTCAAAACATATTTTGAAGCAAAGAGAAGCAAGGAAAAAGTTGGCACAGCCAACAGATGCGCCCCAAAATGAAAATTGATGGAAACAACATACTGATTTTTTCAAATTCAGAACTGTGAAATGGTTGAAGCCCTATAAATAAAAAATAATACAAAAATGTGTGGAAATACAAGGGTAACAGTACACAGTAAACCTGTATTAAAAGCTCCTTAGGAAGGAGATTAAACTGGCCATTGAAGATACCACTTTACCATTTTGCCCATTTCAATGGGGCATAACTCTGGAACAGTAAATGCCATAACTATGAAAAGCGAACTCGACCTATATTTCATGGTAGGTAGTAACGTTGCAAAATTATAATGTCATACATCAAAGTGAACTAGAATTATCATCTGGAAACCATTGATTTTACCATTTTGTGTCTTTTCAAGGGACATAACTATTATTATTATTATTATTTATTGGTGTTTAAGGTCACATACTTATGCAAAATGGCTAATCGTGACCGTGACAGTTTTACGGGTGGAGGAAGCCGGAGTACCCGGAGAGAACCACCAAGCAACGACGAGCAGCTGTCAGCTCTCCAACATCGTAACTCTGAACTCTGAATCGCAGCACAGGCAGGGTTAGATTGGTTGAAGACATGCGCACCATCGACGTGCAGTACGCCTCAGTACACAGCGTCATTGTGCCCCCATGCAGGCAATCGGGGTGAAGTGTCTTGCCCAAGGACACAACGCGGTTGCCGCAGGTGGGATTCGAAACAAGGACCTCTCGGCTTGCAGCCTGCACCTCTACCAACTGAGCCACCGTGCCCCCAAGGGACATAACTCTGGAACGGTATGTGCAATAACAATGACAATCGAACTTGACCTACATTTCATGGTACATAGTAAGGTTGCAAAATTATAAGGTCATACATCAAAGCAGACTAGAGTAATCATCCGGACACCATTGATTTTACCATTTTGCCTCTTTTCAAGAGGCATAACTCTGGAATGGTAAAAGTCATAATGGTGAAATTTGAACTTGACCAGTATTTCATGGAAGGTAGCAGGGTAGTAATGATGCAAAATTATAAGGTCATACATCAAAGCAAACTAGAGTTATCATTCGGAAATCATTGATTTTGGACAGATGGATAGACGGATGGACAAATAGAAAGACAGACAGATGGACAGGGCAGTGATGATATGCTCTCTGAAAATTTTTTCCAGGAAACACAACCCCCTCCCCCTCCCAATAATCAGATCTGTCACGCATGGGCACAATCCATTTAAACAAATAGTAAGTTCTCCATTGAGTTCTATGAACAAAAAACTTGAATCTTGGCAACATAGTAATGCTGTATATCAAATATCAAAAGATTCTGCCCTGTGGGTCTGAAGAAGAAAATCTTTGAAGAATATTCTTCATACACAGGAGCCCAAATATGAGCTCAGGGATTTGATCTGAACAAACTTGAATCTCCCCACACTAAGGATGTCAATACTATGCAACAAAAGAATCTGACTTGTGGACGTGTGGAAGAAGATTTTTTAATGAATATTCCTTATACTGCATTAAGAAAAAAATTTGTGGTCCCACAGGAAGCCCAGATATGACTCAAGGGACTTGCTCTGAACCTCCTAAGGTCGCTGCATATCAAATATCAAAATATTCAGATTAGTGGAACTGAAGATGATTTTAACGGAATTACCCAATATCACACAAAGTTAAAATTTAGGTTGCCATAAAGAACCCAAATATGAACTCAGGGACTTGATTTGAACACAGTGGAATATAAGCACACTAAGGATATTGCAAACTAAATATCAAAAGATTCTGACTGATGGATCTGAAGAAGATTTTTAAAAAGACTATTACACATATTACCCATAGGGAGTCTAAATATGACCATTGGGACTTGATTTGAACAAACTTGATTCTGAACCTCCTAGGGATGGTGCATATCAGAAATCAAAACAATCTGACTGATAGACATGAAAAAGAAGAATTTTAATGAATATATTCCTCATATTGCACTAAGTTAAAGTTTGAGTTCCCATAGGGAGCCCAAATATGATCCTTGGAACTTGATTTGAACAAACTTGAATCTGAACCTCCTAAGGATGCTGCATGTCAAATATCAAAACACTCTGAGTGGTGGATCTGAAAAAGAACATTTTAAAATATTTTACCTCATACCGTAGTTAAAATTTGAGTTCCCATAGGGAGCCAAATATGAACCCAGGGACTTGTTTTAAATCTGACCCCTCTAAGGATATTGTATACCAAATAATATCAAAAGATTCTGATTAGTAGTCCTGGAGAAGATGCTTTTAATTTTGTAAAAATATTTTGAGGATGCTAATAGAATTATGGCCTCTTGTGGTGTCCCCTGTAGGCGTGTCAACTTTATTCGAACAAACTCGAATTAACACATGATAAGGAACATGCACATGCATATCTAATTTGGTTCAATTCGGACAGGTAGTATGAGAAGTCGATAATGTAAAGTTGGGAGGGAGGGAGGGAGGGAGGGAGGGATAGATGGGTTAAGGAACATCAAAATCTGACAACAGTTACTGATGCACGAATTATAATGCTAAATATTTGTGCAGAAGAACAAATGGAGTCCTTGACTATACATGCCCACCAAGGTCAGGAGCATAAAAATGTAACAGAACCTATTGTAATTGTATGATAAATCTGGATACACCAAACAACAGGCCACATGGACACCTCAACATTACAATATTTTGAATTTTGCAGTGTCTACTTTTCTGACCACCCTTTTCACACTTTCAACAAGAGGTTACATACACCTCACCTTCCTTCACCTCTTTTTATGACTTTGGTATTTGGGGATATGTTGTCCATTGCAAGTTCCTACAGGATCCAATAAAACAAAAATAGTGAGAATAATTACAAGAAATTACATGTATCTGTCTTGTTTTACATTTCAGATAGTGTTGGACCTTTTAACAGTTTTTGCGAAAACTGGATAACATGTAGCTTTCTTGGGAAATAACATGAAAAGCTGATTGTATTCATGAAGAAAAATCAATCACTTCTAACAACAATATGCACATGTACGATGACAATCTCACAAAAGTACATGTATTTCCTCCTTTCAGCAGAAAAACATTTTTTGACAAGCAGGGAAATCCATATTTGTGTTTTAGTTAATCCTTTATCCAATGCACACATATCTACTAGTAAATTAATTATTTTAAAATGCTTTGTCTTTAAATTTTTTAGAAAATTTCAACAAAACCATACCATGTGACCACATCATTGGAACAATCTCAACGAGCTCGTTCCATTGAAGGGTCACATATGGTTTTGCTGAAATTTTGGAAAAACATTTGTTTTCAACTGCTCTATTTGGCCAGTTGCAGCCGATAAACTGGGTAAAGGATTAACCATAAAAGGTCCACATACTAACTTTGATCCACTAACATCCAACACCAAGGATGCTCTGCATATGTTAATCACCATGGACCATGGTTATGATTTCTGGTGTAAAGAAGCCATAGTTTAACTTAAATCGTTACTAAGCCACTGTATCAATGTGACAATGGAGCCACAATTTTCCGAAAATGTAAATTTAGGTTTTCAAGAAGCATAAAAACAACTGAACAGTTGAGAATAGTTAAACACTGCAATGAGTGTAAGTGATACATGTATTGGGGGGATTCCATAATCCCTTTTCTCACCCTTCTGCGAACAAAATGAACATATGTAAAGATACAGTACGTGGAGAGTGAATTGCCACTAAAACACTCATGGAGTAAAGTTTTCACCCAAACAACAACAGTCGGTTCTTGTGGTAATGCATGAAAAGGACAAGCACAATTTTAGCCAAGGGACCTCTGGGTTCAATCCTCAGGTCCCTTATTGGCTTAAATTGTGTGCGTTGTATTAATGCTTTTTTTCCAGACAAGGATTTTTTGTCTGAGTGGAGACACCACCCCCACGAGTAACAATCCATTCTCCGTGTACTGTATGTAAATAAACAATCAGCAGAAATGAGAATGCAAAAGTCAAGGTCTCAAAGTTCCTAAAGCTGTGGTATCATGGATAGTCTTGAAAGGTGTTATAGTCCAGGCACATTAGACATAAAAATGAGAAAGTAAGGAAAAAAATCGGAGAAAGCTGATTTTTTTATATGTTTCCGGAACACACATTGCGGATAAAGTGTGAAAAGTCCCTGCGAATCCGAGTTGAGCTTTTTTAGTTATAGCGTTTTTTTGATGAAAAAAAAAATTTTAAAAAAAATTTGACCCAGCTCCATATTTCTCATTCTTATTCGCCTTAGTAGGGTGAGAATCATAAATATCGTGCTGAATTATATTGAGAATACATATCCCCAACAGAAAATGCCAACTTTGTACCAATCCTCACACTCAATGGTGAAATATTCACGAAAATGTACAAAATTACGAAAAAAAATTTATTGTTTTCATACACATAACGGTACACAACGTCCATTAAATCAAATCTACGACTACTTTGGGAGTTAAATTATATATCAAAAATTGCAGAAAAGCAGTGGCTTTATAATGATATATAACAATAGTCATTTATTCCATAATGAACTGGTGAAACGTGTGAAATATTAACCATACCCCCTAAACTCAAATTCAAACGGCATCGACTTTTCTCATTCAAATACCGTATTATAGCATCATTGTTTCAATTTCCATGTTCGATTAAATCACATAATGTGGTGTTCGCCTACACTCAAGATGCATTGGCATGTAATGTGTGACGTTTGACCAACCACTTTATATCAAAGCAGTGGAGATTGTGTCTTCGTCAGATAAGTTGACAAAAGTTTTCGTTAGACTCGGCGGCTTCCATATGATTATGTCATATTTAGGGGCAATTGGTTCGATCATGGCTGGTAGTGGCTTGGATGAACTTTGGGGGACTGTTTATGCTGGTGGGTCAATCCATCATTTGATCAGTGGTCATGCATATTCAAGAGCAGTTCGTGCCCATTTGCTAACACAAATTGCCATTACAAAACTTGTGTTTGAAGAAAGCCGAACACCAGATAACATAGACTGCACAGAAGTCAATGAAATATTCTGTGGACTTGCCAGAGGTGACTGTACAACAGCTGACACTGTCAATCAAGAAAGTGTCAACCATCTACTGTCAAAATTACACGAACTGCTCCAGAATGCGTCCGTAGGATGCACAGGAAAGCTTTGGGTACAATACTACGAGCAAATAGGTCTTCTCCAGTTGTTCTTGAGAGCAGAGCGCACAGGCGACTGGGAACTCCACACATATTGTGTTCACAATATGAGTCCAGTATTTCACGCAGGTGGTCATTTTGCATACGCAAAAAGTTCTCATCTCTATTTGCAGCAGATGAATGAGCTAACAGAAATAATGCAACAGGATGATTTGAAGTTGTTCACTGAGAAAGGTTACTTTACCATAAGGCGCTCAGATAAATTCTGGGACGGGATATATTCTGATCAGACCATAGAGCAGTGTTTAATGAGAATGTTCAAGCTCCCTGGTGGTCTCACACATGGCAGGGGAATAACCGATAGCACTGTTGCGAAATGGGTACATGGACTACCTCTTTGCCTTCCGATATGTAATGCTCTCGAAAATTTTGTTCATGTTCACACTGGTCATGGCGAACAACATCGGGATCTCCGTCAAAGTTCACAATTGTCTGATGCCAATGATATCACCAAATTATTGAACTGGCTCAGAGTGCATTCCCCCTTTCAGAATAGAGATCACTACAATTAGTCTCTATAGCGACCGGGCTTGTGGCCGACGAAACTGTGAACTGTGACCAAGTTCACAAAATTGGTGAATGTTGCGTATCGAATGTTGTAAGCAAAACGTTCAACAGCATCAAACTACGACGTGTTGACACTGTGAAGTCTTTCGCATCGATGGCAAATAGCATCAAAGTCCGTGGAAGTAAGGTAGTGATTGACCCCACAATTCTGTTCAACCGCATCACATGTTTTATTCAGTCACAAGCAGAGATGGAAGAGTATCTCAAATATGAACTCGCCCCGAAACCACCAGCATTGTTTGATTCTGCTGAAATGAGGAAGACACAGAAAAGCACGCTCGGTAAGATCCTCAAAACATACGGTTCCGAGCAAACAAAAATCCCAGAACATTCTCTGTTTGTTGTAGATGGTGGATTTTTATTGAGGGCAGTTGTATGGCCTAAACAGTCGTCATATAAGGACATATGTACATCATATTCCAATTATCTAGTGAGACATTTTGGGGCGAACGTCGTGGTTGTTTTTGATGGTTATGCTTGTACAATGTCGACAAAGGGCATGGAACAAGCCCGTAGATCTAAAGACAGGTATTCCATTGATATCAATAATATGATATCAATATCTCACCCGAGTTACCAGCCACCACACCCCAATCCGATTTCCTTTCAAATGCCAAGAACAAAACCCAACTGATCGATCTTCTAATGCAGGAGCTATCTGCTATCAATATTCAGTCCAAGCAGGCCGAGGCTGATCTTGATGTACTGATAGCCGAAACTGCACTTGACATCGCTCAAGATGACAACAATGTTGTCGTTGTGGGAACAGACACAGACTAAGTCATTCTTACCTCTCGAGTTCAACCGGGATGTAATATTCACATGATATATTCCATTACCCCAAACTTACTAGTTTCAGTTAGTGAAATAGCAACCAAAATGGGTGACCATAGAAGCAACCTCCTTGTAGCACATTCTATAAGTGGTTGTGACACTACTTCTGCACTCTTTCGAGTTGGTAAGAAGAAAGTATTCAGTACAATTGTCTCCGATGTTACTAGCGACTCACAACAGTATGTCAACACAATTTTGGTGGATGACAGTACACCAAGTGCAGTAGCCGCTGCCGGGGAACAACTTCTCCTGATCTTATACGGGAGTAAATCTGTTTCCTCTCTCGACCAATATAGATATGTCACTTACAAGCATTATGTAGCAAAATCTAAACTGAATAAACCCATCGACCTAGCCTCACTCCCACCAAGCAGCGATGCTGCACAACAACATGTCTACAGATGTTATATCCAGGTCCAACAATGGCTGGGCACTTCGCTTCCTCTGACGGATTGGGGGTGGTCGCTAGACAATGAACTTCTTGTACCGACTGCAGCCACAAAGCCATGTGCCCCCGATAACCTACTGAATCTGATCAGTTGTGGTTGCAAGAGTGCTTGTACAAAAAGGTGTGGGTGTAAGAAGGCAGGACTCTCTTGCTCAGGTTTGTGTAATTGCAGTTCGGATTCTTGTAACAACCACAGAAACACAGTCCTGTCGGAAATTTCTGAGTTCGATGAATAATATGTATATAGGTCATGTCATTTCTGTATATAGCGTTGATAATAGTCAATGTAACTTAATCCATGTTGATTGATTTGTACATTCTGTAAATATTATTTATTGATTTTTGTACATTCTGTAAATATTATTTATTGATCTAATGCTGCCAGACACAGACGTGTCTGTTCGGTCCCAAGCCCGAAAATAGTTGAGTTCTCATGCTGACGAATTTTATGCCAAAAGGGGAACTCAGCCAGAAGCAGAGGGGGTCTTCCATAATGTCTATTTTGTAAGCAATGATAAAAGTCTTCAAATGGTGGTGGATTTTTTATCGTCTGTCCAACTAACATCCCGTTCTGTACTACGACCCTTTGGGCAAATCCGTTAGGAAAATCGTCATTTTTTGCGTAAATCCGATACTTTTTTGTGAATTTTCAATAATTTTTCGCAGAAATTGTCACAGAATGCACATCTTCCTCTAGGTAAATGTATATTAGACATTATGTAGCTCGAAATATGCGTAAACAAAAAATACAGTTGGATCTATTTGAGGTTACAAAGTTCGTGCGATTTTTTTTAATTTTTTTCAAACGCGTTTTCGAAAAAAGGCTGTAGAAAAAAAAGCTCAACTGGGATTTTAGGGGACTTTTGTCTAATCGTTCAGTGACATGTACTCGACATTCCCTGAAAAAATCAGCTTTCTCCGATTTTTTTCCCTAGTGAAACCTAATGTTCTTGGGCTATTAGCAGAACACAAGGTTTCATGTGAATGGAACCTAAATTCTTGCAAACGTCCAACCGGTTAAAGAAAATCTTCTGATGGCTGAAGTGCTGGAAAGTAAATTAGATGTAAGTGTATGGTTATGCAAAACAGTCTGCAACATAACATAATTTCAACTCCCATCTGAATGACATCTGGAGAAGACTGATCAAGTAAAACCTACAGCATTTCTGGAGTATCTTCCACTAAACAAATGAACTGTTATTATCAAAACTGAATAATCGGGTTAACTAAACATAACTTCCAAACACAAAACTATTTACCACACCAGCCCTGGAAATGAGATGGGTGCGAGTGCAAATGCTATTTTACGGGCTAAATGAAAGTGTCAATGACACTGTAGCTCAACTTGTCAAGACAAAGACATGTACATGTATAGTATGTGACACAGCAATGACAAACATCTAGTTAATGACCTGATAACAAAGGTACATATAAGGTATTGTAATGGTCTGTACATAAATACTGACCGTTGCCTGTAACAAATGTATAGGTAAAGTATTGTAAAGGTGGGTGACAGTCAGATGCTAAAGTAGAAAAAAATCTTTGAGTCCCAGAGTGGGTCTGACTGAACCCCAAAATATTTGTTCTCATAGCACAGTGATAACAAAGGCACCCCAAAACACACTCGTTCCTGTCCCAAGGTGAAAACAAAGGTACCCAAGAAGTTTTGTGAAGATCAGTTCATAAATACGAGCTGTATAGAACTTGTGACAAAAAACTGATTGGACCTAATTTTGGTACAAAATGGCCACTGGCAGCCATCTTGAATTTTGGACCGTACCCAGAAACACTCATTCTCAGTCCAAGGTGATAGCAAAGGTACCCAAGAAGTTTTGTGAAGATCGGTTCATGAATACAGTCTCTACCCTGAGCCGTATTGACATGTGTGCTTACATTGTGTAAGTAGCACTGAATAAATCAAAGTTCATCTAATTTGCATAATTTCTGCACGAAAAAAAGCCCTTACAATATGTGATGTATTCCATGTTACTAAACATTCATACAAAAATTTATTCAAATCAGAATTTTCATACAGAAGTTCTGTACAAAAGACTGATTGCACTAATTTTGGTACAAAATGGCTGCTGGTGGCCATCTTGAATTTCGGACCACACCCAAAAACACTCGCTCTCATCCCACGGTGATAACAAAGGTACCCAAGAAGTTTTGTAAAGATTGGTTCATAAATATGGCCTCTAGTCTGAGCCGTATAGAAGTTGTGTACAAAAAACTGATTAGACCTAATTTCGGTACAAAATGGCCACTGGCAGCCATCTTGAATTTTAGACTGCACCCAGAAACAATCGTTCTCGTACCAAGGTGATAATAAAGGTACCCAAGACATTTTGTGAAGATCAGTTCATAAATACAGACTCTAGTCTGAGCCGTATTGACATGTGTACTTACTGTGTGTAAGTCACACTGAAATGAAAGTGTCAGTGACACTGTAGCTCAACTTGTGAAGACAAAGACATGTACATGTATAGTATGTGACACAGCAATGACAAACATCTAGGTAATGACCTGATAACAAAGGTACATATAAAGTATTGTAACAGTCTGTACATAAATACTGACCGTTGCCTGTAACAAATGTATTGGTAAAGTATTGTAAAGGTGGGTGACAGTAAGATGCTAAACTAAAAAAGAAATCTTGGGAGTCCCAGAGTGGGTCTGACTGAACCACAAAATATTTGTTCTCATAGCACAGTGATAACAAAGGCACCCCAAAACACACTCATTCCTGCCCCAAGGTGAAAACAAAGGTACCCAAGAAGTTTCGTGAAGATCACTTCACAAATATGAGCTGTGTAGAAGTTGTGACAAAAAACTGATTGGACCTAATTTCGGTACAAAATGGCCACTGGCAGCCATCTTGAATTTTGGGCCGCACCCAGAAACACTCCTTCTCGTCCCAAGGTGATAACAAAGGTACCCAAGAAGTTTTGTGAAGATCGGTTCATAAATACAGCCTCTAGCCCGAGCCGTATTGACATGTGCACTTACAGTGTATAAGTAGCACTGAATAAATCAAAGTTCATCTAATTTGCATAATTTCTGCACGAGAAAAAAACCTGTACTATATGTGATGTATTCCATGTTACTAAACATTCATACAAAAATTTATTCAAATCAGAACTTTCATACAGAAGTTCTGTACAAAAAACTGATTGCACTAATTTTGGTACAAAATGGCTGCTGGTGGCCATCTTGAATTTCAGACCACACCCCAAAACACTCGTTCACATCCCACAGTGATAACAAAGGTACCCAAGAAGTTTCGTAAAGATCGGTTCATAAATACGGCCTCTAGCCTGAGCCGTATAGAAGTTGTGTACAAAAAACTGATAAGACCTTATTTCGGTACAAAATGGCCACTGGCAGCCATCTTGAATTTTGGACCACATCCAGAAACACTCGTTCTCGTCCCAAGGTGATAACAAAGGTACCCAAGACGTTTCGTGAAGATCGGTTCATAAATACAGACTCTAGCCCGAGTCGTATTGACATGCATACTTACTGTGTGTAAGTAGCACTGAAAAAATCAAAGTTCATGTAATTTGCATAATTTCTGCACGAGAAAAAAACCCGTATTATATGTGATGTATCCCATGGTACTAAACATTCACACAAAAAATTATTCAAATCAGCGCTTTCATATGGAAGTTCTGTGCAAAAATCTGATTGCACCAAATTTTGTACAAAATGGCTGCCATCGGCCATCTTGAATTTCGGACCGGACCCAAAAACACTCGTTCTCGTCCCACGGTGATAACAAAGGTACCCAAGGAGTTTCGTAAAGATCGGTTCATAAATACGGCCTCTAGCCCAAGCCGTATTGGCATTTGCACTTACAGTGCTGAAAGTAACACCAAAAAACATCAAAGTTAGTCTAATTTGCATAATTTACGCACGAGAAAAAAACCCGTATTATATGTGATGTATCCAATAGTACTAAACATTCATACAAAAAATTATTCAAATCAGAGCTTTCATATGGAAGTTCTGTACAAAAAACAGATTTCTGCATCGTCGGTACAAAATGGTGGCTGGCAGCCATCTTGAATTTCGGACCGCACCCAAAAACACTCATTCTGTTCCCACGGTCATAACAAAGGTACCCAAGAAGTTTCGTAAAGATCGGTTCATAAATACGGCCTCTAGCCCGAGCCGTATCCAATTGTTGACGGACAGACAGACGACGGCCATGGCATAAGCTCAAATTTGGCTTCGCCAAAGTTGAGTTAAAAAATCAAAGTTCATCTAATTTGCATAATTTCTGCACGAGAAAAAAACCCGTATTATATGTGATGTATCCTATGGTACTAAACATTCACACAAAAAATTATTCAAATGAGCACTTTCATATGGAAGTTCTGTACAAAAATCTGATTGCACCTAATTTTGTACAAAATGGCTGCCATCGGCCATCTTGAATTTCCGACCAGACCCCAAAACACTCGTTCTCGTCCCACGGTGATACCAAAGGTACCCAAGAAGTTTTGTAAAGATCGGTTCATAAATGCGGCCTCTAGCCTGAGCTGTATTGGCATTTGCACTTACAGTGCTGAAAGTAACACCAAAAAACATCAAAATTAGTCTAATTTGCACAATTTACGCACGAGAAAAAACCCCGTGTTATATGTGATGTATCCCATGGTACTAAACATTCATACAAAAAATTATTCAAATCAGAGCTTTTATATGGAAGTTCTGTACAAAAAACAGATTTCTGCATCGTCGGTACAAAATGGCGGCTGGCAGCCATCTTCAATTTCGGACCGCACCCAAAAACACTCGTTCTCGTCCCACGGTCATAACAAAGGTACCCAAGAAGTTTCCTAAAGATCGGTTCATAAATACGACCTCTAGCCCGAGCCGTATCCAATTGTTGACAGACGGACGACGGGCCATGACAAAAACTCAAATTTGAACTAAAAATGAACTCGTTGAAAAATATTGTGGAGCACTAATATACTGTGAGGGCATATAAATGTGTGTTGTTTTGAGAAAGCAGCACCCAGTGGCCAGTGGCAAGTTGCTGTCATAATTCAGCAATTCCTTATCCATTTATCCCTTTGAACACTTGTGGTATCTGCCATGCCAGTTGAATGGTAGCAATTAGAAGTGTCCATATTCATTATTTGGGGTAGACAAATCAATATTTTCAATATGCAGCCTCGGGGCTGCACGTTGAAAATGCTGATTGGTCTACCCCACACATTTACTGAACAGCTATCTTATTTAATGATGGTATGACGTATCATGTTCCTGGCTGGAAAAGCGGCCGCTCGTATTCAAAGGGTTAAGGTTTCTGGTGTTTGGTGACAGTATTCCCCGAAAATTCATATACTAACATTTTACGGGTGCAATTTATTCTCATCTCTGATTTCGCAGGAGCTTAAAACTGCACCCGTCAATTTTGTTTATTACCAGCACTGCCATACCTTTAGCACAAATTTGACCTGTTAGTTGCATATAGGTTGTAGGGTAAACTCCTGGTAATTGAATAAAAAAATCTTAACATATGTCGAAAAATAACCCTGACATTCATCAAATTCTCCTTGTTTTTAGACCTATTTGGCTTCACTACATCCAAAACAGGTAGTTAATCTATTATATCTTGTTTGAGAGTGCTTCATGAGCTCTGTCAAGCAAGATATAATAAAACAAATGCTCATTTTATCTAGAATACAGGAAATTCACAAAATCCTTGTTAATTGATGTTAATTTGATAAATTTTCATGTGCAAAATGGTTATTCAATTAACAGGGTTCCACTGTATCATAATCAGTCACTGTCCAAGTTTGACCATCTTGACTTCCATATTGATAACATGTCATGCCGACAAACACACAGAGACTGATATTGATATAACCTTGCATAATCTAACTTTATTCAGCACAGGTAAATATTATCAATATGTGAAGTTTTATGTCTTACAAAGATCACACTGGAATGTACCAAAATAGTTTCCTTTACAAATTGAGAGTTTATTTTCTGTCCTAATAGAGTTCGGTGGTTTTTCTGTTTTCCGGTTTAGGTTTTTGCGGCAAACTGGAAAACCAAACCGCAAGACCCAACAAAACGTGACTAAACGGTTTTACTGTGTTTGTTCATAAACTGATCAAAATACCTGACTGGGAGCTAATTGGACTAGTGGCCCCTATGGACTCTCATCACTTAGTCTATCCGTCAAAGGGGCTAATACGACGTATTCTCATCACATTTTCTCCCTTATTGACTTGGCCCGTAGGCCAAGTCAATGAGGGAGAAAATGTGATGAGAACTGACTAGTGGCCCCTATGGACTCTCTTTACTTAGTCTATCTGGCAAAAGGGCGAATACGTCGTGTTCTCATCACATTTTCTCATTACTGACTCATCCATAGGATGAGTCAATAAGGGATAAAATGTGACAATAAGAACACGAGATCGATTAGATCAACTTTATTAATCTGTTTTTTTTCTGTCTCAATAGGCTTAGTAACTGCACCTCAAGAACCCTTAAGAATGATCAAAGGAAAGTTGGGCTGGATACAATGGCAGTATTTACAGACAGTGCCTTTTGAGGGGAGTGGTATTGCGCAAACTACTGCAGTTTATTTTAGAAGCTGAGGAGCATGAAGTGGTGTTTACTGTATGTTCATGTTTTTAACACATAAAAAAAACTGAACCAAAATGAAGGTTTTTTCCCCGAAACCGAAACAAAACCGAATCTGACAAATTAAAACTGCCCAGTTCTAATGTATAACCTATGACACAAGTTGAAATGCACCATGATAGGCTTAGTCCAAAGAGGGATCAAAAGTTGTTTGAGAAACCCTGCTTCAGAAGTTATACAACAATTTGACAATTTTTGTTCATAGCAAGCCAGAGCAATACTGGATGCAATCTACCTGAACATAATATAAATGTCAAAACAATTCAATGATGTTCCCCATTATATATTTATGGTCAGATAAGACTTGATAAATAACCATTCAATTTGACATGTACTTCCTTACTTGTCTTTTTCTTTGTTTTTGTTTTTTTTTCATAAATCTTACCTCAACTATGGCCTATAAACTGGAGACAAATGTGAGGATGATGACATTCAATGTCATTTTGATACAGTTGGTTTCAATCCATTAAATTAGCTAAAAGCCTACATGTTTGTAGTAGCATATGAGACAGAAAAGGTGGATTAATAATACCACAGGTGCAAAAACTCCTCCCTCGACATGTTATCACCCTGGCTGTTGAAAGTGTATTAAACTTAATGAATAAACAATAAACAAAAACTCAGCAGGATGGATGCTTCATATCCCAGGGATATTTACAATGCTGGAGAGAAAGAAACAAAATGAACTGAGCTAAAATTTCAGATCATCAGTTGAGTGCAATGAGGTGCCAGCTGCAATGCAAAAGCATTGCAATGGTACTTTGTTGCACTTGAGGGACAAGATATGTATTTGGGGTAGTGCTGAAATGAATAGCATTATTTTTTTTATTTTCTTTTTTCTTTTTTTTTCTTTTTTTTTGGGGGGGGGGGGGATATTTATTCAAAGTATTTGGATAGTTTTTTAATATTTATTCCTGTTTCGCATGGGTAAGGAGGCATTAATTGGCATGTGTAAGCATAGTGAATCTTCTGAAATCAACATATGATAAAATTCCCTATGGTTTCAATCAAGAAAATGAAGAATTGAATGATAATTTTACCACATATGTAAAATGTATATTTAACTCCAATTTCAATCAAGTCCAGCCAATATTATTAACTCCTCACATACTGCTGGTGGATATTCCTGCCCAGGACAGGAAATGGCTTGCCATTAAAATAAGTAAAATTTAAGGATAGTAACCAAATTTCCCCCTGTAATTTGTATAGACATTTGACTAATGATTTCTTAAGACTAATTTTTATGAATTTTTCATCAAATCTAGTCATGGCTGCTATGAAGCAGCCATGACTAGATTTGATGAAAAATATTTTAAAATTACTCAGTGGGTTAAGTGTTAATGTCACATGCACATGGAAGGGAACACACAGTTGTCACTTATTTGCCACGTTACTTTTGCTTCCTGTTCATTCTATGGAAGGTTGGCCTGATATTTGGATGCAAATTCAATATTTTGAAGATTCTCTCACACAAATGAATATTCAAATATTTGTTTTTCAGTTATTTGGGGGTTATTAAAAACATCAAACACCACCCCACCTCCTCCCCATCCTAAAAACATTTAGTTCTTAAGCTTATTATTATTGTTTTATTAGTCTTAGCAGGTTCAACCTCGACAACCTACACAAAGACCTCCCCTTGCCACCATAGCATTGTTTTTCTGTAATGACCTCCATAGAGTTAACTTCATTATCCTTGCTCTTCTGGAATACTACATTGGGATCTTTAACTCTTAACCCACTGAGTAACTTTTTAAGATATTTTCATCAAATCTAGTCATTGCTGCTGTGCAGCAGCCATGACTAGATTTGATGAAAAAAATTCATGAAAATTTGACACAAGAAATCACTGGTTAAAAAGTTTATACATCTTACAGGGGAAAATTTGGTTAAATATCCTCAAATGTAACTTATTTTAATGGTAAGAGATTTCTTGTCTTGGGCAGGAATATCTGCCAGCAGCATGCAATGAGTTCTGTGAGGGCTTGGCAAGGCTAAAAAATGTTGGAATCCAATTCTACCATGGAATGGAGCAAAAACCTTCAGTTAACTTGATTCTCACTTTACACAAAATAATCAGATTCAATATTTGTAATTCATTAGCCAAAAAACAAATTCCTATGACATGTAAAAAAAACCCCCATTTTCATAATGAATAAATTCTGAACAAAGATAACGGCTTCTACAGACATGAGATTTGATATCAATGACATAAACTGAATTATGAATAACAATAATGAAACTCTTTATTTTTCATTCTCTGATAAAAACATCAACCCACAATTCCCCACTGCCTCATTGGAAACTATTCTTGGAAAGATCTCAAAGAGAGATAACAAAAATCAGCTTTAGCATTCAGAATTATTACATGCAGTGTTGAAACAAAAAAGTAAAAACTGAAGGAAATATTCTTATCGCTATTGTAAAACTCATTACAACATGGTAATGTAAATACAAGGAGGAAACAAATCATAAACATTGCCCTGTTGAAAGTTTGGCATCATAATCACAGTCCACAGACAATTTCAGTCTTTTTGCCATCACAATCAATGACAATAATATTGAGAAAGCACACTTAACTCTTTACCCAACTCACAATATCAAAATTTATTATTTTAATTGTTTATTTTTAAAATTGTTAAAAACGTTTCAACGAAATCATATCATGTGACCACTCATTGGAATAAGCTTGACAAGCCCATTCCAATAATGTGTCACATGATATGGATTTGTTGAAATTTTTTGAAAAATTTGTTTTTTCCAACTACTCTGTTAATTTACAATACATGTACTTACACAGGCAGATGCTGCCGATTCTTTAGGAAAAGGGTTAACCATGTGCTTAACATAATGGCCCAAACCAGGCAGCACCATTTGCAAAACTCAACAAGCAAACTTTATTTTTTTCAATTTTTTTCCTCCAAAGCATAACTTCTGACCCCTCACTGGAACAAGCTCATTGAGCTTGTTCCAATGTGTGGCCGTAAGCTATGTTTCTGAGGCAAAAAATTATCATTTTTAAGTTTTTGCAAGTGTCGTCTCCATGTCATACATTTAAAGTGTTAAAAGAGTTTTCAAGAAACACATCGTGGTACTGTTATTATTGAGAAGAAAAGAGAAATGTATTCTTGCAGTTATCCAACATCTTTTTTTCAATGATACAAAATGCTGAACTGAAATGGTCATCCCAAGCATCTTCAGAAAGGAGACAGTTAACATACAAAACAAAAACACATAAATTGCATCAATCAGAAAACATGTTTTCCTTCCTGGTTTTCATCAAAAAATGATAACTGAGATGATTATGAACAATTGCAAAATCTGATGTACAGTAAATGGTGAAACACATGGGTGCATTATTATCATCAAAACACCAAAGACTGAAAATACAGCTGCAATACAAAAAAAAAAAAATTACTTACAAGTAAAATAGCTCAAGGATTCATTTTGAATATACAATTTATTTCAAAATTTGGGACGAAGTGTGTGGAGTAGGCATCATTTTTAGAAGTCACATTTTTCTCCTTCCAAGTCAGATGATTGTTGCTAAAACAATGGAAATAATTTTTCAACCATGTTTGGAGGAATATTCACAATAGTGACAATACGTTTATAACTCACTATCCACAACAACAAGAGTCAGTTGAGAACAGTGTAGGTCTGGTGTGAATGTAACTTTGTCAGGAAAATATAAAATCTGCACGCTCATAAAATATAAAATCTGCATCGTCCAAAAGTTATAAAATATAAAATCTCATGATCAGTGGAATTTCTGCACAAACAGAACAACTACAGTACTGTGATCACAAATCCACACTAAGAACTTTAACTGGATCATGACTTTTGTTACCTTAAAACAATGTTGTAGCATCTCACTTATCAAAAAAGAAATGTCATCAAAACTGATCAAGAAAAATGAATGAAAATACAGTAGAATCCTCTTAATTGAATATCCATTTTGCCAGTGAAAATTATTCAATTAACAGGAGTATACAAATAACAGGGATTTGGTCAGTTTCCTGTTTTCTGGGGGTAAACTGAGCATTTATTCTATTATATCTTGTTTGACAGAGCTCATAGAGCTCTGTCAAACAAGATATAATAGAATAAATGCCTGTATTGGATGTAGTGAGGCCAAAAAGGTTGATGAATAAGGGGAATTTGGTTCGTCTCACAGTAATTTTTTCGACATATTACAAAAATTTATATACAATTAACAGGAGTTTACTCTACAATCTATATGCAATTAACAGATCAAATTTGTACTGAAGGTATGGTAAATGGTTTTGTGTTTGAAAATTATATTCAATTAACAGGGATATACAATTAAGACATATCCAATTAAGTCAGCTCCACTGTAGTATCAGAAATGTGTTCTCACACAATGTGAGCACACATCTCCGATACTATTTTCATTCGTTTTTCTTGATCAGTTTTGACTTAACAAAATATTTTTCCTGTAATCTTGAGCTACAGGAGTACCTGTGTAGCGGCTAGATTGCAATCTGATCGAGAAAGATATCGCTTTTGTGATCACATAATTGTATTATTGAGGCATTTTACCCCTTTACCCAATGAACATGATAACAAAATTTATTATTTTAATTATTTATTTTAAAAAAAATATCAACAAAACCATCTCATGTGACCCCCTCACTTGAATGAGCTCAACAAGCTCATTCAGATGAGAGGTCATTCAAATGGTTTTATTGAATTTTTTTTCAAAGCGATCTTTTTTCAACTTCTCAATTTGTAACTTGGGCGGATATGGCCGATTCATAGGGTAAAGGGTTAAATCAACCAATTTTTTAAAATGTTTCAGTTACTTCAAATGAGAGTGTGGTGGCTCAGTGGTTACGGCATTGGACTTCAAAATGAAAGGTCGATGGTACCAAGTCTGGAAATAAGCAATCTGTCATTTGCAAAATGAGGTCCCCCAGAGGGAGAATTTGCTAATGCTGTCCCATACAGAGGGCTAATTTATCCTCTGGGAACCTCTTTCTGTTTAGGCCTTAGACCTTAATTCAGACTGAGGTTCACTGGGCTCCTCATACTGTAGATGACAGTCTGCTTATTTGCAGGCTTTGATGGTAAAATCTTGACCCGAAGTAACTGTGTTGTGTCCTTGGACAAAGAACTTAATCTTGATTGTCCATGTGGGGATGAGTACTAAGGGATACTGCATGTGGATAGAGCACTTGCCTTTAATGAAAAGCTGACCCTGCATGCTTGTGCGGAATTAACACATTGGGGAGTCTGACAGTTGCTTAACTGCCATTGCTTGGAGGTTCTCTCTGGCTTTCTCTTCCCATAAAACTGTTGGATACAAGGTCACCCTGGCCATTGAAGGTATCATTAACCCCCCCCCCCCCCCCACCCCCCAAAATAAATTACTTCAAACCATGAGAAAACTGTGAGCCACAATTTCGTAATTTTTATTTAAGGCAGTACAGCCTGAACTAAACTGCAATTCATATACCATAAAGGAGAGAACATCCCAGCTTAACCCTTTACTTAACATGAAAAGTAGACACTACTTGCAAGAAACTTGATTGAAAAACGAAAAATTTCCATTATTTCGCCTCCAAACTTATACACACTGTTACTCAAGAAGAAAGTATGGATGGAAAAAACCCATTCCTATTAAAAAACTGTTAATCCAGAAATTTAGCTGCCTCTGAAGTACTGGAAAAACTAGAATGGAAAAGGGATCAAGGACAAGGATTACTTTGAGCTAAGAAAAATGCATAATTAAAACTAGAGACACTCCCAATGCTCCATAAGCTTGAAAAACATAGGTGGCCGAGTACTTGTGACTAGGTGTCAGTATGCCAATAAGTAGGGAGCTAGAAAGATTATATTCAAGTAATCGTGTGTAAAAGGAAGTGCATAGAAGACAGAAAACCAGAGGAAAAAGAAAAAAGAAAAGAAAAAGAAACCATGTAAAATCAATAGTCTGTGTGTTCCACACAGACTAATTAATGACTAATAACTTCTGTAGTAGTAGTAGTAGTAATGCATGTAAGTTGTAGGATAAATGCAAGAAAATTTCCTTTGTTTTTCCTTCAATAACACAAACATCCTCTGACAATGATTCTTGGAAAACTTTTCTTAAGAGAGCTTTCCAAGAAGCAATCTAGGGAGTGGTAGTCAAGTGTACTGGTCTCTCATGCCCGAGGTCCTGGGATCAATCCTTGGTTGGGAAAGGAAATTTTCTTCAGGGGCCAACATCAACTTATTCCTACTAATACTGTAAGCTAAAATACTACTCAATATTAATAATATATTGATTATGAACTACAGCTGAAGAACATAGAAAATTTAAGTTTCTAGACAAAATATGTATATATGGCACAAACAAAATTTAATAATAAACGTCACTGGAGATGGGACATCCTACTCTTTAGTGTCTAATAATAGTATGGGTGGAATAATAGTACAGGGTGGACAATGTCTGAAAATTAAACAAGCAAACAGTGCAATGTGAAGTATTGCATATGCCCCCCTCCTGCCATGTCAACATGGACAAATCAAAACTTAATCAATTTTCTAATTTTCTGCTGCCATTCCAAAAAAAATTATTCCCATGCAACAAAAATTATTATGGACGAACAAGAGCACAGCCTAGCAGTGCATAATATGCTCGGTAGGCTTTTCGAATTGTACATAACTACTGTTTTGATTCATGGACCAACTTATAACATCAGACAGAACCCCAATTCAAACTAACTTGTATTTTAGTATGACTGAGACACAAACCAAGCTCAGTGCTGATCGAAAAATCCAAACTCAAGTTATCGTCCAAAAACTGAAATGTTGACAAAAATGCAAAATTTCTGAAGTTAAAAAGTGGCATAACTCTCAAAAGAATACACCACCCAAAATTATATCACAGGTGCACAGGTTCCCATGGTGTTGAACAGGCATACCACGTTTCAAAAGAATCGGTCTGAGAAATCCTCCAGACAAAATCCGACTTATACAGCAGCAGCAGATTATTCCAAGTCGAAAAGGGGCATAACTGTAGAAAAAAAACAGTCCAATCAGAACTATAATCACAGGTGCAAGGGTTCCCATGGCAGTGATCAAGCATACCAAGTTTCGAAAGAATTAGTCTTAAAACCTCCAAGGAAATCTACGGATAAAATTTGACCAATGTGGTAAATTATTCTAAATCAAAAAGGGGCATAACTCTGGCAAACATACTCCGTCCGGAACTATAATCGCAGGTGCACATGGTGATGAACATGCATACCAAGTTTCGAAAGAATTAGTCCATAAACCTCCAAGAAAATCTCCGGACAAAATTCAGACAGATGTGGCAAATTATTCTAAGTCGTAAAGGGCATAACTCTGGCAAAAATAGTCACACCAGAACTGTAATCGCACATGCACAGATTCCCATGGTGGTAAACATGCATGCCAAGTTTCGGAAGAATTGGTTCATAAACCTCTGAGAATATCTCCAGGCAAAATTCAGATGATGAGGCAAATTATTCTAAGTTGAAACGGGCCATAACTCTGGCAAAAATAGTTCCACCGGAACTATAATCATGGGTTCCCATGAACATGCACACCAAGTTTTGAAGGGAATGGGCCTCGAACAGCCATGAAAATCTCCAGACAAGGGCTATAACTCGGGTATAAATCAGGGACCAGTCTAGGGGGGAATTTTAGGGAGACTTCATCTCTCCCTCCAAGTAGGGAGACTTCATAGGCAAGTGGGGAAATTTAAGAATATTTATAAACATCCCCCTGCTGCCCCTTCATATTTTCAGCTCGTGGTCCTCCATTAATGTCCGATTAATCCAGGTCCAGTTGTCTATGATGCATCTGTGCCAGGTTTAAAAAATCAGAAAGTAATTATTGACTGAAAATCCCCCACTGCTACTCTCTCCTTCCTGATCCCTCCCCTCTTCTTCGTGCCAAACCTCACAGCACCCTCCTGTGGTTGCCTTTCACCAAAGTCTACTAAGCTAATAATTTCCTAAGTCTGAAAATCAGAACAGGATCAGATGTAGGAAGGTTGCTTGGAAGGTACTGGGGTCGAGTATTTTGTACAATAAATGTCATTCCGCATCATTTTCATGGCATTCCGGTGTCATTCCGCGTCATTCCGGTGTTTAGGAGGACCCCTTTTTCAAGATCCTTCATATGCACACTTGTGTCCTGTACAAAGCTTTTCATGTCATCACTAAAGCTTTTTTCATGTGTTTCAATTCCATTCATGTTTTCCTGGGAATAGACAGCCCAACAGTTAACAGACGTCAGCAAAATGAAATAAAAATACAGAGTTAGAAAATACGTCCGTTGTGTATACATTTTCGGCATCTTAGCTAAGCGAGTTAACCTACTTTCAAACAGGGTTATTTTATTGAGTCGCGTAAGTCACCTATTTTCGTTTCGACACTTGAAGCTCCGACTGAAACAGAACAAAATAGAAATAAAAAATCCGCAAAAAGTGACAATGGACAATTGATTGTCGTGTGATTTCAAATAAATGGTCGCTTATTTGAAGAATGAAAATGCCCATTATCACACTCAAGCACATTTGATTCTTGAAAATAATCCTTTTTATGTAAACCTTGGATCACTCAGTTCAACCTTTTCTCATTTTGGCTAATTTTTAGAGGGCGACTTGTAATCGCTCCGATTATTTTTCTAGGCGACTTTGGGCTTAGAAGGGCGACATAATTGCCCTCACAGCTGGTCCCTGGTATAAATGTGCGGACTAACCCCACGATTTATGGAAGTCATTTCTCTCATGCTGGTCTATCATAATATCAAAGGACATCACAATCTGACAACTGATGCAAGAATTATAATACAAACTGTTTTACGGATGGAAGTAAGTATGGACAGACTGAAACCTTGACAATATACCCATCAAACCTTCTAAGGAGGCTGGGGGCATAACAACATTACAGGGTGGAATAATACAATTAAGCCTGGAAATAAATAAGCAATCTGTCTTATGCAGCATGAGATCCCAAGAGGGTATATTTATTTATTTATGTATTGGTGTTTAAGGTCACATATTTCTGCACAATGGCTAATCATGACCATGACAGTTTTACGTGAGGAGGAAGCCGGAGTACCCGGAGAGAACCACCGAGCAACTGTCAGCTCCCCAACATACTAACTCCACACAAGTAGGGTTAGCCTTGGTTGAAGACAAGTGCACCCTCAACGTGCAGTACGCCTTAGCACACAGTGCCACCATGCCCCCACGTGGGCAGTGGGGGTGAAGTGTCTTGCCCAAGGACACAACACGGTTGCTGCAGGTGGGATTCGAACCGAGGACCTCTCAGCTTGCACCCTGCACCTCTACCTACTGGGCCACCGCACCCCCACCCAAGAGGGTAAATTTGCTGATTCTATCCCATGCAGTGGGCTAGAATCCCACAATTTAACCTCTGGGTTCCTCTTTTTGTTTAGGCCCGAGATCTTGATTCACATTGAGGTTCAGAGAGGGTAAATTTTGTAATGTCAATTTCACCCTCTGGGGACCTCATTCTGCAGATGACCGTCTGCTTATTTCCAGTTTTGAATACAAAAGGGAGAAAAATTCCAAGATGTGAACCATGCAGGCATCTTTTTACAAAAAAAAAATTCTGCTGCTTTTTAATAAATCCATTACATCCTGTATTTACTTGCACTCTACTAGAATGGTGTTTGTTAACTTCCCATGGATATCATACCTGTCTTTGAGTGGAACAAGACACCATCTGCAATGCTTCAGCATTGCAGATGGTGCCTTGTTCCTCTGAACTAAGTGAACCTAAATTTCTTGAGATAAGCGAACAGCAGCTGGTCTGCATATTCAACCGCTGAAAATTAATAATCATACAGAGCCAAATATGGATCACACAGGCCGAAATTTTGTTTGAAAAAAAATAATCATACATGTATGGTTATTAGGCACTCAAGAGTAATCAGACAGACAGCTAAACTGGACAGAAACCACATACATTACTGAACATTCCTGACATACAATAATCATTTCACTTGTCAGGATCTGAGAATTACCATAAACCCTTTACCCAACTTGAATAGAAAATGACTTGTCCCCAAAAATATTATTACATGTCCCCAAAAATATTATTAAATTACTAAAAGTATTAATTTTGTTACGACCCCCCTCACTGGAATGAGCTTGGTGCTATTTTTTCAGGCAAAGACTGAAAAAAAATAAAATGTGAATGTTGGTTTCTCTGAATAACACTTCCATATTTGGAAGTTTTATTTGGTGAAGAGTTAACAAACATACCGGTAACTCAAAACTTGGACTTTGGTAGTCAGATTCAGTAAAAATACTTAATGTATTATCACAGGGTTGTTATTTTAAGGTTATTCGAAATTTTAAAAATAAGTAAACAATTCGAGTTATGTAGAATAAATGAAAGAAAGAAACTTTTTAATAATCAGTGTGAGTAAACTGGGTAAGCGCATTAATTTAATTAAGTTCGTATTCGGAAAGTGTTCTTTGTTCAGTCGCTGTCATGCAGGGACTGTATAAACAATGCATTCCAAATTAGAACTTATTGAAAAGTCAGTTCATGTCACTGCAAGTCATCAAAGCCGTCTTTTGTAAATTAGCACCTTTGCCCAAATAAAGTTTTTGATTGGTGATGCGCGCGCCTATATAAGACCCCTCGAGTTTACTTCAAGACAGACTCGCTAGGATGGGATAATCGTTAGTTCACGCGGTGTAGTAAAGAGTTAATGTATTTGTGTGGTTCCGGTAAGCCGTCATTTGGACGACAGGATTCCCGATCTGATGATTTGCATGGAAGGGAGACGCCGAAGAAGAATCGATGAGTATATGTAGTATTTAGTTTATAGTATTTAGTTGTGATAACACGTCGTAGTTACATAGTTATTAGTTAACAGTTTTAAGTGTATTAGTGAATCTGTGTTATTAGATGATCAGTTGTTATTATTGCGAGTTAGAAGCACTATTAGCAGGAATTGTAGGTGATAAGATATTCTAAAGGGTGAAATTTAGTATTAAAGGTAATTCCCCATAATGTGGTAGGCGCAACAGGATAAATGCGCGCATGAGCGGTTGAGTGAAAGATCTCGTGATTTCTTACCAGTAGTCGCAGCTTCGACCTTTCTCTACGAATATAAATTTGGGAAACAATTTAATTTTAGATGATATTTTAGTACTTGTTTTCGGTGGGATTCAGTGGCTAGTCACAAAACTCATTTCAGTAGTGTTGAGATTATTTATTTAGGATTTGTTGGCTATTTGTAAATAAGAGTATAGAAGATTTATATATAAAAATTGTTGGATTGTTAATAGTCTTTATCTTATTAATGAAGAAGCCCTGAGTACCCTAGGAATTGATGGAACCTCAGCCCCGCCAAGAAATTAGCCATGCTAGGTCATTACCGTTGAAAGCAATTGATTAAAGCGCGGCGCTACTCTGTGGCTTGTGAATAAGCAATTGCGATTTACAAAAGTGAGCTAGTGAAAATCCCCTGTCCCCGGTAAAAGAGTATCTTAGGTCCCCGGCAAAGTGGATCAACCCCAGCCTTGGCCCTCCGTTGACAAGCGCCCTCTGGCAAATAAATATTCACTCTCTCCGAGACGTTGCCACGGCGGCGTTCCAGGGGACGGTAATTTCTATTTATCAGAAAGTGCTAACACCTGTGTAGACACCTGAGTGAGTGATTCCCCAGTGGAAGTAACGCGTGGTTCCACTTTGCAGGCGGACCGCTTGGTCATATTTGGTGGAGAATCCGAATTAGTTCATCTATTTAGCTTGAACCTTTCCCACTACTCTCACTAGACTGACAATGGGTTCCACAGAAGCTTTCCGAGAGATGTTTGATTACATTCGTGAAATTAAGGAGAAAGTCATTCAGCAAAATGCAATTCGAGCTGCCCAGATCTCACGTAACTCTGACCCACATAAACACTGGAATGACTGTGGCCAGCGCCAACTACACACTGAAAGAGATTTCTCAAGACGTCGGGAGTATCGCCCGTTTATAGGTAAGAGGCGACAATTTCCCTTGTGCCATAGATGTGGAAGACATTACCATAACTCATCAACTTGTCCCGCTAGGAATTATAGATGTAACACGTGTAAGCGCATTGGCCATGTCAGTTCAACATGCAGATTTAATGCGATACCTGTACTAAGCACCTCAGTTAGTACGGAAATGGATGGAAATAAAGTCGATGTTAGGTTGGAAAATCTATATACTAGAATTCCTGCACTGGTTGATACGGGAGCCAGTCGCTCCTGTATATCAAAAGAAATCTTAGAGTCCGTTCGCTTGTGGGGCAAAATTGAAATTCTTCCTCCTAGTATTAAACTCATAGCGGGTGTAGACGGCAATTTACTGAAGGTTTTAGGAGAAACAAATTTACATTTATCCTTGGGTAGGCTAGATATGACTCAAACTTTTTTAATTTTGGAAAAAATGCCATCACATATTATTTTAGGTATGGACTTTTTAACTGAAAACAAGGCTAATATTGACCTAGGTCAGAGAACTCTTATACTGCAGAATGGTATGACACACGCTCCAATAAACAATATCGAAGAACAACCTAATTGTGCAAATAATGTAACAGTGCTAGAGGACGTAACTTTGGAACCCCGAAGTGAGACTATTATACCGGTACGTGTGGGTTTTGATAGAATTACTTCACGTATAGGTATTATCGAACCGGATTCAAATTTAGTTAGTCACAAGAACATTTTGGCTGCACGTACGCTTGTAGAAGTGGTTAACAATAGGGCTGTTTCTAAAGTTCTTAACCCCACCAATTCCTATGTTAGGCTCACATCTTCACAGGTTATCGGTTGTTTTTACCCCATCCGTCCTGATGATATTCTGCATTCCGTTGAAAAAAACGATGTTAGTGCCAAAGCGACGGTGAATTACATTGGTCATGATGGTTCCAACAATTATGACAATTACTTTGCCGAAGCTGAGTCGCTTGGCATCGATTTATCCCACTCTGATTTATCAAGTCTACAGAAACAGGCACTGTTGGTGCTAATAGGTCAGAATAGGGATTGCTTCGCTAAGGATTTGTCCGAACTTGGAATGTCTCGCATATATAGCCATAAAATCGATACAGGTGATGCGACCCCAGTGAGACGTCGGTTTTATAGGGCTTCACCAGCAATGAAGGAAGAGATTAGCAGACAAATTGACGAACTTGAAGAACATGGCATTATTGAGCCTTCAGTCTCGGAATGGATGTCCCCTGTTGTTATGGTTAGGAAAAAGGACAATTCGTTTAGGTTCACTGTAGATTACAGGCAACTGAATGCCTTGACAAAGCCCATTTCATTTCCTTTGCCCAGGTTGGAGGACGTTTTCGACACCCTTGGAAAATCAAGGTCTACGATATTCTCTTGTCTTGATATGTTCTCAGGATATTTCCAAATTGATTTAGACCAGGATTCCAGACACAAAACCGCTTTTGTCACCCACAGGGGAGTTCATCAATTTAAAAGACTTCCCATGGGCTTGATGAATAGCGCTTCAAGTTTCCAGTTGGTCATGGCTGAAGTCCTTCGAGATTTACAATGGCACTCATGTTTGTGTTACGTAGATGACCTCCTCGTGTTTTCTAGGTCTTTTGAGGAACACCTCCAGCACTTGTCACAATTGTTTGAGGCCTTGCGTAGAGCAAATCTAAAGTTGAAGCCTTCTAAGTGTGATTTCGCTGCAAAGGAAATACGCTATTTGGGGCACGTTCTTTCTAAAGATGGTATTTCTGTTGATACTTCGAAAACGGACGCTGTGTCCTCGTTCCCCCGTCCAAAAAACCTCAAAGATGTTCGTGCTTTCCTTGGTCTCTGTAACTATTATCGACGTTTCGTGTTCAATTTTTCGAAAAAAGCAGCACCTCTCAATAATCTTCTCAAAAAGAATGTACCATTTCAGTGGGATGCATTCGAAATTTTAAAAATAAGTAAACAATTCGAGTTATGTAGAATAAATGAAAGAAAGAAACTTTTTAATAATCAGTGTGAGTAAACTGGGTAAGCGCATTAATTTAATTAAGTTCGTATTCGGAAAGTGTTCTTTGTTCAGTCGCTGTCATGCAGGGACTGTATAAACAATGCATTCCAAATTAGAACTTATTGAAAAGTCAGTTCATGTCACTGCAAGTCATCAAAGCCGTCTTTTGTAAATTAGCACCTTTGCCCAAATAAAGTTTTTGATTGGTGATGCGCGCGCCTATATAAGACCCCTCGAGTTTACTTCAAGACAGACTCGCTAGGATGGGATAATCGTTAGTTCACGCGGTGTAGTAAAGAGTTAATGTATTTGTGTGGTTCCGGTAAGCCGTCATTTGGACGACAGGATTCCCGATCTGATGATTTGCATCGAAGGGAGACGCCGAAGAAGAATCGATGAGTATATGTAGTATTTAGTTTATAGTATTTAGTTGTGATAACACGTCGTAGTTACATAGTTATTAGTTAACAGTTTTAAGTGTATTAGTGAATCTGTGTTATTAGATGATCAGTTGTTATTATTGCGAGTTAGAAGCACTATTAGCAGGAATTGTAGGTGATAAGATATTCTAAAGGGTGAAATTTAGTATTAAAGGTAATTCCCCATAATGTGGTAGGCGCAACAGGATAAATGCGCGCATGAGCGGTTGAGTGAAAGATCTCGTGATTTCTTACCAGTAGTCGCAGCTTCGACCTTTCTCTACGAATATAAATTTGGGAAACAATTTAATTTTAGATGATATTTTAGTACTTGTTTTCGGTGGGATTCAGTGGCTAGTCACAAAACTCATTTCAGTAGTGTTGAGATTATTTATTTAGGATTTGTTGGCTATTTGTAAATAAGAGTATAGAAGATTTATATATAAAAATTGTTGGATTGTTAATAGTCTTTATCTTATTAATGAAGAAGCCCTGAGTACCCTAGGAATTGATGGAACCTCAGCCCCGCCAAGAAATTAGCCATGCTAGGTCATTACCGTTGAAAGCAATTGATTAAAGCGCGGCGCTACTCTGTGGCTTGTGAATAAGCAATTGCGATTTACAAAAGTGAGCTAGTGAAAATCCCCTGTCCCCGGTAAAAGAGTATCTTAGGTCCCCGGCAAAGTTGATCAACCCCAGCCTTGGCCCTCCGTTGACAAGCGCCCTCTGGCAAATAAATATTCACTCTCTCCGAGACGTTGCCACGGCGGCGTTCCAGGGGACGGTAATTTCTATTTATCAGAAAGTGCTAACACCTGTGTAGACACCTGAGTGAGTGATTCCCCAGTGGAAGTAACGCGTGGTTCCACTTTGCAGGCGGACCGCTTGGTCATAGTATCATGGAACTAAATATTTTCCCATTGGTGACGATTATAACATTTGGGCGAAAAAAAAATATGATCGCATCACTTTAATTTTGGCATTCCAGAATAGCCCATCAGACAACTTTTTCTGACCCCAAAAATAGTGGGGGCAACAAATAAGAGAGAAAATATGACAGGAAGGCAAGTACTGGTCATGTGCACATATTTTCGGGGAATTCCCAACAAAAACACACCAAAAGTCAATAGTATTTTTTAGGTCCAAAAGTCATCAAATCACCCTCTTTATTTATTTGGAATATCCAACAATAATGCAAGTTGTCAACAGAATGTTTCCAACATTTACTGGAACAATATATTTTCCCAAGACTGCCTCTTTTTAGAGATTACATCATTTCAAGGTGGGTAACTTTAATTCAAATATTTAGTTCAGTGATACCTTGAAGAAAGTGGACATGAACTGAGGGAAAACAGCCGAAAAAAAAAATCTTTATAATATTTTGCTCTCTTAATGATATAGCCAGCCATGGAAACTGATTTTTGGAAATCTTTTTGAGAGAGCTTTCCAAAAATCAATCTCTGACTGATCAGTGAAGAACAATTAATAAGTGGCTACACCACAGATTTAGCCATCTTTATAAAAGTCAAACAATCATATCAGGTACCTTTCTGAATTTACTGTGCACCCCTCAGGGGTTAACTGTCATTTATTAGCGACTTGTTAAAAGCAGTCTGTTGCCAGCTCAATTTGCATACGGTTCACCAAGTAATTGGCACAGCAATACCACTCATCTGGCTGGTGTTAAAATTATTAATTATTGTTATTATTTATTGGTGTTTAAGGTCGCATATTTCTGCACAATGGCTAAACACGACCACAACAGTTTTATGGGTGGAGGAAACTGGAGTACCCAGAGAGAACCACTGAGCAATGAAGAGCAACTGTCAGCTCCCCAACATACTAACTCCATACAAGCAGGGTTAGCATTGGCTGAAGACAAGTGCACCTCGACGTGTAGTACGCCTTAGTACACAATGCCACCGTGCCCCCAGATGGGTAATGGGGGGGGGGGGGGGGAGGGGTGATGTGGGGAGGGGTGATGGGGGAGGGATGAATTGTCTTGCCCAAGGACACAATGCAGTTGCCGCAGGTGGGATTCGAACTGAGGACCTCTCAGCTTGCAGTCTGCACCTCTACCTACTGAGCCACCGTGCCCCCTGGCTGGTGTTAAAAAATCCACTGAGAACTACATCTTTGCCTGACCAGTTAGGATTAGCCACTTCACAGACAAATAAGCCTAATCACTAACTGTATAGTGACCATAGACAATTTTCCATAAATCGTAACAAGCAAAATCCATACAGACTAAATAAGGTCACTTCAAAGACAATATTCACATCCACAGAATTTCAGTCATGAAGTAGTGGGACCTACACTTCAAAATAAAGTGCAAAAATGGGCTTCAGAGACAAAATCCACTTTAACAGAATTTCAATCCTTTAACCCTTTACCTAAATTGAAAAGCAGACGACACTTGCAAAAAAATTCTTGAATAACTAATAACCAGCTCGTTCCAAAGAGGTGTCATAACCTATGTTTTTGAGACAAAAAATGAAAAAATAATGAAAATTAATTTGCGATTTTTGTGAATAATGCTGGCCGTTTTTTGCCCTTATGTTGGGTGAAGGGTTAACTGGTGGGAGTTGCACTTCAAAATAAAGCCCCAAAATAGCTTTCAGTACTCAGCCAGCTAATTACATCAAGTCACAGGACAACACCTGGTGACTGGTCTTGATTAAACTAATGCAAAATCAAGACCTTATTACAAAAACAAGAGGCCCCAGGGGGCCTGAGGGTGCTCACCTGACATGGTAGCCTAAATATCAACCCAGAGAATTGATTTCCACAAGTTGCATCTGCTCCTCCTAATAAAAGCTGAAACCAAATATCCAAATATTCTGACCAGTGGATCTAAAAAAAGATTTTTAAAGAATATTCCTCATATTGAACTAAGTCATAATTCGGGCTCCCACAGGGAGCCCATATATGAACCCAGGGACTTGGCTTTAACAAACCTGAATCTCACACCCCTAAGGATTCTGCACACCAATTATCAAAACATTCCGACTGCTGGATCTGAAGAAGAAGATTTTTAAAGAAAATTCCTCATTTTGAACCAAGTTACAATTCGAGCTCCCACAATCAGCCCAAATATGGACCTAGGGACATGGCTTGAACAAACTTGAATCTTACCCCCCTAAGGATGCTGCATAAAAAATATCAAAAGCATTCATCTGCTGGATCTGAAGATTTTTAAAGAAAATTCCTCATTTTGAACTAAGTTGTCATTCAGGCTCCCATAGTGAGCCCAAAAATGAACCAAGGGACTTGGCTTGAACAAACTTGAATCTCAGCCCCCTAAGGTTGCTCCATGCCAAATATCAAAACATTCCAACTGCTGAATCTGAAGAAGAAGATTTTTAAAGAAAAATTCCTCATATTGACTACGTTATAATTTGGGCTCCCACAGGGAGCCCAAATATAGACCCATGGACTTGGCTTTAACACACTTGAATCCCCCCTCCCCCCCCCCCCCCCCCCCCCCCCCCCAAGGATGCTACTCACCACATATCAAACCATTCCAACTGCTGGATCTGAAGAAGAAGATTTTTAAAGAAAATTCCTCATTTCGAACAAAGTTACAATTCAAGCTCCCACAGTGAGCCCAAATATGGACCTAGGGACATGGCTTGAACAAACTTGCATCTCACCCCCCTAAGGATGCTGCATACCAAATATCACAAGATTCTGCCTTGATCTTGAGAAGAAGATTTTCAAAGAAATTTGCCTGAAATGCACTAAGTTCAAATTTGGGCTCCTATACTGAGCCCAAATATAAACCCAGGGGGCCGATTTGAACAAACTTGAATCAGATCCACCCCACAATGTTGCATACCAAATATCACAAGATTCTGCCTGCTGGATCTGGAGAAGATTTTTGAAGAAATTTGCCTGAAATGCACTAAGTTTGAATTTGGGCTTCTATAGTGAGCCCAAATATGAATCCAGGTGGCCGATTTGAACAAATTGGAATCAGATCCACCCCACAATGTTGCATACTAAATATCAACAGATTCTGCCTGCAGGATCTGGAGAAGAAGATTTTTGAAGAAATTTGCCTGAAATGCACTAAGTTCGAATTCGAGCTTCTATAGTGAGCCCAAATATGAATCTAGGGAGCCGATTTGAACAAAATAGAATCAGATTCACCCCACAATGTTGCATACCAAATATCAAAAGATTCTGCCTGCTGGATCTGGAGAAGAAGATTTTTTAAGAAATTTGCCTGAAAAGCACTAAGTTCAAATTTGGGCTCCTATACTGAGCCCAAATATAAACCCAGGGAGCCGATTTGAACAAACTTGAATCAGATCCACCACACAATGTTGCATACCCAGTATCAAAAGATTCTGCCTGCTGGATCTTGAGAAGAAGATTTTCAAAGAAATTTGCCTGAAATGCACTAAGTTCAAATTTGGGCTCCTATACTGAGCCCAAATATAAACCCAAGGGGCCGATTTGAACAAACTTGAATCAGATCCACCCCACAATGTTGCATGCCAAATATCAAAAGATTCTGCCTGCTGGATGTGGAGAAGAAGATTTTCAAAGAAATTTGCCTGAAATGCAGTAAGTTCAAATTTGGGCTCCTATACTGAGCCCAGATATAAACCCAGGGGGCCGATTTGAACAAACCTGAATCAGATCCACCCCACAATGTTGCATGCCAAATATCAAAAGATTCTGCCTGCTGGATGTGGAGAAGAAGATTTTCAAAGAAATTTGCCTGAAATGCAGTAAGTTCAAATTTGGGCTCCTATACTGAGCCCAGATATAAACCCAGGGGGCCGATTTGAACAAACCTGAATCAGATCCACCCCACAATGTTGCATGCCAAATATCAAAAGATTCTGCCTGCTGGATCTGGAGAAGAAGATTTTTTAAGAAATTTGTCTGAAATGCACAAAGTTCGAAATCGGGCTCCTATACTGAGCCCAAATATGAACCCAGGGGGCCGATTTGAACAAACTTGAATCAGATCCACGCTACAATGTTGCATACCAAATATCAAAAGATTCTGCCTGCTAGATCTGGAGAAGAAGATTTTTTAATGTTTTTCCCATTGCCTACAGTGTTAAAAAGTGCTGACTCAGCACTTTTTCAAAGTCCCGAAACTGTACCCTATGATAAAACCGATGGCAATTTTTTTTTACCATTTCTTTCTGTTGGTCCTAAGGAAGCTTCACACCAAATAAAAATTCTCGGTGCCGTGCAGTTTTGGAGATATGGGCGTTTTAATTTTTTTCTATTTTTAGCTCCTGCGGTTCCCATGGGACTACGGGGGAAAAAAAATCAGCATAAATTAGGTACTTATGACCCAATAAGCCCTCACATAAAATTTGGTTCAAATCAGCCTCTCGGTTTGGAAAATAGAAATTTTGGGCGGGGCAAAAAATTTTGCCCCTCCCATAACGACGCCAAGTATAGCCCCACAAACTTCTCTTGAACAAATTTGGGTCTACACCTCAAAAGGAAGCTGCACACCAAATATCAAGTCTCTGCTACTGCTGGTTCATGAGAAGAAGATTTTTTAAGATTTCAGCACACTTTTTGGGTGTGGCCCTACCCACGGGCGAGGCAACTTGATTTGAACAAAATCAAATTGCGATGTCATAACAAACTATTATCTCAAATATCAATTAAATTGGTTCAGCGGTTTGGGAGGAGAAGACGCAAACACCATGTTCACGGATGACGGACGCAGGACGACGGACGACGGACGGTGAGTGATCACTATAGCTCTCCTGACTGAAAGTCAGGTGAGCTAAAAAAACCCAAAACTACAATAACAAGCTCAATCCTTTTTTTTTTAAAAATGACAACAAAACCATAAAATGGAACACCACATTGGAATAAGCTGGACGAAATTGTTCCAATGAGGGGTCACATGATATGTTTCGTTGAAATTTTTTGAAAAATAATTTGTATTCAACTGCTCAATTTGTAAATTACAACAGTGGATGCAGAGATTTGTTGAGTGAAGGGTTAAAAGAGATATTCATGAAACCCAACCTGCTTACTTTGCAACATTTTATTGAAAAACTGAATATCTATTGTTATATCTTGTTTGACAGCCACCTCAAGCTCTGCCAAAAGAGATTTAATACATGTCCAATGAATGCTGATATTGGAAGTACTGAGGCCAAACAGGTCTGCAACCTTTGGAAATTTCAGAGTTGTCAGTTGGATTTTTTTGATAAATCACTGTATTTATTATTCAATTAACCCATTGCTATTTATTTATTGGTGTTTAAGGTCACATACTTATGCACAAAGGCTAATCATGACCATGACAGTTTTATGGATGGAGGAAGCCGGAGTACCTGGAGAGTAGGGACCAGCGAACCTTCGATTATTCGATTCGATTTCGAATCCTTGTAGCTATTCGATTCGATTTGATGCTGGTGTCATGGGTTCGAAATTTTCGAATCTCGTCGGACTAGGTCGGGAAAACTTTTTTCACGCCACTGTGCCGATACGTGTGTTTCTGCTCCGATAATAGGCTTGCAATCACGTTCGTTTATCAGTTAGTTAGGCGCATGCATCGGAGTAGCACCCCCAACCACCCCCATCCGGTAACATTCCCGTTATAATATAACCTCGCAACTTGGTCTTAAATCGGCATGCTCGCATGATCGCATCGTATATGCATTATGCACACCACTGCGTGTTACGGGTGTTCGACGAAACCAGCATGTTTTACAGTAAAGTGCAGTATAATAGAATTACCCCTCTTACATTGCAATTTGCAATGAAGCGGTCACGCGTTTACATAAAGACGCCGACTCGGAATGTATATAAAACGGAGAGGTCAATGTGTGTTTATATGCGTCGTGAATCACTCAACCAATGAGCGTCGCGATCGCCATCGTGAGCATAATTATGTCCTTTATTTCAATTTGTGACTTATATGTCGCAAATCTTATGACAAATTTTTCGTCCATGCCCTATTTAATTTTTAAAATGGAAATTGTTTATACGGCTACCTCGAAAAATGACCAAGTATTTTTCCGTTTCCCACCAGTTATCACCGCCGGTCTATTATCCAAAAATGCCAACGATCCTACGGCACCCGAAACAACAATTGTCAGCATATACACGACCACTATTCGATATTTGAGATTCGATTGGATTCGAAATCCTCGTTCACATTCAATTTGAGATTCAATTCGAGACAAAATTTGATATTCGCAGGTCCCTACTGGAGAGAATCACCGAGCAACGACGAGCAGCTGCCAGCTCCCCAACATCGTAACTCCGCACTGCAGCACAGGCAGGGTTAGACTGGTTAAAGACATGCACATCATCGACATGCAGTATGCCTTAGTACATGGTGTCATCATGCCCCCATGTGGACAATCGGGGTTAAGTGCCTTGCCCAAGGACACAATGCGAGAGTCCGAATCGATCGTTCAGACGGTCACCCATCCAACGAATAACCAGGCTCGACGTTGCGTAACTTCGGTGATCTGACGAGAACTGGTTACCGCAACGCCACCGTGCCCCAACCCATTGCTAACATAGATGTAACAGCCAAAAACAAACAATGCTATTCAGGAACTTGACTTTCACATTTGCTTGTTCCAATGAGGGAGTCATAATCTACATTTTTGTGGCAAAAAATTTTTCAGTTTATGAAATTCTACTGCAAGTGTAGACCGATATTCGTGTTACACAAAGAAGGATTAGCAGGAATTTATTTTGTAACCCATGGAATTAACAGGTTAAACTTGTACTGAATGTATGCTCTTTATTTATTTATTTATTTATTGGGGGTTAATGACATTTTGAACAGCCAGGGTCATATTGTGTCAGAGTAGTTTTACAAGTGGAGGAAGTCAGTCTACCTTGAGAGAACCACTGTGCAGGTGCAAGCATCTGTCAGACTTTCCAACTTACTGACCTCGCAAAAACAGGGATAGCATCAGCTGAAGGAATGTGTACCATCAATAGAACATTGCACCACCATATTCACACTTGGGCAATTAAGTCCCTTGCCCCAGGACACAACACAGTTCACATGGACATGATCAAACATATGACCTTTTGATATGATTTACAATGCTCTACCTTTATAAAGAGCCACCACACTCCCTGGGAAATTGACTGACCACTTTATTTTTGTGATTACAATACTGTATCACTGCCCTATTAGTACATCCTATTCAAATATCTTAGATACCTCATGCATTATTAAACATTTCTGTGGTAAACAATTATTTCAGTTGGCGGGGTTCTAAGAACTACCAGTCTACCACTAACACACCAAATCATACACTTGGTTGGTTTCTTGGTTTCTTAGATGTACAACTATCACACACACACATCATACTAACTGACTGCAGAGTTCAACTAGGTTTTCTGTCCAAATAAGGAAGGCTGGATAATAATCACTATTTGAAAGTCATATTCACAGAATCTTCTAAGAAAGGATTAAATAATTCCAAAGCATGTGAAGTAGTACTCTGTGTCTTTTACTTAACCCTATACCAAACATATGGGCCAAATCTACACAGTGCTATTCACAAAAAATCGCTGATCAAATTTTCTCAATTTCACTTTTAAAACATCTTTAATACATGTAGATAGCTTATGCTCCCTCACTGGAAGGAGTTAGGAAGCTCCTTCCAATGAGGTCACCATGAGCTTAGTTTGGAAGTAAAAACATATTTTTCAACTTGTTTAAAGTAATAAATCTGTTAGAGAGAACTCTTCATGCAATACTCTACTGTAAACACAAAAGAGGTATCTTTCTCAATCAGATCATGATGGGATCACAACCCATCTGAACACCACAGAGTGAGATATCATAAATAACAAGCTACATGTATTAACTGAAAATAGAATATGTTTTCATTTTTGGAATTCATTTTAGAAAAATTTCCTCAATCCAGTATAAGAATTTCTATTAGTTCCGTGAACCCAACACCCAATGTAATAATATGTGACCAATTAACCCTGCACATTTTTACAGCCTTTGTCAATGTATATTTCCATGTAGTGTGTAATCTGACAATGACCAATTTTTATAACCAGAAAGTGTGATGAACCCTGTGCATTGCACTTGGTTAGTCATACTTTCTGGGTATAAAATTTTTTTCATTATTAACTGAGTAACTACACTGCACATCCTTAGTGTAAATCTCATTTAAATCAACTCTTTACCCAGCGTAATGGCCAAAATAGATCGTATTATTCTCAAAGAGCATTCAAATTCAATTTTAGACTGCTTGACAGAATTTTTTTTGTGAATTCTAAAAATGAAAACATATTCTATTTTCAATAAACAGCTTGTTAAATGAAATATTGCAAAATCAAGACCAAATCAAATGAAGCAAACAAAAATAGCATTCTCAGAATCAATGTTCTTGCATTGTTTTTCCAACGGGTGAGATTATACGATGCTGTGAGGAGAAAGGCAGAATGATGATTTTGACCAGTGTGCGAACCAGACGTGCTCCAATCAAAATTCTCTGTCCATTTTGTGACCACTTAACCCTTAGCACTCTGGTAGTGAAACAGAATTTTCTCCAATCCGTTTTCCTCTAGTTTACCTATGAATTTAACCAATTATATCATGTCACTGAGCTCTGTCAAACCAGATATATTTGGTTAAATATCAAACTGCATTATGGGAAATATTTGCTGCTGAAAACGTGGCAATTTTTATATCAGAGTGCAGAGGGTTAACTAAGCTTGGAAGTTGCAAACAATACATCCATTTTTTTCTTAACCCTCTATCTAACAAGAGTTACAGATGATACTTACAGTTTCTTTTTCCTAAATATGTAAAGATATTTAAATTTAGCTCTCTGAATATAGGCATTATACTCTCAAAAAGATTATTTGATGATGTCCTTCCAATAAGGGGGTCATGCAAAGCAGTCTCTTTTATGATCTGATCATGATCTGAATGCAACACACACCCATGAATGAGTTGTGAATTCCTAAATAAACCAGAGGCTCAAGTGAGCCTAAAACACTCACCTGGCTCAAAATGTCAAAAGAGATGAGTGTGTCAGTAAGTGATCAGCAGCAAGAGCAATTTTTTGATTTGCTATGTCACAACCTAAGGCAACTTCTTTGGCCACTTATTTCTGCTGGTCCAAGGAAAGCTTCCTAGCAATCTCTGTTCTATGAAGTATTAAAATGAAAGTGTCAATGACACTGTAGCTCAACTTGTCAAGACAAAGACATGTACATGTATAGTATGTGACACAGCAATGACAAACATCTAGGTAATGACCTGATAACAAAGGTACATATAAAGTATTGTAACGGTCTGTACATGAATACTGACCGTTGCCTGTAACAAATGTATAGGTAAAGTATTGTAAAGGTGGGTGACAGTTAGATGCTAAACTAGAAAAGAAATCTTTGAGTCCCAGAGTGGGTCTGACTGAACCCCAAAATATTTGTTCTCATAGCACAGTGATAACAAAGGCACCCCAAAACACACTTGTTCCTGTCCCAAGGTGAAAACAAAAGTACTCAAGAAGTTTTGTGAAGATCAGTTCATAAATACGAGCTGTATAGAACTTGTGACAAAAAACTGATTGGACCTAATTTCGGTACAAAATGGCCACTGGCAGCCATCTTGAATTTTGGACCGTACCCAGAAACACTCATTCTCATCCCAAGGAGATAACAAAGGTACCCAAGAAGTTTTGTGAAGATCGGTTCATAAATACAGCCTCTACCCTGAGCCGTATTGACATGTGTGCTTACATTGTGTAAGTAGCACTGAATAAATCAAAGTTCATCTAATTTGCATAATTTCGGCACGAAAAAAAAACCCTTAGAATATGTGATGTATTCCATGTTACTAAACATTCATACAAAAATTTATTCAAATCAGAACTTTCATACAGAAGTTCTACACAAAAGACTGATTGCACTAATTTTGGTACAAAATGGCTGCTGGTGGCCATCTTGAATTTCGGACCACACCCAAAAACACTCGCTCTCATCCCACGGTGATAACAAAGGTACCCAAGAAGTTTCGTAAAGATTGGTTCACAAATATGGCCTCTAGTCTGAGTTGTATAGAAGATGTGTACAAAAAACTGATTAGACCTAATTTCGGTACAAAATGGCCACTGGCAGCCATCTTGAATTTTAGACCGCACCCAGAAACACTCGTTCTCGTCCCAAGGTGATAACAAAGGTACCCAAGACATTTCGTGAAGATCAGTTCATAAATACAGACTCTAGTCTGAGCCGTATTGACATGTGTACTTACTGTGTGTAAGTCGCACTGAAAAAATCAAAGTTCATCTAATTTGCATAATTTCTGCACGAGAAAAAAACCCGTATTATATGTGATGCATCCCATGGTACTAAACATTCACACAAAATAATTATTCAAATCAGGGCTTTCATATGGAAGTTCTGTGCAAAAATCTGATTGCACCTAATTTTGTACAAAATGGCTGCCATCGGCCATCTTGAATTTCGGACCGGACCCAAAAACACTCGTTCTCGTCCCACGGTGATACCAAAGGTACCCAAGAAGTTTCGTAAAGATCGGTTCATAAATACGGCCTCTAGCCCGAGCCGTATTGGCATTTGCACTTACAGTGCTGAAAGTAACCCCAAAAAACATCAAAATTAGTCTAATTTGCACAATTTACGTACGAGAAAAAAACCCGTATTATATGTGATGTATCCCATGGTACTAAACATTCATACAAAAAATTATTCAAATCAGAGCTTTCATATGGAAGTTCTGTACAAAAAACAGATTTCTGCATCGTCGGTACAAAATGACGGCTGGCAGCCATCTTGAATTTCGGACCGCACCCAAAAACACTCGTTCTCGTCCCACGGTCATAACAAAGGTACCCAAGAAGTTTCATAAAGATCGGTTCATAAATACGGCCTCTAGCCCGAGCCATAGCAGCTTGGCACTTACAGCTCTGAAAGTAACACTAAATAAATCAAAGTCAGTCTAATTTGCATAATTTACGCACGAGAAAAAAACCCGTATTATATGTGATGTATCCCATGGTACTAAACATTTATACAAAACTTTATTCAAATCAGAACTTTCATACAGAAGTTCTGTACAAAAAACTGGTTTTTGCATCATCGGTACAAAATGGCCACTGGCAGCCATCTTGAATTTCGGACCACACCTAAAAACACTCGTTCCCATCCCAGGGTCATAACAAAGGTACACAAGAAGTTTCGTAAAGATCGGTTCATAAATACGACCTCTAGCCCGAGCCATAGCCAATTGTTGACGTACGGACAGACGGACAGACGGACGACGGGCCATGACAATAGCTCAAATTTGACTTCGACAAAGTTGAGCTAAAAACAACAACCGAACGAAGTTTTGTTTTCAACTACTGTGGTTCTCTCTAGCCCCCCACCCCCCCAACATCAAAAAATAAGTAAATAAACACATTTAAAAAAGACAAGAAAAAACAAGTGACTCGATTTGAACAAAACTTGAATTTGACACCCCTAGAGATGTTACATACCAAATATGAAAGGATTCTCACTGGTGGACCTGAAGAAGAAGAATTTTCAAGAAATTTTCTCATATTGCACTAAGTTCAACTTTGGGCTTCAATAAAAAGCCCAAATATTAACCCAGGGACCTGATTTGAACAACCTTCAATCTAACCCTCCTAGAGGTGTTGTACACCAGATATCAAAAGAATCTGACTGCTGGCTCTGAAGGAGATGATTTTAAACGATAATTCCCTATACTGCACTAAGTCAATATTTGGACTCCCTTGGGGAACCCAAATAGTAACCCAGGAACTCGATTTGAACAAATTTGAACCTTACACCTCTAGTCACATACTAAATATGAACAGATCCTCACTAGTGGGTCTGAAAAAGAAGATTTTTAAAGAAGTTAAAATTAGGGCTCCAATAAATAGCCTAAATATTCATCCAGAGATCCCATTTGAACAAACTTGAATATAACCCCCCCTAGAGATGCTGCATACCAAATATCAAAAGGATCTGACTGGTGGATCTGAAGAAGAAGATTTTTAAAGATTATTGCCCATATTGCATGAAGTTAATATATTCAGGCTCCCACAGGAAGCCCAAATATTAAGGAAGCCCAAATATTAACCAAGAGACTCGATTTGAACAAATTCGAATCTTACACCTCTAGAGATGTCACATACCAAATATGAAAGGATTCTCACTTTTAGGTCTGAAAAAGAAGATTTTTTAAGAAATCTTCTCATATTGCACAAAGTTAAAATTTGGGGTCCAATAAAGAGCCCAAATATTCATCCAGGGATCCCATTTGAACAAACTTGAATCTAACCCCCCTAGAGATGCTGCATACCAAATATCAAAAAGATCTGCCTGGTGGATCTGAAGAAGAAGATTTTTTAAAGAATATCTCCCATATTGTACCAAGTTAATAATCAGGCCCCCATAGGAAGCCCAAATATTAACCCAGGGACTCGATTTGAACAAATTCAAATCTTACACCGCAAGAGATGTAACATACTAAATATGCAAGGATTCTCACAAGTGGGTGTGAAAAAGAAGATTTTTTAAGAAATTTTCTCATATTGCACTAAGTTGAAATTTGGGCCCTATAAAGAGCCCAAATATTCATCCAGGGAACCCATTTGCACACACTTGAATCTAACCTCCCTAGAGATGATGCATACCAAATATCAAAAGAATTTGACTGGTGGATCTGAAGAAGATTATTCCACATTTGCACCAAGTTAATATTCGGGCTCCCACAGGAAGCCCAAATATTAACCCAGGGTCTCAATTTGAACAAACTTCAATCTGACCCATGTAGAGATGTTGTATACCAGGTACCAAAAGAAGCTGACTATTTGATCTGAAGAAGAAGATTTTTAAAGGTTATTCCCCGTAGCACCCTAAGTTAATTATTTGGGCTCCTGTGTTGAGCCCAAATATGAACCGAGTGGCTCGATTTGAACTCACTTGTAATTGACCGTCCTATGGATGCTGTATACCAAATACCAAAAGATTCTGATCAGCGGTTGTGAAGAAATATTTATTTTCAATTTTTGCAAATATGTGGACTCGGCATTTTTTCAAACGCCCCTACAGAACACCCTGACACAACCGATGGCCATTTTTTTTAAAATCCATTCTACTGGTCAAAAGGATGCTTCATACCAAATAACAGTTCTCTGTTCCGTGTAGTTTGGGAAATATGGGCATTTGAATTTTTTTCTATTTTTAGCCCCTGGGGTACCCACGGGGCTACAAAAAAAAATTGGGGGCATCAATCAAGTACTTTGGCCCTACTTATACTACATGCCGAATTTGGTTCAAATTGGCCCATCGGTTCTTGAAATAGAAATTTTGGGCGGAGCAGAAAATGGGTATGTGCCCACAGAGAGCCCAAATATTGATCTACCAACTTCCCTTGAACAAACTTTAATCTTCAACATCAAAGAGTGTTCCATACCATATATCAAGGCAATTTCTTTGGTGGTTCATGAGAAGAAGATTTTTAAAGATTTTTAGGCTTTGGCATCATTGACCAGAGCCCGAAGAAGGCAGCCGCTTCATTTGAATAAAATAGAAAGGGTATTCTTCAGGGATGGTTTGTGCAATATATGTTTGAATATGGCTGAATGGCTGTGAAGGAGAAGCCAAATTTGCAAAAGTTAACGGACGACAGACGCCGAGTGATGGTAATAGCTCACACTGACTTGCAGTCAGGTGAGCTAACAAGAGGCCCCAAGGGGCCTGAGGGCGCTCACCTGACATGGTAGCCTAAATATCAACCCAGAGAATTGATTTCAACAAGTTGCATCTGCTCCTCCTAAGAAAAGCTTATACCAAATATCCAAAGATTCTGACCAGTGGATCTAAAAAAAAAAAGATTTTTAAAGAATATTCCTCATATTGAACTAAGTTATAATTCAGGCTCCCACAGGGAGCCCATATATGAACCCAGGGACTTGGCTTTAACAAACTTGAATGTCACCCCCCTAAGGATGCTGCACACCAAATATCAAAACATTCCGATTGCTGGATCTGAAGAAGAAGATTTTTAAAGAAAATTTCTCATTTTGAACTAAGTTACAATTCAAGCTCCCACAGTGAGTCCAAATATGGACATAGGGACATGGCTTGAACAAACTTGAATCTCACCCCCTAAGGATGCTGCATACCAAATATCAAAACATTCCGACTGATGGATCTGAAGAAGATTTTTAAAGAAAATTCCTCATTTTGAACTAAGTTATCATTCGGGCTCCCACAGTGAGTTCAAATATGGACCTAGGGATATGGCTTGAACAAACTTAAATCTCACCCCCCTAAGGATGCTGCATACCAAATATCAAAACATTCTGACTGCTGGATCTGGAGAAGAAGATTTTTAAAGAAAATTCCTCATTTTGAACTAAGTTATAATTCGGGCTACCACAGTAAGCCCAAATATGAACCCAGGGACTTGGCTTGAACAAACTTGAATCTCTCCCCCCCCCCCCCTCCAAGCATGGTGCATACCCAATATCAGAAGATTCAGCAGGCTGGATCTTGAGAAGAAGATTTTCAAAGAAATTTGCCTGAAATGCACTAAGTTCAAATTTGGGCACCTATACTGATCCCAAATATAAACCCAGGGGGCTGATTTGAACAAACTTGAATCAGATCCACCCCACAATGTTGCATACCAAATATCAAAAGATTCTACCTGCTGGATCTGGAGAAGAAGATATTTTAAGAAATTTGCCTGAAATGCACTAAGTTCGAATTCGGGCTTCTATAGTGAGCACAAATATGAATCCAGGGGGCCGATTTGAACAAACTTGTATCAGATCCACCCCACAATGTTGTAGTGTTGTGCGGTTTTATTTTTCTTGTTTCGGTTCGGTTTCGGTTCGGTTTTTAAAAAAAAAACTCGGTTTATAGGTCGGTTTTCGGTTTTTTATAGCAAGGCATCTGCAGTTTCCAACAGAAACTATGTAGTGTCAATATAATGCCCATACTGTCATATTTTCAATGATGATTTAATTGGCAGTGACTAGCATTTGTGCTAAGTGTATAAATGGCAGGCATTATCAAAACAAAATAATATAAAAGAAAATAAAATGTAACAGTGTTTGTAGAATATCACCACTCACCAATTCTAGGCACATGCCCCCCCCCCCCCCCCCCCCCCCCCCCCCCCACCTCTGATCTTTAAGTTCCGGCATAAGAGAGTCTATGATGAATTGATATTAACACATGGGTGTGAAAAGAGCTAATTCACAATTTCCCAGGGCTCTGTTCAGTGTTCACTCCTGGGTGGGGCCCTGGGCAGCCTAGCAAAGTGACCCTACCAGGCATTGCAAATAATAACAAGCGTTGCCAAGTGGGTCACCTAGACACCCATCCTAACATATTTGACAATGAACTGATGTATGGACTCTTTTCAATACCCGCCCCCCCCCCCCCCCCCCCACACACACACACAGTGGTGACTAGTGCCACCACCCGTCCTAATAAAATAATCAGCAATCATTTCATGTCAGCCTGGAATGGGAAAATCATATTGTTTGTAGCTAGGTGGGCTTCAAAACGAACCACTTTACCAAATACCTATTGTCTTTCCTCCACCCCCCCCCCCACCCCCCCACCTCGCGCACGCAATGGTTTTAGCTCAACGGAATTGATTTCACAAGTTCACTGGTGAACTGTTATATATTGTAACTTTTTTTGCGTTTGCCTCTTAACATTCCAATTTCTACCGCTGATTTGTTCCTTTGATTGGCCCCCTTAAAGTTGTGTGGGAATGCAACCGTGGCACGTTGACAGCGGTATTACGGAACGCAGCTTTTTCCCGTGGATATGGACAATTCGGTCTTGGGACGTTTTGGCCTCGGAACGTTTCGGTTCAAGACATTTTGGCCTTCATATATTGAACTAAATAGAATAAGAACTTGCGGTTTCGTGTTTTTAGTGGGCTGAAGTCTTCAGGACAAATCGTCTCGGGTCGGAACGTCCCAAGACTGAATTGCAGTAAAACCTCTTCCCAGATAAGCAAATCAAGGGAGACAACAGACTACATACGAAACACGTGGTGGGGCAACCCGTGACAAATGTTATTTTCGAATACGACAATGAAATGCCAAGACCTTTTTCTGATATGATATTATTCCCTGTCCAACAGATTGTAGATAAGTAATTTTAATTAAACTGACTGACTATGTCATACAAACCTGTTAAAAAACGAAGCCAATTGCGAAAGGTATTTCTTGTAATCAGTGAAATGTAGGCGTGTTGGCTGTCTTTTGTCATTCTCACAGAAAACACAACCCATTTTTACGTCAACGATGTGTGATTGACAACTTGTCATACATCATCCTCGAGTGATCTGGACATGCTGCAGAGGCCCCCTTTACACCCAGAATGTGGCATGCATTGACGACACTGTTATTTCCTGACAAAGCTTGACATTTCAGACATTGTTAGTGCAAACTGAATAAAGAAAACATCTCTTCCCGACATTTTAGGAAAAAAACGAAACCGTACTCATTTACCAGTTACACGGTTTCGGTTTTCAAGCAAAACCGAAACCGACTTATAAAACTGGTTAACCGTACAACACTATCCAACAACATATTAAAAATCTTTCCCCTTGCAATACACACAAATCAATGATTGCATCATCTGATAATAAAACTAAAACCATTGCGTGCGCGAGGTGGGGGGGGGGGGGTGGAGGAAAGACAATAGGTATTTGGTAAAGTGGTTCGTTTTGAAGCCCACCTAGCTACAAACAATATGACTTTCCCATTCCAGGCTGACATGAAATGATTGCTGATTATTTTACTAGGACGGATGGTGGCACTACTCACCACTGTGTGTGTGTGTGTGTGTGGGGGGGGGGGGAGGGGTATTGAAAAGAGTCCATACATCAGTTCATTGTCAAATATGTTAGGATGGGTGTCTAGGTGACCCACTTGGCAATGCTTGTTATTATTTGTAATGCCTAGTAGGGTCACTTTGCTAGGCTGCCCAGGGCCCCACCCAGGAGTGAACACTGAACAGAGCCCTGGGAAATTGTGAATTAGCTCTTTTCACACCCATGTGTTAATATCAATTCATCATAGACTCTCTTATGCCGAAACTTAAAGATCAGAGGTGGGGGGGGGGAGGGGGGGCATGAGCCTAGAATTGGTGAGTGGTGATATTCTGCGAACACTGTTACATTTTATTTTCTTCTATATTGTTTTTGTTTTGATAATGCCTGCCATTTATACACTTAGCACAAATGCTAGTCACTGCCAATTAAATCATCATTGAAAATATGACAGTATGGGCATTATATTGACACTACATAGTTTCTGTTGGAAACTGCAGATGCCTTACTATAAAAAACCGAAAACCGACCTATAAACCGAATTTTTTTTTAAAAACCGAACCGAAACAAGAAAAATGAAACCGCACAACACTATTGTTGGATGAAAGTTGGATCGTGAATTTATGCTTCAATTTTTTTCCGTCTCCGAAAATAATTATGCCCACAGAAGCATTTTTCATTTGATATGGAACAATCATTTCCTCACTTTACCAAATATAATCATTAATTTCTCAGTTCTAAAATAAAATTCATATTTGCCAAGCAAGTGGCATTGCATATCTCTTGCCATCAAGGTAAACATGTTCTACAAAGTCTTTCAATCAGCTGCGGATAATTTTCAACATGAAAAAGTTCCCTATTCAAAATGCAATGCCAAAATGAACACTTTACATTACGTTTACCAAGAAAAGTTGCATGCATTTCATTGAACTATCATGTACATGTAACAAATCAAGATCAGTCAATTAAATCTGACCTTTTAAACTGGAGTTCCATCCTTTTTTTATTATTGAAATTAGCTCACTGAGCTTATTAAACTTCTAGGGTAATCTGCTTTTAGAGAAAACACATTTTTCAAAATGTAAATAAAGTTATTGATTGCAATTGACGTCAGGTGGTAGAAAATTGTTCAATGTGGAAAACGCTGTCCACATGTTAACACTTCACCTAATGAAATTGGTTGCATCTGCCTATGTAATATGCAAATTCAGCTCTTGAAAAAAAATTATATTTCAAAATATTTCAACAAAAACATATCATGTGACCCCTCACTGGAACGAGTTCATTCTATTGAGGGGTCACATGATGTGGTTTTGTTGATTTTTTAGGAAACATCTGAAAAAATATTTAAAACTAGAGAAACAGAATTTACTGCCACCAGTAAATTTGAGTCTGTGTGAAAACGGTTAAAGTATCAGGAATAAAAAATAGAAAGAGAATTTATGGAGGCTTATTTTCTGGATTAAAATATTTTTTAAATCAAAAATGGGTTTTCGTTAACAGTAATTACAGATATTCATACAGGAATCAGAACAAGTTTGCTAAGAAACCTGAAGGGGGCACGGTGGCATTGTGGGAACTGGTTCTCGTCAGATCACCGAACTTAAGCAACGTTGAGCCCGGTTAATCCTCGGATGGGTGACCGTCTGAGCGATTGATTCGGACTCCCGCGTTGTGTCCCTGGGCAAGGCACTTAACCCCGATTGTCCACATGGAGCCACGCTTACGCCATGTACTAAGGCATACTGCACGTCGATGGTGCACTTGTCTTCAACCAATCTAACCCTGTCTGTGCTACAGTGCAGAGTTACGATGTTGGGGAGCTGGCAGCTGCTCGTCGTTGCTCAGGGGTTCTCTCCGGGTACTCTGGCTTCCTCCACCCGTACAACTGTCACGGTCATGATTAGCCATTGTGCATAAATAAGTATGTTACCTTAAAACACCAATAAATAAATACATAAGAAACCAGAAAAGTATAAATTTTATAGTAAATTTCCTTTCTTATTATACCTACCGAAATTGTTTACTACAGGCTTGCACTACAGTGGAAGAACCTAACTCGGATAAAATATTCTCTATTTTAATCTTTCCCAAGATTTGGGAAAGAAAAGTGGTGTAAAAACACCACGAAAAAATAAGCCAAAACTGGGTCGAGCCCCATCGGCGCACACCCAGTATGGGACGCTCTTCCATAGTACAAATCCACGACTTCCGTAAAACAGTGCGCAATGCGTCAATTCATCATTCTTTTGATTCCGAACAACACTGGAGTTATGTGATCAGCGGGGAGGAAGGATTCTTACCCAAATAAGAAGACGGGAGGGCCTCCATGTAAACAATTTCGGTAGGTATAATAAGAAAGGAAATTTACTATAAAATATATACTTCTTATCAACCTACCTCAATTGTTTACTACAGGCTGAATAGACAAGAGGCTGGAGGGAATCACATAACCAACCCACACATAACTCAATAGCACTGGGACCGTGGACAGAGGAAGAGATCCCTAGGCCTATCAAACCATAGCATCACAAACATTAGAAAAGACAATGAAAGATGAGGCATATGGTGAAGTGCGACGCACAGACAGAAAGGGCAGTAACAGCACAAAGCTGGAACTGACCCTGAAAAGGCTGAAAGGCTGGGATAGACAACAGCCTGAGCCAAAGAAAGAGGGCCCCAAGGACCAAGGTCCTCTATCGGCTCCTGCAACTGTCGCAGAAAAGGAGAATGTAGCATTTCACCAGAAGGCTGTCAGAATAACATCTGTCATCCGACAACATGACAGAGTTATTAAAAGAGGAAGACAATGCGCGCACCTCGTGGCAGAAAAAACAATTGGTAATACAATCACCAGTAGCTAGACGAGCGGAAGCTGCACGAATAGCAAGACAAATCCATCAAGAAATGGATGCAGGAGAGATCTGGCATGTGAGAGAACGCATATTCATCCAGGATAAAGGCGTGAACGTCCCCCACCCCCAAGCAGAGCAGCGCCCAAGAAAGTGACAATCTTGGAGGAAACTGCAAAGTCCTAGGACTTTTCAAGGAAAAGAGCTGAACAAGCTTGGAGAGGCAAGGATGAGAGTTGAAACAATGCGGTATCACATATGAAAAAATGTCTCCGAAGCATGGACATGTACCCATTGCTGGAGACCCCCAGAAACAAACATATACCGGAAACTCCACAAGCGGTGTGCTCGAAGGAGTGACAGAAGCAACAGAGTGATCGCACACCATCGACAGAAGAACCTTCCACTTAGCCACAGAGGCTAAACCAGTGGAGTGAGTGCCTTCTTGAAGAAGAAAAGCAACTCCACTGCGTGTCTCGAAAAACCACTACGGAAGAGACAGGACCCGATAAAGGACATGTGCGAAGGCACAATGAAGTCGGGTCAAAGTAAAACCTCCTCGGGCGACTTTGGCAAAGAAAGTCGCGAGGTAGAGGGAGACATGCCGGAACCACTGCTAACAGACAGCGGAGCAGATTGATCCACACCCACCGAGGCGACGGGTGAAATCGAAAGGATTCGACGACTGCAGGTTCATATTTGGGCGAGAACCTGAGGCGGAATCGGAACTGGTAGGAAGGCATAGCCGACAAGACTAGTGGTCAACCGATTATCGTAATCGGTGGAATAATCGGCCGATTATGAGGAATCGGAATCAGATCGGCGCCGACAAAAAATATTGGCAGTTTCCGATTATGTCACCCTTTTCTAAAGACCCTTCTCGCCACCAACAGGGCCTTTTCTAACCACAAATAATAAACATATTTCCGCTTGTTTTTTTAATCGTATGGGGTATGAGGTAAGTTCAGGTAACTATTTTCCCCGTGGGAATCCCGGGAAGTGAGGCAGTGCTTGTTTACTATGGTCAACAAGTTCAGTTTTACTGGTAAAATAGGACCCAGTCACCAATGCTTGGGGTGGAAGTCCTCTAAAATGGGCAACATGGAGTATAAACGATTGTCTAAACTTGACTTTATCTCGATGTTGTGTCACGATTAGCCATTGTGCATAAATATGTGATGTTAAACACCAATAAATAAATAAATAAATAAATAAATAAATAAATAAATAGGTAACTATTTAGTATTGTATTTTGTACAAAGCAATGAGACAAGTTCAGACATGGAATTCGAACCTTGATAAAAATACCGGCAAGTCCTTGGTAAGAAAGAATTGAACTATTTATTTACAATCCTCAACATGTGGTTAAAACTCCATAGATGTCCGTCGGCTTCACTTGATAAAACATTTAACGTTTTGACACTACATTTGGGAAGAAGAACTGACGGAAATGTACGTCGAAGTGACACTGCTGTGTACTTCGTGAATTTGCGAGTGCTTGATTTCTCTGAACACGAAAAAAAGCTAAAGCGTCTGAACTTTATGGAATATGGATGATTCAGACCATGTACGATTCGGACCAGATTTTTTTTGGGGATGATTCGGACCAGATTACTGGGCCATTCGAACCATGTTTATGGACCACGTTTATGGAAGATTCGGACCATGTTTACGAATGATCTGAAAGCCTGTTCCGAATTGTTCGTAAATATGGTGTGAATAGTCCACAGGCATGGTCCGAATCGTCCAATAATCTTGTCCGAATTGTCCAGAAATCTGGGCTGAATCATCCATAGGTCTGGGCCGAATCGTCCAAAAAAAGGGTGATCTGAATCGTACATGGTCTGAATCGGTCAGATACTGAAATTTACGCACTTGAAGCGCTTGAAGAATAACCTAAATAGAGATTACTTGTAATTCCAGAAACACAAACATGCCTGTATTAACTGATATGTGTCCAGCAAAACGTGTTTTGGAATGTGTGGAAATGCGAGTTATACGTGCTCCTCAAATTCTTGGACCAAATACTTGGCGGTTTCACATTTAAAATCAGCTGTTTTTAAGAATGGTGGACAACTCGCCCCAAAGACAACTCGCCATTGGACAAGTCGCCATAGCTCTGGACCACTTGCCCCAAACCAAAGAAGACAACTCGCCCTAAAATGTGGACTACTCGCCTCAGCTTTGGACAAAGTGAACAGAGAAATTTGGCTTCCACCAGTATTACTTGTGCTGCATCTACACCAGGTTCAGAAAATCATGCTACAGAGTTGGATGGTGACTCGACTCCCGTAAATAATTTGGAAAATATCAGTGCTTTGCCAGAAAGGGAGGATGAGGCGGCTGTAATCTCTGCAAAATCATTATAAAATATTCAAGTATTGGAAAATGTATGAAAATAATCTAATGTCTGTTAATACATTGTTAAGAAAATGTGGGAATTTGTATGGCTCAGTTCGCCAAAAGCTGTTGAATCATTGCATTATTTCTATTTATAAATGTTGTTTATGTCTCCTTGTTGTATATGCGCTTGTTATAAATGACACAGGCTTTTTTTAACTTGGTTACAAAATGTTATTTTTTTTTTCGACTGTGTTAATCCAAAACCAAAAAATGTAATTGAGAAAATGACTTTGTGTATGATATATAAGAATGTCATATATTGCTTGAAATCAGAAATCTATGAATAAATGTTTAGCCGTGAGTTTTTCACAGATACTAAGGCCCAATTTTGTTTGTCACAATTTTTAGGCTAGCAGTCCAAAATATCTGTCAAGGGCTGTATAAATTTCCTGGGTCGAGTAGTCCAAAATTTGAGGCGAGTTGTCCAGGCCGAGGGCAAGTTTTCCAATGGCGAGTTGTCTTTGGGGCGTGTTGTCCACTTACTGTTTTTAACCAAGTGGGTTCTGTGTTTGTTTTGAAAATTTGCTTGGAAAATCATTTGAATTGGAAATACTTTAACTGTAAAGTGATCACTGAATGACTCTGTCAGAGAAGGGTACGAGGGTAGCATTGTAAGTGAAGAGTTTGACAATGCGTCACAATGCATTTCTACAACAAAAGAAATTAACGAAAAAAAATTCAGGTCAGTTCAAGTCAGTTTGAGTTAAATTTAAATGCTTTTCTGAAGTTATCAATTACATTTGATCTGTCTTTTCATATCATCATTGGGTTTTCTCAATGGTGTTCTCAGACTGCAAGGCCGACGCAATCCAGGGTCATGACCGATTGCTCATAAATTCCCCCATGACCAAAACGGCCCCGTCTTTTTAGTAATTTTACCCTAGCGGAAACACTGCGTATTGCTCCTTTCTCCATAATTACGAAGTGGACACTTTCAGGTTTGTGTCCCTGACAATCAAGTTTCATTTTGTAACAGTTTAGCCACAATTTTAATACTTTTATCAAAGAAATGAGTGGATTAACAGACAAATTTTGGGTAAATTTTAATGAATAAAAATCGGTATCGAAATCGGAATCGGCCGATTATGGTTTTCTATAATCGGAAATCGGTCCATGGGGGTCTTTGTACAATCGGTCGATCACTAGACAAGACCATCCCAAAGGAGGGCCAGAGCATCCACGGCGAAAGCCAGAGCATCTCGATACGGGGACACAAAAGTGTCCACCGGATGGTTCCAACGAGTCACAAGAGATCGATGTAACACGCCATGTGGAGCATCCACCTGGTGGAAATGACCCTGACCGACGGGACAGGGAGTCGGCTAGGACGTTCAGACGACCGGGAATGTGACGAACAGCCACCCTGGCGTGGACATCCTGAGCGAGCAGTAGAAGATCCCGAGCCAATTCGTACATTGGAACAGAGTGCGTGCCGCCCTGGTTCCGAATGTAAGCAACCACTGATGAATGGTTGGACAACAGAAGGACCTGGCTATTCGACAGGTGAGGGATCCACTGCCTGAAACTCAGAAGAGCAAGAAGCTCCTTCTGGTTGATGTGTAGAGCTGCATGATCCTGGTCCGACATCCCGTGAATGGAAAGACCTAGAGGATCCAACGTCGCACCCATCCAAGATCACTGGCATCTGCCGTCAGAACGCGATCGGACATGGGTAAGTCCAACGGAACACTCTGCGAAAGCCACTGGACATCTGCCCAGAGGAGAAGGTGAGGATAAAGATATTCTGGAAACTGAGGCACCAGATCCAGAAAATCTACATTCGGCCTCCAACGACTGAGCAGAAAGTGTTGGAGAGGTCTGACATGCAGCCGACCTAGAGGAATGAGATCCGTCACCAAACAGCAGAGACCGATTAGCTGGAGAATACTCCGAGTCGTCGCGGAAGTGGACTGGGACAGAGTCAGAGCAAAAGCTGAGAGAATCACAGCCTTGGCCTGGGGAACCGCCACCAAATTGAATTGTGTGCGGAAAGCCATCCCCAGATGATAAAACGACTGAGAAGGGACCAGGTCTGACTTCTCCTCGTTGACTCTGAAACCTAGCGACGTGAGCAAGCTCAACAGAGTGGCGACATCCGACTCCAGTAAGGCAGCATTGGAATGCCCCTGGAGAATATCGTCCAGATATGCCAAAGTAGTCACCCTGGACTGTGTGCGATGGGAAGCTATCAAATGCGACATCAGTCTGGTGAAGGCCCAAGGAACCAGGTTGAGGCCGAAAGGCATGGCCTTGAACTGGTAAACTCGCTCCAGAAAAACGAATCTGAAATACTTCCGTAACGCCCAATGAATCGGAACGTGAAAGTAAGCGTCTCGCAGGTCGAAGCTGGAAGCGAAATCTCCCTGGTGAATTGAACGGAGGACTGACCTGAAAGTCTCCATGCTGAACTAGGGAGCAATGATAGAAACACGCTATTATTTGAAAATAGAATTTGTTTTTATTTTTTGGAATTCACTTTAAAAAATTTCCACAATCTAGTATAAGTAATTCCAATAGTTCCTTGAATCCAGCACCCTATGTAACGACATGTAACTAACTTACCCAAAGCATTTTTACAGCCTTTAAGTCATTATATAGTTTCATGTAGCATGTGATATGGCAGTTACCAGTTTTTTATAACCAGAAAGTGTGACTAACCCTGTGCACTACACAGGGTTAGTCACACTTTCTGGTTATAAAAAAATTTAATTTCTAACTGAATAAATTACCCTGTGCACTGTACAGCCTTAGTGTAAATGTTATCTATATCAACTCTTTACCCATTGTAATGGTCAGAACCAGCCAGTACTATTCAAACTCAGCTTAAGAACCCTCATTGGGTTTGTTTTTAGTGAATTCCAGAAATGAAAACATATTCTAATTTCAATTAATAGCTTGTTTAGACTGGTTCAGGAAACTCAGATCGATAACCGGTCGGAGTCGGCCGTCCTTCTTCGGCACCAAGAACAGGCGGGAATACAAACCCACTGACCTAATGTTCTTGATGACCTCAATTGCCCCCGTTGTCAGGAGATTGTCTATCTCCGTGGACAAAAGTTCCCGATGTAAAATGTCTGAAGGAACTGTGGTTGGAAGAGGCACCCTGGACAGAGTGGGGTGCCTTCGGAAGGATATTCGCAGCCCGGACCAAACAACATCTAACACCCAAGGATCGGATGTGATGGTGGCCCAACGGTCTGCGAACTCTGCTATCCTTCCTCCAACCTGGGACGAGTCGAGGTGAGGACCTTCATTTTGAACACCGACGAGGCTCGCGAGAGGAGAAAACACCTCCTCTACTGAATGAAGAATCCTGGGACTTCCCTCAAGACTGCCGATGCTTACCCTTACCCCTTGAGTAAGAAGTAGAAGCAGAAGCAGAAGGATCAGCCCCTTTGCTTCGCAGAGGAAGCAGAGGGTACTTGTTAGGCTTGGAACGGCCTGTGCCTACCCTAAAAGGCTGATCAAGCTGAAGAAACAGTAGCTGATCTTTGGAATGACATAGGACGTCATCCCGGACCGTCAACACAGAACCATGGAAAAGTTGCGGACCTGCCAAAGAAGCAGATCGAAGAGTAGCGCACTGCTCCTCAGGAAGGGAATGGCCTGTGTCAAGCACAGAGTCCCTTCGAACTAATTCCAGATTAGCCGTGTTACAGGCATGCGTGTGAGTAAGATGCATGAGCGCCTTGGACAGCACACGCAAAGGAGCCTGTATCTCGTCAAACTCATCTGGGAGCAGATAAGCAGCTAAAGCTGAGACGACGTGATCGGTGAGAGAAAGCATGCCAAGCATCTCTCTCGATAAGCCCAATGTGGACTCCAGAGTCGGCATCGGAATGACGGCAGACTTGGACTTGGAAAGCCCGAGGGAATTGGAGTCCTGATCCAAAACTGTCAAAGTCTGGTAGACCGACGGATTGGCGGAATCGTAGGAACGATAACGTGCCGGAGGCAAAAAAGGTGTCAACCCTGGTGAAGAACGGAGCTTTCATAGCCTTGGAACTTAGCTTAGAGTCCAAGGCTGAAAATGCTTCAACCAACTGTACTGACTGGCACGGTCGAAGACGCCCAGAAGCGGGTTGCTCCATAGGCTGTTGGCACGTGACCGATGTTCGCGGCCTGGCTGACCCTGTCGACTGGTTAGTTGGTTTGAGATCCGGAAGGAACCCAAACACGAAATCAAGAGCTGCCCTCAAGTCCGAAGACTGCTGGCTCTCGACATCAAGCATGTCTGACTCCTCCCCTGAGTCGGAAGACACATAGCCCATCGTGGGCAAACCAGCCAACGCCTCCCATGGTGTCGGAACACCAGGGAATCAGAAAGCAGCCTGTTTCCAATCCCGGGAGGCGGTGCCATAGGGGGCGCCTGGAAACCACTCGCTGCCTCGCTGGAAGCAACGTGAAGGCTCTTTGACAGAACCTGAGTGAGTAAGGAGAGGGCCTCCCTAAGCTCACTGCCCGTACTGGCCGGTTCGACAGTGGAATGAACCGGCAAAGTGGCTTCACCTCTGACCCTCTTAAACAGCGAAGGGTCACGATCCTCCAAAACACCCGACATGGGACGACGGGCGGCAGCCGAAATGTCTGAAGGCAGACGTATATAGGGTTGTGACACACCCTGAGGATCAACATAGCGGGAACTCATGAGAGTCACCGCGGACCTCTGCAGGGCAGAAGGTCCAGGCTGCACAAAAGACGTTGGTCCCCCAAAACTGGTCATGTGGCCAGAATGAGTGGACGGAAACGCCTCAGAGTTCATAGTGTCCCACTAAGAACATCCGAATCCAATGACAACTGTGGTGCTTGACGGCGCAGAGACCACAGTAGAGGGTCCGGCCGGCAGCCACTTCCAACTTCGCCGAGTTGAAGTCAGGGAAGGCTGAGGCCGGTACCCTCACGTCTACACAACCAGACACCGCAGCAGACCACTGCAGGTATAAAACTACTGTGCTCAATGGCTGAGAGGACACAGTAGGGGGTTCAGTTGGCAGCCCCATCCGACTTCGCCGAGTGGAAGTCGGGGAAGGCTGAGGCCGATACCCCACAACCACACTACAGACATCCCTGCAGACCCTGGCAGGGATAAGCCGAGGACGGCTAAAAACGGTGCCCAATGACATTGTAGACGGAACAGCAGTAGCAGCAGATATGGCGGGAGCTGTTGGAACTGGCGGAAAAGTGGAGAGAGCCACCAAGTTCGGCCTCCAAAGGAGGAGTCACTAGATAGTGACAGCCTCAGATGTCGACTGGAGAGGGCGCATAGTCCCGGAACCAGGCATCTCTTCACCAGAAATCCAACAGCTCCCGCAGTATCCACCACGGTAAAAAACTGCACATTTCCCACGGAAGGGGAATAACTCTCACCAGACATGGTCGAGTCGGGAAGCCCCGAAATGACAGCGTTCCCCACCCCCCGCTGATGCGGGAGGAGCTGTACATCCCCCACGGAGGGGGAGCAATTCTCAACAGACGTGGTCGAATCGGGCAACCCCGAAACGATAGCGTCCCCCCCCCCCCCCGGGAGCGGGAGGAGCTGCACATCCCCCACAAAGGGGGTCAAACTCACACCAGACGTGGTCGAGTCGGGAGGCTCCCGAAACGACAGCGTTCCGCACCACCCGCAGGTGCGGAAGAAACGGCCACGAAATCGCACCAAGGCGAGGGCAAAAGGAATTGCCCTAAAGGAACCGAACTGGAAATAACAGAGGTGAGAGCAGTAGAACAAAAAGGTGAACTCAACAGAAACAGAAAGTAGAAGAACACCCTCAACTACGGGAGAAGGTGGCAGAAAAAAAACGGTGGGTACATGACAGAACCCAGACGGTCGACAGGGACCGAAAAAACAGAAAATCAGCCCTCAACAGAGTGAAGAAATCCTGTCCAGACAGTCCCAGATTGACACCTAACTCCAAAAATTAATTCATCAACCGAAAAATTAATTTCGAATCGCGTGATGTCGAAAACAAAACATTCGCGAAAACGGAATAGTAAATAATAAACAATGAGAATGTGGTTGAAAATATAAACGAGAATATATAAAACACAGCCCTGTTATTATACGATCTTCGGATCCATAAATCCAGTCACAGGAAAACCATTATCGACGAGTTAAAATATCACTGTTACTGCAGCAAAGATGGCACACACATCCACCACGTGTGCGGATAATCAAAAGAATGACGAATTGACGCATTGCGCACTGTTTTACGGAAGTCGGGGATTTGTACTATGAAAGAGCGTCCCATACTGGGTGTGCGCCGATGGGGCTCGACCCAGTTTTGGCTTATTTTTTCGTGGTGTTTTTACACCACTTTTCTTTCCCAAATCTTGGGAAAGATTAAAATAGAGAGTATTTTATCCAAGTTAGGTTCTTCCACTGTAGTGCAAGCCTGTAGTAAACAATTGAGGTAGGTTGATAAGAAAGGCATATATGTGACCAGCATTCAAAGGGTTCGATATACGAATCAGAAATGGACAATTTGGGCTCTGCCCACTAATTTGAGTGATGAAATACATTCATAAACTTTAGAAATGCATTAAGGTGTAATAAAATGCATTTCCCAGTCTTTCTGAATAATATGCACTTGATGGCCTTGGTGACCTCATTCAGGTGGACCATATATTGGTAGGAAGCATGCAAAACGTTCTACAGTCATAAGTTAAATGATGTTTTGTTCTTCACAGTGAAGTATGAAAAGGGTTATAAACAGACCATTCAAATATTCCATTTCATTAAATCATAATTTGTGATAAGTGTTTCAAGAAAGACACTTTCCACTCGGCCCGAAACCTGTTGATCCTGAGTTATGATAGAGAAGGAAAAAAAATGCATTGAAAGGTGAAGGGTTCTTTATTCAACTAGAATTAATCAAGTGTTGTAAGATAGAGCTGCATAATAAATAAATTTTCTTGCTGCTCAAAGGTTTTTCTTTCAACTTGGTTTGGGGATGGAATTTAATTTTGATCACAACACCTGATAAGATTAAATGTGTGACAGCTATAGCAACTTCTGTCTTCTTTGATTGTTTACATTATTCTCTTGTGTATATAAATATAAAACAGCTATTTCTTTCTGATGCTTTCCTGTTACAAAGAAATTATGGGTTGTAAAAAACTCTGTGGCCCAATGGGTTACACCCAAAGGCTCCAACACCCTAGAAACATAGCTTGGCCAGTACTAGTGATTGTCTACAGTATGGCAAACAGCATCAGGACAGATGATTTGTATTTGAGTTATTGGTAAGACAAAAGGGAGGGGATATAAATTATGTATGGGTCACATTATCACATACTGTGCTTGAGATATCTGCTTGACCATTTTCATTGGGGTTTAACAGCAATTTCTACAGAGAGGTTGAAGTTCATCTCATATTGGACAGTTTTACAGACGAAGTAAGCCAGAGCACCTGAATAAAGATGCCGAGCACCAATGAACAACTATCAAAATTCACAACATACTAATTACACACAAGCAGGATGAGCATTGGTTGATCTAAGTGCAGTACGTCTTAGTGCACAATGTTGCTGTGCCCCACAGGGGTAATCAGGACTGAGTGCCTTATCCAAGGACACATCGCAGTTGCATTTGGTGAGGGATGTACTGTAGACCTTACAATTTTAAAGTCCAACGCATAACCAATTGAGTCACTACTGTCCTACCTGAGCCATTGAACGGAATATAGACGCATACTGGAAATAAGAAGTTGGTTGGATCTCAAGATTGGCTTTTGTGTGTAGTGTGGCAATGTGACAGAAGTGTACAAAACATTTTACAGCCATGAGTTATATTAAACGAAAGCTATCGGACAGACATTGAAGTATTAAGCGAGTTAAAAGCACCACCTGAATATTCCATTCCCTTCATTCATAATTGTGTTGGGTACTTCAAGGAAGACACTCGCCATTCCACAATTAACTCTTGACCTGCTGAGTATGGAGCATTTCAAAAAAAATTTTTTCATCAAATCTAGTCATGGCTGCTGTGAATTTTATGAAAAATCACGAAAAACTAATTAAAAAAAATCAATGGATGAAAAGTTACTTCAATTTAAAGGAAGAATTTGATTAACTGGTTGAGTGATAGAAGCTCACTTTTGGGTTCTACAGGAAATGGCCAATGCCTCAATTAAAGGGTTTTGTATTACTTGGACTATAGTACAGGTCAAAATAAGTTGCAGGATAACCACTATAAACTATGTATCTTTCTCTTCATACACCAATAAGACCAGAAGCTGACCTCATTTTCTGGAAAGCTCTCACTGAGAGCTTTCCAGAAAATGATGTCAGATTCTGATCTTATCAGTGCAGGAGCAGCAGTATACTTAGTTTATTGCAGTTATGCTACAACTTATTTTGACTTGTAGTGTAGCTTTGTATTCTCTAAGAAGTAAATATTTTATTCAAATGGATTTGTGTTCTCACAATTTGTAGAGTGTTCATATGAATCTAGGTAATGTACCCCTGCGGCCATCACGGTTGACCGAATCCGACCAAAATAAGACGTTCTCATCTAGACATTATACAGAGTCATCCTACCAAGTTGCAACGAAATGCCTTCATAAAAATACGACCTGTAGACTGTGCTAAAGATTTTGGGGTTTTAGGCCCAGGCAGCCATCATGGTTGACTAATCGTGACCAATACGGGACGTTCTCATCTAGACACGACCTTGAACCTGCACATGAAATTTAGTGATAATCAGACAAGAACTGTGGGATGTAGCCTGTGTTAAAAAAATGTGAACAGACTCACAGACTCCAGCATGCTTGATGGCGATAGCTTATCTCGAATTAGTCAAGTTAAGCTAATAATCTGAATGCTAAACAGAAAATTTCAAAGAAATCATATCAAGTGACCCCCTCATTGGAACGAGCTCAAAATAACTGTCACATTACTTGCTTTTGTCAAAAATTTTTGAAAAACTTTAAAAAAAATAAAAAATATTTTTTTTTAATATTGTGTGCATTGGGTAAAGGGCAGAACAACAATTTTTTTTTTAATTTTGTGCCTCAAAAACATAGCTTACACCATATGACCCCTCATTATAATACATACCAGATGAAATGACAAGACAAGACATCTTTGTTGGCTTTATCAAGTGAAGTTTCCACATTACCATTCTCAATATTACATATGTAAATAAGGGGCGAAGAATAAGCCACATTTATGGAAACGAACCAAGTATCAAAATATTTTTCCTTGCGACATCGAACAGGTTACTCTATGCAGTTTTATTTCTACCATGAAGCTCTGCGCTGTTCGCGAACTGCACAAACCAAACGCTTATTTCCGATCAATTTTTCCAGCACATGGATTACGGCCAAATAATATAGTGTGATTCTTAGTGTGATTCTGTAACTTTCTTTGTTTTTGGTCTATAATTGACAACACTCGCAGAAGTGGTCAGCCAAATCACATGTAATATATATTGTCGAGCACTGATAAGCCACGTTATCTCGGTTCATGTGGTAACTGGCTACATTGCTCTTCCAGTTGGTATTTAACACAAAACATTTTTACCTTACGCCTTCCCCAACATCCTCCAAGTTTCATTTTTTTGTCTTGCTTGGTTTTTTAGATCTGTATTGTTAAGGCAGATCATTGCCTACCTTTATTCTACTTAGGCTTTTTAATATTTCAGTAACAACATACTTTTAATTGAAAATAGAATATGTTTTCATTTTTGGAATTCACTTTAAAAAATATCCACAATCCAGTATAAGTATTTCCAATAGATCATTGAATCCAGCATCCTATGTAACGACATGTAACTAACTTGCCCAAAGCATTTTTACAGCCTTAGTCATTATATATTTCCATATAGCATGTGATATGGCAGTTACCAATTTTTTATAACCAGAAAGTGTGACTAACTCTGTGCACTGTCACACTTTCTGGTTATAAAATGAAAGTGTCAATGACACTGTAGCTCAACTTGACAAACTTGAACTTGGTGAGTTATAAATGAAATTGCAAAAGTGAAGATCATTGGTACCAATGTTATTTGATGAAATTTCAACATAACAGCATTGTGTGTGTACAACGTCAGAGTAATCCATGCATTTTTAAATGTAAACTGTAAGACTGGCTAAAGGAAGAATGTTGATACACAAATGCAGTATGTTCAGAGGTTACTGTAAATGGCAACTTTTTTCACAGAAATGAATGCTAATCAACAGCTCTTATCTAGAGTTCTCGACTAATGAGCACATCAAGTTCAAAAACAATCCTATGATAAATGTGGCCTGTAGGCCATGTCAAAGAATGTTGATGCACAAATGCAATAAATTCAAAGATTGTTGCTAACAGCAACAGATTTTGATGGAAATGAAAAAAAATCAATATATATATAGCTCCTATCACTGTTACCCTGCATAAGCATACAAAGTTTCAAAACAACCCGATAATGAGTATGCCCTTTGAGGCATACCAAAGGAAGATGTTAATGCACAAATGCACTAAGTAGAAGGTCATTGCTTTGTGGCAATGGTTTTTTTTGGGGTTTTTTTTTATGGAAATTCATAAATATACCCTGCAGAGATTGCAAAAGGGATAAGTTGATGCACAAATGCAGTAAGTTCAAAGGCTGGTGATAACGACAATAACTTTTTATGGAAATGAAAAAATAGCTCACATCTTGAGGTCATCCCAAACACACATACCAAGTTTCAAAGTGATCCGATCAAAAATGTGCCCTGAAGGGTGTGTTAAAGGGAAATATTGAGGTCTGACTAAACTAAGTTCAAAGGTCAGTGGCAACATTTTTTGACAGAAATGGAAGAAAATCAACAGCTCCCATATAGATGTCACCCCCACACAAGCACACCAAGTTTGGAAGCGATCCAATCTTAAATGTGCCCTGCAGGGTGTGTCAAATGGAAATATTCATGCTTAACTGCACTAAGTTTTTACTAAGTTCATCGAAGGTCATTGCCAGTGGCAACATTCTTTGACGGAAATCGAAGAAAATCAATAGCTCCCATCTAGAGGTAACCACAAACAAGCATACAAAGTTTGAAACCGATCTGATCATAAATGTGCCCTGTAGGGCATGCCAAAGGAACATATTGATGCCTGACTAAACTAAGTTCAAAGATCGTTGCCAGCGGCAACATTTTTTGACAGACGGAATTGGAAGAAAATCGATAGTTCTAATCTAGAGGTCACCCCAAACAAGCATGTCAGGTTTCAAAGCAATCCAAACATAAATGTGCCCTGTAGGGTGTGCCAAAGGGAAATATTGAGGTCTGACTAAACTAAGTTCTAAGAATGTTGGCCGCGGCAACAGTTTTCAACAGAAATGGAAGAAAATCGATAGCTCCCATCTAGAGGTCTCCCCAAACAAGCAGACCAGGTTTCAAAGCAAACCGAACATAAATATGCCCTGTAGGGTGTGCCAAAGGGAAAATTTGAGGTCTGACTAAACTAAGTTCTAAGAACGTTGGCCGTGGCAACATTTTTTGACAGAAATGGAAGAAAATCGACAGCTCCCATCTAGAGGTCTCCCCAAACAAGCAGACCAGGTTTCAAAGCAATCCGAACATAAATGTGTCCTGTAGGGTGTGCCAAAGGGAAATATTGTGGTCTGCCTAAACTAAGTTCTAAGAACGTTGGCCGCGGCAACAATTTTTGACGGAAATTGAGGAAAATTGATAGGTCCCACCTAGAGGTCACCTTAAACAAACATGCCAGGTTTCAAAGCAATCCGATCATAAATGTGCCCTGTAGGGTGTGCCAAAGGGAAATATTGAGGTCTGACTAAACTAAGTTCTAAGAACGTTGGCCGTGGCAACATTTTTTAACGGAAATGGAAGAAAATCGATAGTTCCCATCTAGAGGTCACCCCAAACAAGCATGCCAGGTTTCAAAGCAATCCAATCATAAATGTGCCCTGTAGGTTGTGCTAAAGGTAAATATTGAGGTCTTCTGACTAAACTAATTCTAAGAACAATGGCCGCAGCAACATTTTTTGACGGAAATTGAAGAAAATCGATAACTCCCATCTAGAGGTCACCCCAAACAAGCATACCAAGTTTCAAAGCGATCTGATCATAAACACGACCTGTGAGGTGTGCCAAAGGAAATTGTGGACGTACGTACTGAGGTACGTACGTATGCCGACAGACGAGAAGTGATGGCAATAGCTCAGCTTGACTTTGACAAGTTGAGCTAAGAAATCATTTCTAACTGAATAACTAACCATGTGCACTGTACAGCCTTAGTGTAAATGTCATCTATATCAACTCTTTACCCAATGTAATGGTTAAAACCAGCCAGTACTATTCAAACTCAGCTTAAGAACCCTTGTTGGGTTTGTTTTTAGTGAATTCCAAAAATGAAAACATTCTATTTTCAATTAATAGCTTGTTTAACGTATTAATTAGGGCAGTCTGCTCATCATCATAACAAAAAAAAATGAAAATGTCAATGACACTGTAGCTCAACTTGTGTAAGACATGTACATGTATAGTATGTGACACAGCAATGACACACATCTAGGTAATGACCTGATAACAAAGGTACATATAAAGTATGGTAACGGTCTGTACATAAATGCTGACCGTAGCCTGTAACAAATGTTTAGGTAAAGTATTGTAAAGGTGGGCGACAGTTAGATGCTAAACTAGAAAAGAAATCTTTGAGTCCAAGAGTGGGTCTGACTGAACACAAAAATATTTACAAAAACACTCGTTTATGTCCCAAAGTGATAACAAAAGGTACCCAAGAAGTTTCGTGAAGATCGGTTCATAAATACAGCCTCTAGCCCGAGCCGTATTGACATGTGCACTTACTGTGTATATGTAGCACTAAATAAATCAAAGTTCATCTAATTTGCATAATTTCTGCAAGAGAAAAAAACCTGTATTATATGTGATGTATTCCATGTTACTAAACATTCATTCAAAAATTTATTCATATCAGAACCTTCATATAGAAGTTCTGTACCAAAAACTGATTGTACTTAATTTTAGTACAAAATGGCCACCGGCAGCCATCTTGAATTTCGGACCACACCCAATAACACTTGTTCTCATCTCAAGGTGATAACAAAGGTACCCAAGAAGTTTTGTGAAGATCGGTTCATAAATACAGCCTCTAGCCTGAGCCGTATTGACATGTGCACTTACAGTGTATAAGTAGCACTGAATAAATCAAAGTTCATCTATTTTGCATAATGTCTGCACAAGAAAAAAACCTGTATTATATGTGATGTATTCCATGTTACTAAACATTCGAACAAAAATTTATTCGAATTAGAACTTTCATACAGTACAGAAGTTCTGTACAAAAAACTGATTGCACTAACTAAGGTACAAAATGGCTGCTGGTGGCCATCTTGAATTTCGGACTGTACCCCAAAACACACGTTGTCGTCCCTCGGTGATATCAAAGGTACTCAAGAAGTTTCGTAAAGATCGGTTCATAAATACAGCCTCTAGCCCGAGCTGTAGTGAATTGTTGATGGACAGATGGGCAGAGTGACAGACTGACGATGGGCGATTCACCATGGCATAACCTCAAATTTGACTTACGTCAAAGTTGAGCTAAAAATTGTATCTATATTTTCATAATTATTTAATAATAATAAATGGCAGTATATCAAATTTTGCAAACTGTGTCCATGCTCCATTCTTTAGTAGAGCAAACAAGCTCGCTGCTGGTGTGGTCCCCTTCTGGCTTTCCACAGGGTCTATACATTTCCCATAAATACTACATTTCTCAAATCCTGTATAAATGTTTTAACTCTTATCTAAAATGACCAGCAGATGACACTTGGCCCTTACCCAATGAATCAGCTGTATATATTGGTATAATAAAAAAATTGAAAAGTTGAAAAAGAATTGTTTTTCAAAAAATTTCAACAAACCATATCATGTGACCTATCATTTGTGCGAGCTCATCAAGCTCGTCAAAATGAGAGGACACATGACATAGTTTTGTTGAAACTTTTTAAAACTTTGAAAAAATATTTAAAATAATAAATTCTGATACTGAATGCATTGGGTAGGTTAAGGCCCTGACACTAGAGAAATCTAGCTTAGATATATTGCTTGTAAGTAAAATGGCTCAAGTGTGCAGGGTGTTTTAAAAGAGGCAAATAGCACACAGGTCAAATGCCTCGCACATCAAACATGTTTGATATTACTTGACTCATGAGTCTAGTTGCTCATAAATGTGCAGGGGATGCAAGGTATATAACTTATGACAACTAAGCTATTTATATCATTTGGGGCAGAGTTCTCAGACCAATCAAATTATGCTTTCATAAATGTGACTTGTGCAAAATAGTAGAGGAATACACATGTGGTAACAACATTACAGGCATTAATTTTGGCAGAGACATTAATGTCTCCACAACATTTGATCTGACGATTTCCAAAATAGGAAGGAGGCTGCGGTCAGCAAAATTAGTGAAATCACCACATCTGTGAAATTTTACATACATAAATTTTACCTCAAATGTTCCAAATTGACAACCCTTGGTTACAGTCAAATCATTCCCAAACAACACATTCCCATTTATACATGTAAACTGTATTTCTGGATTGGGTGTATGTGCATAACTTGTTGGTCATTTCATTAGAATAATTGTTTAAAAAATATCTTCCCAAACAGCTAGTGATAGTAAATCATGTGATTATTTATTTAGTGATGTTTAAGGTCACATATTTCTGCACAATGGATAACTGTGGCTGCAACATGGATATAAATTCCAGCCAATCGTTTATACCATGTTGCTCATTTTAGAGGACATTCACCACAGGCATTGGTTACTGGGTCCTATTTTATCAGAAAAACAGAGCTTGTTTACCACAGTAAACAAGCACTGGTTCACTCCCGGGGTTCCCACAGGGAAAAATCATGTTACTAAAGATTTGAGCTAAATTACTTCAGTGTGCAGGATTCACGACTTGCAAGCAATCTGCATCACAACCAATATAGCGAAGCTTGATTGCTCAAGTGTGTGGTGTCCTTCAGCAAAAAAAAGTTATGCCTAAAAACATGTCAAGAGAATGTGCTCACAAAATTTGAAAATAGTACATTGTAGATAAGAACATAGGACTCAGTAATTTTAAAGTAGGAGAAGTTAGAAAACTCAACCTATCAGGATTTCCAGAACTATAAATACATGCATTTATTATAGGACTAAGTGCAAATATCATCCCATTTATTATGTACAGACCATGGACTAATACAATAGCATAATGCAACTTCCTGTAGAAAAAGAAAAACTGCAATACATTATGTATATACTGTGGTAAGACAAGCATATTCTTCCTGTATTATTTCTAAACACTTCTAATACTAAACGCCTAAGGATATCATTGTTATAACAAAGAGTTTCATGCTTTATATCATTCACTAAGTCTAAAAAAAAACTTAAGACAAACACCATTCACTTACCAAGTGTACTGCTCTTTTTCTTCACTTTGACTGAAATATTCAAATTGAAATTTTCAACAACGCATATAGTAAAATTGTCATGACCCGTTGATGAACCCTTTGCCTAATGAATTGTCTGCATCTACCCATGCAATATACAAATTGAGCAGTTGAAAAAAAACTTTTTAAAAAATTCAACCTAACCATATCATGTGTCTCCTCATTGGAATGAGCTCATCAACTTAACAAGACTAAAGTGATGACACTTGCACAAAAATCTCTGAGTAACTATTTTCATTTTTTGCCTCAAAAACATACCTCATGACTCCCCATTAAAACAAGTCTGTTCAAATCAGGGGTCACACAGCACTGTATTTTTCTTGGATCATGATGGGGTTGCAACACACTAAAATATCAGTGTGACGAGATTTCATAAATAATATATTCAGAAATCAAGACCGCTACACGAAAAACAACGAAACTATCATCTAGAATAGAATGTTGTTGCATTAACCCTTTACCCAAAGCAGACAATATAAAAATTTATTATTTTAAATAGCAATTTTTCAATTTTTTCTAAAAATTTCAACGAAACCATACCATTGACCCGTCATTGGAACGAACTCAACAAGCTAATTCCAAAGAGGGATCACATGATTTGGTTTTGTTGAAATTTTTTGAAAAATAATATTTTTTCAGCTGCAGAATCTGCATATTACGCGGGCAGATGCAGGCAATTCGTTGGGTAAAGGGTTAATCTGGCCGATGAGATTTTAGAGTTATGTGGGGGAGAAAAGTGGAAAGATAATTTTGATCAGGTTCAGACTCAGTTGGAATTCGACCAAAATTCTCTGTCCACATTTGTGATTACAGTTCTGTAAGCTCTATTTTAGAGGCCAAAAATCGAAATTTTTTAGAATTTAACCCTTTACCAAATGAATTGGCTGCATCCGCCTGTGTAAGATGCAAATTAAGCAGTCGAAAATTATTTTTTTCCAAACATTTCAACAAAACCATATCATGAATCCCCCTCATTGGAACGAGCTTGTTATTCCTTTATTTCTTTATTGGGGTCCAACAACACTTTCAACAGCTAGGGTCACCTTGCATCGGACAGTTTTATGGGTGGAGGAAGCCAGAGTACCTGGAGAGAACCACCAAGCAATGGCCAGCAACTGTCAGACTCCCCAACGTACTAACTCCACACAAGCAGAGATAGCATTGGTTGAAGATAAGTGCACCATCAAAGCGCAGTACGCCATAGTATGCAATGTCACCATGTCCCCACATGGGCAATTGGGATTAAGTGCCTTACCCAAGGACACAACGTGGTTGCCGCAGGTGGGATTCGAACCAGGGACCTCTCAGCTTGCAGCCTGCATCTCTACCTACTGAGCCACCACACTCCCAACAAGCTTGTTGATCTCATTCCAATTAGGGGGGCACATGATAATAGTTTTGTTGAAAAGTTTAAAAAACAATAATTAAAATAATAAATTTTGATATTCTGTGTGTTGTGTAAAGGGTTAAAGTAGTTATTTTTTGGATATAGCACTGGATTGATATGGCTATTACCAGTATGTTGAGTAAAGTGTTAACCTTTTATCCAATGAAGGCGATGTCAACATTTGTTCTTTTAATTATTTTTTTTTTTTTTAATTTTTAAGAAGTTTCAACAAAACCATAATATCATGTGACCCCTCATTGTACCAGTGTGCCAAATTTGACAAGAATTCTTGTTTTGTTTGCGTGGTGGTTACGCAAATTTAAATCTACATGAACGGATGACTAGTTAGCCAAATATTGTATCTTGAATTGTAAAGTCTGAGTAACTTAACTGGCAGAGTGCTACATTTTTTCTCAGCTTGAAGATTTCTCACATGTTTTAGTCTTGTTACAACTTATAGGAGAGTGCCTAAATTGTAACAATGCAAATCAATGGAGATGAAGTTATTTTACTTCCAAGATAATATGAAGGACATCCACAGAATATAAAGCCTTTAACTTTAGGTAGCTGCAGTTCAGAATAAAGCCCAAATATGGGCTTCCAACACACTACCAGTTAACCAGCCTTTCTTGTGTCTTGATAGATTTTTAGACTTTTGCCTTGAGAGGCTATATATATTTCTATTCCACGCAATATATAAACACTTGTTAATGATAAAGAAGCAGTTTCCCCAAGAATTTTCAAGTAGCTGAATTGTTCGATTAGTCAATCCCAAACCACATGAATGGTCAGTCGTTTGGAGACATTTTTAAATTTTGCACACTGTTGGACCAAGCTTGACAAGCTCGTTCCAATAAGGGGTTATATGCTATTTATTGCTTATGGTCATTTTCAGCATCTATGGCTATATTACAACCACATAGGTATGAACTATGAAGTCCAGTTTAGCCAATCATTTATACCTACACTTTAGAGGACTTCAGATGCTGGTATGTCAGCTTTTCGAAAATTTATGGGTTTTCCTTGATCATCAGTAATTACAGTGGAGCCCACTTAATTATATATCCCTGTTAATTGAATATAATTTTCAAACACAAAACCATTTACCATACCTTCAGTACAAATTTGATCTGTTAATTGCATATGGCTTGTATAGTAAACTCCTGTTAATTGTATATAAATTTTTATAATATGTCCAAAACATGACTGTGACATGCACCAAATTCCCCTTATTTATCAACCTTTTTGGCTTCACTTCATCCAATACAGGCATTTATTCTATTATATCTTACACCATATGACCCCTCATTATGATAAAAAAAAATTGAGCTCTATGAGCTCTGTCAAACAAGATATAATAGAATAAATGCTCAGTTTACCTCCAGAACACAGGAAACTGACCAAATCCATGTTAGTTGTAGACTCCGGTTAATTGAATAATTTTCACTGGCAAAATGGATATTCAATTAAGAGGATTCTACTGTACCATTAATGTTTCCAGGTTTTGAAGATCTTAACTGTGAAAATCTGAATTTGCATGATTTTTGTTGTTTTCTCTGGGAACCTTTGTGAGACCTAATACAACATGTGGTATACTATTGATCGGCTTTTGTGGAAAAACAATCTTCATTATCCTGGGTTAATCCCATTAACATCAACAATAAAGGTTAACTTCTTTCATGCTGCTGGTGAATATTCCTGCTCAGGAAACAAAATCCCTTGCCACAGAAATAAGTAATATCTGGGCAGATTTAACCAAATTTCTCCCTTGAAAATTGAAAACTTTTCAACCAATAATTTCTTTTGATAAATTTCTATGAATTTTTCATCAAATCTAGTAGTAGCTGCTTCACAGCACCCTAGGACTGCATGATATTTTGGTATACCAGTTGGTACCAGTATCAAAATCATAACCAACTGAATACCATCCAGCAAATTTGAGTACCATTATACTGTCACTAATGGTATGCAATTCTGAAGCCCAGTATTATAATTTCTGTTAGTTTTCTTTGAATAAAAAATATATGCTACGTGAAAATAGGAAAAACATAGATATAATGCAAGGGGTTTTATTGATAGAAAACAATATTTTCGGAGCTGAACAGAAGAAGTATTGTTTACTGCTGGAAAATAAGTGAATCAAAGGAAAGACTAATTCATTTCTGCAAAAGTGTTTCACTGAACAGTACATCATAAAATTGTTGGCCGGTTACTGCTTTCACCCACAAAAAATTTGATGCAAGTCAATCACCCATTGTCAGTTTAACTCCTGTAAAAAAACAGTCTGTTAAACAGGAAATTTTAAGTTCACATGTGTCTGAACTGATGAGCTATGTGAGTTGGTGGGTGGGTGGGGATGGGAGGGGGGGAGGGGTGAGAAGTATATGTTGGGTGGTTATTATTTTTTTTTTTTTGCATAAAATTATGCAAACCCCTTCAAAACACATTTAAAAGCAAAGAGAAAAAAAATCACCCAATGGAGACCTCCAACTTCCCACCCCCTCTCCAGCAGAGAGAAAATTAATTTCTTTGCATAAAAATGACTCAAGCTCTTCAAAATCTTCTTTTCAAGCAACAAAAAATAATTTTGCACAAAGGACTCCCACCCAGCCTCTAATGGTATGCAATTCTGAAGCCCAGTATTATAATTTCTGTTAGTTTTCTTTGAATAAAAAATATATGCTACGTGAAAATAGGAAAAACATAGATTAAATGCAAGGGGTTTTATTGATAGAAAATAATATTTTCGGAGCTGAACAGAAGAAGTATTGTTTACTGCTGGAAAATAAGTGAATCAAAGGAAAGACTAATTCATTTCTGCAAAAGTGTTTCACTGAACAGTACATCATAAAATTGTTGGCCGGTTACTGCTTTCACCCACAAAAAATTTGATGCAAGTCAATCACTCATTATCAGTTTAACTCCTGTAAAAAAACAGTCTGTTAAACAGGAAATTTTAAGTTCACATGTGTCTGAACTGATGAGCTATGTGAGTTGGTGGGTGGGTGGGTGAGAAGTATATGTTGGGTGGTTATTATTTTTTTTTTTTTGCATAAAATTATGCAAACCCCTTCAAAACACATTTAAAAGCAAAGAGAAAAAAAATCACCCAATGGAGACCTCCAACTTCCCACCCCCTCTCCAGCAGAGAGAAAATTAATTTCTTTGCATAAAAATCACTCAAGCTCTTCAAAATCTTCTTTTCAAGCAACAAAAAATAATTTTGCACAAAGGACTCCCACCCAGCCTCTAGTTGCCTGGTGGTTCCCATTTGAGCAAACTTTAATCTTATGTACTTACATTTACATCTAACTAAAGTTTAACACAATCAAATCTGTCACATGTGGGCACAATTGATTTTAACAAATAGGAAATTGTCCATTGAGTTAAATCTGTATTGAATTTCAAACACGTCTGGTGCCCACCAAAATCAGTCAAGCTTAACACTTTGAATAAACTTGATCTAGGAGTCATAGTAATTCTATGTAACAAACATCAAAAGATTCTGCCTGGTGTGTGCGAAGAAGAAAATCTTTGAAGAATATTCCTTATGCTGCATTAAGGTGAAATTTGGGCTCCCGCAGTTAAAATTTGGGGTCAAATAGGGAGCCCAAATATGAACCCAGAGACTTCATTTGAACAAACTTGAATCACACCCCACTAAGAATGCTAGATACTAAATATTTAAAGATTCCACACAGGAAGCCCAAATATGACTCAAGAGAAAGCTGACCACCTCCTCCCCCACCCCCCCCCCCCCCCTCCCCTCTAAAGATGTGGTATACCAAATATCAAGAGATTTTAACTGGTAGATCTGAAGAAGATTATTTTAAAATATATTCCTCATATTGCACCAGGTTAAAATTCAGGTTCTCACAGGGAGCGCAATTATGAAACTCAGGTGTTGTTTTGAACAAACCTGCATCTAACCCCGCTAAGGATTTTGTATACCAAGTATCAAAAGATTCTGATAGGTGGAAGATTTTTTTATTTAAAAAAAAACTGTTGTGGGGTGCTGATAGATTTATGCTCCTTGTGGTGCTCCCTATGGATCTGGCAACTTTATAAGAAAACAGTTGAATTGACATATGATAAGGAACATGAATATCAAATTTGGTTCAATTCAGCCCAGTGGTTTATGGGAAGTTGATAATGTAAAGTTCTTGCCAGATGGATAACGGATGGACACCGGACAGAAAGTGATAACCTTAGCTGCCCTTGAGCTCTGCGCAAGAAAGCTAAAAAAACAATAGGAAGTTTATTTAAAAATAAATCTGCTCATCATGGTGTCCAGTGTTGGGTAAGAATCACCATTTGTTTGATGACAGTTTGACTTGTTCATTAGCTCCTCCCATTTTCCTTTTCTTCCTTACACAGAAATGTAAGTGATCAGATGTCAGAGTTGCCTGTGTCAGTATATCCGTATCAACCATGCCTCCAAAATATGATCATTGTTTGTAATCAAGTGAATGAAATGAGGAGCTATAACTTTTCATTACATTCATTCTGGTGAATCGATTCAAATTACGGAAAGCATGGGAATTATTTTTTAAATAACCCTCTTACATTGTCTTTAACGTAAAAGTATGGGGAGGCCCATTTTGTTGTATTCTGCTTGATTTTCTAAAACTGTATGCCAGTATATCAGTGTACTGTTTTTAATACTGTCACCAGTACCAAAATCTGAATATCGTGCAGCCCTACAATAGCCATGACTAGATTTAATGAAAAATATTTCTGGAAGCCCATATTTGGTAATCTACATCACACATAATGTCAGATCAGCATTCTGTAAAATATGTTCACTTGTTTGCACTTTATTTTTGGTCACTTTCCACAACAATGGACACATCATAACTGAAGCATAAGTATAAAGTCAGGTTTCGCCAATATATTTAGTGCTAATATGTATGCTGCCCACTTCAGGGGATTCACAATCAACTGAGGCACAACATAAAGTCAAGTATAGCCAATATACTTAGTGCTAATATGTATGCTGTCCACTAGAAATTTAAATTTTATAGTAAATTTCCTTTCTTATTATACCTACCACAATTGTTTACTACAGGCTTGCACTACAGTGGAAGACCCTAACTCGGAAAGTATACTCTCTATTTTGATCTTTCCAAAGCGATTTGGGAAAGAAAAGTGGTGAAAAAGCACCAAGAGAAAATAAGCCAAAACTGGGTCGAGTGCTACCGGCACAGACCCAGTAGGGGACACTCTTCTCTTAGTACAAATCCACGTCTTCCTTTGCCAGTGCGCAGACATGCAGCTAATGGCTCATTCTTTTGAATCTGCCAACGTTGGAGTTATGTAATCAGTGGGGAGGAATGATTCTTACCCGAATAAGAAGACAGGGAGGGCCTCCATGTAAACATGTGGTAGGTATAATAAGAAAGGAAATTTACTATAAAATTTAAATTTCTGATCAACTTACCTTACAATTGTTTAATACAGGCTGAATAGACAATAGGATGGAGGGAATCACATAACCAACCCATACATAACCCAATTGCACTGGAACCGTGGATAGAGGAAGAGGTCCCCAGGCCTACCAAACCATAGCCTCACAAACATTAGCAAAAGACAATGAGAGATGAGGCGTACAGTTCTGTGTAACGCACAGACAGAAAAGGCCAGTAACAGCACAGAGCTGGAACTGACCTTGTGACTAGCTTAATGGCTAGGGCAAACAACAGCCTGAGCAGAAAAAAGAGGGCCCAAAGCAAAAAGGTCCTCAGACTGCTCCTGCAACGGACGCAGATAGAAGGTGGAGAAGGTAGAATCATTTCTCCAGTAGGCTTCCTGCATAACATCCGACAACATGACGGAGTTAGAATAAGCCCAAGAGGTAGACAATGCATGCACCTCGTGGGCTGAAAACACGATTGGTAAGATAATCGCCTGTCGCTAGACAAGCGTAAGCTGCGCGAATAGCAAAACAAATCCATCGAGAAATGGAAGAGAGATCTTCTGTCGACCGGGAATAAGAGACAGAAAAAATAGTGTCCTGCCTTTCCTAATGAACTGCGACCGATTGAGATAAATGCAAATTGCATGAACCGGGCAGAGCAAAGGGCAGTTACCCTCAACAGAAGGAAGAGCCCTGATAGAGATAGGAGGCGGAGATTCTTGGCCAGAAAGGAGCAATCAGTGGTAAACATAACACTGTTGGGAGAGCTCCTGAAAAAGGCCGGGTCAACCGAGAGGGCGTGAAGCTCACTAACCCGTCTGGCTGAGGCAAAAGCCATGAGAAAAGCCGTCTTGTTTGTGAGAAAACGCATAACCACCGGGGATAAAGGTTCGAACGGCATCCCCCCCACACCCAAAGCAAAGCAGCCCCCAAGAAAGATTCCATCTTGGGGTAAGCTGCAAAGTCCTAGGTCTTTTCAAGGAAAAGTGCCGAACAAGCTTGGAGAGGTATGGATTAGTGCTGATATGATGCTGTCCCACATATGAAAAGGTCTCCGAAAGCATGCACCTGTACCCTTTGATGGTAACAGGCTGGAGACCCCGAAAATTAAACAGAAAAAAAACAGAAACTCCGCATTCTGTGTGATCGAAGGATTGGCATAATCAACAGAGTGATCCTCACACCATCGGCAGAAGATCTTCCACTTAGTAGCCGCATAGGCTAAATCAGTGGAGTGCCTCCTTGAAGAAGAAAAGCACTCCACTGCTAGTCTCGAAAAAACCTCTACAGAGGAGACAGGACCTGACAAAAGATATGCGCGAAGGCACAATGAAGTCGGGTCGACGTGAAACGTCCTCGGATGACCTTGGCAAAGAAGGTCGCAACATGGAGGGGAACTGCTGCCAACAGAGAGCGGAGCAGATTGATCCACACCCACTGAGGCAACAGGGGAGCGATCAAAATGATTCGACAACTGCAGGTTCGTAACTTGGTTAGAATCTGAGGCAGAATCGGAACTGGCAGGAAGGCGTAGCCGACAAGACCGTTCCAATCAAGTGACAGAGCAACCACGGCAAAAGCCAGAGGATCTGGACACAGGGACACGAAGGTGGCCACCTGATGGTTCCAACGAGTCGCAAATAGATCGATGTGGGGACGACTCCAGAGATCACAAAGCGACTGGAACACCGCCCTGTGGAGCATCCACTTGGTGGGAATGAACCTGCCCCATCGGGACAGGGAGTCAGCTAGGACGTTCGGACGACTGGGAATGTGACGAACCCCTACTCTGGCGTTGACATCCTGAGCGAGCAGTAGAAGAACCCGAGCCAATTCGTACATGGGAACAGAGTGCATGCCACCCTGGTTCCGAATGTAAGCAACTACTGTCGAATTGTCGGACAACAGAAGGACCTGACGATTCGAAAGGTTGGGGATCCACTGCCAAAAACTCAGAAGAGCAAGAAGCTCCTTCTGGTTGACGTGAAGAGCTGCTTGATTCTGGTCCCATGATCCGTGAAGGGAAAGACCTAGAGGATCCAACGTCACACCCCATCCGAGATCGCTGGCGACTGCCGTCAGAACACAATCGGACTTGGGGAAGTCCAATGGAATTCCCTGCATAATCCACTGAACATCCATCAGGGGAGAAGGTGATGAGGAAGAGACTCCGGTAACTGAAGCACCAGATCCAGAGGATCGACATTCGGCCTCCAACGACTGAGCAGAAAGTGTTGGAGAGGTCTGACATGCAGCCGACCTAGAGGAATGAGATCCATCACCGAACCGCAGAGACCGAGCAGCCGGGGAAGACTCCGAGCTGTTGCAGACGTGGACTGGGACAGAGTCAGGGCAAAAGCTGAGAGAATCACAGCCCTTGCCCAGGAAACCGCCACCGTATTCAGCTGAGTATGAAAGCCCATCCCTAGATGACAAAACTACGGAGTAGGGACCAGGTCCAACTTCTCGTTGCCTCTGAACCCTAGCGATGTGAGCAGGCTCAACAGTGTGTCGACATCCAACTCCAGAAAGGCAGCACTGGAATGCCTCTGGAGGATATCATCTAGTCTCCCTGGACTCTGAGCGATGTAAGGCTAACACATGCGACATCAGGCGGGTGAAGACCCAAGGAGCCAGGTTGAGACCAAAGGGCATGGCCTTGAACTGGTAAACTCACCCCAGAAAAGTGAACCCGAGATACTTTCGCGATGTCTGATGAATCGGAACGTGAAATTAAGCATCTCGCAGGTCGATGCTGGAAGCAAAAACTCCCTGGTGAATGGAGCGGCGAACTGACCTGAAAATCTCCATGCTGAAATTAGGAGCAATGATAGACTGGTTCAGGAGACTCAGTTCGATAACCGGTCGGAGTCAGCCGTCCTTCTTCGGCACCAAGAACAGGTGGGAATAAAAACCCACTGAATGAATGTTCTTGATGACCTCGATCGCCCCCTTTGACAGGAGATTGCCTATCTCCGTGATCAAAAGTTTCCAACGTGTTACGCCAAAAGGGGCTTGTGTTGGAAGAGGCACTCTCGACTGAGTTGGATGCCTCAACCTGAGACGAATCGAGGTGACGACTGCCGATGCCTACCCTTACCCTATGAGTGAGTAGAAGCGGCGGCAGGAGGATCAGTCCTTGGCTTCGCAGAGGAAGCAGAAGGGCGCTTGTTAGGCTTTGGATGGCCCAACAGACGGCTGATCAAGCTGACGAAGCAGCAGCTGATCTATGGAATGACATAGGGCATCATCCCGGACCATCACCACGGAATCATGGAATAGTTGCAGAGCCAAAGAAGCAGATCGATGCCCCTCAGGAAGGGAATGGCTCGTGTGCAAGACAGCATCCCTGCGAACTAATTCCAAGTTAGTCGTGTTACAGGCATGCATGTGAGTAAGATGCATGAGTGCCTTGGACAGCACACACAAAGGGCCTGTATGTCGTCAAGCTTATCTGGGGGCAGATAAGCAGCAAAGCAGAGATGACGTGATCTGAGAGAGAAAGCATGTCCAGCATCTCTCTCAACAAGCCCAACATGGACTCCAGAGTCTCCATATGAATAACGGCTGACTTGGGCCTGGAAAGCCCGAGGGAGTTGGAGTCCTGATCCAAGATCGTCAAAGTCTGGCAGACTGACGGTTTGGCGGAATCGTAGGAACCATAATGCGCCGGAGGCAAAAAAGTGTCAACCCTGGTGAAGAATGACGTCTTCATAGCCTTGGAACTCAGCTAAGAGACCAACGCTGTAAACGCTTCAACCACCTGTACCGACAGGCATGGTCGAAGTTGCCCAGAAGCAGGTTGTTCCACAGGCTGTAGGCGCGCGACCGATGATAGCAGCCAGGCTGACACTGTCGGCTGGTTTGACGGTTTCAGATCTGGAAGGAACCCAAACACAAAGTCAAGAGCTGCCCCCAAGTCAGAAAACTGTTGGCTCTCGACGTCAGGTATGTCAGACTCCTCCCCTGAGTCGGAAGACACATAGCCCATCATGGGCAAACCAGGCGATGCCTCCCATGGTGGAGTCACACCAGGGGGATCAGAAAGCAGCCTGTTTCCAATCCTGGGAGGCAGAGCCACAGGGGGGCGCCCAGAAACCACTCGTAGCGTCGCTGGAAGCAATGGGAAGGCTCTTGGACAGAACCTGAGTGAGCAAGGAGAGGGCCTCCCTAAGCTCACTGACCATGTCGGCCAGTTCGACGTGGGAACGAACCGGCAAAGTGGCTTCACTCCTGACCCTTTTAACCAGTGAAGGGTCACGATCCTCAAATACACCCGACGCAGGGCGACGGGCTGCAGCCTGCAGCCGAAACATCTGAAGGCAGATGTGTATAGGGGTATGACATACCCCGAGGATCTACAGAGCGGAAACTCAGGAGAGTCGCCACGGACCTCTGAGATTCAGAAGGTCTAGGCTGCACAAAAGGCGTTGGTCCTGCGAAACTGGCCATGGGACCAGAGTGTGTGGATGGAAATGCCATAGAGCTCATGGTGGCCCCACTATGAACATCCGAATCCAATGAGAAAACTGCGGTGCTCGACGGCTGAGAGACCACAGCAGAGGGTCCGGCCGGCAGCCCCTTCCGACTTCGCCGAGTTGAAGTCAGGGAAGGCTGAGGCCGATACCCCATGTCTACACTACCAGACATTTCAGCAGATCCCAGCAGGGATAAAACTGCTGTGCTCAACAGCTGAGAGGCCACAGCAGGGGGTTCGGTCGGCAGCCACTTCCGACTTCGCCAAGTTGAAGTCAGAGAAGGCTGAGGCCGATACCCCACGTCTATACTACCAGACATCTCTGCAGACCCCTGCAGGGATAAAACTGCTGTGCTCAACGGCGGAGAGGCCACAGCAGGGGGTTCTGTTGGCAGCCACTTCCAACTTTGCCGAGTTGAAGCCAGGGAAGGCTGAGGCCTCCAAAGGAGGAGTTACAACCCTAGTGACAGCCTCAGCTGTCGACTGTAGAAGGACCATAGTCGCGGAACCAGGCATTTCTTCACCAGACAACTCAACAGCCCCCGCAGTATCCACCACGGTAAAAAACTGCACATGCCCCATGGAGGGGGTAAAACTCTCACCAGACGTGGTCGTGTCGGGAGGCCCGAAACGACAGCGTTCCCTCCCCCCACGGGTATGGGAGGAATGGCCACGAGAATGCACCATAAGCGAGGAGGGCAAAGGGCATTGGCCTAAAGGAACCGTACTGGACATAACAGAGGTGAGAGCAGTAGAAGAAAAAGGTGAACTCAACAGATATAGAATGTAGAAGAACACCCCCAACTACGAGAGAAAGTTGGCAGAAAAAGTACCGGCAGGAACACAACTGAACCCAGACGGCCAACAGGGACCCAAAAAACAGAAATTCTGCCCTCAACAGAGAGCAGAAATCCTGTCCATACAGTCCCCCATTGACACCTAACTCCAATAATAATAATAAAATGTATCAATTGAAAAATTTTATGTACGAACCGCACGGTACGCGAATGTCATATATGTATGTATGCATATGCAAAGTGAACCAATGACATTACATATAAATTACAATACATTTGAGGGATAGGGGTCGGGTGGGGGCCTGGGTGTGGTTGGGTAAATGAGTTCTTTGCTGTTAATATTTGAGTTCAGTTACTTTAGTTAATATTGAGTTTAGTTACATGTAACTGGTTGAGTTGGCACTATCATAACTCTACTAAAAAGTTTTGAAGCCAATGGAGTAGCTATACACTGTAGGCGCTAGCTTGTTGATTGGGCAGTAGTTGAAAAATATATAAAATTTGACTTTTACAATATATTGGAGAGTGCCAACAGGTATAAACATAAATTGTACCAAAAAAATTATTCAAGAACAAAATCTTGCTAAACTAAGGCTCCCCCCCCCCTCCCCCCCCCCCCCCCCACCCCTCTCATTGCTAGTAGTGTGGTACATTAAAGATGCTGATGTTACAAACCACCTCGGAAAAATAATTTAGCACTCTACCAGATAAATCTCTTTATTGCTCACCTATGCTTTTATTTTCATAAAATACACACTTTTTCTGCAAAAACCAAAGCGAACAATAAATTTGTTTGTATTGTCCTTGAACAATATGGATCACGTGCATGGACTATCTAACTATTTCTTATTTTTACGTTTTGGTTATTTTTGGCAATAATTTGTGTTTTTAATAATTTTTTAATAAACACATGTAGGTGTGCAATAAATACAGAACATCATACGTGTTTGAACTGTCATTTTTTACCGCACTTGATCGATTTTGGCAGAGGGATAATATTGAACTCGAAGCCTTCGGCTTCGCGAATGCCATTCTGTCAATATACAAAAGTAATATTTGGGCTTTATTCTGAAGTGCATGTACCACAACTTAAAGGCTTCATATTCTGTGGATGTGCTTCATATTATTTATAACGTGAGATCATTTAGTATGTATAAATTTGCAGTGTTAAGCACTCTCCCATAGAGTGTATTAAGGCAATTAGGACAAGGACATTTAAACAAATTTTGAAAAATGAAAGTGTCAATGACACTGTAGCTCAACTTGTTAAGACATGTACATGTATAGTATGTGACACAGCAATGACAAACATCTAGGTAATGACCTGATAACAAAGGTACATATAAAGTATTGTAATGGTCTGTACAAAAATACTGACCGTAGCCTGTAACAAATGTATAGGTAAAGTATTGTAAAGGTGGGTGACAGTCACCGTAACCTTAAAATAGGTTATGACCATAACCTGTAGGTTTCCATAGTGTAAATATAAGGTAAATTATTGAGGTAATCAGTTTCCTCTCGTAACCTAATAATAGGTCTCGAGTTTATAGAAACACGTAACCTCCCCCATAACCTAACCTATAGGTTACGGCTTATGTCGGACCCTGAACTAGAAAAGAAATCTTGGGAGTCCCAGAGTGGGTCTGACTGAACCCCAAAATATTTGTTCTCATAGCACAGTGATAAGAAAGGCACCCCAAAACACACTCGTTCCTGTCCCAAGGTGAAAACAAAGGTACCCGAGAAGTTTCGTGAAGATCAGTTCATAAATATGAGCTGTATAAAAGTTGTGACAAAAAACTGATTTGACCTAATTTCAGTACAAAATGGCCACTGGCAGCCATCTTGAATTTTGGACCGCACCCAGAAATACTTGTTCTCGTCCCAATGTGAAAACAAAGGTACCCAAGAAGTTTCGTGAAGATCAGTTCATAAATATGAGCTGTATAGAAGTTGTGACAAAAAACTGATTGGACCTAATTTCGGTACAAAATGGCCACTGGCAGCCACCTTGAATTTTGGACCGCACCCAGAAACACTCGTTCTCATCCAAAGGTGATAACAAAGGTACCCAAGAAGTTTTGTGAAGATCGGTTCATAAATACAGCCTCTAGCCCGAGCCGTATTGACATGTGTACTCACTGTGTGTAAGTAGCACTGAAAAAATCAAAGTTCATCTAATTTGCATAATTTCTGCACGAGAAAAAACCCATATTATATGTGATGTATCCCATGGTACAAAATATTCACACAAAAAATTATTCAAATCAGCACTTTCATATGGAAGTTCTGTGCAAAAATCTGATTGCACCTAATTTTGTACAAAATGGCTGCCATCGGTCATCTTGAATTTCGGACCAGACCCCAAAACACTCGTTCTCGTCCCACGGTGATACCAAAGGGACCCAAGAAGTTTCGTAAAGATCGGTTCATAAATACGGCCTCTAGCCCGAGCCATATTGGCATTTGCACTTACAGTGCTGAAAGTAACACCAAATACATCAAAGTTAGTCTAATTTGCATAATTTTCGCACAAGAAAAAAACCTGTATTATATGTGATGTATCCCATGGTACTAAACATTCATACAAAAAATTATTCAAATCAGCGCTTTCATATGGAAGTTCTGCGCAAAAATCTGATTGCACCTAATTTTGTACAAAATGGCTGCCAGCGGCCAACTTGAATTTCGGATCGAACCCCAAAACACTCGTTCTCGTCACAAAGTCATAACAAAGGTACCCAAGAAGTTTCATAAAGATCGGTTCATAAATATGGCCTCCAGCCTGAGCTGTATTGAAATGTTGATGGACAGAGGGACAGACGGACGACAGGCCATGGCATAAGCTCAAATTTGGCTTCGCCAAAGTTGAGCTAACAAAAATAATTTAGAACTCTACCAATTAAAATCTGGTAACTGATAAAGTCATCCGTGATTTAATAATATGCATGTTGAAGCGGATGTCCCTGCAAAGCATACACATGTAAAAGTGGATGGCCCAGCGAACAGGAATTGCATAGTGATGAGAGGTTCCAACTTCCAAGTCAGTGATGATGTATATTGAAATTCTATATTCTTTAGTGCAAAGATAAAGGGTTTCCATGTACTGATGTGCATGACACCACATTACCCTCTATTATTATCTGAATATAATTGATTACACACATCAACAAATTCAACAACCAACAATGATACTCAAGTTCATAATTCAATGCAGTTAATTCTTACAATGATACAGAAAGGTAGTCAATCATTAATCTGATGGCCATAATGTTCATCATCCCATTGTGTATATTTATTTATGCATATACCTAACTGACCCAAAAGAACCAGACGTGGACAAATCAACAGTAAACATCTACTCCACTAAACAGTATTACCTGGGGTATCAGATATCTCCATTAGGTGACTTGCATTTATTAAAGTGTGTTTTATCAAAAATAATGATAACACATGGTGTCTTCTTGCCTTGTCAACAAGATTTGGTTACAGGACATGCTTAGATACAGTACATGTACTGTGATTACAATAGTGATCTCATTTTCAATCAGATCACAATGTGGTCGTGACACATTTACACCATGCAGTCATGAGCTGATCGAGATTTCATGAATGAAAACAGGGAAAATCAAGAAAAGCAAACAAACACTCTTGACAATCACAAAATTCCCCATGTTTATAGAAAGTTCTCTTCAGTCTCAGTACATCCAATATAAGCATTTAATCTATTAAAATAGAATAAAATCAAAAATTTAATCTATTAAAATAAAATAAAACAGAAGAAATGCAAAGTTTATCACTATAATTCAGGAAAATTCAGGAAAATGACAAGTTTCCTATTAACTGAATGTTTTTCACTGGCAAAATGGCTATTCAAAGAACAAGGTTTCACTTCAATATAAAATGAGTATAAATGCTAACGGAGTCCAAACTAACCAATTTGTTTTGTTATCTTTCATTGAGGGTTCCTACAGGCAAGGACTGATAAAATTCAAGGCTATTCATGGCAATTTCTTGATATATTTCAGAATTGTTCAAGTCCATACAATATCCAAATTCAAGGATTTTCACAGCCCTGCCTTCAATAGTCCTAATTAGGACCTCAGGTCATTCCCCCCTCCTCCCACTTTCCTATGAGGGAAGTGGGGGGAGAGGGTTCCTAGTTAGAACTATGCCTTCACAAATGCTGGCATATAAAACTCTAGTTATGATTACGTGCTTCATCAGCATTTTTATTTTGCGAATATTCAAGGCTTTTTGAGGCCTTAATTCTGACAAATTTTCCTGGAAATGAAGGCCTTGAATGACCATTAGTCAAATTCAAGGCCGTTCCTTGAAACCAAGACTCCTTGGGAACCCTGAATACTTTCAACAACCAGTGTCACATCATGCCAGACCGTTTTATGGGTAAAGGAATCCAGGTTATATGTACCTGGAGAGAACCACCGAACAGCAATGAACAACTGTCAGACTCAGCAACATACTAACTCAGCACAAGCAGGATTAGCAGCAGTTGGAGGAAAGTGCACAATCGACGTGCAGTATGCCTTAGCACAGTGCCACTATGCTACCCATGGGGAATCGCGATGAAGTGTCTTGCTCAAGGACACAATGCAGTTACCACTGGTCTGGATCGAACTGTGAACTTTTGGTTTGTAGTTCAATGCCCACTGGGCCTCCACTTTCCGAACAAACCAACGGCCGGCCTTAACCCTTTACCCAAAGTAACAGCCAAAACTGGCCAGCGCTATTCACAAAAATCGTCAATAATTTTCCTCTTTTTTTATATTTTTTGTCTCAAAAACAGAGGTTATGACCCCTCTTTGGAATGAGCTTGTCGAGCTCATTCCAAAGAGGGGTCATAACCTGTTTTCGAGACAAAAAATGAAACAAATGAGTTATTCCAAGAATTTTGTTTGCAAGTGTCGTCTGCTATTCATTTTAGGTAAAGGGTTTAGAAACTGATATTTATATGCACCCTTTACACGCTGATGTCCAAGTACCAAAATATCAAGAAGCAAATTTTTCCCACAATACAATTAGGAATCAACCAATTCGATCTTGTTTGACAGAGTTCAATGAGCTTTGTCAAACAAGACTGAATTGATTAAATTCCAAGCAAGATTATGGGAGAAATTTGTGCCTCAAAATTTTGTTATTTCAACATCAGAGCTTTGGAGGTTAACTCCTTGCATACTGCTGGCAGATATTCCTGCCCAGGACATAATTTCACTTACTACTAAAATAAGTATCATTTTGGTACATTTAAACCAATTTTCCCCATATAAATTGCAAGGATTTTTTCACCAATGATTTCTTGAATGAAATTTAGATGAATTTTTCATCAAATCTAACCATGGCTGCTTAACAGCAGCCATGACAAAATCTGATGAAAAATATCTTGAAAATACTCAGTGGGTTAAGAGTTAAACAAGATTTGTGGAGCCCTACAACCATGCTAGCAAAATGTATCAAACAGCATTTTGTTGAATAGTTTTCTGCAGTTAATGAATTCATGAGGAGTATGATAGAATAAACATAAGCCATGTTTGTATTTACCAAACAATCAGAAAGTTGCACAATGAATGGAAAGGCATGTACCATGTAACTGCTCTGCATTTATTACCACTGAAGATGCCTGTACCAGTATACAGTTCTCGACAACACAGGAAACACATAGTGGAAAAACTACAAGTTAATTCTCCTCACTTTACATCAAGTTTGATAACTTCAGTTGGTCAGAGCAAAGAGTACTGTGATCACTGAAGTGGTCTCTTACGTGATCAAATCATGATTTGATCCCATCGCAATTACACTAGTTGGTTGAGATTTACAATGTAAAATATATAACATTACAAAATGAAGACCCCATCAAGTAAAACAAACAAAAATAGCATCTCAGATTCAATGTTCTTGAATTCTTTTTCAACAAGTGAAATTCTCTTACTGCTTGTGACTACAGTACCGTGTTCAGTTTTACTAATGTTCAAGGTGACTTGAATCAGAATCTATGGCTATATCCCAACTTTAAGAAAAGTATGGGTATTTATTTATTTATTGGTGTTTTAGGTCATATTTTTACACAATCGCCACTTGTGACTGCAACATGGATATAAAGCAGCCCTGGTAATTCACCCTCAGCAATCAGCAGTGCCGAGGAAAATGACGAGGAAACGAAAAATATCCACAGCAAAAATACTGCCGAGGATGGCTTCTTCAGAAAGCCTTGTGGTGGCAAAAATTACACAACTTCCAGCTTACACAAGGAATCAAACCATGTGGGTTGCACTATGCGGTATTGCTAATCTTACAATTTACAGTACAAGATGCAGTATAACCACTAGAAACTGTGTGTTCTGCTTCTTCTATGTTGATAACACCAGAATCTGACATCAGTTTCTGGAAAGCTCTGTAAGAGCTTTCCAGAAATGGATGTCAGATTCAGAAGCAGTGCGATACTTAGTTTGTGGTTATGCTACATCTTATTTTCACTCACTACTTACTTAATATTTTTTCTCTGCATTCACATGGTTCATGATAATGGCATGATCTAATTGAGTAAAAGATTCTGCATGTTGATTGTCAATATATGCAGATGTATCTCGAACTACTTTAACATGTGAAAGTTATTTGAAAGTTTTCACTTCACTGCATACTACATATAGTCTAGGCAATTGAAATTCTGCCCAGCCCGAAGATTTTTACACAATCGAACAGGCTCCACAGCAATTGCCGTAGAATCACCAGTTTTCCACAGCAGTTTTTTTGGCCGAGGAAACAAGAATGAATTACCAGGACTGTATAAAGTCAAATCCAGCCAATCGTTTATACCCATTTTGCCCATTTATTGGTTACCCAGGTATTGGTTACCGGACCTATTTTATCAGTAAAACAGAGCTAGTGTACTGCTTCACTTTCAGAGGTTCCCACAGGGAAACAAAAGTATACAGTCGTGTTAGCCTCTCATTTAAACCAATGAAGCCCTTTTTTGAGGACTCGTCCACAGAACTGGTTACTAGGTCCTGCTATACAAGTAAAGGAACAAAACTTGCTTACCATACAGTACAGTCGCATGGAGTGGTCATAATCCACACTTAACAGTGATGTCCATGCATGCATTTACCAATAAAAATCACCATCACCAAAAGTGTAAATAATGAAGCACTGGGTTGTACCCAGTGCTTCATCCATTAAATTTTTGATGATTACTCCTATAATTAGTGTTTGGAATCTAATATTATTGTGGCCGTAGAAATATTGCCCTCACATGGAAAGTGAACAGTCCACAGCATCCGTACTGTAATCACACTCTGTTCCACTTCCCAGTAGAATCCTACAAAGCTTCAAAATTTGATTCGATTTGAAATTGTCCTGATGATTCAACTGAATTTGATTTGAGCCTCACTAAAATTTTAGAAAGATCAAGGTGTTCTCAAATTTCCACAGAGTGTCTCCTCTTGAGCTCTTCTTCTATCATCAGACCTCCTGTACTACTTGGATTCCACAAATTAGGAATATTTTACATTTCTGATTGATTTGCCCAAACAGATAATTCACCTACATGTAAGAATTGAATCATAAGTAGTTGAAATCCATGCGCTGATGAAATAACTTGATTTAAGTGCAAAAATTTCATGAACCGCAAATCATGGTGTCAGAGCAAAGCCAGCCTAAATATAGGGGCAAGGGGCCTCATATATAAAGATATTGTAAGTTCAAAAGATATTCCGCATCAAGGCGAAAGACCTACGTGAATTGCACTTCTCTGTGAAGCTGGACATGGAATAAACACATGTGGTGTATATCCAGCTTCAGCGCAGGGACCCAGGGGAGAAACGGTATGTCAGATAAGGTCTAATCTCATTTAATTTATGCAGTAGTCGCGAGTCTTACGAGCCGTAATCGGTTGGTGGCAGGATATCATCACAGACAATTGAGAAACGAGATTCTAAAAGATAGGAATGTCTGTCGTGTCGTCACCTGATAGCAATGAGTGGCAGGAACGAATCGGTTCTCTCGACAAGTTTAATCACCGTTAAGTCACGCGCGAGATGACTTGTATTGATTCTGCCTCGATATACGTCATCTCCCACCGTTTTGGCAGGTGGACAGATGAACGTCTGTCCACCTGACAGTTTAGGATAAAAAGTATATATACCTTGAAGAGCAGAGCATTAGACACACACTTGGGGTCACACACACGTTGGTGAAGTCCAGGACAGACGGACTCAGTTTCCTGGCATAGGGGTACCTTCGATCACAGGACCCTGAAATGGCTGGAATCGCCAGACAGGGCATTCCACAACTGATTTAGCTTAAGGTTGATAGGCGGCTACAGTGCCAAATTCGTTGAGAAGGAAAACCCAAGGTGAAACGTCAAAGTTTAGATTGTCGAGTAGCAGGTATCAGCCTGCAATAGTCAGAAGTATAGGTTAATTGTATTGTGCGTATTAACTCTTTGAAGTGTCAGACTGACTGCGTTGGGAGTAGTTTGTTTTGCAGTCGAAGCATCGTAATACCAACTGGAGATCGGTGTGAGTGACAATTTCGCCCTAGCACAAAAAGGGGCATTTGTGAATCGTGAATTCAACCAGGAATAGTGAACATTTCAATAGGACTTTCACGGAGGACTTTCAAAAGGCACATAAGGTATGAGTAGACAATATCTGACCCAAATCAGAAGTATGGTGGCTTTATAGATGACGAACATTGCTGGTCGGAATCCTCCGACAGCCAGAGGTACAGTTACGCGCAGACGTTGACATTTGAGCCTAAGCGGGTGAAGCTCTTATGGCGAGCTCACGGTAATAACATTTCAGATTTGTGAAGCTCTTATGGCGAGCTCACGGTAGTAACATTTCCAGTGTGTTGACTATAGTGCCAGTACAGGGCTATAGAATGACTATATAATTGTTGAGAATTATTTAACTCTAGCAACCCATTTTCTGTGAAAAGAATCGAATTGTTGATTGTTGAAATATTGAAACGGCTTTATTTTTATGTGTAAATAAAAGAATCGTTGTTACTTTAAATCATTCTTTCCATTACGCAGCCTGAAGTGATTAGGAATCACACCTAACGGAAATCGAACCTATTTCAGGCCAATTTGGCAGTGAAAGAATCACGGCGTCGGTCTAACTCAGCTCCCAGCGCTGAGTTCCCGACACTTGGATTCCGACCCTCCACGTTGGTCTAATTTTCCCGCAATTTCATCAACGGGACTAAGTTAACCCCACGTCAGCCCAGGCCTTACGGGGCCTCAGGTGTCCTGACACATGGTAAAATTGCATGTGATCAATTTGTTTTATCACCCTGTGGATTTCAAAAAGTAATGATTCAATTGTTATGTTTGTTCCCTTCATAAAACAGAATTATTTTATGTCCGGACAAGATGTCGAGTTGGCTTACTTACAAGGCACTGCCTTGACTAATCATAATTTGGTCAAGTTCTTTTCCCCAAAAAGAAACAAAACAACATAGGTTCTGATACCAAATAGTTCCTGTAAACTGTCAATACAACTCACACTCGAGTGAGGGAAACCATCTATTTATAGAACGTAAACAAAAATTACAGAAGGTAAAAATAGACGATGGAAAATTGAAGGTAGTGCATAATATCAATGCGCAATGTTCGAATGTCGCATGATCAACACGTATTCATGGGATAAATCACACGATCAACTGGTATTCATGGGAAAATAACATCACCTGAGAATCCACTGCCAATAGTGTTCATTGAAGAAAATTTAAGTTGAGGTATAAACATTGATGTGTACATGTACATTACTTGAGTGAAAACAAGCAATATTTATGGTCATAAAAAGATACAATACCAAATATTATAAACTTGCAACTTGAAAAGCTGTGAGATTTGATTCGTGATTTGATATGAAATCTTCTGTCTGATTTAATTTGGGATTCGCAGATCTCTACTTCCCAGGGTTCCCTCAGAGATCAGTTGCTTATAGTACCAGACAAAACAAGCTGCAGATTAACATTTAATGTACCAGTTATAAATAATAAATCATAGGATACATGTAAATATAAGAATGCATTGTTTCCATTTCATTTCACAGGAGACATTAACAAAGCATTAATATAACAGTACATGTAATCTAAAATCTACCAGCTAGAGAAACTAGCTATTACTGGATGTCTATATGAGTTGTCTCTTTTAACACGTAGTCCCTCGTGCGGAAGAAAGCGCCTATAAAAGTCCTTGGTAGATTCCAGGAAAACGCAGAGATAAATCCACTGACAGGCTGATACCTACTCAGTGTTACATGAAGCACCTTGCACAAGGCTTAATTAAGTACAAACACAATAGTAAGCAACAATGATAAGATGATAAGTAACAAGACCCTTAGTGGTGGATGATGGGGCAGGGGGTGGGTGTAAATTTTTTGTAACTGAATGAACTTGCGAATGAATGCAGAATGACGAATCTCTCGCACGTGCACCTGTAATTAACTGGACTAATTACGCAATAATACTACGCACGCTTGACCAATGATTACCTCTAGGTAATTAGAACAAAGGGATGAGAAAATAATCCGTAACGATCCGGATCACTGCGCGTTTGACCAGCTGGTGTCAAAAGTGTGAACAATACATGAAAGGAAGAACATGTGCATAGTACAGCTGTGCCCAAAACGCACCATACGAAATAAATCGATCACAATTGAGCAACCCCGTCCATGTTCACAAATCAGGCCACCAGTGTGCTGCTGGCCCGGCATTTAACAACACTTTCATCAGCAGGGTTATATCATGCTGGAGTTTTATGGATGGAGAAAACCAGAGTACACAGAGAGAACCAATGTCCAGTAGCAAGTTACCAATTTACGAACTCAGTACATTCAAAGTGCTGTATACTTATTTATTTATTTATTGGAGTTTAACCCCTAGCACTTTGGTAGAGCAACAGAATTTTCTCCAATTGCTTCATTTTTCTCGTTTAACTATGAGTTTAACTAATAATATCTTGTTTGACAGAGATCACTGAGCTCTACCAAACAAGGTATATTTGGTTAAATATCAAACTGCATTATGGGAAATATTTGCTGCTGAAAACTTTGCCAGTTTGACCTCGGAGTACTGAGCAATTGTTTATACCCATGTTGCCCATTTTAGAGTACTTCCACACCAAGCACTGGTGACAAGGTCGTATTTTACCAGAAAAACCGGGCTTGTTTACCACAGTAAGCAAGTACTGCTTCACTTCCTGGGGTCCTTACGGGAAGTGGGGGGCTGGGGGTGGGGGCGGGGGACTGTATATCTTGGCACAAAGTGCTAAATACGCTGCACATTCAATAATTGGGATTAACCCTTTACCCAATGAACAGGATATCAAAATTGAATATTTTCAAAAAAAATTCAAAATCTGTCAACAAAATCATATCAAGTAACCCCTCATTGGAACAGTAACCCCTCATTGGAACAGGCACGACAAGCTTGTTCCAATGAGGGGTCATGTGATATAGTTTTGTTGAAATTTTTTTTAAAATAATCTTTGTGGCCCATTCGTTAGGTAAATGGTTAATTTGTCTTGCTTGAGGAAAATGATAATGATGGGGTTCATAACCAAACCTGTGCCCTTTAGATCTGATGTCCAGGGCACTAACAACAAAAAAACTTGACAGACCAGTACAAACAAATTTACACTTTAGAAACACTTGACAAGCATCAGTCTTCTATACTGGTGTAAACAGGGACTGAAAGCAGAAAGCAGTGTTTAGCCTTTTATCTAAAACCGAAGGCAGACGACAGTTGCAAACAAAATTCTTGAATGACTTATCTTTTTCATTTTGTGCTTCAAAATCATAGTTTATAACCACTCACTGGAACGAGGTCAATCAGGAGTTGTAAGCTATGTTTTTGATACACAAAATATAAAAATGATGAAAACTGAATGGTGATTTTTGTGAATAGCTCTGGCTGGTTTTGGCTGTTATGATGGGTAAAGGGTTAAAGGAATGGGTAACATCAATGTGTCATGTACTTACGTGTAGCACACTGAACCACCATACTACCAGTCTCCACCAGCAACTTGGCGAAACTACTGAAGTGACTCAAAGTTATTTTTGAACCCACCATGACCTCTTCATTAGGAGTCTGATGTACTATTCATCAGCTGTTTATTTGTATAGGTGTTGGTTACATATCCTATTTTACCAGTAAAGCAGAACTGCACAATGGCTAATCATGATTGCATCATGGAATAATATAAAGTCAAGTTTAGTCAATCATTTATACCCATGTTGCCATTTTAGAGTCCTTCTACCCAAGCATTGGTGAGTGAGTCTTATTTTACCAGTAACACAGAGCTTATCACAGTAAATAACCTCAACCCACTATAGCCTGGGTCAAATATGTCAGAACTAGAACTATCACTGAAGGTGATTAATACCCCCGCTTTGGATTTTTAGAGGAATGCACTTCTGATCATGTAGGCGAAGGCCATAAGGAAATGTATACATAAAGATCATTTTTTGTTGTTGAAATTTGTATTTGCATGTGGCCTTCCACAGAACAGCACTGAATACTTAAAGAGCCCACAGATATATGGGTTTACATTTGGAAAAACACATTTACAATGTGCAACATGTATTTAAAATCGGTTCATTAATGTAGGAGGAGTTGCGCACACAAGAATTTGTTCGAACAGAAAGACATAATAAATCTAAGTCAAAGGGAGATAACCTGGTTAAAATTGTCGCAGATCAAAAATCTTGGAATATGCGCATGTTCACTTAGTAGTGATGATGTCTGAAAAGTTATGTCCAAATTGATTGATAAATGTAGGAGGAGTTGCACGCACAAGAATTTCATGTAGAAACCCATAATAAATCTAAGTTAAAGGGAGATAACCTAGTTAAAATTGCCACAGCTCAAAAATTTGGGAATATGTGCATGTTCACTTAGTAGTGATGATGTCTGTAAACTTTCGTCCAAATTGATTGATAAATGTGGGAGGAGTTGCGCACACAAGAATTTCATGCAGAAACCCATATTAAATCAAAGTTCAAGAGAGATAAACCTGGTTAAGATTGTCGCAGATCAAAAAGTTTGGAATATGCACATGTTCACTTAGTAGAGATGATGTTTGAAAGGTTTCATCAAAATCGGTTCATTAATGTAGGAGGAGTTGCGCACACAAGAATTTGTTCGAACGGAAAGACATAATAAATCTAAGTCAAAGGGAGATAACCTGGTTAAAATTGTCGCAGATCAAAAATCTTGGAACATGCGCATGTTCACTTAGTAGTGATGATGTCTGAAAAGTTTTGTCCAAATTGATTGATAAATGTAGGAGGAGTTGCGCACACAAGAATTTCATGTCCGGAAAGACGTACGGACGGACGTACGGACGGACGGACGGACAGACGGACGGACGGACGGATGTACGGACGTACAGGGCGATTCCTATATAGCCCCCACTTCTTCGAAGCGGGGGTATAAAAAGCAAATACTTCAGCAGAGCAAGCTCTGTCCAATAGACTGAATTGTTAGTTGCACCATGGGGACAATTTGACATTTTGCGCTCAGTGTGTAGGTAATTGTATTAGGCTATCAAAGCAGAACTTATCTACCACGGTAAACAATAACCTTTGGGTGGTCACATGGAGAGACAGGCCTGTTCTATGTTTTCTTAATTATCCACAAGGGACGGATATTGTCACCATAACATTAAAGCATTTTCCACTGTGTTTTATACATTTCTATTCATAGGCAGAAACAGCATGCATTTGATTTTAATTTATGCAGAAAGAAAAGTGAGACAGAGCTCTTTACAAATATCACTTACGTTGACAATAACCTAGTTTTACGCACTGAAAACTTTGTGAATGCACATTAATAATGTGACTCAAAAAAAATATTGTATTGTTAGTAACTTGAGTTTTCATTTTTGTTCACATAGAGTTATAACCGCTCTGTACATCTTTGAATACTTGCATCAGAGATCTCAATGGATTTAATATAGGCTCTCAGGCATAGTAGTTAGAAGTTCATTCATTTGCTAAAGCCAGCACTAAATCGTATCACTATATGAGCATTAAATCTACAGTTTTTGATGAAATTAAGAGTATTTTAACTTCTTTTATTACACAAATGTCCTTGCATACGCAGGCAGTACTATGATTACAAAAGCAGACACCAAAAAGTTTGACCAGCTCACAACTGGGGCACAGTCTGCTCAAATATCTCAGTTTGCTTTGGACCCTGCAACATTGCAGAATCTCACCTAGCAAGGAAGGAATGCAATCTGACAATGAATGCATTTTGCACTTGTTTTTCCCAAAATGGTCATTTATGAAATCTTGACCCACTGGTGAAATCTGATGACCATCCGATCATGAAAGAGATCACTTCTGTCTTCAACATACAGTTATTAACTCAGCCATCATTCCTGGAAAATTAGAATTTTAGTCAGGCTGGTAAAGATTTTATCACCTCTGTCCAATGCAACAACCAGTGTTTGAAGACTATGCAGAAAAATTATGAAGTATGATTTTTCTTTCCATGAGAACACCAAACTTGGTCATGGTTCATGGTTGATTCAATCTTCCCAGCATTAACTCTTAACCCGCTGGGTATTTTCCTGAATTTCTCATGCCAAGACATAGGCTTTTTCAAAGTAGCCTTAACGGTATTGTGGGACAGAAAAATTTTCTGGGTTAAAAGGGTGAAAAAAGGCCATAATTCTGGGGAAAATTATTGGATGGAACCCGTTCCTTGTGCATATTTGTTCCCCCATTCAGGTCTATCAGCATACCAAAGGAGATCCAAATCCCACTGATGGCTTTGAAATTACAATGCACGTTTGCATGGATGGATGGCCAGATGGATGGATGGATGGATGGATGGATGGATGGATGGATGGATGGACAGATGGATGGATGGATGCTAAGATGGACACACAAACAAACAGACTTATGGATGGATGGACACCCCTAAAATCAGGGTTTATGTGGCTATAATATTTGTGGAATTTAAAATCTATGGACAACCACTAAAAACTCTTTTTTAAGTCTGAATTCTGGGTGGCAGCTAATCCTAACACTTTCAGCTTACTTACCCTAACCCTAACCCTTGCCCAAACATAAAATTCCTGAAAATACAATAGTCACTTTTTGTCACTCTTTTTCAGCCACATAAAGCATTTTAGCAAACATAAAAAAACATTTTAGCCACATAACCCACTTCTTTAGACACATAAACACCATTTGTTAGTTCAAATTTATGTGGCTAGTCACATAAATCAGACTAGACATCTAAATTTTATAGTAAATTTCCTTTCTTATTATACCTACCACAATTGTTTACTTCAGGCTTGCACTACAGTGGAAGTCCCTAACTCGGATAAAATACTCTCTATTTTTGTCTTTCCCAAGCAATTTGGGAAAGAAAAGTGGTGCAAAAGCACCAATAAAAAATAAGCCAAAACTGGGTCGAGTGCAACAGGCGCAGACCCAGTACGGAACGCTCTCTCCCAAGTACAACTCCATGACTTCCGTTGCCAGTGCGCATATACCGTCTCTAAAGACTCATTCTTTTTGAATCCGTCAACGTTAGAGTTATGTGATCAGCGGGGAGGAAAGAAACTTTACCTGTAAAGAAGACGGGAGGGCCTCCATGTAAACAATTGTGGTAGGTATAATAAGAAAGGAAATTTACTATAAAATTTAGATTTCTTATCAACCTACTCACAATTGTTTACTTCAGGCTGAATAGACAAAAGGCTGGAGGGAATCGCATAACCAACCCACACATAACCCCAGTGCACTGGAACCGTGAAGCAGAAGGAAGAGGTCCCGAGGCTTAACAACTATAATGTCGCAATCATTGATAAAGGACAATGAAAGGAGACATATGGGCCTGTGTGACACACAGACAGAAAAAGGGCAGTAACAGCACAAGGCTGAAAACTGACCTTCAAGAAGCCTAATGGCTATCGCAGACAACAGCCTGAGCAGAAGAAAGACGACCCAGGGCAAAAAGGTCCTCTGACTGCTCCTGCAACTGGCGCAGATAAAAGGTGGAGAAAGTAGAAGCATTTCTCCAGTAGGCTGCCTGCATAACATTCGACAACTTGACAGAGTTAGAATAAGCCCAAGAGGTGGATAGTGCCCGCACCACGTGGGCAGAAATACGATTGGTAATACAATCGCCAGCTGCTAAACGACCATAAGCCGTACGAATAGCAAGACAAATCCATCGAGAAATGGATTGAGGAAGGATCGTCTGTCGACCCGGAATAGGAGACAGAAAAAAACGTTTCCTGCCTTTCCGTATGAAGCGTGTCCGATCGAGATAAATGCGAATAGCACGGACCGGACAGAGCAAAGGGCGATTACCTTCAACAGAAGGAAGAGCCCTGATACAGATAGGAGGAGGAGTAGTATCTGGTAACTGATTCTTGGCCAAAAAGGAGCAATCAGTGGTAAAAGTAACAATGTTGGGAGAGCTCCTAAAAAAGGCCGGGTCAACCGAGAGGGCGTGAAGCTCACTTACCCATCTGGCCGAAGCAAATGCCATCAGAAAAGCCATCTTATATGTGAGAAAATGCATATCCACCTGGGATAAAGGTTCGAACGGAGCCTCCCCCCCCCCCCCCCCCCCAAGCAAAGCAGCACCCACGAAAGATTCCATCATGGAGTAAGCTGCAAAGTCCGAGGCCTTTTCAAAGAAAAGTGCCGAACAAGCTTGGAGAGGTAAGGATTAGTGCCGATACGATGCTTCCCCACATAAGAAAAAGTCCCTGAAAGCATGGACCTGTAACCCTTGATGGTAACAGGCTGGAGACCCCGAGAATCAAACAGATATACCAGAAACTCCGCAATCTGTGAAATCGAAGGATTGGCATAATCAACAGAGTGATCAGCACACCATCGACAGAAGACCTTCCATTTAGCTGCATAAGCTAAACCAGTGAAGTGCCTCCTTGAAGAAGAAATGCACTCCACTGCTCGTCTCGAAAAACCTCTACAGAGGAGACAGGACCTGACAAAAGATATGCGTGAAGGCGCAACGAAGTCGGGTCGACATGAAACCTCCTTGAGCGACCTTGACAAAGAAGGTCGCGACATAGCGGGAGACGTGCCGGAACTGCCGCCATCAGCGTGCGGAGCTGATTGATCCACACCCGCTGAGGCGACAGGGGAGCGATCAGAATGATTTGACAACTGCAGGTTCGAATTTTGGCGAGAACCTGAGGAAGAATCGGAACCAGTGGGAAGGCGTAGCCGACTAGACCGTTCCAATCGAGTGACAGAGCGTCCACGGCAAATGCCACAGGATCAGGACACGGCGACACAAAAGTGTCCACCTGATGGTTCCAACGAGTCGCAAAGAGGTCGATGTGGGGACGCCCCCAGAGATCGCAAAGCGACTGGAACACTGCCCTGTGAAGCATCCACTTGGTGGAAATAACCCTGCCCTGTCGGGACAGGGAGTCGGCTAGGACGACCGGGAATGTGACGAACAACCACTCCGGCGTGAACATCCTGAGCGAGCAGTAGAAGATCCCGAGCTAATTCGTACATCGGAACCGAGTGCGTGCCGCCCTGGTTCCGAATGTAAGCAACCACTGTCGAATTGTTGGATAGCAGAAGGACCTGGCAATTCGACAGGTGAGGGATCCACTGCCTGAAACTCAGAAGAAGAGCAAGAAGCTCCTTCTGGTTGATGTGTAGAGCTGCTTGATCCTGGTCCCACATCCCGTGCAGGGAAAGACTGAGAGGATCCAACGTCGCACCCCATCCGAGATCGCTGGCATCTGCCGGCACAACGCGATCGGATGTGGGTAAGTCCAACGGAACACCCTGCGTAATTCACTGAACATCTGTCCAGGGAAGAAGGTGAGGATACAGAGATTCCGGAAACGGAAGCACCTGATCCAGAGAATCTACATGCGGCCTCCAACGACTGAGCAGAAAGTGTTGGAGAGGTCTGACATGCAGCCGACCTAGAGGAATGAGATCCGTCACCGAACCGCAGAGACCGATCAGCCGGAGAAAACTCCGAGCGGTCGCGGATGTGGACTGGGACAGAGTCAGAGCAAAAGCTGAGAGAATCACAGCCTTGGCCTGGGGAACCGCTACCAAATTGAATTGGGTTTGGAAAGACATCCCCAGATGACAAAACAACTGAGAAGGGACCAGGTCCGACTTCTCCTCGTTGACTCTGAATCCTAGCGACGTGAGCAAGCTCAACAGAGTGGCGACATCCGACTCCAGTAAGGCAGCATTGGAATGCCTCTGGAGGATATCGTCCAGATATGCCGAAGTAGTCACCCTGGACTGTGTGCGATGGAACGCTATCACATACAACATCAGTCTGGTGAACGCCCAAGGAGCCAGGTTGAGGCCGAAAGGCGTGGCCTTGAACTGGTAAACTCGCCCCAGAAAAGCGAACCTGAGATACTTCCGTGATGCCCGATGCATCGGAACGTGGAAGTAAGCGTCTCGCAGGTCAATGCTGGCTGCGAAATCTCCCTGGTGAATTGATTGGCGGACCGACCTGAAAGTCTCCATGCTGAACTTGGGAGCAATGATAGACTGGTTCAGGATACTCAGATCGATAGCCGGTTGGAGTCGGCCGTCCTTCTATGGCACCAAGAACAGGCAGGAATAGAAACCCACTGACTGAATGTTCTTGACGACCTCGATCGCCCCCTTTGCCAGGAGATTGCCAATCTCCGTGGACAAAAGTTCCCGATGTAAAACATCTGAAGGAACTGTGGTTGGAAGAGGCACCCTTGACAGAGTGGGGTGCCGTCGGAAGGATATTTCGCAGCCCGGACCGGACAACATCTAACACCCACGGATCGAATGTGATGGTGGCCCAATGGTCTGCGAACTCTGCTATCCTTCCTCCAACCTGGGACGAGTCGAGGTGAGGACCTTCATTTCGAGCCCCGACGAGGCCCGCGAGAGGAGAACCACCTCCTCTACTAAATGAAGAATCCTGAGAATTCCCTCAATTCTGCCGACCCTTACCCTTACCCCATGAGTAAGAAGAAGAGGCGGTGGCAGAAGGACCAGCCTTTTGCTTCACAGAGGAAGCAGAAGGGTACTTGTGTCGGCTTGGAACAGCCCTTGCCTCCCCTAGAAGGCTGATCAAGCTGACGAAACAGCAGCTGATCTTTGGAATGACGTTGGACGTCATCCCGGACCGTCGACACGGAACCATGGAAAAGTTGCGGACCTGCCAAAGAAGCAGATCGAAGAGCAGCACGCTGCTCCTCGGGAAGGGATCGTCCTGTGTCCAGCACAGCGTCCCTTCGAACTAATTCCAGATTAGGCGTGTTACAGGCATGCATGTGAGTAAGATGCATAAGCGCCTTGGACAGCACACGCAAAGGAGCCTGTACCTCATCAAACTTATCTGGAGGCAGATAAGCAGCCAAAGCTGAGACGACGTGATCTGAGAGAGAAAGCATGCCAAGCTTCTCTCTAGATAAGCCCAACGTGGACTCCAGAGTCGTCATTGGAATGACGGCAGACTTGGGCTTGGAAAGCCCGAGGGAAGTGGAGTCCTGATCCAGAACCGTCAAAGTCTGGCCGACCGACGGATTGGCGGAATCGTAGAAACGATAACGCACAGGAGGCAAAAAGGTGTCAACCCTGGTGAAGAACGAAGTCTTCAGAGCCTTGGAATTCAGCTTGGAGTCCAATGCTGAAAAAGCTTCAACCACCTGTACCGACTGGCACGGTCGAAGGCGCCCAGAAGCAGGTTGCTCCATAGGCTGTTGGCGCGCGACCGATGATCGCGGCCAGGCTGACACTGTCGGCTGGTTAGCAGGTTTGAGATCAGGCAGAAACCCAAACACAAAGTCAAGAGCTGCCCCCAAGTCCGAAGACTGCTGGCCCTCGACATCAAGCATGTCGGACTCCTCCCCATAGTCGGAAGACACATAGCCCATCGTGGGCAAACCAGCCGACGCCTCCCAGGGTGTCGGGACACCAGGGGAATCAGAAACCGGCCTGTTTCCAATCCCGGGAGGCAGCGCCATAGGAGGCGTTTGGAAACCACTCATTGCCTCGCTGGAAGCAACAGGAAGGCTCTTAGAAAGAACCTGAGTGAGTAAGGAGAGGGCCTCCCGAAGCTCACTGCCCGTACCGACCGGTTCGACAGGGGAGTGAACCGGCAAATTGGCTTCACCTCTGACCCTCTTAACCAGCGAAGGGTCACGATCCTCCAAAACACCCGATGCGGGCCGACGGGCGGCAGCCAAAACATCTGAAGGCAGACGTGTATAGGGGTACGAGGCACCGCGAGGATCAATATGGTGAGAACTCATGAGAGTCACTGCGGACATCTGCGGGGCAGAAGGTCCAGGCTGCACAAAAGGCGTTGGTCCCCCAAAACTGGTCGTGAGGCCAGAATGAATAGACGGAAACACCACAGAGTTCATGGTGTCTCCACTAAGAACATCCGAATCCAAAGACACAACTGTGGTGCTCGGCGGCGAAGAGACCACAGAGATGGGTTCGGCCGGCAGCCCCTTCCGACTTCGCCGAGTTGAAGTCAGGGAAGGCTGAGGCCGATATCCCACGTCTACAGTACCGGACATTCCTGCAGTCCCCTGAAGCGAAAAGCCGAGGCCGGCTGAAACTGATGATGCAGCAGACGGACCAGCAATAGTAGTAGATATGTCGGGAGTCGTTAAGGCTGGTGAAATAGTGGAGAGAGCACACCTGCTCGGCTCCGAAGGAGGAGTCACAACCCTAGTGACAGCCTCAGATGTCGACTGGAGGGGGACCGTAGTCCCAGAACCAGGCACCTCTTCACCAGAACACTCAACGGCTCCCGCAGTATCCACTACAGGAAAAGACTGCACATCCCCCATGGAGGAGGAATAACTCTCACCAGACAAGGTCGGCTCGGGAGCCCCCGAACGACCACGTTCTCCTTTCCCGTGGGAGCGGGAGGCATGGCCACGAGAACGAACGACACGGTTAAATGACGCCCAGAAAGTGGATGACCATGATCCACAGACACCACATGGCTGCTCCGCCGAACACCCATTACAGGAGGAACAAGACGAATGTAAATCGTCCACATGCTTTGGCAGCAGACATTGCCCACAAGGAATTGTCCTGGGCATGATAGAGGTGAGAGGAGCAGAGAAGGTGAAATCAGAAAACAGAAGAACACCCCCAAAGAAGACAGAAAGGTGACAGAAACAAAGACCCCAGACGGTCGACCGGGAACCACACAACAGGATGACTACTCTCAAAAGAAAGAAGAAAAACTGTAGGAGTGGTACCCCGCTGACACCTAACTCTAACACAATTAGAAAATTTAGCAAATAAAGCATTAACAATAATTGTGAAATATTATAAGTCCGAACCGCATGGCACACGAAATTCGCACGCGACTCGAGAGAGAACAATTAAATATACATTATGGATATATAATATAAAAGACAATATAAAAAACACTGTTCCTGAGAATACAAAGGCTACACTGATGCACAATGAATCAGGAATCATCAAACATCGAGCTGGAGAAACACTGATAAGCGTGCAAAAACATCTCGACACGAAGCGGATTATAAAAAGAAATGAGTCTTTAGAGACGGTATATGCACACTGGCAACGGAAGTCGTGGAGTTGTACTTGGGAGAGAGCGTCCCGTACTGGGTCTGTGCCGGTTGCACTCGACCCAGTTTTGGCTTATTTTTTATTGGTGCTTTTGCACCACTTTTCTTTGCTTGGGAAAGACAAAAATAGAGAGTATTTTATCCGAGTTAGGGACTTCCACTGTAGTGCAAGCCTGAAGTAAACAATTGTGAGTAGGTTGATAAGAAACACAGTGCTGTGTACCAACAACTTGGCACTGAAACCTGATTTGTTTGATTGCCTAAATGGATGGATGGACGGATGACTCCACTAGATACTCCCAAATCGTCCTTCAGAGGTTGAGGGCATAATAATTTTCACTGGCAATGTGACTATTCAAATAACAGGGTACATGTATTTGACCAAACCAGATCAAACTTTCTAGAAGAACAATCAAAGATAATGAAAATGTATATGTTAGTACAGTACTGATATGTGATTCTGAAAGAAGGCCATCAAGGTATCAAATAGAAAAAATACTCAGAATGATACTCAAGATTAATGGGTTAAAAAACAGTATTCACAATTTCACACCATGCCTTATTTACAACATAGAATTTTCAGCTGTTGGAAATAAAACATTAGTCTAGAAAGTTTTCAAATTGAAGCATGTACTCCATACATAATTCAGTAATGTTACACAAAGAATTGCAATTGGTGTGTACTGACAGGAGTCTGTCAAATTATAAACATTGGCTGAGTAAGTGGCATTTATCATATATCTGACAGCTGTTGGGTGTAACATAGGTGAATTGTGTAACAATACATTGCAGAGTTTCACCAGTAACTGCCAGTTGACTCCACAAAAGATAAATCATAAAATGCACTCTTACAGCTTACTTACAGCATGTTGCATCCTTCACATAACTTCATTAGATGCAGCAATACAAGCACCCAGTACAATACTGCAACATGCACAGGACTGCTCAAATTAGAATTTAAGGCAACCCAAAGGAGATTACCTGAACTTGTCTCAGGCCACCCATTTTTCTGTTCAACACCTTTTCAGTAGTGCTGAAACGGATATCCAGTTAACAAACGGTTGCCAACTTAACGAGCTGAAAAAGTGCCCAGCTGGATAACCGCAACTTTAAAACTGAATGTCAAGCTAATATTAAAGCTACCGGGGTATTAACATTGTAGATCTTTTGCAATTGCGGTCGCATACAATACAATCATCCAGAGGTCGATTTACTTTTCAAAAATTTAATAGCAGTTTTCTAACTTGGATAAATTTGGATTAGCATTTCCTAGTTTTTACATCATTTTTCATTTTAAATTCATTAGCTACAGGGTTGGGAGGAGTTAAATTTTCCTTAACACGTTAACGTGTTAAATAATTCTGCGTTAACGAGTTAAATGAAGTTAAATGTTAAAATGAACAAAATTTTAATAACTTCAACCATTTTTATTGATCTGTATTTGAATATGATTGAACTTACGTACAGTTCGTCTCTCAAGTTCCAATGCGTTCTATGTGCCTACTGGCAAATATCGGAGGGTCACCATTGGTAGGAGGGCTTCATGGTCTCTCCATCAAATCAAAGGGCCGTCTATACTTGATGGACATCTAAATTATTTGTGTTCTCCAATTTCGTCAATTGGCACAAAATTCAACGTAATCAGCATGTGTGATATCCTGCTTGGATAAACACAAGATAACGACACATTGCTACATGTTATACAATTATAATTTTCAAAGTTAATCGTTATTAACTTGTTTAAATTTTTTTAACGTTCTTAAAGTAATTTAACACGTTAACTTTTGAAACATTAACTGCTCCCAGCCCTGATTAGCTATACATGTAGCTGAACATTGATTTGAAAACTGCTATGCAAATCCAGTTAAATCAAGCCCTGCAATCATCAGTACTGTAAGACCTCCAAACATGCTCATATTTCTCATCTACGGACATGCACTTGGACTTTCAAACCTGCGATTTCTGTTTATCATCTGCAGAACATGTGCATGAGCTATTTCCATATATCTATAATTTTTCATAAAAGGCTATTTTTTATTTATTGGGAGTTAATGACACTTTCGACTGCTAGGGTCATATTATGTCAGTTTTACGGGTGGAGGAAGCCGGAATACTGAGAGAACAACCAAGTAATGGCAAGCAACTGTCAGACTCCCCAACATACTAACTCCACACAAGCAGGGTTTGCATTGGTTGAAGACAGTACGCCTTAGTACACAATGCCACCATGCCCCCACGTGGGCGGGATGATGAGTCTTGCCCAAGGACACAACACGGTTGCCGCAGGTGGGATTCAAACAGAGGACCTCTCGGTTTGCACTTTGCAGCCTGCATCTCTACCTACTAAGCCACCGCACTCCCCATAAAAGGCTATTAGAAGCACTCTAAGAACTTGCAAACTTTCATCTCTTGAGCCATCAGGTTGTGTCCTGTGGTCCATCAGATGAAAGTTTGCAAGTACTTCTTGTTCTTAAAATTACCAAATGGAAAAAATATTGTACCGAAATTTAGTAGGAATCCTGTGAATCCACCCTCCATGTGTGGTTTCTCTGCCACAAACTGTCCCAGGTGCAGGGGGTGCATGCTTTGTTTCATTCTTTCATGTTTATTATATTTTTTTATTATCTGTAAAGATTTTTAGTTTTCCGTCAATAAAATCATCAGCCGATTCACTGATCCCATGATTAAGTGGCCCATAATTCCTCAATGACTGACACAACAATACACTGGAAACTGATCTCAGGTGTACCAGAGAAATGACAGCCCAAGTGGATGACAGTTACCTCACTTATGTAAATAGGCAGGGATATCCCAACAAGGTTATGGTTTATCTGTGGCTTAATCATTTTTAAATGTTTTGCTTTACATGTACTTTGATCCAGCATCTCTTGTACCTACCTACAGGAGTACTGGTACATCTGAAGCTTCCACCTCGCTTTCTATCGTTAACAAGGTTATATTTCTGGAAGTCAAAATATTCTGTCCTAAATAAAATCATTGACTAACTCAGTCTTTGATGAATTTATTCAGGGTAGAAAAGTTTGCATACACATTTTCAGATTTCCCTTTTGTGAGGGTTTCCGATTCAAAACGTTTAGAACATGCAGATACATGTACTTGCTAACCCAACGATGTATCTCTGTGATAAACTCCAATGGAGTCTGCAGTTAAAATTATTGGATATCCAGATAATATCTGGTTGGAGCTCACGGTTATCTGGTTGAGAAAAATGGTCACTAATTTCAGTGCTGAACTCCTGACCTGAGAATCAATTTTCATTTCTCAATTTAGAATTTGAGAGTACTATTATACTCACATTCTTGTGAGTGCAACCAGTTTATAATCACTAATTCTGTCTTTCCATGTCTCTGTATTGGATTCCACAAGATTGCATGAGTTCACCATAAGGTCATGTGTTAGTTCACCTTTGTTCTCAATGGACACAAACGATTCAGGTCATCGATCAAATCAAGCGTAATCCATCTTTTTCAAAAGTTTATTTTGTCACGAACCTTGGCCTACGTATTCTGGAAAAATTTTTATATCGAAGAAAATGGAAGGAATTAACTATTCAGGAGAATTGGTTAGAAAAAGGAGTTTGGCGATGCCGAGTGGTTCCACCACCCTGCAATTGGGAATTTCACCATTGCCTGTGAAACCAGTTTCAAAGACTGCTTCTGTGTTTGATATCCTGCATTTGAATGAACACAACTTTTTATCATTGACAGAGGATAATCGGGAAGGCAGGATTCAAGTGGCTGATGGGCATGCCATACATCTTCTAGCCCAGATAATGAAAGGGGTCAAACACAAATGAACTTACCAATGACACCATTTTGAGTCAGCTCACTTAAGCCATAATGAGACTTCAGCAAACATTTGTCTTGAAGTTTGACATTTCGGCTGTGCAATCTGTACGCCTAATCCACCGGCAACATCGCAACATGGAATCGGGGGAGGATGAAATGTGCACAGGCATAGCATCAGGTGACGAACGCTTGTCGAAGGACCACATCAACGAGTTGCTGCATTCAAAAAATGTCACAAAACAGTGCCGACAGGAGGAATGTCGGGATGTCCTCGACAGTTACTTGTCATCCATTTACAAGGAAATGGAGTTTGAAGAGGAGGCGGTACCGGCTCTCAATGATCAACTGGTATGGATCACCAATAGTCTGACCGACAAAGGCCTTAGTGACGAATATCTGAAAACGGTCCAGCAGCGATACACTCGGCCTCAAAACGTCCAGAATCTTGTTGCCGAACAGGACAGGTAAGTAATGCCTTCTTATCCTGGACTTCATACATTTAAAACCTTAGATCAAAATTACACTGCCTCATGAATAATTTCAGGACAGGATTGACAGCTGCAATTGGGTAAAGAGCGGCTGACCATTGGATATTAAATACCCTCACTGGATTCACATTGAGTTTCTATCTGAACCTTTTCAAATGTTTCCACCACGTATAATTATGTTTATTTATTGAACATCAGGTTATTTCCAATAAAATAAATATACCAATTACTGGAAAAAGGGAAAATCACAGTAGCCACCCCAGATTGTGCAGGCGAATATATTTCCAACATTTTTGTCCGGCCGAAAAAAGATGGGACATTTAGGCTCATTTTCAATCTGATACTTTTCAATGAAAATCATGAAAAGAAACATTTTAAAATGCAAAGCCTACAGTCTGCACTGAACCTCATGACACTGGATTCTTTCATGGCATCAGTAGATTGGAAAGATGCCTATTATTCAATTCCAATAAAAGAGTCTCACCAAACATATCTGCGGTTTTATTGGGAGGGGGTGAAATATCAGTTTTGTGTACTCCGGAATTGGCTTTCTTCAGACTCCGGAATATTCACCAAAATTTCAAATTCTTTTTACAGCCATTTATGGACCATAGGACATTTAAATGCTTCTTACATGGATGATTCGTTTTTAGTTGGTGAGGATTATGAAGACTGTTGCAATAACATTAGGGACACAGTTCATCTAGGCCTTGAGGCTGGTTTTATAATTCACCCGGAAAAATCTATTTTGGAACCTACCCACGCCCTAACTTATTTGGGCTTCATTTTAGACTCCACAACTATGACAATCTCACTTACGCCAGAGAAAGCAAACACGAGTTACAAAAATTGCACATACAGCTAAGTAACAAAAATCATGCCATAATTCAGAGTGTGGCAGAACTGGTGGGGAAAATGATTGCCAATTTTTCAGGGTTTCAATATGGGCAACTTTTTTACTGAAATTTGGATAATTCTAAAATCAGTGCTCTGAAACAACTTCAATGTCTTGATGGTAATCTCTCCAAAAGTTAAGGAGGACTTATTTACAACACTGGATTGCTAACATAATCAAAACAAAATCCCACGTCTCCCGTGGCAATCCTGACATCGTTCTGCAATCAGATACATCAAACTATGCCTGGGGAGGCGTTTGTGGAACACAAACCACAGGGGGGAGGTGGTCCGAAGCAGAGACTAATCTCCACATAAATGCAAAAGAACTTCTTGCTGTTTGGTTAACACTGAGATCATTCTGTAACACTTTCACTTCACAGCACATTCAAATTCAAAATGACACTACAACTACTGTAGCATATATAAACAAGTGTTTGACCACCGAGGTGGTATTAGTCCCCCACCGGCGCTTTTGTGACATAAGGTGTTTTTGTCACAGAAGACACTAGAGTATATAAGCATCTTGGATTTTTAAAAAAAAATATTGAGCGTGCATAATCCCCTCACAACCCTTTATCCATGTACCATATATGAAAGGCGTAGCTTGAACCATGTTGGAGGGAGACAGACAGACAGACGGACAGACAGACAGATGTTAGATTTTGAAGAAAAAAATATTGAGCGTGCATAATCCCCTCACAACATCCTTATTCCATGTACCATATATGAAAAGTGCAGCTTGAACCATGTTGGTGGGAGGGGTGGTAACATCAAAATAGAGAAAAAAAGCTAAAAAAACACAACAAAAATGGCCGCCATTCCGCCATCTTGGATTTTGAGAAAAAAAATTTTGAGCGTGCATCGTTCCCTCAGAACCATTTATCCATGTACCAAATATGAAAGGTGTAGCTTGAACCATGTTGGTGGGAGGGGTGGTAACATGAAAAATAGAGAAAAAAAAAGGCTTAAAAAACACAACAGAAATGGTCGCCATTCCGCCATCTTGGATTTTGAAGAAAAAAATTTGAGCGTGCATCATCCGCTCAGAACCATTTATCCATGTACCAAATATGAAAGGTGTAGCTTGAACCATGTTGGTGGGAGGGGTGGTAACATGAAAATGGAGAAAAAAAGCTTAAAAAACACAACAAAAATGGCCGCCATTCCGCCATCTTGGATTTTGAAAAAAAATTTTGAGCATGCATCATCCCCTCAGAACCATTTATCCATGTACCAAATATGAAAGGTGTAGCTTAAAGCATGTTGGAGGGAGAGGTGGTAACATGAAAAACAGACAGATGGACGGATGGACGCACGGACAGACAGACAGACAGACAGACAGACGGACGGATGGACGGACAGACAGACGGACGGATGGATGGACAGACAGACAGAGTGCAATCCTATATTTATTTATTTATTTATTGTTGCTTAACGCCACATCAGCAGCTAAGGCTATATCGTGGCGGGAAAACTACTTAAACAACAAGTGTCAAGTATGAATTAAAATTAATTGGATAAAATATGAAACAATCACAACAAAACCTAAAATCAGGTGCAGTTGAAACAGTAATAACTAAGGTTATAAAAACCAGAATACTTATAAAATCAACCTGTTGACATTTAGACTTGTAGAGTCTACGTTAAAAAAATAAAAACAAGTTTAAAATTTATTAAAAAGGTTGATTTCTTTCAAAAATGAGATTATTTTATGTGGGCAGATGTGGTAAAATAAATCTCGTAGAGATTGAACTGTAAAATATTGCCCTCTAACAAGATTAAAATCAGTACAATTTAAGAGAATGTGCTCCACTGACAACACCTGCTGACATGGAACACATTCTGGTCGCATATTACCCTCTAACAGAAAGGAATGTGTAAGTCGTGTATGACCAATATGACACCGTGTCAAAATAACATGATCTTTTCTACAAAGGTTACTGGATGGGTAGTGATCAGAAATAGTTGGTCGGAAGCGATGGAGCTTGTTATTAGTTGCCCCATCCCATTCCGCCTGCCACATAGACTTGATGTAACTACTAATATGAGGCTTAAAATCACTGAAAGGGATGTTAAAATCAGTGAGAGGCTTTGTTAAAGCCTGTTTTGCTGCACTGTCTGCTTTGGTGTTACCAGCGATACCTACATGTCCGGGTAACCAGCAAAACACGATATCACATTGGTCAGACACGAGAGTTGTTAACTTCTCACGAAGTTCCAAAATGAGAGGGTTCTTCAACCTGGCGTTGAGCAAAGCAAGCAAAGAGGAAAGAGAGTCAGAAAAAATAATCGACTTCTTTTCCTGTATATTTTCGATATGTTCGAGTGCGAGTTGTAAAGCTTTAACTTCAGCTGTGAAGATAGAACTTTGATTCGGTATTCTGATTGAAGTGACATGATCATCAGTGACAACAGCTGATGCTACTTTGTCACCATCTTTTGATCCATCTGTATAGATCCTTGTATATGTACTGAACTTGGACTTAATTTCAGCATATTTCTGCTTAAACTGCAGAGAATTTGATTCAGACTTTTTAGTAGATACTAGGTCCAAAATAACTGTTGGCTTTTTAAGATGCCAAGGAGGAGTTTGTGGTTCACGGATCTCTTTTATTGTAACTGGTTCAATTTTGGCAGACTCCATATGAAGTTTAATTCTAATTCCCAATGGAGGGATATGTTTCTGATGACGGTTAAAAAATTCAGTATTTTGAGGTTCTGAGACACAATTGTATGCAGGGTTGGACGGATTAGAAAGAAGTTTTGAAACATATTGGAGTGAAAGTTTAATTCTGCGCTTCTCAAGAGAAGGCTCCTCTGCCTCAACAAGCATCGAATCTACCGGTGATGTTCGAAAAGCACCAAGGCTGATTCTTATGCCACTGTTATGAATGGCATCAAGAGGTTTGAGATATGACTTTCTTGCTGAACCGTAAACCACACAGCCGTAATCTAATTTTGATCTGACAAGTGATCTATACAGATGGAGCAATGTTTTTTGGTCAGCACCCCAATCAGTACTACCAACTACCTTCAAAAGGTTCAGTGCCCTTTTACACTTTACCTTTAGTTGTTTTATATGAGAAGTGAAATTCAGTTTGCTGTCAAACAACAAACCCAAGAATTTCACTTCCTTAACAACATTAATGCGACTTCCGTCTAGTTTCAATTCCGGATCAAGGTGGTGCTTCCGGAGCTTACAGAAATGAACACAATTAGTTTTCGTCTTAGAAAATTTGAAGCCGTTTTCTGTAGCCCATTTCTGGATTCTATTCAAACACAGCTGAAGTTTACGCTCTATAGCATTCATTTTTTTGCTGCTATAGCAGATTAAAAAGTCATCTACATACAATGACGAATCAACCATATTCTCAATTGCATCAATAATACTATTGATTTTCACTGAGAAAAGGGTAACAGATAAAATACTTCCTTGAGGAACCCCCAATTCCTGCCCGTGAGGATCAGATAACGTTGACCCAACACGAACCTGAAACCGGCGGTCCCTCAAAAAGTTTTCAATAAAAAGAGGCATACGCCCCCTCAACCCCATGTTAAAAAGATCTTTTAAAATCCCATACGTCCACGTTGTATCATATGCCTTCTCCAGATCAAAGAAGATGGCGACCACATGTTCTCTTCTGGCAAAGGCATTTCTTATAAACGTTTCTAATCTAACCAAATGATCCACAGTACTTCTCTGGCCTCTGAAACCACACTGAACATCTGCAAGCAGATTGTTCAATTCCAGAAACCAGACAAGTCGATCATTGATCATCCTCTCCATGGTTTTGCACAGACAACTTGTTAAAGCAATAGGCCTATAATTACTAGGGTTGCTGTGATCTTTATCAGGCTTGGGAACAGGAATTATTGTAGCTTTTCGCCAGGAAGGTGGAAACTGGCCAGTCACCCATATGTCATTAAAAATAGATAATAATAGTGCAAGTGAAGTTTGAGGCAGATGTTTTAAAAGTTGATAGTGTATCTGATCAGGTCCAGTGGCAGAATCCTTTGCTCTATGCAAAGAGTTACTTAACTCTTCCATAGAGAAAGGTTCGTTGTAGTCCTCTAAGTTATTGGATGCAAATTTAATCTTTTGTTTTTCTTGTTGTTTTTTAAGTTTGAGGAATTCTGGGTTACTATTTTCAGACGACGAATGTTTAGAAAATGTGGAGGCCAATTTGTTTGAAATTTCTTGTTTTGATGTTATGAGTATGTTGTTATCGTTTAGGTGTTGTACAGCTGATTTTGTTTCTTTTCCTTTAATTTTTTTAATCATTTTCCAAATTTTAGTGATGGGGGAGTTTTGATTTAGTTTCGAAACGTAAGTTTCCCATGAACTTTTCTTTTTATGTTTTAAAAGTCGTCTAGTTTTTGCCCGATTTATACGTAATCTATCCAAATTTTGTGTAGTTGGTGACTTATTAAATTCCCTCTCAAATTTCTTGCGATCTTTTATAGCCTGTTTGCACTCAGTATCAAACCATGGTTTAGTGAAACGTTTTGGATTTGCCGAGGTTTTAGGAATGACTTGGCTTGCAATGTCAATAAACTCTGTGGTAAAGTGATGAGAAAGTGCCCCAGTCAGCCTTTTTAAAATTCCACTGGGGCACCCTCTCATCATCCGCCGGAACTACACTCTCCAACACAATCGGAAAGTGGTCACTCCCGCACAAGTCATCTTCTGCCTTCCATGAAAAATCAAGGAAGACAGAAGGGCATGCAATTGTTAAATCAATTGAAGTGTAAGAACCAGATGCGGGGTGCAGGTAAGTATCTGACCCATCATTGAACAAGCACAAGTCATATTTTGTAAAGAACTCTCCTACAGTTTTATCTTTTGCATCTTCTTGACTGCAGGAATTACCCCAAAGGGGGCTGTGAGCGTTAAAATCACCCAACAAAATGTATGGAGTTGGGAGTTGTCGGACCAGCAGCTCAAGGTCATTCAGCTGTAAGGCTTTACTTGGTGAAACGTAAATAGAACAAAGTGTAACTGTTTTGTCTAAAGTTAGGCGTACCGCCACAGCTTGTAAATTTGTCTGTAATGGCACAGAACTGTGAATGATGTCGTTCCTAACCAAGACAGTCGTTCCACGAATATGAAGATCTTTATCATCTGCCCATGCATTATACGATGTATAATGCTTGAAAGCCGAATGATCTTGAGCCTTGGGTTTCTTTAAAAGAGTTTCCTGCAGGCAAAAGGCAGCAGGTTTATACTTTTGACTGAGAAGACCAAGTTCATTAAAATTAGCTCTAAAACCTCGACAATTCCACTGTATTATATTTTGTTTTGGTGTACTATGCATGTTTGGAAGGTAATTTTGAGGGTGGACGTATGGGCGATATAGCCCCAGTATGTTTCTTCGGTGAGTTTTTCCTTGGGGACTTTTTCTGAGAGGGGTTCGAGCATAAGAGCTCGAACGTTTCATCAATACATTCACCGACCTCCATCTCTTCAAGACCCTCAAACCTGTTGCGGGTCACAGGGTCTTGAAGAGCTTTAGGTGTTCTCTCTGAGAACTGTTTTTGTTTTTCATTTTTATTTTTGTTTCTTTCCAGCTTTCGTCTCTGACTCTGACTTAGATTTTGTGATTCTGGTTTTGGTTTTGGTTTAGGTTGGTCATTTTTTTGTTCGGATTTTGTTTCCTTTACTTTGTCTTCTGTGTTAATTTTTTCCTGTTTTTTCTGCACATTTGTTGTTGATTTTTCCTGTGGTGTTGATATTTGAGTTGCTGATGGTGTCTGTGTTGATTTAGGTTCTACTTTGTCTGAATGCTGTATTGTAAAGGCCTGTAATAAAGATGGAATGGCGCTATTGCTGAGCCATGTCCACGGTGTCTGACATTCGACCGATCGTGTTGGTAATTTTTGTTTCAATGTGGCAGCATAGGATGATGTTGATATATTCATGCCAGGCATGGATGACACAATGTCTCTGGCCTCCTTGAAACTGATTTGCTTTTCACACTTGATTTTTTGTATTGTCTTTTCCTTTTTCCAGACAGGGCAATCTTTCGAAGATGACATATGACTGCCCCGACAGTTAATACACTTGAATGTTTCAGTTTCGCATGGTCCTTCATGAATATTGCTGCATTTATGACATGTTTGCTTGCCTCGACAAGTATTCTGTCCATGACCAAACTTTTGGCACCTGAAACAACGAAGTGGATTTGGAATATATAAATCCACTTTGACGTTCAAGTAACCAATTTTAATATTTCTGGGTGGTCTTGTGCCATCAAAAGTACAGATGTATGTATTTGTTGGTATAATTTTTCCTTCTTTTTTAATTTCAATTCTTTTCACTGCAGTAATTCCTTGAGGTTTCAGTTCTAGTGTGATTTCAGTTTCTTTCATGTCAGCTAGTTCTCGAGTTCGTATAACACCTTTGCTTGAATTGAGAGTTTTATGGTAATTTGCTTTTACATTAAAATCAATTATTTTTGTTGTGTGCAAGAGGTTATGAACTTGAATTTGTTTCATACATTCTATTAAAATATCCCCAGATCTTATCTTTTTGATGTTCTTAACAGTTCCCGCAATACCCTTGATGGCCTTTTCAAGAGCAAAGGGGTTAATGGTGCCTAATTTCCTATTTTCATCTGTTGATTTCAGTAAAATAAATTTTGGAGTATTATCCTCTGGTGGAATCAGAGATGCTATTAAATCGTCGTCAGAGTCAGAGTCCCTTATATCAGTAACTAAAAAAGGTCTTTTGTTTTTTGTTGGTTGATTTGCCATATTGTATGTTATAAATTGTTCACTGCCCCGGCTCCCACCCACCAAGGAGTCCAACAAGGGGTAGGGTTACTGCCATGCAGTGAACCCACCGGGTTGCCGGTATTCCCACATACCTGGTATGGGGCAGTATACTCAGCCAGTGTTGATACCGAAGTATGCCACTGGCTGATTGGCCCGTGTGTGGAAGTGCCAGGTCTTCAGATGGTGGCCATCCAATCAATCACTGTATAAAACACCGTAATAGAAGGTTGCCATGCATAACCGAAACAGACAGTGCAGCAAAACTAAGTGGCTATTAAAATATAAAGTGTTTAAAAACAGTACACAATGGCAATTATGTTATGTGAATAAAAGAAATGATTGATTGAATGGCCACCAAATGCCCCCCGACGTGACACCCAGTACTTTTTGGGGTGGGGGCTCCCGATTGGCCAGAACGGACCATCCGACCATCCTTCTACTCCCGAAATTGGGGCCAAAGCAGTGTGTTGAACAACATTATCTCCGAAATGGAGACCAGGGCTCCATCCCGGAGACTGCCCTAACCGGGGCCACGAGTCCTCAACTGCCAGGATTCCTTCTTCCGGGGCCTTCGGAACGCACCTCACGGGAGAACAAGGTACCTGCCAGATGGTATTAGCAGGATTGATCATTTTGGTCCGGGGCTGCGTATTTATGTATTTTGCGGCGAACCAACTCAATTGAGCAAACCTGCCAATTAGAAATTAGCAAACCTGCCCAATTGAGCAGGCCGTCCTCTATCCGCCACCTGAGGACCCGCCTAGTAGGGGATGATCAAACCCCCCCTAGGGCAATCCTATAGTCCCCTTACGGTTCCCGTAGGGGACTAATAATACAGGAGGAACCAAACATCTTTGAAATGCCCTGGCTCAAAAAATATGGCTTTGGGCAATACAAAGACACTTGTGGATATCAGTAACTCATATCCCGGGTGTTTAAAATACACATGACCTCCAGAGCAGGCTATATCATGATAATACTGAATGGAAAGAAGACCCAAACATTTTTTATCAGATAACACAAATTTGGTGAATGCCTAATATTGACCTCTTCACATCACGTCTAAATTATCAAGTGGACCACTATGTGGTCTGGCAGCCAGACCCTGGCACCCAAGCTATTGAGGCATCTACACTCCCATGGCATCAAAACCTGGTATATATTTTCCCACCATTCGGCTTGCTGGGGGAAATTCTACAAAAAATTGAACAGGATAATGATGAGGCACTTGTTATAACATGTTTTGGGGTATCACAATCATGGTTTTCAAAATTGACTAGGAAATTTATGAACTGCCCCTTCTTTTACCTAGGGGAAAAAACACATTGACACGTCCATACAAAGATGAACACCATCCGTTGATGAATACACACTTGATGGCCTGTAGATTGTCAGGAACATCCTCCAAAGCCAGAAAATTTTAACAAGGCTGTCGACATCATGTCATCTTGGCAACAATCGACAAAGAAACAATACAATATACTTACATCCTTCAGTGGCCAAAATTTAGTGGTGAAAGGGGTGTTAATACTCTCTCACCACGTATAGGTATGGTCTTGGAATTTCGCACAACCTTATTTGACCACAATCAGCAATATAGTGCTATCAACACTGCCTGTAATGCACTTTCAACCTTTTTTGCTAACAGATTAAATCTGGTCTGCATTATCCAGAAATCTAATCGTCTGGGATGTACAACCAGCACTTAATTGGATTAAGTCAATCAATATTAGTGATAAACTTTTCTTAAAATTACTGACGTTGAAACTAGTAGTTCTTCTAGCTCTTTTAACAGCACAGAGAGCCCAGACGCTACATGTAATACACTTGAATAATATTGTTCTGCTTGAGAATTACTACTAAATACACATTACAAAGTTAGTAAAACCGAGTCGGCCTGAGGGGGGGGGGGGGGGGGGGGGGGGCACATCAGGCCACTAGAACTTTATAAATTCCTTGACAATCTGTGACAATGGGGATTTATGTGTACATGTATATAGAACCTTACAGACTTATTTGCAGAAAGCATCTCATGTTTGTAATGACATACAAGAACTTTTCATTAGTACGTGGTCAGTTGTCACCTCATTAGCTGTCAAAAATTTGGTGCCCATCTCTACAATCTCATCAACTGTGGGCCGGGTCAAAGAAACCACTTTTACTTAATTTGCTAAAAAAAAATGATAACAAAATGGAGAATTTGTATCTTCCTTATAGGAACAAGTTACACAGTAATACATGTGCAGACTCTCCTCCCGATGGATTGATTTCACTTGGTAACTTCGAGGACTGCATTAAACATCTTGTGGAATCACATATGGAGACAGGAAAAGGTAGAATTGTTTAGTTAAACAAGACTTACCTGAAGGGTAAGGCGATGTTTGACTCTCATTCTGTCTTCTTCTGTTGTGGGAAGGAATGACACACTCTCCCTACCCAAACCAAGTCATGTCATTAACGCAGCATACACAATTGAGAAGAACATGCAGGAATTCTAGTCTGCAGCAAATATACATTTGTTCCATCGCAATCAGATTTTTGACTCATTCATGTATGTATGGGTATCTTACCGTCCTCTCGTTACGTTAAATTATGACTTTTTTGGTGAACTCACGCAATCTCGTGTCATCCCTCCCTACGACAGAAGACAGAATAAGAGTCAAACGTCACCTTACCCTTCAGGTAAGTCTTATTTAACTAAACAATTAAAAACAAGCCTGATATTTATATATTTACTCCAGTTTAACCCTTAATTGTTCAAATTTTTGGGTGTTTCTTGTCTTGTATGTACATGTTAGCACATGTTCCAACATACAGGCTTTTATTGGTCTTGCTGTTTGAAGTTACAGTACCGTCACAATGATGTCCATTGAAGTCTTGGCTGCCTTCACAAGCAGCCAAAACTTCAATGGACACCAATGCCAAGTTAATGTGTTCCTTATTTTGTGGGAGCCAAAAATAAGTAGAATTCTCCAGGTCTTTAAGAGCATGTTAGAATCTACCTGTATGACAAGAATCAAATTCACATTTTGTGAGAATCAAAGTTCATTCTCATTGCTTTCCTTTGCGAAAATCATTAGCAAGATTCGATTCTGATTCTAGCATGAATTTCATGCCTTAGAAACCATGTTAATTGAATAGCTACTTTGTCATAGAAAAATATTAAATTAACCCTTTATCCAACGTAGCGGACAAAACCGGCTACTAGTAGCACTCTTCACGAAAACTGCCATTTAATTTTTTTTTTTTTTTCATTTTTTGTCTCAAAAACAAAGGTTATGACCCTTGTTTGGAACAAGCTCATTGAGCTCATTCCAATGAAGTGTCATAACCTATGTTTTTGAGACAAAAAATGAAAAAAGTAGTTATTCAATAATTTTATTTGCAAGTGTCATCTGCTTTTCATGTTAGGTAAAAGGTTAACAGAACAATATATTTAACACGAACTGGATCATTTTCCTATCTTCTAGATAAAAATGAGCATCACTGAGCTCCATCAAACAAGATATAACAGATTAAATGCCTATATTGGGGTTTAACGAGGAGATTCTTGAACTTATACCTTTAGAAGAAATAGTTTTTTCATCAAATTTGTTTTTTTTGTCTAAATGGGGTAAAGTGTGTACCGATTCTTCGACAATGAAAAATACTAATCGATTTTGGCGTGACCGTTCGACATTCGATTAATCGTGACAGCCCTATCAGCAAGACCATCAAAAGCCTATGTGTTGTACCATGTGTTCTAAAGGTACATGAAAGACAAAAAAAGCCCCATGAAAATTGGAACTGGGCTCTCGAGGGGTAAAATCTAGTAAATATATAAATACGAGATTTTGTTTTTACTATGGAATATGTACTGGTTGCACTCACAGAGGTATATCAGTACTCAATTACTCTAAAATATTGAAGAACTGACAACTGATTCTTGCATCATGAGTTTGCAAGTACAGTGAACCCCACTTAATTGGATATCTCTTAACTGAATAACCCTGTTAAATGAAGAAAACTTCCAAATACAAAACCATTTACCAATCTTCAGTACAAATTTGACCTGTTAATTGAATACGAGTTATAGAGAAAACCCCTGTTAATTGAATAAAAAATCTTGCAATATATCGTGAAAGTACCATGACATTCACCAAATTCCCTTTGTTTAATTGACCTATTTGGCCTCAGTACATCCAATACAGGCATTTAATCTTTTATATTTTGTTTGACAGAGCTCCATGAGCTCTGTCAAACAAGATATAACAGACTAAATGCTCAGGGTAACTCTAGAATACAGCAAAGCCCCAATTCCCTGTTAACTGAATGTTCTGTTAATTGAATAATATTCACTGGCAAAGGGCCTATTCAGTTAAAGGGTTCCACTGTACCAAAACTGATTGAATCAGAACAAATTTTAAGGCCTGTTTAGAGGACTTCACCCCAGGCATTGATTACTATGGTCTTATTTTATCAGTAAAACCTAACTTGTGGACTGGGGGCAGGCTGCAAGCAGAGAGGTCCTCGGTTCGAATCCCACCTGCGGCAACCACGTTGTGGCCTTGGGCAAGACACTTTACCCCCATTGCCCATGTGGGGGCACGATGACGCCGTGTACTAAGGTGTACTGCACGTCGATGGTACGCATGTCTTCAACCAATCTAAACCTGCCTGTGCTGCAGTGCGGAGTTACGATGTTCGGGAGCTGGCAGCTGCTCGTCGTTGCTCGGTGGTTCCCTCTGGGTACTCCGGCTTCCTCCACCCGTAAAACTGTCGTGGTCATGATTAGCCATTGTGCATAAATATGTGACCTTAAACATCAATAAATAAATAATAACTTGTGGACTACAGAATACGAGCTCTGCTAAAACTTCTTGATATTCTTACAAGTGTGCATGTACAAATGAAAACCAAGAGCATTTCGATTAAACTTACCAGACATGTATTTTCATAATCTAGGCAATTAACCTTTTGTTAATCTGTATCTTTTGAGAAGAATGTAAGCAAATTAAACGATCATTTGCCCCATATAGGTGCAGACTTCATGAATCTCACAAATGTATCCACTTGATGGCAATTTGTTAGTTACAACTGAGCTTTCCATGCACATGTAATCAGCTAGGCATGAATCATGCAGTCCCACAGAAATCATGTTACAACATAATTCAGTTCTCAATGTGTTTTCTAGAAAGGCCTAGAAGACAGTTTTACAAGCACCAAAGAACTATTTTGTACATATATATATATTTATCTATTGACTAAAGTGAATTTTTTGATTTGATTGGTTGATAGATACGTGGTATGAGACCATATTCATTGAAACCCACGATACGTCCGCCCAGCCACTGACAAATTTCCCATACACAGAGGAAGCCTTGTTCCGAAATCTACAAATTGTCCATACCCCGTAGAAGATGCGTCATTCCAGTTTTACAGTATACATGTATTATATTTTAATTTTTTATCTCCAAAATATAGCTCATGACCCCTTATTGGAATGAGCTTGTCAAGTACCCTCCAATGTGGGGTTCATGAGCTATATTTTTGAGACAAAAAAGAAAAAATGAAATTCAATAATTTTTTTATACTAGTCATATCGGCATATTTTCACTAAAACTCTTTTGTACAAAAATTCCACAGAAACCTGTATGGCTCAACAATGGAAGATAAAAGATCTCATGCTGTGTGTGTTCACACATGAAATAGATTGTACTTCTAAAACGGAAAGTCAATAGATAAATTTGTTACCCCGTGTCTGATCATGTGGTACAGGTTTTTACCTACCCGAAGCCAGCCATATCCCATGAGGACAAAGGCCAAATGGGATACGGCTGGCTTCGGGTAGGTAAAAATCCTACCACGTGATCAGACACGGGGTAACTAATAATATCCATTTTGAGTGAGAAAAAAGCAGTCAGTAGACAACGAAAACTGCATTTGAAATGAAATGTTGTCGTATTTCTTTTTCAACAGTTGAGATTCTACAGTTTTATGAGCAGGAAGATCTGGACGAAGTGCTCAGGCTTCTTTGTGATCAGTTAGAAAGTTTAACTTCTACACACTCAAAGTCCTGAAATTTCAAGCAGCAATTTTTTCCCGTTATACAAGGAATTTAACCAATTCCTAGTTGCATGGAGTGAAACCAACTCTGTTAAACAAGACTTCAGTTGGTCATTTATTGGTCACATACTTCTGCACAATGGTTAATCATGACCGCAGCATGGAGATAAAGGCAGGTCCTGGCAATCGTTTATACCAATATTGTCCATTGTAGAGAACTTCTATCCCAGGCATTCACTGTTGACTGCATCCTATTTTATTTGCAAAAGAGAGTTTGTTTTTACCACAGTAAACAAGCACTACTTCACTTGCCAAGGTTGAATTGGTTAAAATCCCTTGCTGCATTACAGGACAAGTATGCACCTGGAAATTTTGAAATTTCTATATTAGTGTACAGAGGGTGAAGAGTCTAACACCAAGCCTGGAAATAAGCAGACTGTCATCTACATTATGAGGTCTTTGGAGGGTGAATTTGGTGATGCTATCCTGCGCACCAGGGAGCATTACTAAATTTACCCTTTGTGAACCTCAGTCTGAATCAAGGTCTCATGCCTAAACAGAACAAGAGCACCGCCTAGCGGGGCAACATACGCCCATCAAAATTGGAACATGCACAAGTTTCTCTAGGGTAATGTTATTTTGACTCGACTATGTCTGCCCCCCCCCTCCAATCACTGCCCATTCCCCTGCCCTGTCTGGGGTAAATGGAATGGTAATTCACCTATTTTCAAATTTTCATATTAAGCGATCTGAGGTCTTCACAAAATAAAACAAGAGCGCCAAGGAAAAGGACATTTTGAGGATCATAATAGCGATAAACGATGTGGATTCTCGTCGCTTAAAAATTAAATGGTGTTATCTGCTCCTGTCACATGCACAACGACAATTGATGATCAACATGGGTGCAAAGTTTGAACAATATAGCATGTAAAATGTCGATGGAGAAGGCGACACAATATTGTAAAGTTTCAAGTACTAAAAGGGACATAACTCTGGAAATACAAAATGGAGTTATCTGCTCTTGTCACATTCACAATGGCAATTAGTGATCACAATGTGTGCTAAGTTTGAACAATATAGCATGTAAAATGTTGAAGGAGTAGGCGACACAATACTATAATGTTTTAAGTACTAAAAGGGGACATAACCCTGGAAATACAAAACAGAGTTATCTGCTCTTGTCACATGCACAATGGCAATTGGAGATCAACATGTGTGCAAAGTTTGAACAATATAGCATGTAAAATGTTGAAGGTGACACAATACTGCAATGCTTTAAGAACTAAAAGGGGCATAACTCTGGAAATAAAAAACAGTTTTACCTGCTCTTGTCACATGCACAACAGCAATTACTGATCAACATGTGTGCAGAGTTTGAACAATGTAGCATGTAAAATGTTGAAGGAGTAGTCAACACAATACTGCAATGTTTTAAGAACTAAAAGGGGGTATAACTCTGGAAATACAAAACAGTTACCTGCTCTTGTCACATGCACAATGGCAATTACTGATCAACATGTGTGCAGAGTTTGAACAAGGTAGCATGTAAAATATTGAAGGAGTAGGCGACACAATAGTGTAATGTTTCAAGTATTAAAAGGGGGCATAACTCTGGAAATACAAAATGGAGTTATCTGCCCTTGTCACATGCACAACAGCAATTGGCGATGAACAGGTGTGCAAAGTTTGAACAATGTAGCATGTAAAATATTGAAGGAGAAGGCGACTCAATACTGTAATGTTTTAAGTACAAAAAGGGGCATAAGTCTGGAAATACAAAATGGAGTTATTTGTCCTTGTCACATGCACAACGGCAATTGGGGATCACCATGTGTGCAAAGTTTGAACAATATAGCATGTAAAATGTTGATGGAGTTGGCGACACAATACTGTAATGTTTTAAGTACTAAAAGGGGGCATAACTCTGGAAATACAAAAGAGAGTTACTTGCTCTTGTCACATGCACAACGGCAACTGGTGGTCAACATGTGTACAAAGTTTGAACAATATAGCATGTAAAATGTTGAAGGAGAAGGCGACACAATACTGTAATGTTCAAGTACAAAAAGGGGCATAACTCTTGAAATACAAAATGGAGGTACCTGCTCTTGTCACGTGCACAATGGCAATTGGTGATCACCATGTGTGCAAAGTTTGAACAATATAGCATTAAAATGTTGATGGAGTAGGCGACACAATACTGTAATGTTTTAAGTACTAAAGTGGGGGGGGCATAACTCTGGAAATACAAAATGGAGTTACCTGCACTTGTCACCTGCACAACGGCAATTACTGATCAACATGTGTGCAAATTTTGAACAATGTAGCATGTAAACTTTTGGAGGAGTAGGCGACACAAAAATTGTTTACGGACGGACAGATGGATGGACAGACAGACAGACAAAGCCATAACATAATACTCCCGTTTTTTCAAAATGGGCGTATAACAAATGATAGCATGCATTTTATTCATAAGATAACTTCTAAAGGGCTGCAAGACTGTTGTAGAAGATTCTCCTCGCTGTAATGTTTTAAGTACTAAATGGGACATAACTCTGGAAATACAAAACAGAGTTACCTGCTCTTGTCACATATGCACAACGGCAATTGGTGATCAGCATGGGTGCAAAGTTTGAACAATATAACATGTAAAATGTTGAAGGAGAAGGCGACACAATACTGTAATGTTTAAGTACTAAAAGGGGCATAACTCTGGAAATACAAAATGGAGTTACCTACTCTTGTCACAGGCACAACAGCAATTGGTGATCAACATGTCTCCAAAGTTTGAACAATGTAGCATGTAAACCTAAGGAGGAGTAGGCGACAGACAGACAGACAAAGCCATAACATAATACGTCCGTCAAAAATTGACGGGTGTATAAAAAGGTATCCAGAGGATAATTTGTGGGATTCTAGCCAACTCTATGGGATATCATCAGCAAAATTCACCCTTTTGGGACCTCATTCTGCAGATGACCAATTGCTAATTTCCAGGCTTGTCAAATACTTACATGCCTCCAACCAGAAGACCCCTCTGGATATGCTAATTTCCTCCATCCATAAAACTAACAGGAACAATATGATATGCCTGTTGAAAATGTCATTGGAGCATCAATAATACACATGCGCCAAATTCAGGAATTGATTTTGATTTTGTACTTTAGAAACTATGTCAGATAAAAGGTTAATTAAGCCTAATGCTCTTCAAGAAACAAAACAATAACAATGTGTGTAATGATAAAAATATGCATAACTGCTTGCAGGCAACTTGAATCCACATGAGAAGGAATTAGTTTAACACTCACACACAATGTGGTGCACTTCTGATAAAGGCAATTTGAACAAAATAAATTCAAACACAGCCAGCTACACCAGTATAATGAGATTTCACATGGCTTTTCACCTTTCCATTACATATAAAATATTCTCTCAACTTTTAATTTTCCCTCAGTTCTCCCAAAGTGTTTCCACTCTATCTGTACCACAAAAATTTCATGAATGTAAATATGTACATTGTAAATGTATGAAGATACTGTATTCTTCTCATTATATATAACATAATGTTCAACTTTTCAATGTAAAAGTAAAAATAGATTGTTTAATTGTAAAACAAATCCTATTTTTTTTAACCTCTTGACTGATTTAGTGACATGATCATTTTCCACTTAGTGAAGCTGCATGTATTTTTGCTTTTGCCAATAAAACTAAGAATATTATTTATTATACATGTATGATGTGATCCTTCTGTTCTTCCGGTTATTAAGCTCATTCATTAAAAAATGGTAATGTTCTGTCCACCAAGTGCTGGATATCAGACACCAAGGATGAGGAATGATAAACATTTGTTGTTTGTGATAGTAGTTGCAGTTTATTTGATTATTATTTCATTAACCCTTTACCCAATGTAACAGCCAAAACCAGCCAGAGCTATTCTCAAAAATTGCAAATTAATTATCATTATTATTTTTTTATCTCAAAAACATAGGTTATGATCCCTCATTGGAATGAGCTCATTGAGCTCATTCCAAGGAGGGGTCATAACGGTAAATCTATGTTTTTGAGATAAAAAATGAAAAAAATTAGTTATTCAGGAATTTTTTTGCAAGTGTTGTCCGCTTTTCATGTTAGGTAAAGGGTTAAATTGGAGCGTGGTAGCTCAGTGGTAGACTGTTGGACTTCTATGCTAGAGCTCCCAAGTTCGATCCCCGTTCGAGACGACCCGCGTTGTGACCTTGGGCAAGGCACTTTATCCCAGTTGCCTACATGGGGCACGATGACGCCATGTACTAAGGCGTACTGCACATGTCTTCAACTGCTGTAACCCTGCTTGATAGGAGCTTAAACAGAGTTAGAATGATTAGGAGCTGACAGTTGCTCGTCGATGCTCGGTGGTTCCCTGCGGGTACTCCGGCTTCTTCCACCTGTAAAACTGTCATGGTCACGATTAACCATCAAGCATAAGTACGTGACCTTAAACAACAATAAATAAATAATAATAAATAAAGGGTTAAATTTGTCATTATTAAATACTTCGAAATCTATTCTTTATCAGACACTGTGGACAAACAATGCATCTTTAACCCTTTGATACTTTTGTTCGTCTTATGACGTACGAAATCAAACAGCGCGTTGATACTTTGTGCTCATTTGTTTTGTTATTATTTTTCGATTTTTTAAAGTTTTAACCTCAACAATTATTTTCTCCCGAATAGAGCTCAGTGACAACCGTTGAGCCAAATGTTATCGCAGCTTAAAATACTAATATAATCCTGCTGTCAAGATTGCTTAACTGGCTGAGTGCCAGAAGCCACTATCAGGGTTTTCAAAAATTAAGGATACCAGAGCAAAAGCCAACACTTTCCTTGCTTATATTTCATATTCAGTCATACACAAATAATATTTTGTTTATATAAATTTGTTTTATTATAAATTATTGGAGAGTGCCTGTAGGCACTCTCCAATAATTTGTAATAAAACAAGTTTTGAATAACAAATTCACCACCAAAAATAATCTAGCCCTGAACCACATAATCACTAATGTGAAAAATATCTTGTTATTTGTACTTTCTGACATTTGAAAAACGTTGAAGAAATTGAATTCCCATTGACGTTTGAATGTCAGGATAATTAAAGTCTGAAAGGGTTAAGTTGTAACATAATCACAGGCCTTGGGTTGCACGGTAATTCGTTATTTTACCAAAACTCAGTATTTTTTTCGATACCGAATAAATACTGAGCAATTTTCAACTTGATCGGTATACCAACTTTCATGGTATTATCGAATTTATTTATTTATTTATTTATTGGTGTTTAAGGTCACATACTTATGCACAATGGCAAATCGTGACCGTGACAGTTTTACGGGTGGAGGAAGCCGGAGTACCCGGAGAGAACCACCGAGCAACGACGAGCAGCTGTCAGCTTTCCAACATCGTAACTCTGAACTCTGCACCGCAGCACAGGCAGGGTTAGATTGGTTGAAGACATGCGCACCATCGACGTGCAGTACGCCTCAGTACACAGCGTCATCGTGCCCCCATTTAGGCAATCGGGGTGAAGTGTCTTGCCCAAGGACACAACGCGGTTGCCGCAGGTGGGATTCGAACCGAGGACCTCTCGGCTTGCAGCCTGCACCTCTACCAACTGAGCCACCGCGCCCCCGTATTATCGAATAAAAAAGTCCATATGTGCCACGAAAATGCGAAATGAGATGTATGTGGGGCTAACCAATTGCATCTCATAACAAAGTAAGACTGAAAAATTACATACTTTATACTAATGCACTCACGTTTATCCGTCGAAATAAGCTTCCATCGAATGGTGTGAAACTGGTAATTGATAACTTCGCAAATTCAATGCATGTTTATTATCGGACATGCTGTTCCATTGCCCGTAGCACAATTAAGAGAACAATAATTTAATGCTTCTTTATTCGAGTACATCCTGTCTCAATGTATTCCATATAAACTTGATTAGCATTCTGCCACCAACAATAGAAAAGCAATACTGGTGTTTTATTAGCTGCAAGTGAAGTTGAAAATAAATGACCGAAGTTTTTTTGTAACAAGCATTTTACTGACAATCGTTTTTTAACAATTTTGTTTGGAGTGAAGAAATTCATAAAAAGTTAAAAAATACTTTGTCTGTAAAATGCTTGCTGAAAAAACAACATTCGTTCTTCATCGAAGCACAGGCATCTGGAAACTTGATCTAAAGAGATATATCACCCTTACTTCAAAATACCCCCTCTTATATATTTAATATACATGTGTATATTATCTATATAAGAAAAGGTATTTCGAAGTATGTGTGATATATCTCTTTAGATCAGGTTTTCAGACGCCTGTGATTGAAGTTCCCCTGTCCAGCTGTCCCGAAAATGTAAAGCTGATGACGCTCACGGTATTTAATCATATCGCGGTATTTTATTTTATTTTATACCGTACTCGGTACTGAAAAATCAAATATTGTGCAGCCCAACACAGGCCTTATGGAAGCCGCTGCTTGTTTCTCATTCCATTTAAGTGTCTTTTGTGTTTTTGTTCTTTCTATCATATAGGAAATAGAATCTTTAACTCATCCCCAGTTCATATCCAAATTGACAAAGCATGTCCAGTAAATTAGGTCTGGACCTTGCCAAAGCTTGGTGCAGACCTAATTTACTGAACTTGTTTAGTGAACTTCTATTTCAACTGGGGACTTGTTGATATCTTCGAACTGATATAATTTTTTGACCAATGATATAATTTAGATTTAAAGACTGATCATGTGCCACCTGATCTAGTCTGGTCGATAATCAAATCTCAACACATTTTCCTAAAGAATGGCAAAAAGTTTAGTACATGTACATATGTGTTATGTGCACATTGTGCATGTACAGAATCTTTTATTGCGATGAGACTCATTTTTGGGGATGTATAGCTGTGAGTCGCGCTTGCGTGGCGAGTAGCTATACCTCCACAAAAATAATTGTTAACAAACAAAAAGCCACACTCAACTGATCAAAATAATGGATCTCCATTTTCAATTCTCTCAACTTGACGGCACATGAAGAAATTCCTTCTTCATGAATGAAATTGTACATTGTGAAAAAAAATCATCAAACTAATGCAGCCAAGTATGCATTTTCCGTCAAGCAATGATATTTTAAACCAGATTCAATTCATTTTAAGAGGTCACCAAAGGCACAGATGGCTGGTTTGCGAAAAGAACTAAGGAATTATGTTTTTGTAGTGTGCAAGAATCGCTTTAAATACATGACGTCACTTTTTTGTTCTGGTGTTTTGCATGGTGGATTGTTTATGTAATGGATAGTGCAATTCCCTGCAACATGAAATGTATGTTAAAGCAAACATGATGCATCGTTCATTGCTGTATTATAACTTTTTGAAGGAAATGACCCGTGATTGCTGTACCACTGAAACAGTCTGTTAGGCACAATGTGTGTTCTTTTCTCGCAATGTCATGTGACTTTTTTCGCTACTGCAATAGTGATACAAGATATTTTATTATTGATATTGTTGTTTGCGATTGCATTTTTTGGTAAATGGTTGATAAATTAATATACCAAAGGTATGTCTATATACAGGCAGAGTTAAAATGCCAAGATCTGCGAGAAAGGAGCTCACATTTTCATCTAGAAACATTATGTTATAGTGGTGGTTAAGAAACATCATTCTTCCCCCACTTCCTGTGCAAGATATGTTTGTCTCATGTGAGATAGATATCTATCTCACATGACAGACTTATTAGCATATTTAATGGGTTCACAGACTATTCGAAATTTCTGTCGAAAAGTTATGCAAATACATTGCAGAATTCATAATAAATATCATCGGAATGTGTCAATGTTCATTTCGCTACAAATCTATAACCACTGTCTTGTCGGTGTTGGGATTTAATTTCTTGGTATATACCTGTTACAGAACTTTTGAGCGCACTTTCATGTAAGCAAATCAAGTTTTTTTCAGAAATGGACAACAAAATTGTTCCTTGTAGCTGCACAAGCCGCAAGATTACTTTTGGTGACGTCAAGAGTGTTTTGGTGGAGGAGAAAAAATATCCATGGTAATCTCCAATCAAATGTAACAAAACAATTATTGCTACAAAATCATGCTAAAGTAGGGCTCCCCTTGCTGGTAGCATGGTATCCGTGAAAAAAAATACTCATGTTACAAATAACATCTGAAAAATATATCGTGAAACATGGACAGGGTGTAAATTGAAATACGCTTATGAATTGGTTGATTGATTTGGTCTACACCACCCCATTTATTGCCTAAGGTGACAGAATGCAGGGTAGCCAAGTCTAACAATTTAACAAAGCATTAATTTAAATGTACATAAAATATATAATCTACCAGCTAGAAAAGACTAGCTATTACTAGGAAGTCTATACAAGTTGTCTCCTTTAACATTTAATCCCTTGTGCAGAAGGAAAGTGCACCTCACATAGGTGTATACCAGCTGGAAAAGACTCGCCATTAAGAAGTAGACGCAAGTTCCAGAAAAATCAATGAGGTAATGTCCACTGTCTGGAAGACACCACACCATTGTGTGACAAGAAAGCACCTCAAACATGGCCCTAACATCTATAGGAAAAAATAAGTCTATACACAAAACTGGAGAAAACAAACAGTGGTACGATGAAAAACAAAAAATAGCAACTATTCGGGTGGAAAACATGGGCAGGAAGTGGGTGTGAAATTGCATTGCTACAAATCAGACTTTGAACAAGAGTACCGCCAGGCATGGCTAAATATGCCTGTTAGCCATTTTGAATTGTTCCAACTTTGGTCGAGATCAAATGATCCAAACTGGAGTTATCTGTTGGAAACCAGAAATGTTAATAGACAGTCAAATTCTAAGTTGACCAAGGCCACCACCAGGCTTGGGCTATGTCCCCTGACAGCAAGTTCTTACACTGGACATACTGAAGACTAAAACAACAAATTTTCAAAGTCGAAAAAATGGAAAAAGTGCCATAACTCAGCCAAAACCTAAATTCAAACCTGACCTGCAAATTCATGAGATGAACCTATGTACAAAATTTGGTGTTGATTCGATAACTCAAACTAATTTTATCAGCCAGGCATCCAATTTTCAAAAAAAATGGAAAAAGTGCCATAACTCAGCTAAAAATGGTCAGACAGAATCAAAATTCGAATTTGCCCTGCGTATTCTTGAGACAAACCTATGTACAAAATTGTGGTGTTGATTTGATAACTCAAATTGAAGTTATCATCTGGATACCAAATGCGGAAAAGCATTGAAAGGGGTAGGGGGTGATAACTCCAACAAAAATTACTGGATCCAGCCGATATTTGGAATTCACCTAATCATTGGGGTAAGGGACATATGTACCGAATTTGGTTTTGATTTGATGACCCAAACTTTAATTATCACTCCGGATGAATGGAAGCATGCACACACAGATGGACGCAGCTAATTACAAGAGTCCTCCAACAAAATGTTTTGTGGGGTGACAAAAAGGGCCATAACTCATGAAAAAATAATTGCACGGAACCCATATTCGAACTTGGCCTGTATTACTAGCTGGATAATACACATACCACCTTTAGTTGAGATCAAATAATCCAAACTGGAGTTATCGGTCAGACACCAAAAATGTTAAGGAACAGACAGAAGGATGGATGGACAGGCAGACTGATTACATAATACGACCGTTTTTTTCAAATGGGCGTAAAAAAAGCAGGATGACAAATTTCTTGCATGTACTCCTGTAATTAACTGGATGAATTACATAATACTACACACAATTGACCAATGATTAATCCTAGTTACATAGAACAAAGGGATAAGAAAATTATCCATGAATGACAAGGATCACTGTGCCTTGTCAGGTTGTTATTAAGGGTGAGAACAATACTTGAGAGGAAAAACAGTGCAGTACAGTCATGGCCAAAACTCACAGTGTGGAAAGAAATAAAACTTCAAAACAGAGCAACCCCGTGCATATTCACAAGTCAGGCCATCAGTGTGCTGCTGGCCCGACATTTAACACTCTCCAGTTAATCAGTGTGAACAGACACCACAGGAACTTCATCCAAGTATATTTTAATTTTCTTTAATGATATCTGATTTACTTGTATATGATTAGTCGATGTGAGTTTTCATAACTTGATGAATAATTTTCCTATCATATGAATGTTTTTGCCCATTTGTCAAATAAAAACTTGTGGGCGTGTCCAGGGTGCAATTAAAAAGTAATTACTGCATGTGGGCTGTTAGTTTAATTGGACCATCCATGTTGATGGGGAGGACATTCAGCTAACCATCAAATTCAAGGAAATATCTTCCAAGGATAGTGGTAGTACCTTTCGCGGGGCCCTGGCCAAGACATTGAGTCTGGACAACCTGAAGCAACAGAAAAAGATGATGAGGAAACCACAATCAGCCAGACATCAGGATGCCAGGCAGATGGAAGCTTAGCTTGAGAGGAGAAGAGCTGAGAAAGAGAAACTGGAAAAAGAGAGCTAGGGAGACATCCATCAATCCATCTCCACCTACTTCACTCACGTCAATCCACACCTCACCAAGGAGACTGGAAGGTAGGGAGGAGCCAGAGGAGGAGGTGGACGATATGGAGATCAACCAATCTGACCCTGCATCTCCCATCAGCTCCAACCGATCTGCAGTCTTCGAGTCTGTGGACGAAGATATAGATGGCCACAACACTGCATTTGGTGATTTCATAGAAACACTGAACCAGTACACCATCAAGAACTACAGGACTCTTAAATTAGACTTTAATGGCACCATCATTGAAGACATTAAATTTGTCAACAACTACTACAGCAAAAAGATCCAGGAAGTAATAATCAGCTACAATCTACAACAATGACAGGCATGAGTAAGCTCTCAGAAGACACCAAATCCATCCCTCCTTGGCCACGTCAGACATGATAAGAAACAAAAATCTCATACTACTATTTATTTATTTATTGATGTTTAAGGTCACATATTTATGCACAATTGCTAATCATGACCGTGACAGTTTTACGGGTGGAGGAAGCCGGAGTACCCGGAGAGAACCACCGAGCAACGACGAGCAGCTGCCAGCTCCCCAACATCGTAACTCCGCACTGCAGCACAGACAGGGTTAGATTGGTTGAAGACATGCGTACCATCGACGTGCAGTACGCCTTAGTACACAGCGTCATCGTGCCCCCACACGGGCAATGGGGGTGAAGTGTCTTGCCTAAGGACACAACGCGGTTGCCACAGGTGGGATTCGAACCGAGAACCTCTCGGCTTGCAGCCTGCACCTCTACCTACTGAGCCACCGCGCCCCCTCTCATACTACTAAAGAGGGTCGAAAGGGCTTGCCCCTTAGAATCCCTGCACGTCTTCTGCATGAAAAAAGCATTGTCTTTGGGCTGCTAGTTAGTAGTCATGGTTGTTGTTTAGTGTTCAGTATTCTATCGACTTTGATATTCAGAAGATCTGATGAGCAAATATTCGAATAATATTTGAATATTTTCCAAAATTGGATAACAAAAGTAATATAACCCTAAATAAGAAAAAAATGCACATACACATATGTACACATGCATGTGCACATGCTACGATTATGTAACATGCGATTAATCAATGTAATCCCAAAGAAGCCTAAACTTTTATGGAAGAAAGTTTGTACAAACAGTCACACTGCCAATCAATCTGATAGAGTTGTTCTCCAAATAAGTTCGCATCAAAATGCATGTTCTTGGGCAATGACATTTCAAAAGAAAGGTACAAGATAAGTTTCCCCAACTTGGTTGGATTCTGTCTCAGTAAAGAATAAACAGCTGCACCTTGAGCGTATGATACGCCCGTTATTAATTACAAGAGGGAACCACACAATATGAGTATACATGTGTACTTGTCAGGTTACATATACTTGCCACCAAAAAATCATGAAAATTGCTCAAAGTCCAACATGTGGAAAATTGCCTATATTTTGATGAATAAAGTCCCATAACTCTGGAATGACAAATTGTACAGCGACATAAATTGAAAGGGAGATTCCTTCTATCAACATATACTTGCAACCAAAAAATCATGAAAATTGCTCTAAGCATTTTCAAGTTATTGTTCGACAAGTGAAAAATAAAGTCTCATAACTCTGGAATGACTAATCGAATGGCGACACCAACCAAAAGGGAGCTTCCTTCCATCAACATAAACATCCGATCACAAAATCGTGAAAATCTCTCGAAGCGTTCTCGAGTTATCGTACAACGTGTAAAAAATCCAAAATTTTCTAAGTAATAAAGTCCCATAACTCTGGAATGACTAATCGAACAGCAACACTAAACGAAAGGGAGCTTCCCTCCATCGATACACACCACCTACCCGAAAATCTCTCAAAGCATTCTTGAGTTATCGTACGACATGTGACCGGATGAACAGACAGACGGACAGACGGACAGCGGTATACCATAATACAACCCGTTTTTTTTCAAAACGGGCGTATAAAAACTAAAAATTCTTATTGAGGAAGTGTAACATACCCACGGTGTGAGGTTTGAGTCTCTTCTGTTTCTCAGTTACAATGAGTTCAGCTGTCGAAAATGTCCTTTTTGACGAAATGCTGATCGCAGTCAAGCCAAGGTAAAATTGCTACCTCCTGGCGTTTAGTCTATTTACCCACCAAACGGGATCCTCACTGAGGCCATTGGGTCTGTCCAGTCACCTTCTGTTTCAGACCTCCATAACATTCAAATGACATCAGGAGGAACAATGCCTGAAGCTGTTTCTCTTTCTGCTCCTTCTTAATTTTTGTCTGATCTAGCTCAGTAAACTCTATGATGTTATCATTTTCGGACACAGCAGCAAATGATGTGATTTGATTCCTGAAAACTGTTAACATCTTTGAATTCCTTCTCAATACTGGAAAAGAAACTAAAAGGTTGGGGGAGGTCTGTTAAAGCAGTATATGTCCCCACATTTACCAATCCTCTCCAGCTGCCCACTGCAATGCATTCCATGATGGATCACTGCATGATGACGTTTCACCCTCCCACAAAGAAAAAAAAATATTGTTACTGTTCTCGGAGTACTCAAAGAAGGGGGTTTTAGCCTCCCCATTGGGTCAGTTCACTTGACTTCACATAACATATGAAAAGATATTGATGGCACTGCATAAATCGATGACAAAGAACATACTTTCTGTGATCCCATCTCTTTCAATATCAGGTGCAGTGTTTCCAGAGTTTTGCAAAATGCTGTAGAATTAGCCCAATATCCAGGTGACAGAATGAGTTCATGTAATGTATAATGTACTTCTGTCTTCTCCATTATCAGTCAGAACACTGCAGATCGGCTATCACTATCAAATCTTCAAACATTTTATAGGTACTTCTGCACCTCAAAGGATACTTGTTACACCTTTACTTGTGCTATGCCTTTCCAATAGAATTCAAAAATTAAACGAGACTTACCTGTAAGGTGAGTTTTGATTGGAATTCTACCGACTCATGTAGAATAAGGAGGCTAAGCGAGATGAGCGCATGCATAGGGACATCCTATTCACCACATGAGGGCTTCTGGTCACTATTGATGGGTTGGGTAAACGTTTTTGTGAAAGAACGTGGGCGGGCGCTTAGTCTCCTTAGTCTACATGAGTCGGTAGAATTCCAATCAAAACTCACCTTACAGGTAAGTCTCGTTTAATTTTTGAATTCTACCTCCCATTCTGACCTAAGGAGGCTACACGAGACTTCAAAGCCCACAAGAAGGAACTGAGAGTCTGATCAAACATGCAACTCTTACATGTATATGGTCTAAAGTAAACTGAATTCACATACTTCTCTACTTTGCTACCAACACATAGTCAGCAAATTCTTTTGATTTCTGTATTGGTTTGCAGTAAAACTTTGCAAAGGTTGAAGAATTTGACCAGCCTGCCGATGCCATGATGGTGTTGATGTCACATTTCCTGTGCAAGGCTATACCGGTGGAAGCTGCATGCAAACTATGCAGTTTGAACACTGTAGTATCTATGCCTGTCTTAAGCACAACAGTTCAGACCCAGTGTGCTACAGTGTCTTTTGAAACCCACTGATATGGTTTGCAAAAACTAATAAAAAGTCTCTTGTCTTTATGAAAAGGCTGAGTTCGTTTAATATAGGCATCTAAATATGTGACCACACACAAGCGTGTATCCGCTGGGAAAGATTGCAGTTTTAGAGAAGGTTGCACTCTTCCTGGTGCTGATTGTTTTATCAAGTCATGTATGTGAAATGTATAAGAGCACTCTTTCCCCGTACCATGTAAAAATTTATTAATTTCTCATTCATAAAAGTAATAGTTTGACATCTCTGTCCAGTAACCAGCATGCATAAGACAACTGTTTTTAATTTAGAGTCAATTGTTTCAAACTTAAATATTTTTCTGGTGACAATTTTTTCAAGTAGGTAAGTAAAATGTCTACATCCCAGATATCTTTATATCTAGCTAAAACAGGCCTTTTCACAAAAATGCCTCTGAGAAATCGCCGTATTAATCCATGTTCTCCCACAACAAACTCTTGAGTCTGAAAATTTTATAAATTGCGATAAGGTAGAGCATGCAGTGTTGATAGCACTGTAATGTAATCCACTTTGTAAAAGATGTGTTAGGAATTCAATGACGTTGTTCAGTTTGGAAAATCTGATCCATTTATCCAGATACACTTTGTATTGTGAAATTGAACTTTTTCTCCATGATGAAAAGATGATATCTTGAGCTGCTGATGAAATTCCTGTCTGTCTAATGTTCTCCCTGATAAGAGACAGGCCATCAAAATCGTTTTTCCCTCGAGTGGATGTTTTGCTGCTTGGTCGAATGGCAGCTTCAAAATGTTTTTGGGGGGCAGCAACACTGGCAGATCTATTAGCAGTGATATCAACACTGGAAACCAAACTTGTGTTTCCCAAAAGGGTACAATAAGAATCACTTTGCTCTGGTCATTCATTACTTTTGTGAGCGCTTGTGGGATAAGGCTAAATGGAGGAAAAAGATATAGAAATTTATTATTAGCCCAGTTTAAAGCCAAGGCATTTACAGCCAGAGCACCTTGATCTGGTTGCCACGAAACATATGGTTCAAATTGGAAATTCAATCGTGATGCAAACATATCAATATTGGGTAAGCCCCATTTCTTAACAATCTCTGAAAATATTTTTGGCTCCAGTTTCCATTCTGTTCTACTGTTTCTTAATTGGCTTAATCTGTCAGCCTCCACATTACTTTTACCAGCAATATGCGTTGCCGACAACCAAATTTTCTTGGGAACACACCAGTTCCAGATTTCTCTAGCCATAAAATTACAGTTACATGAGTGGGTCCCTCCCATGTTATTGATAAAAGCTATGGCTGTGACATTATCCATCTGCAGCTGTATATGTGAATCAGAAATTTCACGACAAAGGGCCTGCAAAGGCCTTCAATTCTAAATAATTAATATGAAATTTTGCTTCCTCTAAATTCCATCTGCCCCCTGCAGTCCTATCTTTCCAAACAACACCCCAGCCCGAGCCAGATGCATCTGTTTAGATAATTATTTGTGGATTACCATGAGAAATATGTCAGGGCTTTGGAAAGCATGTGTTAACCATCAGGTAATATCGCATTTGGCATCCTTAGATAGTGTACATGTAGTATCAAAATTACCAATAGCCTGCACAAGTACTTCACTTCTCTCAATTTCCAAGTGTCGATAATGTAAAGCTCCATATTCGACTCCTGGACAATAAGAGACCATGAGACCAATGAGTTTGGCTATGTGGCGAATGGAAGGTGCAGAAAGAGCAAAAATGCTCCTCCCGAAATTTATTAATTTCTCATCCTTTCCAGTACTGATAGAAACCGTCATGTTTGTAGAATCGAGTATGAACCCCAAATATTGTATTACCTGTAATAGTATTGTAATAGATTTTTCATATGAAATATAGAACACAAGCTTCTGAAGCAGGTCACAAGTGCCATCTACATTAAGCTTACAATCATTACATTCTTTTGCTGTCAAAAAGAAATCATCCAGATAACCACTCGATAGAAAACTTTGTGCCCTCAATTTTGCAAATACAGGTTTTAACAATTTTGTAAACACCCTAGGTGCACATGCCAGGCCATTTGGAAGAACAGTAAATTGATAGAAAGTTGAATGATACCTGAACTTTAAATATTTTCTATAGCTTTTGTGCACCGGTACTGAATAATATGCATCTGTTAGGTCAACTGAAGTCATAAAGCAATTCGGTCTCATCAATTCTATGCAAGACTGCAATGTAATCGATTTTAAAATGCTGATATTTTAGAAATTTGTTGAAATTTTTCAAATTCAAAATTAGCCGAAAAGATCCGGATTTTTTAGGGCGGAGAAAAATATTAGATATAAAATCTCCATCCTCCTTTATACAATTTTTCAATGATTCCTTTATCTGCAAAATCAATTATCTGAGCTTGAATGCCTGATTTCTCAAGGGCTTGAAACTGAATTTCTTCAGGTTCAACAGGCTGAAAAGGCTGTTCATCTAGTTTGAATGTACAGCCTTTTATGCGGGAAAGACGCCATGGATCACTACTTAAAGATTGCCACATATTATACTTAAACTGAATATTGCCAGCTTTAAAGTATTTGCATTTGTACTATATACAAGGTTACTGCTGCCAGTCGTGCTACTTGTTACTGTTTCTTGCAGTCATTTTTGTAAGCATTCGTGCCCTTGTTCTGGAACCCAGCTGATGTGTTTTTCTTGGAGTTTGGGTATTGTTGGCGGTACCCTGTTCGCTGGCCTAAAAAAGGAAATTTGCGCTGTCCAGATGTGTGGTAGGGCTGATGTCTGACTGGAGTTCTTGGCTTAGTAACCTTGGTGGTGAGCCGCTTCATTTCAGACAGGTCTTTGATAGTTTGTGCCAAGTCATCCTCAAACAGTTGTGTGCCAATGGGATCCCGTTCATTGAAAAGGGATTTATATTCTTCACTTAGTTCTGGCTTGAACAGCATTTCGCTCCTCACATCCAAGTGATGACTTAAGTCAGCTAAGAGCCCAACAGCATCTGATAGGCTCCTCATAACTTTTATGGGGGTCAGGTGTTTCAATGGAGAATGGTTGAAATATGGTAGTCTGTTTCCCTCTCACTGAGAACCCTCTTGGTCGAACGAGCGATTATTTGAATACACTACATGCACAAGATATTTGAATATTTCAAAATAAATTACAGTTCAGTGAATATTTGGACTGAACACTATTGTTTTTCAATTCACATTATTTTTTTTCCAGTAATCGAGAAAGCTGGTATTAGACCATGTTGGAAATAATAAAACTGTCATGTGTGAAGTTGATGTGTACAAAAGCTGATATCACTGCAATACTATAGATGATGGACACACCAGATGCACAGGGGTACATTATGATATGACCAAACACTGAATTAAATTATACGAATTGAAATGAATTATCTGTTGCTTTTTAGAATGTGAATGTGGGAGAGGAATGTTAAGTTTTGTATAAAGTTCTCCTCATACAAAACTTAACACGCTCATTCCACATTCATACTCTGATAAAGCGACAGATAATTCATTTCAATTCTTATATTTATTTATTGGTGTTTTAAGGTCACATACTTATGCACAATGGCTAATCATGACCGCAACAGTTTTACAGGTGGCGGAAGCCGAAGTACCTGGAGAGAACCACCGAGCATCAACGAGCAACCGTCAGCTCCTCAACATTCTAACTCTGTTCAAGCTCCGCTCAAGCAAGGCTACAGTGGTTGAAGACATGTACACTATCAGCATGCAGTATGTCTTAGTACACAGCGTCAATGTGCCCCCATGTAGGCAATTGAGATAAAGTGCCTTGCCCGAGGACACAACACGGGTCATCCCGGATGGCGATCGAACTCGGTACCTCAAGCATAGAAGTCCAACAGTCTACCACTGAGCCATCGCACCCCATTCAATTTTTATATAAACTTTATGTACAATTTTATATATTTCAACTTCAAATGAAACCAGAAACTAGATGTGGATAACTCACAGACTTAACTTAACCTGTGACAAAACGGAAACACAATAAATCTGTTTAATCTGTGTTTACTGTTTTTTTATGTTTAAGGTCACTTTCTGCAGGAGTGGCTACATCACCACTGCAGCGATTTAAACGTCAGGTTTACCCAATACATGTAATTCAGAATAATGTTCAGGCTCGTCACTGCTCTGGTACTCCAGCGTCTTGAACCCATAAAACTGCCCAACACAATCATCGGATATGACTCTGGCTATCGAGTGTGTCATTAAACCCCAATAAAATAAAACATTCAGGCTGCACATTTCAGACGATTTTGAGCCAGGCATTGGTTACCAAGTCTGATTTACCAATTTTTACCAGTAAAAAAAAACTTGTCCACTGTGCTGTAAGCAGGCTCTGCTCAATATCCTTTTTCCTCAAATATGACTTACTTCTGAGAAAAAGTGAGGATTCAAATGCCACCTGCAGCTCTTTTTCTCCACAACAACTGGTAAGTACTATTAACTGGTTGAGTGCTAGAAGCCGCTATCAGGACTCCACTGAAAAGTGATGAAAGCCACTATAGTGGCTTTACACTGTTTGCTTTAATTTGTTGTTGGCTCAGCAGTGGAAGAAAAATATTAAAATAAACGTGTCTTGTTACAATTTATTGGAGAGTGCCAAATGGCACTCTCCAATAAATTGCAACTAAACAATTATTTATGAGCATCATCTTGCTAAATAATGGCTCCTTTTGCATGTGGTGTGATACTTTTTTAAAAAAAAATACCTGTGTTACATGACCATTAATTGTAAAGTAATTTAGCACTCTACCAGTTTATGGCAGATTGTTGTCTTTCTTTATAAGTGTTTACCACGTGACCCAGAACAAATAGTACATGACACATGCAAAAAAATGACATGATTAAATAAAAAAAAATAATTTAAAATTACCAAAAAATAAAGCTTATTAACCTTCATTGGAATGAACTTGTTCTGTTGAGCAGGTCTTAAGCTGTGTTTTCAAGGTAAGTATTGAAAAATAATATTTGAAGGGTGACTTTTTGTGAATAGCACTGGAGTTATGGCTTTTATATTAGATAAGGATTAAGATAGCTTTCGGCATCTCTGGTCATATCCTGACATAGCTCAAGTATAAAGACAACTTCAATCAATTGTTTATATTTGAAGGTTTCAACTTTTTAGTCCCTCTTCATTCTATAAGTGCACTGAGACCAAAGAAAATAATACAGTCTATAATTGAAAATTTCATGTTACATAGTGGTACACGAAGCATTAATCAACTAAACATGTTCTTACGTTGCACCTTGAGAAAACTAAAGAGGCTAAATACTGGAAGTAACCAATTAACACCTAGAGATTTTTCAATCAGCTGTTAATTAAGTAATAAATTCAAACATCAGAACAAGTTATTATGAATGTTCTGATGTTTCACACAAGAAAAGGAAACACATGCTCAGAATATTTTGCACAGTGCTTCCTCAAACATATTTCAATTAATTATTATTTTTATCAACAGATAGTTGGGCAGAAGGAAGGATCTTGACTCTGGGTTGAAAGTTAAGCCCCTCCCCCCCCCCCCCCCCCCATCCCTCATGTATACAATTCTAGGGGCTATTTTCTAATTTTAAGGGACACTTGTAAAATGGGCTACATTCACTGTTCTGTGACACACAAATGATGCCCTGAATGGTATCGTTTTTTTCAGTACTCTCAACAGGAAAATAGACCAGGTTTTTTTAGTTGTGGGGAGATTCAGCCATACTTTAATCTTACAGCCCTATAGGTCTAAGTGATTAAATTATTACTGATCCCTTTTCCTGATTTGGAGTTCATTTGGTTGCCTGTTCATGGGCAGTCAACTTTTCTGCTGGTATTAAAACATATGTCTATTAGCAAACTCACCAGATCTTTGACCAAGAGTCATTTTGTGGAAAATTGAACAAAACTGCATGTTTTCTGCATCAAGTCAAACACTGACTGAACAAGATCAAATTATAACAAATCTGAATTTTGTGAAACATCCTTTTTGGTTTCTAGTGCTGGGATTCTTTTGGGTCTCTACAGGGGCCAAATATGAGCCAATCAATCGAGCTGCCACAGGCATTTGGGCATGATTTTCCCCAATTTAAACAAAATTAAAGTGTCAATGAAACTGCAGCTCAACTTCACAAAGAAGGGACTGAACTAAATAACTAACTGTAGGATGTACTATAGAAATTGTAGCCAATTTAATAGCAAAATCTGAGATGGCCGCTGGCTGCCATGATTTTTTAACTAAACTATAAAAAACATGATAGCTCCCATGTAGAAATCACCCTAAAGCCACATAACAGAGTCGAAAAAGACGGAGTGAGAGATGCACCCCAAAGGGTGATTATGCTAAAGGAATTGTTTGACAATTTATATGCCAAATCCAAGGTAGAGGCGGTGGCCACCTTTTTCAAAAAAATTTGATAGCTCCCATCTGCAGTACGTGTAGAGTGTATTATCACCAAATCACCCGCAGAGTGGAGATTCCACTCAAGCAATAAATGCAAATTTGTTGCATAGCATAACAAGTACAAGAAAAGTTCCAGCCAATGGACCTCCGGGTTGAACCTGGAGGTCCATTGGCTGAAACATTGCTTGTGTTTTTTGTCCGTATGGACAGAATTTGAAAGTTATAGTTTGGGTGATAACTCCACTCCGTGGGCAATTTTGTTACAATCCACTCTCCACGTACTGTAGGTATTACACCAAAGCTATCTATATTAATGTATGAAATTTGAAGAAGATAAGGTGAGAAATGTGGTCTGTGGGGTGTGCTAATGGAATTGTTGACAATTTATATGCCAAATCGAAGATCGCCACCAGCACGTTTTTCAATGAAATTCAGAAAAATTTGATGGCTCCCATCGAGACGTCACACCAAAGTTACATATAAAATTTGAAAAAGATTGTGTGAGAGGTGTGATCTGTAGGAGGTGCTAATGAAATTGTTGACAATTTATATGCCAAATCCAAGATGGCCACTGGCAGCCAAGTTTTTCAACAAAATTCAGAAAAAACTGATAGCTCCATCTAGACATTACAAGTAAGCCATGTATGAAATTTGAAACTGATCAGGTGAGAAACTGTAGGGTGTGCTAAAGGAATTGGGGATAGACAGAGGTAACTATGGACGTATAGACATACGGATGTATGGATGGACAGATGGGTGATGGATCACAACCCATCCCAATAGCTCACACTTAATATTGTCAAGTTGAGCAAAAAATGTCCCAATCTCAGTCCCAATTTAAACAAAAATTTAATTCACAATGTGTGCACTGAACTGAGCACTCACGAGCCCTCAGAAAACAAATAATTACTAACCAGACAAAACATACCCAATGAAGATCAATTTCCTATTTAGAAGGGTCTCAGCTCAGAAAGTGACTGACTCAGTACCAAAATATTCTATGTAAACTTTAGGCTGAGAAATACAGAAACATCATTTTTTTCAATGATTTAATGACAAAAATCACAAGTGATACTTGAGGGGGAGAAAAATTAAATGTTTTAATACAGTATGCATCAGGGTAAAAAAATTGGTAAGAAATGTTTTTAATTTCAACCGGATATTTAACCCTTTGCAACAGGTGCATCAATTTACAAACCTAGACCTTCAAATTATGCCACAACATATAAATCACAGTACTCTCTACTCAGATAGCTACTCCAGAAAATGATACTTTCAATGGGCATACCATAAAATTTAGTATAATTTACTTTGAAATAAAAGATGTTATTTGATGTATACATATAGATAAATATAATCACATCATGCTGGCCAGAGGTGATTCTCACTGTATTAATAGTGCAACAAACTCCACAGCAATTAACCTGCAAGTTATTAAAAGGTGACTGACAACTAAATACCTTTACTTTTTCTTCTCCTGAGTCGCATTGTGTCAATGTAAAAATAATCCGCACATATGTCCTGTTAATGAAGTTATGATGTATCAGTTCATAATAATAAGGAAAAAAAGCCAGCAGAGCACAATTATTGTTAGACAAATAATAAAAATTGTGTGAGAAAGTAAAACAAACAATCTAAATAATCTGTTTAAGAGCCAGGTTTACAGTAGGAAAATATTCATAACACAGAGAATATGATAACCTGAGGGCAAGATGTCACCTTGCCTGGGTTGGCTAACTACAGTCACATGACATCATTTATTTATATTCACCTGACAGAAAGTATGAACTTCAAAGATGATACATACCTGGGATTACAATGCCTTCACAGGTATTGTCCTGGTACAATAAGAGAAACACTCCCCGTTGACAAGTCTATAGTAAATAAAGTATGTGTTGGTTTCTACTGATGATTATGAACAAACAGAACAATAAAAGTATTTGTAGGAGCCTAGACATCACAGGATTCCATTAAATTTGAAAGGATTAAGTAACAAGATAAGTAAATTAAAGTTTAGCCATCATTTCTCCTCATTAATTTCCTCTTAATGTTACCTGACCTACTTTTTATAGTAATTATGTGTAAGCATGGGGCCTAGTTTATGCAAGCTGCCACAATATTTCACAGAAACCACACCTTTCATTGGTTATAGAATTTAAAATTTAACCTAATGTGACTAGAACATGCAACAGAATTTAAATGGCCTGCATTAATGTTTCACCAAATTCATTCTCTCTCACATTTAGCAATAAATGATGCACTGAATGCTACACAGAACTGTCTGCAATGCTTTGGAATTGCAGATGGTGCATTGTTGCACTTAAGGGACAAAATTTTCTAAGAAAAAGTCTTAATTCTATAACATACATGTAACTGGGCTGTAAATAATATTTAACATTTTACCTGATGAGCAAAAACGCTTTTTTTAAAAAGTAATTTAAGTTTTCATTTTTGACTCAAAAACATACATGGAACAAGCTTAATGAGCTTGTTCTAATGAGGGGCCATAAGCTATGTTTTGGAGGCAATAACGAGAAATACAATAAAAAGAGAATTTGTGACTTTTAATAATAGCACTTACTTTATCTAACAATCAACTTAATTTGCACCCAAAAACTCAGTAAAAACATTTGTATCAGCCCTCAATCTGATTCCGCTTCAGACAGATTCAACTTCCGGTAAACACTGAACTATCACATATATGCATTGTTATTATGCATTAAAATATGAAATTCAAAATTTTTACCAATTCCAACCCAATGTAAACTGAAAAATGGGGGGAACAGGCTTTTATGCTGCAATAAGAGCTACATACGACTAAGGGAATACACTTTATGAACAGAAAATAACACATAAATGCATTTAAGGACTACACTGTAATGTAGAATTTATTTCTTGAATCATTTCGGATAACGTAAAGTGTAGCCAAACAGATAATTCACTAACATGAATCTTAATTACAGTAGTGAGGAGTTTCGAAGGGAAAACTAGCGTGACAAGAGCAAAGTGGGCGGCATAAATAAAACGCCCACAAAACCGATATAGCATAAGCAGGGGAAGCAAAACCCACATCGATCCAAGTCAGGACTCCAATGGATGGGTTGAGGTGGGAGGGATTTTTAACAGTTGTCACCTCAATGTATTTGTCAGTGGATGAATTACAAAATGAGATGATCATGTGACCAGAATTTCCTGTAAAATCTCATTGGCCATGACGCCAGCGTGCAAATGGAACTATCCTTTCTAAAACATGATTGAACATTGTGAATCAGTGAAGCATATGGAGCTCCACTGACCCCAAGTTGATTTGGATAAACATTATATAACCCATTAACCCCCAATTGTACTTGAGTGAACCAGAAACATTTTTTGCTGCATAAAGTCAACCATCATTCTTCTGGTTTTGTATTTATGTAATGGGATTGTTAGATAAATGTATTATTCTCAATCATGTTTACAGCCGGATCACAACTCGCCCTGATGGGCTTGTTGCGATCTGATTGTAAACACAACCTTGAATCTGATACAAATTACAGGACGTGCACATGGTCATGATAATGTATATGTATCATTGGTCGAGGGTTAATTAAAAATACAAATGCAGATTTTCTGAGTGGTGCAGAGGCTCCAGTTATGGGAACAATTCCCAATGTAATATTACCTCTCTTTTTTTTCTCCTTTACCAGCCACAATTTATCAATACCCCCAGCATCTAATGTGCATTGAACAGTCATGACAGGAGGTCCTTAAGTCATGAAAATGGAAATGTTACTTTTAACAGATCTTCAAAATCCCCAATTTCTTCCTGACAACAGTGAAATTGCAGATGTTGTATTCCTGGGTTCCATGACCAAAATAATCAGAAATATCCTTGCTTTAGGTAATAGACCACCATATAACAAAAAAGACTGGTTTTCCATGAATTTCATAATTTTTTTTTAATTTGGAGGACATGTTAAAAACTGGATAAAATGTGTAAAAGATTGTTACAGCTATTTAAAGTAACAATGAAAGCGTCAATGACACTGCAGATCAACTTTTGTAAGACAAGTACATGTGTAGTATGTGACACAGCAATGACACACATCTAGGTAATGACCTGATAACAAAGGTACATGTAAAGTATTGTAAAGGTCTGTACATAAATACTGACTGTAGTCTGTAACAAATGTACAGGTAAAGTATTGTAAAGATGGGTGACAGTTAGATGCCTCTAGCCAGAGCCGTATTGAAATATGCATTTACTGTCTATAAGCAGCACTGAATAAATCAAAGTTTGTCTAATTGGCAGCCGACGGCCATCTTGAAATTTTGGACCGCACCCAAAAACACCTCCTGTTCTCGTCCCAAGGTGATAACAAAGGTACCCAAGAAGTTTTGTGAAGATCAGTTTATAAATACAGCCTCTAGCCCGAGCTGCATTGACATGTGCACTTACTGTGTATAAGTAGCACTGAATAAATCAAAGTTCATGTAATTTGCCTAATTTCTGCACTAGAAAAAAAAACGTATTATATGAGATGTATTCCATGTACTAAACATTCAAACAAAAATTTATCCAAATCAGAACCTTCATATGGAAGTTCTGTACAAACAAGAGGCCCCAAGGGGCCTTAATCGCTCACTGGGCAAAGTGATTCAAGCAAAGTGGTTCAAAGATGTATTTGGGGTCACATTCAGTCAGACATGGTTCATCAACACTACAAAGGAATGAAGTCATGAGAGACAAATTTTATGGAACTAGGGCTTGAACAAACTTGAATCTTACCCCCCTAAGGATGCTGCATACCAAATATCAAAATCATTCATCTGCTGGATCTGAAGAAAAAAGATTTTTAAAGAAAATTCCTCATTTTGAACTAAGTTATCATTTGGGCTCCATAGTGAGCCCAAATATGAACCCAGGGACTTGGCTTTAACAAACTTGAATCTCCCCCCCCCCCCCCCCCCCCCTTAAGGATGCTACACACCACATGTCAAAACATTCCGACTGCTGGATCTGAAGAAGAATATTTTTAAAGAAAATTCCTCATTTCGAATTTCGAACAAAGTTACAATTCAAGCTCCCACAGTGAGCCCAAATATGGACCTAGGGATATGGCTTAAACAAACCGGAATCAGATCCACCCCACAATGTTGCATACCAAATATCAAAAGATTCTGCCTGCTGGATCTGGAGAAGAAGATTTTTTAATAAATTTGCCTGAAATGTGCTAAGTTCGAATTCGAGCTTTTATAGTGAGCCCAAATATGAATCCAGGGGGCCGATTTGAACAAACCTGAATCAGATCCACCCCACAATGTTGCATACCAAATATCAAAAGATTCTGCCTGCTGAATCTGGAGAAGAAGATTTTTTAAGAAATTTGCCTGAAATGCACTATGTTCAAATTTGAGCTTCTATACTGAGCCCAAATATGAATCCAGGGGGCCGATTTGAACAAACTTGAATCAGATCCACCCCACAATGCTGCATACCAAATATCAAAAAATTCCGCCTGCTAGATCTGGAGAAGAAGATTTTTTAATAAATTTGCCTGAAATGCGCTAAGTTCGAATTCAAGCTTTTATAGTGAGCCCAAATATGAATCCAGGGGGCCGATTTGAACAAACCTGAATCAGATCCACCCCACAATGTTGCATACGAAATATCAAAAGATTCTGCCTGCTGAATCTGGAGAAGAAGATTTTTTAAGAAATTTGCCTGAAATGCACTAAGTTCGAATTCGGGCTTCTATACTGAGCCCAAATATGAATCCAGGGGGCCGATTTGAACAAACCTGAATCAGATCCACCCCACAATGTTGCATACCAAATATCAAAAGATTCTGCCTGCTGGATCTGGAGAAGAAGATTTTTTACGAAATTTGCCTGAAATGCACTAAGTTCGAATTTGGGCTTCTATAGTGAGCCCAAATATGAATCCAGAGGGCCGATTTGAACAAACTTGAATCAGACCCATACCAAGATGCTGCATACCAAGTATCAAAAGATTCTGCCCACTGGTTCTGGAGAAGAATATTTTTTAATAATTTTTCTATAATTTATACGGTGCTACCAGAGTTATGCCCCACACAGAGCCCCCATGGGACGTGGCCATTTCATTTGAACAAACATGAATTCCCATATAGTGATGAATATCCACATGAAGTTTTGTGAAAATCGGACCAGTGGATTTCAGAGGAGAAGTCGTTTGAAAAATGTTCACGACGACGGTCGGCAGACGGCCGGTGATAAGTTAAGCTCCCTTCGGTGAGCTAAAAACTGATTGCACCTAATTTCGGTATAAAATGGCCACTGGCAGCCATCTTGAATTTTGAACCGAACCCCAAAACACTTGTTCTCGTCCCAAGGTAATAACAAAGGTACCCAAGAAGTTTCGTGAAGATCGGTTCATAAATGCAGCCTCTAGCCCGAGCCATATTGACATGTGCACTTACTGTGTAGAAGTAGCACTGGATAAATCAAAAGTTCATCTAATTTTCCTAATTTATCCACTAGAAAAACACCTGTATTATATGTGATGTATTCCATGTTACTAAACATTCATTGAAAACTTTATTCAAATCAAAACCTTCATATTGAAGTTCTGCACAAAAAACTGATTGTACCTAATTTCAGGGGAGGGGGGGGGGGGCTGTGGCTCAGTAGGTAGAGGTGCAGACTGCAAGCCGAGAGGTCCTAGGTTCGAATCCCACCTGCAGCAACTGCGCTGTGTCCTTGGGCAAGACACTTCTCCCCCATTGCCCACATGGGGGCATGGTGGCGTTGTGTACTAAGGCGTACTGCACGTCAATGGTGCACCTGTCTTCAACCAATGATAATCCTGCTTGCGTGGAGCTGGTATGTTGGGGAGCTGACAGTTGCTCGCCGTTGCTTGGTGGTTCTATCCGGGTACTTCGGCTTCCTCCACCCGTAAAACTGTCATGGTCATGATTAGCCATTGTGCAGAAATATGTGACCTTAAACACCAATAAATAAATAAGTACCCAATTTCGGTACAAAATGGCCACTGGCAGCCATCTTGAATATCGGACCACACCCCAAAACACTCGTTCTCGTCCCAAGGTGATAACAAAGGTACCTAAGAAGTTTCATGAAGATAGATTCAAAAATACAGCCCCTAGCCCGAGCCGTATTGACATGTGTACTTACTGTGTATAAGTAGCACCGGATAAATGAAAGTTCATTTACTTTGCATAATTTCCGCACGAGAAAAAAACATGTATTATCATTTACTTCGCATAATTTCCGCACGAGAAAAAAACATGTATTATATGTGATGTATTCAATGTTACTAAACATTCATACAAAAATGTATTCAAACTAGACTTTATGATTCTGGAGAATCATGGCTTTTCCCGATGAGATTCCATGATTTTTCATGACTCCACAGTGTCTGATGAATTGTTTTTAACTGTCTCACTGAAGTTCCTTCATTGATGTTATGAGAAAGGTGAAGATAGTAGTCTCAAATGACACAGTTTGATAAAAAATTGTTTAGGTAAAAACCATCATTAACGGTGGAGTGGGTTAATGTCAATACCGTCGTCCAACAAGTCAATGACCGACAAAAGGAGTTATGTTTGTTTGACACATACCCACTGATTGCTGTGTCAATTTAAAAATGGTCCATTTTATCTCAAATGTATCCAAAATATTGATGTCTGGCAGCTTGTAGAGGGTTAACAAGTGCCAACAGGAATATTTATTCATGCAACTTGTAATGTCACACCAAGAACAGTGAATGGCCATTTTTCTTTAAAATCTACAAGATGTTTTCAGAGAAATCCAGGGAGAACAGGAATTTTAAGCTTTTGATGGGTATCATTGTTTATCCAGCCCAAAATGGGTTAAGTGTTGTTTTTGGAATACTCTTATTACTTCCAAAAATAATTCTCAGTGAATTCTACTTCCACTTATTTTGATCTCTCCTCCCAACTTCGGGTGCTGTGGGTACGCAAACACAGCCTATTTTATCAATATTTTGATGTTTGAGAACCTGCATAGGGTTAACAAATGCTTACAGGAATATTTTGTACATGCAACTTGCAATGACACACTAAGATCTGAGAATGGCCATTTTTTCCTGAAAATCTACGGGATGTTTTCAAAGAAATCCTCAGATAACACAAATTTTTAACCTTTTGAGGATTATCTCTCTGTAACCAGTTCTAAAGGGTCAATGCTTGGTTTTGTGAATATCTTCATTACTTACAAACATGATCAATGGTGAACTCCACTTCCAATGAAGGAGGTTATGTTTATCACGTAGGTACACATTTTTTGTTATGGTTGCCCAAGAACAGCCCATTTTCTCCAAATATCTATGCTCGGCAGCCTCTGGAGGGTTAACAAATGCTTACCGAAACATTTTGTTCATGCAACTTGTAATGTCACTCGAAGACCTGCGAATGGTCAATTGCTCTTGACATTTTTTTTGAGAAATCCACAGAAAACTGGAATTTTAAGCTTTCAAGGGGGTATATCTCCTTAACCAGTCAAAATGGGTTAAGACCTCGATTTTTTAATACATTTACTACTTACAAATATGTTTCCCTGTCAGTTTTGCGTCCGGTAAAAGAAGTTACGTTTCTCTGTTGTATTCCCATTTGATGTTGTTGTTGTTGTTCAAAAACAGACTATTTTTTTCGAAATTTTGACATTTAGCAACCCATGGAGGGTTAACAAATGCTTACCGGAATAATTTATCCAATCAACTGGTAATGTGAAACCGTCACCTATCAATGGCCATTTTCTCTTGAAACCCTACCAGATGTTTGTAAAGAAATCCAGGGAAAACAAAAATTTTTAAGCCTTTGATGGGTATCACTATTAACAACCACAAAATGGGTTAACGCTTGGTTTTTTGAATACCCTTATTACTTACAATGAAAGTGTCAATGACACTGTAGCTCAACTTGTCAACACAAAGACATGTACATGTATAGTATGTGACACAGCAATGACAAAGATCTAGGTAATGACCTGATAACAAAGGTACATATAAAGTGTTGTAACGGTCTACATAAATACTGATCGTTGCCTGTAACAAATGTATAGGTAAAGTATTGTAAAGGTGGGTGACAGTCAGATGCTAAACTAGAAAAAATTCTTTTGAGTCCCAGAGTGGGTCTGAGTGAACCCCAAAATATTTGTTCTCATAGCACAGTGATAACAAAGGCACCCCAAAACACACTCATTCACGTCCCAAGGTGAAAACAAAGGTACCCAAGAAGTTTTGTGAAGATCAGTTCACAAATATGAGCTGTGTAGAAGTTGTGACAAAAAACTGATTGACCTAATTTCGGTACAAAATGGCCACTGGCAGCCATCTTGAATTTTGGACCGCACCCAGAAACACTCATTCTCGTCCCAAGGTGATAACAAAGGTACCCAAGAAGTTTTGTGAAGATCGGTTCATAAATACAGCCTCTAGCCCAAGCTGTATTGACATGTACACTTACAGTGTATAAGTAGCACTGAATAAATCAAAGTTCATCTAATTTGCATAATTTCAGCACGAGAAAAAACCCCGTACTATATGTGATGTATTCCATGTTACTAAACATTCATACAAAAATTTATTCAAATCAGAACTTTCATACAGAAGTTCTGTACAAAAGACTGATTGCACTAATTTTGGTACAAAATGGCTGCTGGTGGCCATCTTGAATTTTGGACCACACCCCAAAACACTCGTTCTCATCCCACGGTGATAACAAAGGTACCCAAGAAGTTTCGTAAATAACAGTTCATAAATACGGCCTTTAGCCTGAGCCGTATAGAAGTTGTGTACAAAAATCTGATTAGACATAATTTCGGTACAAAATAGCCACTGGGAGCCATCTTGAATTTTGGACCGCACCCAGAAACACTCGTTCTTGTCCCAAGGTGATAACAAAGGTACCCAAAACGTTTTGTGAAGATCGGTTCATAAATACAGACTCTAGCCCGAGCCGTATTGACATGTGTACTTACTGTGTGTAAGTAGCACTGAAAAAATCAAAGTTCATCTAATTTGCATAATTTCTGCACGAGAAAAAAACCTGTATTATATGTGATGTATCCCATCGTACTAAACATTCACACAAAAAATTATTCAAATCAGCGCTTTCATATGGAAGTTCTGTGCAAAAATCTGATTGCACCAAATTTTGTACAAAGTGGCTGCCATCGGCCATCTTGAATTTTGGACCGGACCCCAAAACACTCGTTCTCGTCCCACGGTGATAACAAAGGTACCCAAGGAGTTTCGTAAAGATCGGTTCATAAATACGGCGTCTAGCCCGAGCCGTATTGGCATTTGCTGAAAGTAACACCAAAAAACATCAAAGTTAGTCTAATTTGCATAATTTATGCACGAGAAAAAAACCTGTATTATATGTAATGTATCCTATGGTACTAAACATTTATACAAAAAATTATTCAAATCAGAGCTTTCATATGGAAGTTCTGTACAAAAAACAGATTTCTGCAACGTCGGTATAAAATGGCGGCTGGCAGCCATCTTGAATTTCGGACCGCACCCAAAAACACTCGTTCTCGTCCCACGGTCATAACAAAGGTACCCAAGAAGTTTTGTAAAGATCGGTTCATAAATACGGCCTCTAGCCCGAGCCGTATCCAATTGTTGACGGACAGACGGACGACAGGCCACGGCATAAGCTCAAATTTGGCTTCACCAAAGTTGAGCTAAAAATGGTCTTCGGTGACTTCCACTTCCAGCAAAGGAGATTATGTTTATTTCTCAGGTACACGTTGGGTGATGTGCGTGCCTGAAAACAGCCCATTTCAACAAAATTACGATGCTTGGCAGCCACTAGAGGGTTAATAAATACTCACCGGTATATTTTGTCCATGCAACTTGTAATATCACACAAAGACCTGCGAGTAGTCAATTTTTCTTGAAAACCTACAGGATGTTTTTAGAGAAATCCACCGAAAATGGAAATTTTAAGATTTTAAGGGATCTCTCTCTTTAACCTGTCCAAAATGGGTTAAGACTTCGACTTTTGAATACCATTACTACTTACAACAAGAGGCCCCACGTGGCCTTAATCGCTCACCTGACAAAGTGACTCTAAGAAGTATTTTAGGTCACCTTCACCATGTCATGCCTCATCAACATTAACTGGTTGAGTGATAGATTTTGTTTGAAGTTCAACATTTGTTACCTAAAATTAGTTTTATTTAAAATCATTGGTGTGTGGCCAATCTCCAATGATTTTTAATAAAGCAAATTTATCTCTGCAGACAAACTGGTTTAGCATGAAGCACAAACAAGGAATGTGAAGAGATAGCCTTGGACATCTCTCCCCAACTGTGGATATCTTCCATGTGCTACATGTATATATTTGCATGCAAGAAAACAAAAATTTTCACAAATTTTCCAAAATATTAGTTTTTTTTATCATCATTGGAACAAGCTCAAACAGCTTATTCCAATAGGGGTATGGGAAGATCAGGTATATTTTTGAGACAGAAATGTGAATATATAAATAATGGTGTTTTTTTTGTGAATGATGCTGGAGAATTTTGCGTAAAGATATGGTAAATGGTTTGTTCTAGATACAGAATGATGCAAAAGTATTTAAATTTGATTAGGCAAGTTGTTCCTATAATGCATTTAAAAATTGAAGTAACTGTTTTTTTGCTGACGAACTTTTAGATGTGTGTGTCTGTGTTTGTGTCTGTGTGTGTGTGTGTGTGTGTGGGGGGGGGGGGGGGGGGGGGGGGTTAAGAGTGTTCTTGCAAACAAAATTCCTGAATAAATGGAAAATTTGATTTTTTGTGTGAAAGACATAGTGCGTGAATGTTGATTGGAACAAGCTTAGAGAGCTCATTTTAATGTGAAGTCATAAAGCTGTGTTTTACGTACGAAATTCTGGAATAACTAAAAAATTGCTTTTTTGACTCAAAAAGCATGATGTGCGACCTCTCATTGGAATGAGCTCAAAAAGCTCATTCCAATGGGGTATTTACAAGCGATAAGTACATGTATGTTTAAGAGACAAAAATTAAAATTTGAATAGCGATTTTTGCGAAGAATGCTGACAAGTTTTGGCAGTTATGCTGGTAAAAAGGTAAGATATGCAAAGTGGTTGTTTTTTAGAGGCGACATTTAATTAAGGGGAATTAACCCTTGATTACTGAGGTAACTTCTAAAAGTACTGAAATTTCATGAAGCAATGTGAATAACAGACAACAGTTGCCTAAAAATTTCATGAATAACTAAAATTTTTATTCTTTTGTCTCGAAAACATGGCATATGACCTTTGTTGGAATGAGCTGAATGCGTGTGTTCCAATGTGGGGTCATAAAATTTGAACGGAGATTTGTGTGAATAATGCATTAGTACTGCTAGATTTGGGTAAACGGTTCACCCTGGATACCACCCCTTCTATAGTAGATCTTTTCTGCAAATTTTGCCTAAGATTCTATCAAATTTACAAATAAATATGTTCATGAATCACAATCAGATCCACCCCACAATGTTGCATACCAAATATCAAAAGATTCTGCCTGCTGGATCTGGAGAAGAAGATTTTGTAAGAAATATGCCTGAAATGCACTAAGTTAAAATTTGGGTTCCTATACGGAGCCCAAATATAAACCCAGGGGGCCGATTTGAACAAACTTGAATCAGATCCACCCCACAATGTTGCTTACCAAATATGAAAAGATTCTGAAGCTGGATCTGGAGAAGAAGATTTTTTAAGAAATTTGCCTGAAATGCACTAAGTTCGAATTCGAGCTTCTATAGTGAGCCCAAATATGAAACTAGGAAGCCGATTTGAACAAACTTGAATCAGATCCACCCCACAATGTTGCATACCAAATATCAAAAGATTCTGCCTGCTGGATCTGGAGAAGAAGATTTTTTAATAAATTTGCCCGAAATGCACTAAGTGCGAATTCGGGCTTCTATATTAAGCCGAAATATGAATCCAGGGGGCCGATTTGAACAAACTTGAATCAGATCCACCCCGCAATGTTGCATACCAAATATCAAAAGATTCTGCCTGCTTGATCTGGAGAAGAAGATTTTTGAAGAAATTTGCCCGAAATGCACTAAGTTAGAATTCAAGCTTCTATAGTGAGCCCAAATATGAATCCAGGGGGCCGATTTGAACAAACTTGAATCAGATCCACCCCGCAATGTTGCATACCAAATATCAAAAGATTCTGCCTGCTGGATCTGGAGAAGATGATTTTTTAAGAAATTTGCCTGAAATGCACTAAGTTCGAATTCGAGATTCTATAGTAAGCCCAAATATGAATCTAGGGAGCCGATTTGAACAAATTTGTATCAGATCCATCCCACAATGTTGCATACCAAATATCAAAAGATTCTGCCTGCTGGATCTGGAGAAGAAAATTTTTTAAGAAATTTGCCTGAAATGCACTAAGTTCGAATTCGAGCTTCTATAGTGAGCCCAAATATGAATCTAGGAAGCCGATTTGAACAAACTTGAATCAGATCCATCCCACAATGTTGCCTACCAAATATCAAAAGATTCTGCCTGCTGGATCTGGAGAAGATTTTTTAATAAATTTGCTTGAAATGCACTAAGTTCAAATTCGGGCTCCTATACTGAGCCCAAATATAAACCCAGGGGGCCGATTTGAACAAATTTGAATCAGACCCACTCAACAATGTTGCTTACCAAATATGAAAAGATTCTGCCTGCTGGATCTGGAGAAGAAGATTTTTAAGAAATTTGCATGAAATGTACTAAGTTCAAATTCGAGCTTCTACAGTGAGCCCAAATATGAATCTAGGAAGCCAATTTGAACAAACTTGAATCAGATCCACCCCACAATGTTGCATACCAAATATTAAAAGATTCTGCCTGCTGGATCTGGAGAAGAAGATTTTTTAAGAAATTTGCCTAAATGCACTAAGTTCGAAATCGGGCTCCTATACTGAGCCCAAATATGAACCCAGGGGGCCGATTTGAACAAACTTGAATCAGATCCACCATACAATGTTGCATACCAAATATCAAAAGATTCTGCCTACTGGATCTGGAGAAGAAGATTTTTCAAGAAATTTGCCTGAAATGCACCAAGTTGGAAATCGGGCTCCTATACTGAGCCCAAATATTAACCCAGGGATCCGATTTGAACAAACTTGAATCAGATCCACCCCACAATGTTGCTTACCAAATATCAAAAGATTCTGCCTGCTGGATCTGGAGAACAAGATTTTTTAAGAAATTTGCCTGAAATGCACTAAGTTCGAATTCGGGCTTCTATAGTAAGCCCAAATATGAATCCAGGGGGCCGATTTGAACAAACTTGAATCAGATCTTGGTTCAAATCAGCCTCTCGGTTTGGAAAATAGAAATTTTGGGCGGGGCAAAAAATTTTGCCCCTCCCATAACGACGCCGAGTATAGCCCCACAAACTTCTCTTGAACAAATCTGAGTCTACACCTCAAAAGGAAGCTGCACACCATATATCAAGTCTCTGCTACTGCTGGTTCATGAGAAGAAGATTTACAAAGATTTTGGTGCCCCTTGGGGGCGTGGGACCACCCAGGAGGAGGGGCAACTTCATTTGAACAAATCTGAATTGGCATTAGGTAATAAACATTTAGCCAACATTTGAATAAAATTGGGCTAGTGGTTTAGGAGGAGAAGTCGATAATGTAAAGTTAACGCCGGACGGACGACGACGGACGACAGACGCCGGACGACGGACAGAAAGTGATTAGTAAAGCTCCCCTTGAGCTTCGCTCAGGTGAGCTAAAAATGTTTGCATATAGATAGTGCGCTCGATAAAAGAAGGCACTTTTCTTTGTGGCATACCCATTGGGTGCTGTTGGCGTCCAAAAACAGCCCATTTTATCACAATTTTGACTTTTAGCAGCCCGTGGAGGGTTAACAAATGCTCACCACAGTATTTTGTCCATGCAACTTCTATTGTCACACCAAGGCCTGGGAGTGACAAATTTTTCTTGAGAATCTACAAGACTCGTTTAGAGAAATCCACGGAAAACACAATTTTTTTTAGCTTTATGGGGGTATTGCTGTTTAACCAGCCCAAAACGGGTTAACGCTTGGTTTTTTGAACACCTTTATTACTGACAAAAATGATCCTCGGTGAATTCCACTCCCAATAAAGGAAGTTATGTTTATCTCTTGTGTATTGTTTGGGTGCAGTGGGGGCCTGAAACTGGCCTATTTCATCAAAATTTCGATGTCTGGCAGCCTGTGGAGGGTTACCATATGCATCGCCTGATATGTCGTGTGTATCAAAGGGCGTGGCACATACAGATCTAGCAATGACGAATGTATAAAAAAAATCTACAAGACGTGTTTCGAGAAAGTGCCGATAAACCCCAATTTTGGCAGTTTTTTGCCAATTCTGACGAAGTAAGGGTTAAATCGAAAATTCCGCTTCAGTACATTTTTAGATTTTGTGCCCCTCTATGCGTGTGCAAAATTTCGTGAAAATTGGTTTGAAAATGGCTTCTGAATCGTACGGACAAAATGTGTGAAAAAAAAAAAATATAATAATCCGTAGAAAAACACTAGTCTTTTCCAGAGGGAAAAGCCTAATAATCCGTAGAAAAACAATAGTCTTTTCCAGAGGGAAAAGTCTAATCAGACCTTTCATACAGAAGTTCTGTACAAAAAACTGATTGCACAAATTTTGGTACAAAATGGCTGCCGGTGGCCATCTTGAATCTTGGACCACACTCCAAAACATTCGTACTCATCCCACGATGATAACAAAGGTTGAATTGTTGACGGACAGACAGACAGACAACGGGCCATGACATAACCTCAAATTTGACTCCATCAAAGTTGACATAAAAATTTGACTACGTGAAAGTTGAGCTAAAAATCATCCTAGTTACCTAAATATCAACCTCTCCAGTACTTGCTGTGGTGGTATGTGCCATATTTTGGGTACTAAGATTGCCTAAGCACCATACCAGATACACATAGCTTGCATTATAAGTAATTCAGTAGTCATTAAACAATTAAAATTATGTATCATAAATCCCTCACAGAAATACAATTGTTAAGCCTTTACCTAACACGAAAGGAAGATGACACTTGCAAACAAAATTTTTGAATAACTATTTTTTTTTCATTTTTTTGTGTAAACAAATTAGCAATAATGAAAACTGGATGAGTAATGCTGGCCGGTTTTGGCTGTTATATTTGGGGGGGCGCGATGGCTCAGTAGGTAGAGGTGCAGGTTGCAAGTCGAGAGGTCCTCGGTTCGAAACTCACCTGTGGCAACTACGTTGTGTCCTTGGGCAAGATACTTGACCCCCATTGCATACTGCACGTCGAGTGCCCCTGTCTTCAACCATACTAAACCTGCTTGTGTAGAGTTAGAATGTTGGGGAGCCGACAGTTGCTCGCCATTGCTTGGTGGTTCTCTCTGGGTATTCGGGCTTCCTCCACCCATAAAACTGTTACGGTCATGATTAGCCATTGAGCATAAATATGTGACCTCAAACATAAACTAGAGGTACTGTGAGCAAGCTCACAAAGTGATACCCCCCGCGCCTCAGCTGTTGCGCTTACGAGGACACAACCATATGATGCAGCAACTGAAATGTATAAGTTAGATTATCTCCCCTTGGAAATGTCAGAACGGAATTATATTGCTTCATGCACATCTTCATATGGAGTTCTTCCATTGTGTAAAGTTTGATGAAAATTCTTCAAAGGGTTTAGGAGGAGTTGCGCTTATAAGGATGGACAGATGGACAGATGGACGCACGGACAGGGTGATTCCTATATACCCCCCCCCCCCAAACTTTGTTTGCAGGGGGGGGAGGGGGTATAATAACACTTGCAATATACAGCTATATGTTGTATATTGTGATTGCTATTTGGTCCCTCCTTTTTAATATTGGACTGATTTTCCCCTCTGATTTACGATGAGATGGCACTTGGTGGTAATAGGGCTACCCTCAGACACCTACAGATCGGTTAAAAAATAGAACCTTCTATTTTCTATTTGTGGGTCATTGAATCAATGGTTTCTCTGCTGACCTATCCGAGGTTACAAGCCTTTTTTCCAAGTGTTGAACTATCACTGACAGGATAATGAACTTTTCAGAGATCCAGTAACACTTGCAATATACAGCTATATGTTGTAGATTGCGATTGTTATTTGGTCCCTTCCTTTTTAATATTGGACTGACCTGTCTCGTCCGTTCTCCACTACGAATACAATTCTAGCGGATTCAACCTCACTACAATGTAAAGTGACCATAGAAACTTAAAAATGGATTACATGATGCCGCCTTCAAAAAAACGCCATCTTAACCGCACCATGAAATGCATTGATTTTTCTTGTATAATTCTATTGTTAACATTGTTTGTTTTCCCAAAATTGAAACCTCAGATAAGAATTGTTGTGTATTATCAGGTGTTCTATAAGGTACACTGCAGATATTTTCTAATAGTTGTGATGTTTTTTTCAAGCAAAATATTACTCCATGATCTCATTACAAACGAGGATGATGCATCAGAAATTAGTTGATGCTGTAAAACGTGGGGATGTCTTCTCACGGTGTAGGAAGGCATTTGATATCACTCTCTTGGTAGACACTCATTCGGGTAGTGATGTGGAAAATTTATGGAGAAATGAGTGGGGCTACGACGCAATTTTCAACTGCTACACTAGCTCTAAGTAGAGGGACTGCGATTCTATTTCAAAACACTTTAAGCTACAAAATACACGAAAGGAGGAAAGACCCGGGTGGTAATTTCATTGTACTGGACATAACTATATATGACCAAAGGCTCACGTTAGTGGCTCTGTATGGTCCCAACGACGATAAACCTCGGCACTTTACAAATCTGTTTGATATAATTGAAGAGATGAGTAATGACGCAATACTAGTTGGAGGCGACTGGAATGTCCCTATTTCTTTATGAGACTGATACAATAAATTACAGACATAAAAATAATAAATGAAAGTGTCAATGACACTGTAGCTTAACTTGTGTGTTGTGTTTGATGAAAAGGATAATGTTCAATGTTTATGAAACGATTATGAAATAAGACAAGAATTGTGATAATTGGGAATATGTTCATTTCTGTTCCCTGTGTGCTATGTCTTTGATAAAAATAATATGAGGTGTACACTGTACTAAAGAGCTGAGGGTGGGTTAATATGACCTCACAGTTAATGTATGTGGCCCTCACAGTTAGCGTATATCAACAAAAGTTACCAAGTTACAGTGAAATTATTCCAAAACGAGTCATCCTATCAAGTTACTTTAAAATCCCCTCATAAATATGGCCTGTAGACTGTGCTAAAGGTTTTCGAGCTTCGGGCCCCTGTAGCCATCAGTTTCCCAATTGCGTCCAAAGGGGACGTTCTCATCTAGATATTATATGAAGTCAATCTACCAAGTTACAATGAAATCCCTTAATAAATATGACCTGTAGACTGTGCTAAAGGTTTTTGGGCTTTGGGCTCTGGCAGCCATCATGGTTGAACCAAAAGGGGACATTCTCATCTGGACACTATTTGGAGTCATCCTACCAAGCTACAATGAAATCCCTTCATAATTATGACCTGTAGACTGTTCTAAAGGTTTTTGGGCTTTGGGCCCCCGAAGCCGTCACAGTTGCCCAATCGTGTCCAAAAGGGGACGTTCTCATCTAGACATTATATGAAGTCAACCTACCAAGTTACAATGAAATCCCTTCATAAATATGACCTGTAGACTGTGCTAAAGGTTTACGGGCTTCGGGCTCGGGCAGCCATCATGGTTGAATGATCGCAACCAAAGGGGACAATCTCATCTGGGCATCATCTGGAGTGATCCTGCGAAGTTACAATGAAATCCCTTCATAAATATGACCTGTAGACTGTACTCAAGGTTTTCGGGCTTCGGGCACCTGTAGCCATCACAGCTGACCAATCACGACCAAAAGGGGATGTCATCATCTAGACATTATATGGAGTCAACCTAACGGGTTACAATGAAATCCTTCTATACATACAACCTTTTGCCTATGCTAAAGGTTTTTGGGCTCGGGCACCCATCAAGGCAGGGACCAGCCGTGAGGGCGACTAGGGCGATTAAGTCGCCCTTCTAAGCCCAAAGTCGCCTAGAAAAATAGTCGGGGCGATTACAAGTCGCCCTCTAAAAATTGGCCAAAATGAGAAAAGGCTGAACTGAGTGATGCGAGGTTTACATGAAATTGAAAACGAGTATTTTCAAAAATCGAATGTGCTCGAGTGTGATAAATGGGCATTTTAATTCGTCAAATAAACGTCCATTTATTTGAAATCACACGACAAGCAATTGTCCATTGTCGCTTTCAGCGGATTTTTTTTATTTCTATTTTGTTGCGTTCCAGTCGGAGCTTCAAGTGTCGAAACGAAAATGAGTGACTTACGCGACTCAACAAAACAACCCAGTTTGAAAGTAGGTTACGTCGCTTAGGATGCCGAAAATGTATACACAACGGACATATTTTATAACACATTATTTTCATTTCGATTTGCTGACGACTGTTAACTGTTGGGCTGTCTATTCCCAGAAAAACACGATTGGAATTGAACACACATGAAAAAAAGCTTTAGTGATGTCAAGAAAAGCTTTGTACAGGACACAAGTGTGCATGTGGACGATCTTGAAAAAGGGTCCTCCTAAACATCGGAATGACATGAAATGACGCGGAATGACACTGGAATGCCATAAAAATGATGCGGAATGACATTTCTTTTACAAAATACTCGACCCCAGAATGTATTTTGTTTATTAACTAACAAAGTACCTCCCAAGCAACCTTCTTACATCTGGTCCTGTTCACACTTTCAGACTTAGGAAATTATTAGCTTCGTAGACTTTGTTGAAAGGCAACCACAGGAGGGTGATGGGGGATTGGCACGAAGAAGAGGTGAGGGGTCATGAAGGAGAAGGTAGCAGTGGGGGATTTTCAGTCAATAATTACATTGTGATTTTTTAACCTGGCACAGATGCATCATAGACAACTGGACCTGCATTATTTGTACGTTAATGGAGGACCATAAATTGAAAATATGAAGGGGCGGCGGGGGTGGTACATGAATATTCTTAATTTTCCCCACTTGCCTATGAAGTCTCCCTACATGACTGCAGTCTCCCTATTTTTTCTGGAGGGAGACTTGAAGTCTCCCTAAAATTCCCCCCTAGGCTGGTCCCTGCATCAAGGTTGAATGATCATGGCCAAAATGGGACGTTCTCATCTAGACATTATTTGGAGTCATCCTACCAAGTTACAATGAAATCCCTTCATAAATATGACCTGTAGACAGTGCAAAAGGTTTTCGGGCTTTGGGCACCTTTAGCCGTCAAAGTTGCCCAATCATGTCCAAAAGGGGACGTTCTCATCTAGACATTATATGAAGTCAACCTACCAAGTTACAATGAAATTCCTTCATAAATATGACCTGTAGACTGTGCTAAAGGTTTTCGGGCTTCAGGCTCGGGCAGCCATCATGGTTGAATGATCACAACCAAAGGGGACAACCTCATCTGGGCATCATCTGGAGTGATCCTGCGAAGTTACAATGAAATCCCTTCATAAATATGACCTGTAGACTGTGCTCAAGGTTTTCAGGCTTCGGGCACCTGTAGCCATCACAGTTGACCAATCACGACCAAAAGGGGATGTCATCATCTAGGCATTATATGGAGTCATAAATATGGCCTGTAGACTGTGCCAAAGGTTTTCGAGCTTCGGGCCCCTGTAGCCATCAGTTTCCCAATTGCGTCCAAAGGGGACGTTCTCATCCAGACATTATATGAAGTCAATCTACCAAGTTACAATGAAATCCCTTAATAAATATGACCTGTAGACTGTGCTAAAGGTTTTTGGGCTTTGGGCTCTGGCAGCCATCATGGTTGAATCGCAAAAAATGTTGCCACGGCCAACATTCGTAGAACTTAGTTTAGTTAGACCTCAATATTTCCCTTTGGCACACCCTTCAGGGCACATTTATGATCAGATTGCTTTGAAACCTGGTATGCTTGTTTGGGGAGACCTCTAGATGGGAGCTATCGATTTTCTTCAATTTCTGTCAAAAAATGTTGCCGCGGCCAATGTTCTTAGAACTTAGTTTAGTCAGAAGACTCAATATTTCCCTTTGGCACACCCTACAGGGTACATTTATGATCGGATTGCTTTGAAGCCTGGCATGCTTGTTTGGGGTGACCTCTAGATGGGAGCTATCAATTTTCTTCAATTTCCGTCAAAAAATGTTGCCGCGGCCAACGTTCTTAGAACTTAGTTTAGTCAAACCACAATATTTCCCTTTGGCACACCCTACAGGGCACATTTATGATTTGATTGCTTTGAAACCTGGTATGCTTATTTAGGGTGACCTATAGATGGGAGCTATCGATTATCTGCAATTTCCGGCAAAAAATGTTGCCACGGCCAACGTTCGTAGAACTTAGTTTAGTCAGACCTCAATATTTCCCTTTGGCACACCCTACAGGGCCCATTTATGATCAGATTGCTTTGAAACCTGGTATGCTTGTTTGGGGAGACCTTTAGATGGAAGCTATCGATTTTCTTCAATTTCTGTCAAAAAATGTTGCCGCGGCCAACGTTCTTAGAGCTTAGTTTAGTCAGAAGACTCAATATTTCCCTTTGGCACACCCTATAGGGTACATTTATGATCGGATTGCTTGAAACCTGGCATGCTTGTTTGGGGTGACCTCTAGATGGGAGCTATCGATTTTCGTCAATTTCCGTCAAAAAATGTTGCCGTGGCCAACGTTCTTAGAACTTAGTTTAGTCAAACCACAATATTTCCCTTTGGCACACCCTACAGGGCACATTTATGATTTGATTGCTTTGAAACCTGGTATGCTTATTTAGGGTGACCTCTAGATGGGAGCTATCGATTTTCTTCAATTTTCGGCAAAAAATGTTGCCACGGCCAACGTTTGTAGAACTCAGTTTTGTCAGACCTCAATATTTCCCTTCGGCACACCCTACAAGGCCCATTTATGATCAGATTGCTTTGAAACCTGGTATGCTTGTTTGGGGAGACCTCTAGATGGAAGCTATCAATTTTCTTCAATTTCTGTCAAAAAATGTTGCCGCGTCCAACGTTCTTAGAACTTAGTTTAGTCAGAAGACTCAATATTTCCCTTTGGCACACCCTACAGGGTACATTTATGATCGGATTGCTTTGAAACCTGGCATGCTTGTTTGGGGTGACCTCTAGATGGGAGCTATCGATTTTCTTCAATTTCCGTCAAAAAATGTTGCCGCGGCCAACGTTTTTAGAACTCAGTTTAGTCAGACCACAATATTTCCCTTTGGCACACCCTACAGGGCACATTTATGATTTTGCTTGTTTGGGGAGACCTCTAGATGGGAGCTATCGATTTTCTTCAATTTCTGTCAAAAAATGTTGCTGCGGCCAACATTCTTCCAACTTAGTTTAGTCAGAAGACTCAATATTTCCCTTTGGCACACCCTACAGGGCACATTTATGATCAGATTGCGTTGAAACCTGGCATGCTTGTTTGGGGTGACCTCTAGATGGGAGCTATCAATTTTCTTCAATTTCCATCAAAAAATGTTGCCGCAACCAACATTCTTAGAACTTAGTTTAGTCAGACCACAATATTTCCCTTTGGCTCACCCTACAGGGCACATTTATGATTAGACTGCTTTGAAACCTAGTATGCTTATTTACGGTGACCTCTAGATGGGAGCTATCGATTTTCTTCCATTTCCGTCAATAAATGTTGCCACGGCCAACGTTCTAGATGAGAATTTCCCCATTTGGGCATGATCTGCCAACCGTGATGACTGCCCGAGCCCAAAACCCGAAAACCTTTACCACAGTCTACAGGTCATATTTATTGAGGAATTTCATTGTAACTTGGTGGGTTGACTTCATACATTGATCATACTAGATGAGACAGTCACCTTTTGGGCATGATTGGGCAACTGTGAGGGCTACAGGGGCCCAAAGCCCGAAAACCTTTAGCACAGTCTAGAGGTCATATTTATGAGTTACAATGAAATCCCTTCATAAATATGACCTGTAGACTGTGCTCAAGGTTTTCAGGCTTCGGGCACCTGTAGCCATCACAGTTGACCAATCATGACCAAAAGGGGATGTCATCATCTAGGCAATATATGGAGTCAACCTTACAGGTTACAATGAAATCCTTCTATAAATATAACCTTTTGCCTATGCTAAAGGTTTTTGGGCTCAGGCACCCATCAAGGCTGAATGATCATGGCCAAAATGCGACGTTCTCGTCTAGACATTATTTGGAGTCATCCTACCAAGTTACAATGAAATTTCCTCATAAATATGACCTGAAGACTGTGCTAAAGGTTTTCGGGCTTCGGGCACCTTTAGCCGTCACAGTAGCCCAATCATGTCCAAAAGGGGACGTTCTCATCTAGACATTATATGAAGTTAACCTACCAAGTTACAATGAAATCCCTTCATAAATATGACCTGTAGACTGTGCTAAAGGTTTTCGGGCTTCGGGCTTGGGCAGCCATTATGGCTGAATGATCGCAACCATAGGGGACAATCTCATCTGGGCATCATCTGGAGTGATCCTAAGAAGTTACAATGAAATCCCTTCATAAATATGACCTGTAGACTGTGCTCAAGGTTTTCGGGCTTTGGGCACTAGTAGCCATTACAACTGACCAATCACGAACAAAAGGGGATGTCATCATCTAGGCATTACATGGAGTCAACCTAACAGGTTACAATGAAATCCTTCCATAAATATGACCTTTTGCCTATGCTAAAGGTTTTTGGCCTCGGGCACCCATCAAGGCTGCATGATCGCAATCAAAATGGGACGTTCTCATCTAGATATTATTTCAAGTCATCCTACCAAGTTACAATGAAATCCCTTCATAAATATGACCTCTAGACTGTGCTAAAGGTTTTCGGGCTTTGGGCCCCTGTAGCCCTCACAGTTGCCCAATCATGCCCAAAAGGTGACTTTCTCATCTAGACATTGTACAAAGACAACCCACCAAGTTACAATGAAATTCCTCAATAAATATGACCTGTAGACTGTGGTAAAGGTTTTCAGGTTTTGGGCTTGGGCAGTCGTCACGGTTGGCAGATCATGCCCAAATGGGGAAATTCTCAACTAGACATCATAAGGAGTCATCCTACCAAGTTACAATGAAATCCCTCCACATTAAACATGACCTGCAGACTGTGCTAAAAGTTTTTGGGTTTCGGGCTTGGGCAGCCATCACGGTTAATAGATCATGCCCAAAAGGGGACGTTCTCATCTAGGCATTATACAGAGGCATCCTACCAAGTTACAATGAAATCCCTTCATAAATACGACCTGTAGACTGTGCTAATGGTTTTCGGGTTTTGGGCAGCCATACCGGTTGCCCGATCGCGACCAAAAGGGGACGTTCTCATCTAGACATGACCCCAAACCTGCATATGAAATTTCGTGATGATCAGACAAGAACTGCGGGGTGTAGCCCGTGCTAAAGGAAAATGTGAACAGACGTCACAGACTCACAGACTTCCGCACGCGTGATGGCAATAGCTTATCTTGACTATGTCAAGTTAAGCTAAAAATGAATTAAAAACACGTACTAAAATGAACTAAACAATATCTTTATTTATTTAGCTTAAATATCTACTTGTTTGTAGAGCTTGGCCAATAATCGGTAACGACCAATAACTCGATTATGGGCAAAACATAGGTATTGGTTCGTGAGAACCACGTTGCCGATATTGTCACCGATAAGGTTTTTGAAGAAATTTCCACATATTGCACTAAGTTAAAATTTGGGCTCCAATAGGGAGCCCAAATATAAACCCAGGGACTCGATTTTAACAAAAGTGAATCTGACCGGCCTGGAGATGTTGTATACCAAATATGAAAGGATTATGACTGGTGGATCTGAAGAGGAAGATACTTAAAGAAATGTCCTCATATTGCACTAAGTTAAAATTCAGACTCCCCTAGAGAGCCCAAATATAAACCCAGGGACTCGATTTTAAAAAAAACGTGAATCTGACCAGCCTGGAGATGCTGTATACCAAATATGAAAGGATTATGACTGGTGGATATGAAGAGGAAAATATTTAAATTTCCTCATATTGCACTAAGTTAAAATTCAGACTCCCCTAGAGAGCCCAAATATAAACCCAGGAACTCAATTTGAGCAAACCTGAATCTGCCCCCCACCTAGAGATGTTGTATACCAAATATGAAAGGATTTTGACTGTGGTTCTCAAGAAGAAGATTTTTAAAGAAATTTCCTCATATTGCACTAAGTTAAAATTCGGGCTCCCATAGGGAGCCCAAATATAAACCCAGGGACTCGATTTGAACAAACCTGAATCTGACCCACCTAGAAATGCTATATACCAAATGTGAATGGATTCTGATGGGTGGATCTGAGAAGATTTTTAAAGAAATTTCCTCATATTGCACCAAGTTAAAATTCTGGCTCCCCTAGGGAGCCCAAATATAAACCCAGGGACTCAATTTGAGCAAACCTGAATCTGATCCCCCTAGAGATGCTGTATACCAAAAATGAAAGGATTCCGACTGGTGGATCTGAAGAAGAAGATTTTTAAAGAAATTTCCTAATATTGCACTAAGATAAATTCGGGCTCCCATAGGCAGCCCAAATATAAACCCAGGAACTTGATTTGAACAAATGTGAATCTGACCCACCTAGAGATGCATTATACCAGTGGTTCTGAAGAAGAAGATTTTTAAAACTTATTTCCTATATTGCCCTTAGTTAAGATTCAGGCTCCTGTGTTGAGACGAAATACAATCCGAGGGGCTTAAATTGAACACACTTGTCTCTGACCCCATTATGGATGCTGTATGCCAAATATAAGAAGATTCTGATCTGTGGTTCTGGAGATGAAATTTTTTTTAATATTTGGAAATATGGTGACTCAGCATTTTTTCGATGCCCTCTACAAAGCACCCTAACAGAACCGATCACAACTTTATTATCAATGGATTCTACTGGTCCTGAGGATGCTTCATACATGTACCAAATAACAGTTCTGTGTTCCGTGTGGTTTGGTAAATATGGGCGTTTGAAGATATTTTATATTTTTAGCTCCTGGGGTTTACACAGGGAACATGGGAAATTTTTTTTAGCAAGAATTAAGTACTTATGACTCAATAATACCACAAACCGAATTTCATTCAAATCCGACCAACGGTACGGAAAATAGAAATTTTGGGTGGGCCAAAAATCTTGCCCCTCCGATTACAAAGGCAAATATTGCTCCACGAACTTCATTTGAATAAACTTGATACTACACCTCAGAAGGAAGCTCCATACCAAATACCAAGGCATTGTACCCACTGGTTCATGAGAAGATTTTTCTAGAATTCTGGAGCATATTCCCTTACCCCCTCCCTATTGAGCGTGGCAACTTTATTTGAACAAACTTGAATGGACATATAAGGACCATGCACATCAAATTTGGTTCAATTTGGCCCAGGGTTTTAGGAGGGGAAGTCGATAATGTAAAGTTCATGACGGATGGATAGACGACAGCGATGGACAGAAAGTTATCACTTGAGCTCCCCCTGACTTTCCGACAGGTGAGCTAAAAAAAATGTTTAAAGTTACCAAAAAAGGCTAAGTAGTTTTAGACTGCTGGTTCACATTTGTCTTTTAAAACTGGGATGAAATGTACTCACGTCTTCCTTGCCATTGAACAGCTTATTAATGTTCAAAGTTCAGAATGACTGTGATGATGGAAATGTTGATCAATTTGGCTTTAGGTATTATCTGTGTCTGAGAGGGACAGAAAAAATAAAACAAACACTCCCTGACTCCCTGTAATGATTTTGTGAGTAATTTCATTATCCAGATGGGAAAACCTGTGATTGCATACCCAGTTGTGTCAACGTATTCATTCCCCGAATTCGATGCACTCCCGAAATTTTCAACTTTCAGTTTCAAATTGGTATGGGTATACTTATTTGTAACGTACGCAACTTAGGAGTTTACTGGTTGAATGTCACTGTGACTTATACAAGTTACCGGTACATGTATATGTAAAAGGCGGAAATTTAGCTGATGCATCTTTTAGGTTGCCCGCAGAATGGAGACTGTTAATGAAAGTGTCAATGACACTGTAGTTTAACTTGACTGTGTGTACTGTTTGATGAAAAGGATAATGTTCTTCAATGTTTATGAAAGAATTATGAAATAAGTCAAGAAATGTGATAATTGAGAATGTTAATTTCTGTTCCCTATATGGTATGTTTTCAATAATAATAATTTGAGGTGTGTTCTGTACTAAAGAAATGAGGCCTGGGTTAATGCGAGTCTCACAGTTAATGTATATCAACCAAAGTTACCAAGTTACAGTAAAATCATTCCAAAAGGAGTCATCTTACAAAGTTACAATGAAATCCCTTCATAAATATATAACTCATAGCCTTTGCTAAAGGAATCTAGATCATGTGATGGTTCGGCAGTCATGGTTGACTGATCATGACCAAAATAGGAGAGTCTTCTAGACATCATACCAAATTACAATGAAATACATGTAGACAGTGCTAAAGGAATCTAGGTCAAGTGGCCTGGCGCCAGTAGCGGTTGACTGATCGTGACCAAAATAGGACAGTCTCATCAAGACTACCAAGTTATCCTTCCAAGTTACAATGAAAGAGCTTCATAAATATGAACTGTAGACTCTGCTAAACAAATCTAGGTCATGTGCCTATGCGGCCATTATGGCCAAAATAGGACGTTATCATCTAGACATTATACCGAGTCATCCTAGAAATTTGCAATGAAATCCCTTCATAAATGCAAGCTGTAGACTGTGCTAAAGGAATCTAGGTAACATGCCCCTGCGGCCGACATGGCTGACTGAACCTGACCAAAATAGGATCTTCTCATCTAGACATCATACAGCATCATCCAACAAAGTTACAATAAAATCCCTCCAAAAATACGGCCTGTAGACTGTGCTAGTTTTTGGGTTTTGGGCCTGCGCGGCCATCATGGTTGACCGATCGTGACCAAAAGGAGACGTTCTCATCTAGCCCTTATACGGAATGAAATCCCTTGATGAATATGATCTGTTGACTGTACTAAAGGTTTACAGGTTTCAGACTCGCATACTGGTCATGGCTGACCGATCGCGACCAAAAGGGGACGTTCTCATCTAGAGATGACCTTGAACTTGCATATGAAATTTCTTGATGATCGGACAAGAACTATAGGGTGTAACCTGTCCTAAAGAAAATGTGAACAGACTCACAGACTTCCACACCCGTGATGGCAATAGCTTATCTTGACTTTGTCAAGTGAAGCTAAAATGATCATAAGATTTATCGGTATCGACCGATAACGTGCCGAAAAATTATCAGTAGTGCCTATTGCATGGGTATGGGCCCAGCTCTGCTTGTTTGTATTGAATTATTAACTCGATCTGTAATCCACTACGACTAAGCAAAAGATTACAGTATTGTATTGTATGTTTGGAAATTCCTCTGTTAATTTTTTGGAGCACCCTGTATGATATACACATCAGAATCAAATCCCTCCATTGACTTTTCAGAGCACCCTCAGAGACTCATTGCGGGGACCTTGTCACAGATAATGAAGTACACTATATATAAGGGAGGGGTTCGGGTAATTTTGTCAAGCTCCAGCTCCAGTGCCACAGTAGGGTTCTTTAATGTGCACAATAATTACTGCACAAGGAACAGCCATTTATACACCCTCACCCGATAGGACAAGCATAGCACCATTCTCAAACATTATGCTATGGAGGAGCAATGTGAGTTGAATCCTCACTGAAATTGCATTACATTTCCCTGACTGGGGTTCGAGTCTGCAACCCTTGGGCTACGCTCTTGGATACTGCATCCACTACACAGTTCAAAAATGGGTTACAATTTCCTCACAGAAATTCACCTTGCCTTCCTGATATGCCGACTAGTTACAGCTCAAAATCGATACACATCGGACTTGACTGAGTTCTGCTGATAGTCCGAAAGGGGAATTCGCATCAGAAAAATACAGAATAAATTGTTCAACCTGTTCTTGTATCGTTCTACCACAGTGCCAAAAATGATACTGCCAATGGGTTCAACACTGCCATTCTTTTGCGAACACAAATCGTATCAACAGTAACCTTTAAAGGCCTATTTAAGGTTGTTTTTTTTTTTTATCTCAGAGCATATGCCATTAACATGCCATCCACAGGAAATCCTGCAGACAATAGAAAAATGACCTGGGCAGAGATTTCTAGTCAAGTTGAGACTGCTTTAACAGGCAGCTAAGACTTGACCACAAATCACTGCTTAGCAACTGGACAGGTTGTAGTCTAGTGAGAATTCGGGAGAATTGACCATGCCCTCAAGGGTTAACATTAACAAAATTGAAAAGAAGATCAGCCCCTTCTTTCATGAAAATGAACACTTCAACTGCTATTAAGCTTCAACAAGTACTTATAAAAAAGCAAATGTCAGAAAATTCAGATGGTTTTGATACTCAATAATTGGTTTGGTTTGTTTTTTTTGCCCCCCCCCCCCCCCTCGCCCCCCATGATACCGGTATCGATATTCGGTTTTCGGTATATACATGTAGCTCAGCTCTAAGGCGATGTGAGAAAGATCCAGTCAGTCATCTCTTAGAATTTGCTGTGGATGAACAGATGCATGTATATGCATGCACATTGGCAGTTCAAAGATTCCTTTCAAGCCCTATGACTCCATGAAAAATAAACAACAACATTTGTTATATACTGAATCTCAAAGAATATCTCAATGAGGTAAAATGCTATTCTCTGCATGTACATTTTTCGAAAATATATTTTAGAATGTCTGTATGTCTGTCTGTCTGTCTGCCTGTCTGTCTGTCCGCTATAGAAATGAATATGGGGCCACCCCGAGTGTCCAAAATGGGTCTACAAGGAGTACTTTTTGATGGCGGAGGTCATCGTCAGGTTTTAAAAAGTGTGTGGGGTGGGGGGTGTAGGGGGGCACCAAAAGTTATGACCAAATTTTTTTTACCGATATACGTCTTCAAAGGCGTCTACTAGGGGTACGTTTTTATCAGGAATCTAATGGTGATGTTTAAAAAAGTATTGGGTGGGGGTGAGGGAATAGAGGGGCACCAAAAGTTAGGACCAAAATTTTTCTCACTGATATAGGTCTTCAAAGGGGTCTACTAGGGGTAATTTTTTACAAGGAATCTAATCGTGAGGTTTAAACACGTGCCGGGGTGGGGTGAGGGTGTAGAGGGGCACCAACAGTTATGACCAAAATTTTTCTCACCGATATAGGTCTTCAAAAGGGTCTACTATGGGTAATTTTAATACTCTCCTCAGCCCGAGCAAAGCCTGGGTAACCCTGCTAGTGTACAGTATAAGTCAAAATAGTTGTAACATAACCGCAATAAACTAAGTATACTGCTGCTCCTGCACTGATAAGATCAGAAACTGACATCATTTTCTGGAAAGCTCTCAGTGAGAGCTTTCCAGAAAATGATGTCAGCTTCTGGTCTTATCAGTGTACATGTAGGAGGAGAAAGATAATAGTTTATAGTGGTTATCCTTCAACTTGATTTGAGTGGTACTATAATACTCAAGCCCAAACATACATGCACATGTAGGCCTTCCTAGACTAAGAGCACTGCTTGGCTTGAACTGAATCTGAGTCTAAGGCCAACAAAGAAGACCCTTGTCTGTTTCTTGTTATGCACAAAAAAGTTCCAGGTTGCTGCATGTACATGAGGAAGGAATACTTTTGAACGACCATTTTTCTTTTGGATAGTGAAAATTCAAGGGAGGGTTTCCATGTTTCAGACTGAGAGCTTTCTACAAAATGATGTCAGCTTCTGGTCTTATCAGTGTAAATGTAGGAGGAGAAAGATAATAGTTTATAGTGGTTATCCTACAACTTGATTTGAGTTGTACTATAATATTCAAGCCCAAGCATACATGTACATGTAGGCCTTCCTAGACTACATGTAAGAGCACTGCTTGGCTTGAACTGAATCTGAGTCTAAGGGCCAACAAAGAAGACCCTTGTTTGTTTCTTGTTATGCACAAAAAAAGTTCCAGGTTGCTGCATGTACATGAGGAAGGAATACTTTTGAACAACCATTTTTCTTTTGGATAGTGAAAATTCAAGAGAGGGTTTCCATGTTTTAGTTCTAAAAGCAAATATGTGAAAAAGTAAAATAAATGCTCATTACCTAATCATCGTGAATAGACTGTTTGCTCCACACAACTGAAGCACATAAAAATTTGATAACCAGTGCCTTGTATGCAAATTAGGTCAACAGACTTAAAGCCACTGGTATGTGAAGAAAAACCCAAACGCCCCTATATAGCCTGTCCACATCATCGGCTACTCGCTGTCTAAACAGTTTGTCCCGTTAGAGAGTTGGAAGTGAAGGTCAATAATCTTATTTGGTTTGAGTGAGCGTACTGGCAATAGGGTAGTGGGTTCGGATCCCCGAGAACCTCAAATTGGAAGGTGACTAGGAATTGTGCAAAACAACAAAAACTTCGGCTCTTTGTTTGCTTAGAGATGAGGGCATATTTATGGTAATACTGAAACCGCAGTTTGATGGTTGTTTTAGAAAAAAGAAAAAGAAACCCAAACAGTCGCTGGTTTGGGAGCAGCCTCAGCATATTATCCATAATGGTTACAAAAAGGAAATGAAAGAGTCAATGACTCTGTAGCTCAACTTGGATATGACAGGAATTAGTACTTGCTGTGACCAAGACAACTGAATAATGAATATGACAGGAATTAGTATTTGTTTTGGCCCGGTCAACAATAATAAAAGAATTACAAGGTGACTGTAATGGACTACAGATTAAGACCAATCATTGTAGATTATTATTTTTGTGTGGAAATTTTCAGTCCCAAACAAAATATTTTCAGACTAAAATTTTTTCTTCTTTTTCTTAAAATTGACCAAAATGCATCAAAACACAAAAAACTAATTTCCGGATTTTGGTCCAAAATTTTCTAAGTCCCACCCGGACCCCTAATTTGCATAATTTATTCACGAGAAAAACTCTGTATTATATGTAATGTATCCCATGGTACTAAACATTAATACAAAAATTTATTCAAATCAGATCTTTCATTTGGAAGTTCTGCGCAAAAATCTGATTGCACTTAATTTTGAACAAAATGGCTGCTAGCGGCCATCTTGAATTTCAGACTGGACCCAAAAACACTCCTTCTCGTCCCACAGTGATAACAAAGGTACCCAAGAAGTTTCGTGAAGATCGGTTTATAAATACAGCCTCTAGCCCGAGCCGTATTGGGATTTGCACTCGCAGTGCTGAAAGTAACACTAAATAAATCAAAGTTAGCCTAATTTGCATAATTTACACACAAGAAAAAAACCTGTAATATATGTAATGTATCCCATGGTACTAAACATTCATACAAAAAATTCAAATCAGAGCTTTCATATGGAAGTTCTGTACAAAAAACAGATTTCGGCATCGTCGGTACAAAATGGCTGCTGGCAGCCATCTGGAATTTGGGACTGCACCCAGAAACACTCGTTCTCGTCCCACGGTCATAACAAAGGTACCCAAGAAGTTTCGTAAAGATTGGTTCATAAATATGGCCTCTAGCCCGAGCCATAGCAGCTTAGCACTTACAGCTCTGAAAGTAACACTAAATAAATCAAAGTTAGTCTAATTTGCATAATTTACGCACGAGAAAAAAACCCGTATTATATGTGATGTATCCCATTGTACTATACATTTATACAAAACTTTATTCAAATCAGAACTTTCATACAGAAGTTCTGTACAAAAAACTGATTTTTGCATCATCGGTACAAAATGGCCACTGGCAGCCATCTTGAATTTCAGACCACACCCAAAAACACTCGTTCCCGTCCCAGGGTCATAACAAAGGTACCCAAGAAGTTTCGTAAAGATTGGTTCATAAATACGGCCTCTAGCCCGAGCCATAGCAGCTTGGCACTTACAGCTCTGAAAGTAACACTAAATAAATCAAAGTCAGTCTAATTTGCATAATTTACGCACGAGAAAAAAACCCGTATTATATGTGATGTATCCCATGGTACTAAACATTTATACAAAACTTTATTCAAATCAGAACTTTCATACAGAAGTTCTGTACAAAAAACTGATTTTTGCATCATCGGTACAAAATGGCCGCTGGCAGCCATCTTGAATTTCGGACCACACCTAAAAACACTCGTTCCCATCCCAGGGTCATAACAAAGGTACACAAGAAGTTTCGTAAAGGTCGGTTCATAAATACGACCTCTGGCCCGAGCCATAGCCAATTGTTGACGTACGGACGTACGGACAGACGGACGGACGGACGACGGACCATGACAATAGCTCAAATTTGACTTCGTCAAAGTTGAGCTAAAAATCCACCAATATGTTTTTTGAAAGCTGGGAGTCATCCATCAGCCTATAAGGGAGAGTGGATGCTTAATATGTACTTTGAACAAAGAAGTTATAGCATTTGGAAGATAAACATAAAATATTACAATGTATTTTTATATTTCAGATAAAAAAGCCTCAAAGAACATGCTACAAACAGTACAAAAAGCCTCAAAGAACATGCTACAAACAGTACAAAAGTACATATCGGTATTTAACAAGTGCACCGCCAGGCAGTGGATCAATATACATTGTACGGCCGCCTATGAAGAAATTGCACTTGTGAAGAAATTTTTAGCTGAACAAAAGGTCAATAATTCCTTTAAAAATAATTGTACATTCCTGGCTTACAACCCATTAAACTTCCAGACAGTTGCCATGGCGGCCGCCATATTGGACATGCCAGAATGTCGATTATCGAAAGAAACCATCCTCTAGTTATGATAAATCAACCATAAAAAAAACAGTATCTGTTGTATGTATTGTTTTCAAGTTATCATGTGGACAAACAAAAGTTAATGGAGGAATGGACAGACAAACAGATGGATAGACAGACATTGCTTCTGGTTATTGAAAGGAACCATCCTCTAGTCATAACTGATCAACCATAAAAAACAGTATCTGTTGGTTTATCACATGAACAATCAAAACTACTTGAAAATCCAAGATGGCTGCCATGGCAGCCATACTGGATATGCCAGAATGCTGGTTATCAAAAGCAACCATCCTCTGGTCATGCTTAATCAACCATAAAAAAGGAGTATCTGCTGGATCTATAGTTTTCAAGTTATCACGTGGAAATCAAAGTGCCTGAAAATCCAAGATGGCTGCTGTGGTGGCCATATTGGATATGCCAGAATGCTGGTTATCTAAAGGAACCATCCTCTGGTCATGACTAATCAACCATAAAGAAAAGTATCTGTTGGATGTATTGTTTTCAAGTTATCGCGTGGACAAACAAAAGTTAACGGGTTAACAGATGGATGGAGAGACTGACAGATGGACATCGCTATACCATAAACGGCCCACTCATATGAGCAGCCGTATAAAATCAACACGGGATTAATTATTAATTATTTCAAAATATGTCCAAAATATGACCAAAATATATCACAAAATATGTTAATAATACAATTAATTTAATTTTAGAATTATTGAAATTAAAAAAATATTGATAATGCTGAAAAAAAAATCGGGACTAGTCGGCCCCCAAAATCGGGGCCGAGTTGTCCTGAAAAATGAGCACAGCCCGAGTTGTCCTGAACCCTTTCTAGCTCCTTATAAAATAAACAAGTTCAACGCCGATCACAGCGATCAGACAATCGTCCCCCACGGTAGGTGGATTACTGTGAAATATATTGATATTTCCTCAATAAAACCCAAACAAATATGGATATCAAAGGAACAACTCAACAAACTAGTCCCAATATTACCTAAATGTGGTTGTACTGAAAGCATCCAAATACCTGTAAAAAGTTAAGTAAGACTAACTTGCATAATTTATGCACAAGAAAAAAAACCTGTATAGTATGTTATTTATCTTATGTTCCTTCCCTTAAATCTGAAAATTTGAAACAAAAGCATGAAAGCATCTTTTAGATACAGGTGGTAGCAGTACACAACATAATATGCACAAAAATATTACCCGAGAAAAAGGTTAAGGTTAATTTGCATAATTTATGTACCAGAGAAAAAACCTGTACGATATGTTATTTATCTTATGATGCTAGACCTCCATACCAAAAATTATTGAAATCGGAAATGTAGTTCAGAGGTTCTGAGCGCATAACGAATTACACGCAATTTCCAACAAAAATGGCTGTCAGTCGGCCATCTTGATTTTTTTTTTTCAAACATTTTTGAAGTGCTTCATCCTCCTATTATGTGTCACAAATGGTATAAAAATGAAAGTACAGCGCTGAAGCATATATGAGATACAGAGGGTAACATAAATGAGGACAGACAGACGGAGTGCAATCCAATAGTCCCCCAAAACGGTGGGGGACTAATAAACCATGTCAGAGAGTGCATTTATTAATTCTGTCAATAGCGGGGGAGGAATTCGTCACATACAGGTGAATTGTGCACTTGGTGATACCTTCTTGAAATTTGGCACACTGTTAGTGTAGGCTATGAGGTTCTCAAAAACGATCGGCTACAAGTTGACACCGACCGGTGGCGACCAGTAGCGGCACAATCCAAAATGGCCGCCAGCGGCTGAAGGGAACCTCCTTTTCGACGGTCTACCGACTATACATCCGATTGTAAGGGCGCGAAAGTGAACTCTGATCCACGCACGTGTTGGAAACAGACGTGGGAGATGATGTAGAATAAAACGAGATTCTCTATACGGACGCATCAATTTCTTGGAACTTGAAAAGAGCGTTGTTTCTCCGGGATCAGCGTCATTCAGGCAAACCTGAATGACGCTGATCCCGGAGAAACAACGCTCTTTATGAAGCAGTCTCTTTGCCATACAATCTCTTGTTTGGCGTAATTCCGCAAGCAATTCTGATTTGTCTGTCGAAATTAATTCGAGACCGCGATTGTTCACAAAAATCATTCACAGAATGAGTGAGAATCCTCTTCGTGTACGGACTAGTACTGACTGGGAACGTTGTTGCTTTTGCCAGCAAGACAGTTCCAAGAAATTGATGCGTCCGTATAGAGAATCTCGTTTTCATGACGCCTATAAAGCTATTGAGGAAGACATAACGCGCTTCCTAGATAATGGCGTTGAGCTTCCATATAATTTGACCATTGATTGTTTGATGAGAGAGAGTGATGAGTGTATGTCGATGTCACTGTTGACGAATAAGGCAATATATCATAAGACATGCCGTGACAGTATTCGGACTCACATCGTACAGCGCGTGCTACACAAGCGAGAGCGAAATGAGGCAGTGGCATCCTGCTCCACGCTGAGTCCTAAAAGAACACGGACAAGTTTTGAATCTGGCTGTGACAGGAAACTGCCCCAGTGTGTTTATTGTCACAAACGCGAAGGTGACAGCAGTGAGCCTATTTGCAGATCAATGTCTGATAACAATAAACTCAAAATTATGGCAAAGGAAGCCGAGAACTGGGTTGTTTTTTCTCGGGTCAATGCAGCATTTGATTCCGCTGCTAGTGATCTTTACTATCACAAAACCTGTTATTGTAAGCTTGCCAATGAAGCACGAGCGGCTAAATCTAAAAAGTCGAAGAACGCCGAACATTCCGCGTCAGGCCTGCCCTATGACCCTCTCGTTATGGCAGAGCTCATAACATTTGTTGAACACAACGATTCCGCGATGAAGCTTGTCGATCTCAAGAATCTGTACAGTCGGAGGTTGAAGCAAGTCGGTTCTGATTGGCTTAGTGAAGAAATACATTCCACTCGATTCAAAGAACATTTGTTGCAGAAATTGGGCGATGGCTGGGACGCCTTCACACAGGGTAGAGATGTGTTTATTTCAAGTAGGTTTCGAGTTGGCTCCTTGTTGTCCGAATCTTTAACTCGTATAGTGTCTGAGGAAGAGGCAAAAAAGATAGTTGATGTGGGTCTTCTTCTGCGTAAACACATACTCATATCTCAAGCTCCTTTCACGGGATCATTTTCATCTTATTGCTTGAGCGAGCCTGTACCCAACTCACTCCTGACTCTTCTTAGAGTTCTACTTGAGGGCACATGTAGTATACAGAACTTAGGCGATGATGAGACTGTTAATGCCAAGACTCGAGTGGCTTGTACTATTTCACAGATGTTGATCAGCAATTCAGCGAAACGCTCCGAACATGCACAAAATGTTCACCAGAGACGTGACAGAGAAACTCCAATGCCTCTTTATGTGGGTTTGAAGTTGCATGCCCATGATCGTATGAAAAATCTTATCAGAGATTTTCATCAAATGGGACTCTCTGTCTCTTATGATCGCGTAATGGATGTTCGCAGGAGTTTCGCGAGAGCTGTTTCACTGCGGTTCAAGAACGAAGGTGTTGTAGTCCCAGCTAACTGCAAACGTAATGTTTTCTCGATAGGAACCACTGATAACATTGATGTATCTGGTAGATCTGATATGCATGGTACGTCCATCACACTCATTGGTCAACTGAGCAGGGACAATGTGGGTACTGATCCCCCACCACTGAGTTTAGATGTTCCAGAAGACACACAAATTGAACTCCCAGACGACTATGCATTTGTTCCTTTCGTTGAAGACTTTGGTGGGGACATCAGGCTTGAATCTCCAGATGAATGTAATGTACGGCCCAATGAATATGCAGATTTGAACGTGGGAGAGAATGACTGGTTGTCTCATGTGTCACAGATCAGCAATAAAGGGAAGGTTGATGGCAGCTGGCAGCTTGATGAAGTCCCTGTGACCTTTTCAGGCTTCTTTTCAAAACATGAAGATCAAGACAATGTCAAACCTCGTGCAGTTATTGGGGTATTCCCTGTTTTCAGTGAGCAGAAAGCGGACTCACTCAGTATGCAGAAGCATGCTATGTATGTGGTCAGGGAAGCTACTGCTTTCGTAAACCCCGGCCAGATACCTGTCATTGAAGGTGACTGTCCGTTGTATGCCAGGCAGAAAAAATGTCAATGGCTGTTCCCAGAGGAGATAGGTGAGGATCGAATGGTGTGTATGATTGGATTCCTGCATCTTGAAATGTGCACCCAAGAAGCTGGTGGTAAGCTTATGGGTGGTTCTGGTTGGGAGCGAATGTTTCACCTCGCAAAGATATTCACACCCGGTGTAGCATCATCCCTACTTGGTGGGAAACATGTCAAGAGGACGCGACAGGCATATCTTCTCACTCTAGCTTGGCTTGAGATCCTCAGAAAGAATGCTTATGAGATTTACTGTCAGCAGACTGGGCCCCATGAGTCATTTGAAATGTGGGAACAGAGGATTCTTTCACAATCTCCAACTGCGCGCTATTGGGGTGAAATCGTTTGGAACTTTCTCTTGACAAGCTGTCAATTCGTTCGGAACCAACGAATCGGTAACTGGCCTGGTACACTGTGTTCTATCGATGAGTTGTGCAGTTACTTTTTTGCCCTAGGACATACAAATTATTGTCGGTGGGTCCCCGTATTTCTGAGAGACATGTCTCAGCTACCCAGGCGGCATCCTTCAATCCACAACAAATTCATGGAAGGCCATTTTGTGGTCCAGCGTAGTGAGAGGAAGTTCAGTATGATGGGTTTAGATCAGAGCCAAGAACATAGTATCCAACTACTCAAAGAAGACAGTGGTCCAAAAGGTCTCTATGGCCAGGCTGAAGAGAAAGTCGTTATTGAGCTTTCAAGGTCAGAAGTTCTGCGTGTTATAGATGAGTATGAATATGCAAGTTTCCACACAACATCATCAGATAACACGGAACACCCGGAAAGTTCGGTATCAGAGCAGAAAAAATTTCTGAATCAATTGAAATCTCTCCTCGATCTGGTGAATCAGGGACTCATTATCAACCCTTATGATGAAACTAGTGGTCAGCTGGTGACATTAGATACTGGTGAATATATGGACCCCGAAGTTAGTAAGAGTTTACGGTCATTACCCGAAAGGGGCAAGCATTTATATTCCACTTTCTTGAAGGAAAGGCTTGTGGAATGCACCGTACCCCTGAATGATGTTATTCCCAAGGCAAATATATATACCTTCCTTAACCCACCCCCAGCCAACCTGGACAAAGGCCGAGACAAACTCATGTCAAGTAAAGCAACTGCCGCAATAGTTACCCAGATGTTCGTTTCACTGCAAGCCCGGCCTGATTCAAACATGGATGAGTTTTTCATGCACGAGAATGCACGTGATCCGCCAGCATTATCCGATAGAGGTAAGCTACGGAGTGGGACAAAATCTCAAATTCTCAATTGTTTACCAGCTATTCCTGCACAAGGGAAGAATTCAGCAGCTAGACAAGCTTCAGTTGTCATCTTGGATATGCCTGCTGTAGTCCATGTAATCAAACCACAGAAAGCGGATCTGTTTGGAGAATATGCTCGATTGCAATTATTGCCATACATCGAATCTCTGATTAACACGAACACCACAAGGGTTGATGCGATCTATGACTGTTACCCCGAAGGCAGTTTGAAGAATCAGACGCGAGCAAAACGCCTCGGTGAGACAGCAGTTAGGTTGATACGGGTGTCCGAGAACGTCCCTTTACCTAAAGGGAAGAATTGGCAGGCATTCTTGAAAGTTAGTGAGAATAAAGACGAATTTTTCAAGTTCCTGTCTGCTGAACTGCTGAAATTAACATCAACATCCGAGTACCAGTTGTTAACGACATCAGGAGAATATGTACTATGCAATAAGGATGTTAGCTTATGTGACATATCTCCATCGAACCACGAGGAAGCAGACACGCGCATGATGCTTCATCTCAACCATGCAGTCTCACAAGGTCACAAAATAGCTTTTCTTCGCACGGTTGATTCTGATGTCGTCATTCTGTCTTTGCACCATTTCGCAACATTCCGTGACCTTGGACTCAGTGAGCTGTGGATTGGGTTTGGAATTGGAAAGGCATATAAAGATATGCCAATTCATGAGATAGCTTCACAACTTGGACCTGATTACTGTAAGGCCCTGACTTTCTTCCACGCCTTCACAGGTTGTGATGTAACATCCAGCATGCTCGGCATTGGGAAGAAGACAGGATGGAATGCATGGATGAATTTTCCCGCATCAACTGAAATGATGATAGAATTGACTGAGAATCCGCAAGTCTTTTCAGAGGATTCCCCTCATATGCAGCATATCGAAAAACTCACCATACAGATGTACAGTAACAGTTGTGTCAGTACACGTGTCAATGATGCGAGACGGCATATGTTCACACATGGCCTTAAGTCTATGGAAAACATCCCGCCCACCAAAGCAGCTCTGTATCAACATGTAAAAAGGGTAATTCTTGTGTCATCTTTCATTTGGCATCGTGCTCTGCAGAAACACTTATGTGTGCCAGACCCATCACAGTACGGATGGGAGTGGAATCCACGTCTCAATATTCTGGTCCCATTTTGGACTCACCTAGGAGACGCAAGTGCTGCATGTGCACTGATGCTCCACTGTAGTTGTGCCAAGGCCTGCAAGGGCAATTGCAAATGCTTGAAAGCTGGATTAAGGTGCACACCTTTGTGTAAGTGTGAAGGTGGCTGTTGTAACAATATTGAGTAGTATACTGTCATGTTAGGACCAGTCATCTCCTATTCTGGTATTTTTTTTCCATTTTCGGCCAGTTAACACATGTCATGTTTCTAGTTGAGTTGATTTTGCTAACAAATGTTCATCCCATGTGGCTTGCTACATTGTCCGGGGTATAGGAATACAGTTTTAGATTTCGGAAAATAGTCTGTTATTTACTGCACAAGACGGTGTTAATTCATGCATAGCATGATACAATATCCCCAACTATTTTGCCTCTGTACAACAGTTGATACCTTCGTTCACCCGTGTGTTCATCTATGGTATCCTTGTCTTTCTCTGGCCATAGGCCACATGTGACTAGTCAGTTCCTACTCCATAGCAAATCAACTTGGAAATCCTTCATCTTGTAGCGCACTCATGTCTCAATGAATCCATACCTGAGTTGATCTAATAAATCTAACGTAAGGTATCAAATTGCCATACCGGATCATATTTCGATAAGTTATTCGCTAAAACATTTCGACCACTCATCGACATCAAAGGTCATGTTTTGGCTCCCAGTGGTGGCTATATCTCTATATCCCTGGTAAAGTAGCATACCATGAGGGATGGGCATTAAGTGTCGGCAACATTAATCCTGACTTGGAACACACCACATCTTAACTGGCCGAAAATGAAGAATACTACTTGTAGTCAAAAAATATTCCTGTACCTCGAATGACTGCAAACATACACTCACCCCTTCTAGTCCCATTTTGCCAATGTTCTATACTGGCAAGATAACATTGTATAATTAACAACGGGAACTAATGCATCCCGAGTTCATTCCAGCACTGCCCTTGCTGGCAGACGTGTCGCTATGGTGTTGAGATTGAACCAGAACTCCTCTAGAAATTTGATAGTTTTATTTTCTTAGAAAATAAATCTATCGAAAATGCCGGAAGTTGAGAATAGACTGTCACTTTAATTGGATTATCAAATGTCCAAGTATCCCCACTGCTGCATACTATCGAGTACCCTTGTTCATGTGTTGACAGGAATCTCTCATACCATGTTCATTTGACCATTGCATTCCCGAGAAACATTCAACACTAATTTATCTACGGACGGACGATCATACTGACAGTCAGACACACAGACGCACACATCGACGGAAATTCTGATCCCATTATCCATTAATCTTCCCCCCAACTTGTTCCAAGGGCTTCACTCCATCATTCACATCAATTACAGCACATGTATGGTGTTAGGTTTGGAGCTTCAGTTGTGCGATCGGCGAAAATAGCTTTTTTTCGATCCGCTTGGCGGCCATTTTGGATTTCGCTGCTAGTGGTGGCTAGAGGATGGTGCCAACTTGTAGCCGATCGATTTTGAAATCTCTGATGCCTACCCTTACATCATGCCAAATTTCAGGAAGGTATCACCAAGTGCACAATTCTAGCGAATTCCTCCCCCGCTACAATGCAGGGCTTCAGATTGGTCTAATTTGGTGACAACGGATTCAAGTCAAAAATGTTCCCAAAATATGAGAAACTACATGATGAGTCAATTTACATACAAATCTTAATATATAAATGCGAATGTCTGTATCTCTCTATCTTTGTTCCGGGTGAACTCCTCCGTTTCTCAATCGATTGATTTCAAATTTTGTACACAGGCGTAATTCGTCCCTGCGAGTAACATGGGATGGGTGCTGTGCCCATGCGGGATGATCTTGACCTTGAAATTGATGACCTTGACCTTTTATCTCAAAAACAGCTGGGCCAATCGGGCTAAAATTTCATATGTGCGGATACAATGACCCATCGACCATTTTGACTTTATCGTGGTGCCCGTGCAGTGTGACCTTGACCTTCAAACTGGTGACCTTGATATATTCCTCCATTTCTCGACCAATCTGATATAACCATATTCACCCACTAGTAGAATATAAAATTTGGTTTTCTAAGACCTATTTTGCATGGTGCAAAAGTATTTCCTAACAACTATCTTAATTTTTGAATGTTACCACAAGCTGTTGGTGGCCATTTCCTAATTTGGGGACCCCTTTACCGGCTTGAATTTGAGGTAATATAAAGGCCTGTTTTTTACTTTCTGGAAGGGGTGCACTGGGACAGTGTGGGATTGAAATCACTTGCGACCTGAATAACTTTACTTGCTTATGGATCCACGGGAGTCGGAAGCGAGGGCCAATAATCTTCTTGGTTTGACTGTGCACTGCACACTGGCAGTAAAGTACTGGGATCAGACCCCTGAGAACCTCGAACTGGAAGGTCACTAGGATAACATTTCCCACATGAGTAAAACATACCCTTACACACACCCTCTACCCCTTTTAAACTTTTATTACTAATTAGCATATATTTGGCCATTTTAACTTGTTTTTGTTTTTGTCTGTTTGTGTTTGTTATTTAGTAGTGCCGGTTTGATGGTTGTTTTAAAAGAAAAAGAAACTTGGACACTTGCTGGTTTGGGAGCATGCAGCCCCAGCATATTATCCATAACAGTTATAAAACACGAAAAAATACACCAATATGTGTTATTGAAAACTGTAAGTCATATATTGTGACAGTTGTGTGATTGTTACTATTGATTGAGTGAGTGGTGGGTTTCTTCGTAGCAAACTCCAAACACGCAGGCTGTCAAAGAGTTGCAAGGCAGTCCTCACAGACTCAATCCTAAAGTTCTCAATGAGTGGTGAGGAAACCCTCACTGGCTCCACACACTTTAATTTGGATTTTCCTGAAAGGAAAAGACATTTATTATTCTTCTTGAAAAAAATTATTTGTTTTTTGGCTTTTCCTGAAAAGAAAAGACACTTATTATTCTTCTCGAAAAAAATTCTTTGTTTTTTTATTTGACTTTTCCTGAAAGGAAAAGACATTTATTCTTCTCGAAAAAAAATATTTGTTTTTTCTTTTGGAGAAGACGATTTCTCAAAGGATCTCTTATAGATTTTTCTGACATTTTGCTTAGTCATAGACGTATATAAGTTGTGGGTCTGTTAAGCTTGTTACCTTCAACTAAGCACTCTGAATGCCCAAAATGCTCAAACTGTCATTGACTAATATGTCCTGGCCTGAATGGGCTAATGACCTGAGATTTTACAGATTTGTCATAAATACACTTTTCCACAACCAACTGGTAACAAAAGTTAAGCAGAAAAAAAAATTTCTGCCAAAATTTTCCGAAATATCAAAAGACCTGAAAATCAGACATTTTGGCCTACAATCTTGACACTGTGAATTAGCAGAACATCAGTAATGGACTGGATAGTAAGAATGTAATGTATCATTATCATAAAGGCAATTTTATCAATGTGTCCAAAATGGCCACCAAACGTGGTCATTTTTTAATTATATATATTTATTTATTGGGGTTTAACGACACTTTCGACAGCCAGAGTCACCTTGGGGCGGACAGTTTTACGGGCGGAGGAAGCCGGAGTACCCAGAGAGAACCACTGGGATTGACAAATTAATGTGTTGACTGTATGTGTGCTTTAAAATTCAGTAAAATTATTTCATTAAATTATGACCAACAAAAATTCTAGGGAGACCCTTTTAAGCATTTCAGAACGCGGAATTCTGGCGAAAAAAAGTTAATTATGCAGTACCGGGCGGTGCTTTTCAATAAATACTTGGAAAATAATTTCAAGTTGTGTTGTGCTGCTAATATGTAGTAGAGTAAGGAGGCTGTATGTTAGAATTATTTCACAATTATTTACTGAGAAATACCAGGCGATGCTTTCCATATCTTGGTGCTAAATAGGCCCCATTTACAAATGGGTTAGGCCTGCCCCCCCCCCCCCCACCCCCAGTCCAAAAGTGACCTGAAATACTGTATTTTAATTTAACTGATTTCAAAGTATGTACCAAACCAAGAAACTAAAATACAGGCCATGTTTGGACTACCCCCCCCCCCCCACCCACCCTCCACCCATTTTCTGCCCCCTGTGCAAGCAGCTAAGAAGGGGTCTGTATCGTGAATGGAGCTCTGCACATGACCAAAGGTTGTAATTTTTGACTGCGTGATTCTTGAAATAATAACTTTATTAAATCAACTTGACGTGATAATTGTGCAGTCAAAAGCTATATTTCTACGTCACTGGATACTCACTGATGAACTTGAGAATTTGAATCAAGCTGCTGAAAATAACGGCTGAAAAATAATGTGATTTTTTATACCGAAAGCTGGCAGAAGTCTCCATTTAATAACTGATTTCAAAACAATTTTCTGAGTGGGGGGGGGGGGGGGGGGGGGGGGCATCCCATCAACACTCGTATCCTGACACCTTTGAAAGGAGACCCATGACAGAATTAACTCTGGAGTCCAAATTTCCATTTCATAGCCCCAGTGTTGATTAGTGTTTTCTATTCATAAGGCACACGCGAAGTCAGGGGAGGCACACATATAAACAGCGGCCTGAAAGAAGTGGGGTTATTTATAATTAATATTTTCTAAAACAATAAATTTGTTTTAAAATAATCTCGCAAATTATGTCAATGGCCCCAGTCAAGAAACAACAAAGGGGATGTTTTGACCAATCATTGGTGATGTTTTGACTAATTTTTAGCCCGACTGTTTACAGTGAGGGCTATAGTCATGACTTCTGTCTGTCTGTCCATCCGTTAACATTTAGAGTTTTGGTTAAAGTTTGTGGTTAAAGTTTTTTACTGAAGGTTCAAGAGAGTTTTTTTTTTCCCCTTGTTCCCTTGTTAGTCATGACTTTTGTCTGCCCTTCAGTTAACATTTGGAGTTTTGGTTAAAGTTTGTGGTTAAAGGTTTTAGTCAACCTTAATGTGTTTTTTTTTTCTTTTAAATTAATATTATTAATAGTTGTATCATTCTCATTATGTTTTTTTTTGTTTTATGTTTCATGTTATTTTGGGAAATATTTAACCCTTTTTTGTATGGCAATTTAACTCACAACTTCCAGGTTAAAGTTTTTGGTTAAAGTTTTTTTTTGGAGGGTTGTGTTTTAAAATTACACCTTTAATTCTTCAAACACTTTAGTAGAATGTCACTGTTTCTTATTTGGGACAATATCTACTATCTACTGAACATTTCTACAGTGATTTTCATTAATATCGGCATGATTTTAACCCCTTTTGAAAATGTTTTCAGACTTACTTTCTTTGTAATTGAAATTAGAGTTTGCCACATACTTTCTTACTCTAATTCTTGCATGGTCAGTACAACTTAATGATTGCATTTACATCAATGATTACTTTTATCGGTTTTAGGGAATATTTAACCATTTTTTGCCAATCAATTTTACTTAAAGTTTTCGATTAAAGTTCTGCTTTTCAAGGTTCTACCTTTCATTCTCCAAACACTCTGTTACATCGTCATTTCATTTTTTTCATTTCGGGCAAGGTCCACTGAAGCTGTACAGTAATTTCAAATAATATTTGCATTAATTTAATCCTTTCACTACGTTTTATCGAACTTAGTTTCTCTAAATTTCAAATTAGGCTTGTACCACATACTTTGTTACTTTTTATCCTCTCCCACAAGGGAGGGATATAGCACAGAGCTTGCTCCGTCCGTCTATCTGTCAGTCCATCCGCCTGTCCAAACATTCTTTATGCCATAACTTAAACAAAAGTTAACAGATTTCAATTCTTTTCAGTATATGTCTCTAGGTCAAGTTTGATGACCACAATTATCCAATGAAAATTGTTGAAGTTATTGCCCTGCCCTGCCTCTGCCAATTAGGCATTTTTATGTCTTTCCTCCAATAAGCATTTTGAATAATTTACAGTAACTACATGCGTAACTTTTTTTTAAACTCATGTACCCCCCCCCCTCCCCCGGGCAAATTAGGCACTTTTTTCTTTCGGCAAAAATGCATTTTTACGGTTTTGCTTAAAGCTTGTGGTTAAAAGCCCAGACAAATCCCCCGGGGCCAATTAGGCACTGTTTTTTTTTTTTTGTCAAAAATGCATTGTTACAGTTTTGCTTAAAGTTTGTGGTTAAAAACCCAGACAACCCCCCCCCCCCCCCCCCCCCCCCCCCCTCCACGGGCCAATTAGGCACTTTTTTATCTTTCCTCAAAAATGCATTTTTACAGTTTTGCTTAAAGTTTGTGGTTAAAAACCCAGACAGACACCCCCCACCCCCCGGGACAATTAGGCACTTTTTTTCTTTCGTCAAAAATGCATTTTTTTAGAGTTTTGCTTAAAGTTTGTGGTTAATAACACAGATGCCCCCCCCCCCCCCCCCCCTTCCCCGGGCCCAATTAGGCACTTTTTTTTTCTTTCGTCAAAAATGCATTTAAAAATTACGGTTTTGCTTAAAGTTTGTGGTTAAAAACACAGAAGACAACTCCTCCCCCACCCCCACCCCCCATGCCAATTAGGCACTGTTTTGTTTTTTTTTCATCAAAAATGCATTTTTACAGTTTTACTTAAAGTTTGTGGTTAAAAACCCAGAAAAAACACCCCCCCCCCTCCCCAGGGCCAATTAGGCACTTTTTTTCTTTCATCAAAAATGCATTTTTAGTTTTTCTTAAAGTTTGTGTTTAAAAATCCAGACAAACAACACCCACCCCCCTCCCCCAGGCCAATTAGGCACTTTTTTTTCTTTCGTCAAAAATGCATTTTTACACTTTTGCTTAAAGTTTGACAAAGACCATCCCACCCCCATCCCCCCCCCCCCCCCCCCACATGCCAGTTAGGCATTTTTTTTCTATTTGCTCAAAATGCATTCTGAAGGATTTAGACTGACCACGTGCGGGGAAAAAAATGGACTCCCAAACACCGCCCTCCCCATCCCACCTCCATCCATCTGTCTGTAAACAATTGGCTTTCGACCGATAACTCCAGTTATTATTTGATTTCAACCAAAGTTGATATGTGTATTTTCCAGCTTTTAATACAGGCAAGGTTTGAATATAAGTTCCACAACTCCCAATCCCCCCCCAGGGACTGATACAAGCTGCATACACCGTAATCTTAAAATAGATTATGGTGTGCCGAGCATACCGTAACCTGTATGTTTCCGTAGTGTAGATATAAGGTAAACTATTAAGGTAATCAGTTTCCTCTCATAACCTAATAATAGGTCTTGAGTTTATAGAAACACGTAACCTCCCCCATAACCTAACCTATAGGTTGCGGCTTATGTCGAAACATCAGATTTTTTCATTTTTTCTTCTAACCATGGCCTATTAGCCCTTATTTGAACAAGCTCATCAAGCTAGTTCCATAAATAGGTCATGAGGCATGTTTTGGAGTAGAGAAATGAAAAAATAAAATTTGAAAAGCAAATTTTGTATATCACGAGTGCAGATATGGCAGATTCGTTCAGGAAACAGTTAACAAAAAATGGCTCCGACTATTTTGTGTCTAAGCATTGCCATTGCTGGCACAGTCGGGCTGCATGCGTGACATCACTCTGGTTGGAGACGTTTTGGTTTGAGGACGTATGGACTAGGATTCTCAAGTCCTGACCGTGTTGTTCAAACACACCCTCACTGAATATTTATAGTCTGGACTACACGTATGGCCTGGTAATATATGTAATAAAGCACATTTTTTGCACTAAACTTATTTTTGTTATGTCATTCCGCATGAGTCCGGTATTTAGGCCAGTGTTTAGGAGGACCGGTTCTATCCCTGTACAAAAAGTGTGTGTCTTTAAGTTTAACAGCAAAGTTGCTCTGCCCATACATGTACTCCTGCCAACCCATTTTAACAACTAAATAGAAAACTCGGGCATTTAAATTTCAATATAAGATAAAAAAAAACTGCAGCGCATAAATATCGAAGCTGCTTGCGGGCGTGCAATTTGCAAATGCTGTGTGCACAGATGATTCATCGACATCGGTGACAACTGTCGTCGTGTCTAAGTGAACAATGAAAATTGAAAAATAAAGTAAACAAAAAATGTGTCAATTAGAATCACATTAAATACGAGAAAATGTGGGAAGAATCAAACTTCTCTTAAGAACATACATAGCTCCGTCGGTAAGATCATATTTTCTCCAACTCCATGCAAGTAAAACGGAATTGTTCAATAAATTTCACGAACTGTCAAAATAACCTTACCGAGCGGGGACTGATTAAATCATCGCATGAAAAAAAAAGAAACATATATGTTACCTCTTTCGTTATTCAGTGCATTTAACACGGCAAGTTCGGGTTGTGGGTCGCTGTTACTTCTTTGTTTCTTATATTCACAATTTAAATTAACTTCGTCTGTTTTGGTGGCCATAATCGAAGGAACAATCTCATAATTGAAACTTCCGGTTGTAAAAAGGTCAGAGGGCTTCAATAAATATTGATGCAACTTCCATTATAATTTCGACCCTGAATATTTCGGTTCACTATTGATGACACGTTTCAGAACTCTGCCCAATTAGCTGTACGGAATCTACGGATGCCCCGGTGCCCCACAGTCGTGTATCTTTAACCTACAAGAAACTGAAACAAATATTATTAAGTGGGTTTATTAAGAAGCTGTAAGGGCCGTCTTCATTAGTTTTCTACGGCGGCGATGCCGATGATGAACTGCACTAATCGTCTAATGGATTATTCGACGGGGACTATTCGACCCGATGGAGAATTCACCCCCGTGTTTTTGGACTATTCGTTCCTGTCTTTTTTTTTTAAATAAAAATTATGCAGACATATTTTTTATACCATCATGCAGGTGGTCACGGGGTCATTGTTGAAGCGGTTCCAAGAAAACTCTTACCCTGGACGATCGTACCTTGGACAATTCGTACCCTAAAATGAAGGTACGAATTGTCTCTCGTAAAAGAAGGAACTGTCCCGCATAAAGATACGAATTGTCCAATGTAAGGGTACAAATTGTCTAGTTTACCGTGTCTTCCAAGTGGCTATATAGAAGCATTCAGTCAACTTGAAGATAGAGCAACAACTGAAGAACTTAAAGATCTATTTGCATATATTCGTGCAACCTGTTTAGAAGATAATTTGTGGGTACCAGAATCCTGGTTGGTATTTATGCAAAGTGTAAGAACCAATAATGATTGTGAGGGATGGTGTAGAAGACTTAATTTCAAGGTTGGTGTAGCAAACAAAGCCACCATATCTATATTTTACTGTTGTTGTTATTCGGTGAGGCCAAAACTATAGTTGCACAGTGTAAGTTGTTAAGGGAGAACAAGCTACAGAGACATCAGAGAAAGTCCTATCAGAAAGTTCATACCAAACTTTTCAAGTTCTGGGAGGGATACACTTCTGGAACGAGATCAACGTTCATTTTACTTAGAGCCTGTGGTAAGCTGTACAATCCCGTTTGTGGGGCTTAATCTGGTTGAAGTAGATGTGATTTTCATTTCTGTTTTTCGTATTTTTCCAGAATTGTATTATCTGCATCTGAGTTTGATTGATTGAGATGAAATGGAATATTAGATTTTAAATTATTTGTCACATTTTGAAACATGTTACCGATCCATTTCATCTCAATCAATTATACCCAGATGTAGTGGCTCAGTAGGTAGAGGTGAAGGCGGCAAGCCGAGACGGCCTCGGTTCGAATCCCACCTGCGGCAACCGCGATGTGTCCTTGGGCAAGACACTTCACCCCTATTGCCCACGTGGGGGCACGGTGGTGTTCAGTACTGAGGCATACTGCACGTCGATGGTGCATCTGTCTTTAACCAATGTTAACCGTTCTTGTGTGAAGTTAGTATACTGGGGGTGACAGTTGCTCGCCGTTGCTAGGTGGTTCTCCTGGGTGCTCCGGTTTCCTCTACCCGTAAAACTGTCGAGGTCATGATTAGCCATTGTGCAAAAATATGTGACCTTAAACACCAATAAATAAATACCCAGATGTAGAAAATGCAATTCTGGAAAAACACAAATTAACTCCGTCCTTTAACATGCCAGTGATTTATTTCACTTGAATATATAAAAAAACAATTTGGGAGCATCCTGTCGCATCGCTGTTGTTGCAACGGGTTAAACAAACACTTAGTAATGTGGTCTGATGGGAGAGAATTACAGAGTTGTAATTTGTATGACATATTGTGTCTGTCGTCCAAGATACGAATCGTTTAGTGTGCCGAGTCAATGTACGAGTTGTCCAGAGTCGGGGTACGAGTTGTCCAGAGGCGAGGTACGAGTTGTCCAGAAGCGGGATACGAGTTGTCCAGATATGGGGTACGAGTTGTTTAAGGAAGGTACGAATTGTCCAGGGTACGAGTCGCCCAGGGAACGATTGTCCTATTACCTTTGAAGCAGACCTTGAATGTACCGATTCATCTCTTAGATACCGTACCATACCGGTGTTTATGTTTTTTGTTGGTATAAAAAACCCATATGTCAGTGTATGTATGGGGTTGTGGCAGAAGGCTAGGGCATGAGTTTAGGAGGCAAATGTGTAGAGCCCTAAAAGCTCTGTATAATGATGTACAAAGCGAACTCAGCTTGGGTCGTCAGAAGCGTTTTAAGAAAACTTGCTAGCCCTTATTAAAATTGGCCCCAAAGAACAAGGGTATAACCTTTCAACAACCATGTTTGTATTATTGTCAAACTGGGAGATTAGTCGATGCATGATTCGTCCCGGAGGGGCTAAAGTTGGAGACAAAAATATCCTAGATTTATTCTTTGCAGATGACACAATACTGGTTTCAGAAAGTAAAGAGGCACCAATAAAAATGTTGCCAACTGTTGGAAAATTTTTTGAATACATGGTATTTCGAATTGAATGAAAACAAAAGCTTGGTAAATACCAGTGGGCCATAGAACCCGAAGACGAAAAGTTCGAGCGTTTCCTGAGAACAAACGGCCCATTGTATGAGAGATGGGGCTTTGATTAGTTATGTGCCACGGGCAGGGACATACAAAATCAACAAACAAACTGTCTATTAACGTGGAAAGAATTCTCAATAAAATCCAAATTGTTTGAGAAAATAGAGTGCTTGTGGGGAAAAATTACTTTTTAACGAATTGACAATTTTACCACCAACCCTATAATCCTGCTTTCCTATCCGTTTTCTTCGCATAGATCACTATGAAGGCTGCTTCCGTCTCACTAACGGTGCTTCTGCTGCCTACTTGCGATTGTTTTGAATGCTAAGGCAATGTATTGTGCTTTCAAGCTGGCATCCCCTGTTTTCTATTGCTCCTTTTCTTTGTACTTTCTTTTCACCTTTTCCTTCATTCACAAGCAAGGTTTAAACAATATCATATGTCGCCGCCTGGTAGTTTGACTCTCTGTGATTACCTTTCTTCGACTAGAATTACCACCAACTTTCTCACCAATTTTGTTTCTGGCCGGGGTGTCGTGTCCTTGCACTCGAGATTACCTGCTAGTGTCGACAACGATGCTGACAAATCAAATTTAAATGATCTCTCTCGTATTTGCTCCTAGGTCTACATTCTTAGGGCCTGTAAGCAGCTCTTACTGTGTGCATGGGTGCGGTGCCCCGGCTTGGTGCGTGGCTTGTGATCAAGCTGGCGATCGACCACAGGCCACGGGTTCCAGGTGGCGATATATGAGTCTATCTAACGATATTATACCACCTTTTTGTGTAAATTTATGAATGATCCCGGGAGATGACTAACATAAGCTCCAAGCTTTCTGTCAGATCCCCTATTATAAACATACGTTATTTTGTTAGTATATGTTATATTCTTGATGTTCTCTATATATACTGTCACGTTCTTGGTGTTCAATATTGCAACATATAGCATAATTATTTAATAAAATATTGTTTAAACTAAAAATTATTTTGTAGAGTGTTGATGTGCCAAGTATAACCAATGGTACGGGCACGAACCCATTGAATCAAACAGTTGTATTTTAATGATTCTTATTCCTTAGCGCTTCCCATTTCCCACTTGTAGTGGAAGTCACCCACATGTTTGGGTAAAGATATAAATTGGGCAGCAGGACCCGTAATGGTAGTATCTACATTTAGAAGTGCAGTGGTAGGAGACATGTGAATTACGTTTAATAGTGTCGATAGTAGAAATGGGGCTGAAGGCAGTAGTGATAGATAGTATTAGTGGAAACCGAACGTGGGACATTTTGAATCTGAACCTGCACGTAGTAGAATTTTCTGCAGCCGAAAGCTTTAAGACTATGGCGCGCGCGAGAGAGAGATAGAGAGAGAGAGTGCGCAAGTGCGCTATGCTGTTTCAGATTCGGATGGTGATGTCTCAGTCATCGATGTCACTCATAATGATTTTTTAGATTTTTGTACAGATACCGCACTAAGAATATTGCCTTCGGGTTGGTTCCATTCTATGATGTTTCAAACGAAAAACGAGTAATTATATTGTTTAGTTACGGCCTTTATCTTCTGTACTTTCCCCATCCACTTTGATACTCTGCACACTACTTTTCCCCCGTTTATTTACCCAGTTCCAAAATACGTTTGAGCTCGAACCCCCCGTTTTCTTTATTGTTCTGGCAAGACTGCAATTGCGCTCCTTCCTATTATTATTCTTTATCTCATTCACCTTTTTCCGTGCCAGTTCATATTCTCCTTTCATTAGTCTCGTGTCATTGTTATCCACCCCTTTAAGCTTCCTACTTCTTCTGTAAGCAGCGCATTTTACCTTCCTTTCTTTTATAGCCTTTTTCAGTCCCTCGTTAACCCTGTATCCAAGCTCTCTCGTTGGGACCCTCACCCTTCCTATACACTCCTTCCCTGCCTCTGTTAGGCTATTTACTATGCCATCTGAAATACTCTGGACATTTGCATCCCTAGGAATACATTCAAGATTTGGTTTTAGTTTTTCCCGAAACTGCTTCCAGTCGGCTCCTTGTTTTAGTCCCCAAACTTCCTTGAAGGTATTTCTGTCTCTATTCGTCTTTTTGCCCATAATCTTAACTGTTATCAGGTTGTGATCACTACCCAACTCATTTTTTCCCTCGTCATCTATTTCTACATCTATAACCTCCCTCCATACGCTAATGTCAGTGAGTATATAATCAATTATTGTTTTCTTATCGTTCCTCTCCCAGGTCCATTTACCCTTACATTTCGCATCCCTGTTCAGGATCTTTAAACCAAGCTCTTTTGATAGGTCCAACATCTTCCTCCCATTCGTGTTAATTTTCCTATCACCTCCCTGTATGCCCCCCTCCTTATCCCCGATGTGCCCATTGAAGTCCCCCATTAGGACAATACTGAACCCTCTGCTCCCAAGCTCTGTGATATTCGATCTAAGAGTTGTATATATTGAATCATTCCACTCGGGCTAGTCTATACCATGTAAGTGTGATCACATAACAGCAATTATGACTTTTTTGGTAGCTGCGAAGTTAATTAGTTAAATCCATTAGTGTATTGATAGCCGCGTAGTTGCCATGAACGAACATCACTTTGTTTGTTTGTTGGTGTTGGTCTCTCTGTTTGATGTGAGTGATTTTGTGTACTTTCATCATGGGTAAACATAATTCATTTATCATATCACTATCATATATAATCATGCCCAATTATTCTTTAATCTGCCTGGAATTCTAACCGCGTGCATACCCCCTCAGACCCCATTTGAGGCAATAGGAAAGCTAGGCCTGTGTGATCCAGGTGAAATAAAATAAGGTTAACCGGGTCGCAAGGGATTTGTAAATCCCACATCGTCCCTGCGCCCCTTCGGTGCGCTAAAACCTTTCAATCATTTTTTCATTCATTCATTCATTCATCTTTAATCCTCTTTCATCAAAGTATCACAATGGCTAGTTCTCAAGTTAGTGTCTTCTTCATTCCAAACGGTCGGGGTGGCAGGCACTTGGTTTTTCAAGATTTTAAATATTGAGTCAAATCACGTAGAAGAGAAAATATCCACTGGGTTTGTTACATGACATCGTCAGCTCGTCCATGTCAACACATAACCACGACTCAGACAGTTGCCACCGAATGAAATGGTTTCGCGCGCCGAAGGCGCGCAGGGACGGTATGGGGCAAGCCCCTTTCAACCCTCTTTAACTGTAGATGATTTGGGTTGTCTGGCCGTGGCAAAGATGGAAAATGGAAATGGTACTCAGCGCCGTCTATGTTTCCTCCTGTTCTTTTTTGGAGGAGGAGGCTGTGATGGTGATACCTCTTTTGGTGGTGTTGAAGGAGGGGTGCTGGAGGACTGACTAGGTTGGTATGGTCTAGCCCTTGCAGCTGCTGGTGATGGAGAGCTCTCTGGAGTAGTGCGCAGATAGTGGTTACTGACACTCTGTAATGCTCCTCTAATCGTGCTTTCCAAGAGTCTGCGGTTATCCAGGGTATTCAGCGTTTGTTGGAGAATTGCTAGATGTTCGTCATCCCTGACCTTTTCCCCAAAGATGCTTTCCACGGACTCCGCGGTGTGAGCTTCCTGGATGGTATCCTGGTCGGAAAAGGCTGGAAGAGCAAGAGCGGGTGTAGCTGCATGTGCGCTGTCCGACTCAACTCCCTGCACCATAAACAAACCTTCCTCCTCCATCTCCTCTTCCGAGGAAGAGTGTGATGGGCTAGAGATTGGAGTGTTGCCTGGCGAACCAGCGTCATCCGGACCCGCCACAGGAGTGGGGGAACCGGCGTGGACGTGGAACGGCCAGGGGTAGCAGGCATTGAGCTTTCAACGCCATGGTTAGCCTCCCTCTCTTCCGTTTCTTCTCCATGAACACCGTCAGTGGGCGGGCATCGCGTCGTCTGGCGGAAGGTCCCTTCTTTCTTCTCCTTTTCTTCTTTCCTTCGGCTGCTTCCGTACTCTTGGCATCATCCTGCGAGTCCGTATCACTTGGAGGGTGACCAGTGCGGGGGGAAATCCCCTCGCGAAAGGTGTTACACCTCTCCAAGGACGGCGGTTCGGTTTCCTTCTCAAAATCCACTGTCAAGTGAATTTTACCATTGAGCACCTGGATGCTCCAGGTGGTAGCTAGGGTTGCCTTCACTCTGACCAGTGTCTCTTGTATAACAATTGGGAGCTCCATTGTGCAGTTGTTGACACCTCGGAATCCAAGGTGTGAGTGCTGAATGGTATATATCAACTACGAGATTCGACAGTATGGTTTGATGGACAATTGCCAAATAACTTTAGACGGTTTTATCGCAGAAATGAAAGGTATGGTTCGACATGATTCCAAAACCGTAACGGCCTTGCATCAAGAACAAGTGGCAATGCTTCGCACTGACGGAGCTCATCCAGCTGTCATATGTAAGATGCCAACATTTTATGAATGAATGAAAGGTTTTAGCGCGCCAAAGGCGCGCAGGGACGATGTGGGATTTACAAATCCCTTGCGACCCGGTTAACCTTATTTTATTTTACTTGGATCACACAGGCCTAGCTTTCCTATTGCATCAAATGGAGTCTGAAGGGGGGGGGGGGGGGGGGGGGTATGCACGCGGTCAGAATTCCCGGCAGTTTACGTTGGAGTGTTAGATTGTCAATACTCAATCCCTCAACGTCATTAAACTATTAGAGAGTGGGCTCTATTCGGTTCCAGCTCGGCGATGGTAGAGGTTTGAGTCCCACCATGGTGGGGAGCCAGAATGTAATATTGTGCGATGGCAAATTTATGGGAAGAAGAGAAAAGAAAACCAAACAGCAACGCCGGTTTGGTAGCGGCCCCGGTATATGACCATAGCGATTACAAAAAAGGAGTGGTGAAAGCTCCAACAGTTTAGTTTTGAAAAACCAGGAGTCATCCATCAAGCCTTCTGGGAGATAGGATGCCGTATGTGATTATGAGGTATCTGGTTATCCTTCTGGAATTCCAAATGACCTACTCCACCCCCACCCCCCACCCCCCCCCCAAAAAAAAAAATCCTCTCACACACACACACCCTCAAGCCCTTTAAAGGGCTGCTAAATCTTTATTCAAATGTTTATTTATGCAAGATGTACACTCGTCCCCAGCCAGACAAGCTTGTTTCAATCCTTGCCTAGTGTTTGGTGGTTTCTTGTGTATGTTGCAGAAAGGTAGGTTGCACCAATTTCTCCTACGCTTTGTTTACCATTTCCATGCGTCTTCTTTATAAGAGTGTTGCAAGAAAATTTGAGAATGTTCATATAGAAAAGTTATAGGTAGAGAGAAGGATAGGTATCCGCTATTGTATATTGTGCCTGTTGTGTGAATGTTGCTATGGATGGGGTAAGAGGTGTGTTTCTTCGGAGCCCACTCCCCACACGCAGAGTTGCGAGGCAATCCTCACAGACTCAATCCTAAAGATCTCAATGAGTAGCGAGGCAATCCTCACTGACAATTTGGAATGGAATGGTTTAACGCGCCGAAGGCGCGCAGGGACGGTATGGGGAACGAGCCCCTTTCGACCCTCATTGACTGTAAATGACTAATTTCCACATGTCTACTCGCGTTGAAGGAGGAACAGGTTCAGGTACTCGGCAGGTGTCACCGGTTGCGGCGTGATGATTTCTTTGACTGATGTCGGTTGAACCCTCGGGTGAGGACCAGTGTGAGAGGTTGGGTCCTCTCACAAAGGTACTACCTCTCCCCGAGGGTGCAGTCGGTCTGGATTTTCGGGCAAGTATAGTCTGCCACTTCGGAGATGATTTTAAGTGATGGCCATCACTGGCAAGTATAATCTGCCTCAGGCTGTCTCTGTTTGATAGGATGTCTCTGAAGGAAACAAACAACGACCCCTTTCGGGGACCACCAAGAAGAAGACCCGAACTTCCCTGGTTCGGGGGCAGGCCTGCATTGTAATCCTGTTGGGTTGGGACAAAAAGATGCGCATTGCGCTTACAAAAAGGGGCAGAGGCGGGACGCAGGACCAATGCTCGCCTCCCTTAAAGTGGTCGACCACTTTTAGGGAGGGAGCGGAGGATGTTCAGGAACCGTGGGGGTGATTGTTTCCATAACGGTTAGACTGTATGTAGCGGTTATTGGGGTGCTGGTCAAAAGCATCTTCTGTGTACCTGCTTAAAAGAAGAAGGCAAAATTAGTTCTCAATAGAATAAGAGTGAAAAGTAGCACATCATGTTTTAATTTTGATCACAGTTAAGCTGCTGATCAGCCTGTTAGATCACCTTCATAGGGTGATAGTGAGTTTGTAGCGGGAGGGTAACATGTTTAGACACTAAACCACACCCGAGGGTGTTTCTGTTATGCCCTTCGCTGGTTTCGACCATATTCAGATGAAATGAGTTTATTTAGGGTCACGAGTTTGGGCAGGGTAGTTTGGTTCCGCGCATTGTAGCATGCCTGGAGCAGGACATGTCGTACTGTGGGTTCGTAGTAGGTTTGCTTGACAGTGGCTTGGCCTACCTACCCTTTCCCTATGTAGATTTGCTGAGATTGTGGGGGCAGGGTAGTTTGGTTCCGCGCATTGTAGCATGCCTGGAGCAGGACATGTCGTACTGTGGGGTCGCAGTAGATTTACTGACAATGGCTTGGCCTACCTACCCTTCCCCTTTGTTCCCCGTGTTGTTTATGCGCGCTGACTGTTTTTCGATCAGTCTTAGTTTTGATTGCAATTAATGGGTTTTTGTCGGCTTTCGCAAATGGTTCCAAGTTCGGAGATTAGTTCGTTGTCGGCTAACCGGTCATGATTTTTCGCGGCCAGGGTGGCTAGGCGGTCTTTAATGGTGGGGATATCGGCCCTGTCGTGGAGTGTTTTGATGGGTGTGTCCCATGGGGCGCGGAGGGCAACTCTAAGCGCGTGTTTTTGGACCCTCTGGAGTTTACCCATATTAGTTTGGTTGAGATCAGTTAGTATGATTGCACCGTATTCGAGTACTGGGCGCACAAAGGATTTGTATAGTTTGAGTAGGGTGGACTGGTTGGCCCCCCATGAAGTTCCCTTAAGCATTTTCAGTAAGTTAATTCGTTTGGTAGCTTTTTTCGCCATGTCGTCGGTATGTTTGTTGAAGGACAGTTTTTGCTCAATGGTGATGCCCAGGAATTTCGCTTCTTTGCATTCCGGGAGGGTGTTATCCATAAGTTTTAGGTCAAAATCACGTTTATTTTTCTTGCGAGTAAAGGTGATTCGTTGGGTTTTATTGGCGTTTAGCTTAATTCTCCATTTGGCACACCATTGTTCTAGGTCATCGAGAGCGCGTTGCAGGGGTTTTTGGAGCAGATTGGCCGTATTGTTAGAGTCCCAGAGGCCCTTATCATCCGCGAATTGGGAGACTTGAACACGATCCTCAGAGAAGTTGGGTCATTTACGTAGAAGATGTAAAGGAGGGGGCTTAGGACGGATCCTTGTGGGGTGCCTGCTTCAAGGGGGACACTGTCAGACATTTCATTGTTCACTCTGGCTTTAATTTTGCGATCATTTAAGAAAGAGGATAGTAATCTGAGCAATTTCTTGGGAGTCTCATTTTTGATAATTTGTAGCGCATTCCATTGTGCCAAACGGAGTCAAATGCTTTTTCGACGTCTAACAGGACTGCCGCGCCTATTTGCTGATTGTTGATAGCAGTTTTCATTTGGGTGACTAATCGGTGGACATGTTCGATGCCTTCTTTACGGTTTCTATAGGCTCTTTGCCATTTATTGAAAAAATCGTTGTCTTCAAGGTGCCCCCTGAACCGATTGGTAAGGATTCGTTCGAATGTCTTACCAATGCAGTTGAGTAGGCTGATTGGGCGGTAGCTGGCTGGATCGGATGGGTCCTTGTCCGGTTTTGGTATCATGACACCAATGGCTTTTTTCCAACATTTGGGAAAGTAGCCATGGGTGAGGCATGCGTTGAACAGTTTGTTTAGTTTTTCAATTAGGGATGATGGGCTTTGTTTTAGAATTTTGTAGCTTACTTCGTCTTCGCCGGGTGAGGAGGAATTTTTGCATTTTTTATGACGTTGATGATTTCCTTATTTGTGATGGGGGTGACGAGGTCATCGTCATCCCCGTCTTCTGGCTCGTTATCGAATTTGGGGTCACGGAAGGTATCAGGGTGTTTATTGATGTAGTCATCAATGGCGTTTATGGCGGCGTCATCGTTGCCCGCGCCTTGGTGCGGGCGATGCGTTTTTCTTAGGAGGTCGCAAAGGTGTCGGCCTTGTCTTTGTCGGTGCGCGTGAAGGAACCGTCTTCCTTCTTAAGAGGTTTGCCTGCGGCTTTGCGGCTTTTGTTTTTTTGCCCAGTTAGGGTTTTGAAGGAGTCCCAGAATTTTTTGGCATCCTGGACTCCGTTTAGATCGGCTGTTGCCTTTTCCCAGTTTGCTTGTTTTTCAGCTTGGAGGGCTTTCTTGACCTCCCCATGAAGGCGGTTGTATGTTTTTTTTGAGGTCAGCTTTCTTACCGGGGTCAGTTTCGGTTTTAAGAGCGCGAAGAGCTTTCCGTTTAGTTTTGATTAGTGAGAGTGTGTCGCCCGAGATAGTATGTCTCAAGGGGCGTACTTCTTTTGGGCATATTTCGTTTAGGGTTGAGTTAATGATTTTCTCTATGACCTCGCATTGGGTTTCGAGTTCCGCTGCATTGGATGGGGGGGGGGGGGGGGGGGGGTTTGTAAGTTTGACATCGATGATGTCACGATAGAGGTTCCAATTAATTTTTCTAAAATTTCTGCGGAGAGTGGGGGGGGGGGGGGGGGGGGGGGGGTACCTGAGTGGGCCATTTCCTAGCAGCAGTGAGGCGCGGACCGGGAGGTGATCGCTGCCTAAGTCGTCATCGCCGACCCAGTGATCATCTATGTGATTTGTCAGAGAGTCACTGGCGATAATTAGATCGAGGATCTCGGATGAGAATAATGGGTTATTACTGATATAAGTCGCAGAGCTGTCGTTCATAACCACATGAAGGTTATGCTTTTTAGTGATTTCAAGGAGGGCTTCACCGTTAGGGGTGGTTTTGTTACAGCCAAAGTACAAGTGTTTGGCATTGAAGTCGCCGAGGAAAATGCAGTGTTTGTATTTCCTCGTAAAGAATTCAAAGACAGTGTCAGAAACAATTTTGCTTGGGTCGTTATAATAACAAACAATCGCGATGTTTTTGTTGTCGACAGGTTTCAGTTGCAATCACCTCTGCATCGAGGTGATTAGTTTTTATGGTTTTGGTTTTGATGTTCTGCTTTATTAGAAGAGCGACGCCGCCACCTGTGGTGGTTAGTCGGTCTCTTCTAATAGTGCTGAACCCACTTATTGAGAAATTTCTGCTGGGTTGAAGCCAACTTTCGCAGATGCAGACAATGTCTGTGCCTTCGAAGTATCGGCTCATTTGAAGTTTTTTATTGCTAACGCTTCTAGCTTTTCACACGGCTATTTGTAACTTATTCATAGGGGGGGGGGGGGGGGGGGGGGACATTTAGTCGCGGTGTTTGGATAGAGATAAGCGGTGGCTTTAGTTAATTTTGATGGCGGCCTTGACTATTGATTCAGAGATCTGGGACTTGAAAAGCCGAGAAGCGGATCGGCGGACATCTCGACAGATGTCACCTAAGTTGGTGTATATATGCTTCTCCAATACTCAGTGAAGTGCACCTGCGATAAGTGAGCACACCACGTGGGGGGGATGAGGCATTGTCAGGCTTGGTTAGGTTTAGGTTTTTGAGTTCTATATTTGTTTTTACCTTCTTGTAATGGGGACACCCGCGGTAGTTGCCAGGGTGCTCCCCTTTACAATTGTGGCAGGAGGGGGACTCTAATCTGCATGATTTGGTGAGGTGATTACCTCCACACATCATGCAAGTTAAGGTCCCTCTGCATTTGTTGGCTAAATGTCCGAACTTCTGACACTTGTGGCATTGTATCGGGGGAGGAGTACTTCTGTATTCCTCCGCCATGTGTCGCATATTATTGATATGTATTCCATTGGCTAACAGTTTTGAGTTGGTTTCCCGATTTGGGCATATGGCTTTAATTTTCCAGGTCGACTTCCCGGTGGCCTTGGACGTAAATCTTTCCCATTTGCAATTCTGTAACCCTTGATTTATGAGTTCCCTTGGCGTGTCAGAGTGAACCCTGGTGATTACTACTATGAATCCAGGGAGGTTGGATCCTTTGTTGTTCTTTTGGTTGTTATTGCCCTTTTCCTTATCCTGACCTGTGGCATTAGTGGAAGCGAGGGGATTCCGCTTCCCCCTGTTGTTGTTGGAGTTTTGGTTAAGATTTTTTAGCTGATCAATATTGTTTACTACTACCTTATTCCAGGGTTTTTCCATGAGAGATGGGATACCGGGTGAGGTATTCAGATCTGAGGCTTGCTCAGACCCTGGTCCAGAGGCGGAGGCAGAGGTGTTAGAGGGGGAGGAGGGGCAATTCCTCACTTTTTTTGTCTGTCTATCGACAGTGTGAATGAACCCCTCCTCATCCACTAACTCCTGTGTTTCCCCCTCAGGATTTAAACTTAATTTCTTTCTTTTGTTTGGCGTTTTGGTGGATGTAGTGGTGCTAACCCAGTCCTCTGGTGATTTGACCTGACTGTAACCCAGACCTTTCTGGGAGGCCAACATTTCGATGATATCTTTGTCAGGGCAGAAAGCCTTGCAATTCAGTGGATCGACGGGGTCCTGCAAACCTAACTCGTCTCTACTTTGTGACGGCTGAGCACCCAGTTCGCCCCTTGCAGTCACCTCCCGGGTAACTTCGACCCCTCCCGCTACTTCAGCGTACGTTTTTTGCCCCCAAGTCTCTTCGGTGTCTAACACTATTTCACTAGCAAGTGTAGTTACGTTTTGATTTTCAGGGACCTTGTGGACCTCCGCCACTACCTGAATCTCCCTGACAGGTGAAACAGGTGTTGGTGGAGTGAAACTCCCCCTAATCAAATCCCTAATGAAAGCCTCTTTTTCCTCGAGTTTAGCGTCCTTTTCTTCTATTTTTTTAGTGAGGTGAACTATCTGTTCCCTAAGTCCTCTCAATTCTTCCATGAACTGGGCAGGAGAGTACCCCTCACAATCTGACTTGGTATGGTTTGTCATATCGTCACCCCCCACATTGGAGTTATTAACAGTAAATAGGTTAGGACTTACCTTGCTCCCTTGGGATGAAACCCTCCTTGCAATATTCTCTTTATCCCTCCTGTCCTGCTTCCTTCTTTTATTCTCCTCCCTCCTCTTTTCCTGGGTATTTAAAGAAGACTTTTTCATAAAAGATGCCATTCTGTTTTCTATTCTATTCTCCCTTGAACGATTTGAACAGTCGTGTAGTAAGCCGTATATATCAACTGCGTACAGTAACTATGCACAAGTGAATCCAGCTGTCATATGTAGGATGCCAACATTTTATTCGATACAGGCATCTTCATATCGCTTTGATGTGAGGGATTATTCACACCTACTACTGAACAATAGCCGTCGGTAAAGTGAGGAGACCCCAGATTGGAGTGTGTTACCGTAAATTGTCGTGCAAACTTGTATCGAGTAGACACTTGGGACGACAGGAGATTGGACAATGATGATGAATAAAGTTAAGACCATATAAATATGGATGTCATTGGAATCAGCGCCATCATTTCTACGAGATCATTACGGCTCCATCCAATCCATTTTCATTCACGCCGCATTAGATTCATTCCATTCGCACCTCTGAACTCAGAGTGCGAGCATCCTAATCAACACCCTCATTATGGAAACACTGGAACTACCAGCGCGACTGAAGAGAACAATAGCAGCTCTGGGCATCTCTTGCCCCGTCACCTGGACTGTCCAGGAGACAGGCAAGAGAGTCCATCTGAACTTGGAGTTTGATATTGAAGAGCACAACACCACCACACCTTCTTCGGGGAGAGGTAGCACCTTTGATGAGAGGATCCCCTCTCACACTGGTCCTCACCCGAGTAGGTCAGGAGGCCCTGAAAAGAAGAACAAAATAAGAAAGAAGAGCCCGTCCACCAAGCGGAGGGATGCCCGCCGCATGGAGACTTTTCTGGAGAAGAAGAGAGAGAAGGGTGAGGAAAAGGAAGAGCAGGAGACAGCCACCATTTCCGCTCCCACTCCCACAGAGGCACCCATCCTGCCTCCAGCCCCACAGCTGGAGACGCCGGATGTGGAAACCTCAGTGGAGACTGAGATGGAAATGGAAGCAGCCTTCTCGCCTCTTCCTGACCCCCACTCGCCTCTTCCTTCTAATCCAGAATGCCAGGACGCGGATGACAGGATAAAGAACATCTTACGGGAAAACAAGATACAAGGGGACCTTCACAGACAACAGATGGACAGGCAATATGAATTATTTATGCAAAAAGTCGAAGAAACCAAAAAACTAATAGACGCCAGAAATCTACAACAACAAAAGACTCAGCAATCACCCACAACCACTCCAGACTCGGTTAGGACCATACCCTACAAAAACTCAGCAACCACCATCAGGCAGCCCACCAACAACACCAACTACCACTGTCTCTCCTTCCAAACCCCCACCTCTGAAAAAGAAGCTGAAAAGACACAAGCGCCGCTAACAACCCGCAACTTCTCCTTTACCACGGTCTGACACATTCAAATTCTACAGCTAATGAGGGTCGAAAGGGGCTTGCTCCCCATATCGTCCCTGCGCGCCTTCGGCGCGCAAAACCATTTGATTTGATTTTGATCAGCGCCATGCACTCCTTCCAATGACATTCATATTTATATATGTATATAAAACGTTATGAAATTTTGCAATAGTTCGGAGATCTGAATATATCCTGTGACAGTTTGACTGGATTTTGTTTTCACAACTACTCAAAACTCTATAAAAACAAGTAATGGTATTGTTCAAATAACAAGTAGTTAAGTATACACTTGGGTATAACAGGAAATTGTGGTATAAACATTAAGACTACCTAGTTTAAAGATATAAAAACACCACCATATGTCTCCATCCTCATAGATTTAAGTATTGCTGTAAATTGTTGTGTAAACATGTAAAAGTTGTATGAACAAGAATTTACACTGTACACTTGTTTGCGTTTGTCTCTGAAACATCATTATATTGTAATTTAATATTTTTATTTTTATTTACTACATATTTTAAATAATGAGTTTTTCAACTAAATTCTTTTTAGTTTAGGTTTATAATATTTTTAATATATGGGGCAAGATATCCATGGGGGCGAGTTGTCTTAGGGGCGAGTTGTCCAAAAATGTTGGGGGCGAGTTGTCCAGGGGGGGGGGGGGGGGGGTTATCCAGTTCCCGTAAAAACAATGTTGGTCTAAGTGGTCCACAAAAGGGGTAAAATGGTTCTAAATGGAAATACGTGACCGCAAATGGGGAGATGACTAACATAAGCTCCCAGCTTTCTGTCAGATCCCCCATTATATACATATGTTATTTTGTTAGTATATGTTATATTCTTGATGTTCTCTATATATACTGTCACATTCTTGGTGTTCAATATTGTAACATATAGCATACTTATTTAATAAAATATTGTTTAAACTAAAAGGGGGAAAGGTTCAATAAATCATTGTTTTGGTTCCTAATGTATTTTCAGATAGGGAGTGAATTTTTATTTTTTATTAAAGTACTATTTGGGGTCTGTTCGGGACAGATGTTGGCTAATGTTCATGTTATAGCCAGTTCTGCACTTACACGTTCAATATTATTAATATTAATGCTATTATTTACTATCAATTTTCAAGGGGTCAAGAGCTGTGTTTTCTTGACAGGGGTAAAGTTCAAATTCTCTTCATCATAATCAAATGTCACCTGCAATTTTTGGTTTACATACTTGGGTAAAATTGCTCGATACACCCAAGACATGATGGAGTTAACCCTCAGTTACATGTCTCCTTCAGAGCCTCCAAATGCACACGTATTAGGTACGCTTCTGGGACATATAGACGAAGAACTCAATACCCAACAAGAAATTTTGTGCTTTAACATGTATTTATGTGTTCGCCATTCCGTTTGACTGTGTATATCCATGGACGTGTGCATGCGTATTCGTCTTTCCCACGTTCTTAAATCTCTGTGTTTAAAGGAGGCAATCGGCCGATATATTCATGTATGGAGACCAATGCACGTTGCACATGCATTGTAGATATTATGCGTGTATTACGTACCACGAGTTTGTAATTCGTTGTGTAGCTGTGCACTAATGTATGCATGTTGCCGAGGATAGTATCTATAGGCTTCCGTGCATAGGCGATTGTGCGTGTGCTGCATGTCTCTGGGTGTAAATGTTGCTGGCAAAGGTATGTGTGCCCATAAGCACGAGGGTACACGTTTCTGTACTTGTAAGTGGGCAATCGTGTAGGTATATATATATATATGGTGACTGAGTTTGATAATTTTGCACTGGTGTAAATAGTCACGCCGATAAATGTATATGTCCCCACAAATACCAAGGTACGTCTATCTGCATGCCTGCTCAGACTAGGTAAATGATTGCGCCACTTGCTTATCTCGTGCCCCAAAACAAATGGGACTATTGATTACCGGCTCATTAAGTCAATTGTCCTTTGACATTTATACAAATTTGCTGCTACTATTCCTCAAACTCTTTTGTCAGTTCTGGGAATTACGACCTGTCGCGTAGAAGAGATATTATTTATTCACTTCTCCACCCTTGTCCGACGAGTTGGAACGTTGGAGGGTAGTGTAGGAAAGGCCTTGAATTATCTGCACCCCACGAAAAATGGATAGTCACAAATTCTCATGTCCACACAACAATAAACCTATTTTCTACGCTGTTCACATCAGTCGTCTGGCATTTTCGCGTTTCGACATGCAGAGTTGGGGGTAATTTGTCATTGTCTCCCTAACATATTAAGTCGACCTACACGTTATTCATATTATCATTCCCAGTTTGGGCAGGCATGGGATTGGGAGACCCATACCCAACTAACCGGCAATTGACGCGTTAGTGACCAAACCAAATTGTCATATGTCGTTCCCTGAGTCCCAAGGCGTTCTGTGTACCAATAGACACATAGAGCGCGTTGGATTTCAGTGAAGGATATGGGCGCAAGAAACAAACAAACAAAAGGTGACCAAACTAAATTGTCACATCTCGTCCCCCGAGTCCCAATGCGTTCTGTGTGCCAGTGGGCACGCATAGCACATTGGGGCTCAGCGAGGGATATGTGCGCAAGACATAAAACAAAAAACAAAAAAAAAAAAACAAAACAAAAAAAAACCAAAAACAAGCAAACAAAAATAAAAAAAAACAATGATAGTAATTATTTGGGCCTCGGTAGCAACAGCGAATGCATGGGGTTATTATTGTGATGCCCACCCTCCTATGTTTCCAATCCTTTCTACAAATAAAGCACGATGATCATGGTACTCATTTTCTTATCAAGCAAACTGACGAAGTTTAGGTTGAATAACTGTGGAAACGAAGTTCTCTGTGAAAGATATTCATCTTACTGTCACTAGAAACACATAGCCGTTAAACTTCCACGGGCTAAATTTTAAGTGTGTCATGTCTGCTTTCTATGATTAGTCCAGTTATCATCTCCTCTTGATCAAATTCCCGTTGCATGGACACTGCCAATGGATCGAGTCGTAGGGTGGGGCACGGCTCATTAACCATAACTGTGCCATCCTTACTACCCTCCTTAATTTTCTTCTTTTTTCGACCATTAGCCCCCTCCCTCCCATCTCTCTCTATCCACTCTATCCTTCTCTTTCTATTTCATGCTTCAACCCTGTGACTTACTTCTCGCCCGTCTCTCTCATCCTCCAACCCATGGAGAGTGAACTCGTAGGGATTGGTCACACTTTTTTGCCCCCGATTAGCGACCAGACACTTCTTGTAAGCACGTAATTTCCTTCTTCATGCGCCTGGGTTGTGTTGCCCAACAGCTCATATACATATGTGGGTGTATATGTGTATGTGTGTGTATGAATGTATGTGTGTATATGTATATATGTATACGTACGTATATGTATATGTATGCATGTATATGTGTTATGTATGTATATATACGTGGTTGCTAGGGGGCTTACCACCTCTTAATGACTCGTGCCCCTCAGCCCATCATGCATATGGGTTACAAGAAAGTTTGGAGGTGAGCTTGTTTCGGCTAATCCTGAGATGCCTTTTCGAATATGATTGATATGAACCACCATCGTTTGCTGTTGTGACTGGGGTCCATAGTAAGCTAATGCTACCGAATATAATGCAAAATGCGCCGTTTGGGCCGTGTTTACATCCTAAAAGCGACAGGTCTACTGCACTGATGCTAAACGGTTCCTGGGCCTTACACCCAAAAGTATTGATGCCAATAAATAGCATCCTATTTGTTTTTATAATATGTTCAGTTTTATCAGTTCTCACTCAATACACTTCTATTTCTTCCTGTCTCTCTCTCACATAGTGCCTTTTCACTGTCAACAGAAGTCTCCAGAAGCCTCATGTGTACCGAAGCAAACAGTAGTGTCACCATGGCTGTCGGGTGATGTGGTTGAGATCAACAGTGTACCATGTGACCCACCCCTATTGATGATTATTACAGTTTCGGTCTTCTGTAATGGGTGACATAAATATTTACAGAATGCGAGTGGGTCTCTTCACTGTTCGTGCGAGTAGCGGTGCACCGGGAAAACGCAGACTGGATATGTCATGCCTTATACTTGTTAACCTAGTACTTCGGTTCAGATGCATGGGAGTAACCCTAATGCTATCTCTGATGCTTGTCGAATCAACATTAAAAGAAGTTCTATCCAAAACACAAAAATACTTGTATAATGGACTTGATAGAAACTTGAAATATGCGTGTTCGAACCGACATTCCGGCTTAAAGTCCCACACTACAATTAATACACCAAACGCGACCTTACCAGGCGGTGCGTCATTACATAACTTACGCAGTCTAACTACGATTGTGCTCCCTATGTTGCAAATATTATGTCTTATGTTTACGTGTGCTTTAATGTTGTTAATTCTCTCCGGTGATATTGAAGTAAATCCTGGACCTTCAAGTGAGATTAGTACAATCGATAATACTTCACCAACAGGAACGCGGATTTGTCACTTGAATATCCAAAGCCTAAGGCCTAAACTCGATATATTGCAATGTGAAATGTCTGCATACGATATATGTGCTCTTACCGAAACATGGTTAGGATCTTCCGATAACAACAGTGATATCCATCTAAACGGGTTTCAAGAGGTACTGCGGAAAGATCGCCCAACAAGGGGAGGCGGAGTTGCGATTTACATTAAGATTGGCATACCATTCAAACCAAGACCAGATCTCGGACTGGCTGCGCTTAAATGCTTATGGGTCGAAATATACACTCCCAGTGGCTCGTTTCTACTTGGTACCTTCTACCGACCTCCGAATAGTGATAATGAAGTCTGGGAAATGATCTCTGCCTCTATTGAGAAAGCGAAAGACTCTGGAATCTCGGACCTCATTATTACTGGTGATTTTAACGATAATCTACTCTCTCAGAGAAGGGGAAAATTTAGTGACGTTGCTAACTATTTTAACCTTAAACAGGTTGTATCAGAATCAACGTTTTTCACGGAGACGTCAGCGACATTGCTCGGCCTGATTGCAGTTAGCGATTCCATCAATGTGCTATCAACTCGAGGTAGCTGATCCATTTTTACCAGATTTAACCAGGTATCACTGTCCTGTGTGTATCGCGGTTGACTTTAGGAAAACGACTGTAAGGAGTTTCAAACGTCGGGTATGGTTATATAACGAGTGCGATTATAATGGGTTGAATAACGCATTGGTAAATAATGACTGTGATACCGTTTTCTCACATACAAACGTAGATAATATGGTTAACAAGTTTACTTCCACCGTTCTTGAATTAGCTTCTAAGTTTATTGCCAATAAAATCACAACAATTAGGAGAAACGACCCAAAGTGGATGCACAACGAAGTTAGGCATCTGATTCGCCAACGAAAACGCCTTTACCGTACTGCTAAGTCGAAAGGTCGACCCGAGGTTTGGGAGAAATATCGTTCCAAAAGAAATCAAGTTGTTTCAGCCATAAGAAATGCAAAAAAAACCTAATTACTATAACAGAATGCAGGACACTCTAGATAGCCCTGATACTAACTAATTCTTCCCAGTGGTGGAAGACCCTCAAGATGTTTTTAGGAAACAGAAAAACTGAAATTCCGAATATTAATTACCGGGATAGAATAATTTGTTCTGACAAAGACAAGGCGGAAGCGTTTAACGATTATTTTTGTAGCATAGCAACTATTGACGATAGTCACGCGTGCCTTCCATCGATGCCATTTACGGAAAGTCCAAAACTCAGAACTATAAATCTTGACCAACATGATGTGCGCTCCGCACTGAAGTTACTGGAAGTATCGAAGGCAACAGGTCCGGACCTAATCAGTCCGCGTCTTCTCAAAGAGTGTTCCACCTCCCTAGCCCAGCCTCTCGCCACCCTTTTCAATATCTTATTTAGCCACCCCAAATTTCCTGAACTGTGGAAGCAGGCAAACGTAATACCGGTTCCTAAAAAAGACCCCGCAAATCTTTTATCAAACTATCGACCGATCTTACTGCTGAGCTGTCTCGGAAAAGTGTTCGAACGGTGTATCTTCAAAAAAACTGTGGTCCTTTTTAGACGAAAATAAAATACTAAGTCCATTTCAGTCCGGATTTACTCCATGTGACTCAACTGTACTGCAGCTTACAGATATCTATGACACATTTAGCCGTGCACTTGATGAAGGTAAAGATGTGAGGGTGGTATTTTGCGACGTCAGTAAAGCCTTTGACAAAGTCTGGCACAAAGGTCTAATCTTCAAACTTGAAAAAAATGGAGTAACCGGCGAACTTCTCGACTTCTTTGCATCATATCTTTGTGATCGGATGCAAAGAGTGGTGGTCAACTCCGAGAAGTCCTCTTGGAAACCTGTGGCGTCGGGGGTTACTCAAGGATCTATTCTTGGCCCACTGTTGTTTCTTATTTATATTAACGATATAACCCTAGGTCTAACCAGCAGTTTTCGTCTTTTTGCAGACGACACAACCTTATATTTAATAATTGAAAACCCTGACCAGGCTGCTGTTATTGTGAACAATGATCTTACTACAATCGAAAACTGGGCACATACGTGGTTGGTAGAATTCAATCCCATTAAAACCGAAACTATGACAATTTAACGCCGAACAGATCCCGCATAGCAGACATCCCTTGTAATGGCAAATGTTCCCATTAAAGAAGTAACGCAGCACAAGCATTTGGGTGTCATTCTCAATTCAAACTGTTCGTGGGATGACCACATAAAACATATTTCCTCAAAAGCATGGTCCCATCTGGATCTTATGAGACGAACTAAATTTATCTTAGACCGGAAAATTCTCGAGAAGATATACATTGCTTTTGTTAGGCCCTTGTTGGAATATGCAGACACGGTTTGGGATAACTGCAACGAAACAAATCTGACAACTCTTGAACGAATCCAAATTGCGAGCGCTCGTATTGTTACGGGTGCAACTTTAAGTGCGAGCAAGGCATCACTCTACGTTGAAACTGGGTGGGAGACGTTACAAGCAAGAAGGCAGAAGCACAAATTAATACAGTTCTTCAAAATGTACCATGACATTTCCTCGCCGTATATTTCCTGTTTAGTCCCACCCCCTATTTCGATAACCCAGAATTTCGAACTTCGAACCGCAACTAACCTACGAGTTCCTTATTGCCGAACCACATGCTACCAAAGATCTTTTGTCCCATCCACAACGAATTCTTGGAACAAAATTACACCTAACGTTAGAGAAAATTGCTCTCTCGCAGAATTTCGAAAATACTTAAACCATAACCTTGTTCGTCCACCAGCCTACTTTGTCAAATCAATGTCCCGTAAATCTCAAGTATACCACTGCAGGCTACGACTTCGATGTAGTCATTTCAATGAGCATCTTTTTGTTAACCACCTGGCAGTGTCACCGAATTGCTCATGCGGTGAACGTGAGACAACAGAACACTTTTGATTAAAATGTCCTAATTATGACCGTATACAAAGTGAGACCCTAGGGCTACTTCCCAATCAAACTGACTGTAATACATTACTGTATGGATCCGAATTTTATACTCATGACGAAAACCATTTAGTTTTTAAAACAGCATCTTTTTGTTAACCACCTGGCAGTGTTACCGAATTGCTCATGCGGTGAACGTCAGACAACAGAACACTTTTTATTAAAATTCCCTAATTATGACCGTATACGAAGTGAGACCCTAGGGCTACTTCCAAATCAAACTGACTGTAATACATTACTGTATGGATCCGAATTTTATACTCATGACGAAAACCATTTAGTTTTTAAAACAGTTCATAAGTACATTCTTAGTTCTGCGAGATTTAGTTAACTACTTTGGGTGACCCTCAGATCATAGTGAATAGTTAGTGTGGTGCTACTATTATAACCCTATGAATATATTTCTGGAAAAGAATAATAATACAGATTGAATGCATATTCATACACGCATTATGCAACCCAACACCCGTCCTCTGCTTTGCCTCATAATTGCCGTGCGTTCCACCTGGTGTCCATTCCTAATGTCTTGGTGCTAGGACACATCGCACCTATACCACATCACCGTGACCGGACGGAGGCCACTGTTGACTGGTGGAGATTTCTTCCTATCTTCCTACTTGCCTTTTACTAACAAAAACTCAAGTGCAAGCCCGACATGGGCTAACTGGAATTATCGGTCCGTCTCTGTGTTTGGACTCCCACTTGCAAGCATAAAGCAATAAAGTGCATCTCGCATCTGGGAATAATACATGGTCCGTCCCCAAATGTTGTCGCTAATGATCGATGAAAGTATAATTCGTCTCCGGAGAGTTAAGTGTTGTATGTACCACTGGGACATGGAACGCATTGGTATCCGGGCGCCGAAATCTATTTATGCTACTATTGTTTAACTGTGAAAATCCACCAAAATATGCTCAGAATTATTGTACCACGATAAACTAACTCCTGGTCATTTCCCCCACTAGAGTATATGTTCTTATGATAGTCCAACAATGTTAAAATTTAGAATTCGCTTGTTACAGTACCAAGGTACAAACATGGAGGTGGTTCGGTTCGGACTAGGCGCTCCTTACTCTTTCTCTTCCTAAGAACTGTACTTTTATGTTCTTACTCTATATCAGTTAGGGAAATCTAACCAATTTGTATCTTTTTATAGTATTTTCTATTTTTCTTTATTAGCGAATTATTTGTGCCAACAGGTATCTTATTGTACACGTTCTTGAAAGAAGGAATTGGTCTCACTGTCTTCTCGTTTGCTACCTGTTAAAATTACTATGAGTGGAAACAACCACAGATAAGCTAATAGCTTACTGTCGAATCCACACCCAATGATAATGTAAGCTATGTATTACCATGGAAATTCTTTTGAAATAAATACTGTTTAAACTAATGTTCATGTTATAGCCAGTTGTGCACTTACACGTTCAATATTATTAATATTAATACTATTATTTACTATCAATTTTTTCAGAATATTCCTTGTGGTTATACAGACCGAAAACCACAAAACTGAAAGAAAAAGAGTAAAAAGATGAATTCGTTTTAATCTCTAATTATTTCTCAACACAATTAGTGGGTGACAGTTAAGCTTTTAACAAAAGCTAAAACAAGGAGTAAATGGTAATGCAGGTGCATTCATCCAACTTCCTTTGAGTACATCTTTTCTTTCTCGTGTGCAAAAGATTATACACTGGATGGTGTCATTTGTGTGCAACGCACACTATAGTTTATCCCCGCATTCGCATTCTTGATTATTGGCTGATAGTCCAGGCACATTAGACATAAAAATGAGAAAGTAAGGAAAAAAATCGGAGAAAGCTGATTTTTTTATATGTTTCCGGGACACACATTGCGGATAAAGTGTGAAAAGTCCCCGCGAATCCGAGCTGAGCTTTTTTAGTTATAGCGTTTTTTTGAAGAAAAAAAAAATTTTAAAAAAAATTCGACCCAGCTCCATATTTCTCATTCTTATTCGCCTTAGTAGGGTGAGAATCATAAATATCGTGCTGAATTATATTGAGAATACATATCCCCAACAGAAAATGCCAACTTTGTACCAATCCTCACACTCAATGGTGAAATATTCACGAAAATGTACAAAATTACGAAAAAAAATTTATTGTTTTCATACACACAACGGTACACAACGTCCATTAAATCAAATCTACTACTACTTTGGGAGTTAAATTATATATCAAAAATTGCAGAAAAGCAGTGGCTTTATAATGATATATAACAATAGTCATTTATTCCATAATAAACTGGTGAAACGTGTGAAATATTAACCATACCCCCTAAACTCAAATTCAAACGGCATCGACTTTTCTCATTCAAATACCGTATTATAGCATCATTGTTTCAATTTCCATGTTCGATTAAATCACATAATGTGGTGACCAACCACTTTATATCAAAGCAGTGGAGATTGTGTCTTCATCAGATAAGTTGACAAAAGTTTCCGTTAGACTCGGCGGCTTCCATATGATTATGTCATATTTAGGGGCAATTGGTTCGATCATGGCTGGTAGCGGCTTGGATGAACTTTGAGGGACTGTTTATGCTGGTGGGTCAATCCATCATTTGATCAGTGGTCATGCATATTCAAGAGCAGTTCGTGCCCATTTGCTAACACAAATTGCCATTACAAAACTTGTGTTTGAAGAAAGCCGAACACTAGATAACATAGACTGCACAGAAGTCAATGAAATATTCTGTGGACTTGCCAGAGGTGACTGTACAACAGCTGACGCTGTCAATCAAGAAAGTGTCAACCATCTACTGTCAAAATTACACGAACTGCTCCAGAATGCGTCCGTAGGACGCACAGGAAAGCTTTGGGTACAATACTACGAGCAAATAGGTCTTCTCCAGTTGTTCTTGAGAGCAGAGCGCACAGGCGACTGGGAACTCCACACATATTGTGTTCGCAATATGATTCCTGTATTTCACGCAGGTGGTCATTTTGCATACGCAAAAAGTTCTCATCTCTATTTGCAGCAGATGAATGAGCTAACAGAAATAATGCAACAGAATGATTTGAAGTTGTTCACTGAGAAAGGTTACTTTACCATAAGGCGCTCAGATAAATTCTGGGACGGGATATATTCTGATCAGACCATAGAGCAGTGTTTAATGAGAATGTTCAAGCTCCCTGGTGGTCTCACACATGGCAGGGGAATAACCGATAGCACTTTTGCGAAATGGGTACATGGACTACCTCTTTGCCTTCCGATATGTAATGCTCTCGAAAATTTTGTTCATGTTCACACTGGTCATGGCGAACAACATCGGGATCTCCGTCAAAGTTCACAATTGACTGATGCCAATGATATCACCAAATTATTGAACTGGCTCAGAGTGCATTCCCCCTTTCAGAATAGAGATCCACTACAATTAGTCTCTATAGCGACCGGGCTTGTGGCCGACGAAACTGTGAACTGTGACCAAGTTCGCAAAATTGGTGAATGTTGCGTATCGAATGTTGTAAGCAAAACGTTCAACAGCATCAAACTACGACGTGTTGACATTGTGAAGTCTTTCGCATCGATGGCAAATAGCATCAAAGTCCTTGGAAGTAAGGTAGTGATTGACCCCACAATTCTGTTCAACCGCATCACATGTGTTATTCAGTCACAAGCAGAGATGGAAGAGTATCTCAAATATGAACTCGCCCCGAAACCACCAGCATTGTTTGATTCTGCTGGAATGAGGAAGACACAGAAAAGCACGCTCGGTAAGATCCTCAAAACATACGGTTCCGAGCAAACTCAAATCCCAGAACATTCTCTGTTTGTTGTAGATGGTGGATTTTTATTGAAGGCAGTTGTATGGCCTAAACAGTCGTCATATAAGGACATATGTACATCATATTCCAATTATCTAGTGAGACATTTTGGGGCGAACGTCGTGGTTGTTTTTGATGGTTATGCTTGTACAATGTCGACAAAGGGCATGGAACAAGCCCGTAGATCTAAAGACAGGTATTCCATTGATATCAATATCTCACCCGAGTTACCAGCCACCACACCCCAATCCGATTTCCTTGCAAATGCCAAGAACAAAACCCAACTGATCGATCTTCTAATGCAGGAGCTATCTGCTATCAATATTCAGTCCAAGCAGGCCGAGGCTGATGCTGATGTACTGATAGCCGAAACTGCACTTGATATCGCTCAAGATGACAACAATGTTGTCGTTGTGGGAACAGACACAGACTAGTTAGTCATTCTTACCTCTCGAGTTCAACCGGGATGTAATATTCACATGATGTATTCCATTACCCCAAACTTACTAGTTTCAGTTAGTGAAATAGCAACCAAAATGGGTGACCATAGAAGCAACCTCCTTGTAGCACATTCTGTAAGTGGTTGTGACACTACTTCTGCACTCTTTCGAGTTGGTAAGAAGAAAGTATTCAGTACAATTGTCTCCGATGTTACTAGCGACTCACAACAGTATGTCAACACAATTTTGGCGGATGACAGTACACCAAGTGCAGTAGCCGCTGCCGGGGAACAACTTCTCCTGATCTTATACGGGAGTAAAACTGTTTCCTCTCTCGACCAATATAGATATGTCACTTACAAGCGTTATGTAGCAAAATCTAAACTGAATAAACCCATCGACCTAGCCTCACTCCCACCAAGCAGCGATGCTGCACAACAACATGTCTACAGATGTTATCTCCAGGTCCAACAATGGCTGGGCACTTCGCTTCCTCCGACGGATTGGGGGTGGTCGCTAGACAATGGACTTCTTGTACCGACTGCAGCCACAAAGCCATGTGCCCCCGATAACCTACTGAATCTGATCAGTTGTGGTTGCAAGAGTGCTTGTACAAAAAGGTGTGGGTGTAAGAAGGCAGGACTCTCTTGCTCAGGTTTGTGTAATTGCAGTTCGGATTCTTGTAACAACCACAGAAACACTGTCCTGTCGGAAATTTCTGAGTTCGATGAATAATATGTATATAGGTCATGTCATTTCTGTATATAGCGTTGATAATAGTCAATGTAACTTAATCCATGTTGATTGATTTGTACATTCTGTAAATATTATTTATTGATTTTTGTACATTCTGTAAATATTATTTATTGATCTAATGCTGCCAGACACAGACGTGTCTGTTCGGTCCCAAGCCCGAAAATAGTTGAGTTCTCATGCTGACGAATTTTATGCTAAAAGGGGAACTCGGCCAGAAGCAGAGGGGGTCTTCCATAATGTCTATTTTGTAAGCAATGATAAAAGTCTGCAAATGGTGGTGGATTTTTTATCGTCTGTCCAACTAACATCTCATTCTGTACTACGACCCTTTGGGCAAATCCGTTAGGAAAATCGTCATTTTTTGCGTAAATCCGATACTTTTTTGTGAATTTTCAATAATTTTTCGCAGAAATTGTCACAGAATGCACATTTTCCTCTAGGTAAATGTATATTAGACATTATGTAGCTCGAAATACGCGTAAACAAAAAATACAGTTGGATCAATTCGAGGTTACAAAGTTCGTGCGATTTTTTTAAATTTTTTTCAAACGCGTTTTCGAAAAAAGGCTGTAGAAAAAAAGCTCAACTGGGATTTTAGGGGACTTTTGTCTAATCGTTCAGTGTCATGTACTCGACATTCCCTGAAAAAATTAGCTTTCTCCGATTTTTTTCCCTAGTGAAACCTAATGTTCTTGGGCTATGATGCTTTACCCAACGTAATGGCCAAAACCGGCAAGTACTATTCACAAAAATCGCCAATTAATTTTCATTATTTTTTTCAATTTTTGTGTCAAAAACATAGGTTATAACCCCTCTTTGGAACGAGCTCGTCCAATGAGGGCGTCATAACCTATGTTTTTGAGACAAAAACTGAAAACCAAATAGTTATTCAAGAATTTTGTTTGCAAGTGTCGTCTGTTTTTCATATTAGGTAAAGGGTTAATGCTTGAAACAGACAGAAATGAAAAGGTATTATATAAAACATTGAAACCCTTATGCACATCTATAGACCCTACCGGAACATATACCGTTTAGAATTAACCCCTGGGAGCCTTTCTTTCTCAGGAAACTGATTCTCTAATGACAAATGTGTCGCTATGGGTGCCACATGGTGCGGAATGAAAAATCTGAAATGTCTGTGCACATCTAGAGACCCTACCTGAACATATGAACACACCTTCAACATTTAAATTAAAACCCCTAGCAGCCTTTTGCCACACACCGATTGTCTAACGACAAAAGTGGCACGATGGGAGCCATATGGGGCCGGATAAAAAGAAATCAGAATCTTTCTGCACATCTAAAGGGCCCACCTGAACATATGAACAAACTCAGTGTTTTGATTTAAAACCCCTAGGAGCCTTTTTCCGGAAACGGATTCTCTAATGACCAAAGTAGCACTATGGGCACCACAAGGGCCGAATAAAAAATCTGAAACCTTTATGCACATCTAGACACCCTACCGGAACATATGAACACACTTTCAGCGTTTCGAATTAAAACCACCAGGAGCTTTCACCGGAAACAGATTCTCTAAAAACAAAAGTGGCGCTACGGCCTACGGGCACCACATGCGGCTGAATTAAAAATCCCCAAAAAACCCAACTTTATACACATCTGGACAACCTACTGGAACGCATGAACACCCTTTCAACATTTCGAATTAAAACCCCTAGGAGCTTTTCGTCACAAACCGATCCTCTAACGACAACAGTGGTGCTTCGGATGCCCACCGCGGCCGAATCAAAAATCCAAAACCTTTATGCACACCTAGAAACCCCCACTGGAACATATTAACAGACTTTCAACGTTTCGAATTGAAACTCCTAGGAGCCTTCCACCGGAAACTGATTCTCTAACGACATAAGTGGCGCTACGGTGCCACACGGGGCCGGATCAAAAATCCAAAACCTTTATGAACATCTAGAGACCCTACTGGAACATATTAACACACTTTCAACGTTTCGAATTAAAACCCCTAGGAGCCTTTCGTCACAAATCGATTCTCTAACGACAAAAGTGGCGCTATGGGTGCCCCACGGGGCCGAATCGAGAATCCAAATCCCTTATGCATATCTGGAGACCCTACTGGAAAATATTAACACACTTTCAACGTTTCGAATTAAACCCCCTAGTAGCATTCCACTGTAAACTGATTTTCAAACAATAACAATAAAAGTGGCGCTATGGGCTCCACACGGGGCCGAATCAAAATTCCGAAACCTTTATGCACATCTACAGATGCTACCTGAACACCTCAGCATAGTTTAAAAGTTTGAATTACATACTCTTGGTGATACGAAGTTTGAACGTACGGACGGGACGGGCGGGACAGACGGGACGGACGGAGATCACCACAATATCCCCGCTTAAAAAAAAAAATGCGGGGATAATAAGTGAATCTTTAAAAAAAACCGAACAGCCCCCACCCCATCTCCACTGATATAAATGACTGTCTAAAACAGCTTACAAATGTAACTTCATTCGCAATGTGGCCGCCGGTGTTAAGACGCACCAATCAAGTGCTCTAAGCATGAATTTATCAGAAGAAATTAAAATAACGTTGATTGGACTGCGTGCTCTCACCTGGACTGTCCAGATGGACGAGGGAAAGTTGCGCCTAGTAGTCGACTTTTAGAGGAAGAAGACACTTCCTCGGGGAGGTGTAGTACCTTTCGTGAGAGGAACCGCCCCGCACTGGTCACCACCCGAAGAAAATGGAGGTCCATGGAAGCAGACAAGAAAAGGAAGTAAAAGAACGGACTTTCCGCTAGACGCCGTGATGCCCACCCACTATGAGTGTTCTAGGAGTGGAAGATGAGGGAAATGGACGAAGAGGCAAAGAGAGACAATGCAAGCGTCATGATTGTACCCCTAACCGATCCATGTCAATCCCGGCTCACTACTCACTGGGGGAGCGACCAGGAGATAGGTCAATCTCAGCCCAACTCCTTCTTCTTTGGAATAGGAGATGGTGGAGGGAGCCTGTTTTAGTTCATGATGTAGTTCCGGACGACGTCTCCCCACCCCACCCAACTCCTACTGCCTCAGTCTCTCCAAACCAGAGCCCTACTCAGCAGGAAACGGTCTGTCCGGCTGAAGAGGAGGGTCGCGAGGAGAGAAATGAAAAAAATGAGACGATCGGGTGAAACAGAGAGAAAAGCACTGAAGCTTATCGCCAGATCCAACCACTTTCTTGAATCGCCAGAGGCAGAAGCAAGGACATGAGAAGACCCCCAACAATGCTAGTGCAACTACTCCAACAATCCCAACTACTATAACGCTCGTCTAGCCCCCAGAATGGCACCACAAAAAAGAAAAACAAAAACAAAAACCAAAAAAAAACACTAACCCGAATGAAGCACAAATAGCGCTAACCTGGCCTTCCCTGGCCTTTTGGGTCCTTTTCTTCCCGCGGAGGTGGCACAAATTATTATACAGTTAAAGAGGGTCGATAGGGGTTGGCCTGCCCCAAACTGTAGCTTCGCAAAAACACAAAAAAAACATTCTCTCATCCTACATTAATTACTTCAAAGTGTGTCGAACATTCATGTGAATTCAATTTATCAGTAGAAAAAGCTCGAATATAGTGTACATGGATATGTGTTATATGCGACAGAGTTGTTTAATTTACGTTTACTGTGCTGTGAGATATTTTATGGAAAAATTTGAAAGTAATCGAAATTACATGGATGTTATATTTGCAAATAGTTACATGTCAGCTACATGTTAAAAAAAATTCAATTACGAATTACTTCCATTTACTGTGAACATTGTAATTACGTACAGTTAAATTCAATTACAAATTCTTATCACCTTAGCCCTGTTTTCCCATTATCGTACAAAATATCACCCGCGCATATTGTGAATAAAAACCAGAAAAATAGTCAACATCAAAGCCCGGAACACATCAGGGGGAATAATCACAAGTTTGCGATGAAGTTGTTTGGAAATGAAGTTTCTTGGATTCAGCAGAATACAAAAAAAAAAAATTCCACGTGTGAAGATAGCTCCAATTTGGAGCCCAATGGCGACTGATCTTTATAATAGATCAACGAGAAGGGGCCACAAATATCGAAATCATAAAATAAGCTCCCCCTGGCCGGGGGTGGGGGGGTGGGAGTGGGGGTGGGGTGGAGGGTGCTACAGCCCCCTTCTGGGAGGTCTAAAACACACACACCCCACACACACACCTGTCGGGCAAACTGCTTCCTTTATTGTGGAGCACAAGCTCCTCGTGCCCGAAAAATCCCCCAAAAATTTTCTAATGTCAAGCATGTCACAAACGACTCATGACTTGGATTCCTACGTTCATATACACTTTAATGTCAAATCTCTTAACATCTTGTTAACACTCATAACGCATGCTTAATGGTTCTATTAAAGACTTCTCTGTTTTTAGTGTTAAATGTGGGCTTTCCAAACAATGAGTTTAACCATACTTGCTTTCTAAGACCTATTCCCCGATTCCGCTATGAACAAGATGTAATCGTGATCGGTAGAACCGTATGTGAGTGTGACGTGATGCGAAATGACACTTTTAAAGCTCTTTCTAAGGTCCTGTATATTCCTTTCGACCCCCCCCCCCCCTCCACACACACACATAAACGTTTAAAACCTACCGACACACTTGTCAATATCCAGATCCGGATCAATGAAATGGCGATTCAGTGGATGTATTTTCCAGTTTTCCCCCATTTTGTCTAATCAAAGTGCGTTTGGACATTTGTGCCTCTCCCCCAGGCCCTTCCCCCAACTTTCACCAAGCTCCAGTTATCTGTGCACAGACAACGATTGAAAGACTGTGATAAGGACTGGATAACTCCTCACTTATCTTGCAAAAATGTGCATGTGATTTCAAATTCGACCATAGTATACTACTCAAAGTTTGCTAAGCACCACATATTTGACACATCATTGTGAAATTTTCTTGTGACATATTTGCGACATTTTTGGTGAATATGATTGAGGAATGTATTGAGATGGTCCCCAGTGTTTAGATTAGCTCTCTTCACAGGCAGCTTTTCGTGACAGCCATGGAAAGCATGTACCCCTTGATTTCCATGGCGTTTCGTATACTGTCTACATGTTCATGACATGTGTAGGGTATTCAGTGTTCATTTCAGCACAAACCCTTGTGATTTAATAATTGAATATGGTGAATGCAAATGTAAGAAGACATTTGTCTGAAGCAGAAATGTGGTGGGCTGTAGGGATGGTGGAGCAAGGAGCTACCCATCGTCAGGTTGGTGAAGCCCTTGGTGTGCACCATACGGTGATCACCAGAGTCTGGTCAAGATTTCAGCAGTATGGCACACCAGTCAGACGACATGGTGGTGGCAAAGACAGGGCAACATCTGCAGCTGAAGACCGGTTTTTGATCATTCAGGCCCGTAGGAACCGCTTTGACACAGCAACCCAACTTCGTAGTGACCTCCAAAATGCATCCGGGATAAATGTTTCGACGCAGACTATCCGGGCAAGGTTGCACGAAGGTGGTCTCCGATCGAGAAGACCACGTATTCGCATTCAACTGTCCCAGAACCACCACCAGGCACGATGTGAATGGGCCATGGATCACGTTGGATGGACCAGAGAAGATTGACGACCTGTCCTTTTTACAGATGAGTCAAGGTACTGCTTAGACAACACAGACAGGCTTTCTAGGGTATGGAGAAGACCAGGAGAGCGATTCCATGCAGCAAAATTGCCGAGCATGACCGCTATGGTGGAGGGTTCAATACTGGTCTGTGGCAGCATCAGCTGGGATAGACGTACATAGCTCTGTTTCCTTGACCGTGGTACATTGACTGCACAGCGGTATATTGATGAGATCCTAGATGCCCACGTCGGGATTGTATGCAGGTGCAGTGGGTGATAGATTCATTCTGATGGACGATAATGCCCGTCCTCATGTTGCCCATGCTGCCCGGAAGTACCGATAGAGGGAGGGGATTGAGCGTATGGACTGGCCAGCAAGATCCCCTGACCTCAATCCAATCGAACATTGGCACTGGAATAAGTTGCAGCGTGCAATTTCAGTCCGTCCAGTCCAACCAAGAAGTGTCCAGGAGCATGGTGCCGTGCTGCTCCAATAATGGAACAGCATCCCACAAAGGACCATATGGAACCTGATTGGGAGCACGAGAAGGCGTTGTCAAGCTGTAATTAACAATAATGGGTCTCATACTCGATTTTGAACCCATATCAGTTCGCTCCGTCAACTTTTTGGCAAATTTGAAAAATTTCCTCTTTTACCAACAATATCCATTTTCCATGGTTATCGTATTCAAAAGCTAAAAAATAATGTCAAACACAAACAAAATCTCAATTTCTGTGCTTAAATCATTAAAGATATAATTAAACATAAATTATATACACTTTTCATAACAACATTTCACCTAAAACGTAAAACAGGTAGTTGGATATACTTGGTGCTTAGCAAACTTTGAGTAGTATAGTATGTAATGTTGTTTTTGATCCTCATCAGGATGACCTCGTTGGGTGACCTCGGAACTGACGCCATATCACGTGCCTCAGCTACTTCAGGTTGAGTTTTCCTGTTAGCCAGCGTGAGCAGCCATGTTGTGACGTCATTACCATAGTAATACGTGGTCTTAGTGCGCTTGCACAGCGCGTGTTGTTGGGGGTGTTACGTGTTTCTGTTATCCATTTTGTTAACTGGAGGTGGCTATATAGGATTCCACGGCGAAACGTGGTCGCCATATGACCCCCAAACCCTCTAATAGGAGTTTGTGTTCAATTGAATCGGGGTATATCTAATTACCCAAACGGACCCGGTTTTTGGTGTAATTGGGAAACCGTTCGCGGGTGGAGACATCTCATCAAACTAAACAAAAGTTTAAATTTTGGATATTTGTTTTTTTTACTCTAGGTGGTGATGACTTCGGATCCTTCTGTCTGGTTCGATTTGTGGTGCATCGTGCTTTGGTGGGTTGGTTTTAGGGTGGGGTATCGCGTGGGATCTCGTGGGTGGTGTCGCGTGTGGTGTCGTGTATGATGTCGTGTATGATGTCGAGTGTGGGGTCCCTGGGGAGGTGCGTGAGTTTGTGGGGTAAGATAGAATTTAGTCTGTTTTAAGTGTTGGCCGGAACAGGTGTATGGGGTGCGAGTGAGTATTGCGCGGGTGGTGGCCTACTTCGGTCGAACTGGACAGTCGGCGAGGGAGTTGTCCCATATCTAGGTATAATTTTTATGATTCTTTTCTGGAAGGGATGCTCCTAGGAAATGTGTAAAATTGAAAATAATGTACATATTTTGTCATCAGATACTTTGGCTGTATGGTTTTGCTTTCAGCGTTATGATGAAGATCTACATACTGGGACATAGCTATATTCATCGTCTCCAGAAATTCCAGGAGAAGCATCCAAATATATGGAAAGATTCAACTTTAGAGATGCAGTGGAATTTGTTGGTATGCCTGGAGCAAAATTGATGGACTTGGTCCGGGTGAATGTGGAATCCGCTGATGTTGTTATCCTGCACATTGATGACAAAAACTTTTCGTCAGTTATATCTGAGTGACTTTTAGAAATTATTGCAACGCTTTGAGGTTGCTGTTGTTAAAAACACTGTTGTTTGTAGTATCTTTCCCCGAGTCAATACTCGTCGTGTGTCTTCCGATATCTTAGTATGAGAGGAAATTACTTGAGTCCTTGAAGGCTATCTCTGGCCAATTTTTATTTTATTTATATGACATACACAAACTATGGCCACCCATATGTTGGCTGATTGTGTGCATTTGAATGCACGGGGAAATACTTATTATTTAATACAATTTTAAAGGTCTAACGCGGAATTATTATAAAATATGAGATTTTGGTCAAGTCTAATTGGCGAGGTTGAGCCACTCTTACTCTAGCGATAACATCTCTTGGCGCATGTCTATACGTGGCGGCAAGCAGTCCACAAGTATCGTGGGCTGGTTTGGAAGCGTGGTTCAGACTCGGAAATTTCACTTGAGAAATTTCGAGTTCGGCTGATGTGTTTGGAACTTTGAGATTTATAATGTTCTCTACATAGGGAGTATCCTTCCAATGACAAAGTTGTTTTGGCTATATATTTTCTCTTTTTTTTAAATCAGGGTTATGCTTTTTTAATGTATTTTTTAGCGGAGCACTTATATATTTTGTAAATAGTCTCGCTTGCATTTTCAACGGGGACGTTGCCTTCTAGGGTGGGGGTAGTGAAACGATCCAGCCGTGGTAGGTCGGTAAAAAATATTTCTCGGCTTGGTTCAGTAGTTTTGGACCGATGGTAGTGGCCGTGGAAGAGCTAAATGTTATTACTTGCCTTCGGGGAAGAGTTATATCATAATTCTCGGAGACGGGTAATTAAACATCACTAGCTGCACGAATTTCCTTTCTCATGGCGATAATTACGTGAAGAATGTATCGCTTGGATGCGTCTCCTTGTATAAAAATAGTTTCGCTATGATTGACTTCGGGATACTGAGAAGGCAGCTGAGGTAAATTTTAGCTATATTTATTTGGAAAAATATTATTGCTTCGATGTTTTGCTAGTGGGAATTTGGGAAGGATTTTGGAATTTCCTCTCTCGGCGGATCTGGTAAGTCTATAGGCAAGTTTACTATATGTTTTTGCCTTTTTGAATATTCTGTACTTGAGAATTGTGCGACCCAACTGAGATTTTCTTAGAGGGGCCGCACACTCCTCATCCAGTGGCAGACTCAACCGGGAGGGCCGAGGGCAGAGTAGTCCGAAACTACCCTAGTTTTGACTGCCGAGATATTGCCCCCTCTCCCTTATGCAATCTTAGGCAACTTTATTGTGAAATTGTAGAGATTATGTCATAGTCCTGGGATGTAATTAGTACATTATGGACGGAACACTTTAGTAGGGGACACTTTGGTTGTAGGTAGGGGAGACCTTTGCCCCTCCCCATCCGTGAAGTACAGGAGGAGTTAAGTTTTATAAGCAGTTTAGCTTGAACATGATTAGGATTGGGATCCGGTATATGTAGGCCAGCTCACCTCCGTAGAGTTCTGCGCTGGATAAAATAGTTAATGATTGGATCCGATTTATGTTGGCCAGCTCACCTCAGTAGAGGTCTGCGCTGGATAAAATAGTTAAAGATTGTTTCGCGATAATCGTGGTATTTGGTAGTGGTACTCCCTTGAGTATGTAATTTTGTACAGCATTTGGGCGCGGAGTTTTGGAACGGAACTCATTTGAGTACGTAGAACTGAAACTATTTGTAGCTCCCCTCCTCCCGACGGGGATAGGGTAAGGATAGTAGCTTATTTATTGTTTCGCGCATTGGTTGAGCGTCCGCGATTGGTATTGGGCTGAAGGTAACGCGTTAGCTTAAATGTGGAGTAGTGCTTTTTTACACAGGTAAACAAGCCCTGCTCGTTTTGGTAACCCTCCTTGAGGTTGTTGGTAAAGAAGGTTTCTTGAATGCCCCGTTGGCCAATTTAAATAAAAGAGAATGATGAGTTTCCCCGACTTGAGTAAGGAGTAGTATAATGTACTGAAAAGTGTTGGAAATGGTTTGTTTGTATTAAATATTATATCATATATTTTCTTGTTGTTTAGTCGTTGGAAACCCCGCTAGGAATGAGAACCCTCTTCTTAACTCCCAGTTTTACCCAAACTGTGGACCTCTATGGACCCTCTTGTTGTTTTGATCGGGGGCGGTGCACGGCATTTCTCTTTGGAGGTCTATAGGAGGCGCTGCCTTCGATTAGAACCACACCCGCTAGTTGCGGTGTAAATTGAGAGGGGTGGGGCCCATGTTTGTTACAATACATTTGCCTCGATAGTTTTATAACAAGAATTTTCAAATGAATGTGAAGGTTGTTCAGGCGTCATTCTCATCGTTTCTGTAAGATGTGCATTTTTTAAAGATCGCATTCAACAATAGTTGGTGTATTCATTTGTTCAGCTTCTCCTTCCTTCAAACAACTTTTTAACGAATTAGATTGATTGACCAATCAGCCGTTTTGTCGACGCAGTTCTTTGCATTCCTTTTCTAACTGAGCCATACGGTTTTCAATTATCCTTTTTTTTATTCGAAACTAGAAGATATTTCATGCTTCATCTCATTTATTGGTTCGAACTCATTTTCACGCAGTTTTTTCTGGTCCAACTTTGTTGACATCGTGAGAATATGAAGTTCATCCACTCAGTGTTTATTAGTGGTGTTGGATAGAAAGTCTCATTTCGTAAAAAAATTGATTTTCTTCGCCTTTTGACTCAAGAGTACACCCGGTTTCCGTTTCGGTGTGACAAATAGAACCGATCTTTCGCGTTTATCCTCTACTAATGGCATCATAACTGGTTGATCATCGTTTTCAACATTATCAACGCATTCCGTAATTTTATTTTCTACGATTTCATCATTTGGTTTATCATTGAACTTTTCATTTTCAAGCAACACATTCATTACATACTCTACAACATCACCAGGTAATCCTGAATCGAACCCTAATCTGCAGATCTCTGGCATAGCATTCTCTAACCACCAGCAAATATTCTATGTCGATCTCTGAAGCATGATTTTATTTTGTGTCCTGGTGAGGTGTATTGTTACCCTTCTTGTCTTAGTTTTTGTGGGTACATCTATATCTTCTACCAAATTTTTTACGGTATCGCTGACACATCTCCATTTTCCTCCTAATTTCTTATCAACCTACCTTACAATTGTTTACTACAGGCTTGCGCTACAGTGGAAGACCCTAACTCGGAAAATATACTCTCTATTTTGATCTTTCCCAAGCGATTTGGGAAAGAAATGTGGTGCAAAAGCACCAAGAAATAAATAAGCCAAAACTGGGTCGAGCGCCATCGGCGCCTACCCAGTAGGGGACGTTCTTCTTTTAGTACAAATCCACGACTTCTGGGAACCACTGCGCAGGCAGTAACTCATGAATCATTCTTTTTTCGTCCGTCTGTGTGGCAAGACGTCCATTTGTATTCAGAAACAGTGATAATTCAACACGTTGATAATGGCTCCAGTGACTAGAATTATGGATCTGAGGATCGTATAATAACAGGACTGTTTTATATATTCTCGCTATTATTTTCAACAACATTTTCATTGTATTTTATATATTCACCGTGTCGCGCGCGACTTTCGCGTACCGTGCGGTTCGGACATAAAATTTTTCGGTTGATAAATTTATAATGTCCTTCTGGATATTATTATATATATAACGCCAATGGGGGGGGGGGGGGGGGGGGGGGGGGGGGCTGTATGGACATGATTTCTCCTCTCTGTTGAGGGCAGAATTTGTTTTTTGGCCCCTGTCGGCCGTCTGGGTTCAGTTGTGTTCCCGCCGGTCCTTTTTTTCTGCCACCTTTCTTTCGTAGTTGGGGTGTTCTATACTTTCTACATCTGTAGAGTTCACCTTTTTCTTCTACTGCTCTCACCTCTGTTATGCCCAGGACTGTTCCTTGTAGGTAATGCCTTTTGCCCAAGCATGTGGTGCGTTTTCGTGGCCGTTACTCCCGCACCCGGGGGGATGGGGAACGCTGTCGTTCGGGGCCTCCCGACACGACCACGTCTGGTGAGAGGTATACCCCCTCCATGGAGGATGTGCAATCTTTTTCTGTGGTGGATACTGCGGGAGCTGTTCAGTTGTCTGGTGAAAAGATGCCTGGTTCCGGGACTGTGGTCCCTCTCCAGTCGACATCTGAGGCTGTCACTAGTCTTGTGTCTCCTCCTTTTGAGCCGAGCTACTACTGTTGTTCGGTCTGCAGTGATGCATCTCTCGTAGTGTGGATGTGGGGTATCGGCCTCAGCCTTCCCTGACTTCAACTCGGCGAAGTCGGAAGGGGCTGCCGACCAAACCCTGTGCTGTGGTCTCTCCGCCATTGAGCACATCAGTTTTACCCCTGCATGGGTTTGCAGAGATGTCTGGTAGTTTAGACGTGGGGTATCGGCCTCAGTCTTCCCTGACTTCAACTCGGCGAAGTCGGAAGGGGCTGCCGGCCGGACCCTCTGTTGTGGTGTCTCAGCTGTCGAGCACCGCAGTTTTCTCATTGGATTCGGATATTCATGGTGGAGCCACCATGAACTCCGTGGCGTTTCCGTCCACGCACTCTGGTCCCATGGCCAGTTTTGCGGGACCAACGCCTTTTGTGCAGCCTGGACCTTTCTGTCCCTCAGAGGTCCGCGGCGACTCTCCGGAGTTCCCGCTCTCGGGGTATGTCATACCCCAATACACATCTGCTTTCAGATGCTTCGGCTGCCACCCGTCGCTCCGCGTCGGGTATATTTGAGGATCGTGACCCTTCGCTGGTTAAAAGGGTCAGGAGTGAAGCCACTTTGCCGGTTCGTTCCCACGTCGAACCGGCCGATACGGGCCGTGCGCTTAGGGAGGCCCTCTCCTTGCTCACTCAGGTTCTTTCCAAGAGCCTTTCCGTTGCTTCCAGCGAGGCTACTAGTGGTTTCCAGACGCCCCCCTGCGGCGCCGCCTCCCGGGATCAGAAGCCGGTCGCTTTCTGATTCCTCAGGTGTACCTACACCATGGGAAGCATCGGCTGAGGGCCATGTGTCTTCCGACTCGGAGGATGAGTCCAACATACCTGACGTCGAGAGCCAACAGTCTTCTGACAGCTCTTGACTTTGTGTTTGGTTTCCTTTTAGATCTCAAACCGTCAAACCAGCCGACAGTGTCAGCCAGGCCGCGATCATCGGTCGCGTGCCTACAGCCTGTGAAGCAACCTGTTTCTGGGCGCCTTCGACCATGCCAGTCGGTACAGGTGGTTGAAGCGTTTTAAGCTTTGGACTCGAAGCTGAGTTCCAAGGCTATGAAGACTTAGTTCTTCACCAAGGTTGACACTTTTTTTTGCCTCCAGTGTGTTATCGTTCATACGATTCTGCCAATCCGTCAGTCTGCCAGACTTTGACAGTCTTGGATCAGGACTCCACCTCCCTCGGGCTTTCCAAACCCAAGTCGGTCGTTATTCCCATGGCGACTCTGGAGTCCCTGTTGGGCTTATCGAGAGAGATGCTGTGCCTTTCCCTTCCTGAGGGGCAGCGCGCTGCTCTTCGATCTGCTTCTTCGGCTGGTCTGCGACTCTTCCATGGTTCCGTGATGACGTCATAGATCAGCTGCTGCTACGTCAGCTTGATCAGCCTTCTGTTGGAGGCAGGGGCCGTCCAAAGCCTAACAAGCGCCCTTCTGCTTCCTCTGCGATGCCAAGGGCTGATCCTTGTGAGTAGTATAGTACGTATGAATCGTGCCTCATTACCCGGACTTTTGGGGATGCAGCTAGTGTTAAATTCCCATAGGAACCGGACTTTTGGGGGTGCAACTTTGGGAGTGCAAATTGTCGGCACCATACACCTAGTTCTGACAAGTGGTGTAGGTACTGTATATATTGTATACTATGGCATGTATAGTGATATATGTACGCATGGGGCTATAGGTATATATTATGGGTAAGTGGTGGAAAGATGATGGGAAAATTGGGTTTTCTTGAAAGTTTTTCCCGCGAAACGGTTGACGTTGCTATTGACGTCGTGACGTCATGATGCGCACGCGACGTCATAGAGATGTTGATCACTGTTATTGTCCAGTATACAATCTGACATAACGTAATTCGGGTCAGGGTATGGCGGACTTCTCGTATGGGGCGGCGGTGATATGGTAGTAGCGGAATATATCCATGTAGGTCCCATATTAGCCCTCGAGCCTTCATATTATCCTATGTCATCTATAGCTAAGTCAAGCAGTAGGGTGGGTGGGGGGTTGTGTGGTCGGCCAGTGCGGTACTGCGAGATAGTCATTGGTGATTTAGATTGGCAGTACAGGATGAATGGTCTGTTGGGTTATCACCCCATTAGCGCTATTAACCAACCGAATCATTTACGAAATACGGACTACTATGGAAATGAGGTTAGCCTTTGTGGTGGTTTGGCTCCTGAATCCCAGAAAAGCCTTTAGGCCTCTTACTTCCAAGCTCCTACACAACCTATTTATGGCTCCTATATGGCTCCTATTTCTATAAGCGTCCTATACAGTAGATAACAGAAGGCTTTTCAACATTCAATACATTTTATTCTATACAACATAATAATATTACAATATACATTCATTTGACAAAACACGATTTAATTGCAGTTTTCAAATATACACGACGAATGAATGACGTGTAACACAGAAAAATGAATTCTTCACATCAAGATTGCAGTGACAAAACAGCTGATGGACAGAGTACATTAATGTCAAAATATCCAGTGGTTTGGCCGAGGTTCCATCTTCTTGAACTTTTCTTTTCGGGTAAAAATATGGCAGTCCATCTTTGATCTGACTATAAGTGTACATGTGATTATTGTTCACCACAAATCCACGGTTAACTTCTGTTCCCCTCTGTTGCATTTTCAACACATGCATATATTTGTTCTTCGTTAGGTCGTTTTGGCGTTTATTTATTCCTTTGGAACTAAACTTGCTACTCGGGTCGAAACAGTAGTAGGTTTTGCTACAGAGACCCACAATTCCATCTCCGCTCCATTCAACCTTGAAAAGGCCAGGTGTTCTTTTATCGAATGCTTTCCGGTCGCTGCAACATGACCCCTTCGGTGACCATATATCTCCTCTAATCTTGGTTTGAACAAAGTCTTCTCTGTGCCCATCGCATGATTCTGACGGTAACCATTGATGATACTCTCTATAAAACTGTTCTTTCTTTTCCGGTTTTATTACTTCTTCCAGAGATGATTTGGAGAATGAGATGTATCCAGAATCTGTATCCATGAGGCAGTACTGAAAATCACGTCTATCCACGAAGGTATCAATAAAATCATAGTAAAACTGCAACATCTTCATCTTTGCGTATTGGTACACGAAGAATCCGATATGAAGTGGTAAGTTCAGCTTGATGTGGTTCTTATTCATTTCCAACTCGTATACTGTTTCTCTCAAAGGGTTCATTTGTCGGAAGTGCACGTTGTTTATTAAGCGAGAAGCTTCCTCGTCATTACAGTAAATAATATTTCTGTGTTTTTCTTTGTTGGTTACTGTCTTTCCGTACCCGCTATTCCCAAGGAGTTTCATTGTGTCAGCAACTATTGCCTTATCTGGATTCCGATCATCGTCTCTTCTAGCCTGTGGGACCTCTTCTCCAAATTTCTTGAAGCACGCTTTTGGTTCGTATTGCATGACTTGGTAAATTTGTGTCACCTCGAGGCCGTGATCAAGGTACCATTTCAGGAGTGGCGTTGCAAGCAATATCCTCTTCGCATGGTAACTCCCGATCAAACTTCTTCTCGGCTGGCGCATGACATGGTTTTTCTCTGCAAACTTTCTCATGTGATCTCCAATGTCGTCTGTACTAATGGTGGTATTTTTAAAGATGGGTGTCATTTCTTCAAAGTGATGTCTGAGGTGGTCTGGAACATGAATGTCACACTCGACTAATCCGAACAGATTGCCCGAAATCACATGCTGCGTTACTTCACTCTCGTTCATTGTCCATGTTAAAGTGTTGCTCCCAAGTTTCTCTAGGTAACATTTTACTGCAGAATCCTTTCTCATTTTCAACCACTGACATTCCCAAATTTCAACAAGTTTGTATCCTTGATCAGCAATGTATTTGGCGTTCTTAACTGATAGTCTCTTTGTGAAGATCTTCCATTTGTTTTTCTCGAACACTGTTGAAAAGAATTGCTTCTCCATTTCTTTTGGAATTTAGTCGACAATTGTGGCCATGCCAGAAGCAACCGTGAAATTGGTACACCATCTGCGTTTCTTTGCACCAGCCGTCTACGGGCAGATGTCTCCTTCCAATCTTTTTTCTCTTCTCCATTGAACTGATGCCGAATTTCAAGACTGTCTCTTCTGGAGATATAGTTTAACCACTGCTGCGCCATTCTGCCATATTTGTGAGAATACTCCGGTTTGAAGTCATGTTCTTTACGTCTTCTTATATACATCCCAGTTGGCATCTCTTACATTAAACACCACAAGAGCGTTGGCGTCATAACCAACTACACTTCCACACGTTTTAGCTTCCTCTCCATACTGATAAGATCTAATTTTTGTTAGTCCTTTTTCTTGATGACGGTCAAAAATTATCGAAGGACCTCCCACGATGTTGTCGTTTACCAGGTGATGTAAATCTTTGTTCTTCTCGTTGAAAATGGTAAAATGGGTGTCATTGTCGATCGTGTTGAACAAATACTTCAATGTCAGTCCGGGTACACTCATTCCATCTTTCATCATATCAATCCCGCGCTCTTTATAGAAGGCAAACCGTTTCTCTAGTGCTTCTAGGAATGGTTAGACATCACGATTGTTGTACCAGATGAGAAAATCGCGAAAGGTGTTCATCTTGTGGTCTTTCCATACTTTCTCACAGTAGATGTATTCTTCTTTAGATATATTTTCCCCTTTGAGCGAACTGTAGAATGTATCGTAGTCCGGCAAGTGGTCTTCTTCCAGTTTCTTCAAATCATCAATACTCTCGTATGGCAGGTAACCTTTCGTCACTGAACATCCAAATGCTCTGAGAAATTTATCATACGAAAAACCAGGTGCCAGATAATTCACAATGTCGAGGAATTTGAACTGTTCTGTTTTAAGGCACAAGAAAAATTGTTGTTTCTCTTCAAAGTGAATCCAATATCCTGTTTCGTTTTCAAGAAAGTAAGTAGCTCGCACTTCACAACATTGAAATCACACTTTCTAGAGTTGAATCCAACAACCGGCATTGCTTTCAGATAAGCAACAAACTGGTGATGAAGCTCCTCCAAGGTATGTGACCTGGCACGTCCTTCTTCATTTAACAATGGGTCGCTCTCAATTGCTTCTGTGATCTTCGTATTGAGTTCATCAATGTGAGGTTGATATTCTGACTTTAACAGCGCATAGGCCTCGTTTGAAATCACTTCCAAGTAAAGTAATTCATCATACGGCTCACCAGTTCTTGTGCATTTCCTTCTGTAATAAAGCAGACCGGTTCTACAAATCCTGGAACATTGCTGCTTACACTTACGCTCAATGGAACGTGTCGGGCTTCCCAGGTCAGTTTTTCACTTTTTGTAGGTATATGAGTTGTATCGAAATAGCATTCGAAGTCCAAGGTTGCTCGGTACGGGTGATATCTATTTTCACTTCGAACTGAGATGCCTTCATCTTCTAAGAGTTCAAAAACTGTTTTTGGAACATTATAAACACCGCCAGTATATTCATAAGATACTTCTTTTGTACATGTTCTCTCGTGCCTGTTGAGTTGAAAGCCAGTCTTCCACAATTTGCCACACTTCCGACAGGTAAATGACTTACAGTAATGATTGATGTCTCTGATGTAACTGAAATGTTCTTCGTGAATGTTGATATACATCGTCTCACTAAAACGGCAGAGTGATCGTCTGACTAGACTTGCATTTGTTTCTCCATCTTCATTGTGTCGCAACTGATAAACGTTGATGTTCAGTTTGAATAAGTTCTCTATTTCAGGTAACTGGTTGAGATTCACTCCTTTGAAAGTTTCCGTGTCTTGAAGTTGTGGTTTTGGTCTTTCACTAAAGCAATTTTGGCTGGATTTTCCATGATGTACGCTGGTAAATCTGTGGCGCCTCCAATAGGATGATCTTTGATTTTATTGATGTTGAATGTTATGTTGGTCACTTTATATACACTCCATTTGGAATCGGGTCGCTGTTGTCTCGCCCACTCTAATACATCTTCTTGGGAAACATCTCTCATAAACTTTTCAAAATCTTCTAGATTCGAAACAAGACGTGGTGTATCCAGGAATCTGGCATTGTTCTGGGATGCGTGATAGTATCGGAGGTCGTCAGTTTCATTGTTACGTAAGATGAATCCGTAGTTCAGGTTGATTTTGAACTTCCATTCTTGTTGTTGAAAAATTGTTTCTGTAAATTCACTGGCCATAGCTGTTATGTCGCCGGTCTAGATGCGAAAATTGTAAGTGTCTTGAAGTTTTTCTGTTCGTGATATGGTGGGTCCGTATAATGTCCCAGTTCACTTTGTAGAGAGCTTTCATCTCATCACATTCCTCTTCGTATAGTAGTTCAGGTGAAAACACTGCAGGATCACACTCCATGAATGATGTTCTGGATTTCTTCGTCTTCCCACTTGACTGCTGTTGGTCGTCATTCGATTTTCGTTTTTTGGCTGTTTTCTTGTCAGATTGATGAGCTGCTTGCATATGTACACTGGTTTGAGACAGTTCACTGAATTCTTGCCGACGCTTTTCACATTTTGTCAAGTGATACTCGAGATCTTCATTCTTGGAATACTTCATGTAGCAGTTATGGCATCCATATATCTTTTTCTTCTCATGTACACTTCTCACATGTCGCTCCAAGTTGCTTCTGTCGTAAAATGTTCTTTTACACTGTTCGCATTCTAATGAAGTTAATGTCTTTTCATCGTCTCTTTTATAAAACTTTTTTCTGGAGATTTCTTGTTACACCTTGTATCTTCTTATCTTCTTTCCCCTTAGTATGGTACTGGTGATCTGTTTTCAGATGCAGTCGATAGGGTATGAGATTGCCGAAAGTCTCGCTGGCAGTCCCCGCATTTCCATTGACTTGTGCATTTCTCTAAGTGGTGCTCCAGTTTTTCTTTCCGAGCGAATTTCTTGCAGCATCTCTGGCATTCGTGCCTTCTTTCTTCTAGGTGTACAGTCCTTACATGTCTCTCCAAACTGCTTTTCCAACTGAACGATTTTTCACACTGGTGGCACACAAAGGAGGCTGGTGGCATGTTGGTTGCGTTGTCGGTGTCTCTTGCCTGAAATGATTGAAAATTTCAAATTAGCAGAGCTGCTCACTGACGAAATGTTCACCTCGGCTGCTGGATGGCGAATGACCGATTGCGCAGTGCAAGTCGCCTTTTATACCTTCTGGAAGCCACTCTCCCCACATCAGCAGCAACAAATGGCGCTGAAGCGCCGACCACCCCAACCCCGACTTGTTCTATAGTTATACTTAAAAAACAACAGTCAGTCTGTACAATTGATGCATCATGTGAAATACCATGCCACGGCATTTTATCAGTCCAGTGAGATGTCCTTGAGTTTTACTTCAGGTTATAATCAGCTCATTCCGCTGAAACACACTAGGGTTCCAATCAAAGTGGAAGTGCCTGGAATTTAAACGGAATGCTCGTGGAAGGCTGATCTTGCTCACTGAACTGGACCAAAAGATGCATAATCTATAATAAATAGTAAAGACACAGCTTATCATATATTTTTTTTCAAATTTAATAAAACTTACCGTGATTTTAGAATACAAAGTGGATCGATAGAAATTTTTATACGATTCAAAATATTTACGCAAAATCAAGCTGGCGACGGACTTATATAGGAATCTGTACATATACCCCAAAGGTGTGGTGTTGTGTTATGAAAATTTTACGCATGAAGATAATTCGGAAATGGAGAGGTATCAATATTTGTACTTTAATGTAACAAATAATCGAACTTGTGTAGATATTGGTCGCAAACAGCCTGTGATATAATGAAAACGCACGAGGGGCGCGCCGAAATTAAAAAAAATTATGATATCCCTTTTACACAGAAAAACGTTTGCTGCCCTTATCGCGCTTTTCCTTCAGACTTTTCGAAATAATAATTCGAGGGCCAGTGGCTGAGAGCAACTGTAACGTCGCATGTAGGATAGAAAGTCTACATACTGAGCTTTTTGCAATTTTCTCTAAACAGATTGTCAATTTCTGTCTGGGTGGAAAAGTCAACTGTGTGGGTGTTTAGAGAGAAGCGAAACATTTTTCAGGTGTTGCTGACGAATCGACTTCGTCTGTGCTGCAACATGTATATTGTTACGACCCAATTCAAGTTTCGGAAGCTTTAGAAAATATCCGTAAACTACAAAATAATTTGTTGAGTTTCTATTCCTATTCCCGATTAGGAGATAGATGAATGCAGTCATGCAGCCGGCAGAGATATACGGCATGGGGAGGGGCAGCTAAAAATTACACTTCTAGGAAAAATGCTATACACACAGATTAGAGATGGGTTTCAGTAGTATGTCTCGCACTTTTCACCCCCAGGGGACCTCTCGGTACTATAGCACTACGTGCTAAGCAGATAAAATGGGAAATCCGTATCAAATAAAGTCAATTTCGTTGATTTTGGGTGGATTTTGGTGATTTGGAGAGATTGTCGGGTTGTTTGTGGTAATTAGATTTACTCTTCTACAATCGAACATACCCTCCGAACATACCCCTGTTTTGTAAGAAGGTTTTGGGTCACATAGCAACCACGTGCTACTATAGAAACCAAGATGGCGGCCTCCAGTATACAAAATGGATGGCGGAAACACGTATCACCTTGACAACACGTGATGCGCATGCGCACTCACACTACGTATCACTATGGAGATGACGTCACAAGATGGCCGCTCACGCGGGTTACCATGACAACTCAACATGGCGCCACTAGGTCACGTGACATGACGTCACTTCCGAGGTCCGGCACCGAGGTCCGGCCAATGGGGGGTGAAACGTGCGAGACATACTACTGAAACCCATCTCTAATCTGTGTGTATAGCATTTTTCCTAGAAGTGTAAATTTTAGCTGCCCCTCTCCATGCCGTATATCTCTACAGACTGCATGACTGCATTCATCTATCTCCTAATCGGGAATAGGAATAGAAACTCAACAAATTATTTTGTAGTTTAGGGATATTTTCTAAAGCTTCCGAAACTTGAATTGGGTCGTAACAATATACATGTTGTAGCACAGACGAAGTCAATTCGCCAGCAACACCTGAAAAATGTTTCGTTTCTCTCAAAACACCCACGCAGCTGACTTTTCCACCCAGACAGAAATTGACAATCTGTTTAGAGAAAATGTAAAAAGCTCAGTATGTAGACTTTCTATCCTACATGCGACGTTACAGCTGCTCTCAGCCACTACCCCTCGAATTATTATTTCGAAAAGTCTGAAGGAAAAGCGCGATAAGGGCAGCAAACGTTTTTCTGTGTAAAAGAGATATCATAATTTTTTTTTAATTTCGGCGCGCCCCCTCATGCGTTTTCATTATATCACAAGCTGTTTGCGACCAATATCTACACAAGTTCGATTATTTGTTACATTAAAGTACAAATTTCGATACCTCTCCATTTCCGAATTATCTTCATGCGTATAATTTTCATAACACAACACCACACCTTTGGGGTATATGTACAGATTCCTATGTAAGTCCGTCGCCAGCTCGATTTTGCGTAAATATTTAGAATCGTATAAAAATTTCTATCGATCCACTTTGTATTCTAAAATCACGGTAAGTTTTATTAAATTTGAAAAAAAAAATATATGATAAGCAGTGTCTTTACTATTTATTATAGATTACGCAACTTTCGGTCCAGTTCAGTGAGCAAGATCAGCCCTCCACGGGCATACAGACCGACTGTTGTTTTTAAGTATAACTATAGAACAAGTCGGAGGTAGGGTGGTCGGTGCTTCAGCGCCATTTGTTGCTGCTGATGTGGGGAGAGTGGCTTCCAGAAGGTATAAAAGGCGACGTGCACTGCGCATTCGGTCATTCGCCATCTAGCAGCCGAGGTGAACACATCGTCAGTGAGCAGCTCTGCTAATTTGAAATTTTCAATTATTTCAGGCAAGAGACACCGACAACGCAACCAACATGCGTGCCACCAGTGTGAAAAATCGTTCAGCGGGAAAAGCAGTTTGGAGAGACATGTAAGGACTGTACACCTAGAAGAAAGAAGGCACGAATGTCAGAGATGCTACAAGAAATTCGCTCGGAAAGAAAAACTGGAGCACAACTTAGAGAAATGCACAAGTCAATGGAAATGCGGAGACTGCCAGCGAGAATTCAGCAATCCCATACCCTATCGACTGCATCTGAAAACAGATCACCAGTACCATACTAAGGGGAAAGAAGACAAGAAGATACAAGGTGTAACAAGAAATCTCCAGAAAAACTTTTATAAAAGAGACGATGAAAAGACATTAACTTCATTAGAATGCGAACAGTGTAAAAGAACATTTTACGACAGAAGCAACTTGGAGCGACATGTGAGAAGTGTACATATGAAGAAAAAGATATATGGATGCCATAACTGCTACATGAAGTATTCCAGGAATGAAGATCGCGAGCATCACTTGAAAAATGTGAAAAGCGTCGGCAAGAATTCAGTGAACTGTCTCAAACCAGTGTACACATGCAAGCAGCTCACCAATCTGACAAGAAAACAAGCAAAAAAAAAAAACGAAAATCGAATGACGACCAACAGCAGTCAAGTGGGAAGACGACGAAATCCAGAACACCATTCATGGAGTGTGATCCTGCAGTGTTTTCACCTGAACTACTATACGAAGAGGAATGTGATGAGATGAAAGCTCTCTACAAAGTGAACTGGGACATTATATGGACCCACCATATCACGAACAGAAAACTTCAAGACACTTACAATTTTCGCATCAAGATCGGCGACATAACAGCTATGGCCAGTGAATTTACAGAAACAATTTTTCAGCAACAAGAATGGAAGTTCAAAATCAACCTGAGCTACGGATTCATCTTACGTAACAATGAAACTGACGACCTCCGATACTATCACGCATCCCAGAAGAATGCCAGATTCCTGGATACACCACGTGTTGTTTCGAATCTAGAAGATTTTGAAAAGTTTATGAGAGATGTTTCCCAAGAAGATGTATTAGAGTGGGCGAGACAATAGCGACCCGATTCCAAATGGAGTGTATATAAAGTGACCAACATAACATTCTACATCAATAAAATCAAAGATCATCCGATTGGAGGCGCCACAGATTTGCCTGCGTACATCATGGAAAATCCAACCATAATTGCTTTAGTGAAAGTCCAAAACCACAACTTCAAGTACGACGATAACCTGTGTTTATTCAGATGCTTAGCCCTTTCAAGGGGAGCTACCTTCCACAACTTGGACACAGAAACTAAACACCTGTTTCGACAGTATACAAATGAAGACACGGAAACTTTCAAAAGAGTGAATCTCAACCAGTTACCTGAAATAGAGAACTTATTCAAACTGAACATCAACGTTTATCAGTTGCAACACAATGAAGATGGAGAAACAAATGCTAGTCTAGTCAGACGATCACTCTGCCGTTTTAGTGAGACGATGTATATCAACATTCACAAAGAACATTTCAGTTACATCGGAGACATCAATCATTACTGTAAGTCATTTACCTGTCGGAATTGTGGCAAATTGTGGAAGACTGGCTTTCAACTCAACGGGCATGAGAGAACATGTACAAAAGAAGTATCTTATGAATATACTGGCGGTGTTTATAATGTTCCAAAAACAGTTTTTGAACTCTTAGAAGATGAAGGCATCTCAGTTCGAAGTGAAAATAGATATTACCCGTACCGAGCAACCTTGGACTTCGAATGCTATTTCGATACAACTCATATATCTACAAAAAGTGAAAAACTGACCTGGGAAGCCCGACACATTCCATTGAGCGTAAGTGTAAGCAGCAATGTACCAGGATTTGTAGAACCGGTCTGCTTTATAACAGAAGGAAATGCACAAGAACTGGTGAGCTGTATGATGAATTTCTTTACTTGGAAGTGATTTCAAACGAGGCCTATGCGCTGTTAAAGTCAGAATATCAACCTCACATTGATGAACTCAATACGAAGATCACAGAAGCAATTGAGAGCGACCCATTGTTAAATGAAGAAGGACGTGCCAGGTCACATACCTTGGAGGAGCTTCATCACCAGTTTGTTGCTTATCTGAAAGCAATGCCGGTTGTTGGATTCAACTCTGGAAAGTATGATTTCATTGTTGTGAAGTTCGAGCTACTTACTTTCTTGAAAACGAAACAGGATATTGGATTCACTTGTAGGTCCTTTGATAATTTTTGACCGTCATCAAGAAAAAGGACTAACAAAAATTAGATCTTATCAGTATGGAGAGGAAGCTAAAACGTGTGGGAGTGTAGTTGGATATGACGCCAACGCTCTTGTGGTGTTTAATGCAAGAGATGCCAACTGGGATGTATATAAGAAGAAGTAAAGAACATGACTTCAAACCGGAGTATTCTCACAAATATGGCAGAATGGCGCAGCAGTGGTTAAACTATATCTCCAGAAGAGACAGTCTTGAAATTCGGCATCAGTTCAATGGAGAAGAGAAAAAGATTGGAAGGAGACATCTGCCCGTAGACGGCTGGTGCAAAGAAATGCAGATGGTGTACCAATTTCGCGGTTGCTTCTGGCATGGCCACAATTGTCGACTAAATTCCAAAAGAAATGGAGAAGCAATTCTTTTCAACAGTGTTCGAGAAAAACAAATGGAAGATCTTCACAAAGAGACTATCAATTAAGAACGCCAAATACATTGCTGATCAAGGATACAAACTTGTTGAAATTTGGGAATGTCAGTGGTTGAAAATGAGAAAGGATCCTGCAGTAAAATGTTACCTAGAGAAACTTGGGAGCAACACTTTAACATGGACAATGAACGAGAGTGAAGTAACGCAGCATGTGATTTCGGGCAATCTGTTCGGATTAGTCGAGTGTGACATTCATGTTCCAGACCACCTCAGACATCACTTTGAAGAAATGACACCCATCTTTAAAAATACCACCATTAGTACAGACGACATTGGAGATCACATGAGAAAGTTTGCAGAGAAAAACCATGCCATGCACCAGCCGAGAAGAAGTTTGATCGGGAGTTACCATGCGAAGAGGATATTTCTTGCAACACCACTCCTGAAATGGTACCTTGATCACGGCCTCGAGGTGACACAAATTTACCAAGTCATACAATACGAACCAAAAGCTTGCTTCATGAAATTTGGAGAAGAGGTATCACAGGCTAGAAGAGACGATGATCGGAATCCAGATAAGGCAATAGTTGCTGACACAATGAAACTCCTTGGGAATAGCGGGTACAGAAAGACAGTAACCAACAAAGAAAAACACAGAAATATTATTTACTGTAATGACGAGGAAGCTTCTCGCTTAATAAACAACGTGCACTTCCGACAAATGAACCCTTTGAGCGAAACAGTATACGAGTTGGAAATGAATAAGAACCGCATCAAGCTGAACTTACCACTTCATATCGGATTCTTCGTGTACCAATAGGCAAAGATGAAGATGTTGCAGTTTTACTATGATTTTATTGATACCTTCGTGGATAGACGTGATTTTCAGTACTGCCTCATGGATACAGATTCTGGATACATCTCATTCTCCAAATCATCTCTGGAAGAAGTAATAAAACCGGAAAAGAAAGAACAGTTTTATAGAGAGTATCATCAATGGTTACCGTCAGAATCATGCGATGGGCACAGAGAAGACTTTGTTCAAACCAAGATTAGAGGAGATATATGGTCACCGAAGGGGTCATGTTGCAGCGACCGGAAAGCATTCGATAAAAGAACACCTGGCCTATTCAATGTTGAATGGAGCGGAGATGGAATTGTGGGTCTCTGTAGCAAAACCTACTACTGTTTCGGCCCGAGTAGTAAGTTTAGTTCCAAAGGAATAAATAAACGCCAAAACGACCTAACAAAGAACAAATATATGCATGTGTTGAAAATGCAACAGAGTGGAACGGGAGTTAACCGTGGATTTGTGGTGAACAATAATCACATGTACACTTATAGTCAGATCAAAGATGGACTGCCATATTTTTACCCAAAAAGAAAAGTTCAAGAAGATGGAACCTCGACCAAAACACTGGATATATAGACATTAATGTACTCTGACCATCAGCTGTTTTGTCACTGCAATCTTGATGTGAAAAGTTCATTTTTCTGTGTTACATGTCATTCATTAGTCGTGTATATTTAAAAACTGCAATTAAATCGTGTTTTGTCAAATGAATGTATATTGTAATATATTATTATGTTGTATAGAATAAAATGTATTGAATGTTGAAAAGCCTTCTGTTATCTATTGTATAGGACGCTTATAGAAATAGGAGCCATACAGGAGCCATAAATAGGTTGTTTATGAGCTTGGAAGTAAGAGGCCTAAAGGCTTTTCTGGGATTCAGGAGCCAAACCACTACAAAGGCTGACCTCATTTCCATAGTAGTCCGTATTTCGTACTACCAATATCACCCCACCCACCCCCGTCCCGAAACGAGTTAATAGGTTAGAACTTAGTGGATAATAGGCCAACAGGCCGTTAATCCTTTACTACTGTTCTAAACAACCTTTTATAATACCGCCTGGTCTGGAATTCCATACTACCAATACCAGCCATTAGCTACTTACTATAAATGATTCGGTAGGTTAGTAGTTAGGGGAGGCACTATAGACCAAAACAGTTTTAACACTGAGTTTTCCATAGGGTCCATTGCCTTAGTGTTAAATTGTGAAACTTATAGGCCAAAACTTATAGACCAAAATGTCTGTAACTTATAGACCAAACATGTATGCACTGGGGGCAAATTATGTGTTTGCAAATTATTTTTCTATTTTGCAAGTTTTTAATTTATAAGGAAATATTTTATGTACCCCACACCTGATTTTTTTCCCGCACTCGATGAAATTGTCACATGAGAGTTCTTCAGTGCATTGTCAATCCTCGGATTGTCTATGGAAAGAAGGTGAGTTGAGGCTTTGGATACATTTCATCGTCTGACTAAAGAAAATCATCTTTGACTGAGAGGAAAAAGACATGGAACCAACGAAGATTGATTACAGAGCCATGGTGAGTTATGAGAGAACCAAGAAACAGAGAGCTGATGAAGAATTTTCCTTGGCTTTGAGAAAGTGGTGGTCAACAACACTTCCCATGAAAGAACAACTTAAGAAGATTGAAGACCACCCATTCGTCAAAGCTGCCAAACGTCCGTTCGGGGAGATCCACTAAAAGAATCGACCTAAACACTGGTTTGATCTCCCCGTACATATGCAGGAAGAAGCTCTTGTGGGGAAAGGTTATCAATGGGAACAAGAATGTTTCACAGATGAAGATATGTTAGAAACAACTATAGACGTGTGGGAAGGTGAATTCTTCACCGAAGAAGAGATGAGTTTTTACCAAATACCTCTCTATGGAACTGTAGATTTTTAAAAATGGCCCTTTTCAGGGCCACCCACATTATTAGAAAGAGTTATATCTTCTCATGTACACAACCAAGTCTGTGTTATAAAAAGACAAAAAACAGTTCCCTCCCTAGAGTGTGACCCAATGTCTATATTAATTTAAAATCATTTTATATTAGGGGTTATGCATATGGTTTTGGGTTGTCATCTCTCCACTCTGTGCATACAACTTCTGTACATGGGGAAATGGTATTTTGTGTGTCTTCTTGTGTTTTGTTGTGAGGATAAGGAAATTATGCTTACAATAAAACACAAGAACACATGCACAAAATAAAAAAAACTTAGGGATTCGCGTTGTGGTCGAACTCTCTGTGATAGTTGTTTTTTCTATAGTAAGAATAGTATTCATTGTATGTTTAGCAATCAAAATTATCTCTACAGTATAAACTGTATATCAGGTTACACTAAAAAAGTTCTTGATAAGTATGCATACAATATTAAAACCTAATACTCACAGTGAAAAAGAGAAGTGACTCTTAACTCTTTTTCACTGTTGGGAAATAAGAGGGACACGGTGATAAAAAAGGGATTATAGGACTAACCTAATAAAAATCGACTAAACTATCACAGAGGTTTCAACAAAACACAAAACTGTATTTAAAGTTGAATCATTATATTGAAATGAAATCTGAACATATATACACCGAGATCTGAGTTTGCCTATCCATGAGATAACCTATTTACATCAAGATTCATTTTTATGCTAGTTTTTATTTGATACCCAAGATGTTTTGAAAAAATCTTGGGAGTCAGATAAAAAACTGATATCACTCAAGTGATCTGATTTTGAAACAAATATAAAAAATAACTGAAAAACCCTATCTCTCTGTTACACAAATGTCTGGCGAAAATTATATAATAGAAAAATTCACTTTAATAAAAAAAACTTAAAAAACTAAAAAATGTAAAAAATTACCTCTGTGGGATTGTTTTGACACCTGATATTTATTATTATTATTACAGTTATTTCAAATAATGTCTATAAGTTTGCTCAAACCATCGTCGAACATCTCTATCATTCTCTTGGAAATGTCTTGGATCAAATTTGATAGTAAGAACTGTCTCTAAATCATATCCTCTTGCAAGATGATCTAAAGCAAATATACAGTACATTCCACACACAACAGTAAATTCACTTTGTAGTCTCATTGTATTTATTGTCCAGGAATCTGTATTTTTCACCATGAAATTGCATATGTCTCTATCTATTGGTGGTAAACCATATGAATCAAAGTAGATAGCAGAATGATTGTCTTTAAAATATATTGCTATCCAATGTTCTCCTGGTTCTTTTGATGAATCTATGTTCACAATATATGCTTGTCTGTGTTTGGGTTTTTGTTTTGGTAACAAGTCTTTTGAACACACTTTTCCATTTAAGGATGATAACCTTTGAGTACTGTCAAGTATAGTTTGTAATTGTATGGTTTCCATCTTCTTAGCCATGAGAAGAGGCTGGCACGGAGCCGTTAATCAAGATATGCTGTATAATATGACCAGTCTCTTTTAACTAAATCTGCCCACTTTTGAATGTCTTTTTGGCAGTCTATTTCAAAGTCCATATGAGCACAATATTCTAATAAGTTTATTTTTCTTGCTCTCTTGTGTAGATTATATAGTATAGTCACTGGACACACTTTCTGTAAACACTCTGCAATGTTCATATCTATTAATGTTGTTGTGTTGGTTCGATTTTCTTCACAGATATTTTTCATTTTCTGTTGAATCGATTTTGTCAGTTCTATCACTACACATTCTTGAAATAATGTTTGTATTTTTTCTTTACACATCTTGCAATGTTCACACTGACTATTCTTGTTTAATAGTCAAATATCACTTCTCTGAATTTGTTGATTTCTATCTCACTATCAAATTCTGTATAGACAACAACGTTGGTCACCTCTGGAAGAGCTTGAGCAAACTGAAATTCAAACCTAAGATTGCCAGACTTCATTGGGTGAGCCAAGGGCCCACTACTACTCTGATCAGGTGTCAAAGCAATACCCCAAAGAGTATACCCTTTTGCATAATCCTGCAAAGATAAATTAAATGTTTGATTTTGTCCAAAATAGCCCATAGCTTCATACAATGATAAATATGAATTTAGATAAAGTCCACCTTCGAAATTCGGTTCAAAGGGATGTGCTTTAATGGAATGTCCATCTATTGTGATTTCCAACTTATTCAAATCGAAATGTTGAAAATTAAATGGATTAGTGCCAATATCTCCATTTATATCTCTATTACTAACTAAACCAAGAATAATTCGTTTTGGCATCTGTTTATGAAACAGATAGTCTTCTATTTTTGAACGAAGACCACTTCCAATAGTAAAAGTTTTAATTTCACTACGTCTTATGGGCATTTTATAATTTGTTCGATCTATTTGTGCATTAAGATCATTCGCAAATTTTGGAAATAAATCCAATGACGGTATTCTGAATATGGCTTATTCTGAATATGGCTCTTTGAATTTCTATTTTTCCATGTTCACTACCAATCAAACAAAATTTAGTTGGAGCACGATGCAATTTAATTCTCATCTCAACTCCATTTGGTAAATACTTATCTTGCACAAACAGATCTAAATGCAGTTTTCCTCTTAGTTGTACATTTTTGCTACCACCAATTAATTTAGCTCGTTCAGTCAAACCTTTGTTCGACAAAGCTTTACTTGTTTCTGCGTGGTGTCCAGGACTATCTGTATACCACATCTCACTAGCAGCTAGATGTGTTTTTTTCACATCTCTTGAATAACTAAGAAAATTCTCAAAATATGCTCTATAAGGATAAAGATCTGTATTGGTGGTGATAAGATTGCCATTCAGTGTAACATCAATTTTACTGAACATGCTATGAAAAAAATTATTGATGGGAGCAATTTGTGTATCTCCAGCCAGAACACTCCCATCTTGTTTTGTAATTTTAAATTGAACTTCAAGTGTAGATGCTGCAAGATCTAACCACTTGGTTGTTTGTCCTGGAATTAAAAATTCTATTGGTGAAGAATTATTTAAAGATGCAATAGGAAATTGTTCAATTTCACCAATATTTTCTATACCATTTGATGTTGGTGATACATTATCTGGATCAAAACTACTACCAAAATGTTCGCAAGATCCATGTAACATCATGATTTTTTTCAATCAAATATATCAAGTGGTCTTGATTTTCATTTTGAATAAGCTTGTCTTTGACGTGTCTTGCCTCTACAAGAACGAACTACATACTGACGTTTTCGTTCTTGTTTTTGTCTTTTTATACCTAAAGCAGATTCACCAACTGATTTCAAAAGATCTTTTCCATGAGTTAATAAAATGTCTTTAGGTGCCTTACATTTTTTTATCAATTCATTTGCTATTTCTAAACCATGTTTTAATCCATCTTTCTTTAATGTTTGAAATGCATTTTTTGCAATTGGTTTTATAAATGGTGCAGCTGTTCTTATTGCTGTGTGAAAAATAGACCCTAATCCATATCCATATTGCCGTGGTACACCTTGATACACTGGCATCATTTTTACAAATTTAATTTATGTCTCTGTCTAAAATACAACTTGACAACTGTCTTGCCACTTACAAACTGAATGGGTTTACCAGTGTTCCCATTTATATTTATACTGATCTGATCAAAATAAGATTTTGATACTGGTACGTAATGTACATTATCAAATTCTATATGAGTATGCAAAGACTCTTTATGTGATTCAAATGGAATCACATGTAAAATAGGTGCTTCAATATCACCTAAAAATGTATAATCTGCTATGTCAGCATAAATAAAGATTTGATTGAAATCCACATTGAAGTCCACATTATATTTAAATGCATCTTTTGATGTGTTGGGAAAAATGACAGGAAAACTATCTTTACATCCCAATTTTTGTAATAAACTTTCTGACATTTTAATACCCACTTTCCCAATACTATTTCCTACTATTTTTACACGCCCTTGGAGACTTGAAAATCCAACATGAAATAATACATCAAATGATTTAAATATGTCTCCAAGTTTTTCTTGAATTTCTGTTTGCATTGCATCTATGACATGAGCGCCATTTGAATATGCACCTGATAAAATATTTAATTCAACAGCAGCAACACCTTTGTGAAATGTATGTTTCAATTTCGTTTTATTAATACGATTTGATATGTTGCTATCTGTCACAAAGATTTTAAAAACAGATTCTTCATCTGTAATAGTTTTTGCTTCCGAAGGTAAAATTACTTCAACTAATCCCACTTCCCAATGTTCTTTATCAACATGAATGGGTTTAGATAATTGTGTTTGAAAACAACATTGGTTATTTTTTGAAACATATCCATAGAACTATCACTCAGAAGTGTTATGTAGAATGAATTCATTTTTCTTATCTTGTGGTTGTTTCAAATATTTTAAACCTGGACTTGGAAGAATATATCCTAAAGAACTACTTAATAACACTAACCTCAATTCTTTATCAGGGCTTTGTAAACTCAAATGTGCAATGGCAGTAATTATAATACCATAAATGATAATAATCTGTGTGAAATAAGTGACTTGATTTTTTGCAACACGATTTCCACAAATTTTAAATTGTTGACTTTGTTGACTTTGTACATCAACACTTGTGGTTTCATTAGGTAATGAAGTTTCATTTGATGACATATTCTTTTTATATCAAATCTGATTCTGCTATCCAACTATCAAATTTCTTTGGATAACCTTCCCAATGTACTTTAAGTTCTTTAATAATTTTCTTTCCCACACGTCTTGACCGTCTATTAAGAATTGATTCAATTATATATTTTTTATCATCTTTTTTACTTTGAATTTCTTGATGATAAAATGTCCCTTGTATATTTTCACCACCCATATCTTCAAGTTTATAAGTGGGTGGTATTGTATGTTTTACATGAGTAATTTTAAATAACTCTTTTGTCCAATTTGGTAAATACCCTTTTTCAAATGTACGTTTGGTTTTATTAATACGTACTATATCACCAACTTTAAATTGTATTTTTTTCTTTTTAGATTTTTTTTTACCATACAAATGTTGAGATACTTCTACTTCATTTTCTAATGATACTGAAGCAGGAGTTCTTTGAATACTTCGATGAAAACTATGATTATATCCATCAACTAAATTTTCCAACACATCAATGTATCTTAATGTACGTTTGTGTGTAAAATATTTCCACATTCGTGTTTTCAATGTGCGTTGAAAACGTTCAACAATACTAGCTTTGGTTTCAGGATTTTCTGTTGTGAAGAAATGAATGTTTTGTTTCTTTAAAAATTTCTGTACATCTTTATTTTTAAATTCAGAACCTTTATCAGATTGTAATGATAATGGTTTACGTCCAGAAGTTTTCAAAATACTCTGAAAAGATTTTGTTAATGTCTCTCCTGATTTATTGTGAATGGATATTACCCATGCATATTTGGAAAATACATCAATAACACAAACTAAATAACGAAATTGGTCATTGTAAGATTGTAAACTTTGTAAGTCTGCTAAATCAATCTGCCATTGATGATGAATACCACCCACTATAGTCTTACGTCTTGAAAACTTTTTACGGATGGGTTTATGTAAAGTATAAGTTCTTTCTCCTTTCAACCATTTTTTCACTTGATCAACTGTGATGGAATTATCTTTACTATGAGCTGCTTTGTACAATCTTTGTATACCACCATAACCAGCAGGATGTTTTGTATTGTAATATATTTCAGTTAATAAATCATTCAATAAGCCTCCCATTTTTCAGATAATCTACATTTTTTCAATTTACGCTTTAGTGCTGACTTTGGTGTGTCTTCACTCCACTGCACTCTATGACCTCGACAAACTTTATGTTTTGGAGGGGATGATTGAGGAGTTTCAGACCAACTATCTTCTGGAGAACTTTGATATTTACTGGGTTTGGGTATAGGTTGTCTATTCATCCATAACCAACGTTCACGATTTCCAACAAAATCTTGAGGGATATTTATATCTTTTAATCCACGGCTAAACATTTCCCATCCACTCGGTTTAAAACCTTTTCGGTGTCTAAGAACATCATTGACTAAATCTATGATATTTGAACCTTTTATGAATTCTCCATCGTAACTTAATACACCCTGATCATCCCAACTCATGTGTGGATGAGATGATAAAGCAGATAATAATGAAGTTGCTTTACGTCTCATTGTAACAGGGACACTTTCTATAATACGATCTCATAAAAATAATGCTTTTTCTCCTGACTCAGGCAATGGAACCAATGTTGGTTGTAATGCCTTCTTATGTGACATTTGAAATTTTTGTAAAGTTTCCCCATACTTTTGTGCTTTCTCACTTTTGGACAACTCTGAATTTTCTAACACAGATGATAAATCATTTTGAAGTTGTGCAGTACTTGTAACTTGTGGGTTAGGTGGTAATCTTGGTCTTTGAGCTTTTTCATTTCTAAAACGTTGCATATTTTTTAACATTTGATAAGGTACAATAGCCATCTTTTTCATATTTTACTGACTAATTTATTTGCAAGATTTGTTGCAACTTCTATAGCAGGTCCAAGTAAACCAAACCAAGTAATGGTAAAAAACCACCTTTTTGATTTAAAATTTGTTTTTTCTTTTTAAGAGTTATTGATTTACTAGCGAGTGCTCGCAGTTGTTGACGCTTTGGATGTAATTTTTGTTTCTGACTTTTTGTTAGATGTATGTTGCCTTTTAAAAGATTATGACAGCATTCTGACACACAATTTATTAATTCTTTAGGTGCATTTTTCATAATTTGTTTTTGAAATGCTGGAGGAGTTTGACTTAAACCTATTAACATACCACCATATTTTTTAACTAAAGGAATTTTTTGTTTCTTATTTTGTCTCACCATCTTGCTCTTATAGAATCTAATGATTAAATGAAACAAATATAAAAATGTAATGCTATTTATACATGTGCAAACTTTATTTTATTTAAAGTAAGACCTTATCCCTTTAACAGGTTTAGGTGTATTTAAAGCTGTAAAACGTGCCAATGTGGGAATCTTTTCTTTTAATGGTACATGGTCTGTATTTTGTCTAGAACCCATTGGGTCATGCAGTACATTTTGACTTGGTTTTATTACAGAATACATTGGTTCATGATTTTTAACACCATCTTTTGTTATTGACACTACACGTGTTAATTTAAGTGGTGATACTTTTCTTTGCTTTTGAAATTTTTTCACAAGTAATGCTTTTGTTTTTGTAGATGGAGATATATGAGGTGCAATTTCAAAATTTGTGTACATATATTTAGGTCCTACCTTTCATTTTTGATAGGTGACTTTTGTTTCTTACTCTTTGTTTTTTTGAATGGTGAATAGAATGATCTACTTGTCTTATGACCATCCCATTGAATTAAATTACGAATGATAACACCACCAAAAAATCCACCACCTCCTGGTTTTAAAATAACGTTTCATTTTGTTGCAAGATCAACTCTGGGATTTGCAAGTTGTTCAAGATCTTGTTTATGTTTATCCATGTAGGTTGAAGTTTGTTTTGGCAATTTAATTTTCTTATTAAGTATGCTTCTACTTGCTAATGTAAACCATTTTAAAATTTTCTTAAAACCTTTCTTAAGTAATTTTTGTCTTGCAAATGGACTTGTTTCTTGACCAAGTTGTTCCAAAGATTGTATGAATGATACCATGATGATGTGTAGTCATTGACAAACTTTGACTAACTAACACCAACTCATTTGAACATGGGGAATTTATAGTTTTGTATAAATGATGGGACCACGTTCATTTTGTGTTACCCAAGGATGAAAAATATCAGTTCTTAATCTCAAAGACTCAGGAGTTCTAGGATAAAAATCAATTAATAAATAACCATGATCAATACTTGTTGCATCTTGATAACATGCATTTAAATGTGGTAATTGAACTTGATTTGACAATACTTTAATTTGTCCTTTATCTCTGGTATTTTTAAATAAAATCATATAATGTGCATTTAAACTTATGGTACAACTAGATTTAGATTATTGAAACATATTTTGTGTTATGTAAATGACACTTGCATTTCTATGATGTCCTTTTTGTGTGAACCATAATTTAATTTTTTTTCATCTTTATCTCCTAACATATCATCAAAAACTACAAGATGGGGAATAGTGACATCATTGACAATTTCATTTTCATCATCAGGGATACCTTTTATGAATTTAATATCTTCACTTTCTTTAAGTAAAGTATATGTATTTTGCCATTCTTTATAACATCAAATGATTTTTATGGGGGAATTTGAAATAAGTCATGTTTCATATCAATAAGCTTTTTGACAAATTCTGTTTTTCCTGAACCACTAGGTCCCGAAATAAAGATATTACAAGGGTGTTGAAACAAAATTGTAGTTTTGTGAAAAAGTTTTGTCAAATCATTCACTTATATACTTTCTGATTCCATACCTTCTTCATGTCTTTTAGTAGGTATTCGTTTTAAGGGTGCTTTTAACTCAAATAAAGTTTCTGAAGAATCTATTCTTCTATCTATTTGTGGTACACATTGTCTATACAAGTAATTAATGATTTCTTTATCATAAATTATATTACCCCACACAACTCTTGTCCAAATATTTTCTACATTATCTTTGTAAAAAGCATTCATGATTTGTAATGCATTACAAAATTCCCCATACATTTCATCTTTTTCCAATTGATTATGAATAAACTCTTTTGTTATTGTTAGATAACCAGGAGTGATCAATTGAAATGCATATAATAATGCCTTACGTGTAATCTTGTTGTCTAAGATACGTCTTACTGGTTCCATGGTTGAAATCAAAGTGATGATTCTTTTGTCTGTTCTGATGTATTTTGTGCATCAGGTACCACATTACACCATGTACTTTGTACATCAGGACAGTCAGGAAAATCATTTTCTACATTATCTGTAAACAGTTTGTCTAACTTAGTTTTGAATTGTCCTGCAGCTTGTCTTGCAATTATGGTACTAAATGATGTACTTTGATCATTTAGTACCATGAGTACAAATAAAGAATTAGAATCTGGAAAATCATCTAGACACTTGTCATATTTTTTCATTGTTGAAAATATTTGATTTAAAGTGAATCCATGATCCATCACGGATAATATTTTATCTGGGGAAGTTTGCATACTTGTTGGTGGTTTGTATAATTGACAATTTCTTATCAACTGAATATAAGAACAATTTGGTGACCACTTGACATGTTCTTGTAAAGGAATATCTTTTTTCTTCCCAATTCATTAAACCTTGCCCACATACAAAACATTTTACTTTACCATCTCCCACATAGAAAAATCCAGCTTTAGCTAATTCTTCTTTCTTGGATTTTAAAATAGGATTTGTAGTCATACTAAAACTCGAAAGTCTTCTTAACTCTGACAAGTATATAGGATAAGTAGGATTAAGTGGTAGAGACATCTTGCCTGCTCAGTGTTCAAAGTTGAAATGAGAAATCTGAAGGGTATTTTTATACCTTAAACCCATAAGGTCTTGAGTCATATTTATCCACTACAAAAACGTTTTGTGTACACATATCTGAATGTTTTGGTTTGTAATTCACTTGTGACATGTCTGTTCTTGTTCAAAGTTGAAATGAGGAATCTGAAGGGTATTTTTTATACCTTAAACCCATAAGGTCTTGTGTCATATTTATCCACTACAAAACGTTTTGTGTACACAGATCTGAATGTTTTGGTGTTGCTTTCACTTGTGACTTGTCTGTTCTTGTTGCATTTAATTCTATGTGTGTATTCAATGTTCATTTTGTAATTATGTCTGTCTTGTACACATTCCACCATGGATTCAAAATTGACTTTCTGTGATGTATTGTAATCTAATGTGATTCCCTTAACTTTACATGAAGTGTGTATTTGTCCATCTTTAATGTATTTGTAACCATAATTTTTTGGACCTAATCCTACATATTCAATAATTTTTGCATCTGGATGTTCATCTGTCCATTGACCTAACCTACTGTTTACAATTTGTGGATTCCAAAGTGAAGGGTTATGGATGTAAATGCAACTGTCTGTGTCAAAATATAATACTCGTCTACCCAAACGTCCTATTACTTTATATAATTCCATTTGTGCATAAGCTGTTACAAAAGATGCAACTGCAACATTAGCTGATTTGTGAGGTTCATAAATGTATGTAGATTTTGTGTAATTGACTAAAATACATTTATCATGATCAAACAATTCAACATTTTTAATAATGATGTCTTTATCTTGTATCAGGTCAAAATACCTTTCTGGGTCTTGTATGTATTCTGTTTTTGTTTTTAAATTATTTTGTGCACTTTTCCTCCATAAACAGTTTAACATGGTTTTAGCAAATGATCTTTGTCCTGGATTTTTTTCAATATTTTCCAAATGTATATTTTCAATTTGTGCATAGTCTTTCTTAAATGTATCTTTGTCTGTTTCTGTTTTCACCCAATCTGGATATCTACTGGCTTCTTGTTTCATTTTTAAATATTTGTTCACATAATGTTTGTAAATTTCTGAAGACCATTCTTCCCAATGCCAAATCTGATAAGTGTCAAGTAATGTGTATCCCATCCCAAATGCTTTAAAAAGTTCAACAGATGTCCATGTACCTGTAATACTGCGTTGATCTGGTGTGTGATCACATTTGTCTAATTCCTGTTCTGCACATGTATTGCAAAGTGTAAAAACCATTTTCTTGTTGCAATGAATTGGTAATACTGGCATGTGTAGAGATTGTGGTGGCAAAACTTTACATTTGATAAGTCCCCTGTACTGTCTTATATTATTCATATCTATGTTTTCTTTTGTGAGTATATTTGGATGACCTACTGGATATTCTCTGTGTTTGTTGACATAAGGATAGAGTGAACAGATGTCTATGTTCATTGTCTGTGTTTTGGTCTATTTTATGATGTAATTTAATGGCATTTGGTCTCCCACCAAATAATGCTTCTCGTGGTTTAATAGGATCCATGTTTGGAAAAAAATGAATTTAATGTTGATTTTACTTCAGGATTTGACTTGCAAAAATCATCAAGTTCATGTTCCCATGTTATTCTCATGTTATACCCTAATGATTCTAAATGATGTATGCATTCCTGTGTATTGTTGTATAGAGTTTGGTAACTTAGCAAATTGATTGGATTTTTCTCATGTGTATTGTCTTTGTAACATGTCATGCACCCATGCCACATACATCCATAAAATTCAAAGATTGTATATGTGTCTTTGTGAAACCCATCAACATAATATCCCCCTATTTTAACTTCCCCACCATTGATTGCATGTTGAATATGTATGTTTTCTTCCTGTGCAACTGTCTGTAAAAATCTAATGGCTTTAATGGAGTATTTGACTTTAGCAGGGTAACCTATGTCTGAAATGATTGCCATTTTGTTTTCTGGAAGTGAATTTTTTCTCCAAGCTTTTGTACATGCATCGGCTAAGGTAAATGTTTCTCTCAAGGGGTCTATGCCATCACTATCTATAAATTTTTGTCTGAATTCCCCACACCCCCTACGCAAGATATCTACATCTGATTTACAGTACAATTCCATTTCTTTTGAAAATCAAATCTGGCATTACTAGTAAATTTTTGGTTGTACCACTTGATAAAATCTTCCCTATCTGATGGAGACATTGAATCTGGCATATACAATGTTGGATCTAAATAAGGACCAATATAATTTTGATAAGCTTGTGTATTTGCCAAATGAGGGAAATAACCTTTTGCTAATTCTGTCAAGCCAAATGTTTTGGGAAATTGTGCCAATCTCATTGAAAGAAAATTTAAAGAATCTATAAGTCTAATACCACAAGCTTTAAGTGAAAGAATTTTGTTTCCATTCATAATTACATCAGGAGTTGTTGTACCAGTTTCAATGAGGTGTCTTAAAATAAATTGTCAATCAAAACCTCTTAAATTGTGAGCAATAGCTGTTGTCCCTTTATGTTCCTTACTGAAAAGCCAATCACAAAAATCTGATAAAGTAGATTCCCTTTAAATATTGATTGCCGATATCCAAATTTGTCACAGGAAATACATTCTTGATCTATAGATTTGCAAATACATTCCCCACATGCACGATGAGCAACACAGAAGTTTGGGATATGAACTCCTGAGTCTTGTGTGGTTTCAAAATCAAAAAATACAAATGGAATGTTTGGTAATTTTTCATCCTCGGGTGAAGTGTATTTTGGAATGAAACATTGGTGATCAGAATTAACTATTTGTTGACAATATTTACATTTTTTTAATCCTTCACAGATGTGTTTTCCGTTTGTTGGATATATTAATGAATTGCACTGTTTACATTTTTGAACTAATTGACAAATTAATTTTTCTTCTTTCCCCTTTGTAGTGATATGGTTATTATAGCATGATAAACTTCTAAATTGTCTATTGCAAGTGTAACAGGTGATGGGATGTTCAGGAATACATTTTGTTGGAGCATAGCAAACACAACCAAAAGGGCACATGTGACGTTCTCTCTGTTGGACCCCTTTACTGCAAAGTTCACAATAGTAAGAACATCATAAAAACCCTTTAATTGATGTGATCGTATCAAAATGCTGGTCATGGTGGTAAATATGAATAACTTAACTATCAGTGGTGGTAGTTGGAGGTTTGAATAAAAATTAACTTTTTGCATACTGTGGATGAATTTTGATGACATACTCTGGGTAAAGCAGGTCTTGTATTTTATAATATTCTTCATATCCACAAGGAATATTATAATCAAGACCTGCTTTATCCATCAATGTCTTAGCTTCCCGCTCTTGTGCCGATCTATCAGAATATCTAATATTTTTCCATTTCTTTTGCCAAAGTTCAGAATTATCTCTATCAACATGACACTTTCCTACTACAATGGCCCGTAAGAGACACATGGAATCATTAACATTTTTAATTTCAATAATACTTTTCTTGTTTCCCACCATTTTATCAACAGACAAAAATGAAATCCGTGCGTGTCGTCCAGACCCTTGCGGTAGAGAAGTGTGTGTTACTTCTAAAGATAATTGCCCATCATCGATAGTAAAGTTATCATTTGATTGTACAACTTTTTCTATTTCATCTAATATGTTGTTACCAGTGATAGCCGAAGCCTTAGTAAATGGGATAAATATACCTATTTTTAATCCTGGGTGGTTAACTGATTTTCTCATCGGATCATTGTCTTCTACACCACATTCTTCTTTAATATCTTCTACCATACTGTCAAATACTTTTCCAAGGATGTCAAATGGATTCTTCTGATTAAATTGTTTGAATGTTATTCTGCATACATGGGATTTGGAACGGAATTTTCTTGATGTTCTTTGTAGGAGTGGGTGGATGGTGTATATATCTTTAGCTGATTCTACTCTCTGTTTCTTGTTATCTACTTCACTCTCTGTCTCACTGTATTCTTCAATGGCTCTCTTCATCTTTTCTTCTATCGTCTCTGTCAACTGGAAAGCTGTGAAAATATGTCTTGTCTTCTTGAAGTCAAAAAACTAATTGTGAATCAGCCTAAGATTCTTTCTCCTTTTATACTTTTTTAATGTACATTTAATTGTGTTAGTGTATCTTTTGGTCAACATTTAAATCACTAAAACACATTTAACAACAGCTATATAGTATCCAGAGGTTATTGAGTGCAATAGATAGCAAAACTGTTTGTAACCAAATGGATGTACATTTAAATAGTGTGTCAGTGCATTTTATGGGATGCCTGTGTTGAATATGGTTTTGTGTTTCTTTTGGCAGATAACAGTCGATAACATTTTAAGTTCCAAACCGATTGTATCGTGTAAGATATCATCTTAAACTGCAGTTGACAAGCTTTACGATGGTATATAATATGTCCAGATAGAATAATTATGAGCGAAGATATTTGAATAAATATGTAAAAGTACGGATATGTTGGGAGTGCTTGACCCGTTGTTCTAAAAAATAATAAATTGTTCTGCTTGTTAAATGCATGGTATAAGTCATGGGAAACTCATTTATTTAAAACATTAAGTTGGTCGATCACATTTCATTGATGGAAAGTAATATTTCAGGAGTTATTCTGGTGTCGATATAACACGCAATGTTAAGTCAGTATTGATTTTTTGATTTGCAAAGCAGTGGTTATTCTCAGTGAAGCCGCACTATATTTAAACCACTTCCCAGAAAATGACGTTGTGTTTCGTGACGTTTATTTTCCAGGAAAAATCGACTCTAATACCTAACATTACAATTCAACACGCATTTTGTTTATCATAGGAGTATAATTGTTCAGATAACTTTTAGATTACAGTTAATTCATCGCTTATATTGGATATGTTACTTGAATCATTTTGAAGGTATTGGTGTATTTTCTTCACTACATTTGTAATAGGATTGACAGTAAATTTTTTACAACTCAAATAACAGATGGCGTTCTTGTATTTGCAAATTTGTATTCGTACAAATATATGAAATATGATTTGTGTGAATATGAATTTACAACTAGGGACTATTGACTTGATATTGTAAGTTGATAAGCATTCAGAAAAACTCAAAGTACCGGCGCTATTGGGTCATTTTTTAAAATCGGAGAGATACCCATGGGACAAACAAATGTAACTTGAGTGGATATTTAACAAGACGGGAAGGGAGAAATGACAATTTTTACATCTTACCTGATACAGAATTGAACAGCCTTTTTCAAGGCTACAAAATATTGGAAAGAGATTTTTCTTTCTAAACAAATAAAAGTCTCAGAAAGAGAGACACAGTTCCATCACCCATTCTGTGAGTGACTGTTGATAATGAGAGTTGTATCAATGAGAGATATCCTAAAACAAGTTTGGAATAAAAATGTTACAATTACCCCTCCAGGATTGTCTATGGGGAAAAACAGTGGTGACAAACACAGATTTAACAGTGAAGACTCCCAGAGACATTGGTTTGCCAGAGAAAAAAATCCAGATCTGGGGTACATAAAATATTTCCTTATAAAATAAAAACTTGCAAAATAGAAAAATAATTTGCAAACACAAAAAATATTTTCTTAGAAAATATATTTTGTGTTTGCAAATTTATTTTCACAAAAAACTTTTTCATAAAAATTGTGAAAAAGCTTTTTGTAAAAATAATTTGCAAACACAAAATATATTTTCTTAGAAAATATTTTTTGTGTTTGCAAATTATTTTTCTATTTTGCGAAACACAAAAACCAAAAATATTTAAGCTAAACAAAAATTATATTGCAAACCACAAAAAACATTTAAGCTAAACAAAAAATTAATTTGCAAACTACAAAAAATAAATTAATGTACAGTGGAAACTTATAAGCCAGAAATGTACTATAGGATCTGGTCATAAAGCATGATGCGGAGGCACTATAGACCAAAGCATTGGTCACCAGTGTGCCACCAGTGCATACATGTTTGGTCTATAAGTTACAGACATTTTGGTCTATAAGTTTTGGCCTATAAGTTTCACAATTTAACACTAAGACAATGGACCCTATGGAAAACTCAGTGTTAAAAATGCTTTGGTCTATAGTGCCTCCCCTAACTACTTAGGTTAATAGTGCTAAGGGGGTGATAACCCAACAGACCATTCATCCTGTACTGCCAATCTAAATCACCAATGACTATCTCGCAGTACCACACTGGCCGACCACACAACCCCCCACCCACCCTACTGCTTGACTTAGCTATAGATGACATAGGATAATATGAAGGCTCGAGGGCTAATATGGGACCTACATGGATATATTCTGCTACTACCATATAACCGCTGCCCCATACGAGAAGTCCGCCATACCCAGACCCGAATTACGTTATATCAGATTGTATACTGGACAATAACAGTGATCAACATCTCTATGACGTCGCGTGCGCATCATGACGTCACGACGTCAATAGCAACGTCAACCGTTTCGCGGGAAAAACTTTCAAGAAAACCCAATTTTCCCATCATCTTTCCACCACTTACCCATAATATATACCTATAGCCCCATGCATACATATATCACTATACATGCCATAGTATACTATATATACAGTACCTACACCACTTGTCAGAACTATATGTATGGTGCCGACAATTTGCACCCCCAAAGTTGCACCCCCAAAAGTCCGGTTCCTATGGGAATTTAACACTAGCTGCACCCCCAAAAGTCCGGGTAACGAGGCACGATTCATACGTGCTATACTACTCTTCTACCGCCGCTTCTACTTAATCACGGAGTAAGAGTAGGCGTCGGCAGTCGTCACCTCGATTCGTCCCAGGTTGAGGCATCCATTCTGTCGAGAGCCTCTTCCAACACAAGTTCATTTAGACGTTACACGTTGGGAACTTTTGATCACGGAGATAGGCAATCTCATGTCAAAGGGGGCGATCGAAGTCGTCAAGAACATTCATTCAGTGGGATTTTATTCCCGCCTGTTCCTGGTAGTAGGTAATAAAGGCCGATGTACGACCACTTGTACATGTACGTGTACAACATACGCACACGATGCGTTCACCTACGTGGAATTCAGTGTTAAATCACACGCTTGTTCACAAAAACTGTACATGGTGTTGAATCCCCCCCGATGTACAGTTGTGACTCCTAGATCGCACTTTTAACATTCAAATACTCGTGGTGAATGCGTGGTGAACGCGCGTTTTTAAAAAAAGGGTGAAATTGTACATCTTCACTTGTATCTTGTACGTAATTTTTGTCGACGTTCCCATCGCAGATCAGACCATCGATCCATCGTTGGCGAACGCGAGCAAAAGCAAAAAATTCTGGGTCATCATCAAAAAACAGTTTTTGGGACTCTAGACCAGCGGTCCAGAACCCGCAATTGTGTTGAGACAGATGGTCCAGAACCCGCAATTGTTTTGAGGCGGTGGTTTTTTTTTTCCCATTTATGACATTATTAGGGGAATTCCCCCACTATGAGAAATTCTAAAAAAAAAACACTCAGCTGATCGAGCGATCGGATCGCTCGATTCTCGTAAAAACTCGATCTGAACGAAGAGTGTCGTTGTCGTCGGTGTGTTGGAAATTCGCGAATATGGTCTGTATTATAGACATTTATGTTTTCTCTTGATGGGATGGATAGAAATTGAGTTTTGAGGGTTTTTTGTTCGAAAAGAGATGATCTGTAATAGATATTCGTATTTTGTCTTGATGAGAGAGATTGACTGTTAAGCGTTCGTTCGAAAAAAAGTCAAACACTTATCCGGAATGTTTAAAACGCATTTTCCGCTCAATTAGGTTTTGAGTGGTAAAATTTTTAATATATTCATGATAGCAATCACAGTCATCAAAAGGATTCTCTCTTAATTCGACACTCAGTGAATTGATGTGTGAATGGAAATCTTTTGACAAATGTAAAAAACTACTGTCAAAATACATTAAATCAGAAACCGGTTTGTCATGTACTGTTTAAACGTATTTTTTAAACTTCAATTAACACAGTCAGTTGAGATGTGAATATTTTCAGATTATTATATATTAAGACGGAAAGAGTTTTTTATTACTTAAAACATATAAAAAATATAATTAAACATTTAATTTTGAAAAATAACAAAAACAATTAAAACGAAAGATGTTTTTACAGATGGATCCTAGACGCCGAGATTTAATTTTAGGCGAGTATGAACGTGCTAAGAAGAGCATTCAGTCTGCTGACAGAAGCAGACATCTTGGTGAGATGGAACTCAGACGCGAAGCCACAAAAATATTTAAACCCGTGACGGAGGGTCAAGAGCGAAGCAGGAAGGAGATAGTTGAAGAATTGAGACCCATAAAGGAGAGTTCTTTGAGAATGGGTTCGTTGCCTCCTAGTTTTGGAAATCGGTATTCCGTTCAATCTACACCAGATTACGTTCCCTCGGGAATTCAAACAGATTTGAGCGAGAGTGACAATACAGCTTCGACTATCACCACTAGTAGCGTCGCATCGTCTGATGATGATGGCGGTAAGAGAGATCAGTCGTATGGAATTTATAAGGATTCTGAAGGTAGAACTTTTGTAGGCGACACAGAAGTGGAAATGGATGATGATGAATTGATCGTGGGTTCGAATAAATATAAAGTAACTGATGGTCTGCGGAGATTGCTCCTTTACGACAAGCCCGGCGATTACACGGAACAGGATTTTGACAATTACGGAGACATTCTGGTCCAGACCCACGCCATGAAGAGAAATAACGATGCCACAGAGACGAGACCCAAAGCCAACAGAGGTTACAAGTGGACGAAAGTGGTGAAACCCATATGGGACATGAACAAGAAGTTTGTCGAATCGGTGACTGGCAAAGGGGTGAAAACCACTTTTCTTCCGAGCGATTCCGACGCTCTGTCTCAGAGATTGAGTTTGTTGATGGCGAGCAGACGGGCTGGTAACACAGGATTAGATAATCAGATAGTTGCTATATCTGACGAATTGCTAAGACAGAAGGTTTTGAATAAAAACCAGTATAAAAGGCTGATGAACGAATTGAAGGATTGATGTGTATATATAATAAGTAGAGAGAAACAAACAAACAAACAAAAATAAAACAGTAAATTCTCACACTAGAATAATAAAAGTATTTAAACGGCAAAAACGATTTACCAGTGAAAAAAAAAAAATATATATCCTAAAAATAAAATATGTTGGTGATAAAGAACAGGGGATACGTCAGAACTTACGTTCAAGGTGGTTCTGGCATCGTTGATTCTATAATGCGAGCATTCACGAGCAATGCGGGTAGAAAACTCGCATCGACCACGTTTGAGGTCGGTAAGAAGACGGTTTTGGATGCTGGTAAGAAAGCCGCTTCCAAAGCCAGTGGTAGGATAGCTTCTGTGGCTGGCAAGAGGGCAGCCAACACGTTGATCAACAAGTTGATCAGTCCGCCGGCAAAGCGAGCTGCATTAGAGCGAACGCCGAAAAGTTGGAAAGATTTTAAGGATGCTGTGGTGCCCATACAAGATTTAGACAAAATGATGAGTGGATCCGGATCGAAGAGAACTTGCGACGGTGCGATATAAATAAATAATAATAACATTAAAAACAGAGTTTGAAAAAACATAAAAAAAATTTGTGTTTGAAAAGAATCTAAAATAACAAACAAAAATAAAACAAAGATGAACATTAAAGATATGTCTTGGAACGACGCTGCGACCAAGAGGTCAAATAATGAGTTCTTTCCCAAGAGCATAAGAGGTTTGATAGTGGGAAAATCGAATTGTGGAAAGACCAATCTGTTGATGAATCTGTTGTCCCGACCCGACTGGTTGGATTACGACAGATTGTTCGTGTTTGGCAAGAGCTTGTTTCAACCCGAATACAGATTGCTTCAAGAGTGCATGGATCGCAGATTGCCCAAGGACGTCATAGCCAGAAACTTTGACAGTAGGGAGGAATTCGACAAGAGTGGAGCTCCACTCTCGACCATTTTGGACGGCACGGCGACGGAGCTGATGAAGAGAAATGCATCTTCGAATGTCGAGTGTCGATTTTATGAGAATGCAAGCGACATTCCAGATCCTAGAGAACTGAAATCAGAAGATAAGAATCTCATGATTTTCGACGATCTGCTTTTGGAGAGACAGAACCGATGCGAACGGGTTATGTTAGGGGTCGACACAGCAACGTGGACTGTTTCTACCTGTCGCAGAATTATTTTCGATTGCCCAGACAGACGATAAGGGAGAACGCTAATTTTCTATGTCTCTTTCGCCAAGATCTCAAGAATCTCAATCACATCTACGGCGATCACGTCGCAAACGACATGAGCGCTGCGGAATTCAGGAGATTCTGCAAGAGGGTTTGGGATGGTGGACTTTACAATTTAGTCGTGATCGATTTGACAAGCGAATTTAATCGTGGAAAATATCGGTGCGGATTCGACAAGTTTTATGTTTCCGATGATAATAATAAGATAGAGTGTGAAAATAAAAGAAAATTAGAAAAATAATAAATTTTCAAATAATTAGTATTGAATAAAAAAAAAATAAAATTAAATATAATGTTCGAACATGGAGAATTGTTAGGACGGATAGCCAAGAATACAGCTGCGAAACAATCCATTCAAATCGTGGTGAGTGGCGATTCGACTCGATTTGCTACGAAATTCGAACCTTCCATCAAATTGAATAGAGAGAAAAGATACGAGATGGCATTGGTGAATCTGGAGACTTATTATTCCTTTCCCAACGTCACCGAAAAGAATAACTCGTTCACGTATTCCGACGGAGTGGATTGGTTGGAGATTCGAATTCCCAAAGGGAGTTACGACATAGACGATTTGAACGATTACATTCAGATGCAAATGAAGACGGATGGAAAGGGAAGCAACAAGATCAGACTCACTCCCAGTCCTAATACCTTACAGACGATGTTGGATTTGGAAGATAATTTTCGAGTGGATTTCAACACGGACGATTCTATAGCAAGATGTTGGGATTCGATCGAAAGATGTATCGAGGCCACACGGCATCTGAAAATACGGTTGACATTCTCGCAGTCAATAGCATTCTGGTGAACGTGGACGTGATTGCTGGAAGCTACGTGAATGGTTGCGCTTAACCAACGATATATTCCTTCTTTCCAAATGTGTTGCCGGGTTATAAGATCGTGGAGCGACCTCGAAATTTAGTTTATCTACCAGTGATTTTAGACACGATGTATAGTCTCAAAACCACGTTGATGGATCAAAATGGTGAACTGTTAGATCTTCGCGGAGAGAGAGAGTGACGATACGATTTCACATAAGAGAAATATAAAAGCAAAAAAAAAAAAAATTATATATATAGATAACAAAAATAAAATAAACGCAATATTAATTTTACAAAATTATTTTAATATAATTATTAAACAAGAAGCAATTGAAGTAAATATATTTAAAAAAAAAAACAGAATTATGACAGAATACGTGGTTAAAAACGTGAACATATCTGCAGGACAGAGGAAGAAACTTAAGGGAGCGTTAACAACTCGAGGCAAGGTGGTGAGATTCAAATTCACTCACGAAGATCTGACGAGAGGTGGTCAGGATTTGATCGCCTGGACCAGAAGTCAAATCAAAAGGATGGAGAAAGCGATTCGTGATGGAAGAGGGTTGACGGTGAGAATGAGTCCCGCTCAATTGAGATACAATTTGAGAATGAAAGGTGGTTTCCTACCGCTATTGGCAGGAATAGCCGCAAAAGCATTACCCTTTGCTGCAAAGGCACTACCCTTTCTCGGAAAGACTCTCGGTGTGGGAGCTCTCACGGGACTCGCTAGTTCAGCAGTTGAGAAATTAATGGGTGGCAGCGGACAGTTTTTGAAGAAGGGAGGAACCGTGTGTCACGTCCACGTAGACGACAGCGGTAAAGGATTGTATCTAGAACCCGTTAGAGGTGGCAACTCTCTGAGAGGAAACGGTCTCTATCTGGAGAGTGGACGGAACGTCGAGTGACTCGGCAAGGGTTTGTTGCTCAGTGAGAATTCGCCATTTAAGAACATTCCGATTTTGAATATGTTATTATAATATAAAATTATATAAAATATAAAATCATAGAAAGTATAAAATAATATATTTAAAATGGATGAAAAGGTGGAGAAACAAATTTATCACCTGGATGAAAAGGTGGAGAAACAATTTGACGATAATGACGAACATCGCAAGCCAGAGAGCGAAAAAATAACAAAATGGTTAGACGCTAATGATGGATATCTAAGGAAAGAACTAATGAAAGAGATAGATAAAGCGCGGGATAGACGATTGAGAATGAGACGATGCTTTCCATGGTCACCACTACCTTCTGAAGAGAATGGTAATGATGCGAGTGTTACCAAGAGATGCACAACATTCGTTCATAATTATGATTCGGATAAACAAAAATGTTGTTATAATCGTATCATATCACAAAGAAAAAGAAAAAAAGAAAAAGAAGAAGAATCGACGCTGAAAACTGAGAGAAAAGGAAACGTTATTATAATATATTATGATGATAGTGAAGAAGAAGGAAAACAAAAAAAAAGTAATGAGATCTAAAGATGATCTTATTTTTTATTTTTTTTTCATTTTCTTCGCTAAAAATCAATCACTCTATTGTTTATATTTCCAAGTCCATTATTAGCATCTTGACACGCGTGTCTTCTCCTTTTTCGAAAATGTGTTGAATGTTTATCTTTACTCTTTTGAGTTTTTTTACATCGGTCAACTCGCTCTCACCACCCAATTTCTTCCCGAGTTCGAATGAGATGTTTGGAAATATGTAATTTCCATAGAGAAACCACAAATCGTCCTTGTCAAATTCTCTATCTTCGGCGATGACGATGTTCTGCAGATCGCTTTGGTACTCGTAAATTAAATCGAGCACGGCTTCATCCAATTTCAAAGGCATCTTATATTTCTCGTATTTCTGCTTTAAGCCCTTCGTCTTGACCTCGTTCAATTCGATGGGATCGTGTCGTTGTAATCTATACATTTTATGACCGAATTTCTTATACGTTTCGACTCATTTCAATTTCAATTCGCATCTTTTAGGTGTTGTTGTCTTCATGATCGATTATTTAGTATTTAAATAATAATTTGTTTAAAAAGTTTTTTTTTTTGCTCTTTATATATATAAAAAAGTTGTTTTTTTAATTTTTAATTTTCTTTAATGTAAAATTTTTTTAGTAAAAGTTTTTTTTCTCTTTATATATATAAAAAGTTAAATTTTAATTTCAATCTCTCTATTGTTTATATTTCCAAGTCTGTTATTAGCAAGTTGACATTCGTCATTTTTCCACATACGAAAATGGTGTGAATGTTTATCTTTACTCTTTTGAGTTTTTTTCATAGGCGAATGCGCTCTCACCACCCAATTTATTAATCAGCAGTTCGCTTTGGTACTCGTAAAACAAATCGAGCGCGGCTTCATCCACTTTCAAACACATTCGATATTTGTGGTAGTAGCGCTCTAAGTCTACCATCTCAACCTCATTCAATTCGATTGGATCGTATGGTTGTAATGTATAGATATTAAAACTGGATTTCTCATACCTTTCGTCTTGTTTCAATTTCAATTCGCATCTTTTAGGTGTTGTTGTCATGATCGATTATTTGGTTTTTTTATGGATTCTTGCAAATAATGTATATTTTAAATTTTGTATTTAAATAATAATTTGTTAAAAAAAGTTTCTCTTTATTTCTCTTTATATATAAATAAAAGTTAAAAAAAAAAAAATTCTTACAAACTCAATTTTGAGGTCAAAAACAATGATCAAGTCCAAACATCCGAATTATAGTCTAGAACGTGCAAGACTTCAAACGTTTAAAAGTTGGCCTTCACATCTCGCTCAAAAACCCGAAGATTTAGCCGCCGCGGGTTTCATTTACGTGGGTAGAGGCGACAAAGTCAAATGTTTTTGTTGTGACATACATTTGATGAATTGGGAACCTCACGACGTACCTTTACTAGAACACATAAGTAATATTGAAAAAGACGAATGCGATTATTTGAACAAGATCCTAATGTTGGGATTGATCAAAATCAAAGACGAAGAGAGGGATAGAGATAAAAACCAAAAATTATTGATGGATATGTTACAACTCGGATACACCGAGGAACAATTGTACGATGCGTTAAACATTACGAACAAGACCCTGTCTCAATTCATAACTTTAGAACATCTCATCAAATTCATGGCGGAAGCGGACGAGTTATCGTCACTCGTTGAAAACAAACCAAGTAAAACGTCCACCACCAAGTGTCTGGTCTGTGAAGGTGTCGCAAACGTCTTGTTTCTACCATGTGCACACCTGCGTTACTGTAGAGAATATCATTCCGAAGACGAGAAAATGTGTTCAGTTTGCGAGCGAGAAATAAAAGCGGTCTTAAATTGTTTTTGAATAAAAACACATTAAAGAAAAAAAATTGAATTTAAAATTTAACTTTTTTTTTTTTTTCTATTATGTATATATAAAAAGAGTAAAAAAGCAAAACTTTTTAACAAATTATTTAATGCAAAATTCCAAAAAAAAAAAAAAAAAATATTCTTACAAATGAAGCAAACAGATAAAACAATGGTAAATTTAAATGAGAAAACCATACCTCAGTTAAATGAGATTTGTAAACTATTACAAATTTCAGATTTCAGAAATAAAAGAACTAAATCAAAAAAAATTGATGTCATACAAGAATATTTGCGAAACGCTAGAAAGGCAAACGAAATGTCGATAGCAACGACGTCAAAAGATGCATTGGTTGTGAAAAATAAGAAGACGACTAAACGAAAAGCCGTTGAAGAACATCAAGTTTCCAAAGAAAAGAAAAGAAAAACTAAAATGAAAACGAGTGATGCACTTTAGATTCAAGACAAACGAGATATATCGAGCAAAATTCAACGAGCAATCGACGAAGAGAAAGGAGAAGAATATGTAACATGACTCGTTGCGGAACTATTCCAATCAAAACCCGTAGAACGGGAGAGGGCGATCAAAGGCATTTTTAAAACTTTCGACGTGATTCCCTCGTTGAAGAAAGTCGATCCGAAATTGTTCATGGAACGGGTGAAGAAAGAAGTATTGGATTTGTTTCACGAATACATGAACATGGGATTAAAAATTAAGATGATACTCCATTGCATAATGAATAAAATCGACGTGAAGTCCAGCGAGAGCATCGTGAAAAATGCATATTTCAGATCTAACGTCGAACCCATATTTCGAGGTTCAGATCTATCGGACGTTTTCGAAAAGATGAAAGACAAGATGTTGATGTCTCTCGCGAATTATCAACATGAAGGTAGTAATTGGACATTCAATGAGGTGTTGAAACTCGAAATTCACATGAATAAAAACGATCCGTTGAAAGGATCTTCCTACTTGGAATTACCGTATTTCTTGACTAAGAAACACGCCGTGGCCAATGTGAGAAATAAAGATGATCAGTGTTTTAAATGGGCAGTCACCTCCGCTTTATACCCTGTCGAAATACACACCGATAGAGTTTCTCATTACGAGGAAACTTCTAAAAATCTCGATTGGACCGGAGTGACTTTTCCAACAGAGTTAAAACATATCGAACGTTTCGAGGCTCAAAATCCCACCATAGCGGTGAACGTCCTAGGATACGACGACGAAAATCGAACGATCTATCCTCTCAGACAGACTTCATATCGCGGAAGAGAAAAGACGATTATTTTATTATTGATTTCGAATGGTGACAATCGTCATTATTGTTGGGTTAAACATCCGAGCCGATTACTGTCGAGACAAAATAATAAACATAGGATATGTTTATGTTGCAACTGCATGAACATATTTAAGACCGAAAAATCATTAGCCAAACATCAGGAATATTGCAACGAAAATCAAGGTGTCACCGTCGAAATGCCAAAACCCAACACCATCGTGAAGTTTGAAAATCACAATAGAAGGTTAAAAGTACCATTCGTCGTGTACGCCGATTTCGAATGTTTCACCACGAAAATGAGTTCCTGTCAACCCAACGCTCTTCAAAGTTACGTCAAAAGATATCAAAAACACATACCTTCGGGCTATTGCATTTACGTGAAATGCACTTTTGACTCGCAACACGACATGGGTCCCTTCACCTACACGAAACAGTGCGAAGACGACGACGTGGCTCAAAGGTTCGTGGAAGAGTTAGAATCGAAAATTCAAATGTTATACGACAAATTCAAAACTCCTGCAAAAATGATCATCACGTGAGAGCAGCAGGACGAAAATAACAGAGCCACCGAAGGTCACATATGCAGACAATCGTTCGATGAGAATTCGGAGGAAAATAAGAAGGTCAGAGACCACGATCATTACACGGGTCTGTATCGCGGTCCGGCTCACAGCAAGTGTAATTTAAAATATCGAGATGCCACTTTCTATCCAGTGATGTTTCACAATCTCTCGGGTTACGACAGTCATCTGTTCGTGAAAAATCTCAGCACCTCACATGAAGAATTAAGTTGCATCGCGAACAGCGAAGAAAGATACATTTCCTTCACGAAATGGAAGCTCATGGAGAAGAAAAGCGTAATCGATGGAAATACGTTGAAAGAAAAAACGAAATCCATTTGTAGATGCATACGTTTCATCGGCAGTTTTAAATTCATGTCGACCGCTCTGGAAAAATTAGTCAATAACATGAGCAAGGATAAATTTAAAATCACGAGCGAATATTTTGGAGAACGAGTAGACGTCATGTTGAGGAAAGGAGTCTATCCTTATGATTACATGAACGATCTAAAGAGATTCGAAGACACCGCACTACCTTCGAAAGATGATTTTTATTCGAAATTATACGAATCCGACATTTCCAATGAGAATTACAAACACGCCAAAAACGTGTGGAAATCATTCGATATGAAAACCATGAGAGATTATCATGATCTCTATCTGAAGACTGACGTTCTAGTCTTGGCAGACGTGTTCGAGAATCTTCGAGACGTCTGTTGTCGAAATTACGATCTGGATCCCGCTTGGTATTTCACCGCACCCGGTCTGGCATGGGACGCTCTGTTGAAGACTACCGAAGTCCAATTGGAATTATTATCCGACATGGACATGTTGCTCATGTTCGAAATGGCTGCGAGAGGTGGCGTCTCGATGATCTCTCACAGATATTCTGAGGCTAACAATCCTTACATGAAAGAAGGTTTCAATTTGAAATGGTCGACTAAATACATACAGTATTGGGACGCCAATAATCTGTACGGTTGGGCTATGAGTCATCCTTTACCGATTAGAAATTTCGAATGGGTGAAGGAACCGGAAGAGATGCAAAAATGGAGAGACTATCCTTGCATTTTAGAAGTCGATTTGAACTGTCCGGAAGAATTACACGATCCACACAATGATTATCCGCTGGCTCCCGAACGAATGGAACCGAACGAAGGAGACGAGGAAAAACTCATTCCCAATTTATTTAACAAATGTAACTACATCGTCTACAGCGAGAATTTGAAACAGTACGTCGATTACGGGATGAAATTATTCGACATACATCACATCATTCGATTCGAAGAAGAGCTTTGGATGAAAAAATACATCGATCTCAACACGAATCTCAGAACTCGAGCCGAGAACGATTTCAAAAAAGATTTCTTCAAACTCATGAACAACTGCGTGTACGGCAAATCGATGGAAAACATCAGGAAGAGAACCGACGTTCGACTCGTCACGTCTGAGAAAAAAGCTAAAAAGTTAGTGGCGAAACCCAATTACAAACACCGAACCATATTCGACGAAAACCTAGTGGCCGTTCACATGCAAAAGACGCACCTGAAGTTCGACAAACCGTATTATCTCGGACCGATCATCTTAGATATCAGCAAGCGATTGATGTACGAGTTTCACTACGATTACGTCAAATGAAAATTTGGTGACAAAGCCAAACTACTGTTCACCGACACGGACAGTTTAGTTTACGAGATAGAGACAAAAGACGTCTACCGAGATATATCTCCTGACGTGGCCGATTGGTTCGACACGAGCAATTATCCCATCGATCACCGGTCCAACATTCACTCGAACGACAACAAGAAGGTGTTGGGTAAATTTAAGGATGAGAGCGGTGGTAAACAGATCGTTGAATTCGTGGGCTTGAGACCCAAACTGTATGCTTATTGTCTAGAAGATGATGAAGAGATCAAGAAGTGCAAAGGAGTTAAAGCGTGCGTGGTGAAGAAAAACATCTCTTTCCAAGAGTATAAAGATTGTCTGTTAGGAAGTGGTCCGGTGTATAAGACTATGAAATCGATTCGAAGCAAAAATCACGACTTGTATACCGAAATAGTCAACAAGATTTCGCTGATGGCCGCCGACGACAAGAGATTCATGTTAGACGATAAAATAAGCACTTTGGCACTCGGAAATTGGACTTTGGATCTAAGTTTAGACGATATGAATGGAGATAATTGGATTCTAGATGCGATTGTGGATGAATAGATTCCAGATACGATTGTGGATGATAGGATTCCAGAAAATCAAGAAGAATTAGATGAACGCAAAATTATAGAAATGAATAGTGACATCGAGAAAGTTAGTTTAAAAAGAAAAAGAAAAAAAATAGAAAAAAAAATAATGTCATTTTTAGTAAATTATAATCAAATAAATAAAAAAAATATATACTTATTTATGAATAAGAAAATAAAGATATCCGTAGAAGGTGTCGTCTTACCCAACGAACCCCTATCCAACATCGATCTGTTGAATGCGGCAAAAGATTTGAAAATCAAAGATTTTCTAGGAGTGTTTTCCAGAGATGCCTTGCCGAAGAGAAGACCTCGACAATCGGAATGCGGAATTTTAAATCTAGACGATTCATCGGGTGAAGGCACTCACTGGGTGGCGTGGATGAAGAACGGGAAGAAGAAAAATTATTATTTCGACAGCTACGGAATCTCGCCGCCAAAAGAAATAAAGAACTATTTCAACAAATCGATGGTTCGTTACAACACGGAACAAGTGCAATCACCAGATCAAGTGTTTTGCGGTCACCTGTGTCTCTACGTTCTCAAGAGATGGTCTGAAGGAGATCGATTTCAAGACATTCTCGATGATTTACATTAGAGAGAGATTTTTTTTTATAGTATATATAAAGATAAAAAATTATTTTTAAAAAATTTTAATCGAATAAAAACGAAAAATAAAATAACATAGTTCATTTTTAATAAACTGCGTTTTGAATATATTTTTTCTAAAAACAAAAAATCCTTACAACATGCCAGTCGATAAATTTGGTAGAAGTGACGACGAAAAAGTCAACCCAAGAAAGAAGAGGAAGACGTTCGAAGTCGACGATGGTTACGACGTTGCCAACTTGGATGAACGTTACGTTCGGAGATACGAACCTCGAGAAGCACCTTTGAACATGAATGATAAGAAGCTCTACAATCTTCCCGAGCCGATAGATCTCGCAGATGCTGCGACTAAAAAATACGTCGACAGGGGGAATGCCGATTTCGAACGAATCCTGTTGGATAATTACGTGGATAAAACCATGACCGACGATCTCGATCTGAAATCCAAATGTTTGGTGAACGTCGCGAATCCCATAGATCCCACCGATGCCGCAACCAAGAAATATGCGGACGACTCTCACGTGAGATTCAGCGAACACCTGAGAAATAGATACGTTACGAAAACGATGCACTTGGAATTGAACGCCAATTATAACAAGATAACAAACGTGGCCACTTCCACGAATCCCAAGGACGTTGCGACCAAACACTACGTAGATCTGGAACAGAGAAAGTCTGACAGACAAGAAATGAAATTGGATCTGAATGCGGGATTCCACAAGATATTAAATCTGTCGAAGATCGACGACGCGGATGCGGACTCAACCACGGTCAACAAGGGCTACGTGGATTCTGCCGTGATACAATTGCAAGAATACCTAGAATCGCAAGTGGATGATCTCTACCTGAACAAACAATCTGGCGGAACCATGGAGGGTGGCATCAACATGAACGGTCACAATTTATTCGGTCTCGATCACGATCCCGAATTCGATTCCAGCGCAGTAAGCAGGAAGTACATGGACGACAACTCAGTCTGGAGAAAGGGTGACATCATGGAAGGTAAACTAGACATGGGTGGACACGCGCTCACGAATCTACCGGAACCCGTGCACATGACGGATGCCTGCACCCTGATTTCGGTGGTGGAGAAAATCAAATATGCTAGACAATTGATCACCGTGTGGGCCAAAGAGGCTGGCACCTTAGATGAAGGAAAAGCTGAGTGGTCTTTCGGAAATGGAAGTAGCGGATCGAAACATGGTCAGGTGGGATATCCCATGCCGTTGGGAGGTGAAATCCTTCGAATGAGTCTGGCTTCCTCGGATTTGAATAACAGAGCGGTTGTCAATCTCATGGTGAATGGTGTGGAGAGTGATAAGAGATACAGCGTCAAAAAGACTTAGAATCAACACGCGAATATTAGCACGTTCGGCACGCCTCTCAAAGTGAATGCTGGAGACAGGATTAATTTCGTCACGAAAACCAATAATCCCGAAGCTGCCACTTCCGTGGTGAGTCTACTGATCGAACTAGATCCTTTGAACAAACAGTGAACGCGTGGAAAATAATGAATTAAAAAAATAATGTGTGATTATTAAAAACAAAAAAAACAAAAACAAACAAGTAATGAGATTTAGAAAGATGTTCAATCTCTCTAGATCACATTACTTTATTTTTTTTTGTTTTTTTTTGTTTTTAATAATAACTCATTACTTTTTTATTTTTTATTTTTTTTTTTTTTTTTTTTATTATTTTTTTTTCACACACTCGTCTCTCATCGAATGATCGACATCTTATTTCCGTCCGATTCGAATTGTAATTCTCTGTCCGACAGGACCAGGGCGAAGGCTTCGGTTTTTTCTCGGCACGTTCCTATCGAATTGCATCTTGATCTGAATGTCTACGACGCTACTCTTGAGTCGTTCACTCTGTTTACTGACGTCGAATACGAACATGGGATACATCGACTTGTATTCGCCGGGAGATATGTTAGGATTGCTCATCAATTCGTCTAGACCGTGATACTTCTTTCTAAAATCAGCGGCGTCACCGTACAGTCTGGAGAAATCGTTCTTGTCGAACGACGTGTTGTAATCGATTGCTGGATATCTCGTGGCATTCAGAAACACTTGCATGTTTCTCAAATGGCAGTGATCGAACAGCGACGCATTCTTTTCCTGAGACCCGTCCCTATCGGTCTGAAACACAACCATGATGAAACGCGGTCTCTCGGAAGCAGATTTCACCGTCAATCTCCAATCGAAGTGATTCATGGAGAGAGGAATGCTAGCCGTGTCACACTATCTCATTCTAAATCCCACGGGTAATTTACTCTTGGATTCTATGATCTTGTAGAGACGCACTTTCTCCACGATCGAAGGCTCCACGTGCGGAACGAACCACGATATCTTGTGTAGAGTTATCTTACCCGCATCGGCCGCGGTGAGTCTCACTATTGCATCGTCGTTTCCTTTTCGAATCAACGTCAGATTGTGTTTGAATCCGTACATGATCTTGTTGTAATCGTCTGCAAATCCGAAGATGTGTTTCAAAGGTATCCTGAACGAAAACGTTCCGTTAGGTCTGGACGTCTTGACGACGTAGTCGAACATCGCGGCGGCGCCTGCGCTAGCAGGGCCGACGGTGTCTTTCACCCACAACTGATTAAGTCCTCTGGATTTCGAAAAATCATCAGGATATGTCAAGAGTCCGAACATCGTGGTGGCCTGACCGGGATGAAACACAGATTCTATCTCTTGTTCGGATAGCATGTATTTTATGTTACTGAATAGATGCATGATGCCATTATTGGCAAGAGTAACCATGTCGTCGTCGGCGTAGTCGCTCCCATCTTCCTTGGTGAGACGTCCCTGCACCACTATGTAACTCTCGCTAGGATGTACGAATAGATCTTGAGTTTCGACGTTGATTCTTATCTCTCCCGCATTGTTCAAACTCGTTCCGGTTACCGGTTCGTATTCGTGAACCTCATATTCTTGAATACTTTCATCTTTCACTATGCTTTGTGTTATATCTAGTATATTTGTCATTTTAAAGGATTTTTAGGGGTTTTTTTGTTTATTAATTAACTTGCTTTCTTTATCTAAAAAATAGTTTTTAACTATTTTTTATTATTATTTTTTTTTTCTCTCTTATATATATATGTGTGTAAACAAGAAAATGTTAAAGAGAGTAAATAAAAAAAAAACTTTGTGTTCATCAAAACTTCGTCTTCTGTAATTGTTGTTCGTAAAACTTTCCAATGATCTCTTCTCCATCCAAAGCTTCAATTTCGTAAGTCACCAGATCGGTGTGAAATATTTTGATGATCACGAAGATTTCCGAGGTCCATCGAGGAGTATAACCCTTTTTGAAGTGCTTCTTATAAGCGTAAATTCTCACTCGATCGCCAACCGCAAATTTCGGCGTTCTAGACTTCTTCCTGATCTTAGATCTCTCGGGATATAGATTCGCGTAGACCCGTTTTTCGTTTCGAGGATCGCTAGCTTCCGCGGGAGTCATCTTGATTGATCTGTGTCGGGTGTTGTTGTAATCTTTGACCAGACCGTTCAGAACGTATATGTATTTCTTGGTCGAATTCGCCGTGAAGTATCTGTACATCTTCTCCTTCATCGTTCGATTCCAATGTTCCACCACGCTGGCTGTCTCTTCGTTTTTGATCGAGTAGAGGTCTACCAATCGACGAACGTCCTTGTTGTGGAATTCCTTTCCCTTGTCCATCCACAATTTACTCGGTTTTCGAGAAGACGAGTCGAACACTCTCTTCAGAGCCTCAGCGACGCAAGGTCCCGATTTATCCTTCAAAGCTCTGATCCAACCATATTTGGAAAACACGTCGATGACCGTCAATAGATATTTGACACCCTCATTCCACCTCGAAAACGATCTCATGTCGACCAAGTCGGCAGACCAAATGTCATCCAGACCCTTCACGAACACCCTTCTCTTTCGAAATTTACGCACTATGGGTTTGTGTAACTCCTCGGCCAATTCGCTCGTCAATAATCGTTTCTTCTTCTTTTCAGATGCGCTTTTTTTTTTTTGAACGCCCCATCCGAATCAACGTTTCGCACCGATCAGATTGCCGACCAGCGAACGTTCCATCTTCTCTCTCCTGGTCGGATTCGATATGCCTGTCAATCTCCCCAACATGTTTTTGTCGCAGACATCGTTGCGAGTCTTGGTGTCGAGATGTCCGGTGTAGCACAGATCATGATCGTATGCGGCCGCGTCCAGCCTATTCACAGGTTTGCTCCAAGATTTGGGTGTCAGATCGGCATTGAGTCTCTTGTTCAATTTCGTTCCGGGTCCCGTGAAACTTTGACCGGGCAGATGCATTTCGAAAGGTAGATTGTTGATCATTTTATTCACAATGTCTTTACCTTTGCTCGCATTTTTTTGTTTGACGAATCGCGTCTTGACAGAACCACACACATCGCAAATTCCGCGAAGCATCCATCTGTCGTTTTTAGTTCGAACTTCTCTAGAATTACTCGTCTCGGTAACTCTCTTACACTTTACACAATACATTTTTTTTTAAGAGTTATTTAAATTAATTTCGTTTTTTTATTTTATATATAAATTTAATATTTATTTTTTTTTAAAATTCTGTTCTTATTATATATATATATATATATATATATATATATATATATATATATATATATATATATATATATATATATATATATTTCAATCGCTGCTCTTGAGTTCTATCATCTTACTGAATTCCTCCCTGGCCTCTTTCCTCCCCTTTTCCACGAGAGAATCCTTCATCTCTTCCTTGATGATCTGACGAGTCTTGATTCTCATGGCTTCTTTCATGGCATCGTATTTCGTTTTCTCACTCAATATCGCGAAGTATTCTCCGTCCGATATCCTACCGTCTTTCAATGCCATAGAGATCATTTCAGATATCATGTCGATCTTGGAGTCGGCCAAGACGCGAATCTTGTCATGTTTCCTCGCCTTCAGATATAATTTCCTACTCAAAAAGTTTCCGAGCGTGCTAAACAATCCGGCGGCGAGAGCCACTCCTTCTACGGTCAACACGATTGGAATGCCGACCGCGGTCAACAACAATCCGATGTTGGCCATGTGTAAACCCATGGAAATCATGATGAATGTCGTGTCAATCGCGTTGATGAATTTCATGAAACGCGAATACTTCTTCTTGAGGGAACGACGAGAATCTCTCTCTCGAGTCAGATACAATTGGATTCTACTGATGTGATCGATGCGATACCTCTCTCCTCTTTCTCTTTCTTCTAGCGACGGCGCCATCGGCAAAACGCCGTTCGGCTTCTCGTCCTCGTCGGATACAATTTATTTCTGGTTCTCATTTTGTGTTTTTTTCTTTCTTTCTAATATTAGATAAAAAAAATTTATGTGTGTATTTATTTTTTTTTTTATTTTCTACTCTCCCTTATTTTTATATCAACGAAAAAAAACTTAGACGTATGCTTCGTTCAGCAATAATTTCTTGATGCATCCCTTGTCTTCTAAAGTCAAACTTCTACGCGCCAATTTCAGTTCTTCCGAATCTATGGGCCTGTCTCGATTCTTACAGAAAACTAATCTCTTCCAAAACGTGATCACATTGTTGAATTTAACGCGTTCGAACGCCGGTTCGAAATACATGACGACCATATCTTCCCTTTCCATCGTCAGACACGAATGATTCTCGTGATCGAAGTCTAGATAATCCTGACATCCAACGCATCGTTCTAACAAGATTGGACGTAGTTGTTCGTTCACGCAGATTGCGTATGCTCTCATCAGCATGTTTAAAAGAAACCTCGCTCTAATAGTCTGAGAATCGCTCATGATTTACGTATTTTTTTTTATTATCTATTCGATTTGATATATTTAATTTTCTAAATAACTATTTATTTATATTTTTTTTCTCCCCTATATATATATCAATCAAAAACATGACAGCGGGCTCGCGAATTTCCAACACACCGACAACAACGACACTCTTCGTTCAGATCGAGTTTTTACGAGAATTGAGCTATCCGATCGCTCGATCAGCTGAGGTTTTTTTTTTGAGAATTTCTCATAGTGGGGGAATTCCCCTAATAATGTCATAAATGGGAAAAAAAACCACCACCTCAAAACAATTGTGGGTTCTGGGCCATCTGTCTCAACACAATTGTGGGTTCTGGACCGCTGGTCTAGAGTCCCCAAAACTGTTTTTTGATGATGACCCAGAATTTTTTGCTTTTGCTCGTGTTCGCCAATGATGGATCGATGGTCTGATCTGTGATGGGAACGTCGAAAAAAATTACGTACAAGATACAAGTGAAGATGTACAATTTCACCCTTTTTTTAAAAACGCGCGTTCACCACGCGTTCACCATGAGTATTTGAATGTTAAAAGTGCGATCTAGGAGTCACAACTGTACAGGGGGGATTCAACACCATGTACAGTTTTTGTGAACAAGCGTGTGATTTAACACTGAATTCCACGTTGGTGAACGCATCGTGTGCATATGTTGTACACGTACATGTACAAGTGGTCGTAGATCGGCCTTTATTACCTACTCCTGGTGCCGAGGAAGGACTGACCACTCCGACCGGTTATCAATCTGAGTATCCTGAACCAGTCTATCATTGCTTCTAAGTTCAGCATGGAGACTTTCCAGGCGGTTCGCCAATCCATTCACCAGGGAGTTTTCGCTTCCAGCTGCGAGACGCTTACTTTCACGTTCCGATTCATCGGACATCACAAAAGTATCTCAGGTTCGCTTTTCTGGGGCGAGTTTACCAGTTCAAGGCCATGCCCTTCGGCCTCAACCTGGCTCCTTGGGCCTTCACCCGACTGATGTTGCATGTGTTAGCCTTACATCGCATACAGTCCAAGGTGACTACTTCGACATATCTAGACGATATCCTTCAGAGGCATTCCAATGCTGTCTTTCTGGAGTCAGATGTCAACACACTGTTGAGCCTGCTCACGTCGCTAGGGTTCAGAGGCAACGAGAAGAAGTCGGACCTGGTCCCTTCTCAGTCGTTTTGTCATCAGGGGATTGTCTGCCATACCCCGCTGAATACGTTGGCGGTTCCCGGGCAAGGGCTGTGATTCTCTCAGCTTTTGCCCTGACTCAGTCACAGTCCACGTCCGCGACAGTTCGGAGTCTTCTCCGGCTGTTCGGTCTCTGCGGTTCGGTGACGGATCTCATTCCTGTAGGTCGGCTGCATGTCATACCTCTCCAACACTTTCTGCTCAGCTGTTGGAGGCCGAATGTCGATCCTCTGGATCTGGTGCTTCAGTTACCGGAGTCTCTTCATTGTCACCTTCTCCCCTAGACGGATGTTCAGTGGATTATGCAGGGAGTTCCGTTGGACTTACCCACACCCGATCGTGTTCTGACGGCTGTCGCAGGTGATCTCGGATGAGGTGAGACGTTGGATCTTCTAGGTCTTTCCCTTCACGGGGCATGGGACCAGGATCAAGCAGCTCTTCACATCAACCAGAAGGAGCTTCTTGCTCTTCTTCTGAGATTTCGGCATTAGATCCCTCGCCAGGTCCTTCTGTTGTCCGACAATTCGACAGTGGTTGCTTATATTCGGAACCAGGGCAGCACGCACTCTGTTCCCATGTACGAATTGGCTCGGGATCTTCTACTGCTCGCTCAGGATGTCAACGCCGGAATGGTGGTTCGTCACATTCCCGGTCGTCTGAACGTCCTAGCCGACACCCTGTCCCGACAGGGCAGGGTAATTTCCACCGAGTGGATGCTCCACAGGGCGGCGTTCCAGTCTCTTTGCGACCTCTGGGGTTGCCCCCACATCGATCTTTTTGCGACTTGTTGGAACCATCAGGTGGACACTTTCGTGTCCCCGTGTCCAGATCATCTGGCTTTCGCCGTGGACGCTCTGTCACTCGATTGGAACGGTCTTGTCGGCTACGCCTTCCCGCCAGGTCCGATTCTGCCTCAGGTTCTAACCAAGATACGAACTTGCAGTTGTCGAATCTTTTTGATCGCTCCCCTGTCGCCTCAGCGGGTGTGGATCAATCAGCTGCGCTCTCCGTTGGTGGCAGTTCCGGCACGTCTCCCTCTACGACATGACCTTCTTTGCCAAGGTCACCCGAGGAGGTTTCACGTCGACCGGACTGCATTTTGCCTGCACGCATATTTTTTGTCAGGCCCTGTCTCCTCCGTAGAGGTTTTTTTCGAGACGAGCAGTGGAGTGCATTTCTTCTTCAAGGAGACACTCCACTGGTTTAGCCTATGCGGCTAAGTGGAAGGTCTATCGATGATGTGCCGATCATTCTGTTGATTATTCCAATCCGATTTCACAGATTGTGGAGTTTTCTGGTATATCTGTTTGATTCTCGGGGTCTCCAGCCTGTTACCATCAGAGGGTACAGGTCCATGCTTTCGGGGACCTTTTCGTACTTGGGACAGCGTCGTATCGGCACTAATCCATACCTTTCCAAGCTTGTTCAGCACTTTTCCTTGAAAAGGCATAGGACTTTGTAACTTATCCCAAGATGGAATCTTTCTAGGGTGCTGCTTTGCTTGGGGCGCCGTTCGAACCTTTATCCCAGGTGGATATGCGTTTTCTCACATACAAGACGGCTTTTCTTTATGGCTTTTGCCTCAGCCAGACGGGTTAATGAACTTCACGCCCTCTCGGTTGACCCGACCTTTTCAGGAGCTCTCCCAACAGTGTTACGTTTACCACTGATTGCTCCTTTCTGACCAAGAATCAGATACCAGAAACTACTCCACCTCCTATCTGTATCAGAGCTCTTCCTTCTGCTAAGGGTAACCGCCCTTTGCTCTGTCCGGTTCGTGTAATTCGCATTTATCTCAATCGGACGCAGTTCATTAGGAAAGGCAGGAAACGATTTTTCTGTCTCTTATTCCTGGTCGACAGAAGATCTTTTCTCAGTCCATTTCTCGGTGGATTTGTCTTGCTATTCGCACGGCTTACGCTCGACTAGCGACTGACGGTTGTATTACCAATCGTATTTCTGCTCACGAGGTGCGTGCATTGTCTACCTCTTGGGCTTATACTAACTACGTCATGTTGTCTGGTGTTATGCAGGCAGCCTACTGGAGAAATGCTACTTTCTCCACCTATCTGCGTCAGTTGCAGGAGCAGTTAGAGGACCTTTTTACTATGGGCCCTCTTTCTTCTGCTCAGGCTGTTGTCTACCTTAGCCATTAGGCTTCTTACAAGGTCAGTTCCAGCTCTGTGCTGTTAGTGCCCTTTCTGTCTGTAGGTCGCACAGAACCATACGCCTCATATCTCATTGTCTTTTACTAATGATTGTGATGCTATGGTTCCATAGGCCTAGGGACCTCTTCCTCTGCCCACGGTTCCGGTGCAATTGGGTTATGAGGGGGCTGGTTATGTGATTCCCTCCACCCTATTGTCTATTCAGCCTGTAGTAAACAATTGTAAGGTAGGTTGATAAGAAATTTAAATTTTATAGTAAATTTCCTTTCTTATTATACCTACCACAATTATTTACATGGAGGCCCTCCCGTCTTATTCGGGTAAGAATCCTTCCACCCCGCTTACCTCATAACTCCAATATTTGAGGATTCAAAAGAATGATTCATTAGTTACTGCCTGCGCACTGGTTCCCGGAAGTCGTGGATTTGTACTATGAGAAGAGCGGTCCCTACTGGGTGTGTGCCGATGGCGCTCGACCCAGTTTTGGCTTATTTTTTCTTGGTGCTTTTGCACAACTTTTCTTTTCCAAATCGCTTGGGAAAGATCAAAATAGAGAGTATATTTTCCAAGTTAGGGTCTTCCACTGTAGAGCAAGCCGGTATTAAAGAATTGTGGTAGGTATTACAATCGGCCTAGGGACACGAAATATATTACTATAAAATTTAAATTTTTCGATAGTTATATTATTGTCCCAGTATGATGTTGTTTTCAACTGAAGTTTATCATTTATCCCTAAAGGTGGCGAATAACATTGAAAGTATGTGTGTGTATGTGTGTGGCGGGGGGCGGGGGGGATCGAAGACACAACCTCCAGGGTTCGACTCGGAAGCAGAAAATTAAAAAAATGATCCATATAACTAATATAACGGATATTACTTGCGCAGCGCGACAGAAGGCATTAAAGTTTATTTTGGCATGCTGGGAGGACATCTGCAAATATTCTTTCTCCACAAAATAACTGCTAGTACACTTTTTAAGGTCTTGTATTAGAATTTTGAATCAGAACAACATGCGAATAACCGTCTGCCTATCCTTTTCAGTATGAATGCCACCGTTCTGCTTCTTGTACTTCAACCATCTTCCAAACGAAGGTTAGCCTTCACTTTGGAAAATGGTCGAAGTTGAAGAAATGAAGAGAACCGATGCAAGGTGGAATTCATTGTCCTAATAGAATTAAATTTGCTAACATTTGCAGAAAATACCATCACAGGAGACCCTGTATATTAATTCATTTGCCGTCTTTAAACATTACGAACTCATTGTGTAGCCATGCAGCTTGACTGTGCGAAAATTGTATGTGTGTGTGTGTTGAAGGAAGCAGGCATCTTTTCGTAGAATTTGGAATTTGATTTCTGATATTCCTGGCCGGGACTTGAACCATCGGCAAACCAGACTGGCAATCAGGAGTTCAACACCTAAACCACTGGACCACTGCACATTCTCAAAAACGATGGCTGGAATCTAGCCTTTTAGGTGACCACACTGCCCAATCGGTTCTCGGATTATATGAGCAATCAGAGGGTTCTCTGTTGGTGTTCGTAGGTTTCTATGTTGAAATTGCGTCTTTTCACCCAGCAGATACGGTCACAGAGCAGATTTATAGTCACCCGAGTAAGATGTAGGGGGTATTTATCAATCATTTTGCATTTATCAAGTGGCAGGGTTATCGACTGAGGCTCAGTTCATCTGGGGGAGTCGTAACTTATGTTTTAAGCAGGAAAATAGGCTGCACAAACCTAGAGGGGTCTGGTAGAATTTCTATCTTATGGACAATGAGGTGGATTTTTAACCAATTTGTAGGCATAATTTTAGGAATCTGAAGTGATAGATTGGACGCGAAATATATCGGGAATGAAAATAGTTAGTTGTGCTCCGTGAAACGTTTTAAAATATGCACAATTTAGACGTCAGTGGGTATGGTACACAACAAAGAGTGGTTCAGCAGATTCTGTGTGGCCTGTATGGAGGGTTCTCAGTGGTTCTGTGCTAAACATTTCGTTGTTTTGGATGCACAGCACGTGCCAGGCGTTTTACCACAAAACGCCCAATCGCAGCGGCCGCGACCATGGAAATCGGAAAAAGTATTTTTATATCCGATTTCTATGTCGGCGACAACGGGTAGAAAGGATTAAAATCCACTGCGGACCGATCAAACTAACAATCTTTCACTGCAAACGCGTGTTGAAGATTAGCGCTTTTCGGGAAAATGGTCAAGTTTTAATGAATGGAATGGTCCATCGCACAATCTCTTGTTACACCTTTATGTACCTAGACTTTCTAGGAGCAGAAAAAAAACAGCTGAAACATATCATCAATCAATGAAACGAAGAAGAAAAAGTATCAAAGCTGATCCGGACCAATGTAAAATAGTAGAAAACCGGAGCAATGCATACATCAGTAATCCGAGGCATTTTACCTTTTAAAACTCGAATTACTCGACAAAAGATGTGTTTCTAATACGTATTTTGATCCAAATTAACTCATGTGAGACGATACCCCATAAAATAATCAATGTTATGAAGACTATAATCAGTAACTTTGTTTATTTTTAAACAATGAATTAGTATTTTCTTTTGCCTGTGAAATTTTACTGTACAATATTTACCGATAACATTCCTGCATCAATTATACACTCTAAATCGGTTGGGTTAAAAATCAACCCAAATCGACTGGGTTGAGTGAATATGAACCCAATTTGGGTTCATATTCACTCAACCCAGTCGATTTGGGTTGATTTTTAACCCAACCGATTTTAGAGTGTAGGTCTCCTTCATGAAGTTAAACATATTAATATTCACTGATGGCAAATATGTAATTGCAAAATATTGCATCTGAACTAGAGTTTAACACACGAGACGACAGGGTTGTCGCCACTCAAGCAGTAAATGTCCACAATTGATAAATAGATGCTAATAAACGTCTGCCTGCACAGAATCCGAAGCTAACTCGTTGCAATCGGCCTAGGGATTCTAGACGTTTCGTGCCTTGGACCTTCGTACTCTGGACGTTTCGCACCCAGTTGGTCGTTTTGTACCCAAATCATTAGTCGTGCTGTACCCAAATTTCTGGACGTTTCGTACCCAAGATTGGACGTTTCGTGTCCAACAATTATTTTCCCTTAAAATATATATGGACGTTTCGTACTTTTGTAGCGTGTTGCGCCGAGCGGTCTGCGCTGTTCCGAGACTTTACAGCAAGTGGATTCCCTCTCTCCCTCTTGTATCTCAAGGGGTATGCTGAGCACAGCTCTCCGTCACTCCGTCAATAGAACCACAAGACTTGGTTAATGTTCCGCCATCTGGCATATTTTCTAGGTATAAATACAGCTCCTTGTACAATCCGGGAAGGCTACGACCTATCTCCGGCGCCAATTGGGCGCCTCTTGCTCGCCGCTGTGAGCACGATCCGCCGCCACTATAACCTCAGTCGGACTTGCGCCGCCAGGGATTCTCGGAGGTGAACAGCACGCCGCCCTTTATGGACTTTCCCCAATATTAGGCTGGACTATGGCAGTATTCCCTTGGACTTCGTCCCTCCAGGTTCTGTCATCCAGGTCAGACCAGGCAAGTAAGACCCCGAGATGTGCCGTTCACCGCCTTAAATACCCCTCAGCGCAAGTCAAAGCGAGGCCAACCAATCATAACGTCGGATCTTAGACCACCTTCCATAAAGGAAAGATAACTCGGGCAGAGGCTCCATCGGCGGAGCCCCGTATAGCTCGGCCGCTACACAACCCACGCCTCCGATAAAACCTCGACCCGAGATGGTCATTGCCTTCATTAATACATTCATCAATTTTCTATATTTTACCCATTTTTTTTTTAATATGAAACAATTTATTAAAAATACAATAATGAAAAAATATCTCTGTTCTCTCTCACTCCACCAACTCGTTACTCTTCTTGTTATTGTCTTTTCTTCTCCAGTAGCCGTACGCTTCACTACAATTTTGGGGGTCCGTGAAGTTAGCTCAGTGTTCAGCGTTCAACATTCGTTCAACATTCGTGTGAAGTTAGCTCAGTGTTCAGCGTTCAACATTCGTTCAACATTCGTGTGAAGTTAGCTCAGTGTTCAGCGTTCAACATTCGACCAACATTCGTGTGAAGTTGGCTCAGCGTTCAGCGTTCAACATTCCCCAAAATTCAGTGTGCCATATGTCGAATCTGGGCTTTCACCCGAGGTTTATCCTTTATGCGACCGACTGCCCATCGTTTACATCTACAACACTCATATCTGGGCGACCATTCTCACCTGAAGTGAAATTAGTGACTTTTACTACTCCAGTTCAGCGTTCAACATTCGACCTATATTCGTGTGAAGTTAGCTCAGCGTTCAGCGTTCAACATTCCTCAAAATTCAGTGTTCCAGCTCCGAATCTGTGCTTTCACCCCAGATATAGCCTTCATGGGACCGACTGCCCATCGTCCACTTCTAAGAACAATCATATCTGGGGGGGGGGGGGGGGGGGGGGGCACCCTCTCGCCTGAAGCGATATTGGTGACTTTTAGTATTCCAGTTCAGCGTTCAACATTCGATTATCCTTCGTGTGGAGTGTGCGCAGCATTCAACGTTTGGCATTCGGCAAAATATGGAGTTTGAAAAGAACACAACCATATATAATAAGTGGGATCGGTGCATTCATCGCCGGGGGGGGGGGGGGGGGGGGGGGGGCAACCCTCATGCAAACGACTGTTCGAGTATCCAACATAATTATAACAACACTCAAACCTAGGCGCCCCACTTAATGCTTTGGTCTCTCTAATTAGAAGGCAGTCCCCATCGTAGACAAACTTTTGATTTAACGCTGTCAGGCACTGCAGGTCGGTAATGTGGCATTACTGAGAATAAGCTCGGTCATAGGGCTGCATATCCTGTGGGATTCCTGATTCAACCGGGACATGTTCTGAATAACTTCTGAATAGCTTCCGTCAACCATTATCCTCATCTTACGTTGGGGCAGGAACTTTTTCAGCCAGTAGTGGGTGTATTATGCAATCGATTTATTTATTGGGGTTTTTAAGGTCACATATTTCTGCACAATGGCTAACCATGACCGTGACAGTTTTATGGGTGGAGGAAGCCGGAGTACTCGGAGAGAACTACCCAGCAACGGCGAGCAACTGTCAGCTCCCCAACATACCAATTCCACACAAGCAGGGTTAGCATTGGTTGAGACCGGTGCAACATCGACGTGCAGTACGCCTTAGTACACAACGTCACCGTGCCCCCACGTGGGCAATGGGGGGTGGGGGAGGGGGGGGGTGAAGTGTCTTGCCCAAGGACACAACGCGGTTGCTGCAGGTGGGATTCGAACCGAGGACCTCTCGGCTTGTAGTCTGCATCTCTATCAACTGAGCCACCGCGCCCCCAATGCAATCGATGCACTTATGCAATCGATGTAATAATAAATAGGCGACCCCTCCCGCCTATAGCCGCATTAATTGGGGGCGTCGTGCATCCGAGCTCAGCGTTCAACATTCGAATAACCTTCGTATAGTGTGAGCGCAGCAATCAGCGTTCAAAATTCGGCAGTATCTGTAGTTTGAAGAGAACACATCCCTAGATCATAAGTGGGATCGGTGCAATTATCGCTGGGAGGAAGTAGCCCTCGTGCAAACGACTGCTCGAGTGTCCGCAGTCTACATAATTATAACAACACTCAAACCAAGGACCCCCCCCCCCCCCCCACCCCCCACCGGATGCTTTGATCTCTCTATATAGGAGGCAGTCGTCAGCGAAGATGCGAGCCTTTGATTTAAAGATGTCAGGCGGTCCGTTGTTGTGATATAAGTATACAGTAGAGGTCCTAGGAGAGTACCCTGTGGGACTCCTGATTCAACCGGGACATTTTCTGAAATGTTTCCGCCAACGACTACTCTTATCTGACGTTGGGTAATGGAAGGGTGGATACACTAATGCAATCGATGCACTTATGCAATCGAGTGCACTAATAAAGACATGTACCCCTCCCCGCCCCACCACCCCCCCCCCCCCCCCGCACATATAGCGGCATTAATTGGTGTTTTTGAGTATTCCAGCATTCAACATTCTGTTATATCCATAGTTGGAGGAGAACACAACCGCAGGTCGTAAGTGGAATCGGTGCATTCATTGGAGGGGTAGCTTTCAATCGACTGTCCGAGTGTCCGCAGTATACAAAATAATACATGTAACAACACTCAAACCCAGACGACGCCCTTTCGCATACATTGGTATTGATAAATATGTGTATTCCAGCTGAGCGCTCACCATTCGCTTGAAGTAAGTTCAGCGTTCAGCGTTCAACATTCGGCAAAAATCCGTGTTTGGAGAAAGAGAAAAGACATTATGTCGAATCTGTGCTTTCACCCGAGGTGGACTCTTCAGGCGACGAACTGCCCATCGTCCACATGTAACAACACTCACATCTGGACGACTCCGTGTCGCATGAAGCGATATTGATCATTTTTACTACTCCAGTTCAGCGTTCAACATTCGACCAACATTCATATGAAGTTAGCTCAGCGTTCAGCGTTCAACATTCGTCAACATTCAGTGTGCCACGTGCCGAATCGGTGCTTTCACCCGGGGTGTATTCTTCATCCGACCGACTGCCAATCGTTTACATCTAACAACACTCATATCTGGGCGACCCTTCTCATCCGAGGAGATATTGATAATTTTTACTACTCCAGTTCAACATTCGACCAATATTCGTGTGAAGTTCGCTCAGCGTTCAGCGTTCAACATTCGTCAAAAGTCAGTGTGCCATATTCCGAATCCGTGCTTTCATCGGCGTTCAGCGTTCACCGTTCGCATTCAGCGTTCAGCGTTCAACATTCGGCAAAAGTCTGTGTTTGGGCGAAAGAGAAAAGACATATTATGTCGAATCTGTGCTTTCACCCGAGGTGTAGTCTTCAGGCGACGAACTGCCCGTCGTCCACATGTAACAACACTCACATCTGGACGACCCGTGTCGCATGAAGCGATATTAATTATTTTTACTACTCCGGTTCAGCGTACAATATTCGACCAACATTCGTATGAAGTTAGCTCAACGTTCAGCGTTCAATATTCGTCAACATTCAGTGTGCCACGTGCCGAATCTGTGCTTTCACCCGGGGTGTATTCTTCATGCGACCGACTGCCAATCATTTACATCTAACAACACTAATATCTGGGCGACCCTTCTCACCCGAGGTGATACTGATGATTTTTACTACTCCGGTTCAGAGATCAACATTCCACCAATATTCGTGTGAAGATAGCTCAGCGTTCAGCGTTCAACATTCGTCAAAAGTCAGTGTGCCTTATTCCGTATCTGTGCTTTCTTCGGCGTTCAGCGTTCGCGTTCAGCTTTCAACATTCGGCAAAAGTCTGTGTTTGGGCGAAAGATAAAAGACATATTATGTCGAATCTGTGCTTTCACCCGAGGTGTAGTCTTCAGGCGACGAACTGCCCATCGTCCACATGTAACAACACTCACATCTGGACGACTCCGTGCCGCATGAAGCGATATTGATAATTTTTACTACTCCAGTTTAGCGTTCAACATTCGACCAACATTCGTATGAAGTTAGCTCAGCGTTCAACATTCGTCAACACTCAGTGTGCCACCTGCCGCTGCCGAATCTATGCTTTCACCAGAGGTGTATTCTTCATGCGACCGACTGCCAGTCGTTTATATCTAACAACACTCATATCTGGGCGACCCTTCTCACCCGAGGTGATATTGATGATTTTTACTACTCCAGTTCAGCGTTCAACATTCGACCAATATCCGTATGAAGTTAGCTCAGCGTTCAGCGTTCAACAATCGACAAAAGTCAGTGCGTCATATTCCGAATCTGTGCTTTCATCCGAGGTTGAGGCATACCTTTCATGGGGCCGGCTGGCCATCGTCTACCTCTAAGAACGCTCATATCTGGGCGACCCTCTCTCACCGGAAGCAATATTGGTGACTTTTAGTATTCCAGTTCAGCGTTCAACATTCGCATAACCTTCGTGTGGAGTGAGCGCAGCACTCGCCATTTGGATTTCGACAGTATCTGGTGTATGAAGATGAAGAAAACACAACCATAGATCATAAGTGGGGTCGGTGCAATCATCGCCGAGAGGGGTAGCCCTCGTGCAAACGACAGTCCGAGTATCCAACTCTAGTTGTAACAACACTCAAACCTAGGCGCCCCCCCCCCCCCCCGTAAATGCTTTGATGTCTCTTATTAGTAGGCAATCGTCAGCGAAGAGGCAAACCTTTGATTTAACGCTGCAATGCAGGCCGTTAATGAGGCATAAGAATAAGCTTGGTCCTAGGACAGTATCCTGTGGCACTACTGATTCAACCGGGAAATTTCTTAATAGTTTCTGTCAACCATTACCCCCATCTTGAGTTGGGTCGGGAACTTTTTCAGTTAGTGCTGGCTGCATTAATGTAATCGATCCACTTATGCAATCGATGGACTAATAAATAGGCGACCCCTCCCGCATATAACGCAGCATTAATTGCGGGCGTTGAGCATCCGAGCTCAGCGTTCAGCATTCGAATAACCAACCTCCGTATGGTTTGTGCGCAGCATTCAGCGTTCAAAATTTGGCAGTATCTGGAGTTTGAAGAGAACACATCGATGCAACCATAGCTGGGAGGAGGGAGCCCTCGTGCAAATGATTGCTCGAGTGTCCGCAGTCTACATAATTATAACAGCACTCAAACCCAGGAGCATCCCCCCCACCCCCCGGATGCTTTGATCTCTCTATATTAGAGGCAGTCGTCAGCAAAGATGCGAACCCTTGATTTAAAGATGTCCGGCGGGCCGTTGTTGTGACATAAGTATAAAGTACAGGTCCTAGGACAGCACCTTGTGGGACTCCTGATTCAAAGGGACATTTTCTGAAAAGTTTCCGCCAACGACTACTCTCATCTGACATTGTTTCATGGAAGGGTGGATGGACTAATGCAATCGATGCACTTATGCAATCGAGCGCACTAATAAAGACACCCCCCACCTCCTCGCATATATAGCGACATTAATTGGTGATTTTGAGTATCCCTGCATTCAATTCAACATTACGCAATATCCATAGTTGGAAGAGAACACAACGGTAGGTCGTAAGTGGAATCGGTGCATTCATCGGAGGGGTAGTTTTCATGCAATCGACTGTCCGGGTGCCCGTAGTATACAAAATAATACATGTAACAACACTCAAAGCCCTTTCGCCGACATTGGTATTGATGAATATATGTATTCCAGCTCAGCGCTCAGCATTCGCCCAACATTCGCGTGAAGTAAATTCAGCGTTCAACGTTCAGCGTTCAACATTCGGCAAAAGTCTGTGTTTGGGCGAAAGATAAAAGACATATTATGTCGAATCTGTGCTTTCACCCAAGTTGTAGTCTTCAGGCGCGAACTGCCCATCATCCACATTTAACAGCACTCACAAATGGACGACTCCGTGTCGCATGAAGCGATATTGATGATTTTTACTACTCCAGTTCAGCGTTCAACATTCGACCAACATTCATATGAAGTTAGCTCAGCGTTCATCGTTCAACATTCGTCAACATTCAGTGTGACACGTGCCGAATCGGTGCTTTCACCCGGGGTGTATTTTTCATCCGACCGACTGCCAATCGTTTACATATAACAACACTCATATCTGGGTGACGAGGTGATATTGATGATTTTTACTACTCCAGTTCAGCGTTCAATATTCGACCAATATTCGTGTGAAGTTAGCTCAGCGTTCAACATTCGTCAAATGTCAGTGTGCCTTATTCCGTATCTGTGCTTTCATCGGCGTTCAGCGTTCAGCGTTCAAAAGTTCGGCAAAAGTCTGTGTTTGGGTGAAAGAGAAAAGACATTATGTCGAATCTGTGCTTTCACCCGAGGTGTAGTCTTCAGGCGACGAACTGCCCATCGTCCACATGTAACAACACTCACATCTGGACGACTCCGTGTTGCATGAAGCGATATTGATCATTTTTACTACTCCAGTTCAGCGTTCAACATTCGACCAACATTCGTATGAAGTTAGCTCAGCGTTCAGCGTTCAGCATTCGTCAACATTCAGTGTGCCACATGCCGAATCCGTGTGCTTTCACCCGGTGTGTATTCTTCATGCGACCGACTGCCAATTGTTTACATCTAACAACACTCATATCTGGGCGACGAGGTGATATTGATGATTTTTACTACTCCAGTTCAGCGTTCAGCATTCGACCAATATTCGTGTGAAGTTAGCTCAGCGTTCAGCGTTCAGCGTTCAACAATCGACAAAAGTCAGTGCGCCATATTCCGAATCTGTGCTTTCATCCGAGGTCGAGGTATACCCCTCATGGGACCGGCTGGCCATCGTCTACTTCTAAGAACGCTAATATCTGGGCGTCCCCCTCTCGCCTGAAGCAATATTGGCGACTTTTAGCATTCCAGTTCAGCGTTCAACATTCGCATAACCTTCCTGTGGAGTGAGCACAGCACTCGGCATTTCGATTTCGACAGTATCTGGAGTTTGAAGAGAACACAACCATATATCATACGTCGGATCGGTGCAATCATTGCCGAGAGGGGTAGCCCTCGTGCAAACGACAGTCCAAGTATCCAACTCTAGTTGTAACAACACTCAAACCTAGGCGCCCCGCTCCCCCCCCCCCCCTTAAATGCTTTGAAGTCTCTAATTAGTAGGCAATCGTCAGCGAAGAGGCAAACCTTTGATTTAACGCTGTAATGCAGGCCGTTAATGTGGCATAAGAATAAGCTTGTGCCTAGGACAGTATCCTGTGGCACTCCTGATTCAACCGAGAAATTTCTTAATAGTTTCTGTCAACCATTACCCCCATCTTGCGTTGGGTCGGGAACTTTTTCAGTCAGTGCTGGCTGCATTAATGTAATCGATGCACTTATGCAATCGATGGAATAATAAATAGGCGACCCCTCCCGCATATAACGCAGCATTAATTGCGGGCGTTGTGCATCCGAGCTCAGCGTTCAACATTCGAATAACCAACCTCCGTATGGTGTGTGCGCAGCATTAAGCGTTCAAAATTTGGCAGTATCTGGAGTTTGAAGAGAACACATCCCTAGATCATAAGTGGGAGCGGTGCAACCATCGCTGGGAGGAGGTAGCCCTCGTGCAAATGATTGCTCGAGTGTCCGCAGTCTACATAATTATAACAGCACTCAAACCCAGGGCCCTCCCCCCCCCCCCCCTCGGATGCTTTGATCTCTCTATATTAGAGGCAGTCGTCAGCAAAGATGCGAACTCTTGATTTAAAGATGTCAGGCGGGCCGTTGTTGTGACATAAGTATAAAGTAGAGGTCCCAGGACAGTACCTTGTGGGACTCCTGATTCAAAGGGACATTTTCTGAAAAGTTTCCTCCGACGACTACTCCCATCTGACATTGAGTCATGGAAGGGTGGATGGACTAATGCAATCGATGCACTTATGCAATCGACGCCCAAACACAGACTTTTGCCGAATGTTGAACGCTGAACGGTGAACGCTGAATTTACTTCACGCGAATGTTGGGCGAATGTTGAGCGCTGAGCTGGAATACATATATTCATCAATCCCAATGTCGGCGAAAGAGCTTTGAGTGATGTTTCATGTATTATTTTGTATACTACGGACACTCGGACAGTCGATTGCATGAAAGCTACCCCTCCGATGAATGCACCGATTCCACTTACGACCTACGGTTGTGTACTCTTCCAACGATGGATATTGCGGAATGTAGAGTGCTGGGATACTCAAAAACACCAATTGATGCCGCTATATATGCGGGGGAGAGGGGGGGGGGGTGTCTTTATTGGTGCGCTCGATTGCATAAGTGCATCGATTGCATTAGTGCATCCACCCTACCATGACCCAACGTCAGATGAGAGTAGTCGTTGGCGGAAACTTTTCAGAAAATGTCCCGGTTGAATCAGGAGTCCCACAGGGTACTGTCCTTGGACCTCTACTTTATACTTATGTCACAACAACGGCCCACCTGACATCTTTAAATCAAAGGTTCGCATCTTTGCTGACGACTGCCTCCTATATAGAGAGGTCAAAGTTTCCGCGGGGGGGGGGGGGGGGGGGGCTCCTGGGTTTGAGTGTTGTTATAATTATGTAGACTGCGGACACTCGAGCAGTCGTTTGCACGAGGGCTACCTCCTCCCAGCGATGATTGCACCGATCCCACTTATGATCTAGGGATGTGTTCTCTTCAAACTCCAGATACTGGCGAATTTTCAACGCTCAATGCAGCCCTCACACTATATGGAGGTTATTCGAATGTTGAGCGCTGAACTCGGATGCACAACGCCCCCAATTAATGCTGCGCTATATGCGGGAGGGGTCGCCTATTTATTAGTTCATCGATTGCATAAATGTATCGATTACACTAATGCAGCCACCACTGGCTGAAAAGTTCCTGACCCAACGCAAGATGGGGGTAATGGTTGACAGAAACGATCCAGAACATCTCCTGGTTGAATCAGGAGTACCACAGGATACTGACCTAGGACCGAGCTTATTCTTATGCCACATTAACGACCTCCATAACAGCGATAAATCAAAGGTTTGCCTCTTCGCTGACGATTGCCTACTAATTAGAGAGACCAAAGCATTTAAGGTGGGGGGGGCGAGGCGCCTAGGTTTGAGTGTTGCTACAACTAGAGTTGGATACTCAGACTGTCGTTTGCACGAGGGCTACCTCTCTGGGCGATGATTGCACCGATCCCACTTATGATCTATGGTTGTGTTCTCTTCAAACTCCAGATACTGCCGAATGCCAAACGCTGAGTGCTGAGCTCACTCCACAGGAAGGTTATGCGAATGTTGAACGCTGAACTGGAATACTAAAAGTCGCCAATATTGCTTCAGGCGAGAGGGGGACTCCCAGATATTAGCGTTCTTAGAAGTAGACGATGGCCAGCCGGTTCCATGAGGGGTACACCTCGACCTCGGATGAAAGCACAGATTCGGAATATGGCGCACTGACTTTTGTCGATTGTTGAACGCTGAACACTGAACGCGAACGCTGAACGCTGAGCTAACTTCACACGAATATTGGACGAATGTTGAACGCTGAACTGGAGTAGTAAAAATCATCAATATCACCTTGGGTGAGAAGGGTCGTCCAGATATGAGTGTTGTTAGATGTAAACGATTGGCAGTCGGTCGCATGAAGAATACACCCAGGGTGAAAGCACACGGATTCGGCATGTGGCACACTGAATGTTGACGAATGCTGAACGCTGAACGCTGAGCTAACTTCATACGAATGTTGGTCGAATGTTGAACGCTGAACCGTGGAGTAGTAAAAATGATCAATATCGCTTCATGCGACACGGAGTCGTCCAGATGTGAGTGTTGTTACATGTGGACGATGGGCAGTTCGTCGCCTGAAGACTACACCTCGGGTGAAAGCACAGATTCGACATAATGCCTTTCCTCTTTCGTCCATACACAGACTTTTGCCGAATGTTGAACGCTGAACGCTGAACGCTGATGAAAGCACAGATACGGAATAAGGCACACTGACTTTTGACGAATGTTGAACGCTGAACGCTGAGCTAACTTCACACGAATATTCGTCGAATGTTGAACGCTGAACTGGAGTAGTAAAAATCATCAATATCTTCTCGGGTGAGAAGGGTCGCTCAGATATGAGTGTTGTTAGATGTAAACGATTGGCAGTCGGTCGGATGAAGAATACACCCCGGGTGAAAGCACCGATTCGGAACGTGGCACACTGAATGTTGACGAATGTTGAACGCTGAACGCTGAGCTAACTTCATATGAATGTTGGTCGAATGTTGAACGCTGAACTGGAGTAGTAAAAATCATCAATACCGCTTCATGCGACTCGGAGTCGTCCAGATGTGAGTGTTGTTACATGTGGATGATGGGCAGTTCGGCGCCTGAAGACTACAACTCGGGTGAAAGCACAGATTCGACATAATATGTCTTTTATCTTTCGCCCAAACACAGACTTTTGCCGAATGTTGAACGCTGAACGCTGAATGCTGAATTTGCTTCACGCGAATGTTGGGCGAATGTTGAGCGCTGAGCTGGAATACATATATTCATCAATACCAATGTCGGCGAAAGGGCTTTGAGTGTTGTTACATGTATTCTTTTGTATACTACGGACACCGGGACAGTCCAAAGCTACCCCTCCGATGAATGCACCGATTCCACTTACGACCTACGGTGTGTTCTCTTCCAACTATGGATATTGTGAAATGTTGAATTGAATTCTGGGATACTCAAAAACACCAATTAAGGAGGTGGGGGGGGGGGGGGGGGTGTCTTAATTATTGCGCTCGATTGCATGAGTGCATCGATTGCATTAGTCCATCCACCCTTCCACGAAACAATGTCAGATGAGAGTAGTCGTTGGCGGAAACTTTTCGGGAAATGACCCTTTGAATCAGGAGTACCAGAAGGTACTGTCCTAGGACCTCTACTTTATACTTACGTCACAACAACGGCCCACCTGACATCTTTAAATCAAGGGTTCGCATCTTTGCTGACGACTGCCTCTAATATAGAGAGATCAAAGCATCCGGGTGTGTGTGTGGGGGGGGGTGGGGGTGCTCCTGGATTTGAGTGCTGTTATAATTATGTAGACTGCGGACACACGAGCAATCATTTGCACGAGGGCTACCTCCTCCCAGCGATGGTTGCATCGATCCCGCTTATGATCTAGGGATGTGTTCTCTTCAAACTCCAGATACTGCCAAATTTTGAACGCTGAATGCTGCGCACACACCATACGGAGGTTGGTTATTCGAATGTTGAACGCTGAGCTCGGATGCACAACGCCCGCAATTAATGCTGCGTTATATGCGGGAGGGGTCGCCTATTTATTAGTCCATCGATTGCATAAGTGCATCGATTACATTAATGCAGCCAGCACTGACTGAAAAAGTTCCCGACCAAACGCAAGATGGGGGTAATGGTTGACAGAAACTATTAAGAAATTTCCCGGTTGAATCAGGAGTGCCACAGGATACTGTCCTAGGCCCAAGCTTATTCTTATGCCTCATTAACGGCCTGCATTGCAGCGTTAAATCAAAGGTTTGCCTCTTCGCTGACGATTGCCTACTAATTAGAGACATCAAAGCATTAAAGGGGTGGGGGCGGGGCGCCTAGGTTTGAGTGTTGTTACAACTAGAGTTGGATACTCGGACTGTCGTTTGCACGAGGGCTACCCTCTCGGCGATGATTGCACCGATCCCACTTATGATCTATGGTTGTGTTCTCTTCAAACTCCAGATACTGTCGAAATCGAAATGCCGAGTGCTGCGCTCACTCCACACGAAGGTTATGCGAATGTTGAACGCTGAACTGGAATACTAAAAGTCACCAATATTGCTTCAGGCGAGAGAGGGTCGCCCAGATATGAGCGTTCTTAGAGGTAGACGATGGCCAGCCGGTCCCACGAAAGGTATGCCTCAACCTCGGATGAAAGCACAGATTCGGAATATGGCGCACTGACTTTTGTCGAATGTTGAACGCTGAACGCTGAACGCTGAACGCGAACGCTGAACGCTGAACGCTGAGCTAACTTCACACGGATATTTGTCGAATGTTGAACGCTGAACTGGAGTAGTAAAAATCATCAATATCACCTCGGGTGAGAAGGGTCGCCCAGATATGAGTGTTGTTAGATATAAACGATTGGCAGTCGGTCGCATGAAGAATACACCTCTGGTGAAAGCATAGATTCGGCAGGTGGCACACTGAGTGTTGACAAATGTTGAACGCTGAGCTAACTTCATACGAATGTTGGTCGAATGTTGAACGCTAAACTTGAGTAGTAAAAATCATCAGTATCGCTTCATGCGACACGGAGTTGTCCAGATGTGAGTGTTGTTACATGTGGACGATGGGCAGTTCGTCGCCTGAAGACTCCACCTCGGGTGAAAGCACAGATTCGACATAATATATCTTTTATCTTTCGCCCAAACACAGACTTTTGTCGAATGTTGAACGCTGAACGCTGAACGCCGATGAAAGCACAGATACGGAATAAGGCACACTGACTTTTGACGAATGTTGAACGCTGAACGCTGAGCTATCTTCACACGAATATTGGTCGAATGTTGATCGCTGAACCGGTGTAGTAAAAATCATCAATATCACCTCGGGTGAGAAGGGTCGCCCAGATATGAATGTTGTTAGATGTAAACGACTGGCAGTCGGTCGCATGAAGAATACATCCTGGGTGAAAGCACAGACTCGGCACGTGGCACACTGAATGTTGACGAATATTGAACGCTGAACGTTGAGCTAGCTTCATACGAATGTTGGTCGAATATTGAACGCTGAACAGGAGTAGTAAAAATGATCAATATCGCTTCATGCGACACGGAGTCGTCCAGATGTGAGTGTTGTTACATGTGGACGATGGGCAGTTCGTCGCCTGATGACTACACCTCGGGTGAAAGCACAGATTCGACATAATATATGTCTTTTCTCTTTCGCCCAAACACAGACTTTTGCCGAATGTTGAACGCTGAACGCTGAATTTACTTCACGCGAATGTTGGGCGAATGTTGAGCGCTGAGCTTGAATACATATATTCATCAATCCCAATGTCGGCGAAAGGGCTTTGAGTGATGTTTCATGTATTATTTTGTATACTACGGACACTCGGACAGTCGATTGCATGAAAGCTACCCCTCCGATGAATGCACCGATTCCACTTACGACCTACGGTTGTCCTTGGGCAAGACACTTCACCCCCCCCCCATTGCCCACGTGGGCACGGTGACGTTGTGTACTAAGGCGTACTGTACGTCGATGGTGCACCTGTCTCAACCAATGCTAACCCTGCTTGTGTGGAGTTGGTATGATGGGGAGCTGACAGTTGCTCGCCGTTGCTCGGTGGTTCTTTCCGAGTACTCCGGCTTCCTTCACCCATAAAACTGTCACGGTCATGGTTAGCCATTGTGCAGAAATATGTGACCTTAAAAAACCCAAAAAATAAATAAATCGATTGCATAATACACCCACTACTGGCTGAAAAAGTTCCTGCCCCAACGTAAGATGAGGATAATGGTTGACAGAAGCTATTCAGAACATGTCCCGGTTGAATCAGGAGTCCCACAGGATATGAAGCCCTATGGCCGAGCTTGTTCTCAGTAATGCCACATTACCGACCTGACAGTGCCTGACAGCGTTAAATCAAACGTTTGCTCTACGATGGGGACTGCCTTCTAATTAGAGAGACCAAAGCATTAAGTGGGGCGCCTAGGTTTGAGTGTTGTTATAATTATGTTGGATACTCGGACAGTCGTTGGCATGAGGGTTGCCCCCCCCCCCCCCCCCCCGGCGATGATTGCATCGATCCCACTTATTATATATGGTATATGGTTGTGTTCTCTTCAAACTCCATATTTTGCCGAATGCCAAACGTTGAATGCTGCGCACACTCCACAAGAAGGATAATCGAATGTTGAACGCTGAACTGGAATACTAAAAGTCACCAATATCGCTTCAGGCGAGAGGGTGTCCCCCCAGATATGATTGTTCTTAGAAGCAGACGATGGGCAGTCGGTCCCATGAAGGCTATATCTGGGGTAAAAGCACAGATTCGGAGCTGGAACACTGAATTTTGAGGAATGTTGAACGCTGAACGCTGAGCTAACTTCACACGAATATAGGTCGAATGTTGAACGCTGAACTGGAGTAGTAAAAGTCACTAATATCATTTCAGGTGAGAATGGTCGCCCAGATATGAGTGTTGTAGATGTAAACGATGGGCAGTCGGTCGCATAAAGGATAAACCTTGGGTGAAAGCCCAGATTCGACATATGGCACACTGAATTTTGGGGAATGTTGAACGCTGAACGCTGAGCCAACTTCACACGAATGTTGGTCGAATGTTGAACGCTGAACACTGAGCTAACTTTACACAAATGTTGAACGAATGTTGAACGCTGAACACTGAGCTAACTTCACACGAATGTTGAACGAATGTTGAACGCTGAACACTGAGCTAACTTCACACGAATGTTGAACGAATGTTGAACGCTGAACACTGAGCTACCTTCACACGAATGTTGAACGAATGTTGAACGCTGAACACTGAGCTAACTTCACGGACCCCAATTTTGGTCCAGACTTGTTTAATCGTTTTTATGGGGAGAACATCTGCTAGAGTTTCTGTCTGGGTATCCACCTCACACTTTTCTATTCTCTCTGTCTGCATTTCCCGAGCTTCCAGGGCGACTGGTACCGCAGGACTCATACCCTTTTCTGCCTCATACCCCGACAAAGAACTCAAGGGTACTTGTGAAATACTGGCCACTGCGTCAACCATTTCTTCAATTCCTTCCTCAACATCTATGGATCTTACCATACCAATCCTTGGACTGGGCGGCATCTTCTCCCTCTTCTTGGGTGACTCGAACAATTTGTCATGTTTCTCTCGTCTGAGGCGCAAGAAATCCTTATTATACAGGTATGAACGGGGGCATAAACTGCAATTATAGACCACCCAAGTGCAATGTAGCTTATGCCGGTCCAACTGTTCTTTATCCTTATACCCTTTGTCGCATCTTTCACACCTCAATAATCTTGCTGTAGTCTTTGTATTGACCATCTTATCTTTCTCTCTCGGGATATCGATCGACTGTTTTTCTGTGTCGAAGAGAAATGATTTCGCGCGCCGGTATGGGGACGGTATGGGGAACAAGCCCCTTTCGACCCTCGGTAGCTGTATATGATGACTGTCACATGTCTAGGCGTGTTGAAGGAGGAAAAGGATCCGGTACTCAGCAGGTGTCTCCAGTTGTGGGTAGGCGTGTGGTTTCCTTGCCGTCGCTTTTATAGTGTTGGCCACGCCCACGCGTAATATTTGGCACTTCGGCGCCGCCTTCTTCACAGTCGATGATTCTGGCGTCGAAATCTTCTGGACATCAAGGGAGGTAACTGCCTGCTCCACTCGTAGCACATAATCGTCAAGCTTGGCTGGGCGCCGCCTTCTGCGCTTCCCTGTGGTCTCTAAACTCTCTGCACTGGATTCATCGCCGTTTCCAGGTATTGACAATCTTTCCGCCCTCCCCTCATCTCTCGAAGTCTTAAACTCCGTGATTGTATAAGGATAGATCTCTCCTGGATCGCTGGCATCACTGTCAATGTTAAGTTCTTCAGTCGCAGATGTACTGGATGTCTCACAAGGTTTTTAGCGATCATGGTGTACTGTCTTTGGCTTCTTTTCTCCGCTCCGTATTCTAAAAGTGACATCACTCAGGACCTCCTCAATTCTGTAGGGCCCATCCCAGAAGGATAAAAGCTTCGGCGACTTCCCTCTTTTCTGTGCCGGAGTATATAACCATACCATATTACCTTCCTTGTAGCGGCGCTCTTGTTTTCTCAAATCATAAGTCTTCTTCTGTATTTTATACTTACACTGAGATGTTCCCTCGCAAGTTCATGTATCTTCACCAATCGTTGCCTCAAATCTTCCGCCCATTGATGGTACATCTTGGCGCCGCCGTCTTGGGGTACTCCTACCGCAAAATCTACTGGCAAGGTAATCTCCCTCCCTAACATCATGGTGTTGGGACTATACCCTGTTGCTTCGTGATCTGCCGCCCTGTACGCCATCATAACCAGGGGAGATGAACATCCCAGTCTGTCTGATCTTCGTTCACAAAGGTGCTTAACATCGCCGCCAAAGTTCTGTTGAATTTCTCTATCATTCCATTCGACTGGGGATGATAGGCCGTGGTCCGTGTTTTCTTAATACCGAGTAGGTCGCACATTTCCTGGAACACGCCGCTCTCAAACTTACTGCCTTGATCTGAGTGCAGGACCTGGGGAACTCCAAAACGGGACACATAAGAATCGATTATTGCCCTGGCCACGGTGATAGCTTCCATATTTTGGAGTGGCGCCGCTTCCATCCACTTTGTGAAATGATCTCCTATCTCCAACACGTATCGGTTTCCTTGTTCTGTGGTTGGTAGGGGGTGGGGGGACATAATGTCGACTGCTATTCTTTCACCATTACCACCAGTGACTGCTTTCTTCAGTTGTGCCCTGGCTTCCTTCCTGGAGCGTTCCGTCTGGCGCATTTCTCACACTGCCTCACCATTGGCGCACATCCCGCTGCAATCCCGGCCAATAGTAGCGCTGTCTTATCTTCCCCAACGTCTTCCTCACCCCCAGGTGTCCATCTGTTCTTCCGCCATGGCATTCGTCCGTCACTGCTTCTCTCTGAGCCTTCGGAACCACCGCGAGGTGCCGCATCAATCGTCCCCCGGCATCAACTCATCGTCTGGTTATTACGCCGTCGCGTAGTTCCAAAGCATTGAACTGCCCCCATAATGCTTTCTCTTCTGGGCTTCTTGAAATAATCTTATCCCAAACCGGACGACTCTTTCGCTCCAGCCTCCGTAAACTCTCTTTAACAGTGGGTCTGTTTTCTGGTTTACCCTCATCTCGTCCATTGGTCTAACCAATTCTAGGGCGCCGATCTCCACTTGACACTGATCCTGGCTTCTTTCTTCTACACTATCTTGAATTACTTCTTCATGGCTATTTCGACCGCACTGCTTACATGGTACTCGGGACTATGCGTCAGCATTCCTGTGACTCCTTCCGGGTCTGAACTGTATCTCGAAATCATACTCGGATAAGACTTCAATCCAGCGTGCAAGCTGTCCCTCTGGTTCCTTAAAATTCCGCAGCCAGCGCAAGGATCCATGGTCGGTTCTTACCGTAAATTTTCCTCCCAGTAGGTAAATCTTGAAATGCTTTACGAAGTGTACCACTGCCAGTTATTCCCTTCGAGTAACACAATACCGCCGCTCTGCTTTCGTTAAACAACGGCTAGCATAGGCAATTACTCGTTTTGGCCTTCATATTTCTGAGATAACACCGCTCCTATTCCACTGGCGCTAGCGTCTGTATCCAAGATAAACTCTCGGTTAGGGTCAGGTAACTTCAAGACGGGCACAGTTATCAGTTTCCTCTTTAAACTTTCGAACGCCGTCTGACACTCTTCAATCCATAAGAACTCCCGGCCCTTCTCTGTCAATCGGTGTAACGGCGCTGCTATACTTGCAAAATCCGCCACGAAGCGCCTGTAGTACCCACAGGGCCCCCAAAATGAGCGTAACTCTGTCTGCGAGATCGGGATTGGCCACTCTTTTACCGCCGTCACTTTGTCTTCTTCCGTCGAAACTCCATTTCTCGAAATCACATGTCCAAGATATGAGACCTCTCTGGCAAATAATTTACATTTGGTAGGCTTCATCTTCAATCCAGCATACTGCAAACGTTGAAATACTTGGCGCTGCCGCATCAATAACTCATCAAACGTCTTCCCAAAGATGATAACGTCATCTAGGTAAATGAGGCACGTTTCATACTGGAGACCAGCTAACGGCGTTTTCATCAACCTTTGAAACGTTGGCACCGCTCCTACCAAACCAAAAAGTAGCACCTTAAACTGATACAAGCCAGATCTCGTCGCAAAGGCTGTCTTGGGCCGGTCTTCTTCTGCTTCTACTTGCCAATACCCCGCCATCAAATCTATTGTTGAAAACCACGCAGCTGAGGATAAAACATCCAATGTGTCATCTATCCGCGGGAGAGGGTACGCATCCTTCACCGTCACGGCGTTCAGGTCCCTGTAATCAACGCAAAACCTCAGTTTACCATTTGGCTTCTTGACAAGCACAACGCCGGCCACCCACGGACTCGTAGAATGCTCTATTATGCCTCTCTTCAGCATCGTTTCAACTTGCTCCTCTACCTTCTTTCTTGCATGTATGGGCTCCCGTCTTGGCATATGTTTCACCGGCTTGGCGTCATTGGTCCTGATTCGGTGCTTGATCACGTCTGTTCTTCCCAAATCGTCATCACTCTCCGCAAATAACACTGCAAACTCTTTAAGCATCACTTCGGCCTTCTGTTTCATCCCCGCTGTAAGTACGCCATCTTCTTCCGGTAGCAAACATTCAAGGTGCTGGGGCAAACTTTCAACTCTTTTCACCTCTTCTACTTTATCTTGTTATTCGGCCTCCTCCAACCATGCTACTGCTGTTCCGTCACGGATTACTCTCTGGCGGTCCTCTGGGTTTAACAGTCTTACTGGTATGCGCCCCGTTGGTCCCACTGTTACAACTGCTCGCGCTAGAAACGTGGAGTTCTTTTCGACAAAAGATGCATTTGGCTCGACCACTGCTTGGATGGCGTCTGTGTGTCGGAATGGGATCCGTACTTTCCCTTCCACTATCACCTCACTTGAAGGCGGTATCATTACTGTTTCGGCCAGCATCACCCTACAACAACCAGCCTTGCCACTCAAATGACATGGAATCTTCTCTCTTCCAATCTTTAGGGGTGGTTCCGCTATATCCACAATACATGCATGATCTACCAGGAAATCCAACCCAAGTATTCCATCGACTTGAATATTATCCGCAACAACCAGTGGATGCCTATCAGTACTACAAAAGCTGCTACGCCTATGATATTCATGGTGCTACCGCTCATTGTTATTCTCGAATGAACTTTCTTGAGTCTTGGTTTCCTGTATTCGTCCATTGCATCATATAAGTCGCTTCTCAATAGAGAGATTGTTGCCTCGCTGTCCACCAACAGATTTACTTCTAAACCATCTCTCCCATTTACCAAACTACCTTCCACAAAAATGCCTGACTCTCTGGTAACTATCCGCGTCGATCCGCCAATGGCTCCCTTTGGTAACCTTTCGCTTGGTGACGCCGCCCCTCGGGTACCACGCCGCTTTCGACCCTGATCTTCATCTCTACCATTCGGACAATTTTTCTTGAAATGGTCCATCTTCCCGCATCCATAGCAACGGATTCGTCTCGGGCGCCGTTTCGTTCTGCCCCTTTGTTTCTCTATTTCTAGCAGTTCTTCTAGGCCTCTTTTTACTTTGCGCCTCCAGTACTCTTCATCTTCTTCATCTGCTTCTTCAGCTGGATGTCCGTTTTCTTCCGTCTCTGTGCTACGCTCTAGAGAACCCTTCTTCTCTGTTGCTTTAAATGCCTCCATCTCAACGGCCACTTGGACTGCCTCTTCCAGCGTCATCGGTTTTCTCTGCAAGACTTGGAACTTCAGGTCGCCGTCCCCTATGGCTTCTAGAAACTGATCTTTGGCTAAAGTATTCACCATGTCTTCCGGCGCACTTGGATACGCCAGTTGTGAGAGCCGCCGCAGAGCTTGGCCCAACTCCGGCAATGTTTCGCCTCTTTTTCTTGATCTGACCTTGAACTGTGACTTGTATAAATCTACCTGGTTCGGGGTGCAAATCTTCTTTCGATTGCCGCTTTCAGTTGTCTATAAGACACCATTCCTGGAGCATCAGCCATATTCGCCAATACCTGTTGAGCTGCCCCACGTAAGCTGACTGCTAAATAGGATCCTTTCTGTCTATCGTCCCAGCCATTCAATTCTGCACAGTACTCGAAATGAACTACATATTCTTTCCAAGGACCTGATCCATCAAACGTATCTGGTTTGTAGTTACCTGTCTGATCTCTGATGCATTGATACTGATTATCGCCGCCCACAGGGGGACCGCCGCCTGGATACTAGTTTTCGCCGCCCTTAGTCTGGTCGCCGCCTGGTCTCTGCGCTATGGATCGTCTCTGTATAATATCTTCAATAAATACTTCCGCTTCCGACATCAACGATTGCCTCAGATCTCTAACTAAATCTGCATCTCCTAGGGGTGAACTTCTTTGATTCTGATGAACCGCCATCCCATCCAGTTCTTTGACTCTTCTTATTTCTTCCATTTTGCCTAGATGGAGCTGTTCTCTCTTGACATCAAACTTGAAGTCGATTCAAGCGGTACAGTTTCTTCAACAAACGCTCGTCTAGCTCTGGGCTGTGACTGTGTTAACAACAGCGCCTCATCCTTCTGTTTCTCCAAAACTGGCGTTTCCTTCCACTCAGGCCGTCGTAGTCCATGTACATAGCTCTTTTCCGAATCTGGACTGGACATAGAAAATGGATTCTCTATACTCGTAGAAGCCATACTATTCCTGAATGGTGGTGGCGCTAACAGTGCCGAGCTGTCAGCGTCCTTCTGTTTTTCTCTAATCGCCGTCAGAGGTGGCGTCAAGGGTAGCGCCACTGCAAACTCTAGCTCGCCGTCCACTGTCTTGGATGGGGTACAGCTGCCCTTTGGATGATCCTGGAACATCTTCCAACTCTTGATCTTGATTCTATTTTCTCTTGACTTCTGGCTTCGAAATCCCCGCTGCTGCCACCAAAGCTCGCTCCTACGTGTAGCGTGTTGCGCCGAGCGGTCTGCTCTGTTGCTAGACTTTACAGCAAGTGGATTCCCTCTCTCCCTCTTGTATCTCAAGAGGTATGCTGAGCACAGCTCTCCATCACTCCGTCAATAGAACCACAAGACTTGGTTAATGTTCCGCTATCTGGCATATATTCTAGGTATAAATACAGCTCCTAGTACAATCCGGGAACGCTACGACCTGAGCTTCCGCTGGCCTATCTCCGGCGCCAATTGGGCGCATCTTGCTCGCCGCTGTGAGCACGATCCGCCGCCACTATAACCTCAGTAGGACTTGCGCCGCCAGGGATTCTTGGAGGCGAACAGCACGCCGCCCTTTCTGGACTTTCCCCAATATTAGGATGGACTTTGGCAGTGTTCTCTTGGACTTCCTCCCTCCAGGTTCTGTTATCCAGGTCAGACCAGGCAAGTAAGACCCCGAGATGTGCCGTTCACCGCCTTAAATACTCCTCAGCGCAAGTCAAAGCGAGGCCAACCAATCATAACATTGGATGTTAGGCCACCTTCCGCCCGTACAGGAAAGATAACTCGGGCAGAGGCTCCATCGACGGCGCCCCGTATAGCTCGACCGCTACACTTTGCCAGTGGACATTTCGTACTCAAATACTACCATTCAAAAAAAAGTAGGGATATCCAAACTTATGTTGATATTTTCGGAAAATGGTATTGGATACGGACACATCAATCTGTTACCAAGTTTAGTGTGGATCATGAATGTCACTGGCCCACGAAAACTTCGTGTAGGTACTTCGCACTAGCGCCGCGTTAATGTCTGTGGGGTACGTTTTTAAATTTTCATTTGTACTGAACGTGCTTTTTCGGAGGTCTCATCGTTCTTTTCTTGGTATGAACTCGTTCATCAATAGTTTCTGGTCGAAACGTGACTTTTGAGGTATGCGAAGACTGACACATGTTACGGTATGGAAATATTATTGATATTGGTAAACAGAAAGAAATCTGAGAATCAACAACAATAACTATGAATTTAACTATTCTAAAAGTTAATTAAAAAAATTAATATAAAAAAATGATACAACGATCTTTTACACTAATTGGTTTACAGAAAATAAAAACAGTGGTACTTATCAATTATTGAATTAGTCCAAAGTACAGTTTGACAGAATCCAGTAATCCAGTGGTGAAGAATCTTGTGAAGAAAGTTACCAGCTGGTAGTATTAACTCCAAGAATGTCTCTTCAGAAACAATATCCCGTAGATTTGTAATAAAATTTTCACTTAGAAATTTCAGCAGTCTCTAATAAAATATAATAAAATGCTCCGCAAAATTCAAATGGAGTAAAAATCCAAGAAGTATTGGCGCCACAGGTAATTTCCAAATAATCCAGTAGAATCCTGGCTTTTCACAAAATAATATTATTCTGTTTCACAGAAAGTGTAAATTCTCTTTTCCAAGACGAATAGATTCTCTTCAAAATTCTCTTTTGGAATCAATCTTCCAAATTCACAAAGAAGCATATAATAAATGCACTGTTCTGAAACAATAATAATCTCCAATTGAAACAATTGAAGTGAGTCTTTCTGAAATGGCTTTCTAAAAATGAGTTATTGAATTCTGTTGACAGACCTTTATATAGTAACCAGATAGAATGTTCCAGAAGATGAAAATTCTTCAAAGTTCTAACAGTTTCTAGGGGATTCTGTTATAGTTCAAGTAAACAAGGTCCTTGACATACTTAAACAATTAAACAATCAACAGCTATATGTACAATATATTAGTATAACAAAGATGTAAACAAAGGTCACTCAGTGCAAATGAGCCAGACCAGTCAGAAAATGCAGAAATAAAATATCTATCTCATATAATTAACAACTAAGGCTATATCAATCTCAATATAATATGGGGGCTATAACACACATGACGATCGTGTACATGCCGTTGGCATGTTGGAAGCTGGCAACAGACAGAATGCTGTGGCTCAAATTCTCAATGGTACTCAATCGGTGATTAGCAGGTTGTGGTCACGCTACTGTCAGACAGGCAATGTTGATAACAGACGTCGGCCAGGTCGTCCAAGGGCGGCAACTGCTAACCAGCGTCGTTTCATCCGAACCACAGCATTAAGCAACCGCCATCAAAGTGCCTCAGAAATTGAACATCAGCAGCACCGAGCGACAGATGTGCGACTCAGTGGTCAGACTATCCGAAATCGCCTACACAGCTGGAATTTGTACGCTCGACGATCTCGAATAATTCCACGTTTGACTGACCGTCACATCGCAGCAAGGCGTAATTGGTGTGGAGCACAACAGCGCTTGGTCAATCGTCGATGGAGCAACCTCATGTTTTCCGATGAATCGAGGTTCGCTCTCGACTTCCAGGACAGGCGAAATAGAGTGTGGCGGTGGTGGGACGAACGATACCATGACGTAACCGTTAGGCAGCACCATAGAAATCGGAAAAGGTTTTATATCCGACTTCTATGGAGCCCGGGAAGTGACAGGCTTCTCTCTTTTTTATTTCGTTTTAATGAAATATTATTTCGAAATAACGAAATAATATTTCGAAATAACGAAATAATTATTTCGTTTTAACGAAATATTATTTCGAAATAACGAAATAATATTTCGAAATAACGAAATATTATTTCGTTTAAACGAAATAATATTTCGAAATAACGAAATTATGAATTCGTTTTAACGAAATAATATTTCGAAATAACGAAATAATTGCTTTAGTCGGTGGTCTAGGGGGATCCACTGAGCACCCCCACCCCAACTGTTCAACGTCATGGGTACCCAAGAGTGCTACAATGTATTCTATTAAAACAAGTTAAAAATGGAATTCAATAAGATTATTAAGTGGATGTTCAACCCCGGAATGCCGGGGAAATAAAGCAATGCTTGTTTACTGCGGTAAAGAAATCCTCTTCCAGTAATAATTGCCTGAGGTAGAAGTCCTCCAAGAATGCCAAATGTTAAAAATATGGGCATGGTTGAATAAATAAATAAATAAATGAATAACTAGATAAATAAATAAATAAAGAAAATAAAGAAAATCAATAAATAAATAAATAAATAAATAAATAAGTAAATAAATAAATAAATAGTTCAACCCTTCCCCACTTTAAATTTTGGTCCGCGCCGTTAGGTGTAGAGGTAAGATTTTTGGACTCGAGATCTGGCCCTACGGGCAGTGTCAACACCTCGTCATCTACTGAAGTAAACCCATGTAAACTCTTCAAACTTTGCAATTTCACCTTCAGAGCTTTGAAACAAGCTCGCGAAAATAGCGTCGCCCCCCCCCCCCCCTTCCACGTATAAGAATCTACTCAGTGTAGGCCTTCAAAATTATATTTCACAAAACTGGTTGGCTCGGACTCTCTATTCCATTACGACGACCCTGTGTTGGCCTATCCCAAATTTTACTTCCAACGTTTTACCTATATCTGCGCCTGCCAGACAAAAACAAATGTAACGGTGTCACTTGTCGCATGACCCGCTCTCCTTTGGGGAGTACAGCTTGGGAAAACTCCAAACCCCGTCTCCCTGTATATTTCACTGGGAGTCTTCCAGAATATTATTTTATTGAGTCACACAATTACTGTTGGGCATGGTAAGCAAGCCTGAAGCCCACACCAACCCAATCATTCTCTCACACACTACCTATAAGGAAAAGTTCAAATGCCCTTCGGGTCCACAAATTTGATATATTGACGTTATTCGTTACGCTACACCCCCCTCCCCCCCCCCTCCGTTTTGTCAAATATCTAACATACAAAGTCTAGGAAAACTACAAATTTACAAACACTTTAAAATCAGCTTTGTCACTTTCTTGTAGTCGTTATCCTACCACCACAGTAAACCCACACCAATCCCCCTGTACTTTTCTATCAACAGAACTCCCTGTGCTCAACTCATACGACTCACGAAACAAAACTCACAAATTCCCTTCCAATACCCCCCCCCCCCCCTCCGGAATAACAATACCCAAAGGTATGGGACGCCATCCGCGGTTCCCAATCACACTCACTGGTATGTCAGTTGTTCTAACTTGAGCCACTCAAACACAGGCACCGTGTCCTCTGCCTCATTGCGTGGCTACATGGACAATTTAACTCAGCTACAAATGCACAACACACAAGTCCCAACCTGGGTTTGCAGTCTAAATAAAAAAAAACTACTGAAAAAAGACTGTCTGGGCACATTCCAGAGGGAATTTCAGACATTACCTCCCTGCCCCCCACCCCCCCCTCCCCAGTTGTAGGATGCCCTGTCAACTAACTATAAGTAGGAAAACGTTAGACTACGGGTGGCGAGTAATATTATTCCCAATGCCAATTTCAAGGACTTCTACCTCGGCAATAATTGCTGGAACATGGTTTGAGGGTTTGTTACAATGGTAAACTAGCACTGTTTAACTTCCCAGGGATCCCACTGCCCACCGGGCGTGTAGGGTCTAACATCCACTTGATTAGCATGTTTCACTTCAATCGTTTTGTTAACTTGTTTCTTAATACCCGTTATCGCACAGAAATTAAACTTTTAGGGACTGGGGTGCACAGTGGGCCACCCTAGCTCACAGACTACAAGTAATTATTTCGTTAAAACGAAATAATTATTTCATTATTTCGAAATATTATTTCGTTATATCGAAATATTATTTCGTTAAAACGAAATAATTATTTCGTTAAAACGAAATAATTATTTCGTTAAAACGAATTAATTATTTCGTTATTTCGAAATATTATTTCGTTATATCGAAATATTAGTTCGTTAAAACGAAATGATTATTTCGTTAAAACGAAATAATTATTTCGTTAAAACGAATTAATTATTTCGTTATTTCGAAATATTATTTCGTTATTTCGAAATATTATTTCGTTTAAACGAAATAATATTTCGTTATTTCGAAATATTATTTCGTTATTTCGAAATAATATTTCGTTAAAACGAAATAATTATTTCGTTATTTCGAAATATTATTTCGTTATTTCGAAATAATATTTCGTTAGACAAGCAGAACAGCATTACACGTCATCCCAGGGCGTGTCACAGGGCAGTACTGCCGTGACAGCATGTTAGCAGCTCATGTGGTGCCAGTTGCGCGACGTCACGGCCGTCGATTCATTTTCCAAGATGACAATGAAAGAGCACTCGGGCCCGTGTCGCTATATATTTTGATGCTAGAAAACGCTAGAAAATAAAAAAAGATGTGTTTGGAATTCTTTTAGGCCTATTCATGTTCATTGTATTTATATTTTGATGCTGGAAAATGCTAGAAAATAAAAAAGACGTGTTTTAAAAACTGTTCTCATTATTAAATCCAACCCCTTGCTCATTGTATTTCCTCCCTTTTCAACTGGGTTTGTAACTGCATTTTCAGTTCTGTATCCAATTTTTTTGTAAGTTCAGTAACCATGTTTGAACGTTCCGTACCCCAAAATCGTTGGTACAAAACGTCCAAAACATTGAACATTACTGGACCAATCCTCGTCGGTACTGTGCCCAATTGTTTGCAAGTTCAGTAAGCATGTTTGAGCGGTGTGGGTACGAAACGTCCAAATATGGTTACTGAACTTACAAAAATTCTGTTCTGTTCTGCACCCAATTTTTTGTAAGTTCAGTAATTATATTTGGACGTTTCGCGCCCATTATTTCTGGGTACGAAACGTCCAAACCTGGTTACTGAACTTACAAAAACTGGGCACAGAACTAAAAATTCCCTGAGTACGAAAGTCCAATCTTGGGTACGAAACGTCCAGAAATTTGGGTACGAAACGACCAAAGATTTGGGTATGAAACGTCCAACGGGTACGAAACGTCCAGATCCCCTCTGCATAATAGGCAAGTGAAAAAACACAATTTTTAATCTGGAATGATCTTCATACGAGGAATATAAATTTCCATATTTTTATAGCATGCATTGCAATGGTACGAAGGGATCTCATAATTCGACATAAAAGAAATTTAAATTATTTTTTCATTTAGCGCGCTATTTGGTACACTGTTTGACACAATTAAGAGAAAAATTCAATTCTCTTGATACTTTAAACTGACTCCAAAAATAAAAAAAAAAAAACGGAATCCTATTGTTGTGGACACATTCGATATTAACTCTCGTTGGTTTAATTAATTTTGGCCTGTTATTTTATATACAATTTGTAACAATATTACACAACCATAAAAGCGTGCAATAAATAGTTCTGCATTTATGGCGTACTTATATATATTACAAACGATGTCGTCATAACACTCCGAGTCTTTCGGTTTCAAAGTCCGAAAACGATTTTACATAATGGGTTTTAAAAATAGGTTGGGGCACGTTTCTCTTATAAAGGCCGCCGTACTCTCAAATTATAGGATTCACCTTGTCGTTATAGGTACGTCATTTTATAAATATATTCTTGATTATGTAGGTCAAAGTTACTCGTTTCAAATTGTAAGCTGTGTAAGTTTCGTTTCTACATATGTTTTATGTGTGTATAGCGTTTAAAATGCTTTTCTACTTATGTTTTATGTGTGTTTAGCGTTTAAAATGCAATTGGTTTGTTTAATTAGTTTAGTGAATGTTTGCACACCTCACTTTTTGATGGTCAGTATTATAAAAGAGATTCACAAACAATTCACTGATGGCTTAATTCGAATGGAATGGTTTCACGCGCCGAAGGCGCGCAGGGACGGTATAGGGAACAAGCCCCTTTCGACCCTCATGCTGGCTTAATTGACATAATAATAATAACACTTTGGCCAGCCGCTGTTTTGTCGCGGTTCTCGGACGAGAAGGCCATGGTTACCCCTGAACTCCCAACTGCCTTCCTATTCCCACGCTTCTCCTCTCCTCCCAACACTCGGAGACGAACTGCTTGATGACATCCCTTGCCCCATTCTTCCCAATCTCACCGATTAGCATATCAACCCTCTCCTTTGAGTCTCCCCCTAACCACATGTCCTTCATTCTCCCATCCCACTTCCCCATTATACTCCCAGTGAATCTCATTCTTTTAGACTGATATGGCATTCTAGAAGAAAGTGTTCCAGGGTCACCACCACGCCCAAGTTACACATCTGGCACTCCTTTTCGCTGTTTTTCCCAATTTTTCCCCTCAGCTCCAGGGACCGCGACCTCAGCTTGAACAACAGTAACCCCACAAAGGTGCCATCAAGGTACTCTTCAAAACCAGGCTTCTCTTTATCACGCAGGCCACCCAAAGATCTCTTTGATTTGACCCCCTCTCGCCAATTACGGTTACAATCCTCCATGACCCTTTCTCTGAAGATCTTTTTGCCCTGGTTTGCCCCAACGTCAAGGTCCGAGATCTCCAATGAGTAGTTTTCTGCTAGCTCCCTCACTTGGACCATCCACCCCGTCTTGATATTTGAGTTGAAAGTTCTCAGGAACATTACTTTACACCATCGGCTATCGGGGAGATTTACCAAATAATTAAGATAACCGAGTTTCATTAGGTCTATCCTGTCCTTGATCCTCATCCACCCAAGCTCACGGGAGCGCGGTGGCTCAGTTGGTAGAGGTGCAGGCTGCAAGCCGAGAGGTCCTTCGTTCGAATCCCACCTGCGGCAACCGCGTTGTGTCCTTGGGCAAGACACTTCACCCCGATTGACTACATGGGGGCACGATGACGCTGTGTACTGAGGCGTACTGCACGTCGATGGTGCGCATGTCTTCAACCAATCTAACCCTGCCTGTGCTGCGGTGCACAGTTCAGAGTTACGATGTTAGGGAGCTGACAGCTGCTCGACGTTGCTCGGTGCTTCTCTCCGGGTACTCCGGCTTCCTCCACCCGTAAAACTGTCACGGTCACCATTAGCCATTGTGCATAAGTATGTGACCTTAAACACCAATAAATAAATAAATAAATACCCAAGCTCACCCCTGATCGCTTCAAGCGCTGCGGCATTACTCGTGCCTGTTATCCATCGGCCTGCATCGTTCTGCAGGATTTCCAAGCTTCTTACGGCTGTGTTGGTTAGGGGTACAACTTCCGTACCGTATGTTATACTTGGCAAACCCACCATTTCCCAAATAGTTTTCCTCACGAAAACCTTATTGGAACTGTTTCTCCCTATTTCATTTGGTTAAGGATTCGCTTCCCCTTCAGAATCAATTTATTTGTGTGGTTTCGGTAGATGCCTCTTCCTGTGATGTTTATATTTACCCCCAAATACTCGTAATCGCTAGTCTCTCCTACACTAAGAAGTCTACTGCTACCTTCCGGAATGCAGAACTCCCCCACTCTCCACCTTCGAGTGGGGTCCACTTTGCGGCCCACGGGTATAACTTTGCTCTTGCTTTCATTTGCTCCCATATTTCCCAACAATTCCCAGCATCTTCGCTAGCCCCTCTTCGCTGTCTGACACTAGCACCATATCGTCTGCAAAAAATAACCCTGGGATCTTCAAGTCACCAACTGCAACCCCCTCGTCGCTATGCAGGAGTTCATCTCCTAAACCTTTGATGTACAATGCAAAAAGAATTGGCGAAAGGATACACCCCTGTTTTAGGCCTATCTCCATAGGCACACGTTTTGTTGTAATGTTTCCCAGGCTGAGTTCACTCTGTACATCTTTATATAATGCTTTCATAATCCCAACAAACTCGCCCCCCAAGCCCAGAGCTTCCAGCTTGCGCCACATACCCTCCCTCCATACTCTATCATATGCCTTTTTAACATCCAAAAAGGCCATGAACATCTTTTTCGTTTTTGCTTTCGCGGATTCTATCATTTGGGATAGCGTGAAAAGATGGTCAGTGACTCTCCTTCCCTTCCTGAAGCCATTCTGGATTTCTCCCAAAAAACCCTTCTCTTCGATCCCTCCTCTAATCTCCCATACAGGACTTTACAAAAGACTTTTCCAATGTTGCTGCTGACAGAGATCCCTCGATAGTTATCCAAGACGTCTTTTTCCCCCTTTTTGTGAATAAATGTCACTTTGCTTTCCCTCCACTCCTTTGGGACCTCTTGTTTTTCTGTGGCTAAATTGAATAGGGCAGTTAGGCTTTCCAAGAGTTCCTCTCCCCCTTTTTTGATAAACTCGTTAGGAATTTCGTCCACCCCTCCCGCTTTTCCATTCCTTAATTTCGAGATCACCCTTCGCACCTCCTCAGTTTTAATTTCGCTGCAAACGAAGTTCGATAGATTTTCCTCGACATAAGAATAGTTTTTAAATAGGTTGGTGGATGAGACATGTTCCATTAAACTCAGCAGTACTCTTATCGATTTCAGAAGAGATACAGGAAAAATACGCCATGATGTAACGTGGTGCGTGTTCTGTGAGGTGTCTGCCCTTTGTTGTATTTTGAACATTTCTGTCAACATTATGCATGATATTTCAGGTTCAATGAGAGGTTTCCGTCAAGTTGTTCGTCGCATTAACTTTTCATCCACAACAGCGATGTGGAATTGGTTCCTACATTTTCAGAAATATTGAGCTGACATCTGTGGGTAAATTTTTTTGAAAAGGAGTAATCTGGGCGGAGTGAATATTACCTGCTTCGATAACCCTTCACTCATCAACCCTTTAACAAGATGAGCCCGAACGTACGTATGCACTTTTAGAGTTTACTAGCTGAAGTTTCGCACCTACATTTGAATTTTAGCTGAAATTTCACTCTGTGGTTTATATTGAGTAGGTCAAACATTGGAAGTTGCATTTTACGTGTAAACTCGTGTCAGTCCTTCAACAAGTATAAACCTAGGATTCACTCCTACATATATAGAGATATCGAACTGAAATCTGGCACTTTCAAACTCAGATGACTTGGCCCTTATACAAATGTACCATGGTAAAGCATGGTACGTCCCAAAATACCTGGTATTACCATGGTATTACCAATTATTTTGGAATTTACCATACCATTGTACTTTTTATAAGTGTGTGTGTGGGAGGTGTGGGGGAGGGGGTGGTGGGGGTAATTTTTTTTGACACGAATAAGCATGCGTAGATGAAATTTAACCTTTCAGCTTGGGAACATGCGATATAGTGTACGTGTTATTCATATTTGGACCAACATCATCACTGTTCGATATTTTATGTGCAACGTCGTTTTCACTCTTCAACAAGAGCAAAGTTGGGATGCACTCCTACATTACGCAAAGATATCGAACTGAAAACTTTCACTTCTAACGGCAACTAACTTGGGTTAAATTTTGGAACAGGAGTAAGCATGCTCAGGAAAATTCTTTTACCCGAGAATATTGGATATAATGTACACGTTGCGCCAGTATCATCACTGTAAAATAATTATGAGCCCACCCCCTCCCTAACCACACACCCTTCATCCAGATTGAGACGCATTCAGAATTAGCATGTACCATTTGTTGAGCCATAATTCCAAATCATGCATGGGGTGGGGAGGGGGATTCCAATGTGTTGTAGGGGAGCGAAACCTAGATACCGCTGTTGAAGGACAGGCCGAGGACAGGATAGGGCGGGATAGGGTATGGAACATGTGTCCCCCGCCCCGTGAGTGAAAATTTGTAAAGGAATTAAGCTTAAGCTCTGCCGGGATAGAATTATTTCTCTCGTCCCTCTCCGTGGTTGTACCTTGCATACGCTTTTTTTGTTTTCATGACTTGAAGAGCGTCTCGATATGTCTCATGATTTCTTCTCACAAGCCTTTAAAGTTTATCCGGGTTGTCTTCAAACTGGTTTGATTCGTTCGCAAAAATGGGCCGATTTTATGTAATTAAAAGTATCTGAAAAAGATCTGAAATTTGCTTTTCTTTTTTGACATTGTTGATTTATGATTTGGTAATATTTTTGAAACAGTTTATTGTTGACTTGAAGGATTTGAAACTGTTTATTGTTGACTTCAGATTTTTCCTTGTATACATTTTTTTTGTTATATTAACAAACGTTTTAACTTTATATGATTATTGAAAATTGTGTAATTATGATATATCTGACAATGACTCATGATTTTTGTTTCTTTTTGAAACTTGTTGTTTACTAAAAGTTTTTTTTTAATTTGCATTTGTATTTATTTTATATTTTACCTTTGTATCATCATTAGATCAACACTGACGGACGAAGTCAAATTTCAGGTTTTGTCATGGGCCGCTGTTCATCTGTCAGTCCGTCTGTTTGTGTGTATGTACGTCAACAGTTGGATAAGTCTCGTGCTAGAGGCCGTATTTATGAACCGATTTTTACGAAACGTATTTGTACCTTTGTTATCAACGTGGGACGAGAACGAATGTTTTTTGGTGCAGTCCGAAATTTTTTTACCGAAATTGGTCAAATCAGTTTTTTGTACAGAACTTCTGTATGAAAGTATTGATTTGAATAAATTTGTGTGTGAATGTTTAGTAACATGAGATATATCACATATAATAAGGGTTTTTTGCTCATGCGTAAATTATGGAAATTAGACTAATTTTTGATTTATTTAGTGTTGCTTTCAGCAGTGTAAGTGCAAAATGCCAATAAGGCTCTGGCTAGAGGCCGTATTTATGAACCAATCTTTACGAAACTTCTGGGGTAACTTTTTTTCAACGTGGGACGAGAACAAGTGTTTTTGGTGTATGGTCTGAAATTCAACATAGCCGCTGACCGCCGTTTTGTACAGAATTGGGTGCAATCAGATTTTTGCGCAGAACTTCCTTATGAAAGCTCTGATTTGAATAATTTTTGTTGGAATGTTTAGTAACATGGATATATAGCATACTTTATGGGTATTTTTTCTCTTGCATAAAGTATGCAAATTAGACTAACTTTGATCTATTTAATGTTACTTTTAGCATTGTAACTGCAAATGCGAATACGCTCGAGCTTGAGGCCATATTTATGAACAGATCTTTACGAAAAACTTTTTGGATATCGTTGTTATCACCGTGGGACGAGAACGAGTGTTTTTGGGTCCGTTCTAAAATTCAAGATCGCCGCTGCCAGCCATGTTGTACAAAATTAGGTGCAATCAGATTTTTGCCCAGAACTTCCATATGAAAGCTCTGATTTGAATAATTTATTCTATGAAAGTTTCGTACATGGGATAGATTACAGATACTATTTTTTTTTATCTCGTGCATAAATTATGCAAATTAGACTAAATATGATTTATTCGGTATTAATTTCAGCAATGTAAGTGCAAATGCCAATAAGGCTCGGGCTAGAGACCATGACAGTTGTGATTTGAATAAATTTTTGTGTGAATGTTTAGTAACATGGAACACATCACATATGGGGTTTTTCTTATGCATAAATTATGCAAATTAGATGAGAACTTTGATTTATTCAGAGCAACTTGTACACAGTAAGTGCATATGTCAATAAGGCTCGGGCTAGAGGCCTTACTTATGAACCCATCTTTACGAAACTTCCGGGGAGCCTTTGTTATCATTGTGGAACAAGAACGAGTGTTTTGGGTTCAGGTACGAATTTTAAGATGGTCTCCGGCAACCATTTTTTAACTAAATTAGGTGCAATCAGTTTTTTGTACAGAACTTCTATCTGAAAGTAGTGATTTGAATAAATTTTTGTATATGAATGTTTAGTAACTTGGCATGCATCACATATAATACAGGTGTTTTTCTCGTGAATAAATTATGAAAATTAGATTAACTTGGATTTATTCATTGCCACTTACACAAAGTAAGTGCACATGTCAATAAAGATCGGGCTAGAGGTTATATCTACGATATGTAGCAGGATTTTTGGTCTGCCTGCCATAAAAAAATATTGTTCCCATTATCACCAGTATGATATTTTGTGACTTCTTTATCTCTGACAAGGGTTGAAGACAATTTCCCATCTAATTTTTTCGAAAATTGACTTAAATGATTGGTCATAATCTAGTAGTCTATTGCAGCCAACTTGTAATTCTTTTATTGCTGTTGACTTGGTCACAGCAAATAATAATTAATATCATATTAATTATTGTTGACTTGGTCACAGCAATATTAAATTCCTGTGATATTGAAGTTGAGCTAGAGTGTCATCGACAATTTTATTATTGTATATTATGTAATTTTATTTTTATACTTATGTTCTTAATAAAAGATATTTTTGTCACAAACATGAATTCCTGATTTTGTTTAATAATGAACTATATAATTCCAATACCTTAAACCTTTAGGTGAAGGCTAATTGAACACAAGTGCTGTTAATTTTTTAAAACCTTGTCAGTTTACCAAAGCCTAAAGATGATGCGAGTAAATTTAATATATATTATTATTTTTCTCCCAAGACTGGCATATTAGGCAAGTAGGGTTATAGATTTGATTATATTTGTTCTCATACAATGGTAAAATATGATCAACACAGATGGGGTGCAAACGTTTAGTAAATGGGCGACATAAACAATTGGCAAAACTTTAATCTAAGCTCATGTTCTCTCATGATATAGCACAGATGCTGATAACATTAAAGACTAACAAAAAATCACGTATAAGATAATGCAATTTAAATTAAAACAATTCATGAAATGTTATGGATTTAATTTTTTACTATAGCACAAACAATGGTTATTTTAAGGTAAATTATTTTTAAACCTGTAAATCTAATGCGAAATCTTATTGAATGTTTTCACGAATTGTATTTTTTCCATGTTCCTTTGTCTGCGCGCTTGTGCTCTGCACAAAAATTTTCTTGTTGTGTGTCTCGACGGAATGGTTTCGCCCGCCGTAGGCGCGAGGGACGGTTTGGAGCAAGCCCCTTTCGATCCTCGTTGACTGTTTGTTTTTGTTGAATGTCAAGACGTGGCACAGGAGGAAAAGGAAGGGTGGAGGAGGCTTACCCCCGCTTGGGCTTCTTCCGGCTCTTTTTCTTTGGAGGTGGTTGAGATGGTGATGTGGATGTCGATGATGTTGAGTTTAGTGACTGGATTGCGTCTAATGCCTTTTTGGAGTTTGCCTTGGATTTTTCCCTGAATTCGCGGGTTTCGGAGATGGCTTGTTTTCCCATCTCAACTGCTCGTTCTATTGCTCTCCTTATGTCTTCGGTGGTGGCTGCAGACTGAGGTGGCTGTATTGCTGTGATTGACACACCCGGACTGTCCGGTAGAGAAGGAAGTGGGGAGTGAGGGGTGGGAGATGGTAAAATTGCAACCTCCAGTTCCTCCTCAGTCTCCATCAGACTTTCCTCATCCAACAGTACCGGCTCAGGAGCTGGCAGTTGGTTGGGTGTACTAGTGGGAATGGGGGGTGGGGGTGGGGGGCTGGCGGCTGCGTCGAGAACCTCCATCCTCTCGCTCACCTCTTTCTTCCCATTCCGGAAGGCCTCCAAGGGCCGGGCGTCCCTGCGCTTGGTCGATGGACTCTCCTTCCTGTTCTTTCTCCTTCTCTCTTCAGGGCCTCCGTGCCCCTTCGGGTGAGGACCGGTGGGAGAGGGGGGCCTCTCGCCAAAGGTACTACCTCTCCCCGAAGAAGGTGGTGTCTTGGTTGTCTCTATTTCAAATTCCGGGCTCAGGTGGACTCTTTCCTGTCTGCTGGACAGTCCATTTGACAGGGCAAGAGATGCCCAGAGCTGTGATGGTTCTGGCGAGTCTTTCTGGCAATTCCAATGTATCCATGATTGATTAATCAGATGCTCACACTCTGAAGTCAGAGGTGCGAGTGTGATGTGATAGTTGATGTGATTATTGTGTGTTGGTGCTCTGCAACATATTTATCTTGTTGCTGTTCTAATCATGTGACCTATTTCTAAAAATATATTACGATGATGTAAAATGCGCATGACTTATGACGTCAAGACACTGTTGTGGGATAGTCACCGAGTAGCATAATAAAAAGCAATATACAAATTAACATTGATATTTATTTTATCGACTTTATTTTTGTTACGTGGTAAGTTCTGCAGTTGTCATTTATTGAAAACCAGGTACTGTTAATTTGATAAACTTATATTTTGTGTTGATTATTTAGACCCAGCATAAAAGTTTCACCTATTTTCGCACTATCAATAATGGGGGTCGTACTAAACACAGCAAGTCCCTAATAAATCCCTATGTTCCTAAGTCCTCTCGGATACTAAATACAGCAAGTCCCTCTAAAACGCATCGAGCAAATAGCTCCCGTGATTGATTTTGCGAGAGCAATTTTTCATTCCCGGGGTAATATATTTGTGAGAAGGACTACATGCCTCTAGATATATACCCCCCCCCCCCCCCCCCCCGGATGCATAATGAAATTAAATATCTAATCACTAGTAATCAGACAACATAAATGCCTATCTAATCACTAGTAATCAGACAACGTAAATGCCTATACCGCCTAGCAAAACGTACAAAAATGCATCAAAATAACATTGCAGTTGGTCAATAATGGCGATGTGTCGTTGCGGGAGCAAATAGCTCCCGTGATTGATTTTGCGAGAGCAATTTTTAGCTCAACTTGACAAAGTCAAGCTGAGCTATTGCCATCACTTCTCGTCCGTCGGCGTACGTACGTACGTTAGTATGTTAGTACGTTAGTACGTACGTCCACAATTTCCTTTGGCACACCTCACAGGTCGCATTTATGATCAGATTACTTTGAAACTTGGTATGCTTGTTTGGGGTGATCTCTAGATGGGAGCTATCGATTTTGTTCAATTTCCGTCAAAAAATGTTGCCGCGGCCAACGTTCTTAGAACTTAGTTTAGTCAAACCACAATATTTCCCTTTGGCACACCCTACAAGGCACATTTATGATTTGATTGCTTTGAAACCTGGTATGCTTATTTAGGGTGACCTCTAGATGGGAGCTATCGATTTTCTTCAATTTCCGGCAAAAAATGTTGCCATGGCCAACGTTCGTAGAACTTAGTTTAGTCAGACCTCAATATTTCCCTTTGGCACACCCTACAGGGCACATTTATGATCAGATTGCTTTGAAACCTGGTATGCTTGTTTGGGGAGACCTCTAGATGGGTGCTATTGATTTTCTTCAATTTCTGTCAAAAAATGTTGCCGTGGCCAACGTTCTTAGAACTTAGTTTAGTCAGAAGACTCAATATTTCCCTTTGGCACACCCTACAGGGTACATTTATGATCGGATTGCTTTGAAACCTGGTATGCTTGTTTGGGGTGACCTCTAGATGAGAGCTATCGATTTTCTTCAATTTCTGTCGAAAAATGTTGCCACGGCCAATGTTTTTAGACTCAGTTTAGTCAGACCACAATATTTCCCTTTGGCACACCCTACAGGGCACATTTATGATTTGATTGCTTTGAAACCTGGTATGCTTGTTTGGGGAGACCTCTAGATGGGGCCATGGGGGCTATCGATTTTCTTCAATTTCCGTCAAAAAATGTTGCCGCGGCCAATGTTCTTAGAACTTAGTTTAGTCAGAAGACTCAATATTTCCCTTTGGCACACCCTACAGGGTACATTTATGATCGGATTGCTTTGAAACCTTTCATGCTTGTTTGGGGTAACCTCTAGATGGGAGCTATCGATTTTCTTCAATTTCCATCAAAAAATTTTGCCGCAGCCAACATTCTTAGAACTTAGTTTAGTCAGACCACAATATTATTTCCCTTTGGCTCACCCTACAGGGCACATTTATGATTAGATTGCTTTGAAACCTGGTATGCTTATTTACGGTAACCTCTAGATGGGAGCTATCGATTTTCTTCCATTTCCGTCAAAAAATGTTGCCACGGCCAACGTTCTTAGAATTTAGTCTAGTCAGTCCACAATATTTCCCTTTTGTACACCCTACTGGGCACATTTATGATCGGATTGCTTTGAAACCTGGCATGCTTGTTTGGGGAGGCCTCTAGATGGGAGCTATCGATTTTCTTCGGTTTCTGTCAAAAAATGTTGCCACTGGCAAAAAAATGACATTGGTACCAATGATCTTCAATTTTGCCATTTCATTTATAACTTACCAAGTTCAAGTTTGTTAAGTTGAGCTACAGTGTCATTGACACTTTCATTCATTCCCGGTGTAATATATTTGTGAGAAGGACTGCATGCCTCTAGATATATACCCCCCCCCCCCCCCCCCTAGATGCATAATAAAATTAAATATCTAATCACTAGTAATCAGACAATGTAAACGCCTATCTAATCACTAGTAATCAGACAACGTAAACGCCTATACCGCCTAGCAAAACATACAAATTTAGCTAGTCTCTGGAACAAGGACAAAGCTAAGTGAAATGAAGAGGTCTCTGATGTTCGGAAAGCCAAAAGTTTCCATACCAACAAAATACACACTATTCTTTCTAGTAACACAACAATGCCTTCCAAGTGGTGGAAACACTGAAGTCTGTCATTGGCAATAAATCCAAAGATATTCCCACAATTAGTCACGAAAATCTAATGTACAGTACAGTCGTCGTGGATTGGTCGTAATCCATGCATGGGCAGTGATGTCCACGCATGCGTTTACCAGGTAATAAAAGTGATCAGCAGCAAAATTTTAATTAAATGAAGCACTGGGTTGTACCCGGTGCTTCATTAATTAAAATTTTGATGATTATTCCTGTAATTGGTGTTTGGAATCTAATGTTATTACGTCCGTGGAAATATTGCCCACCCATGGAAAGTGACCAGTCCACGGCGGCTGTACTTTATGTAGAAAATGTAGACAAAGCTGAAGTTTTTAACGATTATTTTTGCTCCATATCAACATTTGATGGCACTAACGCCTTCTTGCCGTGTAATGATTTTCCAGAACGACCAAAAATTGACATTACTCTTCAATCTAGAGAAGTGTACAACGCTCTGAAATCTGTAATTCCCTCCAAAGCTGCAGGTCTGGACCTCGTCAGTCCACGTTTATTAAAAGAATGCAAAATATCCCTATGTGAACCACTGACCACCATATTTAATGTCCTTTTATCTGAAACTTATTTTCCTATTGAATGGAAAAAGGCCAATGTAAGTCCTGTCCTGAAAAAGTCACCTGCCAATACAGTAACGAACTACCATTCTATAGGCTATATCTTTACTAAGGCATGTTGGCAAACAAAGTATTCGAAAAGTGCATCTTTTAGCAACTTTGGGGCTTCCTAAAAGCTAACAATATAATTACTCAATACCAGTCAGGATTCATGCCTGGTGACTCTACAGTTCTCCAATTGATGGACATTTATGATGAGTTTTGTCGAGCACTGGACAAAAAGTAAGGAGATTAAGAGCATTTTTTTGCGATGTGAGCAAGGCATTCGACAAAGTATGACACTTCGACCTCATTCACAAGTCCGAAAAGATTTGGGGTAAGTGACGATGTACTTTTGTTTCTCAAATCTTACCTCTGCAATAGGTCCCAGCGTGTTGTCGTTAACTCTGCTCAATCCTTTTGGAGAGTAATCAAGGCAGGAGTTCCGAAAGGGTCTATCTTAGGGCCCTTACTATTTTTAATATATATTAATGACATTACTGGGGGCATGGTGGTGTCACGGTAACCGGTTCTCGTCAGATCACCAAAGTTAAGCAACGTCGAGCGCAGTTAGTAGTTGGATGGGTGACCATTTCAGCGACTGATTCGCACTCCTGCATTGTGTCCTTGGGCAAGGCACTTAACCCCAATTGCCTTCATGGGGGCACGATGACGCTGTGTACTAAGGTGTACTGCACATCGATTGTGCGCATGTCTTCAACCAATCTAACCCTGCCTGTGCCACAGTGCAGACTTCAGAGTTACGATGTTGGAGAGCTGACAGCTGCTCATCGTTGCTCGGTGGTTCTCTCCGGGTACTCCGGCTTCCTCCACCCGTAAAACTGTCATGGTCACGATTAGCCATTGTGCATAAGTATGTGACCTTAGACACCAATAAATAAATAATGACATTACTGAGAACCAAACTAATAGTATAAGGTTATTTGCTGTCGACGTGTCCTTGTACATCATTGTCGAAAACTCATTTCAAACATCAGTTATTCTCAAGCATGATTTATCTGTTATCAAGAATTGTGCCAATTATGACAACCGGCAGTTAAAAACCGGCAATTTCTGGTTATTCTATATTTAACACTGACTATTAAAAATCCCTTTGATATCTGGTCATTTCAATAAAGTTTCCCCATTTTTACATGTGTAGTGCATAGTAGAAAATTTAGGGATTTGCAGAGCAGAGATATTACGGAATTTACCAACTGCAATCAGTACGGGATTGCCACCATTTCCCGCAGATTGTCAAGTTCATGTAAACATTGGAGAAACACATCAAGGGAGGTAACCTAGTTGACAAAAGAACATTGAATAATACATTCTGACATACGTGTAAATCATGCGTCATACGACTTTACAACACACATTAACATCAAAATTATTATTCATTGATAACAACTTTAGATAATCGGTTCATCACTAATTAGATCGTAGAGTCCTGGAAAAAATACTTTGCCTTTACTCACCTGCTTCTTGAATACGCTGATACCGTCTGGGACAACTATTCTGAATCGAGCAGTAGGCAAGTGAATAAATCGCTCTCCTGAAAATGCTAGGCCTGCACTGTGACACATTAGTTATGCATTATCCCACCCAGCTCAAATCTACCACTGCCGAGTGCATTTGCAGTGCAGTAACCTTAATTTCGATTTATAGACTACTCAAAGTTTGCTAAGCACCAGGTATATCCAACTACCTGTTTTACGTTTTAGTTGAAATATTGTAATGAAAAGTGTATATATATTTTGTTTAATTATATCTTTAATGATTTTAGTACAGAAATTAAGATTTTATTTGTGTTTGAAATTATTTTTTAGCTTTTGAATACGATAACCATGAAAAACGGTTAGTACAACAGGAAATTTTTCAACTTGCCGAAAAGTTGACGGAGCGAACTGGTATGGGTTCAATATCGACTATGAGACCCATTACCATTAATTACAGCTTGACAATACCTTCTCATGCTCCCAATCTGGTTCCTGGTGGTCCTTTGTGGGATGTTGTTCTATTCTTGCCAATTTCTTGGACCAGCATGGCACCGAGCTCCTGGACACTGTCCAGACTGGACTGGACAGGCTGAAATTGTAAGCTGCAACTCATTCCAGACATGTTCGATTGGATTGAGGTCAGGGGATCTTGCTGGCCAGTTCATACGTTCAGTCCCCTCCCTCTATCGGTACTCCCCGACAGCATGGGCAACATGAGGACGGGTATTATCATCCATCAGAATGAATCTATCACCCACTGCACCTGCATACAATCTGACATGGACATCCAGGATCCATCAATATACCGCTGTGCAGTCAATGTACCACGTTCAAGGACACAGAGCTCTGTACGTCCATCCCTGCTGATGCCACCCCAGACCATGATTGACCCCCCCCCCCCCCCAACATAGCAGTCATGCTAGGCAATGTTGGCTACGTGGAATCACTCTCCTGGTCTTCTCCATAACCTAGAATGCCTATCTGTGTGGTCCAGGCAGTACCTTGACCCATCTGTAAAAAAGACAGGTCGCCAGTCTTCTCTGGTCCATCCAACGCGGTCCATGGCCTATTCATATCGTGCCTGGCGGTGGTTCTGGGACAGCGGAATGCGAATACATGGTCTTCTCGATCGGAGATCACTTTCGTGCAACATTACCCGGAAAGTCTGCGTCGAAACAATTACCGCGGATGCATTCTGAAGGTCACTTCGAAGCTGAGTTGCTGTGGCAAAGTGGTTCCTACAGGCCTAAATGATCAAAAACCGGTCTTCAGCTGCAGATGTTGCCCTGTCTCTGCCACCCCCATGTCGTCTTACTAGTGTGCCATACTGCTGAAATCTTGCCCAGGCTCTGGTGATCACCGTATGGTGCACACCAAGGGCTTCACCAACCTGAAGATGGGTAGCCCCTTGCTCCACCATCCCTACAGCCCGCCACATTTCTGCTTCAGACAAATGTCTTCTTACATTTGCCATATTCAATCATTAAATCACAAGAGTTTGTGTTGAAAAGAATATTTAATATCCTACACATGTCATGTACATGTAGACAGTTCACGAAAACATCATGGAAATCAAGGGGTACATGCTTTCTATGACTGTCACAAACGGTCTGCCTGTCAAGAGAGCTAATGTAAACACTGGGGACCATCTCAATACATTCCTCAATCTTATCCACCAAAAATATCGCAAATATGTCACAAGCAAATTTCACAATAATGTGTCAAATATTTGGTGCTTAGCAAACTTTGAGTAGTATATAATAATCACCTTCACCACTCACCGTTCTGTCGCTGCGGTAACTTAGAAACAGCAGAACACTTCCTGTTCTGCTGCCTGTATTATCAAGAGATTGGTGGAGTTACATTAGAGTCTTTACCTTTTCCTTTAGATCTTGACACTCTCATGTATGGCAGTACTAGTCCGACGTATACAGAAAAATGTCTCATTTTCTGAACGATGTAGAATAACATAATATTATCCAGACGTTTTGGCTAGTGTGTGTGTGTATGTGTATATATGTATGTGTGCATGCCACACACTGGCGCTGGCTGGAGCACCTGGGTGTTACAATGTATTTATTCCAGATGTGCTTCGGCAGTTAAACTCTCATTATTCTGCATATTCTGTAGCTTAATTAGATGCTCGCATTACAATCGCAGAACAACAAACCCCGAAATATGAATGGATTGATTGATTAGTGATTCTAACATAATTTTCAAAAGTTCCTGTCTCAGACATGAACATTATGACTGGATGTATTTGCTTTATACATGTGACTTCCATCAGTTGCAGTTTGATAACTCTATGGACTCCACTCTTCCCATCAACTGCCATCTTTTATTTTGTGAAATTGTTTGACCTTGAGAGACGACTCACATAAGCCATAGGTTTCCTGTTGAATACCTACATGTATCACTTGTTGTACTTCCTATTTATGCAATGTATACAAACCCATTGTTATTCATTTATATTCTGTCCTACTCCTCCAAAATTTTTGATGTATACATTTTTCTACAATTCATGAATAAATATTGTTTAAACTAAACTGTGTAGCTGCATCGTCGAGCCAACTAATTAATGAATGGGTTGTCTAGAGCTGAAACGGTTAAAAGGTTTTCTTGATCGATTAATCACATGGATAAACCTTGATTAACGATTAATCACTTGCCCTTATAGGTAGCTGAATAATTGCCGTACCATTGATGATTTATAGCATTAAACCTTTACCCAACATAAAGGACAAAATCAGCTAGCTCTACATACAAAATTCTCCATTCAGATTTTGTTATGTTTTCAATTTTTGTCTCAGAAACATAGCTTATGATCCCTCATTGGAACGAGCTCGTTGAGCTTGTTCCATTGATGGATCATAAGCTATGTTTTTGAGACAAAAATTTAAATTCTGTAGTAATTCAAGAATCTATTTTACAAGTGTCGTCTTCTACCCGCATTGGGTAAATGTTAACTAAAGATTGACCAGTTCTAGCTACTGATACAGTATAATGATCATGCAAGTGAACATGTACATGTACATGTATGTCATCACGTAACTTGCATGCTTTACTCTGTCTCATATAATTGATGTGAGTCAGTGTGACAATGTTTGCCTGTTTTGGAGCAAGTTTGTTCCTTTGTTAACCCAGAAAATACAGTAGTTCAAAAGTAACGGTTAATCGATCAATTTTCTTTTTTTTGATCGATCAAGATGTTGATCATTGGTTAATCGATTAATCTGTTAACCATTTCAACTCTAGGGTTGACAGTGTTTACACATCATTTCTTTCTTCAGGAAATGAATATCCATTACATCAGTTAAGTACACCAATCAGATTCATGTATTTTTATTACCATTTAAAGCCGTTTATTCTTAAGAATGGTGATTATTCTGTATTACTATTCTGATGTTCTGTTTTCTCAGCCAGAAGATACCTGAATGTTGAGTAAAATATCTTAATGTTTATATAATTAATTAATGTCTGTTTTCAAGGCAGCCTTTGGTAACATTCTATGTACATCCTTTACGCTGGCCAATACTTCTATCATTTATGAATTATTTAGTTATCACTGAAGTGATTTAATTGTTGAATAAACAAATCAGTTGCACCTATATAAACATCATGGACCATTCTGTTCCATACACAGTCAAAATGTCTGTTCCAGTATATGACACCAGGCAAAAATACCCCTTGGCGCAGAACCCTACACCAAAGCATCAACTCAGAAACCTAAGATACATCTTGGAAATTATTATGTATGGTATTTACTTACTGATAGAAATGTATTTGTGTGGGTTTCGGTCATTCATCAGTGTTTTCTTTGGTATCCAACTAAAAAAATCAGTGTTTTCTTTGGTATCCAACTCAAAAATGAGTTGGGCACCAAAGAAACTATCAAATAAGAACCCCACACTCAAGCATCAACTCAAAAACCAAAGATATTTCTATTAGATTATGTAACATAATGAATTGATTAGCTGTCCCACCAATCCAGCTACACTCTTTAGTGTCTCGCAGAGATAATTTATCATATAATTCCCAAAAAGTGAAATATAAAAAGTCTGTTTCAACTTATCCTGTCTTATTTGCTCAAATTACGTAGATTGAACAACAAACAGTAGAGAAAACGAAAGTTTATTTCCCAGCTAGACCGTTTCTGCAGCTTGGGCTACACTTTTTAGTGTTTCCCTCCGGGTGTTTCAAGTTTCATTCCCAAACCACTGGTACTCGGCACAAGTTGAGAAATCGAAAAAAAATGATAACCGAGAGCATTTGTGGATCGATGCTGACTTGCATGATTTTCTCGGAATGAATAGTAGTCAGTGGGAGAATGGAGATATTTTTGTGAGAATGTTGTCATTTTGATGGATGCCGATAACTTCATGAGTTTTTTAAGTTAAAGGTAAAAAAATGTATAAAAGGTAAATGTGAACACCAGAAAATTAATAAATGTGGATCCATTGTTAGAAATTGATAAAGGTATGCGGTTAATATTTGAATCTGCCCTCCATTGACAATGGGACCTCAAATTTTTATATTAAATTGGAGAATAGTTGCATGTAACCCACTTTCCACTGAACAGCAAGTTGTCTAAGTGTTTTTCGGTCTTTTCTTCGACTTCTCCCAGTTATTATGAACAACCCAAGAACACCCAAAGGTCATGTAATACACCATTGTAAAGCATATTTTTTCCCATTTCCACTGACACCGGGTACTGCTGGATACATTGTCATGTGTGAAGCTAATTTGGGGGGAGGGGGGTGGGGGGGGGGGGGGTTGTCATGAAGATGAGTGCTACCGTTTTCAAATAGCGAGTTGTGTACCTTGTTAATATTTATATACCATTATGGGGGGCAAGTCAGCATCGATCCAAAATTGCTCTCAGATATCATTTATTAGCTCAACTTTGGCAAAGCCAAATTTGAGCTTTTGTCATAGCCCGTTGTCCATCTGTCCGTACGTCAACAATTGGATATGACTCGGGCTAGAGGCCGTATTTATGAACTGATCTTTACGAAACTTCTTGGGTACCTTTGTTATGACTGTGGGACGAGAACGAGTGTTTTTGGGTGCGGTTCGAAATTCAAGATGGCTGCCAACCGCCATTTTGTACCGACGATGCAGAAATCTGTTTTTTTGTACAGAACTTCCATATGAAAGCTCTGATTTGAATAATTTTTTGTATGAATGTTTAGTACCATGAGATACATCACATATCATACAGGTTTTTTTCTCGTGCTTAAATTATGCAAATTAACTAACATTGATTTATTTAGTGTTACTTTCAGCATGGCCTCTAGCACATTTATGAAGTTTTGTAAAGATCGGTTCATAAATGCGCTAGAGGCTGCATTTATGAACCGATCTTTACAAAACTTCTTGGGTACCTTTGTTATCACCGTGGGACGAGAACAAGTGTTTTTGGGTCCGGTCCGAAATTCAAGATGGCCACTGGCATCCATTTTGTTAAAAATTAGGGGCAATCAGAATTTTGCGCAGAACTTCCACATGAAAGCTCCGATTTGAATAATTTTTTGTGTGAATGTTTAGTAACATGGAATACATCAGATATAGTACGGGTTTTTTTCTTGTGCAGAAATTATCCAAATTAGATGAATTTTGATTTATTTAGTGCTACTTATACACTGTAAGTGCACATGTCAATACGGCTCGGGCTAGAGGCTGTATTTATCAACCGATCTTCACAAAACTTCTTGGGTACCTTTGTTATCTCCTTGGGACGAGAACGAGTGTTTCTGAGTGCGGTCCAAAATTCAAGATGGCAGCCAGTGGCCATTTTGTACCGAAATTAGGTCCAATCAGTTTTTTGTCACAACTTCTATACAGCTCATATTTATGAACTGATCTTCACGAAACGTCTTGGTTCACCTTGGGACAGGAATGAGTGTGTTTTGGGGTGCCTTTGTTATCACTGTGCTATGAGAACAAATATTTTGGGGTTCAGTCAGACCCACTCTGGGACTCAAAGATTTCTTTTCTAGTTTAGCATCTGACTGTCACCCACCTTTACAATACTTTACCTATACATTTGTTACAGGCTACGGCCAGTATTTATGTACAGACCCTTACAATACTTTATATGTACCTTTGTTATCAGGTCATTACCTAGATGTTTGTCATTGCTGTGTTACATACTACATGTATACATGTACATGTCTTGACAAGTTGAGCTACAGTGTCATTGACACTTTCATTTTATTTCTCAGTTTGTGCAGAGTACCTGTGCCCCAAAACAGTTCATCTCGCCTCCGGGGCAATTCTTCCGCGATGATTTGATCTGAAATGAGAACTGGGATGGTTATTTCCATATGTCAGGACAGCTTGTCCCACTTGAATGTTTTTTTAACCCCTTCGCTGCTGTGCAAGTTTTTAATTTCCTGTGTTGAGCCACATACATGTATGGGGAAAAATGGAAAAATATGATAAAAAATGAAAAAAATCAGAAACGTAACATAATTTGTAATTTTCATCCGCTAGAACATATTTGAACATGTTTGGAGTCCAAAGTTTAGTTCCAATACTTAATTGTGGTGTGGTATAACCCGAAACATGGGTAATAGCATAGTCCAGGCCCGCAACGGTTGCATTGGAACTCCCCTCAGATTCATCAGAGTCGCTAAAGTCACTTGAACTATCTAAATCACCAGCATCACTATCATTGTCTGCATACAATTCTGCAACAACTTCTTCAGTTGTGTACAATCTTTTTGACATGTTTGCACTGAAAGAACATCAGGAAAGGTAACTCTCATTGGAAATTTCACGTGTGGTTCACTCGGGTATTTCCGTAAAAATGACGGAAATTACTCGAAAAAATATCTGACGTCACATTGTCGGCCTCTTACATGTGTCACCAGGTGCGTTATATTGAGAATACCACTGTGCGGCGTAATGATGTTATCTGTGTGGTAACTCCATACTCAGTACGGACGTGTAGCACAGGGAATCAAATTTTATGTCCGTACTCAGTACGGACCTATAGCAGCGAAAGAGTTAAGAGATCTTTGTCATTCGAACAACATTGAAACTGATACTACATGTAGTAGTGAATATTATCTTACCTACATGTATCTGTATCAGAAAGTAGTCAGTGAATGCCAAAAGTATTAAAGTAATGCCAACTGCCATAATCTGCGACAACAAAGTGCAAGAAGCACTTGGAACCACACACATTATAGCACTGTGATTCCACACTATTTACAGAAGAAAACCCAAAATAATAGTATAAAATCAGCTCGTTCCAGTGAGGTGGTCACATGATATGGTTTTGTTGAAATGTTTTTAAGAATTGGGTGAAAAAAAATTAAAATAACACAAATTTGGATATCATGTGTTTTCTGTAGAGGGTCACAGTTAAAACTAGAAGTCCTGTCATGAAATGTGCTCAACAAGCGGGTTAATCTATGCGTATGTGACCATAGTAAGGCTATCAAATCCTGTACATATGGCCTGTGCACAAGCAATGTTTCAGCCAATGGACCATGAATTTCAGTACACCATGAATTATGCCAGGAATCAACAATAGAGTGCTTGACTTCAAATGTTAGTGAGCAGCATACAGCGTGCATCCCAGTTTTTAAATCTAAAGACTGCCTCTCACTCTCTTTCTCAAATCATTAAACAAAAAGAAAGAACATGTTTATGGATTTTTATGATACAGTAACTTGAGTAAATCATTGGTTACACATGTACATTACAAGTCAAAATAAATTGAGGGGCAACACTTTTCCTGCATAATGACCAGTGCTGGAAATGAACAAAATTGACGGGTGCAATTTTAAGCTCCCACAAAATCAGGGATGAGAGTAAATTGCACCCATAAAAAATGTTAGTATATGAATTTTCGAGGGAATACTGTCACCAAACACCAGAAACCTTAACCCTTTGAACCCGAGCAGCGGCTTTTCCAGCCAGGAACGTGATACGTCATTAGATAGGATGGATGGTCAGTAAATGTGTGGGGTAGACCAATCAGTATTTTCAACGTGCAGCCCCGAGGCTGCAGGTTGAAAATATTGATTGGTCTACCCCAAATAATGAATATTGAATCTTCTAATTGCTGCCATTTAACTGGCATGGCAGATACCAATAGTGTTCAAAGGGTTAAAGGTACATGTATAAGGAATTGCAGAATTATAACAGTAACTTGCCACTGGCCACAGTGTGCTGCTTTCTCAAAACAACACACATTTATTTAAATGCCCTCACAGTATATTAGTGCTCCACAATATTTTGCAACAAGTGCATTTTTTAGCTCCCATAAAATAGAAATCACGGGTGCTGATGGGAGCAGTTGCACTCACACCCATCTCATTTCCAGGACTAAGTTCTTTGAAGCACTCGGCCTTTCTTGTCAAAAAAAACCAAATGCTAGTGTGATGTGATTAACAATCATAATTCTATGATTTATTGGACAAAGCTGCCGTTATTAATTTATGTTGAGATTACTTTTTGTGTTAAAGCTCTACTCACTGCATATCGTTCATTCACTTTTCACAAATTGTTACAAAAACACAACAGCTTCAGTGTCAATTCCAGTGTTAGATATCAGAGTTAATTATGTTTATACAGTGATTATCATTCATTTGGAGGTGTGAACATCAACCGTTAGCAACTGTAATACAAAAAAAACACTGGTACAGTTAAAACTAGAAGATCTGTCATGAACTGTGTGCTTATCTAGGCTTAATTGCATGTAGGATTCTGCGCGCAATTGCCATATCGAATGGCATCCAAAGCACAGCAGATTGTCCTGGTTACTCATAGCAAACACAAGCAATGTTTCTGCCAATGGACCTCCGGGTTACCCGGAGGTCCATTGGCTGAAACATTGCTTGTGCTCAGGCCATACAGTATATGTACAGAATTTGATAACCTTACTATGGTCATAACGCATAGATTAACGCACAGATCGACATACTATTTGTGCGCGTTTCATGACAGGACTTCTAGTTTTAAATGTAGATTTGAAGGCTGCCTTTGCCACCACTTGGAGTATCCAAGTGTGCAAAGGCAAAATTCATCTGTCAGTGAATTTTGAGAGAACTCCTGAACTAGAGTCCTTGGAGAGGTGTAGCCCCTTTTGTTGGGAGGTTTCCTCCTGCTCTGGTCACCCTCCAACTTCCAAGTGACTCACATTTGCTGGACAAAAGATTCAACCACAAACGATGTAAAGAAGGGAAAAAGAAGAAGAGAAGGAAGGGACCATCCATCAGACGCCACAGTGCCTGTTGATTTCTGGAAAAGAAGATAGAATGTGGGAAAGGAGTCTTGCTGCCATTTTCGCACGAATCCAAATGGATTCTCCGAAATTTTGATGAACATAAGCCCTGAATTCCCATCTTTATTACACAATAAATTGTTTTTCATTTTCATATCTTTTTTATGTTTTAGGCATACAACAGAAAAGACAATGTCTCTTTATCCATCACTAGAGGATATGAAAGTTGATCACATGCAGCAGGTAAGCCAAACAAAGCACCGTCTTTGAAGTTTGCTGAAGTGTTGGCACATGTACTTGAAGCAAGGCCCATTAACAGGAAAAACAAATTCAAGATACATGTACATGTAAAAATCATGATTCTGATTCTCGTCGGATTTTTATTCCTGAAGAATGTGTACATGTACTTGTGATAGATACTGGAATCTGGCGGAATCTTGGATTGTATCACAAGGATGCACAAACTAAATAACCCCACATTAAGATCATCCAAAGGTTATCCATAATATTCTAGGATAACATTTTCTCGCTTCTCCAAAATCATTTGGTTCAAATTAGAGACACAAACAATTTATCCCAAACCCCTTCTTCAATTTTTAGTTTTCTTTCTCTTCAGATTTTTTGAGGTGTTTTTTTGTTTAATATTTCCATGTATTGCTTGTCAGTTGTCTGGGAGTACTCTGAATTTATGGTTCATAAATGATGTTTTCACTTGCCTAACCAGGGCTCGAAATATTCACCTCTCCACTTGCTGGTGCAAAACTCAAAGTTATCAAGGGCCAAACACAAATTTTGAAACCCCCAATCCCCCAAATTTGCTTGCAAAACCGAAAATTACAAGTCCTATCTGGTCCTCCATACTTTTACTCTCCACGTATTCGCAGCCATCAGGAAGCAACCGGAATTAGCACAAACATCATTCTTTGTTTGGCCCTAAAGTCAGCAACAATGAACTGAAATCTGTGCTTTAAAATCTCCTTTTTTGAGGATGTCAAACACAAATCAATGCAAGATTTGGTGGATCCAAGGCTGTTATTGAATGATGGAAGTGTTCAGCAGTGGTTTTAGACGTTCAGAGCTGTAACTTGATAATATTTATAAAATTATTTCATGTTTCCCAATTTTCGGGTCAAACGCCTGACGTCAGCATTTTTGATTATGATTATTCCATTGTTTGGTAAATATTCCTTCCCTATCCTTCCATGAACCCTTCCTGTTAAACTCTTAAGCTTTTTGGCTATTTTTTATTGAAATTTTTAATTAAGTTTCTTGGGAGTTTAACATGCATTACAGAATATTACTCTGTTTTTCCCCATGGTTACGTCCTCACGCTAGGGGTGTTAGGTCATCTAGTCTTGCACCTTCTATCCGATGTATCATTTTTAGCTCAACTTTGGCGAAGCCAAATTTGAGCTTATGCCATGGCCAGTTGTCCATCGTTCGTATGTCCGTCTGTCCATCTGTCCGTCAACAATTCAATACGGCTTGGGCTAGAGGCCGTATTTATGAACCGATCTTTACGAAACTTCTTGGGTACCTTTGTTATGACCGTGGAACGAGAATGAGTGTTTTTTGGGTCCGATCCGAAATTCAAGTTGGCCGCTGGCAGCCATTTTGTACAAAATTAGGTGCAATCAGATTTTTGCGCAGAACTTCCATATGAAAGCGCTGATTTGAATAATTTTTGGTATGAATGTTTAGTACCATGGGATACATCACATATAATACAGGTTTTTTTCTCGTGCGTAAAAAATGCAAATTAGACTAACTTTGAGGTATTTAGTGTTACTTTCAGCACTGTAAGTGCAAATGCCAATACGGCTCGGGCTAGAGGCCGTATTTATGAACCTATCTTTACGAAACTTCTTGGGTACCTTTGGTATCACCGTGGGACGAGAACGAGTGTTTTTGGGTCCGGTCCGAAATTCAAGATGGCCGATGGCAGCCATTTTGTACAAAAATAGGTGCAATCAGATTTTTGCACAGAACTTCCATATGAAAGCACTGATTTGAATAATTTTTTTTTTTGTGAATGTTTAGTACCATGGGGTACATCACATATAATACAGGTTTTTTTCTTGTGCAGAAATTATGCAAATTAGATGAACTTTGATTTTTTCAGTGCTACTTACACACAGAAAGTACACATGTCAATACGGCTCGGGCTAGAGTTTGTAGCTATGAATCAATCTTCACGAAACGTCTTGGGCACCTTTGTTATCACCTTGGGATGAGAACGAGTGTTTCTGGGCGTGGTCCAAATTTCAAGATGGCTGCCATTGGCCATTTTGTACCGAAATTAGGTCTAATCAGTTTTTTGTGCACAACTTTTATACGGCTCAGGCTAGGGGACTTATTTATGAACCAATCTTTACGAAAGTTCTTGGGTACCTTTGTTATCACCGTGGGATGAAAACAAGTATTTTTGGGTGTGGTCCGAAATTCAAGATGGCCACCAGCAGCCATTTTGTACCAAAATTAGTGCAATCAGTCTTTTGTACAGAACTAAATTTTGTATGAATGTTTAGTAACACGGAATACATCACATATAGTACAGGTTTTTTTCTCGTGCAGAAATTATGCAAATTAGATGAACTTTGATTTATTCAGTGCTACTTATACACTGTAAGTGCACATGTCAATATGGCTCGGGCTGGAGGCTGTATTTATCAACCGATCTTCACGAAACTTCTTGGGTACGGTCCAAAATTCAAAATGGCAGCCAGTGGCCATTTTGTACCGAAATTAGGTCCAATCAGTTTTTTGTCACAACTTCTATACAGCTCGTATTTATGAACTGACCGAAACTTCTTTGGTACCTTTGTTTTCACCTTGGGACAAGAACGAGTGTGTTTTGGAGTGCCTTTGTTATCACTGTGCTATGAGAACAAATATTTTGGGGTTCAGTCAGACCCACACTGGGATTCAAAGATTTCTTTTCTAGTTTAGCATCTGACTGTCACCCACCTTTACAATACTTTACCTATACATTTGTTACAGACTATGGTCAGTATTTATGTACAGACCGTTACAATACTTTATATGTACCTTTGTTATCAGGTCATTACCTAGATGTTTGTCATTGCTGTGTCACATACGATACATGTACATGTCTTAACAAGTTGAGCTACAGTGTCATTGACACTTTTATTTCTTCATATGAAGATCTACCGGTAGCTTTGCATCTGGTAGCATTTAAATTGGTTACTGACTTTGGGCCTTTTTGTGTGCCTGATGTCTTGTTTCCATTTTTTTCATTGACGTAGGTTTACATTGACAACGTCCTCATATTTAGGTAATATTTTATATTCTATTAATGTAGGATACAGGAATTATTATTCCGGTAGTGTAGCTCAAAAAATGTGGATTTTGTCCACACTTAGGCTCTATCAGAATGCCTTTGGGCTCTTAAGGCTCCCTTTAGGAACTTAGGTGTTTTTCAAAAAAACATTTTTTCCAAAAAATATTTCGAATTTAATTTTGATAGCTATTATTCATGTATCTTAATTATTATTTATTTTGTTGTGGAGTTTGGAGAACTGATATCGACTTTAGTTGATGCACTCCTGCAGACTCTTGTCATTCTGTTGTTCACTGGTAGGACTGATGTTGGAGACGGGTGTCGCAGTACATTGTTGGCGGTGAGGTTCTGAGGCCAGGCCTCTCACCGCATTATAATTCATTTTGTCAGTTTCTATTTCAGAGGAACATGAACATGGTGATGATATTCTGACACCTATCCAAATGTGCTAACGTCGTTGCACTCCATTGAGCATATAGAGCTAGCTGCAGTGCTCAGGATTGCAAGAGTTAGGGCGTTTTGTTAAGGGTTTTAATCTCTTGCAAGCAGCTAGCTCAACTGGTGAAGCGATTACTTCGGCCGTGGGAGGCGTGACACCGGGTAGGTCCGTTGCAGTCAAAGGGAGTGTAGATGTGGGTAGAGCAAGCACTTAAATATAAATAAGCTCACCCAGTGACTACGGAAATGGGGAGGAAGTCAGCAAGTTTCTTGTACTCAGCAAGGTCTGATAGAGTGCATGTGGGAGAGGCCCCTCTCTAACCTGACAACATATGTAGCCAAATGTTGTTATGAAAAACTTAAACAAGCTGGAGCATATGTCTGCCCTCCGCTCGGGACGCTCTGTTTAGTCTGCAGCTGGGGTCGGCTTCAGTCACAGCTTCCTCCGCTATGTTTCACAAGCCGAAATGAAGTTTTCTGGTTGGAAACTTGCACAAGATGGAGCATACGTCCGCCCACCACTCAGGATGCTCCGTCTAGTCTGCAGCCAGGTTTGGATTCAGTCATGGCTTCCTCTGCTACGTTATTAAAGCACAATGACCACATCCTAGCTACCCGACTTCGGATGTCCAGCATGCTGCGCGAAGAAGGGACCACTTTTTGCCCGTGAAGTCGGAACATCCGGTAGCTAGGGAGACGGGGCCTCGATCATCAGTTTGTTCGGAGAAGAGATCCATCTCCGACACACCATCCCAGGAGCAGCAAGCGGCTAAGAAACAGAAACTGCAGTTCCTCAGGCCTCAATGGCAGACTTGCTCTCGCAGATTGTGCAGCTGATCGCAGCATCCCAGCAAGTGCAGGTACAGCCTCCCTTAGATTCAGAACCTGAGCTGTCGGATGGTGCTGGATCGGCCCAATCATCTGTTCACTCATATGCAATGGACCGAGATTCGCAACTGATTCTCTCGAATGGTGAAAGGGATAAGGAAGAGGATTACCCTTCCCTTTCGGAACAGCACATGGTTGCGATGAATTTCATCCATCAATACTACCCTGAATTTATTCTGATGAATCAGAATGCTGCAACAACAAGAGCGAAATCGCTGGCATCATTGGATGCAGACTTTGTATGGACAAAAGAAGAAGTTCTTTCTTTTTTGGTTCAGTCTAGACAGGTATTGCAGGCCTTCGGCCATGTAGACGATGCCGTATTCACCTCTCGAGTGCGAGAGAAAAGGCGGTTTCTCAACTACATCTTCCATAAACATGCCATTTCTTTGACCACGTTCATTTAAAACGGTTGGAGATGTTCAGAGAGCTCCTCTGCGTTTGGATAAGCATGCCGGGGATCTAGATGTATCCTTGCCTGCATCATTCACTATTCGCTCAGACACAATTAAAATGGCAATTTCATCAAGTAGAGCGAATTTGGATGCAGTGTCTTACCCAGATCACCTTACCAGAGCTATGGCGCAACATCTCAACGGGAAGGAATTTGAGGACGTTTGTACCCCTCTCAGAGTTCTTTCCAGGGCAATTTGTGTACCACATATAACTCCGCCCTAACAGTGGCTAATTTGGAGTTAATCAGACGTGACACTGCCCTTGTGTCGTCATCACTTATAGATGACAAGGTGAAAAGATCTCTCCGGGTCGCTCCAGTCTCCAGACATACTATTTTTGACGACAAGCTTTCGTTAGTCTATGAACAGGCTACTAAGAAAGCGTCAAGTGCTCTGCTATTGAAGTCGGCGTCTCAACAACCCGCTTCAGCAGACAAGAATAAAGGAGGACGTTCCAGATCTAAATGTCAAAAGGGAGCTGCTCACAACTGTGCAAGAAACCCTCTTACAATTACTCTGGAGGTTGTCAATATAGCGACTTGGGAAAGGGGCATAGGTCTGATTGGGACTATTGGTCAGATGCCCTTAGGCCGACGGGACGAGGTTCTTCGTGGGGAGGACGCAATTTCTCCTCCCGTAAGCCTTGCAGGTCATACAGGTGATGTTCAAGACCTCTATTGCTTTGCCAGTTGGCAGAAGGTTATCAAACTTCACGAGAAACTGAATAGCCGTCACAGAAGATCAGTGGGTGAGATGTGTAGTCTTGGACGGCCTACAGCTATCATTCCGAGCGGAACCCCCACTAACAAGATGTCTGCTTTGGACAAATCTTCCATCCTATCCTTTCAAAAGAGAGTCTCTCCTAGCGGCAGGGACCAACCTACAAGGCGAAGTAGGCGATATCTTCGCCCTTAACACCAGGTCTTCGCCCAATTTCTTTCTCTGGGCAAAGTTGAAATCGCCTTACAGTTTTGAAAAGTCGCTGAGAAAAGTTATTTCTGGCGATTTCATTGCTAACTTCGCTTGGAAAAAATAGAAAAAAATGAGTGTAGTGAAAGCAAATAATTGGGCAGGTTAAAGAATTACTAAATATATTGATTTTACTTCCCATAAAACCCCAAAATAATACCAACCACGGCACGATTTCGTCATGACAATTCAAGTTTTCACTAGAGTGAAGTGAGATGACAAGACAAAAAATGCTGAAGTTCTTTTTTAATGTTTCATTTCAAAAGTGATTTCCACCATCAAATTCCGCTATACAGAATATTTGTTTAAAAACAACATTTTGGGTAATGATAAAAATGTTTAATTTTTAGTTTGCACTTGTGAGTTTGAAGCATGTGATTTTTAAAAATTATTGTTGGGTGTGTTCCATTTGTGGCGGTCACAATAAGGGTCCCACTAAGTTACCAAAAGGTAGTAAGTTACAGAATTGAATGGTGTAAAAAGCAAACTGACAAATTCAATTATCTTCCTTGATAAGAGAACATTTGCCTGGAAGAAATGATTCTCTAAACTGAATTGAAATATTAGATTGGCAAAAATAATTCACTAAACTGAATTTAACCCCCCACTAATATTTTTAAACCGAATTGAACCCTTACCTAAACAGCTTTTTGTGAAATAATATTTGGTTAGCAAAAACAATTTGCTAAACTGAATGTAACCCTTTAGCTAACACAGCTTTTTGAGAAAACTTTGGTTGGCAAATATAATTTGCTAAAATGAATTCAACCCTTTACCTAACACAGTTTTTTGAGAATAATATTTGGTTGACAAAAAAATAATTTGCTAAACGGAATTTAACCCTTTACCTAAAGCAGTTTTTTGAGTAATAACATTTGGTTGGCAAAAGTAAATTTGATAAACTGAATTTAACTCTTTACCTAACACAGGTTCTTGAGAATATTTGGTTGTCAAAAGTGATTTGATAAACTGAATTTAACCCTTTACTTGACATAGGTTTTTTGAGAAATAATATTTTTTGCTCACTTCTCCCTATTTTCACCTCACTTCTCCTTAAAACCTTGGGAGGGAGAAGTGACTTCTCCCTAAATTTAGCCTGTAGGCTGGTCTCTGCCTTGCGGAGGTACAGGCTCTCTTATTAAAGGAAGCAATACAGGTCATCGAGAAGTAAGATTCTCAGGGTTTTTACAGTCACCTGTTCCTCGTACCGAAGCCAGACAACTCGTTCTGACCGGTAATAGACTAGAGCTGGATAGACAAGCTTATTGTGGCTCCAAAATTCTATATGGAGACCATTCGGTCGGTAAGAGCGAGCATTGGAGTGAACAACTATGCGGCTAGCATAGATCTATAGGATGCGTACTTTTATGTCCTGGTACATCTGGTATTCAGAAAGTACCTTCTGTTTGCTGTACAAGGGAAGGTTTTTCAGTTCAGAGCAAAGTGCTTTGGTCTGAACCTGTCTCCCTGGGCATTCACTCGTATAATGAACTCAGTAATGTCATACTTCCAAGCTCATTCCGGCTTACTTGGACGACATTCTGCAGAGATACGGCAACAGAATTATTCTTCAGAGTCTGCTTCTATTACTCCGACGTCTCGGTTTCATCATAAACGAGAAAAAGTCAGATCTACATGTAGCTCCGTCCAAGTCGTTCACTCACTTGGGGGTGAGCTTCGAGACTCACAACAATCTGGTTCATCTGCCGTTACCCAGTGCGAAATTAGTCAGTTGTTATGCTCGCTTTTGTCTACACTCAGATGCATTAACACAGGGAATTCATGCGACTGATGGGATTGTGCGGAGCGACTGCAGATCTTATTCCGATGGGCCGTCTATGCACGCCTCCCCTCCAGATAGGCTTTACTCAGAACTGGAGTGTGAAGATGCATTCACTCAAAACCAGTATTGTTTTAACGGACCTAGTAAAACAAAAGGTCCAGATTTGGGTAGATCTTCGGTGGTTAACTCAGGGAGTTCCGCTGCAATTGCCGGATCCGCCTTTCGCGATTATGACGGATGTGAGTCAGGCGGGTTGGGGCGTGACCCTAGGCCCCGCAGACTTGAAGTGTCAGGGTCTTTGGTACCCTCGGTTCCTAGAGAAACACATAAACATCAAAGAGATGATGGCAATATGGCTAGCTCTTCAACATTGGATTCACATTATAGCAAACGTCCATGTTCACATCTTTCTGTCCGTCATATACCGGGTCGTCTGAATGTACTAGCAGACTTGCTCTCTCAGAAAGGTCACCTGTTGCCATCGGACCGGACTCTCAACAAGCAAATATTCAGGCAGATTTGCTACCAGTGGGATCGTCCCATGATCGACACGGTGGAACAATCAGTTACTGACGTTCGTGTCGCCATGCCCAGATGACCGAGCGTATGCAGTCGATGCTCTGTTGATCTCATGGGACGGAATGATAGGATAGGCATATCCTCCAACTCCGTTGATTCAGCAGATTCTGTTTAGATCAAACAGTCTCATTGAGAAATCCTTATAGTACCACCTCTGTCGTCTCAGAAACCTTGGATCAGTCTTCTCAGGTGTCTGTTGTGGGACGTTCCCCGGAAGTTTCCTCCACGAGAGGACCTTCTTTAACAGGGGAAGTATTTGTTCTTCATGTCCTTCTCCATCCTTAGTGGCATTATGGAGTTAGTCAGACATGAGGGAGCCTTGCGGTTCCTATACTATTTGATGACTAACACAAGAACGATTCAAGTAATGCGGGTGAAGGGGGTTCAATATGATTTTGAATCCCCCCCTCCCCCACACCGCCAGTGTTTTAAGTTTTCTTCCCGTAAGCCTCGTAAGCATTTAAGTGCATACATGCATTTTGTGACTTCTCGATTGGCAGCTGGGTCGTGTTCTATGGGGACCTCATGGGCACATCCACTTTCTAGTTGGTTGGTTTCCTGTGGTTGTTCGTCTATATGTCAAATTCGAGCATATGATTCATCGTCAATAAATTGATATCCTTTTGGGAGGCTGTCCAGTCAGTTAACTGGTATTCAGATGATTGCATACAGGATTTCAGTGCTCAAGCGCATAATAATTGCATTATTAGGCAGATGCATTATTGTATGTTAAGGACCTTCGAAACAATGAATTATTTCGGGAGCGGTCTGTGGGTTTCTATTAATGGCAGAACCCAATCGAATACATCTTGTCTTACACTCTCGTATATTCACATGTTTCTAGAAACAAAGATATCGAATAGAACACATCTGGGAGTGTTATTTACTGGAATTTATTGTACACCTGAATGGGGTCACCTGTGGGTTATCTTGGAAGTGTGTTTACTCTCCAGAGATCGTCCATTGTGATTCTATTATACATGTGTATGTTATATATTATATCAGGAGTTTTCGACCTATCGACGCATGCCGACTCCAGTATACGTTACAAGCGATATTAATTACCGGAATCACCGCTATAGCCTTAGCTTCTGAAGTGGTGTTAAGCACCAATTTATTAATAATAATTAATATCTGGGTGTCTATTCGACGAATATTTATATTGTTATTTGGTACCGCTTTTACTGATTCCAGAGCGCTCCCTTCTTTCTTTTTGAAGAAGATTCCTTCAAAAAGGTGGGGGGGGGGGGGGGGGGGGGGGCTGGAGGGGGATTTTTCACCTCTCCTCCGGTTTGCTAAGTATGTAACTATAAGTGAAGCTGTTTTGTCTGTAGATTATATCCTGGATGCAGCTTGTGTTTTATTGTATATGGCGTATATGTTTGTGGGGGATATCCTCTGATTCTCAAATACGCTATCCTAATTTCTTGGGTTTAGTCTGGAATAGCCTTAAAAATTGGGAACTTGTTACATCCAGTAAGCATAGTCTTCATGCTAAGAATACAGAATTACTTGAATTTGGCTCCTTATTTATGATATGTCTTCTCTATTACTGTATAGAGAGACATACATGTAATTCCTTTTAAATTTAATTTCCTTCACCTTGGATTACAGGCTTGGAACTATGTTGGTCTACTAATTCTGAAGTCCAAGGCCCTCCGCCTTTTTACGATTCAGCTACGTCTGGGCCATTGGGTTATAGTATAAAAATATTATAAATTTAAAGTAATTTGTATATTTTTTATACTTACAATGGCCCAGACGAGTATGGCCCTCCCATGAGTGGGCACTCATACTACCCCGCTGAGTTATTATATAGTACTCTTTTCTACAAAGAATGATGTTGGTGCCAATTCCGGTCACTTCCTGACGGCTGCGCATGTGCGGAGAGTAAAAATATGGAGGACCAGATAGGACTTTTAATTTTCGGTTTTGCAAGCAAATTTTGGGGATTGGGGGGTTCCAAATTTGTGTTTGTCCCTTGATAACTTTGAGTTTGCACCAGCTAAGTCTGGGCCATTGGTAAGTATAAAGAATATACAAATTACTTTAAATTTATAAATTTTAGCTCAACTTGACAAAGTCAATATAAGGCATTGCCATCACACGTGCGGAAGTCTGTAGTCTGTTCACATTTTCCTTTAGCACAGGCTACACCCTGTAGTTCTTGTCTGATCGTCACGAAATTTCATATGCAGGTTTGGGGTCATGTCTAGATGAGAACGTCCCCTTTTGGTTACGATTCGTCAATCGGTATGGCTGCCCAAACCCAAACCCCGAAAACCATTAGCACAGTCTACAGGTCGTATTTATGAAGGGATTTCATTGTAACTTGGTAGGATGCCTCTGTATAATGCCTAGATGAGAATGTCCCATTATGGTCATGATCTGTCAACCGTGATGGCTGCCCAAGCCTGAAACCCCAAAACTTTTAGCACAGTCTGCAGGTCATATTTAATTTGGAGGGATTTCATTGTAACGTGGTAGGATGACTCCGGATGATGTCTAGATGAGAAATTCCTCATTTGGTTGCGATTTGTCAACCGTGACGACTGCCCAAGCCCAAAAACCGAAAACCTTGAGCACAGTCTACAGGTCATATTTATGAAGGAATTTCATTGTAACTTTGTAGAATCACTCCAGATGATGCCCAGATGACGTCCCCTTTTGGTCGCGATCATTCAGCCATGATGGCTTCCCGAGCCCAAAACCCGAAAAACTTTAGTACAGACTACAAGTCGTATTTGTGAAGGGATTTCATTGTAACTTGGTACGTTGACTTCATATAAGGTCTAGATGAGAATTTCCCCTTTTAGTAGTAATCGGTCAACCATCATGGCTACACAGGCCTGAAGCACGAAAACACAGTCTACAGGCTATATTTATGAAGGGATTTCAATGTAACTTGATAGGATGACTCGTTTTGGAATAATTTCACTGTAACTTGGTAACTTTCATTGACATATGTTAACTGTGAGGGCCACATACATTAACTGTGAGGTCATATTAACCCACCCCTCCGCCCTTTAGTACAGTGTGTACCTCATATTTTTATTAAAAGCTTAGCATACATGGAACAGAAATTAACATATTCCCAATTAGCACAATTCTTGTCTTATTTCATAATCCTTTCATAAACATTGAACATTATCCTTTTCATCAAACACAACACACAGACAAGTTAAGCTGCAGTGTCATTGACACTTTCATTTTGCAAGCCCTGATAGTGACTTATAGCACTCAACCAGTTATTGGTACGTGAATGATTTGATTCTGAAATCAAAGTGTCGAGATTGTGTAAATGTTCAGAAATATTAAAATCCCATTATCCATCAATATTGTATTTATTATTCTTTGTAAAAAATACATTGACTGCGATGAACATTATATCAAGCGATGGAAGCATTAAGCGGCTCATAAATGGAACCAGTGAAGTGCTTCAGTGGATAGAATTACAGGAAACTCAGGGGAAATCCAAACTATATTTATGCTACACAGCAATGTGGTAGCGCTATTGGTCAAGAACTTAGACAGAGCATGCCCAGATTTTCTCTTGACACTTTCCCATTCTCAATTTGCTGCATGCAGAAATATACAAACAAAACTGAAAAACAGTCAGCTTATTCAATAAAAATAAATGCATCACACATACAAATCAAGCTGTTTGACAACCTAAACTGAAAAATATTCTAAAGAAATTCACCTACATGTACATGCTTATTGGTCTTGAGTTCATGTCAAGTTGGGATGTGCCCTGTGAGAAATCTGAGTGTCTGTTGAAACACATGAATATGCAATATCATGCCTTTAGATTATCCCAATTTCACACTGTTTACAGATGTGCCCAAATTAGAGAAGGTGTGAAGACATCAAGAAAAATATATAAATTCTCTGTGCCTCTTCTACTTTTGAGAATAACTCCCATCATAATATGACCATAGAAACACAAAGGAAGGTATGACAGTTAAACAAGAGGATAAGGCTGTTATTTCTGGTTTTAATGTGCCTAAATTAGCAAAGCGGTGTGCCCAAAATAAAGGAATTTAAAGGCCTGGTAATATCCACCTGTAATTTAACTGAACAACTGATTACTTAATACTAGTGATTACTTAGTTGATCATTAAGTCGGTCTATTGCTTGTCTTGTTGACCATCAGTTAACTCTTGTGGAGTTCTGGCCACACATCCTGAAGTAAAAATGAACCATTGACCTTATGGTTTAAAGTTCAATAGTCAAACCACAGAGCCTCCATGTTTCCATCATACCCATGGTCCACTACCACCCTATTGTGTCCAAATCCCTGTGATTGGAACAATGTTTGAGATGACAGACAAAAAGCCTGTTGATGCCTGTCACAACAGGCGGCACCAAGAAAAAAAAATGCAGATCTGCTGCCAGTGGAAGTAGAAATTACAGTTTCTACTGGTATAAGGCCCCTCCCTACCTGTGTGCCTACCCCCCCCCCCCCCCCCCCGACCCCCCCCCCCCCCCCAAAAAAAAAAAAAAAAAAAATAGAGTAGGTTGGTAGATGATATTAAAAAAAAAATTCTAACCAATTTCTGGTGCAAATTTATGTTCATGAGAGGTTATATACCCTCATCTTCAAAATTTGCTCAAAAATTGAATGGGAAATAAATGAAAATAAAATAACACTGTTATGAAAGCTTAAAATTATGTGAAAAATCAATACCTGCAAGTGTTGAGCATTTTTTCAACTGAGACCTCAATAAAAAGTTTAGGGTCAGACACTGTAACAGAACCCAAAAATAGGGTAGGTAGGGAAATGGGGAAAACACTTATTAGTGTTACTCTTTTGACCAAATTTGAGGTTCTACTGAAGTCAAGTTCTTCCAATAGGACTTTGAATTCAAACGGCTTCTGGTGGATTCTCAAATTCTATCAAATTCCATTCAGTTTCTGCCACATGTGCCATACATGTTCATGCATATGTTGCCGGAGAACTCTGTGACTCAGTGAGAAATATGTAGAAACTTGAATATGGTAGAGTCTTATATTCTACTGGTAGAAAATGTAATTGACATTTGTGCTGATACATGTAGAGCCTGGCATTCTAGTCTCTGCTGGTAGAATTTCAGATTCTACTAGTTCAAACTACATTTCCACTTTCTACCTGTAGAATCTGTGATACGAATTCATGATAAATCTTTAACCCCTTGCACACTGCCACCAAAATTTCAAGTAATAAATTTTTCCCATTATGCAAGTAGGAATTTAACCAATTAAGTCTTGTTTGACAGAGCTCAAAGAGTTCTGTAAAAGAAGATTTGATTGGTTAAATTCCTAGTTGCACAGCTTGAACATCTTGAAATTTTAATATTTTGCAGTGGTAGGAATCTGATGCAGGCAATTCTTTTTTCCGACAGCTCCCTTCACAAAGGGTAAAACAGAAGTGTCATTAAGAGTGCTTTTGATCTTGAACCCTCACAAAAGAAAATTTACTCTTTCTACTCATTGTGGTGAGTTGGGCTGTTAATCATTCTTGCTGGGCCCTCAATAAACTGCAGTGTCCTTCGTATTCATGTTAGTACAGGGATGCAACCCCAAAACTTTTATGCCAAAACAATTTGGATAACCCTCCAAATTTAGACAACCATTCACATTTATATTCGCTTTTTTGTTAATGTGTAATATATAGAGCTGCCACGGTTTGCCAGATATCCAGTTTGCATCCGGTAAGTGGTTACAAAGAAACTCAACCGGTTAGAAAAGCCATCAACTGGATAACTATACTCCCAATATTGCGTCGGATAATATGAGGTATTGATTACTACTGAAATCGAGAACAACCTGCATTGAACTAAGAAATTCATCTCCATACCAGCATACATACGGCCCATGATACGCGGTATATTTTGTTGACAGTACTCAGAGAAAACCAATGCACTGTAGACACAATGTCATCAAACATTAGCTTTGTACCTGTCCTGCATCATGGAATACTGTTTTTTTCGATCAGCATCAAAGAGTTATGAAACCTCTGACATTGTCAGCCTGCCTGTGCATTTTGGAGAACATGTGCATTGTTTTGTCGGAAAGGATCAAAGGAACCACAAAATTCATGTCGCTCGCAACACTCGACAGTGACCCAGACTCACTGCGAATTATCACAAAACACATCAGTCTGCTGTGACCATCATTGCATCTACAAAATTCAAAGCATGCACATTATTCCCTATATTCTACATTGTATTTATTTTGGCATGTGATATCATTTAGCTAATACCTATAGTACTGCTTGTGTAGAAACGGATTACAGCGATTCGCTTTGTTTGCCACCTACACTGTTGCATCGTGTGCGTTTTGTTTGTCGGCACGTTCTTTGAAATTGTAAAGTTATATGTTGAATTTCTTTGAGGAGCTAACACAGAACGCCCTAACAATTTAGAAGAGCGAGAAATGGTTATCCCAATTTTTTTTTAGAAAACCACTAGACGAACGTAACAGAGGTTCGTCCAATTTGTGCATCCCTGTATTAATTGTTTTATCTATAATAATATTATTTCAGTTTTGCATACAGTAGTATCTCTTTTCACAAGGAAAGTCATTTGAATTTTTACAAAACCTACCCTAGTATTGGTCGATTGAGCAAGAAGTTCTGTCTTGATTCCAGGCAGAATGGGTTGTAGTGTTCAACCTATTGCCAAAAATGGTTGCTGGCCGATTACCAGTTATTTGAGCTCACAATCGGCCGATTCTGATGCCGATTCCGATTGTAATACCGTGCACTACTAGACAAGTTGAGGCTCGAAAGAACTACATTAAACCGAACATTTTTCGTAGTGTTAAACTTCGTTGACTGGGGTCGCAGTAAAATTATCAGTTGCGCACACATGGGCGGTAAACGTGGCTCTCAGAGCCACGTTTAATGCCCATGTGCGTGCGACTGGTAATTTTACTGCGACATGAGTCAATGGGGTGCAACCTTCACTTTCCAGTATGAACTGGCAATTGCCGCAAGTACACTTAATTGTAAACTTTACATGGCGTTTAACTTGTATGCCCCATAAAGGGGCATCTAGAGAGATTAAGAATGCACATTGTGGTTGTTTCTCAACTTGATTGAATGGTATCATTGACATCATTCTACATTAACATTGAACAATTGCAGAAGATAACGAAATGCGGTTAATGAATCATCATAAAATTCTTTGCAACTGTTACAATCGGTCTAACCGATGTTCCAGGAGCCGTTGCCGTTGTCATCCGATTGTCCACAATCGGCCGATTGTGGTGGCCAGATCCGATCATCGGTTGAACACTAATGGGTTGTTCAATCCGACCATACTGGAAGAGTGGGATTTTTAAAAAAACAAAAGCAGGTTCAACAACAGTTTATTGGCATTGATTGGCTTGAATGCCTTTCATGGAGAATACGCACCATTTACTTGTCATTTAAATGATGTTTGTAAAGCAAAATAATGAAAACTGGTTTAGGAGAGCAATTTGCTCGCCTAAATAGGTCCCGGGAGAGTGATATTTTTATACTAGAACCAATGGCCCAGACTTAGCTGGTGCAAACTCGATAAAATCAAGGGCCAAACACAAATTTTGACCCCGCCCGCCCCCCCCCCCCCCCCCCCCCAATCCCCAAAATTTGCATAGAATTCCGAAAATTAAAAGTCCTATCTGGCACTCCATACGTTTAGTACTGTGCATTCGCAGTACCCAGGAAGAGAACAGAATTTTTAATTTTCGGTATTGTATGCAAATTTGGGGGATTGGGGGGTTGAAAATTTGTGTTTGGCCCTTGATTTTATCGAGTTTGCACCAGCTAAGTCTGGGCTGTTGGTAAGTATAAAAAATATACAAATTACTTTAAATTTATCATTTTTTGCCACCCAGGCTTTTTAAAAAAATCAAGCGTGATTTCAGTACTAGTTTGCTGAGAGTTAAAAGAATTAAAGATGCAGTAGTGTGTTCACAAAAGCGGAGAGAGAATTTTGACTGGGTTGTAACTGTGATGCAATCCGATGAAAATTCTCTATCTGTTTTGTTTCCCTAAACCCTTTAAGAATATTGTCTCCCTTTACGTAACATGAAAAGCAGATGACACTTGCAAACAAAATTCTTGAATAACTATATTTTTATACTGTACCAATGACCCAGACTTAGCTGATGCTAACTCTCAAATTCTAGGGCCAAACACAAATTTCAGCCCCCCCCCCCCCCCCCCCCCCCCCACCATCCTCAAAATTTGTATCAAAATCCAAAAGATAGATGTCCTATGTGGTCCTCCATACTTTTGTCCACTGCGCATGCTCAGTGTCCAGGAAGTACCGAAATTGGAGCCAAATCCTCATTCTCTGTTTGGCTCTTCAATCAGTAACATCTCTCTGATATCTGTGCTTATAATCACAGTTAAAATGATGCCAGACACAAAATCATGAAAGAAGTGGTTGATCTAAGGATGAAATAAGAGGATGAGAGGAAGAAATAGTGGAAGGATGTGTTTTCAGGGCTGTAACTTATAATTTTTATGCAAAATTATTTCATGTTCCCTAATTTCGGGACATAGGCCTGATGTTTACATTCTTGTTATGAAATTTCCACAGTTTGTTCAGAGTTTCCTCTCTCCCTTTCCTTTATACCCCCCTTGCTATTCTCCCATGCTTTTGAAATAATTTTTGTAATTTTTTTACTGAAATTTCTTGGGAGTTTTGGCTTGGTAACAGAATGTTTATTCTGTTTTTAGTCCCCTACGGGAACCGTTAAGGGAACTATAGGATTGCACTCCGTCCGTCTGTCTGTCCATCCGTCCATCTGTCTGTCCGTCCGTCCGTCTGTCTGTCTGTCCATCTGTCTGTCTGTTTTTTTATGTTACCACCTCTCCCTCCAACATGCTTTAAGCTACACCTTTTATATTTGGTACATGGATAAATGGTTCTGAGGGGACGATGCACGCTCAAAATTTTTTTTTCAAAATCCAAGATGGCGGAATGGCGGCCATTTTTGTTGGGTTTTTTAAGCTTTTTTTTCTCTATTTTCATGTCACCACCCCTCCCACCAACATGGTTCAAGCTGCACTTTGCATATTTGGCACATGGATAGAGGGTTGGGAGGGGATGATGCACGTTCAAAATTTTTTCTTCAAAATCCAAGATGGCGGCATGGCGGTCATTTTTGTTGTGGTTTTTAAGCTTTTTTCTCTATTTTATGTTACCACCCCTCACTCCAACATGGTTCAAGCTACACTTTTTACATCTGGCACATGGATAGAGGGTTGTAATGTGATGTTGCACGTTCAATATTTTTTTCTCCAAAATTCAAGATGGCGCCATGGCAACCATTTCTGTTGTGTTTTTTAAGCTTTTTTCTCTATTTTATGTTACCACTGCTCCCTCCAACATGGTTCAAGCTGCACTTTTCATATATGGTACATGGATAAAGGGGTTGTGAGGGGATTATGCACGCTCAATATTTCTTTTTCAAAATCTAACATCTGTCTGTCTGTCTGTCTGTCTGTCTGTTTTTATGTTACCACCTCTCCCTCTAATATGCTTCAAGCTACACCTTTCATATTTGGTACATGGATAAATGGTTCTGAGGGGATGATGCAGAATAGCGGCCATTTTTGTTGTGTTTTTTAGCTCAACTTGACAAAGTCAAGCTGAGCTATTGCCATCACTTCTCGTCCGTCGGCGTACGTACGTACGTACGTACGTTAGTATGTTAGTACGTTAGTACGTACGTCCACAATTTCCTTTGGCACACCTCACAGGTCGCATTTATGATCAGATTACTTTGAAACTTGGTATGCTTGTTTGGGGTGACCTCTAGATGGGAGCTATCTATTTTCTTCATTTTCTGTCAAAAAATGTTGCCGCGGCCAACGTTCTTAGAACTTAGTTTAGTCAAACCACAATATTTCCCTTTGGCACACCCAACAGGGCACATTTATGATTTGATTGCTTTGAAACCTGGTATGCTTATTTAGGGTGACCTCTAGATGGGAGCTATCGATTTTCTTCAATTTCCGGCAAAAAATGTTGCCACGGCCAACGTTCGAAGAACTCAGTTTAGTCAGACCTCAATATTTCCCTTTGGCAAACCCTACAGGGCACATTTATGATCAGATTGCTTTGAAACTTGGTATGGTTGTTTGGGGAGACCTCTAGATGGGAGCTATCAATTTTCTTCAATTTCTGTCAAAAAATGTTGCCGCGGCCGACGTTCTTAGAACTTAGTTTAGTCAGAAGACTCAATATTTCCCTTTGGCACACCCTACAGGGTACATTTATGATTGGATTGCTTTGAAACCTGGCATGCTTGTTTGGGGTGACCTCTAGATGGGAGCTAACGATTTTCTTCAATTTCCGTCAAAAAATGTTGCCGCGGCCAACGTTCTTAGAACTTAGTTTAGTCAAACCACAAATATTTCCCTTTGGCACACCTTACAGGGCACATTTAAGATTTGATTGCTTTGAAACCTGGTATGCTTATTTAGGGTGACCTCTAGGTGGGAGCTATCGATTTTCTTCAATTTCCGGCAAAAAATGTTGCCACGGCCAACGTTCGTAGAACTCAGTTTAGTCAGACCTCAATATTTCCCTTTGGCACACCCTACAGGGCCCATTTATGATCAGATTGCTTTGAAACCTGGTATGCTTATTTGGAGAGACCTCTAGATGGGAGCTATCGATTTTCTTCAATTTGTGTCAAAAAATATTGCTGCGGCCAACGTTCTTAGAACTTAGTTTAGTCAGAAGACTCAATATTTCCCTTTGGCACACCCTACAGGGTACATTTATGATCAGATTGCTTTGAAACCTGGCATGCTTGTTTGGGGTGACCTCTAGATGGGAGCTATCGATTTTCTTCAATTTCCATAAAAAAATGTTGCCGCAGCCAACATTCTTTGAACTTAGTTTAGTCAGACCACAATATTTCCCTTTGGCTCACCCTACAGGGCACATTTATGATTAGATTGCTTTGAAACCTGGTATGCTTATTTACGGTGACCTCTAGATGGGATCTATCGATTTTCTTCCATTTCCGTCAAAAAATGTTGCCACGGACAACATTCTTAGAATTTAGTCTAGTCAGACCACAATATTTCCCTTTTGTACACCCTACAGGGCACATTTATGATCGGATTGCTTTGAAACCTAGCATGCTTATTTGGGGAGGCCTCTTGATGGGAGCTATCGATTTTCTTCGGTTTCTGTCAAAAAATGTTGCCACTGGCAAAAAAAATGACATTGGTACCAATGATCTTCAATTTTGCCATTTCATTTATAACTTACCAAGTTCAAGTTTGTCAAGTTGAGCTACAGTGTCATTGACACTTTCATTAAGCTTTTTTCTCTATTTTATGTTACCACCCCTCCCTCCAACATGGTTCAAGCTACGCCTTTCATATATGGTACATGGATAAAGGGTTGTGAGGGGATTATGCACACTCAGTATTTTTTTTTTCAAAATCCAAGGTGCTTATATACTCTAGTGTCTTCTGTGACAAAAACACCTTATGTCACAAAAGCTCCGTAGGGGACTAATACCACCTCGGTGGTCAAACACTTGTTCCCCATGGTTACGTCCTCACCCTAGGGTGGTTAGGCATTTCGGTCATGCCTCTACCATCCGATGTACTGCAGTTTCTTCTCAGGAAGCCTCTGTTTTACATCGGATAGTGTTAAAATTGGTTACTGATTTTGGGCCATATTTTCAGTGCCTGGGGTTTTGTTTCCAGTTTTTATTCACTTTTGTTTATGTTGACAACAGTTACTTCTGACCGTGATTCCTTGTCTTCTATTAGTTCTACTCATAGCCAGATACATTAATATTGTCCATAAGTGTAACATTAATTTTTAAACATGTTTTAAAAATTTTTGTCCACACTTAGGCTTTTTTGGGGATCCATTTGTGCTCATCATTCCCATTGGGAACTTGGGCTCATCTTGAAATTTTTTCGAAAAAATTTTTTTCTTTCGAATTAATTTTCGAAATGTTTGTAATCGATTATTATTATTATGTATCTTTGTTTTCAAGGGTTGGTGCGAGTACGATGACTGTTTAATATTTTTTCGTAATGAAAGAATATTGTTCAATTGTAAATCGAGGAAGTCTTCCTCTGATTCTCATGTTCATAGTATTTGCTGTAGTCTGTGTACTCGCACTAATTCTTGCTCAGTGTGTGCCAATTCAGATGACAAACGTTGGAGACGTGTGTCACGTTATATTGTTAGTGGTGAGAGGTCCATGCCGGTCCTCTCTCCTCAGGGTCACTCTAGTTTTTTCAGTCTCTTTTTCAGAGGAACAAGAACAGGGTGATGTTTCCGTGATGTCTTCAAAAGTGTATTTCCGTCGTCACAATAATGAGCTAATGGCAAAGTGCTCAAAGAAATGCCCAAGAGGTCCCACATAGGATCGACAGTCACTTGTCGCCCGCTAGCTCCCCCAGTGAAGCAATCATTCACGAAATGGTTGTGATGCCGGGTTCGTCCGTTGCGGTCCAGGAGAGGAGAAGGGGTGTTGGAGGAAGCCAGTCAGTCCGGTAGCTAGCTCGTCCAGGTCTACCAGGACCGCGAGCGAGATAGGCCCCCTCTCTCTTACAACAACATCTGGGCCCAGATGTTGTTGTATGTAACGTTTGTTAGTCGGAGCATATGTCTACTCTTCCTGCCCGGGACGCTGCGTCACATAGACAGTCCGACACAGCTTGTCTATTGGCTTCCTCATCCTCACATCAGCACACACGACTGCACCTTGGCTATGTGACCGCAGATATCCAGCCTGCTTCACTGACCAGGGAGTCCATGTTGACCAGGTCATGCCATTCGCTAGCCGAGGACACGAGGCATTTCCAGTCGGGATGTTTGCATATGAGAAGTATGCAGTAATTAACATCCCAGGAGCTTCCAGTGGCTAAATTACGTAAGACTGCGACTCCACAGGCCTCCGTGACGGACTTGCTATCACAGATAGCTAAATTCATAGCAGCATCCCAGCAACCATCAGAAACTTTTTCAGTAAAGAAACTATATGAGGAAGCTGGGTCGGTTCGCTCCCCTGCAGAGTCAGAAAGGGACGACTGAGATTCTTATATGGTCCAGGTGGATGGTAAAAGGGAATCAGCGCAGAAGTTGTTTCTCCGGACCAAAATGCAGTGTTATCTGATAAGAAACTGAAAGCGTCACTGGACACAGATTTATTCGGCCGGAATAGGGACATTGAGCCTGACTTTCCAACCCAGTCCAGAAATGTCACGGACATTTGTACTTCTTAATGATGCTATATTCAAGCGAGCCTTTAAGACTGGCAAATCAGGCTTCTTATCGTCTCATGCTCTACAGCTGCCTTTCATCATTCATAGAAATAGATTTGAAATGGCAGGACAGGGCGTGCCAAGAGTTCCTCTGCGTTTAGACGACCAGACAGATGACTTGGAATTGTCATTGCCGGCGTCTAAGTCGATTTATCCAGTACGCTGGTGACAACTATCTTGTCTAACAGCAAAATCAGTTTAGACGCATTATCTTACGCAGATCAGCTTACCAGAGCGTTATCATTACGTCTCGAAGGAAAGAATTACAGGTTGTTCAAAACTTCCTTGAGAGTTCTTTCGAGGGCCATAGCATTCTCTACGTATAACTCTGCCCTTTCAGTGGCAATATGGAGTTAGACGTGATGCTGCCCTGGCTGCATCCACAAGAGTGGATAGTAAGTTGAAAAACTCTCTTCCAGTCGCTCCGGTTTCAGGAGAGCTTCTCTTCGACGGTAAGCTTTCTACTATCTATAATCAGATTAGTAAGAAAGCTTTGGATTCTCTGCTTTTAAATCCGCTTTGAGAAAATCGGACTCAGCAGGGAGGAGTAAGGCAGGCACTTCGGGGTCGAATACGTCCAAAGGAAGTTCCTATAGAGGATCTAAGAAAGCCTCTATGTCTTACTCTGGAGACCGTCTGAATAGCGACTCAGATAGGGGTCGTAATGCTGGCCGAGATAACCGGTCAGATGCCCCTAGGTTGACTGGGCGAGGTGCGGGTTGTGGTTTCTCCTCCCACAACCCTCGCAGGGCCAGGACGTGATGGTCTAAACCTCTATTGCGTTCCAGTGGGTGGAAGGCTGTCGAGATTCTGAACCAATTGGTTGTCAATTACGGACATGGGTGCAAGGGTTATTTCTTATCAACCTACCTTAATTGTTTACTACAGGCTTGCACTACAGTGGAAGAACCTAACTCGGATAAAATACTCTCTATTTTAATCTTTCCCAAGATTTGGGAATGAAAAGTGGTGTAAAAACACCACGAACAAATAAGCCAAAACTGGGTCGAGCTCCATCGGCGCACACCCAGTATGGGACGCTCTTCCATAGTACAAATCCACGACTTCCGTAAAACAGTGCGCAATGCGTCAATTCGTCATTCTTTTGATTATCCGCACATGTGGTGGATGTGTGCCATCTTTGCTGCAGTAACTGATATTTTAACTCATCGATAATGGTTTTCCTGTGACTGGATTTATGGATCTGAAGATCGTATAATAACAGGACTGTGTTTTATATATTCTCATTTATATTTTCAACCACATTCTCATTGTATATTATTTACTATTCCGTTTTCGCGAATGTTTTGTTTTCGAAATCACGCAATTTGACAATGAATTTTTTCGGTTGATGAATTAATTTTTGGAGTTAGGTGTCAATCTGGGACTGTCTGGACAGAATTTCTTCACTCTGTTGAGGGCTGAATTTCTGTTTTTTCGGTCCCTGTCGACCGTCTGGGTTCTGTCATGTACCCACCGTTTTTTTTTCTGCCACCTTCTCTCGTAGTTGAGGGTGTTCTTCTACTTTCTGTTTCTGTTGAGTTCACCTTTTTCTTCTACTGCTCTCACCTCTGTTATTTCCAGTTCGGTTCCTTTAGGGCAATTACTTTTGCCCTCTCCTTGGTGCGTTCTCGTGGCCGTTTCTTCCGCACACGCGAGTGGTGTGGAACACTGTCGTTTCGGGAGCCTCCCGACTTGACCACGTCTGGTGTGAGTTTACACCGTCCGTGGGGGATGTGCAGCTCCTCCCGCTCCTGCAGGAGGTGAGGAATGCTATCGTTTCGGGGTTGCCCGATTCGACCACGTCTGGTGAGAATTGCTCCCCCTCTGTGGGGGATGTGCAGCTCCTCCCACACCAGCGGGGGGGTGGGGGGGGGGGAACGCTGACGTTTTGGGGCTTCACGACTCGACCATGTCTGGTGAGAGTTATTCCCCTTGCGTGGGGAGTGTCCAGTTTTTTGCCGTGGTGGATACTGCGGAGCTGTTGGATTTCTGGTGAAGAGATGCCTGGTTCCGGGACTATGCGCCCTCTCCAGTCGACATCTGAGGCTGTCACAAGGGTTGTGACTCCTCCTTTGGAGGCTGAGCTTGGTGGCTCTTTCCTCTTTTCCGCCAGTTCCAACAGCTCCCGTCGTATCTGCTGCTACTGCTGTTCCGTCTACGTCATTGGGCACCGTTTTTAGCCGGCCTCGGCTTATCCCTGCCAGGATCTGTAGGGATGTCTGTAGTGTGGTTGTGTGGTTTCGGCCTCAGCCTTCCCCGACTTCCACACGGCGAAGTCGGATGGGGCTGCCGACTGAACCCCCTACTGTGTCCTCTCAGCCATTGAGCACAGTAGTTTTATACCTGCAGTGGTCTGCTGCGGTGTATGTTTGTGTAGACGTGGGGGTATTGGAAGTGGCTGCCGGCCGAACCCTCTACTGTGGTCTCTGTGCCGTCGAGCACCACAGTTGTCATTGGATTCGAATGTTCTTAGTGGGACACTATGAACTCCGTGGCGTTTCTGTCCACTCATTCTGGCCACACGACCAGTTTTGGGGGACCAACGTCTTTTGTGCACCATGGACCTTCTGCCCTGCAGAGGTCCGCGGTGACTCTCATGTGTTCCTGCTATGTTGATCCTCGGGGTGTGTCACACCCCTATACACGACTGTCTTCAGACGTTTCGGCTGCCGCCCCTCGTCCCACATCGGGTGTTTTGGAGGATCGTGACCCTTTGCTGGTTAAGAGGGTCAGAGGTGGAGCCACTTTGCTGGTTCGTTCCCCTGTCGAACCGGCTGGTACGGGCAGTGATCTTAGGGAGGCCCTCTCCTTACTCACTCAGGTTCTGTCAAAGAGCCTTCCTGTTGCTTCCAGCGAGGCAGCGAGTGGTTTCCAGGTGCCCCCTATGGCGCCGCCTCCCGGGATTGGAAACAGGCTGCTTTCTGATCCCCCTGGTGTTCCGACACCATGGGAGGCGTCTGCTGGTTTGCCCACAATGGGCTATGTGTCTTTCGACTCAAGGGAAGAGTCAGACATGCTTGATGTCGAGAGCCAGCAGTCTTCGGACTTGGGGGCAGCTCTTGGTTTCATGTTTGGGTTCCTTCCGGATCTCAAACCATCTAACCAGTCGACAGTGTCAGCCAGGCCACGATCATCGATCACGCGCCAACAGCCTATGGAGCAACCCACTTCTGGACGTCTTCGACCGTGCCAGTCGGTACAGTTGGTTGAAGCATTTTCAGCCTTGGACTCTAAGCTAAGTTCCAAGGCTATGAAAGCTCCGTTCTTCACCAGGGTTGACACCTTTTTGCCTCCGGCACGTTATCGTTCCTACGCCACTCTGTCGGTCTACCAGACTTTGACGGTTTTGGATCAGGACTCCCAATTCCCTCGGGCTTTCCTAGTCCAAGTCTGCCGTCATTCCGATGACGACTCTGGTGTCCACATTGGGCTTATCTCGAGAGATGCTTGGTATGCTTTCTCTCTCCGATGACGTCATCTCAGCTGTAGCTGCTTATCTGCCCCCAGATAGGTTCGACGAGGTACAGGCTCCTTTGTGTCTGCTGTCCAAGGCACTCATGCATCTTACTCACACGCATGCCTGTAACACGGCTAATCTGGAATTAGTTCGAAAGGACTCTGTGCTGGACACAGGCCGATCCCTTCCTGAGGAGCAGTGCACTACTCTTCGATCTGCTTCTTTGGCAGTTCCGCAACTTTTCCATGGTTCTGTGTTGATGGTCCGGGATGACATCCTACATTATTCCAACGATCAGCTGCTGTTTCTTCAGCTTGATCAGCCTTCTAGGGTAGGCACGGGCTGTTCCAAGCCTAACAAGTACCCTCTGCTTCCTCTGCGAAGCAAAGGGGCTAATCCTTCTGCCTCCGCTTCTACTTCTTACTCAAGGGGTAAGGGTAAGGGTCGGCAGTCTTGAGGGAAGTCCCAGGATTCTTCATTCAGTAGAGGAGGTGTTTTCTCCTCTCGCGAGCCTCGTCGGGGTTCAAAATGAAGATCCTCTCCTCGACTCGTCCCAGGTTGGAGGAAGAATAGCAGAGTTCGCAGACCGTTGGGCCACCATCACATCCGATCCTTGGGTGTTACATGTTGTGTGGTCCGGGTTGCCGGAAAAACCTCCATTAACTCGAAGTCCACGCTGGTCTCAGCTTCCGTTAAACGTTCGGAAGAGAGATTTGCTTCTATCAGAAGTCCAATCTCTTCTGGACAAGAACGCTATAGACATCGTAGAAAACCAAGAATCTCCAGTTTTCTACAGTCACCTGTTCCTGGTTCCAAGACCAGACGGCTCGTTTCGTCCAGTTGTAGATCTGAGCTGGATAAACAAGCTGATTGTGGCTCCAAAATTTTATATGGAGACCATCCGATCGGTCAGAGCGAGCATTCGAGTGAACGATTATGCTGCGAGCATAGATCTCAAGGATGTGTACTTTCACGTCATGGTACATCTGGCGTTTAGCAAGTACCTTCCCTTCGCTGTCCCAGGAATTGTTTTCAGTTCCAAGCAATGATGCTCTGGTCTGAATCTAGCACCCTGGGCATTCACTCGAATAATGATCTTGGTAATGACTCATTTCCGAGCTCATTCGTCTGTGGTAACGTCGGCCTACTTGGACGACATTCTTCAGAGTTACGGCAGCAAGGTAACGCTTCAGAACGATATTCAGAGTATGCTTGAATTGCTCCGACGTCTCGGTTTCAAAGTAAACGAAAAGAAGTCGGATCTAGTGCTGTCCAAGTCATTCACCCATGTGGGAATGAGCATAGAGATGCACAACAATCTCATTCATCTGCCGTTAACCAGAGCGATATTAGTCAGTTGTTATGCTCGCTTTTGTCTTCACTCAGATGTAGTAACAGCGAGAGAATTCATTAGACTGACAGGTTTGTGCGGAGCCGTTGTGGATTTTATTCCAATGGGGCGGCTACGCACTCGTCCACTCCTGATATTTTCACTCAGAATTGGAGTGTGAAGACTCATTCACTCGAAAAGAAAATCGTCTTGTCGATTCATGTGAAACATGAGATTCAGACTTGGGCAGATATTCAGTGGTTAACTCAGGGAATACCACTGCAATTGCCGGATCCGATTTTTATGATATTGGTGGATGCGAGTCAAACAGTTGGGGCACAACTTTGAGCCCATCAGTTTCGAGGTGCCAGGGTCTTTGGGATCTGCAGTTCCGAAAACAAGCACATAAACATCAAAAGATGATGTCATTTGGCTTGCGCTGCGTCAGTGGATGAACATCATTCAGAATTCGCATGTTCAATTTCTGTCCGACAATTCGACAGTAGTAGCATATATTCGGAACCAGGGAGGCACTTATTCCATTCCGTTGTTCAATCTAACGGAAAGAATCCTTCTGTTTGTCCTGGAGCATCAAGTTCTTCTATCAGTCCGTCATATTCTGGGTCGTCTGAACGTTCTAGCGGACTCCCTTTCTCGGAAAGGTCGTATGTTGCCGTCAGAATGGACTCTCAACAAATGAGTATTCAATCAGATTTGCTACCTATGGGATTGTCCTATGATAGACTTATTTGCGACGCATCTCAACAATCAGTTGCAGACGTATGTGTCGTCATGCCCAGATCCTCGAGCATTTGCAGTAGATGCCCTCTTGATCTCTTGGGACAGAATGATAGGATATGCGTATCCTCCAGCTCCGTTGATTCAGCTGATATTGCTAAAATCAAGCAATCTCACTGCAAGATCCTATTGGTAGCATCACTGTCACCCCAGAGACCATGGATAAATCTACTCAGGTGTCAGTTGTGGGACATTCCGCAGAAGCTTCCTCCACAGGAGGACCTTCTTTCGCAGGGGAAATCGCGCACACTGCATCACAACCCGCTAGGTCTCAACCTTCACATATTTCCATTGTGTGGTCCTTCTTGCAGGGCAAGCATTTTACAGGACGAGCAGTGGACGCAATTTCTAACTGTAGGAGGACCTCCTCTTAGCTAAATTATGCTGCTAAGTGGAAGGTTTTCTCTCGATGGTGTAGGGATCATTCTGTTGTTTTTATTATCCCTCCATTCCAGATATTGCTAATTTTTTGGTCCACTTGTTTGACGAGATCAAACTGCAGCCAGATTACTATTCTGCTAGAAGAGTTAGTGAGCTTCATGCACTATCTGTTGATGATTCTCACTATCGTAGTTTTGGTAATTCTATTACATTGACTACTAATGTTGGATTTTTGGCTAACAATCAGGCTCCTAATAAGTACCCTGAACCTATTGTTCAGGCTCTTCCGTCTCCAGACGGTCATAGGCCTTTGCTTTGTCCTGTCAGAGCTATGCGTATTTACAACGTAGATCTGAGTTTATCAGAAAGGAATGTAAGCATTTCTTTCTGTCTTTGCTGCCCAATAGAAAGGGCATTACAGTCCATTCTATTGCAAGGTGGATTCAATTAACTATCCGTACTGCTTATGATAAATTATCTTCATCTCAGCAGTCTGTGCTTAAGATTTAGGCGCATGAAGTAATAGTGCTGTCTACATCTTGGGTGTTGCTATTACCGATTTGATGAAGGATGCATATTGGTCTCAGCCTTCCACGTTCATGAATTTTTATCTTAGAAATATTGAGTCCATTTCTGGCGACCTGCGTTGTTATGGTCCATTATCTGTTGCCCAGAATGCCGTCCACTAAACAGTTGCAACTATAGTTATGCAGGGTTTCTGTTCCGGTAGTGACTCTGTCCTGCTGCCCTCTTCTTTCTGGGGTATTTGACCCAGAGCAAGGAGAAGGGGGGTGGGGGGCGATGGTGTTCCCTCATATCACCTGCTTTATAGTGAAAAGCAAGGGAATACCTCCTCTGGAGTCAGTAATTCTGAGTCGGTGCCGGGATGGTTTTATAGTGTAAAGCTAATGTCTATCTCATTTATGTAATATTTGTAAAGTGTAGCTCGGTGTGAAGCATTTGTATATACGAGTTCTAACGTAAATCCTCGGACACTTTTAAAAGAGTATAAAAAATCTCATTCTCTGGACTATCTTTATTTATTGGCTTTCCTTTAAAATGATTAGTATAGTGGGTTATACTGGATGTTAATAGAGATCATTGATGTTATTGTGCTCAATTATGGAATGGTATTGTGTCTTTCTTCTTTGGTATAAACAAGAAAGATACATGTAAAGCCTGTTCTCCTCTTCTCCTGGGGGGGATAATTCTGTTTACATGTATTTGAGTCTATTAGATTTTCCTTTATGTCCATGGCCCTCCAGCCTTTTTTCTATTCAGCTAAGTCTGGGTCATTGGTACAGTATAAAAATGTTAAAAAATTTATAGTAATTTATATATTTTTTATACTTACATGCACCAATGACCCAGATGGGGATGGCCCTCCTATGAGTTGGGAACTCATACCTCCCCACTGATTACATAACGCTTACCAGGCACTAGTTGTAAGAATGAGGATTTGGCTCCAATTTCGGTACTTCCTGGACACTGCACATGTGCAGTGGACAAAAGTATGGAGGACCACATAGGACATCTATTTTTTTGGATTTTGATGCAAATTTGGGGGATTGGGGGGGTGGGGGGAGTGCAAAATTTGTGTTTGGCCCTAGAATTTAAGAGTTAGCACCAGCTAAGTCTGGGTCATTGGTAAGTATAAAAAATATATAAATTACTAAAAATTTTATAACTTTTTTCATTTTTTGTCTCAAAAACATAGGTTATGACCCCCTCATTGGAATGAGCTCATTCCAAAGAGAGGTCATAACCTATGTTTTTGAGACAAAAAATGAAAATATATTGAAAATTAATTGGCGATTTGTGTAAATAGCGCTGGCCGGGTTTGGCCGTTACATTGGGTACAGGGTTAAAAAAGAAATGCAGAAATTATGAACCTCAAATACAATTTTTGTTAGCTCAACTTGACAAAGTCAAACTGAGCTATTGCCATCACTGCTCATCTGTCGGCGTACGTATGTCTGGACATACATACATACACAATTTCCTTTGGCACACCTCACAGGTCGCATTTATGATCAGATTGCTTTGAAACTTGTTATGCTTGTTTGGGGTGACCTCTAGATGGGAGCTTTCGATTTTCTTCAATTTCCGTAAAAAATGTTGCTGCTGGCAACGATCTTAGAACTTAGTTTAGTCAGACCTCAATATTTCCCTTTGGCACACCCTTCAGGGCACATTTATGATCGGATTGCTTTGAAACCTGGCATGCTTGTTTGGGGTGACCTCTAGATGGGAGCATTTTCTTTCATTTATGTAAAAAAATGTTGCTGCTGGCAACGTTCTTAAAACTTAGTTCAGTCAGGCATCAATATATCCCTTTGGCATGCCATACAGGGCACATTTTTGATCAGATCGGTTTGAAACTTGGTATGCTTGTTTGAGGTTACCTCTAGATGGGAGCTATCAATTTTCTTTGATATCTGCCAAGAAATGTTGCTGCTGGCAACGACTTTTGATGAAATTAGTGCAGTTATGCATCAAAATTTCCCTTTGGCACACCCTTCAGGGCACATTTATGATCGGATTGCTTTGAAACCTGGCATGCTTGTTTGGGGTGACCTCTAGATGGGAGCATTTTCTTCCATTTATGTCAAAAAAATGTTGCTGCTGGCAACGATCTTAGAACTTAGTTTAGTCAGACCTCAATATTTCCCTTTGGCACACCCTTCAGGGCACATTTATGATCGGATTGCTTTGAAACCTGGCATGCTTGTTTGGGGTGACCTCTAGATGGGAGCATTTTCTTCCATTTATGTAAAAAAAATGTTGCTGCTGGCAACGTTCTTAAAACTTAGTTCAGTCAGGCATCAATATATTCCTTTGGCACGCCATACAGGGCACATTTTTGATCAGATCGGTGTGAAACTTGGTATGCTTGTTTGGGGTTACCTCTAGATGGGAGCTATCAATTTTCTTTGATATCTGCCAAGAAATGTTGCTGCTGGCAACGACTTTTGATGAAATTAGCGCAGTTATGCATCAAAATTTCCCTTTGGCACACCCTGCAGTGCACATTTATTATCGGATCGCTTTGAAACTTGGTATGCTTCTTTGGGGTGACCTCTAGATGGGAGCTATTGATTTTCTGCCATTTCCGTCAAAAAATGTTGCCGCTGGCAACGACCTTTGAATTCACTTTAGTCAGGCATCATTCCTTTGGCATGCCCTACTGGGCACATTTATGATCAGATCGGTTTGAAACTTTGTATGCTTGTTTGGTGCTACCTCTAGATGGGAGCTATCGATTTTTCTTTGATTTACGTCAAAAAATATTGCCGCTGGCAACAACCTTCGATAAACTTAGTGCAGTTATGCATCAGTATTTCTCTTTTGCACACCCTGCAGTGCACATTTTTGACCAGATCACTTTGAAACTTGGTATGCTTGTTTGGGGTGAGCTCTAGATAGGAGCTATCGATTTTCTTCCATTTCTGTTGAAAAATGTTGCCGCTGGCAATGTTCTTAGAACTTAGTTAAGTCAGACATCAATATTTCCCTTTGGCACACCCTACACGGCTATGGCTGGAGGCTGTATTTATGAACCGATCTTCACGAAACTTCTTGGGTACCTTTGTTATTACCTTGGGATGAGAATGAGTGTTTTTGGGTGCCGTCTGAAATTCAAAATGGCTGCCGGCGGTAATTTTGTACCGAAATTACTGCAATCAGTTTTTTGTACAGAACTTTTGTATGTAAGTTCTGATTTGAATAAATGTTTGTAGGAATGTTTAGTAACATGGAATATATCACATATAATACAGGTTTTTTTCGCATGCAGAAATTATGCAACTTAGATGAACTATGATTTGTTTAGTGTTATTTACATGTATACACAGTAAGTGCACATGTCAATACCGCTCGGGCTAGAGTCTGTATTTATGAACCGATCTTCACGAAACTTCTTGGGGTACCTTTGTTATCACCTTGTGACAGGAACGAGTGTTTTGGGGTGCCTTTGTTATCACTGTGCTATGAGAACAAATATTTTTGGGTTCAGTCAGATCCACTCTGGGACTCAAAGATTTCTTTTCTAGTTATCACCTTGTGACACGAACGAGTGTTTTGGGGTGCCTTTGTTATCACTGTGCTATGAGAACAAATATTTTTGGGTTCAGTCAGATCCACTCTGGGACTCAAAGATTTCTTTTTTAGTTTAGCATCTAACTGTCACCCCACCTTTACAATACTTTACCTATATATTTGTTACAGGCTACGGTCAGCATTTATGTGTGGACCGTTATGTACAATACTTTACATGTACCTTTGTTATCAGGTCATTACCTAGATGTTTGTCATTGCTGTGTCACATACTATACATGTACATGTCTTGAAAAAGTTCAGCTACAGTGTCATTGACACTTTCATTTTTCTTTTCCATAAAAAATTATTGTCGTTATCACCAGCCTTTGAACTTACTGCATTTGTGCAGCAACTTATCCCTTTTGCTCTCTCTTCAGGGTATATTTATAAATTTCCATAAAAAAGAGAGAGAAAAAAAACATTGCCACAAGCAATGACCTTCAAACTTAGTGCATTTGTGCATTAACATCTTCCTTTGGCATGCCTCAGAGGGCACATTCATTATCAGGTTCTTTTGAAACTTTGTATGCTTATGCAGGGTGACAAAGGTAGGATATATTGATTTTCTTTTCATTTCCATCAAAAACTGTTGCTGTTAGCAACAATCTTTGAATTTATTGCATTTGTGCATCAACATTCGTCTTTGACATGGCCACATGGCCTACAGGCCACATTTATCATAGGATTGTTTTTGAACTTGGTGTGCTCTTTAGGCGAGACCTTTAGATAAGAGCTATTGATTAGCATTCATTTCTGTGAAAAAAGTTGCCATTTACAATAACCTCTGAACTTACTGCATTTGTGTATCAACATTCTTCCTTTAGCCAGTCTTACAGTTTACATTTAAAAATGCATGGATTACTCTGACGTTGTGCACACATAATACTGTTATGTTGAAATTTCATCAAATAACATCGGTACCAATGATCTTCAATTTTGCCATTTCACTTATAACTTTCCAAGTTCAAGTTTGTCAAGTTGAGCTACAGTGTCATTGACACTTTCATTTGTTTTTTTTGTCATCTTGATTTTTCACAATTTTATTCACAAATTCTTGATCCACTGGTGTAAGTGTGTCATGATTGGATTTTCATCAGATCAAGATCTTATCACGGACAGGCTGATTTTCTGATCACAGTTTTTTCAAAACTTAAGTTAAGGATTGTTTTTGAACTTTAAAATTTCAGTAGTTGAAACTAGAAGTCCTGTGACTGTGTTGTGCACTTTTTTGGAAATAATAGCATGCCAAATAAGTGCACTTTTGTCACTGTCAAACTGCACCATTAGCATAATTCAACTTCTGTAGAGAAACATGCAAATTTTCATCACACAGATCACCAGTTGCACCTGGTCGTCCATGTGATGAAAGATAGTGTTTCTTGTGCTGTTATAAACAATGATAAATACTTTTCAAATGGGGAATATATGGCGCTACGATTAAGTAGTAATCCACTCTTTTCATTCTGTATATGCAGTCAAATTTTAATATCTGTTTACGTCATTACAAGTTCATGTTCATCTATTCCAGTAGAGGTTAGGAGTGATGTACTTGCTCTCTATTTACTAGTACAGAATTGTACAGAGCTGGGCACGCTCTTATGTTTTGTCCTCAGAAATTGTAAAGAATTACTAAATGAAAAATCTATCCTGCATTGATTTCGCAATAATCCACCCACCGCAAACTGAAGTCTCAATATTTTCTTTCTGTATGATTGGTTTAGTTCATGATTTCATTACTGAACTCGCTAATACCACATTATATTTTTGCATTGCCCAGCTTAAGCGCTCTTGTGTATTTCAGACTACTTCATTCTTATGGATGCTAGAGCCTAATTTGAAGTGGCAGGAGGTTGTGGGTGAGGAGTAAAAAAAATGCCGGTTTGGAGAGTCCAAAGAAAATTTTGATAAATTAGACCCCCAAAAAACACTTAATTTCCTTGCATTTCAGTATCATTTTAATGCAGAAACAGTGCGTCCTCATGGGCAGAAAGTTTCAAAATCTAGATCGAGAACGTCCCTGGAGCCCGATAAATAAAATTGGGTAACTGACGATTAAACATGTCAAACGAAATCATACACAGCCGAAAAAAGTTTGCCATAATTTGTTATTTTGTTACAAGGATTACCCCTAACCAGTGTTGTTAATTGGCAAAAGGGACTGTACAGATCGCTTCTAAGGAACATACTCGGCGAAAAAAGTGGGGGTGGGCTGAAGCCCCCCCCAACACCCCCCATTAGTATATTAACTAACGAGCATATTCTGCACTAATTGTGACATGACTTCTAGTTTCAACTGTAAACTGCATATTGTTTGTGTGTTATTGAGATACGTATACAAGCACGGAGAAAAGTTTAATATTAATTTTTATGTGCACCCATACTATGTATGGTACACAGAATTCTGGTATCCAGGGTGGCCATCCGTTGTTTGTCAATCCTTTGTCCATCCGTCTGTCCGTCCATCCGGCGTCCATATTCATTTCTTTGGCATTCGATAACTTGAAAAATATTGCTTGGATTGTGTCAAGTTACTTTACATTTGTGTTCAGGTTACTGATGTGCCGAGCTGTATAGTTTTGGTGTAAATCTGATAATTTGATCCTGAGATATTAACTCTTTATCCTTCAAATTGAGAATTCTTCCAATCCCTTTGGCATGAGATAACTCAAAAAATATCAGTCCAATTGTCATGTTACTTTATATATATCTTCAGGTTACTGATGTTCCAAGCTGTATAATTTTTGGTGTAAATCTGTTATTTTGATCCTGAGATATTAACCCTTTATCCTTCAAATTTAAAATTCCTCCAATCCCTTTGACATTTGATAACTTGAAAAATATTGCTTGGATTGTCAAGTTACTTTACATTTGTGTTCAGGTTACTGATGTGCCGAGCTGTATATTTTTTAGTGGAAATCTGTTATTTTTTGATCCTGAGATATTAACCCTTTATCCTTCAAATTGAAAATTCCTCCACTCCCTTTGGCATTCGATAACTTTAAAAATATTGCTTAATTTATCAAGTTACTTGATATTTTTTTTTCAGGTTACTGATGTGCCGAGCTGTATCGTTTTTGGTGTAAATCTGATAATTTGATCCTGAGATATTAACGCTTCATTCTTCAAATTGAAAATTCCTCCAATCCCTTTGGCATGAGATAACTCAAAGAATATCACTCCGATTGTCATGTTACTTCATATATGTGTTCAGGTTACTGATGTGTCAAGCTATATAGTTTTTGGTGTAAATCTGATACTTTGATCCTGTGATATTAACCCTTTATCCTTCAAATTGAGAACTCCTCCAATCCATTTCTTCGGCATGCGATAACTCAAAAAATATTAATCCGATTATCAGGTTACTTTATATTTGTATTCAGGTTACTGATGTGCTGTATAGTTTTTTATGTAAATCTAATAATTTGATCCGGAGATATTAACCCTTTATCCATCAAATTAGGCACTCCTCCAATCCATTTCTATATGTACCCATACCATGTATGGTGTACATAATGTCGCATCCGGGGTGGCTCTCCGTCATACAGCTTTCTACTAGTTGCGTGTATGGGTACACATCTAACGATTTCATCGGCCTATTTTTTACATTTATCTAATGGCTGCTATTTTGAATTCTAATAAATGAAGTCAGCCTGGTAAAAACACTATTTCAGCTCTATTTCACAACTTCTCTCTGTTTCTACCAGTAGAAATTGGAATTCCAGTTTCTGTAATAAAAACAGAGTTTATTTGTTGAATTTCAAATGATATTTGAGATTATTTTTGTTTTCAGGCTCAAAGGCAGGTTGAGCAAGGTGCTGCTGCACAGCAACAAATGCAGTATCCCCAGCAGCCTGGCTATTATCCTCCAGCAGGTGCTCCAACAGAAGCACCACCATCTTATTCACAGAAAGATGCAGGAGGCTTGTATCCATCATTGGGAGATTACATGGGATTGAACCTAACACCAGAGTTTATAAGAGAGAACATGCCTTATGTTTCAGATAACCAGGTATATATTTTTATCATCCCATATTCAAGCTCTTGAAATTGGCCACAGCAAGTAGCAGCACTGCCATAATGTACACTATAGCCTTCATTGAAATGGAAATCTGGTGGGGAAACTTATGCCTTAATAATGACATTTTTTGTCACCATATTACGGTAATGTGGTAGTATCAAGGAACATAACCTTGGCTAAACAACTATACAAACAGGAAGTACACGATTATCGATCAGATTTTGAAGCACAATGGTACATGCATGTATAATTACTTGAAAGAAAATCAGGGAAATAATGCTTGCCTTTTCTAGCTAGGAGGCAATAAAATGTGAGAATATTTTCTTAACTACACTAGGTTATTGCCTCACTATCCCCAAAGTGCCATTGTTAAGGCTATATATGCCAAAAGTGACCTTAAATCCTAAAAAAATAAACATAGTGGAACCAAGTGAATTAAATAGCTGCTTTGCCAATGAAAAATATTAAATTAAAAAGAGCATTCTGTTAACAGGAGTTCGATCATTATACCCCCACAAAACGAAGGGAACTGTGTGACATAATTGTTTTTCCTGCTCGGCTTCAAGATGGCCGACTGGCGGCCATATTAGGTACTTTTTTTACTTAGAAAAATTGAATGTCCCTTTTCAGTCATCCCCACTAGGCGGTATGACATGGTGGGGGTATAGCAGGCAATACACCATCTCAAGTTTTCATGTATTCTAGATAGTGATAAACTGAGCATTTACATGTATTCTGTTATATCTTGTTTGACATTGCTCACAGAGCTCTCTCAAACAAGATATAATAGATTAAATGCTTATATTGGATGCACTGAGGCCAGATAGGTTTATCAGCATGGGGAATTCAGCGGTTATCAGAATAATGCTTCGATAAATTATAAGATTCATTATTCAATAAACAGGACTGGAGTTCACTCTATCACCAATATGCAATTAATAAGATCCCATATTTGATTAATTGATCCCATATTCGGTGAAATAGTGGCCACAGATAACCAGATATTATCCGGTTATATCTCTCGGTTAGTCGATTCTGAAAATGAGCCAACCGTTTCAGCCCTGCGTTGATTCAAAACATTTGGTTCGAACATTTGTCCTTGGATAGTGTATAGATAGGGTGTAACAATAGTAAATATTTTCCCATAGGCAACCATTATAAAGTTTGTGTGAAAAAAATATGGTTGCCTCATTTTAATTTGCACATTCAAGTATTTTTGTCTAGTATAACCCTTTAGACAACTTTTTCTGTCCACAAAATATTGAGTCATACAACAAATAAGAGAGAAAAAAATTGACTGGAAGGAAACTACCAGTCACTAGCATATTTTTGGGGACATTCCCTACAAAAATACATCAGTAGTCAATTGTATTTTTAGGCCCTCAAAAGTAACCCATCTTTTCTCTCTCGAATATTCAGCAATGCTGCAACATTTCAGTACAATGCTTCAAAAGTTTTTTTAAACAATATATTCTTTTAAAAGTTGCTTAGTCTTGGAGATGGCATCATTTCTGAATGCAACTTTTCAAGGTGAGTTACTATAATTCAATTTTACTACTATGAAACCATAGATAGGCATGGGACATATAAGAATGTCACGTTCATTTTTCAACTTTTTACGTCCATCATTTCCTGGAATGCAGTCAACATTAGAGAAACAAATCAAGAGAGAATTGAACAATGCACTTTACGTACTGAACATGTATCTGTGTCAACCATGCAACATTCATGTTGCGTAACAATCATCTGCCACTGAAAAAGGATTGTATTTTAGTTTCTTTTTTCTCCATTTTATTCTGTTGTATTGTCATGTTTGTATGATGAAATCATACTGAAGACTATCGACTGAACACATTGTATAATTTGTATTTATTCTTTAATGTTATGCACTCAATGCAATGTTGTGTCATGGTCGAAGGCCAGTGACTTGTGTCATGGTCGAAGGCCAGTGACTTTGATCAGCCGGGAAACTTTCTGGCTGCCATCAAAAACAAAATCAACCCAGTTATTGTGTTAAATGAACCAGGGTAACCTTCCCCAGTGTTAGTGTTAACTCATGGTTTTCCAAACACTTCTGGAATTGATAGGAGCTGCAATCTCGGAACAGTTTTGTTTTTGTCAGTCCAGGAGGGGCAAGGGAATGATTTCTGTATGTGACTATATTTCGATTTTTTTTCCTGATGAAATTACAAATGATACTTTTTAGCTCACCGAAGGGAGCTCAACTTATCACTTGCCGTCCGTCGTCGTCGTGAACATTTTTCAAATGACTTCTCTGAAACCACTGGTCCAATTTTCACGAAACTTCATGTGGATGTTCATTACTATATGTCAATTCAGGTTTGTTCGAATGAAATGGCCACGTCCCTTGGGGGCTCCATATGGGGCATAACTCTGATGGCACCGTATGAATTATAGAAAAATTATTAAAAAATCTTCTTCTCCAGAACCAGTGGGTAGAGTCTTTTGATACTTGGTATGCAGCATCTTGGTATGGGTCTGATTCAAGTTTGTTCAAATTGGCCCCCGATTCATATTTGGGCTCACTATAGAAGCCCAAATTCGAACTTCGTGCATTTCAGGCAAATTTCTTAAAAAATCTTCTTCTCCAGATCCAGCAGGCAGAATCTTTTGATATTTGGTATGCAACATTGTGGGGTGGATCTGATTCCAGTTTGTTCAAATCGGCCCCTTGGATTTATATTGGGCTCAGTATAGAAGCCTGAATTCGAACTTAGTGCATTTCAGGCAAATTTTAAAAAAAATCTTCTCCAGATCCAGCAGGAAGAATCTTTTGATATTTGGTATGCAACATTGTGGGGTGGATCTGATTCAAGTTTGTTCAAATCGACCCCCCCTGGATTCATATTTGGGCTCAGTATAGAAGCCCGAATTCGAACTTAGTGCATTTCAGGCAAATTTCTTCAAAAATCTTCTTCTCAAGATCCAGCAGGCAGAATCTTTTGATATTTGGTATGCAACATTGTGGGGTGGATCTGATTCATGTTTATTCAAATCGGCCCCCTGGATTCATATTTGGGCTCAGTATAGGAGCCCAATTTGAACTTAGTGCATTTCAGGCAAATTTCTTTAAAAATCTTCTTCTCAAGATTCAGCAGGCAGAATCTTTTGATATTGGGTATGCAGCATGCTTGGGGGGGGGGGGGGGGGGGGGGGGGGGTTGGGGGGATAAGATTCAAGTTTGTTCAAGCCAAGTTCCTGGGTTCATAATTGGGCTCACTGTGGTAGCCTGAATTATAACTTAGTTCAAAATGAGGAATTTTCTTTAAAAATCTTCTTCTTCAGATCCAGCAGTCAGAATGTTTTGATATTTGGTATGCAGCATCCTTAGGGGGGTGAGATTCAAGTGTGTTCAAGCCATGTCCCTAGGTCCATATTTGGGCTCACTGTTGGAGCCTGAATGATAACTTAGTTCAAAATGAGGAATATTTTTATACTGTACCAATGTCCCAGACTTAGCTGGTGCTAACTCTAAAATATTTAGGGCCAAACACAAATTTTACCCCCCAATCCCCAAAATTTGCATCTAAAACCGAAAATTACATGTCCTATATGGTCCTCCATACTTTTACTCCACTGCGTATGCGCAGTGTCAAGAAGGTCTCAAAACTGCCGCCAAAAGTCATTCTTTGTTTGGCCCTCAATACAGTTACACTTCACTGTTGTTTGTGCTTGCAAATCTCAGTTTTAAAGATGCCAGACGCATATTTATGAGAGTAATGGTGGATATATGGTGGAAATAGAAGGTGGAGAGGAGAAAACAGTGGAAACAAATGTTCAGGGCTGTAACTTATAATTATTTTATGAAATTGTTACATGTTACCTATATTTTTATACTGTACCAATGACCCAGACATAGCTGGTGCTAACTCTTAAAATATAGGGCCAAACACAAATTTTGCCCCCCAATCCCCAAAATTTGCATCTAAAACTAAAGAAAACATGTCCTGAAAGGCCCTCCACACCTCGCCCCCACTGCGCATGCGCAGTGTCAAGGACGTTCCGAAATTGGCGCCATTTATCATTCTAAGTTTGGCCCTTCATCAGTTAACATCTGACTGATCTTTGTGCTTTTAAATCTCAGTTTAAATGATGCCAGACACATAAATATTAGTGAAATGGTGATTCTAAGGAGGATAGAAAAGGAGGAGAGGAAAAGAATGTGTGACAGAATATTATCAGGGCTGTAACTTAAAATTTTTTAATGAAATTATGTTAAGTTACCTATTTTCAAGGCAGCAGCCATTTTGTTGTCATTCTGATTATTTAGTTACACTGTTTTTTCAAGTGTTTTTCCTCTCTCCCTGTCCTTTAAGTTCCCCCTTGCTATTCTCCCATGCTTTTGGCATAGTTTCTGTAATTATTATTACTAAAATTTCTTGGGAGTTTTAGCTTAATAACAGAATGAATTCTGTTCTTTCCCCATGTTTACGTCTTCACCTACGGGTGGTTAGGCGTTGTGTTCTGCATCTACCATCTGATGTTCTGCAGTTTCTTCCCTGGAAGTCTCTGTTTTGCATCAGATGGTGTATTTTTGGTAACTGATTTCGGGCCTGGGTGCCTGGAGTCTTATTTTAGTGTTTTTACACTCATTGTTTACATTTACAACAGCCCTCTGTGTGAGGGGGGGATTTCTAAATAATAATATCTTTATGTTATTTTAATCATAACTAGATACATTATTATTGTTCGTAAGTGTTGAATAAATTGTTTAAAATATTTTTAAAATTTTTGTCCACACTTAGGCTTGGGATCCATTGGGGCTCAACGTTACTTTTCAGAAACTTGGGCTGTTCTGAAAAAATATTTTTTCAAAATATTTTGATTTCAATTATTTTTTCTATATTAATGGATCATATTATTATTATGTATTTTGATTGCCAGGGGTTAGTGCGAGTACCAGGACTTGTTTTCTTTTCACATTGAAAGGATATTGATCAATTGTTTTAAGAGGAAGTCTTCCTCTGACCTTATTATCATTCTATATGTGGTCAGTGTACTCGCATTAACTCCTGTTCTGTATCGTATGATTTCGATGACAATATGGGAAGCGTATGTCACGGTATGTTGTTGGGGATTTGGACACTCCGGTCCTTTCCCCGCAGGGTCACTCTACTTTATCAATTTCTATTTCAGACGATCAAGATTAGGGTGATGTATCTGTGATGTCTTCCAACAGTGTGCCTCCGTCGTCACAATTAATGAAGGGCTAGCGGAAAAGTGCTCATGTAATACGCCAATTGCCTAAGAGGACCCTAGTAGGTTCGACGGCCTTTGACGTCCGCTAGCTCGCCCGGTGTAGCGTCCATTCACCGAATGGTTCGGCAGCCGGGTTCGTCCGTTGCGGTCTAGAAGGAATTTTGGGGTGATGCGAGCACTATAAAATTAACTTAATGCACACCCAGTGACGGCGGAATCGGAGGGAGAACGGAGGAAGCCTTTTAGTCCGGTTCATAGCTCGTTCCGGTCCATCCGGACGGCAAGCGAGAGAGGCCCCTCTCTCGTTCAACAACATCTGGCCCCAGATGTTGTGGTACAAATGTGTTGTTAGCGGAGCATACGTCCGTCGCTCGGGACGCTCCGTTGTATAGGCAGTCCGCTGAGACTGCTAAGGCTTCCTCTTCTCGTCAGCGCACACGACCGCACCTTGGCTGCGTGACCGCCGATATATTACCAGCTTCGCCGATCAAGGATTCTTCGGCGACCAGGTCACACCATCCGGCAGCCAGGGATTCGAGACCGATGGACTCCGGACGTTCGCATAGGAAGTATGCGGGAGCCATCTGATGCGGAGCTGCCCTCGGCGAAGCACCGATAGACTGCGCCTCCGCAGGTCTCGACGCCGGACATTCTTGTGCACATAGCACAGCTTATCGCAGCATCCCAGCAGCCGACAGAAACGGTGTCGGATCGAGAATTATCCGACAGCGCTGGGTCGGTAGCCGGGGACTCGAGGCCTGCAGACTCCGGACGTTCGCATAGGAAGTGTGCGGGAGTCAACGTACACGGAGCTTCCAGCGGCAATGCATCGTAAGTCCGCTACTGCACAGGCCTCGGGAACGGACGTGCTTTCCTTAATAGCACAGTTTATCGCAGCATCCCAGCATCAACTGAATCTGTCGCATATATTTTATCCGACGATGCTGGGTCGGGACGCTCCGCGGAAGCGGGTACGGACGTCCGAAAGTTTCATCCGGTCCGACGGGATACCGAAAGGGATTCGGTGGATTTCAAGCTTTCCCTTTCGGAACAACATATGCTGCGATGCCGGATAAGAAACTGATAGCGTCGGTGGACTTAGAAATTTTTGGTTCGGTTCAGGGACATCGTCCCTCAGTTCCGACATAGTCCAATAATGTCACACAAACTTTCGAATTATTGAACGACGCTATATATATTATTATTTTATGCTTGCTATCCAAGCATTTCTGGTTTCTTGTTCGAAGAGTTATGGAGATGTCTTTCAAAAGTGTGCCTCTGTCGTCATAGTTAATGAAGAGTTAGCGGCAATAAGTGCTCATGGAATATGTCTATCGCTTACGGAGTGACATTCGCTAGCTCACCCGGTGTAGCGTACATTCATCGAATGGTTCGGCTGCCGGGTTCGTCCGTTGCGGTCTAGGAAGGAGATTTGGGTGATGCGAGCACTTTAATTTCTTTAGTACTCACCCAGTGACGGCAGATTGAGGACAGATCGGAGGAAGCCAACAACATAGGGGACCGCATGTTGTGGTTCAGATATTTTACATTCGGAGCATATGTCCGTTGCTCGGGACGCTCCGTTATATTGACAGTCCGAGAGACTGTCTTTAATGCTTCCTCATCCTCACAGCAGGGCACACGACCGCACATTGGCTACGTGACCTCGAGTATCCGATCAGTTTCGGCATTCAGTGATTCCACAGCGAATAGGTCGCACCATCCGGTAGCCAAGGGACACGAGGCCTATACACTCCGTTCGCTCGCATATTGGAAGTATGCACGGGGTAACGATCTCGGAGCTTCCTGCGGCAATGCATCGTAAGACCGCAGCTCCTCAGGCCTCAGTGACGGACGTGCTATCCGAGTTAGCACAGTTGTTTCGCAGCATCCCAGCAATTGACGGTTTCTCGGTCGAATCAGGAATTATCCGACGGCGCTGGGTCGGTGCGGTCCGCGGTTGCATCAAGCTACGGACGACCGAACGCTTTATAGGGTCCGACAGGATGGCGAAAGGGATTCGAAAGATTTCGAGTTTTCCCTTTAGTAGTATCGGAAGATGCCTTTCATATCTTCTGGCATTTCTTCCAGTGATTATTTTTCGGACTTCATTGCTGCGATCTTGGATAAGAGACTTATAGCGTCATTGGACTCGGATTTTTCGATCGGTACAGGGACATTGTCCCTGACTTACCGACGCAGTCCAATATTGTCATTACAACATGTGTTTTATTTTTCGACGCTATATATATATATATATACAAGCCTGCTACTAAGCATGATAGTTTAGTTTCTTGTCCGCGTGGCTCATTTCTGCCATTTTATCTTTTTTACATATAGTTTATTTTGGCAGAGCAGGGCATACCGAGAGTTCATATGCGTCTAGACGGTGTGATTAAAGACTGCATATATTCTTTTTCGCCGTTTATGTCTTTTCCAATTTCAATGTTGGGAACGACATTATGTATAGTAGACTTAACTTAGACGCTTTATTATACGTAATCCGCCTTACTGAGGCGTTATCATTACGTCTTCAAGAAAAGATTTACGGGATATTATTCTCAATGTAATTTCTTTTGAGGGCAGTAGTTTGTTCACGTATAACTCCGCCCTTCAGTGGCTGATTGGAGTTGGTTAGACGTGATGCAGCCCTAGCTACATCCACGCGTGGATAGTAGGTTAAGAACTCTCTCAGAGTCGCTTCGTTCTCGGAGGAGCTTCTCTTCGACGGCAACTTTCCGGCAATCCATGAATTGCTTGATTTATACATTCTCTTGTCTATCTAGTGTTACAAGAGATTCAGACTGGGGCAAACATTCGGTGGTTGACTCAGAGAGTGCCGCCGCAGTTGCCGGACCCTAGTGTGGCTGTTATGACGGTTGCCAGTCAAACAGATTGGGATATATACTGATCCCTACGGATTCGAAGTGCCAGGGTCTTTGGGTTCCGCAGTCTTTTAGCTATCAGTTTAACTTCCGCGGAATAATGTTTTTTAGGCTTGCTTTATGTCATTGCATGAACATTATTCAGAAACGCATGCCCAAATTCCTGTCCTTTAATTCGACAGTAGTGGCGTATCTCCGGAACCAGGGAGGCACTCTTTCGTTTCCGTTATTCAATTTAATGGAAAGAATCCGTCTGTTGGTTATAGTACACCAAGATCAGTTTTGGTCCGTCATATTCTGGGTCGTCTGATTGTTTTATCGCACTCCCGTTCTCTTACGGGTCGCTTGTTGCTGTCAGAATGGACTCTCAACAAACAAGTATTTAATCAGATTTGCTATCTATGGGAGCGCCCAATGATGTTTTATTTATGACACAGCTTGCTAATCAATTGCAGACGTATGTGTTGGCTTGTCCAGATCTCTGAGCTAATACTGTTAACGCTCTATTGATCTATAGGACGGAATGATAGGATACGCGTATCCTCCGGCGCTGTTGTTTTAGCAGGTATTGCTAAGATAAACAACCACAATACATTTCTGTTGATAGCATCTCTATCTTCACAGAGATCATGAGTAATTTACTCTCTTGTCTACTGTGGATCTTAACGTGAAATCTTCCTCTATGTGAGGATCTTTTTTCACTGGGTAAATCGTGTCATCTTTATCACAACCAGCAAGGTCGCAACCTTCATGTATTCCGTTGTGTGGTCCGTATTGCATTGTAAGCACTGTACTGGACGAGCTTTGGACGCGATTTCTTACTATAGGAGATCCTCTTCTTCGCTATTCTATGCGACTAAAGTGGAGGCTCTTCCGTCGTGGTGTAGGGATCATTATGTTCATATGGTTGATCCCTCCATACTACGCATTGCTAGTTTTTAGTATACTTGTTTCACAAGATCTACTGCAGCCTGTTGTTATTTAGGTTATAGGTTTATGTTACCTCATACCTATGCACTCTACGATAGTTTACAATTGAGTCTTTTGTCTCTTTATCTAAGTCAGTTAGTAACTTTTTGATAAATAGACTTAGAATCCTTAGATTAAATTCCTATATGGATTTTAACTTCGGTTCTTATTTAGCTAAGTAATCATTTGAGCCTCTGGAAACAGTAGTTTTCAAATTCTGACCTTTTAGACAGTAATTCTGTTGGTTTCTCTTTTACTGTAGAGTCAGTGAGTTTCATGCACTATCGATGCATGATTTTCACTTTCATAGTTTCGGAATCAATACTTCCGTTACTATTTAGGTTGGATTGTTGCATAAGAGTTAGGCTCCTATTATCCGGAACCTATTATTTTAAGGTCCTTCCGTCTTCGTATGGGCATAGGCCTTTACTCTTTCCGGGTACAGTTTATGTATTTATAAACAGATATCTGTTTATTACAAGGGCGTAAGCTTCTTCTGTCTTTGATGTCTAGTAGAAGGACGTTACGCTCCATTTTATTGTTAATGGATTCTATTAACTAGCGTACTGCTTATGGTATATCATTGGCTTAGCAGTTGTGCTTAAGATTTCGGCTCATGAAGTAAGAGTTCTTCTACTTCTTGGGCTTACATTAATAGTGTTGCTATTATAGATTTTTGAAGGCTGCTCATTGCGCTCAGCCATCCATTCATGAATTTTATCTCAGAAATATCGAGTCCATTTCTGGAGGCCTCTATTGTTAGGTCTATTATCTACTGCTCAGAATGTCATTCACTTAACAGTTGCTACTATAGCTAGGTAGGCTGTCTGTTTCGGCAGTGTCTCCGTTCGGCTGCCCTCTTCGCTCTGGGCTATTTGACCCAGGGCAAGAAAAAGGGGGGGGGGGAGGGTGTTCCCTTGGGTCACCTGTTTTTACTATGAAAACAAGGGGATACCTCCTCCGGAGTTAGTAATTCTGAGCTGTTATTGGGATGGTTGTTTAGTGAGAAGTTTAAGTTTATAAAATTCATTCAAGTCTTAGTTTTTAAAGTATAGCTTTTGAATATTGCATATGTCAACGGACATGATTATGCAATTCTCACACACTTTTAGGAGTATAAGAGTCTCTATTCTCTAGACTTACTTTATTATTGGCTTACTTTAAAAATTATTAGTATAAGGATTATTGGATATTAATAGAGTACATGGATGTATGAAGCTCAATTTTTGGAAGGTGTTGTATCTTTCTAATTTATCATAAATAAGAAAGATACATGTAAGGCCTATTACTACTTTTCCCTACAGGGGATGACTCTATTTTATTTTATTGAGCGTATTCCATTTTGCTCTATGTCCTTGGCCCTCCAGCCTTTTTACTATTCAGCTATGTCTGGGTCATTGGTACAGTATAAAAATGTTAAAAAATTTATAGTAATTTATATATTTTTTATACTTACCAATGACCCAGACGGGGATGGCCCTCCCAGGAGTTGGGAACTCTTGCCTCCCCGCTGAGTACATAGCGCTTACCAGGCACTGGTTATTAGAATGATAAATGGCGCCAATTTCGGAACGTCCTTGACACTGCGCATGCGCAGTGGGGGCAAGGTGTGGAGGGCCTTTCAGGACATGTTTTCTTTAGTTTTAGATGCAAATTTTGGGGATTGGGGGGCAAAATTTGTGTTTGGCCCTATATTTTAAGAGTTAGCACCAGCTATGTCTGGGTCATTGGTAAGTATAAAAAATATATAAATTACTATAAATTTTTTAACTTTCGTGGCATGACCTTATTGTGGTCATTCTTGCTATGAATGTTCCATTGTTTAATCAGTGTTTCCTCTCTCTCTTTCCTTTATTCCCCCCTAGCTATTCTCCCATTCTTTTGGCTTATTTTTTGTAATGTTTATTACTAAAATTTCTTGGGAGTTTTGGCTTGGAAATAGAATTATTTTCTGTTTTTTCCCCATGTTTACGTCTTCACCCTAGGGGTGTTTAGGCATTTTGGTCTGCATCTACCATCTGATGTTCTACAGTTTCTTTTCTGGAAGCCTCTGTTTTGCATCAGATAGTGTTTAAATTGGTAACTGAGTTCGGGCCATGTTTGTTTCAGTGCCTGGAGTCATGTTTCCGGTTTGTTGACACTTTTGCTTGTGTTGACAACTGTTACATATGACAATGATTACTTGTCTTCTGCTTAATTTAGTTCATAGCAAGATACATTAATATTGTCTATAAGTGTTACATTAATTTTTTCAAAATGATTAAAATTTTTGTCCACACTTAGGCTTTTGTGGGCTCAGGGTTCCCATTGGGAACTTGGGCTCTTCTGAAAATTTTTTCCAAAATTTTTTTTTTTTAAATTATTTTCTATTGAAATGTTATAATGAATTATAATTATATTATGTATATTTATTTCAAGAGTTAGTGTGAGTAATATGACGGCGTATATATTTTCTGGTTGAAAAAATATTCTTCAGTCGTAATGCAAGGATATCTTCCTCTAATTCACAAGTTCATTGTGTTTCTTATAGTCAATGTAGTCGCATTAATTCTTGCTCTGTGTGTGTTGATTGATATGATAAGGTTTGAGACGTGTGTCACGGTATTTTGTTGCGGTGAGAGGTCCATTACGGTCCTCTCTCCGTAGGGTCACTATATATTATCAGTTCAGGCCACTCCTCCTGTTCGGGACGCTCCGTCGCATGACAGTCCGACGCGGCTGTTATATTGACTTCCTCATCCTCGTCAACACACACGACCACACCTTGGCAATTTGACCACAGATTTCTAGGAGACGTTCACATATTATATAAATGCAGGATTGAACGTCTCTGGTGCTCTTGCTTCGCTGACCAAGGAATACACGTCGACCAGGTCACTCCATCTGCTAGCCAAGGATACGAGACCTTTCCAGTTGGGACATTCGCATATTATATAAATGCTGGAATGAATGTCCCGGGAGCTTCCAGCGGATATTTCACGTGGGACTGCAGCTCCACAGGTCTCCTAGAATAACATGAACTAGATATGGTTACCGTGATGTCTTCGTAAAGTGTGCTTCCGTTGTCACAGTCAAATGAAGCGTTAGCGGCAAAAGTGCTCATGTAGATTTGTAAATTGCCTGGAGTTCCCTAGTACGATAGATGACGTTGGCGTCCTCTAGCTCGCCCAGTGTTACAACCATTCAGCGAATGGCTCAGCACCCGGGTTCTTCCATTGCGGTCCAGGAAGGAGATTTGGGTGATGCGAGCACTATAAAATACAATGTGCACACCCAGTGACGACGGATACAAGGATGGTACAGAGGAAGCCTATTAGTCTGGTTCCTAGCTTGTCCAGGTCCATCCGGGCTGCGAGCGAGAGAGGTCCCTCTCTCGTATTACAACATCTGGGCTCAGATGTTGTGGTACAAAACGTTCTTCAGTCGGTGTATACCTCTACCGCTCGGGACACTCCGTTATATAGACAGTCCGGAGAGTCTCCTCTTTCGGCTTCCTCATCCTCACGGCAGCACACGCGACTGCACCTTGGCTATGTGACTTGTGATATTCAATCAACATAGCCGATCAGGAATTCTACGGCGACCAGGTCACGCCATCCGGTAGCCAAGGATTTGAGATCTGAGGCCTTCATTCTCCGGACGTTCGCATATTAGAGGTATGCAGGAGTGAACATCCAAGGAGCTTCCAGCGTCTATATCCTATAAGACCACAGCTCCACAGGCCTCTGTTGCGGATATGCTATCGAAGATAGCACAAATTATCGCAGCATCCCAGCAACTGACAGTAACTCTGTCAGATCAGGAATTATCCGATGATGCTGGGTTGGTACGTTCCACTGCAGGTTCAGGCACGGACGACCAATAATTTCAAGTGGTCCGGCAGGATGGTGAAAGGGATACGGATGAGTTGTATTTTCCCTTTTTGGAACAACATGATTGCCATAGAGTGCATCTGGCATTATCATCGTACGTTGTTTCTCCGGACCAAAATGCTGCGTTGCCGGATAAGAAACGGATAGCGCCACTGGATATAGAATTCTTAATCGGTTTAGGGACATCATCCCTCAGTTTCCGACATAGTCCAGATATGTTTCACGGACATTTGATCTCTTGAATGACGCTATATTTATATAACTTGCTACCTAAATGGGCAGGTCAGGTTTCTTATCGGCAATATGCTCTACATCTGCCTTTCATCATTTCATTGAATATTTTGAAATGGCAGGAAAGAGCATTCTGAGAGTTATCTGCGTCTAGACGACTAAGTCAGGAACTAGTATTGTTTTACTATCGTTTATATCAATTCCAACCATGATGTTGGAAATAACAATATCGTCTAGCAGGGACAGCTTAGACGCATCATCGTACGCAGATCACCTTACCAGAACATTATCATGACATCTCAAAGGGAAAAGAATTCTAGGATGCTTCTTTGGCAGGTCTGCAACTGTTCCATGGTTCTGTGTTGACGGTCCGGGATGACGTCCTGCGTCATTCCAAAGATCAGCTGCTGTTTCTTCAGCTTGATCAGCCTTCTAGGGTAGGCACGGGCCGTTCCAAGCCTAACAAGTACCCTCTGCTTCCTCTGCGAAGCAAAGGGGCTGATCCTTCTGGACGGCCGACTCTGACCGATTATCGATCTGAGTTTCCTGAACCAGTCTATCATTGCTCCCAAGTTCAGCATGGAGACTTTCAGGTCGGCCCTCCGTTCAATTCACCAGGGAGATTGTGCTTCCAGCTTCGACCTGCGAGACGCTTACTTTCACGTTCCGATTCATTGGAAGTATCTCAGGTTCGTTTTTCTGGGGCGAGTTTACCAGTTCAAGGGCATGCTTTTCGGCCTCAACCTGGTTCCTTGGGCCTTCATCAGACTGATGTCGCATGTGATAGCTTTCCATCGCACACAGTCCGGGGTGACTACTTCGGCATATCTGGACGATATCCTCCAAGGGCATTCCAATGCTGCCTTACTGGAGTCGGATGTCGCCACTCTGTTGAGCTTGCTCACGTCGCTAGGTTTCAGAGTCAACGAGGAGAAGTCAGACCTGGTCCCTTCTCAGTCGTTTTATCATCTGGGGATGGCTTTCCGCACGCAATTCAATTTGGTGGCGGTTCCCCAGGCCAAGGCCGTGATTCTCTCAGCTTTTGCTCTGACTCTGTCCCAGTCCACTTCTGCGACGGCTCGGAGTATTCTCCGGCTAATCGGTCTCTGCTGTTCGGTGACGGATCTCATTCCTCTAGGTCGGCTGCGTGTCAGACCTCTCCAACACTTTCTGCTCAGTCGTTGGAGGCCGAATGTAGATTTTCTGGATCTGATGCTTCAGTTTACAGAATATTTTTATCCTCACCTTCTCCTCTGGGCGGATGTCCAGTGGCTTTTGCAGGGTGTTCCGTTGGACTTACCCACGTCCGATCGCGTTCTGATGGCAGATGCCAGCGATTTCGGATGGGGTGCGATGTTGGATCCTCTAGGTCTTTCCATTCACGGGATGTGGGACCAGGATCATGCAGCTCTACACATCAACCAGAAGGAGTTTCTTGCTCTTCTGAGTTTCTGGCAGTGGATCCCTCACCTGTCGAATCGCCAGGTCCTTCTGTTGTCCGACCATTCGACGGTGGTTGCTTACATTTGGAACCAGGGCGGCACGCACTCTGTTCCAATGTACGAATTGGCTCGGGATCTTCTACTGCTCGCTCAGGTTGTCCACGCCGGGGTGGCTGTTCGTCACATTCGCGGTCGTCTGAACGTCCTAGCCGACTCCCTGTCCCGTCGGGGCAGGGTCATTTGAGGTGGATGCTCCACATGGCGGGTTCCATCGATCTCTTGCAACTCGTTGGAACCATCCGGTGGACACTTTTGTGTCCACATGTCCAGATGCTCTGGCTTTCGCCGTGGATGCTCTGGCCCTCCTTTGGGATGGTCTTGTCGGCTACGCCTTCCTACCGGTTCCAATTCCGCCTCAGGTTCTCACCCAGATATGAACCTGCAGTCGTCGAATCCTTTCGATCACACCTGTCGCCTCGGTGGGCGTGGATCAATCTGCTCCGCTCTCTGTTATCGGCCGTTCCGGCATGTCTCCCTCTACCTCGCGACTTTCTTTGCCAAAGTCGCCCGAGGAGGTTTTACTTTGACCCGACTTCATTGTGCCTTCGCACATGTCCTTTATCGGGTCCTGTCGTCTCCGTAGTGGTTTTTCGAGACACGCAGTGGAGTTGCTTTTCTTCTTCAAGGAGGCACTCACTCTGCTGGTTTAGCCTCTGTGGTTAAGTGGAAGGTTCTTCTGTCGATGGTGTGCGATCACTCTGTTGCTTCTGTCACTCCTTCGATCACACCGCTTGCAGAGTTTCTGGTATATGTTTGTTTCTGGGGGTCTCCAGCAATGGGTACATGTCCATGCTTCGGAGACATTTTTTCATATGTGATACCGCATTGTTTCGACACTCATCCTTGCCTCTCCAAGCTTGTTCAGCTCTTTTCCTTGAAAAGGCCTAGGACTTTGCAGTTTCCTCCAAGATGGTCACTTTCTTGGGCGCTGCTCTGCTTGGGTGTGGGGGACGTTCACGCCTTTATCCTGGATGAATATGCGTTCTCTCACATGCCAGATCTTTCCTGCATCCATTTCTTGATGGATTTGTCTTGCTATTCATGCAGCTTCCGCTTGTCTAGCTACTGGTGATTGTATTACCAATTGTTTTTTCTGCCACGAGGTGCGTGCATTGTCTTCCTCTTTTAATAACTCTGTCATGTTGTCGGATGACGGATGTTATTCTGGCAGCCTTCTGGAGAAATGCTACATTCTCCTTTTATCTGCGACAGTTGCAGGAGCCGATAGAGGACCTTGGTCCTTGGGGCTCTCTTTTTTCGGCTCAGGCTGTTGTCTATCCCAGCCTTTCAGCTTTTTTCAGGGTCAGTTCCAGCGTTGTGCTGTTACTGCCCTTTCTGTCTGTGCATCGTACTTCACCATATGCCTCATCTTTCATTGTCTTTTCTAATGTTTGTGATGCCATGGTTTGATAGGCCTAGGGATCTCTTCCTCTGTCCACGGTCCCAGTGCTATTGAGTTATGTGTGGGTTGGTTATGTGATTCCCTCCAGCCTTCTGTCTATTCAGCCTGTAGTAAACAATTAAGGTAGGTTGATTAGAAGTATAAATTTTATAGTAAATTTCCTTTCTTAATATACCTACCGAAATTGTTTACATGGAGGCCCTCCCGTCTTCTTATTCGGGTAAGAATCCTTCCTCCCTGCTGATCACATAACTCCAATGTTGTTCGGAATCAAAAGAATGACGAATTGACGCATTGCGCACTGTTTTACAGAAGTCGTGGATTTGTACTATGGAAGAGCGTCTCATACTGGGTGTGCGCCGATGGCGCTCGACCCAGTTTTGGCTTATTTTTTCGTGGTGTTTTTTACACCACTTTTCTTTCCCAAATCTTGGGAAAGATTAAAATAGAGAGTATTTTATCCGAGTTAGGTTCTTCCACTCTAGTGCAAGCCTGTAGTAAACAATTTTGGTAGGTATAATAAGAAAGGAAATTTACTATAAAATTTATACTTTCGGTTTTAGATGCAAATTTTGGGATTAGAGTTAGCATCAGCAAGTCTGGGTCATTGGTAAGTATAAAAAATATATAAATTACTATAAATTTTGTAACTTTCTTTAAAAATCTTCTTCAGATCCAGCGGTCGGAATGTTTTGATATTTGGTATGCACCATCCTTGGTGGGGGGGGGGGGGGGGGGGGGGGGGATTCAAGTTTGTTCAAGCCATGTCTCAAGGTCCATATTTGGGCTCACTGCGGGAGCTTGAATTGTAACTTAAATTTTCTTCTTTAGATCTAGCAGTCGGAATGTTTTGATATGTGGTGTGCAGCATCCTTAGGGGGGTGAGATTCAAGTTTGTTAAAGCCAAGTCCCTTGGTCCTTGGTATGGGTCTGATTCAAGTTTGTTCAGATCGAGTCCCTCAACCAATATTGGGGCTCACTCTGTGGGCGTGAATTTTTACTTAGTGCAGTTTAAGAAAAATTCTTTAAAAATTTTCTTCTCCAGAACCAATGGGCAGAATCTTTTGATATTTGGTATGCAGCATCTTGGTATGGATCTATTCAAGTTTGTTCAAATCAAGTCCCTTTCTCAATATTGGGGCTCCCTATAGGGGCATGAATTTTTCCTTATTGCAATTTAAGGAAAAATCTTCTTCTTCAGAACCAGTGGGCAGAATGTTTTGATATTTGGTATACAGCATCTTGTATGGGTCTGATTCAAGTTTGTTCAAATGGAGTCCCTTGATCAATTTTAGGGCTCACTATGGGGCCCTGAATTTTTACTTTGTGCAATTTAAGAAAGAAAATCAAAAATCTTCTCCAGAACCAATAGGCAGGATCTTTTGATATTTAGTATACAGCATCTTGGTATGGATGTGAATCAAGTTTGTTCAAATTGAGTGCCTCAATCAATATTGGGGCTCACTAAAGGGGTGTGAATTTTTACTTAGTGCAATTTAAGAAAATTTCTTTAAAAATCTTCTTTTCCAGAACCTATGGGTAGAATCTTTTGATATTTGGTATACAGCATCTTGGTATGGGTCTAGTGCAATTTAAGAAAATTTCTTTAAAAATCTTCTTTTCCGGAACCTATGGGTAGAATCTTTTGATATTTGGTATACAGCATCTTGGTATGGGTCTGATTCAAGTTTGTTCAAATTGAATCCCCCCTTCAATATTGGGGATCACTATGGGGAGGGGGGGGGGGGGGCGGTGAATTTTTACTTAGTGCAATTTAAGAAAAAATCATTAACAGGATCACTCCAGATGATGCCCAGATGAGATTGTCCCTTATGGTTGCGATCATTCAACCATGATGGCTGCCCGAGCCCAAAGCCCGAAAACCTTTAGCACAGTCTACAGGTCATATTTATTAAGGGATTTCATTGTAACTTGGTAGGTTAACTTCATATAATGTCTAGATGAGAACATCCCCTTTTGGACATGATTGGGCAACCGTGTGGCGGTTAAAGGTGCCCGAAGCCCGAAAACCTTTAGCACAGTCTACAGGTCATATTTATGAGGGGATTTCAATATAACTTGTTAGGATGACTCCAAATAATGTCTAGATGAAAACGTCCCATTTTGATCGCGATCATTCAGCCTGTATGGGTGCCCGAGCCCAAAAACCTTTAGCATAGGTAAAAGGTCATATTTATTGAAGGATTTCATTGTAACCTATTAGGTTGACTCCATATCGTGCCTAGATGATGACATCCCCTTTTTGTCATGATTGGTCAGCTGTGATGGCTACAAGTGCCCGAAACCCGAAAACCTTGAGCACAGTCTACAGGTCATATTTATGAAGGTATTTCATTATAACTTCGTAGGATCACTCCAGATGAGATTGCCCCCTTTGGTTGTGATCATTCAGCCATTATGGCTGCCCGAAGCCCGAAAGCCTAAAGCACAGTCTACAGGTCATATTTATGAAGGGATTTCATTGTAACTTGGTAGGTTGACTTCCTATAATGTCTAGATGAGAACGTCCCCTTTTGCACATGATTGGGCAACTTTGACGGCTAAAGGTGCCCGAAGCCCAAAAACCTTTAGCACAGTCTACAGGTCATATTTATAAAGGGATTTCATTGTAACTTGGTAGGATGACTCCAAATAATGTCTAGATGAGAACGTCCCATTTTGGTCATGATCATTCAGCCTTGATGGGTGCCCGAGCCCAAAAACCTTTAGCATAGGCAAAAGGTTATATTTATAGAAGGATTTCATTGTAACCTGTTAGGTTGACTCAATATAATGCCTAGATGATGACATCCCCTTTTGGTCGTGATTGGTCAACTGTGATGGCTACAGGTGCCCGAAAACCTTGAGCACAGTCCACAGGTCATATTTATGAAGGGATTTCATTGTAACTTCTCAGGATCACTCCAGATGATGCCCAGATGAGATTGTCCCCTTTGGTTGCGATCATTCAACCATGATGGCTGCCCAAGCCCGAAGCCCGAAAACCTTTAGCACAGTCTACAGGTCATATTTATGAAGGGATTTCATTGTAACTTGGTAGATTGACTTCATATAATATCTGTATGAGAATGTCCCATTTTGATCGCGATCATTCAGCCTTGATGGGTGCTCGAGCCCAAAAACCTTTAGCATAGGTAAAAGGTCATATTTATGGAAGGATTTCATTGTCATTGTAACCTATTAGGTTGACTCCATATAACGCCTAGATGATGACATCCCCTTTTGGTCGTGATTGGTCAGCTGTGATGGCTACAAGTTCTCGAAGCCCGAAAACCGTGAGCACAGTCTACAGGTCATATTTATAAAGGGATTTCATTGTAATTTTGTAGGATCACTCCAGATGATGCCCAGATGAGATTTCCCCTTTGGTTGCGATCATTCAACCATTATGGCTGCCCGTGCTCGAAGCCCGAAAACTTTAAGCACAGTCTACAGGTCATATTTATGAAGGGATTTCATTGTAACTTGGTAGGTTGACTTCATATAATGTCTAGATGAGAACGTCCCCTTTTGGACATGATTGGGCAACTGTTACGGCTTCAGGTGCCCAAAGCCCGAAAACCTTTAGCACAGTCTATAGGTCATATTTATTAAGGGATTTCATTGTAACTTGGTAGGATGACTCCAAATAATGTCTAGATGAGAACGTCCCCTTTTGGTCGCGATCATTCAGCCTTGATGGCTGCCCGAACCCAAAACCCCAAAACCTTTAGCATAGTCTATTGGTCATATTTATGGAAGGACTTCATTGTTACCCGTAAGTTTGACTCCATATAATGCCTAGATGATGACATCCCCTTTTGGTCGTGATATTTATGAAGGGATTTCATTGTAACTTTGTAGGATCACTCCAGATGATGCCCAGATGAGAATGTCCCCTTTTGGTTGCGATCATTCAACCATGATGGCTGCCAGAGCCCAAAGCCCAAAAACCTTTAGCACAGTCTACAGGTCATATTTATTAAGGAATTTCATTGTAACTTGGCAGGTTGACTTCATATAATGTCTAGATGAGAGCGTCCCATTTTGATACATATATATATATATATATATATATATATATATATATATATATATATATATATATATATATATATATATATATTTATGAAGGGATTCAATGTAACTTGATAGGATGACTCGTTTTGGAATAATTTCAGTGTAACTTGGTAACTTTTGTTGATATATGTTAACTGTGAGGGCCACATACATTAACTGTGAGGTCATATTAACCCACCCCTCAGCTCTTTAGTACAGTGTACACTTCATATTATTTTAATCATAAACATAGCATACAGGGAACAGAAATGAACATATTCCCAATTATCACAATTCTTGTCTTATTTCATAATCCTTTCATAAACATTGAACATTATCCTTTTCATCAAACACAACACACAAGTTAAGCTACAGTGTCATTGACACTTTCATTTTTATAACTGGCCAAACCCATTTAATTAGGAAACTGCCCAGCAATAGTATCCACAATTAAATACACTACACTGTATCCTTTTACAGCCCCTTTCTTCTGCTTCTTCCTTGATCTGTATATGTAAACAAGTGACTTATATTTTTCTGTTCTAAATCTAATCATAGAAGGCTTACTGAGTTTCTGATTAAATTATCGGATTTAATAATAATTTCAGAATATGCAAGTTGCCATTCCCCATGCCAGTGCAGGTCAAATGCAAGTTGCACCAGTGACTGGAAGTAATAAAGGCGTGATGAGAGCCGAGATTAAACAGGGTGTCAAGGAATTACAGCTGTGTAAGGATCAAAATGGTAAAATTGGAATGCGAGTACGACATGTTAGCAACGTAAGTACACAATGTAAGGTTTTATATGCAGTGTGCAAAATTTCAAAAATGACTCTAACTGACTAACTGTTCAAGGGATTTGGGGATGGCTAACCAAACGTTCGGCTATGTAAAAATTATTGGGGGAAACTACTCATTTATCTTTAACAAGTATTCATATATTGCGTGGAATTGAAATATATATAGCCTTTCAAGGCAAAAGTCTAAAAATCTATCAAGACACAAGAAAGGCAGGTTAACATATAGAGTGCTGGAAACCAATATTTGGGCTTATTCTGAACTATGGGTATCTAAAGTTGAAGGCTTCATATTCTGTGGATGTCCTTCATATTATCTTGGAAGTAAAATTACTTTGTCTCCATTGATTTCCATTGTTTCAATCTATGGGAAAGTGCCCATAGGCGTAGTCCCATAAATTGTAACAAGAAAAAAATGTAAAAAATTTAGCACTTCACTGGTTAAGTTAGTGAGACTTTACCATTCAAGATGCAATATTTGGCCAACTGGTCATCCTTTCACATAGATTTAAAGCTGCGCAATCACCACGCGAATGAAACGAGCATTCTAGTCAAATTTTGCAAACTGTATATGGTTTCATTACTTAACCCTTCAGCCAACAAAAGTTGAGTGTAAAAGGACCAATTGTCTTCCCAACTTACATCATTTTTACCCTCCAAAGTAAGTTATTTCAGGAAATGGTGTTATGCAAACAGGTCATGCAATGGTTGCACAAATCTGTATTACATTATTTTTTCTCTAGGACTGTGTGGTATACCGATTTCTTGGTACAGTTTCAGCATTGTTCAGATACTGAATACCACATCGAGAACAATTGAAGATTTCAGAAACTTTGTGTGTTTGAATTTTCACGCCCAATGAAATCTATTCATAACAGTGGCGGAATACCACCCCAGGAGTCTGTGGATGGCCCATACATTAAGCTGTACAACTACCAAAAACTGGCAAGTGCCCCACATTACCCTGAAAATGCATTTGTGTAATCATCACAGAAAGGAATTGAATAAAACTGAGTTCTAATTTCTGAAGAAATATATCTACAACAGTGGCAGTTCTAAAAATGCTGTTTGTACTTTCTTTTTTCGGTCCAAGGATCCAGGCCCTTTGTTTTGAAAAATTTGCAAGGGTTAAAAAATTGCTCTCTTTGCCAGCCTGATTTGCAAGAACCAAATGCTCTCCTGGCCATCTTCTATTTTATTTTACTTGAGGACAGTTTTGGAGTCAGATAAATCTGACTACAGATTGACAATTTGTAAATAAACAAATGACCACATGCTGAGTTATATGTTTCTTAAAATAATTCAGTAGGTACACCCCAAAATACCATATCTCTAACTATTACATATCTTATACCTGACCCCCGTCACCTTTAAATCAGATTTATTGAGGTAGGGTACAATAAGAGAGTTTTCATATTTTTGATCGAAAACAAAAATAAATTTTTAGCTCATCTTGACAAAGTCAAGCTGAGCTAATCTCATCGCTCTCCGTCCGTCGTCCGTCAACACCATGTTTTGGTCTTCTCCTCCAAAGCCACTGGGCCAATTCAAGTGAAAATTTGTGTGAGTGATGGTCCCAAAGGGGCATTTCATTTTTGTTCAACTCAACATGCCCAGCCCCATAGGGAGGGAGTGGGGGAAAATGCTCCAAAATATTTTTAAAATCTTCTTCTCAAGAACCAGTGTGTACAATGACTTGATATTTGCTATGGAGCTTCCATATGAGGTGTAGAATCAAGTTTATTCAAACGGAGTTCGTGAAGTAATATTTGGCTTTGTAATAGGAGGGGTAAGATTTTTGGCCCAGCCCAAAATTTCTATTTTCTGAACCGATGGTCCGGTATGAACCAAATTTGGTTTGTGGTAGTATTGGGTCATAAGTACTTGACCCATGCAAAAAAAAAGATTCCCGCATCCCCATGGGAACCCTGGGAGCTAAAAATAGAAATATTTTCAAACGCCCATATTTCCCAAACCCCACGGAACAGAGAGCTTTTATTTGGTATGAAGTATCCTTATGACCAGTAGAATTGAATGGTGAAAAAAAATTGCCATCGGTTATGTTAGGGTGTTCTGTAATGGGCATCGAAAAAATGCTGAGTCAGCATATTTGCAAAAATTTTAAAAAATCTTTTCTCCAGAACCAATCATCAGAATCTTTTGATATTTGGTATACAGCATTCATAGGGTGGGGGGGGGGGGGGGGGGGGGTCAGATAAAAGTTTGTTGAAATAAAGCTCATTGGTTCATATTTGGGCTGTCTACAGAAGCCCGAAGTTTTAACATAGGGTAATATGGGGAATATTTTTAAAAAATCTTCTTCTTCAGAACCACCAGTCAGAATCTTTTAATATTTGGTAGACATCATTGCTATGAGTGTCAAATTCTAGATTGTTCAAACAAAGTCCTTAGGTTAATATTTGGGCTTCCTACGGAAGCCCAAATTTTATCTTTGTTCAATATGGAGGGTAATTTAAAAAAATCTTTTTTTTCAGATCCACCAGTCAGAATGCTTTGATATTTGGTATGCAACATCTCTATGGGGCTCAGATTCAAGTTTGTTCAAATCAGATCCCTAGGTATATATTTGGGCTCATTATGGTAGCCCAAATTTTTACTTAGTGCAATATGAGGAAATTTCTTTAAAAGTCTTCTTCTTTAGATCCACCAGTTGGAATGCTTTTATATTTGGTATACAACATCTCTCGGGGGGTCAGATTCCAGGTTGTTTAATTCGAGTGCCTAGGTTAATATTTGGGCTCCATATGGGAACATGAAATTTAACTTCGTACAATATGAGGGAATTTCTTCAAAAATCTTCTTCAGATTCACTTGTCAGAATGCTTTCACATTTGGTATACAACATCTCTAGGGGGGTTCAGATTCAAGTTTGTTCAAATCGGATCCATAGGTTAATATTTGGGCTCGCTATGGTAGCCCAAATTTGAACTTAGTGCAATTTGAAGAAATTTCTTTACAATTTCTCTTCTTCAGATCCAACAGTCAGAATGTTTTCATATTCGGTACACAACATCTCTAGGGAAGTCAGATTTAACTGTGTTCAAATCAAGAGCCTGGGTTAATATTTGGGCTCTCTATGGGAGACGGAGCTGGCCATTTTGCTGAAGAATTAAAAATTTTGTATTCAGTACCCTCTAGAGGTACTAAGATTAATCCACATAGGTTGTATCAAGGGGCTTCATAGGGGAGCTCTACATTTTACTTTATGATCAACTGAAGAAAAGGCATGATGCCCAGATGATTTTTGTCACTCCTGAGGGACTCTAAAATTGACAGTGTAGCCTATGGAGATGGCTTGCTTAATGTAGACTCATTCTTGGACTCTGTTTACATTGTGTTTTGAACAAGATGAGAGCTTCAGGCCCCATGGGGCCTCTTGTTTTTAGTTCTTTTTTAACCTCCTTGATGTGCATTCAGTACACTGTTTATTTTTTATTTGATGCATGTGTTTTAAAATGAAATTGAAATATACAGTTACCAATGATTTACTTCTTGTAGTATGATTTTGAATATTTTTATACTATAACCCAATGGCCCAGACTAGGTGGTGCAAACTCAAAGTTATCAAGGGCCAATCACAAATTTTGACCCCCCCCTCCCCCCATCCCCAAAATTTGCTTGCAAAACCGAAAATTAAAAGTCCTATTTGGCCTTCCATAATTTTCCTCTCCGCACCTGTGCAGCCATCAGAAAGTGACCGAAATTGGCACAAACGTCATTCTTTGTTTGGCCCCAAAGTCAGCAACAATGAACTGACATCTGTGCTTTAAAATCTCCTTTTTTGAGGATGCCAGACACAAATCAATGCAAGAATTGGTGGATCCAAGGCTGTTATTAGATGATGGAAGTGTTCAACAGTGATTTTAGACGTTCAGGGCTGTAACTTTATAATAATTATAAAATTATTTCATGTTTCCCAATTTTCGGGACGTAGGCATGACGTCATCATTTTTGATAATGATTATTCCACTGTTTGTTAAGTATTCCTTCCCTATCCTTCCATGAACCCTTCCTGTTAAGCTTTTTGGCTATTTTTTATTGAAATGTTTTTATTAAATTTCTTGGGAGTTTAACATGTATTACAGAATTTTTATTCTGTTTTTCCCCATGGTTATGTCCTCACCCTTGGGGTGTTGGATTGTTTAGTCTTGGATCTTTTATCCGATGTATCGTTTTTTTCTTCATATGAAGATCTAGCTTTGCATCTGGTAGCATTTAAATTGGCTTCTGACTTTGGGCCTTTTTTGTGGCCTGATGTCTTGTTTCTGGTTTTTTCATTGACGTTGTTTACATTGACAACATCCTCATAGATAGGTAGTATTTTATGTTCTATTACTGTAGAATTACTGCAGGATACATGGATTATTATTCTGGTAGTGTAGCGCAATAAATTTGGATTTTTCCCACACTTAGGCTCTATCGGTATGCCTTTGGGCTCTTAATGTTCCCTTTGGGAACTTAGGCGTTTTTTTTAAAAAAAATTTTCCCAAAAATATTTTGAATTTAGTTTTGATTGCTATTATTCATGTGTCTTAATTATATATTTTGTTGTGGAGTTTGGAGGACTGATATTGACTTTAGTCGATGCACACCTGCAGACTCTTGTTATTCTTGTGTTCACTGGGATAACTAATGTTGGAGACGAATGTCGCGGTATGTTGTTGGCTGTGAGGTTCTGAGGCCAGGCCTCTCACCGCATTATAATTCATTTTTTCAGTTTCTTTTTCAAAGGAACATGAACATGGTGATGATACTGTGACACCCTTCCATGTGTGCTACCGTCATCGCGCTCCATTGAGCATATAGAGCTATTTCAGTGCTCATGATTGCAAGAGTTAGGGCCTTTTGTTAAGGGTTTTAATCTCTTGCAAGCAGCTAACTCGTTTGGTGAAGTGATTACTCCGTCCATGGAAGCCGTGACACCGAGTAAGTCTGTTACGGTTGAAGGAAGTGTAGATGTGGGTAGTACAAGCACTTAAATATAAATAAGCTCACCCATTGACAGCGGAAATAGGGAGGAAGTCAGAAAGTTTCTTGTACTCAGCGAGGTCTAACCTAACAACATTTGGGGTCAAATATTGTTATGAGAAACTTGCACAAGCCGGAGCTTCAGTCACAGCTCCGCTACGTTTCACAAGCCGAAATGAGGTTTTCTGGTTTGAAACTTGCACAAGATGGTGCATACATCCACCCACTGCTCGGGACGCTCCGTCTAGTCTAGGGTAAGCTTCAGTCATGGCTTCCTCCACTATGTTATTAAAGCACACACGACCGTATCCTAGCTACTCGGCTTCGGATATCCAGCCTGCTGCACGAAGAAGGGACCACTCTTCACCCGTGAATTCGGACCATCTGGTAGCTAGGTAGACGAGGCCTCGATCATCAGGATGTTCGGAGAAGAGATCCATCTCCGACACACCATCCCAGGAGCAGCAAACAGCTAAAAAACAGAATGCCATTGCTCCTCAGGCCTTGATGACAGACTTGCTGTCGCAGATTGTGCAGCTGATCGCAGCATCCCAGCCGGTGTAGGTGCAGCCTCCCTCACCTGAGCTGTCGGGCGGTGCTGGGTCGGTCCAGTCATTTGTTCACGCAGATGCAAGGGAACGAGATTCGCAACTGATTCTCTCAGATGGTGAAAGGGATGAGGAAGAGGATTACCCTTGACTTTCTGAACAGCATGTGGTTGCGATGGACTTTAATCCATCAATACTACCCTGAATTTGTTCCGATGAATCAGAATGCTGCGACTACAAGAGAGAAACCGCTAGCGTCGTTGGACGCAGACTTTATACGGACAAAGGAAGAAGTTCTTTTCTTTTTCGGTTCAGTCTAGGCAGGTGTCACAGGCCTTCGGCCATGTACACGACGCCGTATTCAACCTCTCGAATGCGAGGAATAAAGGCAGTTTCTTAACATTTTCCATTAACATACCACTTCTTGGACCATGTTCATTTAAAATGGTCGGAGAAGATGTTCAGAGAGCACCCCTGCATTTCGATTTGGAGGCCGGGGATCTAGATGTATCCTTGCCTGCATCATTCACTATTCGTTCAGACACAATTGAAACAGCAATTTCATCAAGTAGAGCGAATTTGGATGCAATGTCTTATGCAGATCACCTTACCAGAGCTATGGCACAACGGGAAGGAATTTGAGGACGTTCGTACCTCTCTTAGAGTTCTTTCCAGGGCAGTTATGTATACCATGTATGACTCCGTCCTAACAGGGGCTAATCTGGAGTTAATCAGACGTGGTGCTGCCCTTGCGTCGTCATCACTTATAGATGACAAGGTGAAAAGCTCTTTCCGGGCCGCTCTGATCTCCAGACATACTATTTTTGTCGACAAGCTTTCGTTAGTCTATGAACTGTCTACTAAGAAAGCATCAAGTGCTCTGCTATTTGAAGTCGGCGTCTCAACAACCCACTTCAGCAGACAAAAGTAAGAAGGATGTTCCAGATCTAAAACGCCAAAGGGAACTCCTCATGAGGGTACAAGAAACCCTCTTACAATTACTCTGGAGATCATCTGTATAGCAACTCGGGAAAGGGGCGTAGGTCTCATCGGGACTATCGGTCAGATGCCCCTAGGCCGACGTGACAAGGCTCTTTGTGGGGAGGATGTACTTTCACCTCCCATAAGCCTCGCAGGTCATACAGGTGATGTTCAAGACCTCTGTTGCTTGCCAGTTGGCGGAAGGTTATCAAACTTCGTGAGAAACTGGATAGTAGCAATCACAGAAGATCATTGGGTGAGAAGCTTAGTCTCGGACGGCCTGTGGCTATCATTCCGAGCGACACCCCCACTAACAAGATGTCCGCGTTGGACAATTCTTCCGTCGGATCCTTTCAAAAGAGAGTACAGGCTCTCTTATTAAAGGAAGCAATAAAGGTCATTGAGAATCAAGATTCCCAAGGTTTTTACAGTCACCTGTTCCTCGTACCAAAGCCAGATGGCTTGTTCCGACCGGTAATAGACTTGAGCTGGATAAACAAGCTCATCATGGCTCCAAAATTCTATAGGGAGACCACTCGGTCGCTAAGAGCGAGTCTTCGAGTGAACGACTATGCTGCAAGCATAGATCTAAAGGATGTGTATTTTTATGTCCTGGTACATCTGGCATTCAGAAAGTACCTACGGTTTGCCGTACAAGGGAAGGTTTATTAGTTCAGAGCAATGTGCTTTGGTCTGAACCTGGCTCCCTGGGCATTCACTTGAATAGTGCACTCGGTAATGTCATACTTCCGAGCTCATTCGTCTGCGGTAATGTCAGCTTACTTGGACGTCATTCTGCAGAGATACGGCAACAGATTTATTCTAAAGAACAATGGTCAGAGTCTGCTTCTGTTACACCGACGTCTCGGTTTCATTGTAAACGAGAAAAAGTTGGATTTAGCTCCGTCTAAGTCGTTCAATCACTTGGGGATGAGCTTCGAGACTCACAACAATCTGGTTCATCTGTCGTTACCCAGAGTGAAATTAGTCAGTTGTTATGCTCGCTTTTATCTACACTCAGACACATTAACAGCGAAGGAATTCATGCAACTGATGGGGTTGTGCAGAGCGGCTGCAGATATTATTCCGATGGGCCATCTATGCACGCTGCGCCTCCAGATGTTCTTTATTCAGAACTGGAGTGTGAAGACGCATTCGCTCGAAACCAGTATTGTTTTAACAGACCTAGTAAAACAAGGGTTCAGATTTGGGCAGATCTTCAGTGGTTAACTCAGGGAGTTCCGCTGTAACTGCCAGATCTGCCTTTCGCGATTATGACAGATGCGTGTCAGATGGGTTGGGGCACGGCCCTAGGTCTTGCAGACTTGAAGCATCAGGGTCTTTGGGACCCTCGGTTCCTACAGAAGCACATAAACATCAAAGAGATGATGTCAATATGGCTAGCCCTTCAACATTGGATTCACATAATAGCGAATGTCCATGTTCAGATTTAGTAGCTTACATCAGGAACCAAGGCGGCACTCATTCATTTCCATTATGCGAATTAATGGAGAGGATGGTCCTATACGTCATGAATCCTCGTGTTCATCTTTCTGTCCATCATATACCGGGTCGTCTGAATGTACTAGCAGACTCGCTCTCTCGGAAAGGTCGCCTGTTGCCATCAGACTGGACTCTCAACAAGCGAATATTCAGGCAGATTTGCTATCAGTGGGATCGTCCCATGACAGATCTGTTTGCAACACACCTGTACAATCAGTTAACGATGTTTGTGTCGCCATGCCCAGATCATCGCACTTACGCAGTAGATGCTCTGTCGATCTCATGGGACGGAGTGATAGGATATGCATATCCAACTCTATTGATTCAGTAGATTCTGTTAAAGATCAAACAGTCCCGTTGCAAAATCCTGCTAGTAACACCTCTGTCATCACAGAAACCTTGGATCAATCTTCTATGCCCTTAGTGGCATTATGGAGTCGGTCAGATGTGAGGGAGCCTTGTGGTTCCTATACTATTTGATGACTAACACAAGAACGATTCAAGTAATGTGGGTGGGGGGGGGGGGGGGGGGGGGGGGTTCGGGGGTTCGGTATGATTTCGAATCCCCACGCCCCTCTCCCCACAGCCAATGTGTTAAGAGGCGATTACCGGGCAAGACATAGTTTTCTTCCTGTAAACCTCATATGCATTTAAGTATATACATGCATTTCATGACTTCTCGATTGGTGGCTGGGTCGTGTTCTATGGCGACCTCATGGGCACATCCACTTTTTAGTCAGTTGGTTTGCTGTGATTGTTCGTCCATATGTCATATATGAGTATATGATTCATCATCAATAAATTGCTAGCCTTTGGGTACCTGGGAGGCTATGTAGTCAGTTAAATGCTATTCAGATGATTACGTGCAGGATTTCAATGCTCACGCGCATAATAAATGCATTATTAGACAGACGCATTATTGTATGTTATGGACCTTACAAACAATGAATTATTTCGGGGGTGGTCCATGATGAGGCTGATAATCATAGCTTGTTCCATTTCTTGATCCAAGTTTCTATTAAATTTAGGCACTCAATCGAATACATCTTGTCTTTACACTCTTGTATATTCACACGTTTCTAGGAGCATAGATATCAGATAGAACATGTCTGGGCGTGTTATTTACTGGAATTTATTGTACACCTGAATGGGGTCACCTGTGTAATAACACTTTGGCCAGCCGCTGATTTGTCGCGGTGTGTGTGTTACCTCGGAAGTGTGTTTACTCTCCAGAGATCGTCCATTGTGATTCTATTGGACATGTGTATGTTAAAATATTATATCACCGGTTTTTGACCTATCTCCGTATGCCGACTCTGGTATATGTTACAAGCAGGTGATATTAATTACCGGGATCGCTGCTATAGCCTTAGCTTCTGAAGTGGCGTTAAGCACCAATTTATTAATAATAATTAATACCCGAGTGCCTGTTCGACAAATATTTATATTGTTATTTGGTGCCGCTTTTACTGATTCCAGAGCGCTCCCCTCTTTTTGAAGAAGATTCCTTCAAAAGGGTGGGGGGGGGGGGGGGATTTTTTACCTCTCCTCTGGCTTAATAAGTGTGTAACTATGAGTGAAGCTGTTTTGTCTGTAAATTATATCTAGGATACAGCTTCTGTTTTATTGTATATGGCGTATGTTTATGGGGGATATCCTCTCATTCTCTGATACGCCATCCTAATTTTTGGGGCTTAGTCCAGACTAGCCTTAAAAATTGGGAACTTGTTACATCCAGTTAACATAGTCTTCATGCTAAGAATACGGAATTACTTGAATTTAGCTCCTTATTCATGATTTGTCTTCTCTATTACTGTACAGAGAGACATACATGTAATTCCTTTTAAATTTAATTTCCTTTCACCTTGGATAACAGGCTTGGAACTATACTACTCAAAGTTTGCTAAGCACCAAATATTTGACACATCATTGTGAAATTTGCTTGTGACATATTTGCGATATTTTTGGTGGATACGATTGAGGAATGTATTGAGATGGTCCCCAGTGTTTACATTAGCTCTCTTGACAGGCAAACTTTTCATGACAGTCATGGAAAGCATGTACCCCTTGATATTTTTATACTGTACCAATGACCCAGACTTAGCTGGTGCTAACTCTAAAAAATCTAGGGCCAAACACAAATTTTGCCCCCCAATCCCCAAAATTTGCATCTAAAACCAAAAGAAATCATGTCCTGAAGGACCTCCATACTTTGCCCCCATTGCGCATGTTCAGTGTCAAGGACGTTCCGAAATTGGCACCAATCACCATTCTTTGTTTGGCCCTTCATTAGTTAACATCTCACTGATCTTTGTGCTTGTAAATCTCAGTTTAAATGATGCCAGACACATAAATATTGGAGAAATGGTGATTCTAAGGAGGATAGAGAAGGTGGAGAGGAAAAAGGAGTGACAGAAAATAATCAGAGCTGTAACTTAAAATTTTGTTATAAAATTATGTTAAGTTGCCTATTTTCGAGGCATGGGCCTGTTGTTGTTATTCTTACTTTGAAGTTGCACTGCTTATTCAGTGTTTCCTCTCTCCTTATCCTGTAAGTTCCCCCTTGCTATTCTCCCATTCTTTTGGCATATTTTATGAGTAAGATTACTCCTAAAATTTCTTGGGAGAATTAGCTTGGTTACAGAATGAATTCTGTTATTTTCCCCATGTTTACGTTTTCACCCATGGGTGTTTAGACGTTGTGTTCTGCATCTACCATCTGATGTTCTGCAGATTCTTCTCTGGAAGTCTCTGTTTTGCATCAGATAGTGTGTATTTCTGATTTCGGGCCAGTATTGTCAGTGCCTGGAGTCATGTTTTCTGGTGTTTTTACACTTGGAGTAGGTTATCTCACTACAAGATACATTATTATTATCCGTAAGTGTTGCAATATTATTTAAAATAATTTTAAAATTTTTTGACCACACTTACCCTTGGGATCCATTGGGGCTCAACGTTACTTTTCAGAAACTTGAGCTTCGCTGAAAAAATATTTTTCAAAAATTATTTTGAATTTCATTTGCTTTTTTCAATGTTAATGTATCATGTTATTATGTATCTTTGTGTTTAGGGGTTTGTGCGAGTACTAGGACTTGTTGTTGTTTTTTCACAATGAAAGGACATTGTTCAAATTGTAATAGGAAGAAATCTTCCTCTGACTTTCATGATCATTGTATTAATTGTAGTCAGTGCACTCGCACTAACTCCTGTTCAGTATGTCAATATAAGTCAATATTGGGATGACAAACATTGGAAACGTGTGTCACGGTATGTTGTTAGTGGAGAAAGGGCTATACCGGTCCTTTCTTCGCAGGGTCACTCTAGTCTATCAGTTTCTATTTCAGAGGAACAAGAACAGGGTGATGTTTCCATGTTATCTTCCAAGAGTGCGCTTCCGTCGTCACAATTGAATGAAGAGTTAGCAGCAAAAGTGCTCATGGAGATACGACAGTTGCCTAAGAGGTCCCTAGTAGGATCAATGGCGCTGTCGTCGGCTAGCTCGCCCGGTTTAGCGTCCATTCACCGAATGGTTCGGCAGCCGGGTTCGTCCGTTGCGGTCCAGGAGGAAATGTTGGGTGATGCGAGCACTATAAATATACTACGTGCACACCCAGTGACGGCGGATGTTAGGAGAGATCGGAGGAAGCCTTCTAGTCCGGTTCCTAGCTCGTCCAGGTCCAGCCGGGCCGCGAGCGAGAGAGGCCCCTCTCTCGTACAACAACATCAGGGACCTGATTTTGTGGTACAAAATGTGTCGCAAGCGGAGCACACGTCCATCGCTCGGGATGCTCCGTTGTTTAGGCAGTCCGCGGAGACTGCGCAGGCTTCCTCATCCTCTCACCAGCGCACACGACCGCACCTTGGCTACATGACCGCGAGATTCTATCAGCTTCGCCGATAAAGGATTCTTCGGCGACCAGGTCACGCCATCCGGTAGCCAGGGACACGAGGCCGGTAGACCCCGGACATTCGCATAGGAAGAGTATGCAGGAGTCAGTTGATGCGGAGCTTCCCGCGGCGAAGCAGCGAAAGACCGCCACTCCGCAGGCCTCGATGACGGACGTGCTTGCTCAGATAGCACAAATAATCGCAGCATCCCAGCAGCCGACAGAATCGGTGTCGGATCGGGAATTATCCGACGGCGCTGGGTCGGTATGCTCCGCCGAAGCATCGGGTGCGGACGACCGGGAGCATCGTGAGGTCCGACCGGATGGTGAAAGGGATACGGATGACTTGGAGCTATCCCTTTCGGAACAACATAAAGCTGCCGTGGATTTTATCCGGCACTTCCTTCCTAACGTTGTTCCGTCGGGCCAGACTGCTGCGTTTCCGGACAAGAGAATAATAGCGTCATTGGACACTGAATTTTTTGAGCGGTTCAGAGACATTGTCCCTGAGTTTCCGTCTCAGTCCAATAATGTCACAAGGACATTTGAATTATTGAACGACGCTATATTCAAGCTTGCTTCCAAAACAGGCAAAGCTGGTTTCTTGTCCTCCAATGCTCTTAACCTGCCTTTCATTAATGCAAGGAATAAATTCGATACGGCAGGACAGGGTATTCTGAGAGTTCCTCTGTGTCTTGACGATGAGGCGGAAGACTTAGAATTGTCGTTACCGTCGTCTATGTCCGTTCCAACCGCGGTGTTGGATACGACAATCACGTCTAACAGGGCCAGTTTAGACACTTTATCTTACGCAGACCACCTTACAAAGGCGTTGTCACTGCGTCTTCAAGGGAAAGAATTCCAGGATATACAATCCTCATTAAGACTTCTTTCAAGGGCAGTGGCTTATTCCACGTATAACTCCGCCCTTTCAGTGGCAAACCTGGAGTTGGTTAGACATGACGCAGCCTTAGCTACATCCACACGCGTGGATAGTAAGGTGAAGAACTCTCTCAGAGTCGCTTCGGTCTCCGGAGAACTTCTATTCGACGGCAAGCTTTCTGCAATTTACGATAAAATTACGAAGAAAGCTTCAGATTCTCTGTTGTTTAAATCCGCTTCCAAAAAGTCGGATATGACAGAGAAGAGTAAGACAGGCACTTCTGGGTCTAATGCGCCCAAGAAAGGTTCCTATAGAGGTTCCGGTGCGTCCTCTTGGTCTTATTCAAGAGACCGTCAAGGCAGCGACTCTCGTGCGGGACGTCCTTCAGGCCGGGACAATCGGTCGGACGCCCCGAGGTCGACGGGACGAGGTGCGGGTCATGGAGGACGTGGTTTCTCCTCCCGCAGGCCTCGCAGGTTCAGGAAGTGATGGCTTCAACCTCTATCGCGTTCCGGTTGGCGGAAGGTTGTCAAGTTTTTCAGAAGAGTGGGCGTCGATTACGGACGACCCTTGGGTGAGAGGGGTGATTTCGGAAGGTCTAAGAATATCCTTCAAATGAAAGCCTCCGTTAACTCGAAGTCCAAAATGGACTCAACTTCCGTCAAATCCGCAGAAAAGAGAAGCTCTCTTATCAGAGGTGCAGTCTCTTTTAATGAAGAACGCGATAGAGGTCGTAGAAGACCAGGAAACACCGGGATTCTACAACCATCTGTTTCTGGTTCCGAAACCAGACGGCTCGTTCCATCCAGTCATAGATTTGAGCTGGATAAACAAGCTGATCGTCGCTCCGAAATTTTATATGGAGACGATTCGGTCAGTCAGAGCGAGTATTCGGGTGAACGATTATGCTACAAGCATAGATCTCAAGGATGCGTACTTTCATGTCATGGTACATCCGACATTCAGAAAGTATCTACGCTTCGCAGTCCTAGGAGTTGTGTATCAATTCCGAGCGATGTGCTTCGGATTGAACCTAGCACCCTGGGCTTTCACTCGGGTAATGAACTCGGTAATGATGTATTTCCGAGCTCATTCGTCTGCGGTAACGTCGGCCTACCTGGACGACATTCTTCAGAGGTACAGCAACGAGTTAGCGCTTCAGAACGATGTGCAGAATCTGCTTCTATTGCTCAGATGTCTCGGTTTTGTTATAAACGAGGAGAAGTCGGATCTGGTGCCGTCCAAGTCATTCACTCATCTGGGAATGAGCTTCGAGACGCACAAGAATCTCGTTTGTCTGCCGTTAACCAGAGCGAAATTAGTCAGTTGTTACGCTTGCTATTGTCTTCATGCAGTCAAAGTCACAGCGAGGGAGCTTATGAGACTGATAGGTTTGTGCGGATCTCATTCCGATGGGGTGGTTGCGCACTCGTCCTCTCCAAATTTTCTTAACTCAGAATTGGAGTGTGAAGATTCATTCGCTCGACATAGATGTTCTCTTGTCAGATCAAGTGAAACAAGAGATTCAGACTTGGGCAAACATTCAGTGGTTAACTCAGGGAGTTCTGCTGCAGTTGCCGGATCCGAGTTTTACCATTATGACGGATGCCAGTCAAACAGGTTGGGGTGCAACATTGATCCCAACGGATTCGAGATGCCAGGGTCTTTGGGATCCACAGTTCCTAACCAAGCACATAAACATCGAGGAAATGATGTCAATTTGGCTTGCGTTACGTCATTGGATGGACATTATTCACAAAGCTCATGTCCAAATTCTGTCCGACATTACGGCAGTAGTGGCGTATATACGGAACCAGGGAGGCACTCATTCCGTTCCGTTATTCAATCTAACGGAGAGAATCCTTCTGTTTGCTCTAGAACATCAAGTTCTACTTTCGGTCCGTCATATACCGGGTCGTCTGAATGTACTAGCAGACTCCCTTTCACGGAAGGGTCGCTTGTTGCCGTCGGAGTGGACTCTCAACAAACAAGTTTTCAATCAGATTTGCTACCAGTGGGAACGGCCAATGATAGACTTATTTGCGACACATCTCAACAATCAGTTGCAGACGTATGTGTCACCTTGCCCGGATCCAAGAGCATTTGCAGTAGACGCTCTATCGATCTCATGGGACGGAATGATAGGATATGCATATCCTCCAGCGCCGTTGATTCAGCAAATATTGCTAAAGATAAAACAATCTCTGTGCAAGATTCTGTTGGTAGCATCTCTGTCTCCACAGAGACCATGGATAAATCTACTCAGGTGTCTGTTGTGGGACCTACCGCGAAAGCTTCCTCCACGGGAGGATCTTCTTTCGCAGGGGAAACCGCGTCGACTTCATCACAACCCGCAAGGTCTCAACCTTCACATTTTTCCGTTGTGCGGTCTTTCTTGCATGGCAAGCACTTTACAGGACGAGCAGTGGACGCGATTTCTAACTGTAGGAGGACCTCCTCTTCGCTAAATTATGCGGCTAAGTGGAAGGTTTTTCGTCGGTGTAGGGATCATTCTGTTGATATTTTTGATCCCTCCATACCAGACATTGCAAACTTTCTAGTATACTTGTTTGACGAAATCAAACTGCAGCCTGTTACTATTAAGGGTTATAGGTCTATGTTATCTGATACCTATGCACATCACGATAGTTTACAAATTGGATCTAATGTCTCTTTATCTAAGTTAGTTAGAAACTTCTTGATAAATAGACCCAGAACTCTTAGGTTAATTCCTAAGTGGAATTTCGCTTGGGTTCTTCTTAAACTTAAGGAAAAGCCATTTGAGCCTCTTGGGACAGTAGATTTCAAATTTTTGTCGTATAAGACAGCTTTTCTCTTAGCTTTCTCTTCTGCTAGAAGAGTCAGTGAGCTTCATGCACTATCGGTGGACGATTCTCACTATCGTAGTGTCGGGAACACTATCACCTTCACTACTAATGTTGGATTTTTAGCTAAGAATCAGGCTCCTAATAAATATCCGGAACCTATTGTTATTAAGGCTCTTCCGTCTTCAGACGGGCATAGGCCTTTACTCTGTCCTGTTAGAGCTTTACGCATTTATAAACAGAGATCTCAGTTTATCAGAAAGGGACGAAAACGTTTCTTTCTGTCTCTGATGCCTAATAGAAAGGACATTTCGGTCCATTCTATTGCTAGATGGATTCAGTTAACTATCCGTACTGCTTATGAAAGTTTATCTTCTTCCCAGCAGTCTGTGCTTAAGATTTCGGCTCATGAAGTAAGAGCTCTTTCTACATCTTGGGCTTATGCTAATAGTGTAGCTATTACAGATTTAATGAAGGCTGCTTATTGGTCTCAGCCATCCACATTCACGAATTTTTATCTCAGAAATATTGAGTCCATTTCTGGAGACCTGCGTTGTTTAGGTCCGTTATCTGTTGCTCAGAATGTCGTCCACTAAACAGTTGCAACTATATTTATGCAGGCTTTCTGTTCCGGCAGTGACTCCGTCCTGCTGCCCTCTTCGCTCTGGGATATTTGACCCAGGGCAAGGGGAAGGGGGGGGGGAGGGTGTTCCCTTAGGTCACTTGCTTTATAGTGAAAAGCAAGGGAATTTCTCCGGAGGAGTAATTCTGAGTCGTTTCCGGGATGGTTTTAAAGTGTAATATTAATGTTAAAATTCATTCATGTCATATTTTTAAAGTGTAGCTCGGAGTGAAGCATTTGTATATGTCAAGTGTCAAACGGCGTTAATATACAATCCTTGGACACTTTTAATGAATATAAAGAGTCTCAATTCTCTGGACTAACTTTATTTATTGGCTTACTTTAAAAATAATTAGTATAATGGGTTATACTGGATGTTAATAGAGAACATGAATGTTATTGTGCTCAATTATGAAGGGTATTGTATCTTTCTAATTTATAATAAAATAAGAAAGATACATGTAAAGCCTAATACTCCTTTTCTCCTTGAGGGGTTCACTCTATAGTATATAGTTGAGCTTATTGGATTTTCCTCTATGTCCTAGGCCCTCCAGCCTTTTTACTATTCAGCTAAGTCTGGGTCATTGGTACAGTATAAAAATGTTGAAAAATTTATAGTAATTTATATATTTTTTATACTTACCAATGACCCAGACGGGGATGGCCCTCCCAGGAGTTGGGAACTCTTACCTCCCCGCTGAGTACATAGCGCTGACCAGGCACTGCCAGTAAGAATGGTGATTGGCGCCAATTTCGGAACGTCCTTGACACTGCGCATGCGCAGTGGGGGCAAAGTATGGAGGTCCTTCAGGACATGATTTCTTTTGGTTTTAGATGCAAATTTTGGGGATTGGGGGGCAAAATTTGTGTTTGGCCCTAGATTTTTTAGAGTTAGCACCAGCTAAGTCTGGGTCATTGGTAAGTATAAAAAATATATAAATTACTATAAATTTTTTAACTTTCATGATGTTTTCGTGTACTGTCTACATGTACATGACATGTGTAGGGTATTTAATCTTAATTTCAACACAATCTCTTGTGATTTAATGATTGAATATAGCAAATGCAAATGTAAGAAGACATTTGTCTGAAGCAGAAATGTGGTGGGCTGTAGGGATGCAAGGGGCTACCCAACGTCAGGTTGGTGAAGCCCTTGGTGTGCACCATATGGTGATCACTAGAGCCTGGGCATGATTTCAGCAGTATGGCACACCAGTAAGACGGCATGGTGGTGGCAGAGACAGGGCAACATCTGCAGCTGAAGACCGTTTTTTGATCATTCAGGCCCATATGAACCGCTTTGCCACAGCAACCCAGCTTAGCAGTTACCCTCAGAATGCATCTGGGGGTAAATGTTTCGAGGCAGACTATCTGAGCAAGGTTGCACGAAGGTGGTGTCCATTCGAGAAGACCATGTATTCGCATTCCGCTGTCCCAGAACCACCGTCAGGCACGATATGACTGGGCCATGGGCCACGTTGGATGGACCAGAGAAGATTGGCGACCTGTCCTTTTTACAGATGAGTCAAGGTCCTGCGTAGACCACGCAGATAGGCGTTCTAGAGTATAGAGAAGACTAGAAGAACGATTCCAGGCAGCCAACATTGCTGAACATGACCGCTATGGTAGAGGGTCAATCATGGTCTGGGGCGGCATCAGCTGAGATGTACAGATCTCTGTGTCCTTGAACGTGGTACATTGACTGCACAACGGTATATTGATGAGATCCTGGATGTCCACGTCAGATTGTATGCAGGTGCAGGGGGTGATAGATTAATTCTGATGGACGATAATGCCTGTCCTCATGTTGCCCATGCTGTCGAAGAGTACCGTGAGAGGGAGTGGATTGAGCATATGGACTGGCCAGCAAGATCCCCTGGCCTCAATCCAATCGAACATGTCTGAAATGATTTGCTGCTTGCAATTTTAGCCCGTCCAGTCCAGCCAAGAAGTTTCCAGGAGCTTGGTGCCATGCTGATCCAAGAATGGAACAACATCCCAACATCCCACAAAGGACCACCAGGGACCTGGCTGGGAGCATGTAAAGGTGTTGTCGAGCTGTAATTAACAGTAATGGGTCTCATACTCGATATTGAAGCCATACCTGTTCACTCCGTCAACTTTTTGGCATATTGAAAAATTTCCTCTTTTACCAATAATATCCATTTTCCATGGTTATCGTATTCAAAAGCTAAAAAATAATGTCAAACACAAATAAAATCTTAATTTCTGTACTTAAATCATTAAAGATAAAATTAAATAAAAAATATATACACTTTTCATTACAATATTTCAACTAAAACGTAAAACAGGTAGTTGGATGTACTTGGTGCTTAGCAAACTTTGAGCAGTATATGTTGGTTTACTAATTCTGAAGTCCTAGGCCCTCCGCCTTTTTATGATTCAGCTAGTCTGGGCCATTGGGTTGTAGTATAAAAATATTATAAATTTAAAGTAATTTGTATATTTTTATACTGTACCAATGACCCAGACATAGCTGGTGCTAACTCTTAAAAATATAGGGCCAAACACAAATTTTGCCCCCCAATCCCCAAAATTTGCATCTAAAACCAAAGAAATCATGTCCTGAATGGCCCTCCATACTTCACCTCTACTGCGCATGCGCAGTGTCAAGGACGTCCCGAAATTGGCGCCATTAATCATTCTTTGTTTGGCCCTTCATCAGTTAACATCTGACTGATCTTTGTGCTTGTAAATCTCAGTTTAAATGATGCCAGACACATAAATATTAGTGAAATGGTGATTCTAAGGAGGATATAGAAGGAGGAGAGGAAAAATGAGTGACAGAAAATAATCAGGGCTGTAACTTAAAATTTTTTAATGAAATTATGTTAAGTTACCTATTTTCGAGGCAACAGCCTGTTGTGGTCATTCTTGTTATTAAGTTACACTGCTTGTTCAGTGTTTTCCTCTCTCCCTTTCCTTTAAGTCCCCTCTTGCTATTCTCCCATGCTTTTGGCATATTTTCTGTAATATTATTACTAAAATTTCTTGGGAGTTTTAGCTGGATAACAGAATGAATTCTGTTCTTTTCCCCATGTTTACGTCTTCACCTATGGGTGGTTAGGCGTAGTGTTCTGCATCTACCATCTGATGTTCTGCAGTTTCTTCCCTGGAAGTCTCTGTTTTGCATCAGATAGTGTATTATTGGTAACTGATTTCGGGCCAGGGTGCCTGGAGTCTTGATCTGGTGTTTTTACACTTATTGTTTACATTTCCAACAGCCCTCTGTGTGAGGGGGGATTTCTTGAAAATAATATCTTGATTTTAATTTAATCATAACTAGATACATTATTATTGTTCGTAAGTGTTGCATAAATTGTTTAAAATATTTTTAGAATTTTTGTCCACACTTAGGCTTGGGATCCATCGGGGCTCAACGTTACTTTTCAGAAACTTGGGCTGTTCTGAAAAAATATTTTTTCAAAATTTTTTGATTCAATTATTTTTTCTATGTTAATGGATCATATTATTATGTATTTTGATTGTCAGGGGTTGGTGCGAGTACTAGGACTTTGTTTTCTTTTCACATTGAAAGGATATTGTTCAATTGTAATAAGAGGATATCTTCCTCTGACTTTCATAATCATTGTATAATGTAGTCAGTGTACTCGCACTAACTCCTGTTCTGTATGTGTTAATTTCGATGACAACATGGGAAGCGTCTGTCACGGTATGTTAGTGGGGAATTGGCCATTCCGGTCCTTTCCCCGCAGGGTCACTCTACTTTATCAATCTCTATTTCAGACGATCATGATCAGGGTGATGTATCTGTGATGTCTTCCAAAAGTGTGCCTCCGTCGTCACAATTAATGAAGAGCTAGCGGAAAAGTGCTCATGTAATACGTCAATTGCCTAAGAGGACCCTAGTAGGTTCGACGGCCTTTGACGACCGCTAGCTCGCCCGGTGTAGCGTCCATTCATCGAATGGTTCGGCAGCCGGGTTCGTCCGTTGCGGTCTAGAAAGTAGTCATGGGTGATGCGAGCACTATAAAATAACCAAGTGCACACCCAGTGATGGTGGATTAGAGGGGAGAACGGAGGAAGCCTTTTAGTCCGGTTCATAGCTCGTCCAGGCCCATCCGGGCTGCGAGCGAGAGAGGCCCCTCTCTTGTACATCAACATCTGGCCCCAGATGTTGTGGTACAAAATGTCTCGCATTCGGAGCATACGTCCGCCGCTCGGGACGCTCCGTTATATAGACAGTCCGGAGAGACTGTCAATAAGGCTTCCTCATTTTCATGGCAGCGCACACGACCGCACCTTGGCTACGTGACCTCCGATATCCAGTCAACTTTGCCAATCAGAGAATCCTCGGCGACCAGGTCACGCCATCCGATAGCCAGGGACACGAGGCCTGGAGACTCCGGACGTTCGCATAAGAAAGTATGCGGGAGTCAACATGCACGGAGCTTCCAGCGGCAAAGCATCGTAAGACCGCTTCTGCACAGGCCTCGGTGACGGACGTGCTATCCCAAATAGCACAGCTTATCGCAGCATCCCAGCAACGACAGAATCTCTGTCGCATAATGTAATATCCGACGACGCTGGGTCGGGACGCTCCGCGGAAGCATCAGGTGCAGACGTCCGAAAATTTCATACGGTCCGACGGGATGCCAAAAGGGATTCAGAGGTTTTCGAGCTTTCCCTTTCGGAACAACATAAGCTGCTGTATGGGTCATCCGACTTCATCTTCTAGAGGCTCTTCGTCGGACCAGAATGCTGCGATACCGGATAAGAAACTGATAGCGTCGGTGGACTTAGAAATTTTTGGTTCGGTTCAGGGACATCGTCCTTCAGTTCCGACACAGTCCAATAATGTCTCAGATACTTTCGATTTATTGAACGACGCTATATATATTTTTTATATGCTTGCTATTACAAGCATGTCTGGTTTCTTGTTCGCAAAATTACTGAGATGTCTTTCAAAAGTGTGCCTCTGTCGTCATAGTTAATGAAGAGCTAGCGGCAATTAGTGCTCATGGATTACGTCAATCGCCTAAGAGGTCCCTAGTAGGATCGACGGAGTTGACATTCGCTAGCTCACCCGGTGTAACGTCCATTCATCGAATGGTTCGGCAGTCGGGTTCGTCCGTTGCAGTCTAGGAAGGAGATTTGGGTGATGCGAGCACTATAATAGACTTTAGTACACACCCAGTGACGACGGATTAGAGGAGAGATCGGAGGAAGCCTGTTAGTCCGGCTCCTAGCTCGTCCGGTCCGTCCGGGCGGCGAGCGAGAGAGGTCCCTCTCTCGTGCAACAACATATGGGACCGGATGTTGTGGTACAGACATTTCACATTCGGAGCGTATGTCCGCCGCTCCGGACGCTCCGTTATGTAGACAGTCCGAGTGCCTGTCGATAATGCTTCCTCATCCTCACAGCAGCGCACACGACTGCACATTGGCTACGTGACCTCGAATATCCGGCCAGCTTTGTCATTCAGTGATTCCATGGCGAACAGGTCACGCCATCCGGTTGCCAAGGGACACGATGCCTGCATACTCCGGTCGCTCGCATAATTGAAGTATGCACGGGGTAACGAACACGGAGCTTCCAGCGGCAATGCATCGTAAGACCGCTTCTCCACAGGCCTCAGTGACGGACGTGCTATCCAAAATAGCACAGCTTATCGTAGCATCCCAGCAAACGACAGATTCTCGGTCGGATCAGGAATAATCCGACGGCGCTGGGTCGGTGCGCTCCGCTGTTGCATCAGGTACGGATGACCGAACACTTCATAGGGTCCGACAGGATGGCGAAAGGGATTCGGACGATTTCGAGCTTTCCCTTTCGGAACAACAGAAGCTGCCATACATTTCTTCCGGCATTATCTTCCGGCATTATCTTCCAGAGGTTGTTCCGTCGGACTGCATTGCTGCGATGCTGGATAAGAGACTAATAGCGTCATTGGACACAGAGTTTTGGATCGGTTCAGGGACATTGTCCCTGAGTTGCCGACGCAGTCCAATAATGTCTTTAGAACATTCGAATTATTGAACGATGCTATATATAAGCTTGCTATCAACATGCTAGTCTAGTTTCTTGTCCGCAATGCTCTATTCTGCCTTTTGTAAATCCTAGGAAATAATTTTTGGCAGAACTGGGCTTACCGAGAGTTCCTTTGCGTCTAAGACGGCGAGGCTGAAGACTGGGAATTATCTTTTTCGCCGTCTATGTCAATTCCAACCACGATGTTGGAAACGACAATGATGTATAATAGACTTAACTTAGATGCTTTATCATACGTACACCACCTTACTGAGACGTTATCATTACGTCTTCAAGAGAAAGAATTCCAGGATATGATCCTCAATGAGATTTCTTTCAGATGCAGTAGTTTTTCCATGTATAACTCTGCCCTTCAGTGGCAACCTGGAGTTGGTTAGACGTGACGCAGCCCTAGCTACATCCACGCGCGTGGATAGTAAGGTGAAGAACTCTCTTAGAGTCGCTTCGGTCTCGGAGAAGCTTCTCTTCGACGGCAATCTTTCAGCAATCTTGAATTGCTCGATATACACGTTTTCTTGTCTATCAAGTGTAACAAGAGATTCAGACGTGGGCAAACATTCGGTGGTTGACTCAGAGAGTTCCACTGTAGTTGCCGAATCCGAGTTTTTCGATAATGACGGATGCCAGTCAAACAGGTTGGGACACAATTTTGATCCCAACGGATTCGAAGTGCCAGAGTCTTTGGGTTCCGCAGTTTTTAGGCAAGCTCTTAACTTCCAAGGAAGAATATTATGTTGGCTTGCACTACGTCATTGGATGAATTTTATTCAGAAATGCATGTTCAATCCTGTCCGATAATACAACAGTAGTTGCATATATCCGGAACCAGGGAGGCACTCATTCGGTTCCGTTATTGATTTTAACGGAAAGAATCCTTCTGTTTGTTATAGAACACCAGTTCTGTTTCGGTTCGTCATATTCTCGGTCGTCGGATCGTATTAGCAGACTCCCTTTCACGTAAGGGTCGTTTGTTGCCGTCGGAATGGACTATCAACAAACAAGTATTCAATCAGATTTGCTATCAATGGGAGCGCCCAGTGATAAAATTATTTGCGACACAACTCTCCAATCAATTGTAGACGTATGTGTCACCGTGTCCGGATCCCCGAGCATATGTAGTTTACGCTCTATCGATCTAGTAGGACGCGATGATAGGATATACGTATCCTCCAGCGCTGTTGATTCAGCAAGTATTGCTAGGATTATTCATTCACAATACAATTCTGTTGGTAGCATCTCTGTCTCCACAGAGACGGTGGATAAATTTACTTAGATGTCTGCTGTGGGACTTACCGCGGAAACTTCCTCCACGAGAGGATCTTTTTTCGCTGGGGAAATCGTGTCAACTCTATCACAACCCGCAAGGTCTCAACCTTCACGTATTCCGTTGTGCAGTCCTTCTTGCATGGCAAGCATTGTACAGGACGAGTAGTGGACCTGATTCCTAACTGTAGAAGGACCTCCTCTTTGCTATACTATGCGGCTAAAGTGGAGGGTCTTCCGTCGTTGGTGTAGGGATCTTTATGTTGATATTTTTGATCCCTCCTTACCAGACATTGCAAACTTTCTAGTATACTTGTTTAACGAGATCATCTGCATCCAGTTACTTTTAAAGGTTATAGGTCTATGTTATCTGATACCTATGCACACCATGATAGTTTACAATTGAGCCTAATGTCTCTTTATCTAAGTTAGTTTGAAACTTTTCGATAAGAGACCTAGAATCGTTAGATTAATTTCTATTCGGAATTTAGCTTGGGTTCTTATTAACTAAAGCAACCTTTTGAACCCCTTGAGACAGTGGTTTCAAATTCTGGCCTTATAAGGCAGCAATTCTCTTAGTCTTCTCTTCTGCTGAAGAGTCAGTGAGCTTCATGCACTATCGGTGGACGATTCTCACTTTCGTAGTATCGGAAACTCTATTACCTTTACTACTAATGTTGTATTTTTGGTTAAGAATCAGGCTCCTAATGATATCCGGAACCTATTGTTTTTAAGGTCCTTCCGTCTTCGAGCGGGCATAGGCCTTTACTCTGTCCAGATAGACCTTTATGTATTTATTAACAGATCTCAGTTTATCAGTAGGACGTTAAGCTTCTTCTGGCTCTGATGCCTAATAGAAAGGTCATTACGGTCCATTCTATTTCTTAATGCATTCAGTTAACTATCGGTACTGCTTAGGATAATCTATCCTTAACTCAGCAGTCTGTGCTTAAGATTTCGGCTCATGAAGTAAGAGCTTTTCTACATCTTGGGCTGACGTATAGTATTGCTATTATAGATTAAAGTAGGCTGCATATTGGTCTCAGCCATCCACATTCACAAATTTTTATCTCAGAAATATCGAATCCATTTCTGGAGGCCTGCATTATTTAGGTCCATTATCAACTGCTCAGAATGTCGATCACTTAACAATTGCAACTATAGCTATGTAGGCTTTATGTTCCAGCAGTCACTCCGTCCTGCTGCCCTCTTCGCTCTGGGCTATTTGACCCAGGGCAAGAAAAAGGGGGGGGGGGGGGGGAGGAAGGGGGGGGAGAGTGTTCCCTTGGGTCACCTGTTTTATTATGAAAACAAGAGGATACCTCCTCCGGAGTCAGTAATTCTGAGCTGTTACTGGGATGGTTTCTTAAGTGAAAGTTATGTTTTAAAATTCATTCATGTCATAGTTTTAAAGTATAGCATTTGAATATGTCACGTGTCAAACGGGTGTTATTATACTATCCTCGGACACTTTTTAAAGAGCATAAAGAGTCTTAATTCTTTGGACTAACTTTATTTATTGGCTTACTTTAAAAATAATTAGTATAAGAATTATACTGGATATTAATAGAGAACATGGATGTTATGATGCTCAATTATAGAAGGTATTGTGTCTTTCTAATTTATCATAAATAAGAAAGATACATGTGAAACCTATTTCTCCTTTTCTCTTCCAGGAGATGACTCTATTTTATATAGTTGAGCTTATTGGATTTTCCTCTATGTCCTGGGCCCTCCAGCCTTTTTACTATTCAACTATGTCTGGGTCATTGGTACAGTATAAAAATCTTAAAAAATTTATAGTAATTTATATATTTTTTATACTTGCCAATGACCCAGACGGGGATGGCCCTCCCAGGAGTTGGGAACTCATACCTCCCCGCTGAGGACATAGCGCTTACCAGGCACTGATGGTAAGAATGATTAATGGTGCCAATTTCGGGACATCCTTGACACTGCGCATGCGCAGTAGAGGTGAAGTATGGAGGGCCATTCAGGACATGATTTCTTTGGTTTTAGATGCAAATTTTGGGGATTGGGGGGCAAAATTTGTGTTTGGCCCTATATTTTTAAGAGTTAGCACCAGCTATGTCTGGGTCATTGGTAAGTATAAAAAATATATAAATTACTATAAATTTTTTAAGATTTTTTATACTTACCAATGGCCCAGATGGGTATGGCCCTCCCATGAGTGGGCACTCATACCTCCCCACTGTGTTATTATGTAGTACTCTTTTCTACAAAGAATGATGTTGGCGCCAATTCCAATCGCATTCTGATGGCTGCACATGCGTGGAGAGTAAAAGTATGGAGGACCAGATAGGACTTTTAATATTCAGTTTTGCAAGCAAATTTTGGTGTTTGGCCCTTGATAACTTTGAGTTTGCACCAGCTAGTCTGGGCCATTGCCATTGGTAAGTATAAAAAAATATACAAATTACTTTAATTTTATAATTTTTTCATATTGGCAATATGGTACAGTAAGACATGGGTCTAGAGGGGGAGGGGTCATAAGGGACTTGTGCACCCCACCCTCCTAAATGTCCAAGAGTCCACATCAGCAACATCTCACTAAAAATCAAGAATGTTTTAGTGCTGATATTCACCAATAATGTCCCATTTCCCCCCAGAAGCCACCAAATGCAATCTGAGAGGGTCTAATTTTCAAAATTTGACTGGGGGGTGCCACACAGATACACCCCTCCCTTCTCCACCAGCAAGCATCTTTGGCATATAAATTGTCAATTCCATTAGCACACCCTACATGTGACATCTCATCCTCTTTTTTTCAAATTTCATATGTGGCTTTGGTGTGATGTCTTTTCTAGAGCTGCGCGGTATACCAGTAATTACCAGTATTGAGAATAGCATTATTGTTTTAAAAGAACAGGTACTCTCAGGTGTCAAATAAACGTGCCCGTATGTTTATTAATTTGTGAAAAAAATACAAACCAGCACGGTTGTTGTGACCCATCACGTTTATTATTTTCCCCAAGTGAGGCCAAGAAAAAAATACCTGTGTTTGGGTAACCTGACCGACCCTAAAAATATTATGCCGACCCTAAACATTTTATCAAGTACAAGACGCTCATTTAGTTCATTGTAACCCTAAATTTCCATCTAACTTCAGTGTGAATTTGAAATGAAACTGATTTTGGTGTTCAAGGTTTCAAAATTACCTGTAGCAATCAGAATCACAGAAGAGAGCAAAAGGGACGCTATCTTCGCATTGCACCTCTCACTTTGATTAATTCCTAAGTTTGGGCGAAATCAAAGTCGCCATGTGATTTAGATAACTGATTTTTTTTTGTATTTCTGAGTTGCTGTAAGAAAAGTGGTCTCTCTTGAGACATTTCAATGCAACCCTTATGTTTACTGTTAGGTGACAAAACAAAGGACATAAAACTATTTGATTCTCAAACTTACATTTGTTTTTAAAAGAACAGATTATAAACATAAAGAAATGAAATTGAAAAAAAATAATTCTGTTAAAAACCAACCTCAATAGTCGAAATTAAGAGAGATATTGGTGAAAAAATCAAATCAAGTAACTAACAAAAGTGATTGGAAAATCGATTGTAGGTCATTTCCCCATGGGACCATTTCCCCATGGCCTCTTAATTAGAAAAGTGACCATTTCCCCACAGCGCTAAATTCACAATGGACAATTCCCCATGGCGCTAAATTCACAACGGTCCAATTCCCCATGGCGATAAATTCACAACTGTCCAATTCCCCATGGTGCTAAATTCACAACGGTCCAGTTCCCCACGGCGTTAAATTCTGTGGCTAGGTAGGAAGGCCAGACCATCCAACATACCTATTGCATGTTTGACAGTGTGGAGATGGGAGTGTAATAGTTGTGATCTGAAATAGAAAGGAATCACCATTACAATATACCAATATTGTCTCTCTTTCTCTTTCTTTCTCTCTGTTTCCCTGAGACTCTCCCTCTTTCTCACTCTCTCCCTCTCTGTTTCTCTGAGGCTCTCTCACATTTTCACATATGCAAGTAAGCACAGATTATGACTACTGACCTCATGATCTGTTGTCAAGCCCCCTTTACAATTCATCGTGCGACGTTTGGAACATTCCCAGCGAATACATGATTTGTTAACCTTTTTCTTGGTATATGAGTAACCATCTACACATAGCATTTAACCACCTCTACTATTTTATATGACTTCCATCATTGCAGAAGTTATTATGAAGGTCTGTATGGGGTGGACCAATATTTATAGAAAAACGCTAAAATAACAGAGTCTTTTTGAAAACAGTCCATTTTTGATGTACGCATTAATTGAGATATTTAACACAATCACTTTTGAAAACAATATTTGATGCTTGATAATCAACATAAGCGATCAACCTAATCAATAATCTGTATTGTATCATTATATGTTATCACTCCAAACAATGTTCACTTTTGAAAACAATCACTTTTGAAAACAATCTGATGCTTGGTAATCAACATAAGGATCAACCTAATCAGTAATCTGTATGGTATCATTACATGTTATCACTCCAAAGAATGTTCACTAATCAGTGCGGTATCACTTTTTGTCAAAACATAAACTTTCAAACATTGCTCACTTATGTACTGTTTGCCGATGGAGTGTGTATGTAACAACATAAGCTGCCGCCAATGAGACCTTTGCAAAAAGAGCCTTGGGGAACTGGTCACCTTTGCAAAAAGAGACCTGGGGAACTGGTCACATTTGCAAAATGTGCCGTGTGGAACTGGTCCCCTTTGCAAAACGCGCCATGGGGAAATGGTCACTTTTTGCCGTGGGGAATTGGACCATGGGGAAATGATCAGCTCCCTGGAAAATCTTGACTTGCTTCAATAAAAGTTAACAAAATCACAAGAAATATGATTTGGGTTGTGTTTCTTGTAGTTCACTGGCATTAAAAAGAAGCAGTTGCCACGACAAACCGGGGGCAGTGAAGCAATGTCTAATTACTGAAATATGCACAACAATTGTATACAATCCCCCAAACCATGGTAAGAGCTTCGTGACTTCTCGATAAGTAAGGAAATGGTTTTTTTTGCCAAAATCTAGCTTTTCTTGTAAATTTTGCATCTTGACAAAGCCCCAAATCTCATTGACAGAACAGGCAAAATCTCACCAGTGATTGGTTGTGAGGAGCAAGTGGGATTTGGTGGGGGGAGGGGGGAGGAGTAGGTGCTGGGCTCCCTAGAACTCCCATGCCTCCTCCACTGGATCCCATTAACTTGATTTTCAGTGTTTGTCAGGTTTATCGATAGACTATTTTGAAATATTGAATTAAATTCTCTTCTCAGTATTTATTTCTTTAGAAATTTTACTTCTCCCTGCTGACATTCTGGGGGGCCATGCTTGTGAAGAGTGGAGAAAGAGGTGGACCCAGGACTGAGGGCACTGAACTTGTACTGATGGCAGAATTTTAAAAAAAAGCTTCTCAAATTTGTGGGTGGGAGGAGCAAGTGGGGTTGGGTGGGGTGGGGGGGGGGGGGGCTCCCTAGAAATCCCATGGCTCCTCCACTGGATCCCACTAACTTGATTTTCAGAGTTTGAAAGGTCTGTTGAATTTTGAAATATTAAATTGAAATTCTCTTCTTGGCATTTCTTTCTTTAGGAATTTCACTTCTCTCTGAAGAGCTCTTGCTTTTCTTCCCTATTTTTCTGAGAGGGAGAAGTCGCATCTCTCTAAAATTCACTCCTTGGTGGGTCCCTGGCAGAAATAATATACTTGACATTATAAATGTGGAGCAACTGGCAAGTTCCAGTTCTGCAAAGGAAACCATGTTTGATAGGCTGATGAACATTTTACACTGCTTCAGCCTCGGTGTTGATGAAGAAAGTGTGACTGTTGAGGCTGTCTTTGGGTTTTTTTCATAAAGTTTTTCAATGAAAAGATAGCGAAATTCATTATATATTGCTTTCCACTGTTGTTAGCAATTAAGGGACTAGGGAATAATACATATTTTTATAAATGGCCGGGGCACTGTTGTCAAAGTGACTTTAGATTGTGTTTGGCAAGTCAGTAGCAGCACAGGGGAGCAATATATTTGCATTGTATCAAGTGAAGTTTTGGGGGTCTGAACATACATGCTACAGAAACAGAAACAAAGGGAAAGGGAAGCCTGCACAAAAATAATCCATTCAGACATTAATAATTGCCGCTCGCATAAACATTAATCACTAACAGAAACACACCACTGACCATATCTATCTACACTTAAAATACAATAGGTCATAAGAAGAACCAAACAATGGAGAGGAAAATGCAGGGTGCAAAATGCACACACTCCATAAAACAGCTGTATTAATTAATTTTCATGAACAAAGGAAAAATAAATACTACAGTCAGCTACAGTGACAAATTTTGAGATATTCTTTTTGAACAGAAAGTCATGGCACTTTATTGTTTTCCCTGGTGTCTGAGCTGTCTCTGTGATGTGGTTTTAAATAAAAAAATAACGCTGTACACGTTTGTAAAAAAAAATGCTCTCTTAAATATATTGGTTTCGGCTGAACATAAGGTACTGAGTACAGTAAATTTTATTCAGTTGTTAACCGCCCAAAATATAACTGTGTTATCAATTGTTTATGAACTCAGTTCCCTAGAACATCGCCCAAGTTTTTCGCCCTCTGAACTAGTCTACGATATACCAGTATATTGCGATATTTTTTCAATACTGATTCCGGTATTGAAATTTGAATACTGTGCAGCTCTAGTCTTTTCTGTAGAGACTTGATAGAATGACTTTACTAGAGCTTTCTTTTCAGTTCAGTCCCTTCTTGGACAAGTTGAGCTGCAGTGACATTGACACTTTCATTTATGTATATTTTTTAGTGTAATGGAAATTTTAATTGATAATTTATATATAAAAACAAACAATTAATGCAAACATGGCAATAGTATATATACTGCATTGGAATAGCATAACTCAACAAACTGTCTTCCTGCCATTCCCTTACAAAGAATTTCTAGAGGCCTGTATGGGATGTTAAATTATAGGTAAAATGAAATGCTAAATTTCAGAATTTCTGTTTTAGGGAATTTTTGTGGCATTGGTGCAGGACAATTCTCCAGCTGCATTGGCAGGCCTCCGATTTGGTGACCAAATTTTACAGATCAATGGTGAAAATGTTGCAGGGTGGGACAATGACAAAACCCACAATGTGTTCAGAAAAGCTTCTGCAGAAAGAATTGTGGTTGCTGTTCGTGAAAGGTACATGCAAACTTAATAGTTGATTGAAGTAATCACCTGTGTAAAACTGCCTTTTTAAACTGCTGCCAGTAAGGCCATTAAAAAAAATGTCTATGTCCTCAGGTAGTTGTTCCTAAAATTTTTGATGCAGCTGGGAGGATTTTTATTTTTATTTTTTATTCTGAAATCTAAAAAAGATACCCTAAAAAAGTATATTCACATTTCAGGAAGAAATCTTTTACAAACTCCGGGCTGGGGTTATCTTACATATATATTGCGAAATACTTCTTGCAACTTGGCTGTTGATGACATGCCAAAGACGCTCCATAGCAGGATTATGTGTAGTCTGGTACTTATTTGAAACGATAAAATGGATATTTCCCTCCAAAGTTCTTACATATACCAACATAGAAACAATAAATTAGAGAATGGAGAAATCCGAGGCAAAATGCAAAAGAAAATGTGAACAGGTAGTTGAAATACTACGGGAAATGTGTACCAGTGCCTGTGCTCAAAATTCCGATCAGAAAATACTGACTGGATAAATTCTTTTTGACCGAGCAGAATTTTGTTGTTGTTTTGACTGGGTAATAAAAAGTTTTTATGCGGCAGACATTTAATGACATGGACGGTGCCTGACAGCATAGATATTTTTTTAATGGCCTAAAATTTATCATTTTATCCCATTTTATCAAATTGTTGTAATGTGTGAAGAGATTGATAATTTTTCACTCAGATGTGTTTTAGATCTTCATCGTAGAGACTAGCCTTTTTTCTCAAGATATGTACAGTACGTGGATAGTGTATTATCACTAAATCACCCATAGAGTGGAGATTCCACCCAAGCAATAATTGCAAATGTGTTGCAAATCATAACAAGTAGAAGTAGTTCTAACCAACTGACCTCCAGGTTTTTTGTCCATATGTACAGAATTATGAAAGTGATTCTTTGGGTGATAACTCCACTCCATAGGTGATTTAGTTACAATCCACTCTCCACATACTGTAGCTTGTATACTAATCTTCTGTTCAAATGTTTACTTGACCTTGAGTTGATGTAGAATGTGTATAAAGCCCCTCAAAATCTTAAATTTTCCTGAAAAATCTCCTACATTTTTAGTAGACCTGAAAAGGTTAACCGATTAATCGATTAACCAGTGATCAACATCTTGATCGATCAAAAAAGTAATTGATCAACTAACCATTACTTTTGAAATATTGTATTATATAGGTTAACAAAGGAACAAACTTGCTCCAAAACAGGCACACGTTGTCACACTAACTCACATCACTTATGTGAGACAGAGTAAAGCATGCAAGTTACGTGCTGACATACTTGTTCATGTGCATGTATCAGTAACTGGAAATGGTCATCCTTAACCCTTTACCCAATGCGGTTGAAAGACGATACTTGCAAAATAAATTTTTAAATTTCTAAAAAAATTTCAATTTCTTATCAACCTACCTTACAGTTGTTTACAACAGGCTTGCACTACAGTGGAAGTCCCTAACTCGGAAAAATACTCTCTATTTTCTTCTTTCCCAAACGATTTGGGAAAGAAAAAATAAGCCAAAACTGGGTCAACTGCGACTGGCACACACCCAGTAGGGGACACTCTTCTCCATGTACTAATCTATGGCTTCCGGAACCCGTGCGCAGATGTATAATCAACGTGTCATTCTATTTTTTTCTGCCTTGCTCCATGGAGGTGGATCATCTCGCTCTTCAACAGTGATACCTTTTGACTCGATGTTAACGTTGTTTCCTGTTCTGTTATGTGGATTCATAGTTGTTTCTTCATTATCCAGATATACAGGGCTGTGTTTTTATATATTCTCTTGATTATTCACTGTATTCTTCGAGATAAATCTCAAAACCGATTTCGCACACAATTTTTCGCGTACCGTGCCATTTCGGTCTTTTGTTCATTAATGCTAACCCTTTGGGTTCTGCTTTTAACTGAGTTAGGTTCAGCTGGGGGAGGTTGTGGCAGCATTTCTCCCCTCTGTTGAGGGTGGAATTTCTGCCTGTTCCCTTTTGGCTCATGGGGTACTTTTCTGTTCCAGTGAGGCCTTTGTTTCCTACCACCTTACTCTGGTAGCTGATTTATTTTTTCTTTGGGTTCACCTTCCCGTCTACATTGCTCTCGCCAGATATGCCTAGGACGATACCTTGCAGGCCATTTTGTTGTCTTAGCATGTTGAAGTTTCCCCATTATTCATGCTTCACGTTATTTGGGTTGTATTGAACGACCCTGTGGGCTGGGTGGTCTTCCACCTTTTCGGCTTCTGTCTCTTGTGTAGTTTCAGGCACGTGGCGTTTTCCTCCCGCATCCGCAGAAAGGGAAATGCAGTCGTTCGGGCCTCCCGATTTGACTCTGTCGGGAGAGAGTTATACCCCTCCTGGGGGTTTTGCAGTCTTTTTATGGCATGGATACCATGGTAGCTGCTGACTTTCTGGCAAAGAGATGCCTGGTTCCGGGACTACAGTCCCCTTTCTGTCGACATCTGAGGCTGTCACAAGGGTTGTGACTCCTCTTTTGGAGCCAAGCTTGGTTTCTCTCACCACTTTTCCACCTTTGTCAACCGCCACTGATGTATCTGCTCCTACTGCTACTCCGTCGGTGATGTCATCCGTCTCCGTTTCAGCCGGCCTCGGCTTAACCCTGAAGGGGTCTGCAGGGATTTCTGCTTTTTGGAAGTGGGGATATCGGCCTCAACCTTCCCTGGCTTCAACTCAGCGAAGTCGGAAGTGGTGACTGGCCGATCCCTCTGCCGTGGTCTCAGCAGGTTTTGCGTGGGATTCCGATGTCCATGGTGGGGTCACCATTGACTCTGTTGTGCTTCCGTCCACGCAGTCTGGTCCTTCGGCCAGTTTTGCGGGACCGGCGTGTTTTTGTGCAACCTGGACCTTCTGTCCCTCAGAGGTCCGCGGCGACTCTCCTGAGTTCCCGCACTTCAGATCCTTAGGGTACTTCATACCCTCATAAGCATCTGTTTTAAGATGTTTTGGCTGCCACCCATCGCCCCGTTTTGGGTGTTCTAGAGGATCGTGACCCTTCGCTGGTTTAGAGGGTCAGATGCAAAACCACTTTGCCAGGACGTTCCCACGCTGTACTTGCAGATACAGGTTGTGAGCTTAGGGAGGCCCCTCCTTGCTGACACTGGTTCTTTCCAAGAGCCTTCACGTTGCCTCCAGTGAGGCTTCTGGTGGCTACACCATGGAAGGCATCGGCTGGTATGCCCGACATGGGCTATGTATCTTCTGACTCCAGCGATGGGTCAGGCACACCTGACGTTGAGAGCCATCAGTCTTCTGACTTGGGGGTGGCTCTTGGCTTTGTGTTTGAATTCCTTTGAAAGGCCAGCCGGGGGTTTCAGCCAGGCTGCAATCATTGGTCACGAGTCTACAGCCTGTGGAGCACCCTGCTTCTGGGTGCCTTCGACCGTACCAGTCGGTACAAGTGGTCGAAGTTTTTGCAGCATTGGACTCAAAGCTGAGTTCCAAGTGCCATGAAGACTTCGTTCTTCACTAGGCTGATACCTTTTTGCCCCCTGTGTGTTATCGTTCCTACGATTCTGCCAATCTGTCAGGCTGCAAGACTTTGAAGGTCATGGATCAGGACTCCACGCCAAGTCGGCTGTTATTCCTATGGCGACTTTGGAGTCCATGTTGGGCTTATCCAGAGAGATGCTAGGCACACTTTCTCTCTTAGATCATGTCGTCTCTGCCTTGGCTGCTTATCTGCCTCCAGATACATTTGATGACATAAGGCTCCTTTTCATGTGATCTCTAAGACACTCATGCCTCTTACTCACACGCATGCCTGTAACACAGCTAATTTGGATTTACTTCTCCGGGACGCTGTGTTTGACACAAGCCGTTCCCTCTTGAAGGGCAGGGCACTGCTCTTTGATCCGCTTCTTTGATGGGTCCGCAACTATTCCATGATTCTGTGGCGAATGATGTCCTGCATCATTCCAAAGATCAGCTGCTGCTGCACCAGCTTGATCCACCTTCTCTTGGAGGCCGGGACCATTCCAAGCCTATCAAATGCCCTTCTGCTTCCTCTGAAGTGTAGGGCTGATCCTCCTGCCGCCGCTTCTTCCTCTTACTCTCTTGGTAAGGGTAAGCGTCGGCAGTCCTGAAGGAGGTCTCCGGATCCTTCATCTAGCAGAGAAGGTGGTTTCTTCTCTCACGGAGCTCGAAATGAAGGTCCTCACCTCGATTCGTCCCAGGTTGAAGGAGGGATATCCGAGTTTGCAGACCCGTTGGGCCACGATCACACCTGATCCTTGGGTGTTAGGGTCCAGTCTGCGGATATCTTTTCTGAGGCACCCCACTCTGTCGAGTGTGCCTCTTCTAACCCGAGTTCCTTTCGACGTTTCAGTCGGGAACTTTTGATCAGGGAGGTAGACATTCTCCTGTCAAAGGGGGCGATTGAGGTCATCAAGAACATTCATGCAGTAGGATTTTATTCCCGCCTGTTCTTGGTGCCAAAGAGGGACAGCCGACTCCGACCGGTTATCGATCTGAGTATCCTGAACCATTCTTCCATTGCTCCCAAGTTCAGCATGGAGACTTTCAGGTCAGATCGCTGCTCCATTCATTAGGGAGATTTCGCTTCCAGCATCATCGTCCATTCATCGAACATCGCATAAGTATCTCAGCTTTGCTTTTCTGGGGCGAATTTACCAGTTCCAGGCCATCCCTTTTGCCCTCAACCTGGCTCCTTGGGTGGGCCTTCCTCCGACTGATATCGCATGTGATAGCCTTCCATCGCCCTCAGTCCAGGGTGACCACTTTGGCATATCTGGACGATATCCTCCAGAGCATTCCAATGCTGCTCTTCTGGAGTCAGATGTCGACAAGCTTGAGCCTGCTCACATCGCTAGGGTTCAGAGTCAACGAGGAGAAGTCTGACATGGTCCTTTCTCAGTCGTTTTGTCATCTGGGGATGGATTTCCATACTCATCTGAATACGTTGGCGGTTCCTCGGGCAAGGGCTGTGATTCTCCTGGCTTTCACCCTGACTCTGACCCAGTCCACGTCCACGACAGCTCAGAGTATTTTCCGGCTGCTCGTTCTCTGTGGTTCGGTGACGGATCTCATTCCTCTTGGTTGGCTGCATGTTAGACCTCTCCAACACTTTCTCAGTTGTTGGAGGCCGAATGTTGATCCTCTGGATCTGGTGCTTCAGTTACCAGCATCTCTTCATGGTCACCTTCTTCCCTGGATGGATGTTCAGTGGATTATGCAGGGAGTTCCGTTGGACTTGCACATGTCTGATCATGTTTTGATGGCTGATGCCAGCGATCTCGGATTGTGCGCGAAGTTGGATCCTCTGGTCTTTCCCTTTACGGTGTATGGGACCGGGATCATGCAGCTCTTCACCCAGAAGGAGCTTCTTGCTTTTCTTCTGCATTTCCAGCAGTGGATCCCCCACCTTTCAAATTGCCAGGTCCTTCTGTTGTCCGACAGTTCGACGGTGGTTGCTTACCTTTGGAACCAGGGCTGCACACACTTGGTTCCCATGTACGAATTGGCTCGGGATCTTCTACTGCTCGCTCAGGATGTCACCGCCGGGGTGGTGATTTGTCTCATTTCCGGTTGTCTGAACGTCCTCGCCAACTCCCTGTCCCGATGGGGCAGGTTCATTTCCACAAGTGGACGTTTCACAGGGCAGTGTTCCAGTCTCGATTTCTGGGGTCGTCCCCATGTCGATCGTTTTTCGACCCATTGGAACCCTCAGGTGTACAATTTTGTGTCTCTGTGTCTTGATGCTCTGGCTTTCACCGTGGATGCTCTGTCACTCGATTGGAACGGTCTAGTTGGCTACACCTTCCTGCCGGTTCTGATTCTACCTTGGGTTCTAGCCAAGATACGAACCTGCAGTTGTCGAATCCTTCTGATCGCTCCCCTGTCGCCTCAGCGGGTGTGGATCCATACAGCTCCGCTCTCTGTTGGCGGCAGTTCCGGTGCGTCTCCCCCTACGTCACAACCTTCTCTGCAAGGTTACCCGGGGAGGTTTCATGTCGACCTGACTTCATTGTGCCTTCACACATATCTTTTGTCAGGTCCTGTCTCCTCCGTAGACGTTTTTTAAGATGAGTAGTGGAGTGCTTTTCTTCTTCAAGGCAGCACTCCACTGGTTTCGCCTATGTGGCTAAATGGAAGGTCTTCTGTTGATGGCATGCTAATCACTCTGTTGATTATGCCGATCCTTCCATAACACAGATTGCAGAGTTTCTGGTATATCTGTTTGATTCTCAGGGACTCCAACCTGTTCCCATCTAGGGTACAGGTCCATGCTTTCAGAGAACTCTTCGTTTGTGGGAAAGAGTCATATCGGCACTAATCCGTCCCTCTCCAAGCTTATTCGACACTTTTCTTTGAAAAGGCCTACGAGTTTGCAGCTTACCCCAAGATGGTATTTTTCATTGGGTTGTGTTTTGCTGGTAGGGTGGGGTTTGGGGGCGTTCGAACCTTTATCCCAGGTGGATATGCTTTTTCTCACATACTAGACGGCTTTGTCTGATGGCTTTTTCCTCAGCCAGAAGGGTTAGTGAGCTTCACGCCCTCTCTGTTGATCCAGCCTTTTCAGGAGCTCCTCCAACAGTGTTACTTTACCACTAATTGCTCCTTTCTGGCCAAGAATCAGATGCCAGAAACTACTCAACCTCCAATCTGTATCCTTCTGCTGAGGGTACTCGCCCTTTGCTCTGTTCGGTTCGTGCAATTCACATTTTCTTCAATGGGACGCTGTTCATTAGGAAAGACAGGAACAAATATATTTCTGTCTCTTATTCCTCGTCGAAGATCACTCCTCAATCCATTTCTAGATGGATTTGTCTTGCTATTTGCGTGTCATCTGGCATCCGCTCTTCTAGCGACTGACGATTGTATTACTAATCGTCTTTCTGCCCATGTGGGGCATGCATTGTCTACCTCCTGGGCTTATGCTAACTCCATCTGATGTCGGATGTTATGCAGGCAGACTTCTGGAGAAATGCATCGACTTTCTCCACCCATCTGCGTCAGTTGCAGGAGCAGTTTGAGGACCTTTTTCTTTAGGCCCTCTTCTCTTCTGCTCTGGCTGTCATCAAACCTACCTATTATTGTTCTTGCAAGGTCAGTTCCAGCCCTGTTCTGAGTACAATCCTTTCTGTCTGTGTGTCACACAGGCCCATACACCTCATCTCCCATTGTCATTTACTTATGGTTCTGATGCTATGGTTTTATAGGCCTGGGGAATTCTTCTGTCCATGGTTCCAGCACAGTCGGGTTATGTGGGGGTTGGTTATGTGATTCCCTCCTCCTGTTGTCTATTCAGTCTGCTGTAAACAATTGTAAGGTAGGTTGATAAGAAATTTAAATTTTATAGTAAATTTCCTTTCTTATTATACATACCGCAGCAGTTGTTTACATGGATCCTCTCCCGCCTTCTTTTTTGGGTAAGAGTCCTTCGTCCCCGATAATCACATATCTCCAATGTTGACGGATTCAACAGAATGACACGTTGATTATACGTCTGCGCACTGGGTGTGTGCCGGTCGCACTCGACCCAGTTTTGGCTTATTTTTCTTGGCTTTCGTGTGTCATCCGACATTCGCTCATCTTGGGAAAGAAGAAAATAGAGAGTATTTTTCCAAGTTAGGGACTTCCACTGTAGTGCAAGCCTGTTGCAAACAATTGCGGTAGGTATAATAAGAAAGGAAACTTACTATAAAATTTAAATTTTTGTCTCAAAAACATAGCTTATGACTCCTCATTGGGACGCGTAGGGTACGTGATTAATTGGTTAACCAAGGTTAATCCATGTGATTAATCGATCAAGAAAACCCTTTAACCATTTCAGCTCTAATTTTTAGCTCTTAATTTTTAGCTCACCTGAGCAAAGCTCAAGGTGAGCTGTTCTAATCGCTTTCCGTCCGTCGTCTGTCCGTCGTCGTCCGGCGTAAACTTTACAAAACCAACTTCTCCGAAGAAACCACTGGCCCAATATTTTTCAAATGTTGGGTAAATGTTTATTACCTAATGTCAATTCAGATTTGTTCAAATAAAGTTGCCCCTCCTCCTGGGTGGGGCCACGCCCCCAAGGGGCACCAAAATCTTTGAAAATCTTCTTCTCATGAGCCAGCAGTAGCAGAGACTGGATATTATTTGGTATACAGCTTCCTTTTGAGGTGTAGAATCAAGTTTGTTCAAGAGAAGTTTGTCGGGCATTATTTGCCTTCGTTATGGGAGGGGCAAAAATTTTGGCCACGCCTAAAATTTCTATTTTCTGAACCGTGGGGTCGATGTGAACCAAATTTGATATGCGATGATAATGGGTCATAAGTAGTTGATTGATGCAAAAAAAAATTTTCTCATTGCCCTGTGGGAACCTCGGGAGCTAAAAATAGGAAAAACCTTAAAACTGCATATCTCCAAAACTACATGGCACAGAGAATTCTTATTTTGTATAAAGCTTACTTTTATCCAGTTGAATAGAATGGTTAAAAAAAATCCCTATCGGTTTGATCACAAGGTACTTTTTTCAGGACTTTGAAAAAGTGCTGAGTCAGCACTTTTTAACACTGCAGGCAATGGGAAAAACATTAAAAAATCTTCTTCTACAGATCCAGCAGGCAGAATCTTTTGATATTTGGTATGCAACATTGTGGGGTGGATCTGATTCAAGTTTGTTCAAATCAGCTCCCTAGATTCATATTTGGGCTCACCATAGAATCTTGAATTCGAACTTAGTGCATTTCAGGCAAATTTCTTCAAAAATCTTCTTCTCCAGATCCAACAGGCAGAATCTTTTGATATTTGGTATGCAACATTGTGATGTGGATCTGATTGAAGTTTGATCAAATCGGCTCCCTAGATTCATATTTGGGCTCAGTATAGAAGCCCGATATCGAACTTAGTGCATTTCAGGCAAATTTCTTCAAAAATCTTCTTCTCCAGATCCAGCAGGCAGAATCTTTTCATATTTGGTATGCAACATTGTGGGGTGGATCTGATTCAAGTTTGTTCAAATCGGCTCCCTAGATTCATATTTGGGCTCACTATAGAAGCTCGAATTCGAACTTAGTGCATTTCAGGCAAATTTCTTCAAAAATCTTCTTCTCCAGACAGGGCCGTCGAGAAAAAATCCGGGCCCCGGGAGAGGGAATATTCCGGGCCCCCTAGGCAACATGGGCGAGTAGATGCCGAAGGCCGTGAGTGCACAGGGCACGAGCTCTGACAGGGTTTTTTTGGGGGGGAGGGTAGTGGGGGGGGGGGGGATTGCACGGATTCCAAAATCTTGAATTGAATCTGGAAACTTTCTTGTTTTGAAACACCCACCCCCCCCACCCCCCACCCCCCGTCTTCAAAGAAAATTGTGAAAATGAATTTTTAAATAGAGGCTTCTCAGCGGCTTTTGGGGTGAAAAGTCACGTTATGACCTTTTTTAAAAAGACCTAAGTATCTCTCACATTTGCAAGTTCATAGGGGAGTATCAAGTGGCCAAGGGGTTGGAGCTATAGCTTTTAACTGCACTGTCTGCACAATTCTTGAAAGATAACTTTATTATGTCAAATTGATATAATAAAGATTATAAAGTTATCACTTCAAGAATCATGCAGTCCAAAATTACAACCGTTGGTCAAGTGCAGACAGAGCTCCATTCGCGACACAGCCCTCTTCTTAACATTTAGTTCTACGAAACTACAGAACTAGTGATTCTTGGTTGAAATACATTTATTCTTTATAGTAAGACCCACTAGTTCTATATTGTGCAGAACTAAAATGTTGATAAGGTTCCAAGTTTGTAACTGCGTAAGCTAGCAATGCATCGAGATTGCGCTTTTGTGAATGCACATAAACAGTGTCAGTTTGGAACACCGGGGCCCGCCGATTTTCTCTCACCCTTTACCTAACGCGACGCTCAAAACCGGCCAGCGCTATACACGAAAATCGCCATTCAATTTTTAAAATATTTTCATTTTCTGCTTCCAAAACATAGGTTATGACCCCTCAATGGAACGAGCGCATCGCGCTCGTTCCAGTGAGGGGTCATAACCTACGTGTTGGAAGCAAAAAATGAAAATTTTTAGTTATACGAGAATTTTTTTACGAGTGTCGTCTGCTACTAGCGTTAGGTAAAGGGTTAAGGCAGGATTCTCTTACTCTCGGGCCCTTCACTGCACATCAAAATTTGACGTGCAGTGAAGGGACCACACGTAAGAGTATCTCGCCTTCAGGAAATTACGGGAATCGGCGGGCCCCCAATAACGCCGGGCCCAGGGGTTACTACCCCGGTTCTCCCCCCTTCTCGGCAGCCCTGTCTCCAGATCCAGCAGGCAGAATCTTTTGATATTTGGTATGCAACATTGTGGGGTGGATCTGATTCAAGTTTGTTCAAATCGGCCCCCTGGATTCATATTTGGGCTACTATAGAAGCCCAAATTTGAACTTAGTGCATTTCAGGCAAATTTCTTCAAAAATCTTCTTCTCCAGATCCAGCAGGCAGAATCTTTTGATATTTGGTATGCAACATTGTGGGGCGGATCTGATTCAAGTTTGTTCAAATCGGCTCCCTAGATTCATATTTGGGCTCACTATAGAAGCTCAAATTCGAACTTAGTGCATTTCAGGCAAATTTCTTCAAAAATCTTCTTCTCCAGATCCAGTAGGCGGAATCTTTTGATATTTGGTATGCAACATTGCGGGGTGGATCTGAAGCCCGAATTTGAACTTAGTGCATTTCAGGCAAATTTATTAAAAACTCTTCTTCTCCAGATCCAGCAGGCAGATTCTTTTGATATTTGGTATGCAACATTGTGGTGTGGATCTGATTCAAGTTTGTTCAAATTGGCTCCCTAGATTCATATTTGGGCTCACTATAGAAGCTCGAATTCAAACTTACTGCATTTCAGGCAAATTTCTTCAAAAATCTTCTTCTCCAGATCCAGCAGACAGAATCTCTTGATATTTGGTATGCAACATTGTGGGGTGGATCTGATTCAAGTTTGTTCAAATCGGCCCCCTGGATTCATATTTGGGCTCATTATAGAAGCCTGAATTCGAACTTAGTGCATTTCAGACAAATTTCTTCAAGAATCTTCTTCTCCAGATCCAGCAGGCAGAATATTTTGATATTTGGTATGCAACATTGTGGGGTGGATCTGATTCAAGTTTGTTCAAATCGGCTCCCTAGATTCATATTTGAGCTCACTATAGAAGCTCGAATTCGAACTTAGTGTATTTCAGGCAATTTTTTAAAAAAATCTTCTTCTCCAGATCCAGCAGGCAGAATCTTTTCATATTTGGTAAGCAACATTATGGGGTGGATCTGATTCAAGTTTGTTCAAATCGGCCCCCTGGATTCATATTTGGGCTCACTATAGAAGCCCAAATTCGAACTTAGTGCATTTCAGGCAAATTTCTTAAAAAATCTTCTTCTCCAGATCCAGCAGGCAGAATCTTTTGATATTTGGTATGCAACATTGTGGGGTGGAGCTGATTCAAGTTTGTTCAAATCGGCCCCCTGGGTTCATATTTGGGCTCAGTATAGGAGCCCAAGTTTGAACTTAGTGCATTTCAGGCAAATTTCTTTAAAAATCTTCTTCTCAAGATCCAGCAGGCAGAATCTTTTGATATTGGGTATGCAGCATGCTTAGGGGAGTGAGATTCAAGTTTGTTCAAGCCAAGTACCAGGGTTCATATTTGGGCTCACTGTGGTAGCCCGAATTATAACTTAGTTCAAAATGAGGAATTTTCTTTAAAAATCTTCTTCTTCAGATCCAGCAGGCAGAATCTTTTGATATTGGGTATGCAGCATGCTTGGGGGGGGGGGGGGAGATCCCAGTTTGTTCAAACCATGTCCCTAGGTCCATATTTGGGCTCACTGTGGGAGCCCGAATGATAACTTAGTTCAAAATGAGGAATTTTCGTTAAAAATCTTCTTCTTCAGATCCAGCAGTCGGAATGTTTTGATATTTGGTATGCAGCATCCTTAGGGGGGGTGAGATTCAAGTTTGTTCAAGCCATATCCCTAGGTCCATATTTGGGCTCATGTGGGAGCTTGAATTGTAACTTAGTTCGAAATGAGGAATTTTCTTTAAAAATTTTCTTCTTCAGATCCAGCAGTCAGAATGTTTTGATATGTGGTGTATAGCATACTTAGGGGGGTGAGATTCAAGTTTGTTCAAGCCAAGTCCCTGGGTTCATATTTGGGCTCACTGTGGGAGCCCGAATGATAACTTAGTTCAAGATGAGGAATTTTCTTTAAAAATCTTCTTCTTCAGATCCAGCAGATGAATGCTTTTGATATTTGGTTTTGCTGCATCCTTAGGTGAGTTCAAGTTTGTTCAAGCCATGTCCCTAGTTCCATAAAATTTGTCTCTCATGACTTCATTCCTTTGTAATGTTGATGAACCACGTCTAACTGAATGTGACCCCAAATACTTCTTTGAACCACTTTGTTTGAATCACTTTGCCCAGTGAGTGATTAAGGCCCCTTGGGGCCTCTTGTTTTATGCAACACTTGTTATCTGATTTTAATTAATATTGCTGTGCTGTTTAATATTAACAGTTTCTTTTGGCGCATTCGATAACCACTATCGTTCGATGAACAAGAAGAGATTTATTGGGGGCAGTGGCATTGCCGTGAGCGGTTCTCGTCAGATCACCGAAGTTAAGCAATGTCAAGCCCGGTTAGTCCTTGGATGGGTGACTGTCTGAGCGATTGATTTGGATTCTTGTGTTGTGTCCTTTAGCAAGGCACTTCACCCTGATTGCCCACATGGGGGCATGATGACGCCCTTGTTCTAAGTCATGCTGCACGTCGATGGCGTGCATGTCTTCAGCCAATCTAACCCTGTCTGTGCTGCAGTGCCGAGTTACGATGTTAGGGAGCTGGCAGCTGCTCGTTGTTGCTCGGTGGTTCTCTCTGGGTACTCTGGCTTCCTCCACCCGTAAAACTGTCACCAACACAATATAACCTTGGCTATTAAAGTGTTGGAAAACCCTAGCAAATAAATAAGGGATTTATTGCCCCTTGTTTGTTGAATTTTGCCAAAAATTCCATTGTTTGTGCAATACTTTTAATAGAAGAGCTTAGATTCCATTAAAATTTAATATTCTTTTAAAGTCTTGTTTATTTTATACCAACAAAAATAAAAAAAAAAAATTGAATTACTGAAGAAAAAACATTATAGTTGCTTCTTGAAGTCATATTTGGTAAAGAGTTGATTATAAATTTTTCAGACCATTCGAGAGGACGATTACCTTACAAAAAGACAGTGCTGGCTATGTAGGATTTGTGTACAAGGATGGGCGAATAAAATCTATTGTGAAAGATTCTTCTGCTGCAAGAAATGGAATGCTCATAGATCACCAGTTAATTGAAGTCAATGGTCAGAATGTTGTTGGGTTGAAGGTGGGTAAATGACTGCTTAAATGGATCATGCATAAGTAATTGTTGTATTGTTGGATTATGTACTGACAACAATGGTGTGGCTGCCTCTGATGTGTCTTTTCTGTGACGAAAATTAACTTCTTGCACGCTGCTGGCACATATTCCTGCCCAGGCCATAAAATCTTTTGCCACTGAAATAAGCATAATTTGGGCACATTTAGCCAAATATCCTCCCCATAAATTGAATGAACTTTTTGACCAATGATTTCTGGAGTTGAATTTAGATGAATTTTTTATCAAATCCTGTCATGGTTGCTTTACAGCAGCAGTGACTAGATTTGGTAAAAAATATTTTGAAAATACTTGGTGGGTTACAAATTAAACCTAATTTTCAGGTGTTTAACAAAGAATTATTAATCTTTCAGTGTGATGCCAGGTTTTTTTTTGCTAATGATGAGTGTTGAGGCTGTTGAATCAGTTGTGTAAAATAGTAATGAGAGCGCAATCTTTCTCTTGACCAGATTGCGATAAGATCAGGACACATTAACACTTATAGATGGAGGTTACATAAATAATACGTTGCAAAATGAACAGAAACAAACAAAAAAGGATCTGGGATGAAATGTTTTTGCATCAGGTCTTTAACACATGAGATTCTACAAGAGTTCTCGGCAGGAAAGCATACAGTGAATTTGTCCAGATCACAAGGCTGGTGAAATTAACTGTTCACTTTTGGTTTGGTAGTACAGTGGAACCCTGTTAATTAAATAACCACTTTGCCAATGAAAATTATTCAGTTAACAGGCGTATTCAATTAACAAGGATTGCAACACTTTCCTGTGTCCTAGACATAAGCTTAGCATTTATTCTGGTGTGCGGTGGCTCAGTAGGTAGAGGTTCAAGCTGCAAGCTGAGAGGTTCTCGGTTCGAATCCCACCTGCAGCAACTGCTTTGTGTCCTTGGGCAAGATACTTCACCCCCATTGCCCATGTGAGGGCATGGTGGCATTGTGTACTAAGGCATACTGCACATCGATGGTGTACTTGTCTTCAACCAATGCTAACCTTGCTTGTGTGGAGTTAGTATTTTGGGGAGCTGACAGTTGCTTGCCATTGCTCGGTATTTCTCTCTGGGTGCTCTGGCTTCATCCACCCATAAAACTGTCGTGGTCATGATTAGCCATTGAAAGAAATATGTGACCTTAAAATACCAATAAATAAATAAATAAATAGCGTTTATTCTATTATATCTTATTTCACAGAGCTCCATGAGCCCTGTCAAACAAGACATAATAGATTAAATGCATGTATTATATGTACTTATGCCAAATAGGTATATAAACAAAGGAAAACTGGGGAGAGTCAGGGTAATTTCTTGACAGGTTACAAGATGTTTTATTCAATTAACAGGAGTTTACTCTATAACCTATATTCAATTAACAGGTCAAATTTGCACTGAAGGTATATGGTAAACAATTTTATGTTGGAAAATTATATTCAGTTATCAGGGTTATTCAGTTAAGAGATATCCAATTAAGTGGGCTCCACTGTATTGTAATTTTTGCCATTCCTTCTCCATGTCATTAACCCTCACACCCTGATGTAGAATTATCAACATTTTAAGCAGCAAATTTTTCCCCAAATGGTACAGGAATTTAACCAATGCAGCCTTGTTTGACATAGCTCATTGAGCACATTTGAACAAGATTGAGTTGATTAAATTCTTTGCTGCATTGTGCTGATAATTTGCAGCTTGACATTTTGGTATTCTGTCATTAGGTGTAGAGGGAGATAACAGTTTAAACAGCACTGATGTATTTTAAGCTGCCATTGCTGAATGAAGTGTTGGCTTTGAAGCTAATGCATCTATAACTCTGTTACTGAGTCAGTCCTCTCTGAGAGATGGGTTCAGTTGAGCTCAGCTGACAGCATTCATACTTTCAATTTACTGACCGTTAAAAGTTGTGTCTGTCTTTAATGAGAGTAAACCAACTGAAAGGACTCAAAATACAGTGTCGTCTCTTGGAGATTTTGATTTACAATTCTGCACCACCAGCTTCTATCTGGAGGTGTGAGCAAGTTGGTGTTGAGCTGAGTAGTATTCCGTCTGTCAGCAGAAAGGGTTGAGTATTTGCAGTTCAAGTTTGTTCAAATGAAGGCCCTGGTGTCATATTTGGGCTCCCTATGGGATCTCAAACTTTAACTTAGAGCAATATGAGGAATATTCTTTAAAAATCTTCGCCAAATCTGCCTGTCAGAATCTTTTGATATTTGGTTTTCAGCATCCTTAGTGGGGCCAGATTCAAATTTGTTCATATCAAGTCCCTGAGCTAATATTTGGGCTCCCCATGACAACCCAAATTTCAGCTTTGTGCAATATGGGGAAATTCCTTTCAAAAACTTCTTCAGATTCTCCAGTTACCATCTTCGATATTTGGTATGCAGCAACCCTGGTAAGTTCAAAATAAAGTTTTCGGAAATCAAGTCTTTGTGGTCAAATTTGGCTCCCTATGGGAGCCCGAATATTAACGTAGTGTAATATGGAGAATATTCTTTAAAAGTCGTCTTCACGTCCATCAGTCAGAATATTTTGATATTTGATATGTAGCATCCTTTAGTGTGGTAAGTTTCAAATTTGCTCAAATGAAGTGCCAGTGTTGATATTTGTCTATCCCTATGGAAACCCAAATTTAACCTGGTGCAATATGAGGAAATTTATTTAAAAATCTTCTTCATATCCCCAGTCAGAATCTTTTGGTGATTCGCAAACAGCAACTTCAGAAGGTTCAAATTCAGGTTTGCTGAAATCAGGTCCCTTGGGTCACAGTTGGGCAGCCTGTGGGAGCCTGATTTTTAACTTACTGTAACATGAGGAATTTTCTTTAAAAACCTACTTGTTCAGATCTACTAGCCAGAATCTTTTGATATTTTTATACTGTACCAATGACCCAGACTTAGCTGGTGCTAACTCTAAAATATCTAGGGACAAACACAAATTTTGCCCCCCCGATCCCCAAAATTTGCTTCAAAAACTGAAAAATAGATGTCCTATATGGTCCTCCATACTTATACTCTACTGCGCATGCGCAGTGTCAAGGAGGTCTCGAAATTGGCGCCAATTGTCATTCTTTGTTTGGCCCACAATTTAGTTACATCTCACTGATATTTGTGCTTGTAAATCTCAGTTTAAATGATGCCAGACACATAATTATGAGAGAAATGGTGGATATAAGGAGGAAATAGAAGGAGGAGAGGAAGGAACAGTGGGAGGAAATGTTCAGGGCTGAACTTACAATTTTTTTACGAAATTATTTCATGTTGCCTATTTTCGAGGCATGGCCCTGTTGTTGTCATTCTTGCTATGAATGTTCCATTGTTTGATCAGTGTTTCCTCTCTCCCTTTCCTTTATTCCCCCCTAGCTATTCTCCCATGCTTTTGGCTTATTTTTTGTAATGTTTATTACTAAAATTTCTTGGGAGTTTTGGCTTGGTAACAGAATAATTTTCTGTTTTTTCCCCATGTTTACGTCCTCACCCTTGGGTGTTTAGGCATTTAGGTCTGTATCTACCATCTGATGTTCTACAGTTTCTTCTCTGGAAGCCTCTGTTTTGCATCAGATAGTGTTTAAATTGGTAACTGATTTCGGGCATGTTTACCAGTGCCTGGAGTCATGTTTCCAGTTTGTGTACACTTTTTGTTTATGTTGACAACGGTTACTTCTGATAGTGATTACTTGTCTTCTGCTTAGTTCATTTCATAGCAAGATACATTAATATTGTCCGTAAGTGTTACATTAATTTTTTGAAATGATTTAAAAAAATTTTGTCCACACTTAGGCTTTTTTGGGATCCATTTGGGCTCATCATTCCCATTGGGAACTTGGGATCTTCTGAAAAATTTTTTTCCAAAAATTTTTTCTTTTTGAATTATTTTTTCGTAATGTTATAATGGATTATTTTATTATGTATCTTTGTTTTCAAGGTTTAGTGCGAGTACTATGACTGTTTGTAATTTTCACAATGAAAGATTATTGTTCAGATTGTAATGGGAGGAAATCTTCCTCTGATTCTCATGATCTTTGTATTAATTGTAGTCAATGTACTCGCACTAACCCTTGTTCAGTGTGTGTCAATTGGGATGACAAACGTTGAAGACATGTGTCACGGTATGTTGTTAGCGGGGAGAGGTCCATGCCGGTCCTCTCTCCGCAGGGTCACTCTAGTTTTTCACTCTCTTTTTCAGACGAACAAGAACAGGGTCATGTTTCTGTGATGTCTTCCAAGAGTGTGCTTCCGTCGTCACAATCAAATGAAGAGTTAGTGGCAAAAGTGCTCATGCAGATACGTCAATTGCCTAAGAGTTCCCTAGTAGGATTGATGGCTTTGGCGTCTGCTAGCTTGCCCGGGGTAGCGACCATTTAACGAATGGCTCGGCAGCCGGGTTCGTCCGTTGCGGTCCAGGAAGAAGATTTGGGTATTGCGAACACTATAAACATACCACGTGCACACCCAGTAACGACGGATCAGAGGATGGTACAGAGAAATCCTGTTAGTTCGGTTCCTAGCTCGTCCAGGTCCGTCCGGGCTGCGCCTGAGAGAGGCCCCTCTCTCGTACAACAACATCTGGGCCCAGATGTTGTAGTACATAACGTTCCTCAGTTGGAGCATACATCCACCACTCGGGACGCTCCGGTATATAGACAGTCCGTTTAGACTGCTCATACGGCTTCCTCATCCTCACAGCAGCACACACGATCGCACCTTGGCTACGTGACCAGCAATATCCAGCCAGCATCGCCGACCATGGATTCCATGGCGGCCAGGTCACGGTAGCCAGGGATACGAGGCCTTCATCCTCCGGACGTTCGCATAAAAGAGGTATGCAGGAATCAACGTCCAGGAAGCTTCCCATAAGACTGCAGCTCTACAGGCCTCCGTTACACGGACGTGTTATCGCAGATAGTGCAGATCATCGCAGCATCTCAGCAACTGGCAGAAACTCTGTCGGATCAGGAATTATCAGACGAAGCTGGGCCGGTACGTTCCGCTGCAGGATCAGGCACGGACAACCAAGATTTACAAGTGGTCCGATAGGATGGCGAAAGGGATTCAGAGGAATTGGATTTTTCCCTTCGGAACAACGTAAAATTGGCGTAGAGTTCATCCGGCATTACCTTCCTGAAGTTGTTCCTATGGACCAAAATGCTGCGCAGCCGGATAGGAGGCTTATAGCGCCACTGGACACAGAATTCTTTAATCGGTTTAAGTTTCCGTCACAGTCCAGAGGTGTCTCATGGACATTTGAACTAATGAATGACACTATAAGTAAACTTGCTACCAAATCGGGCAGGCCAGGCTTCCTACCGGCAGGTGCTCTTCATCTGCCTTTCATCAATTCAAGGAATAAATTTGAAACGGCAGGACAGGGCATTCAGAGAGTTCCTCTGTGTCTAGACGACCAGGCTGAAGACCCGTTGTCTATGTCAATTCCTAACTCGACGTTGGAAACGATAATATCGTCTAATAGAGCTAATTTAGACGCACTTTCATGCGCAGATCACCTTACCAGAGCATTATCATTACGCCTTGGGGGACAAGAATTCCAGGACGTACAAACCTCCTTAAGAGTTCTGTCGAGGGCCATAGCATTCTCCACGTATAACTCCACCCTTTCAGTGCAAATCTGGAGTTAGTTAGACATGACGGGGCCCTGGCTACATCCACGCGCGTGATTAGTAAGGTGAAAAACTCTCTCAGCATCGCTCCGGTCTCCGGAGAGCTTCTCTTTGATGGCAAGCTTTCCGCAATTTATGATCAATTGACTAAGAAAGCTTCAGACTCTCTTCTATTGTAATCCGCCTCCAAAATCTCGTATTCAGTGGAGATGAGTAGGCCAGGCACTTTTGGTGCAAGTGCGTCCAGCGGAAGTTCCTATAAATGTTCGTACGCGTCCTCTAGATCTTACTCTAGAAACAGCCAAGGTAGCGACTCAAATAGGGGCCGTAACGCTGGCCGAGACAACCGGTCAGATGCCCCTAGGTCAACGGGGCGAGGTGCAGGCCGTGGAGGACGTGGTTTCTCCTTCGGCAAGCCTCGCAGGTCCAGGAGGTGATGGTTTAAACGTCTGTCGCGTTCCAGTGGGCGGAAGACTGTCGAGTTTCTCAAACAATTGAGAATTAATTACAGAGGACCCTTGGGTTCGAGGGGTGATATTGGAAGGACTAAAACTGTCCTTCAAAGGAAAACCTCCGTTAACTCGAAGTCCAAGATGGACTCGGCTTCCGTCAAATCAGCAGAAAAGAGCCTCACTTCTATCAGAAGTCCAGTCTCTTTTAGTGAAGAACATGATAGAGGTCGTAGAGAACCAGGAATCTCCAGGTTTCTACAGCCATCTTTTATTGGTTCCGAAACCAGACGGCTCGTTCCGTCCAGTCATAGATCTGAGGTGGATAAACAAGCTGATCGTGGCTCCAAAATTCTATATGGAGACCATCCGATCGGTCAGAGCGAGCATTCGAGTGAACGACTATGCTATGAGTATAGATCTCAAGGATGCGTACTTTCACATCATGGTACACCCGGCATTCAGAAAGTATCTTCGCTTTGCTGTCCTAGGAGTCGTATATCAGTTCCGAGCAATATGCTTCGGTCTGAATCTAGAGCCCTGGGCTTTCACTCGAATAATGAACTCGGTAATGACTCATTTCCAAGCTCATTCGTCTGCGGTAACGTCGGCCTACCTGGACGACATTCTTTAGAGGTACGGCAACGAATTAACGCTTCAGACCGATGTGCTGAATCTGCTTCTATTGCTAGTACGTCTCGGTTTCATAGTAAACGAAGAGAAGTCAGATCTGATGCCGTCCAAGTCGTTCACCCACCTGGGGCTGAGCGTCGAGATGCACAATAATTTCGTTCGTCTGCCGTTAACCAGAGCGAAATTAGTCAGTTGTTATGCTCGCTATTGTCTTCACTCAGACAAAGTTACAGCGAGGGAATTCATGAGACTGATAGGTCTGTGCGGAGCTGCCGCGGATCTCATTCCAATGGGGGTGGCTACGCACTCGTCCTCTCCAAATCTTTCTGACTCAGAATTGGAGGGCGAAGATTCATTCGCTCGATACGGACATCCTCTTGTCAAATCAAATGAAACAAGAGATTCAGACTTGGGCAGACATTCAGTGGTTAACTCAGGGAGTCCCACTGCAATTGCCGGATCCAAGTTTTACAATTATGACGGATGCCAGTCAAACAGGTTGGGGCGCGACACTGAGCCCATCGGATTCGAATGCCAGGGTCTTTGGGATCTGCAGTTCCTAAGCAAGCACATAAACATCAAAGAAATGATGTCAATTTGGCTTGCGCTATGTCATAGGATGGACGTTATTCAGAATGCACACGTGCAAATTCTATCCGACAATACGACGGTAGTAGCGTATATTCGGAATCAGGGAGGCACTCATTCCATTCCGTTGTTCAAGTTACCGGAAAGAATCCTTCTGCTTGTACTAGAACATCAGGTTCTCCTATCGGTCCGTCATATTCCGGGTCTTCTGAACGTATTAGCAGACTCCCTTTCATGGAGGGGTCATCTGTTGTCGTCAGAATGGACTCTCAACAAACGAGTATTAAATCAGATTTGCTACCAATTGGAGCGGCCAATGATAGACTTATTTGTGACGCATCTCAACAATCAGTTGCAGACGTATGTGTCACCATGTCCGGATCCTCGAGCGTTTGCAGTAGACGCTCTATCGATCTCGTGGGACGGAATGATAGGATATGCGTATCCTCCAGTGCCGTTGATTCAGCAGATATTGCTCAAGATAAAACAATCGCAATGCAAAATTCTGTTGGTAGCATCTCTGTCTCCACAGAGACTGTGGATAAATCTACTCAGGTGTCTGTTGTGGGACATGCCGCTGAAGCTTCCTCCACGGGAGGATCTTCTTTCGCAGGGGAAATCGTGCAGACTGCAACACAACCCGCAAGGTCTCAACCTTCACGTATTTCCGTTGTGCGGTCCTTCTTGCATGGCAAGCATTTTACAGGACGAGCAGTGAACCCGCTTTCTAACTGTAGGAGGACCTCCTCTTCGCTAAATTATGCTGCTAAGTGGAAGGTCTTTTGTCGGTGGTGTAGGGATCATTCTGTATATGATCCCTCTGTTCCAGACATTGCAAATTTTCTAGTCTACTTGTTTGATGAGATCAAACTGCAGCCTCTTACCATTAAGGGTTATAGGTCTATGCTATCCGATACCTATGCATATCATGGTAGCTTTATGATTGGATCTAATGTCTCTTTATCTAAGTTAGTTAGAAACTTTTTGATAAATAGACCTAGAACCCTTAGATTAATTCCTAAGCGGAATTTAGCTTGGGTTTTTCTTAACTGGTAGAGTGCTGGAAGCCCTATTTTGGGCTTTACTAAAAGTGACAGGCAATAACTGTCTGTAGCTACATTCTGCCTGAGGAAGCCTTTATTGTCCCGGATATGAATCAAGATTTTTTATACAATTCCTTGCTCTCTGACATTTAATTGGATAGTGCCTATAAGGCACTATCCAATTAAATGTAATAGAGCAGTGTATGATGAGCTTTGATTTGTTGTCAGAAAAAACTCAGCACTTTACCAGTTAAGCTAAAAGAAGCGCCATTTGAGTCTCTTGACACGATGGACTTCAGATTCTTATCTTATAAGACACCTTTTCTCTTAGCCTTCTCTTCTGCTAGAAGAGTTAGTGAGCTTCATGGACTATCTGTGGATGATTCTCACTATCGTAGCGTCGGTAATAATATCACCTTCACTACTAATGTTGGATTTTTGGCTAAGAATCAGGCTCCTAATAAGTATCTGGAACCTATTGTTATTAAGGCCCTTTCGTCTTCAGATGGGCGAAGGCCTTTACTCTGTCTGGTGAGAGCTATACGTATTTACAAACGTAGATCTGAGTTCATCAGAAAGGGATGTAAACGTTTCTTTCTGTCTCTGATGCCTAATAGAAAGGACATTATGGTCCATTCTATTGCTAGGTGGATTCAATTAACTATCCGTACTGCTTATGAAAAATTATCTTCAACTCAGCAGTCTGTGCTTAAGATTTCAGCTCATGAAGTAAGAGCTCTGTCAGCATCTTGGGCTTACGCTAATAGTGTTGCTATTACAGATCTAATGAAGACTGCATATATTGGTCTCAGCCTTCCACTTTCACGAATTTTTATCTTAGAAATATTGAGTCCATTTCTGGAGATCTGCATTGTTTAGATCCGTTATCAGTTGCCCAGAATGTCGTCCACTAAACAGTTGCAACTATAGTTATGTAGGCTTTCTGTTCCGGCAGTGACTGTCCTGCAGCCCTCTTCGCTTTGGAGTATTTGATCCAGGGCAAGGGGAGGGGGGGGGGGGGTTCCCTTAGGTCACCTGCTTTATAGTGAAAAGCAAGGGAATACCTCTGGAGTCAGTAATTCCGAGTCGGTACCGGGATGGTTTTGAAGTGGAAAGCTAATGTTTACTCATCCATGTAATATTTTTAAAGTGTAGCTCAGTGTGAAGCATTTGTATATGTCACGTATCAAACGGGCGTTAATATACAATCCTCGGACACTTTTAATGAGTATAAAGAGTCTCATTTCTCTGGACTTACTTTATTTATTGGCTTCCCTTTAAAAATATTAGTATAAAGGGTTATACTGGATGTTATTAGAGATCATTGATGTTATTGTGCTCAATTACAGAATGGTGTTGTGTCTTTCTTTTTTGATTCAAATAAGAAAGATACATGTAAGGCCTATCTCTCCTTTTCTCCTTGAGGGGATAATTCTGTTGTATGTAATTGAGCCTATTGGATTTTCCTTTATATCCTAGGCCCTCCAACCTTTTTACTATTCAGCTAAGTCTGGGTCATTGGTACAGTATAAAAATGTTAAAAAATTTATAATAATTTATATATTTTTTATACTTACCAATGACCCAGACGGGGATGGCCCTCCCATGAGTTGGGAACTCATAGCTCCCCACTGAGTACATAACACTTACCAGGCACTGGTTGTAAGAATGACAATTGGGGCCAATTTCGAAACCACCTTGACACTGCGCATGCGCAGTAGAGTAAAGGTATGGAGGACCATATAGGACATATATTTTTCGGTTTTTGATGCAAATTTTGGTGATGGGGGGGGGAGCAAAATTTGTGTTTGGCCCTAGATATTTTAGAGTTAGCACTAGCTAAGTCTGGGTCATTGGTAAGTATAAAAAATATATAAATTACTATAATTTTTTAACTTTTGGTTTGCGGTATCCTTTGTGGGGGTCAGATTCCAATTTTCTCAAAGCAAGTTCCTGGCTTCTTAGTTGGGGCTCCCTATGACAACCTAAATTTTTACTTAGTGCAAAATAGGAAAATTCTCATAAAATCTTCTTTCTCAGATCCACCACTCAGAATCTTTTGATATTTGATATGCAGCAACCATTGAAGGTTCAGGTTCAAGTTAGTTCAAATCAAGTCCCTTGAGTCCTATTTGTACTCTCTGTAGGATCCCCAATTTTAACGTAGTGCAATTTTAGGACTATTCTTAAAAAATCTTCACATTATGGGTCAATTCTTTTGTTACATAGTATTCACATCCTTAGTATAGTGAGATGCAAGTTTGTTCAAAAACAATCCCTGAGCTCATATTTGGGCTCCTTATGGGAGCCCAAATTTTAACTTTGTGCAGTTTGATGAATATTCTTCAAAGATCTTGAGATCTACCAGACAGAATCTTTTGATATTTGGTTTTTAGCAATACTATGACCCCAAGATTAAAGTTTGTTCAAAGTGTTACGATTGGCTGATTTTGTTAGGCTCCAGAGAGATTTAAATTTAACACAGAACCCAATGGGGAATTTACTGTTTGTTTATATGATTTTTGCCCAGGCATCATAGAACTGATTGTGGTAAACTTTAGTTAGATGTAAATGTGAGTACATAAGGTTAACATTTGTTCAGATGGGGGACCCACCAGTCCAACTGAGGCCCCAGGGGTGGGGGAGAAAGGTTTTAAGGGTTATGAGTGATTTTATGCAAGAAACCTTTCGCCCTGGAGGTAGGAAATGGGAGGGAGTCCACTGGATAATTTTTTTCTCGTTGCTTCAAAAGGAATTTTAAAGGGGTTTGAGTGATCTTACGCAAACAAATCATCCACCTTACAGAATTGCCCCCTACCTCCCCCATCTCCACTCCCCTGGCTAAATTAGATTAACTATATTAACCCTTTACCTAACATGAAAAGCAGACAACACTTGCAAACAAAATTCTTGAATAACTAATGTATTTCATTTTTTGTCTCGTTCCAAAGAGGGGTCATAACCTATGTTTTTGAGACATAAAATGAAAAAAATAATAAAAATTTACTTGCGATTTTTGTGAAAAGCGCTGGCCGGTTTTGACCGTTACATTTGGTAAAGGGTTAATATGTAGAAGCAGAATGTACCCTTAAATCTTTCTTTAATCAATTTTTATCAGATGAGCAATTAAGGCTCCTTGGAGCCTCTTGTTTAGTTGTATGCAGAAGTGCAGAGGTACATGAGGTAACTCCAGTTTTTGGGAGCTCCATTAAAGTTTTACAGTGATTTGAGATCACCCTGCTATCAGTTCATTTTAAACCATGTCAAGGGAAAATTGAACAACATCGATCCCCTTGATGAATATATTCTTCACTGAGTATGCACAAAAAAATAGCATGCTACTTTGACTCCTCAAGTCCATCAGCTGTAACATTTTCCATGGTTTTCTAACTTTTTCCAAGAAATTTGCAACCTATTGTGTGTGAGGGCACTCCGCTCTTCTTTGGCGTAAAGTACGAATTAGAAGAAATATGTTTTTCTTGTATTGTAGGATAAATTGATTGGTGATATTATTGAGGCAGGTGGAAGAACAGTCACAGTTACAATTATGCCATCCTTCTTGTATGATCACATTGTGAAGTGGTAAGTAAAGACAAATGTTTAGTCCCTGTAGAGGTTTAAACTAACACGACGCCTGCAAAAATATATATGTTTTACCTCAAAAACATAACTTTTGACCACCCTCATCGGATCAAACTCAACAAAGTTATTCTAATGAAGGTTATAAGCTATGTTTTAGAGTGAAGAGTAAAACAAGGAAAAAAAATTAACATTTTTGTGTTAATAGCATTGTCTGGATGTGGCTGTAAAGTGGGCCTACCTTACCAGCAAAGACCCTGGTGTTGCTGGGTCCTAACTTTGTTCTCATGATATAGCCATAGATGCCAAAAGTGACCTTAAATACCAATAAACAAACTCCTTTAGTGAGCACCATACATGAAATAAAAAGTTGGTGGCCCCAGTGAGCAAATTTCAAATTCAAGAACCACCAGATTTTCTGCCATGTGATCTGTAAACTGGATAATTGCTTCTTTGGAGATGATGTTTCTAATCTACATGCTGTAATAGCCGACACTGGTTTTGAAAGTTTCTTGCATCAGAAACTCTTCTGAATTGTGAAAAAAAAACTTGTTTCATCAAAAGAATTTCATACAAGGTTTGGCGGAAACCTTTTCCTGTCGCACTGATTGTCACTTCCCTTTGGCCCGAGTTCCAGAGTGGTATATGGATTATTTGTATATACCAAGTCTAACCAACAATATTTCTTCTACACAATTTAGGTTGTGAAAAATCACCCGAAACTCTTCTGTTAGATTGGAACAGAAGACCTTTTATGCAATTCTTTTACTTTTCTGGGAGGCAACTTCAAGGTCAATCAAGACACTTGTCAGTGCAAGTAGAAGACTTTTCAAGGATATAGTAAACTGGATTCAAGACTTATCAAGGCCACACAGACTAACAACAGTACATAGAGAGTGATTTGATACATCTGCCATTACAATCATCAGACATATAATTTTTTACACAATAACCAATGGCCCGGACATAGTTTGTGCTAACTCAAAATTATCCAGGGCCAAACACAAATTTTGCCCCCCAGTCCCCCAAATTTGCATGTAAAACCGAAAAATTTCATGTCCTATGTGGTCCTCCATAGATTTGACATCTGCGTATGAAGCACCGAAATTGCCACCAAATATCATTCCTTGTTTGGCCCTCTGTCAGATAACAACAAACTGACTTTTATGCTTTTAAATCTCAGTTTTTATGATGCCAGACACAGATCAATGATGATTATGGTGAATCAAAGGACAAAATAGGATGATGGAAGGAAGAAACAGTGGTTTTCTATGTTCAGGGCTGTAACTTTATAATTTTTTGATGAAATTATTTCTTGTTCTCCATTTTCGGGGCATGGCCTGATATTATCATGCTTCCTAATGATATTGCCACTTTTTGTTAAGTGTTCCTTCCCTACCCTTCTTTGAAGCCCTCCTGTTTTACTCCCATGCTTTTTGGCTTTTTTATTGACATTTTTTTATAAATTTCTTGGGAGTTTAACGTTTTTCACAGAATGTTTATTCTGTTTATCCCCATGGTTATGTCCTCACCCTAGGGGTGTTTAGGCGTTTCTGGTCATGCATCATCCATTCGATGTATCGTATTTTCTTCCAATGAAGATCTTGCTTTGCATCAGATAGTTTTAAATCTGTTACTGACTTCGGGCCATATTTCTTAGTGCCTGGAGTCTTGTTTCCGGTTTTCATGTGACGTTGTTTACATTGACAACGCTTCCTTATAGATGTAATTTTCCTATGAATGAATCATGTTAGGACTGGTATAAGATACATATTATATTCCGGTAGTGTAGCCTTAATTTTTGGAATTGAAAAAAATTTTTGTCAACACTTGGGCTCTATCGGGATCCATTTGGGCTCATCATTCCCTTTGGGAATTTGGGCTCATGTCAAAAATTTTTCGAAAAAATTTTTATTTTTAAAATCTTTTTCGAATCATTGTTTTGATTAATGTTTCGATGTATCTTTTTCAGTTATTATCGGGAGTTAGTGCGAGTACTGTTGACTTTCATGTTTATTTAAAATAAAAGCTTATTGCTCAAATTGTAATTCGAGGAAGTCTTCCTCAGATTCACATGTTTATTGTGTTAGTTGTAGTCAGTGTACTTGCACTAATTCCTGTACAGCTTGTGTCAATTGGGATGACAAACGTTGGAGATGTGTGTCACGGTACGTTGTTAGCGGCAAGAGGACAGTGCCAGTCCTCTCGCCACAGAGTCACTCTAGTTTTTCAGTGGGCACCGCGACACCGGGTGTGTCCATTGCGGTCGAGGAGAGGAAAAGGGGTAGAGCGAGCACTATAATATCCAACAGGCTCACCCAGCGACGACGGAAAGGAGGAAGCCAGCAAGTTCGGTAGTTAGCTCGGCGAGGTCTGATAGGACCGCGAGTGAGAGGGTTCCCTCTCTTTATCAACAACATCTGGGGCCAGATGTTGTAGTACAGAACTTGCATCAAACGGAGCTTGCGTCCACGCATCTGGTCTGGGACGCTCCATCAAATATACAGCCAGGGTCGGCTATAAGAATGGCTTCTTCCGCAACTATTGAGCACACACGACCGCACCTTGGCTATGTGACATTGGATATCCAGCCGGAATTGCCGAGAAAGGACCTCTCTGCCGCTAAAAAGTCACACCATCTGGTAGCCAAGGAAACGAGGCCTCGTTCGCCGGGATGTCCACAGAAGAGAGCCGTCTCGGACACATGGTCCCAGGAGCAGCCAGCAGCCAAGCAACAAAAGGCCGCTGCTCCTCAGGCCTCAGTAACGGACTTGCTGTCACAGATTCTGCAGCTCATCGCAGCATCACAGCAAAGTCAGGAGCAACCTACGGCAGCCTCGGAACATGAACTGTCCGATGATGCTGGGCCGGTCCAGTCATCTGCGCACTCAGATGCAGAAGACCGTGAGGATAATCTAATTCCGTCGGATGGTGAAAAGGAGATGGAGGAGAGTGACCCTTCCCTTTTGGAACAATATATGGTAGCGATGGATTTTATCCATCAATACTTTCCTGAATTTGTTCCAGAGAATCTAACTGCTGCGACTGCTCATAAGAAGCTGCTAGCGTCATTAGACGTGGACTATATCCGGTCAAGGGAGGATGTCCTTACCTTTCCGGTGCAGTCAAAACAAGTGTCCCACACTTTTGCTCTCCTTAATGACGCTATATTTAATCTTTCAAATGGAAAGAAAAAAGGCAGCTTTTTATCTTCAACTTCCATCCGTATACCGTTTATTGAACCACGTCCATTTAAAACGGTAGGGGAAGGTGTTCAGAGAGTTCCTCTGCATTTAGATGAGCAGGCTGAGAACCTAGATATGACCTTATCTCCATCATTGTCTCCCGGTTTTTGAAAAAAATGGGAGATATTAAATTCGGGGTGTCCTTCCGTGTTTTTCATTTCCAGACTCTAACTTTCCTTACAATGACCGGATTTCGATGAAATTTGGGTAGTAGAGCACTTTCATCGATTGTGGGTCCAAGTTCGAATATGGGAATATTTTTATACTGTACCAATCACCCAGACATAGCTGGTGCTAACTCTTAAAAATATAGGGCCAAACACAAATTTTGCCCCCCAATCCCCAAAATTTGCATCTAAAACCAAAGAAAACATGTCCTGAATGGCCCTCCATACTTCACCTCTACTGCGCATGCGCAGTGTCAAGGACATCCCGAAATTGGCGCCATTAATCATTCTTTGTTTGGCCCTTCACCAGTTAACATCTGACTGATCTTTGTGCTTGTAAATCTCAGTTTAAATGATGCCAGACACATAAATATTAGTGAAATGGTGATTCTAAGGAGGATATAGAAGGAGGAGAGGAAAAATGAGTGACAGAAAATAATCAGGGCTGTAACTTAAAATTTTTTGATGAAATTATGTTAAGTTACCTATTTTCGAGGCAACAGCCTGTTGTGGTCATTCTTGTTATCAAGATTACACTGCTTATTCAGTGTTTTCCTCTCTCCCTTTTCTTTAAGTCCCCTCTTGCTATTCTCCCATGCTTTTGGCATATTTTCTGTAATATTATTACTAAAATTTCTTGGGAGTTTTAGCTGGATAACAGAATGTATTCTGTTCTTTTCCCCATGTTTACATCTTCACCTATGGGTGGTTAGGCGTAGTGTTCTGCATCTACCATCTGATGTTCTGCAGTTTCTTCCCTGGAAGTCTCTGTTTTGCATCAGATAGTGTATTATTGGTAATTGATTTCGGGCCAGGGTGCCTGGAGTCTTGATCTAGTGTTTTTACACTTATTGTTTACATTTCCAACAGCCCTCTGTGTGAGGGGGGATTTCTTGAAAATAATATCTTGATGTTAATTTAATCATAACTAGACACATTATTATTGTTCGTAAGTGTTGCATAAATTGTTTAAAATATTTTTAGAATTTTTGTCCACACTTAGACTTGGGATCCATTGGGGCTCAATGTTACTTTTCAGAAACTTGGGCTGTTCTGAAAAAATATTTTTTCAAAAGTTTTTGATTCAATTATTTTTTCTATGTTAATGGATCTTGTTATTATGTATTTTGATTGTCAGGGGTTGGTGCGAGTACTAGGACTTTGTTTTCTTTTCACATTGAAAAGATATTGTTCAATTGTAATAAGAGGAAATCTTCCTCTGACTTTCATAATCATTGTATAAGTATAATGTAGTCAGTGTACTTGCACTAACTCCTGTTCTGTATGTGTTGATTACGATGACAACATGGGAAGTGTGTGTCACGGTATGTTAGTGGGGAATTGGCCATTCCAGTCCTTTCCCTGCAGGGTCACTCTACTTTATCAATCTCTATTTCAGACGATCATGATCAGGGTGATGTATCCGTGATGTCTTCCAAAAAGTGTGCCTCCGTTGTCACAATTAATGAAGAGCTAGCGGAAAAGTGCTCAGGTAATACGTCAATTGCCTAAGAGGACCCTAGTAGGTTCGACGGCCTTTGACGTCCGCTAGCTCGCCCGGTGTAGCGTCCATTCATCGAATGGTTCGGCAGCCGGGTTCGTCCGTTGCAGTCTAGAAAGGAGTTTTGGGTGATGCGAGCACTATAAAATATCCATGTGCACACCCAGTGACGGCGGATTAGAGGGGAGAATGGAAGAAGCCTTTTAGTCCGGTTCATAGCTCGTCCAGGCCCATCCGGGCTGCGAGCGAGAGAGGCCCCTCTCTCGTACATCAACATCTGTCCCCAGATGTTGTGGTACAAAATGTCTCGCATTCGGAGCATACGTCCGCCGCTCGGGACGCTCCGTTATATAGACAGTCCGGAGAGACTGTCAATAAGGCTTCCTCATTCTCATGGCAGCGCACACGACCGCACCTTGGCTACGTGACCTCCGATATCCAGTCAACTTCGCCAATTAGAGAATCCTTGGCGACCAGGTCACGCCATCCGATAGCCAGGGACACGAGGCCTGGAGACTCCGGACGTTCGCATAAGAAAGTATGCAGGAGTCAACGTACACGGAGCTTCCAGCGGCAAAGCATCGTAAGACCGCTTCTGCACAGTCCTCGGTGACGGACGTGCTATCCCAAATAACACAACTTATCGCAGCATCCCAGCAACGACAGAATCTCTGTCGCATAATATAATATCCGACGACGCTGGGTCGGGACGCTCCGCGGAAGCATCAGGTGCGGATGTCCGAAAATTTCATACGGTCCGGCGGGATGCCGAAAGGGATTCGGAGGTTTTCGAGCTTTCCCTTTCGGAACAACATAAGCTGCTGTATATGTCATCCGACTTCATCTTCTAGAGGTTCTTCGTTGGACCAGCATGCTGCGATACCGGATAAGAAACTGATAGCATCGGTGGACTTAGAAATTTTTGGTTCGGTTCAGGGACATCGTCCCTCAGTTCCGACACAGTCCAATAATGTTTCAGATACGTTCGATTTATTGAACGACGCTATATATATTTTTTATATGCTTGCTATGTACAAGCATATCTGGTTTCTTGTTCGCAAAATTACTGAGATGTCTTTCAAAAGTGTGCCTCTGTCATCATAGTTAATGAAGAGCTAGCGGCAATTAGTGCTCATGGATTACGTCAATCCCCTAAGAGGTCCCTAGTAGGATCGACGGAGTTGACATTCGCTAGCTTACCCGGTGTAGCATCCATTCATCGAATGGTTCGGCAGTCGGGTTCGTCCGTTGCGGTCTAGGATGGAGATTTGGGTGATGCGAGCACTATAATAGACTTTAGTACGCACCCAGTGACGACGTATTAGAGGAGAGATCGGAGGAAGCCTGTTAGTCCGGTTCCTAGCTCGTTTGGTCCGTCTGGGCGGCGAGCGAGAGAGGTCCCTCTCTCGTGCAACAACATATGGGACCGGATGTTGTGGTACAGACATTTCACCTTCGGAGCGTATGTCCGCCACTCGGGACGCTCCGTTATATAGACAGTCCGAGTGACTGTCGATAATGCTTCCTCATCCTCACAGCAGCGCACACGACCGCACATTGGCTACGTGACCTTGAATATCCGGCCAGCTTCGGCATTCAGTGATTCCATGGCGAACAGGTCACGCCATCCGGTAGCCAAGGGACACGAGGCCTGCACACTCCGGTCGCTTGCATAATAGAAGTATGCACGGGGTAACGAACACGGAGCTTCCAGCGGCAATGCATCGTAAGACCGCATCTCCACAGGCCTCAGTGACGGACGTGCTATCAAAATAGCACAGGTTATCGTAGCATCCCAGCAAACGACAGATTCTCGGTCGGATCAGGAATAATCCGACAGCACTGGGTCGGTACGCTCCGCTGTTGCATCAGGTACGGACGACCGAATATTTCATAGGGTCTGACAGGATGGCGAAAGGGATTCGGATGATTTCGAGCTTTCCCTTTCGGAACAACAGAAGCTGCCATACATTTCTTGTGGCATTATCTTCCAGAGGTTGTTCCGTCGGACTACATTGCTGCGATGCTGGATAAGAGACTAATAGCGTCATTGGACACGGAGTTTTGGATCGGTTCAGGGACATTGTCCCTGAGTTGCCGACGCAGTCCAATAATGTCTTTAGAACATTCGTATTATTGAACGACGCTATATATATATAAGCTTGCTATCATCATGCTAGTATAGTTTCTTGTCCGCAATGCTCTATTCTGCCTTTCGTGAATTTTAGGAAATAATTGTTTATTGGCAGAACTGGGCTTACCGAGAGTTCCTTTGCGTCTAAGACGGCGAGACTGAAGACTGCAAATTATCTTTTTCGCCATCTATGTCAATTCCAACCACGATGTTGGAAACGACAATGATGTATAATAGACTTAACTTAGACGCTTTATCATACGTACACCACCTTACTGAGACGTTTATCATTACGTCTTCAAGAGAAAGAATTCCTGGATATGATCCTCAATGAGATTTCTTTCAAGGGCAGTAGTTTTTCCACGTATAACTCCGCCCTTCAGTGGCAACCTGGAGTTGGTTAGACGTGACGCAGCCCTAGCTACATCCACGCGCGTGGATAGTAAGGTGAAGAACTCTCTCAGAGTCGCTTCGGTCTCCGAGAAGCTTCTCTTCGACGGCAACCTTTCAGCAATCTTGAATTGCTCGATATACATGTTCTCTTGTCTATCAAGTGTAACAAGAGATTCAGACGTGGGCAAACATTCGGTGGTTGACTCAGAGAGTTCCACTGTAGTTGCCGGATCCGAGTTTTTCGATTATGACGGATATCAGTCAAACAGGTTGGGACACAATTTTGATCCCAACGGATTCGAAGTGCCAGGGTCTTTGGGTTCCGCAGTTTTTAGGCAAGCTCCTTACTTCCAAGGAAGAATATTATGTTGGCTTGCACTACGTCATTGGATGAATTTTTTTCAGAAACGCATGTTCAATCCTGTCCGATAATACAACAGTAGTTGCGTATATCTGGAACCAGGGAGGCACTCATTCGGTTCCGTTATTGATTTTAACGGAAAGAATCCTTCTGTTTGTTATAGAACACCAAGTTCTGTTTCGGTTCGTCATATTCTCGGTCGTCGGATCGTATTAGCAGACTCCCTTTCACGTAAGGGTCGTTTGTTGCCGTCGGAATGGACTATCAACAAACAAGTATTCAATCAGATTTGCTATCAATGGGAGCGCCCAGTGATAATTTATTTGCGACACAACTCTCCAATCAATTGTAGACGTATGTGTCACCGTGTCCGGATCCCTGAGCATATGTAGTTAACGCTCTATCAATCTAGTAGGATGCGATGATAGGATATGCGTATCCTCCAGCGCTGTTGATTCAGCAAGTATTGCTAGGATTATTCATTCACAATACAATTCTGTTGGTAGCATCTCTGTCTCCACAGAGACGGTGGATATATTTACTTAGATGTCTACTGTGGGACTTACCGCGGAAACTTCCTCCACGAGAGGATCTTTTTTTTTTTCGCTGGGGAAATCGTGTCAACTCTATCACAACCCGCAAGGTCTCAACCTTCACATATTCTGTTGTGCGGTCCTTCTTGCATGGCAAGCATTGTACAGGACGAGCAGTGGACACGACTCCTAACTGTAGAAGGACCTCCTCTTCGCTATACTATGTGGCTAAAGTGGAGGGTCTTCCGTCGTTGGTGTAGGGATCTTTATGTTGATATTTTTGATCCCTCCATACCAGACATTGCAAACTTTCTAGTATACTTGTTTAACGAGATCATCTGCAGCCAGTTACTTTTAAAGGTTATAGGTCTATGTTATCTGATACCTATGCACACCATGATAGTTTACAATGGAGCCTAATGTCTCTTTATCTAAGTTAGTTTGAAACTTTTCGATAAGAGACCTAGAATCGTTAGATTAATTCCTATTCGGAATTTAGCTTGGGTTTTTATTAATTAAAGCAACCATTTGAACCTCTTGAGACAGTAGTTTCAAATTCTGGCCTTTTAAGGCAGCGATTCTCTTAGTCTTCTCTTCTGCTGAAGAGTCAGTGAGCTTCATGCACTATTGGTGGACGATTCTCACTTTCGTAGTATCGGGAACTCTATTACCTTTACTACTAATGTTGTATTTTTGGTTAAGAATCAGGCTCCTAATGATATCCGGAACCTATTGTTCTTAAGGTCCTTCCGTCTTCGAGCGGGCATAGGCCTTTACTCTGTCCGGATAGACCTTTATGTATATATTAACAGATCTCAGTTTATCAGTTGGACGTAAAGCTTCTTCTGGCTCTGATGCCTAATAGAAGGGTCATTACGGGCCATTCTATTACTTAATGCATTCAGTTAACTATCGGTACTGCTTAGGATAATCTATCCTTAACTCAGCAGTCTGTGCTTAAGATTTCGGCTCATGAAGTAAGAGCTCTTCTACATCTTGGGCTGACGTATAGTTTTGCTATTATAGATTAAGTAGGCTACATATTGGTCTCAGCCATCCACATTCACGAATTTTTATCTCAGAAATATTGTATCCATTTCTGGAGACCTGCATTATTTAGGTCCATTATCAGCTGCTCAGAAAGTCGATCACTTAACAATTGCAACTATAGCTATGTAGGCTTTATGTTCCGGCAGTGACTCCGTCCTGCTGCCCTCTTCTCTCTGGGCTATTTGACCCAGGGCAAAAAAAGGTGGGGGGGGAGAGTGTTCCCTTGGGTCACCTGTTTTATTATGAAAACAAGGGGATACCTCCTCCGGAGTTAGTAATTCTGAGCTGTTACTGGGATGGTTTCTTAAGTGAAAGTTATGTTTTTAAATTCATTCATGTCATAGTTTTAAAGTATAGCATTTGAATATGTCATGTGTCAAACGGATGTTATTATACTATCCTCGGACACTTTTAAAAGAGTATAAAGAGTCTCAATTCTTTGGACTAACTTTATTTATTGGCTTACTTTAAAAATAATTAGTATAAGAATTATACTGCATATTAATAGAGAACATGGATGTTATGATGCTCAATTATAGAAGGTATTGTGTCTTTCTAATTTGTCATAAACAAGAAAGATACACGTGAAGCCTATTTCTCCTTTTCTCCTCCAGGAGATGACTCTGTTTTATATAGTTGAGCTTATTGGATTTTCCTCTGTGTCCTGGGCCCTCCAGCTTTTTTACTATTCAGCTATGTCTGGGTCATTGGTACAGTATAAAAATCTTAAAAAATTTATAGTAATTTATATATTTTTTATACTTGCCAATGACCCAGACGGGGATGGCCCTCCCAGGAGTTGGGAACTCATACCTCCCCGCTGAGGACATAGCGCTTACCAGGCACTGTTGGTAAGAATGATTAATGGCGCCAATTTCGGGACGTCCTTGACACTGCGCATGCGCAGTAGAGGTGAAGTATGGAGGGCCATTCAGGACATGTTTTCTTTGGTTTTAGATGCAAATTTTGGGGATTGGGGGGCAAAATTTGTGTTTGGCCCTATATTTTTAAGAGTTAGCACCAGCTATGTCTGGGTCATTGGTAAGTATAAAAAATATATAAATTACTATAAATTTTTTAAGTTTCCGTGAATATTTAATTAAGTTGCTGAAATTTGATTGGCTGACGGTTTCTGGACTCTAACTTTCCTTAAAATCAACCAATTTCGATGAAATTTCATATATGGATTACTTTTATCAATACCTAGGTCAAGTTCGAATGTGGGAGATTTTGTACCAAAACTCTGTCCGTCTGCCCCATGCGTCACTGCACCTCGGACTAAAAGCCGCATTTATGAATCGATTTTCATTAAACTTCTTGGGTATCTTTGTTATTATTGTGAGACCAGAATATGTGTTTTGGGGTTTGGTTCAAAATTCAAGATTGCCGCCAGCGGCCATTTTGTTCTGAAATTGGGTGTAATCAGTTTTCTGTAGAGAAATTCTATATGCAAGTTTAGATTTGAATAAATTTTTGTACGAATGTTTAGTAACATGCAATTCATCACATATAATACAGGTTTTGTTCTCGTGCAAAAATTATGCAAATTAGGGAAACTTTCATTTATTCAGTGCTACTACTAATACACAGTAAGTGCACACCTTCCATGTTTTTCGTTTCCAGACTCTAACTTTCCTTACAGTCAGTCGATTTTGATGAAATTTGGTTAGTAGATCACTTTCATCAATAGTGGGTCCAAGTTCGAACATGGGCATTTTCCACGCATATCTGATTGGTATCGCAGAACTAAATATTGAAATTAGAGTGAACCGCCTTAAAATGTTGCACTCGGAAATGACGCAATCTCTAAAAATAAACAGCCTTGGGAAAATCCATTGTTTCAATAAAAGTTTGAAACATTCTATTGACATCTTGCATTATTGTTGAATATTCCTGATAAAAAAGAGGGTGATTTGATGACTTTTGGACCTAAAAATACAATTTACTTTTTGTGTGTTTTTGTAAGAAATTCCCTGAAAAATATGTGCATGTGACCTATACTTCCCTTTGTGTCAGTTTTTCTCTCTTATTTGTTGCATGACCCCCTGTTTTCAGATCACAAAAAGTTGTCTGAAGGGCTATACTTGACAGAGATATTTGAATGCCAAAAGTAAAGTGATGCGATCATATTTTTTTCCACCTGAACGTTATAATGGTCGCCTATGGGAAAATATTTAGTTCTGTGATACCTATAGGAAATATCTTTTTTGGCTTCCAGACCAGATTCATTTATTATTTTGGGGGATTATTTCACATTTAAATATTTATTTCGGGACCATACACCTTACCAAACCATTTTATTAGCTCAACTTTGGCAAAGCCAAATTTGAGCTTATGTCATGGCCAGTTGTCCATCTGTCCGTCAACAATTCAATACGGCTCGGGCTAGAGGCCGTATTTATGAACCGATCTTTACAAAATTTCTTGGGTACCTTTGTTATGACTGTGGGACGAGAACGAGTGTATTTGGGTCCGATCCGAAATTCGAGTCGGCCGCCAGCCGCCATATTGTACCGACGTTGCAGAAATCTGTTTTTTGTACAGAACCTCCATGTGAAAGCGCTGATTTGAATAATTTTTTGTATGAATGTTTAGTACCATGGGATACATCACATATAATACAGGTTTTTGTCTCGTACGTTAATTATGCAAATTAGACTAACTTTGATGTATTTAGTGTTACTTTCAGCACTGTAAGTGCAAATGTGAATACGGCTCGGGCTAGAGGCCGTATTTATAAACCGATCTTTACGAAACTTCTTGGGTACCTTTGGTATCAACGTGGGACGAGAACGAGTGTTTTTGGGTGTGTCCAAAATTCAAGATGGCCGATGGTAGCCATTTTGTACAAAATTAGGTGCAATCAGATTTTTGCACAGAACTTCCGTATGAAAGTGCTGACTTGAATAATTTTTTGTGTGAATGTTTAGTACTATGGGATACATCACATATAATACGGGTTTTTTTCGCGTGCAGAAATTATGCAAATTAGATGAACTTTGATTTTTTCAGAGCTACTGACACACAGTAAGTGCACATGTCAATACAGCTCGAGCTAGAGGCTGTATTTATCAATCGATCTTCACGAAAATTCTTGGGTACCTCTGTTATCACTTTGGGATGAGAACGAGTGTTTCTGAGTGCGGTCCAAAATTCAAGATGGCTGCCAGTGGCCATTTCGTACCGAAATTAGGTTTAATCAGTTTTCTGTACACCACTGGCTAGAGGCCGTATTTATGAACCGATCATTACGAAACGTCTTGGGTACCTTTGTTATCACCGTGGGATGAGAACGAGTGTTTTTGGGTGTGGTCCAAAATTCAAGATGGCCACCAGCAACCATTGTGTACCAAAATTAGTGCAATCAGTCTTTTGTACAGAACTTCTGTATGAAAGTTCTGATTTGAATAAATTTTTGTATGAATGTTTTGTAAAATGGAATACATCACATATAGTACGGGTTTTTTTCTCGTGCAGAAATTATGCAAATTAGATGAATTTTGATTTATTTAGTGTTACTTATACACTGTAAGTGCACATGTCAATACGGCTCAGGCTAGAGGCTGTATTTATCAACCGATCTTCACGAAACTTCTTGGGTACCTTTGTTATCACCTTGGGACGAGAACGAGTGTTTCTGAGTGCGGTCCAAAATTCAAGACGGCTGCCAGTGGCCATTTTGTACCGAAATTATGTCCAATCAGTTTTTTGTCACAACTTCTATACAGCTCGTATTTATGAACTGATCTTCACTAAACTTCTTGGGTACCTTTATTTTCACCTTGGGACAGGAATGAGTGTGTTTGGGGGTGCATTTGTTATCACTGTGCTATGAGAACAAATATTTTGGGGTTCAGTCAGACCCACTCTGGGACTCAAAGATTTCTTTTCTATTTAGCATCTGACTGTCACCCACCTTTACAATACTTTACCTATACATTTGTTACAGGCTACGGCCAGTATTTATGTACAGACCGTTACAATACTTTATATGTACATTTGTTATCAGGTCATTACCTAGATGTTTGTCATTGCTGTGTCACATGCTATACATGTACATGTCTTTACAAGTTGAGCTACAGTGCCATTGTTTTGAGAAGTTACATTTTTGTCACAGTCAGCAATAAAAGCTATATATTTCCAAAACTAAGGCTGTTCATGCTAGAAAATTCACATCTTGAGCAAGTGTATTCCCCAGGAGCACACTATAACCTCTGGCAGCTGCTAACTAACAGCCTATCTTACCCTATTAACAAATTTATTTAATCCATGGTCTCTCCTCATATTACTAGGGGCAGGGAGGATTCCAAATCTTCCAACCCCCTCCCAAATCACCATTCAAACACAGACAGAAAACCTACACTGCCCTTCTATTCACTATTATTTAGAAGTTTTTCTCTTCTATATTATGCTCTTCAAAATGTTGGAAAACAATTCCTTCATCGAAAGAGTATCCTGGAACACAAATTTGAGGAGGGGGTGGGGCTACAGTGGAAAATAACATAATAAAATTACAAATGTGAGTGAATGGCATTTGTGCGTAGCTACCAATATAGTTGTCTAGTACTAGTGCTGTCATGGTTCCCCTGATACAGCATAAATTTACAGTGACAGTTGTGAAATATTGCTCTTTCCCTGGACCAAGTCCTCTCTCCCACACATATTTAACCCTTCTGTTGATGATAAACATTTGGAAAGACTGAACAGCATGTTTTTAGTGACTGAAGTTAATATCATACACTTTCAGTTTCTTATGATTTACTTTGAGGCTTCAGCACTCATGGTCCACTGAGTTATTTTTCAATTTAACAACCTTGCCCTGGCTCTCCCACTATATTTTTCATTGTATGCCATTCAGTACTCTCATGTAGACCTCCTACATGTGTGACTGCAAGCCTATCTGTCTGTCTGTCTGTCTCTTCATCAGACATGGTGTTTCTTTGCTTTTCACTTGCCTGGATCTACATTTTCAATAATACACACACACACACACACACACACACAATTCTTGAAGCAAATGTCTGATTCATCCTCTTTGGAAACATGTTTTCAACAATTTCAATCTTTTTGCCTGAATGGGTGTCTGTGGGGATTAAAACAAAGGTTATGAAAGTGCATTTATGGGAACATGCAGCATAAGCATAGCACTATAGAATCAATATTGGATGGTTTTAGGCATCTTACCAGTGTTTTGAGATATCACAGTAGCAGGTACTGGTCATTCTTTTGGAAAAAAACACTGTTTCATGTTTTGTCAGTACCATACCAATGACTCTATGTGCCTTTTCTGAGAAAACTGAGGCTTTTCCTTTACAAAAATTGCAAAATATTCATCAAATACAATGTGAAATGTCTTCAGAAGCCAAACTGTGATTTAAAAACTATTACAGATGGTAAAGTTCATATCACAGTAGGTTTGTTTTGGGTCAATATCAATTAAATTATGAATTATATCACATATTTTGATGAAAAGGGGCATACCAGGGGGTCCTATTCAGGGCAAAATTTTACCACATTAGATGGTGGAATAAAATTTGACATCAGTTGTTAGGATAAACTGGTAGAGTCCTTTCATATTGGTGAAATATATAGCTGCATCCCCAATTTTGGAAACAAAATTGACATCCATATTGTTCCATGGGGGTTGGGACAGATTTTTTCTAAAAATATTTTGTGCTGATGCAGATGTTAGTTTTATTTTGGGATCAGGGTAGTTTTTTAAAGAAAGCTGTAAATTCTCATCCTTCTCAGTTAATTTATAAAGTAACAGGATAGAAAAATCTTTTGGAGGCAATACCAGTTTTCAAGCCCACTGGACAAAGTTTGGACACCTTCCCTTAAAAGAGCAAATTTTCCATGTTTTTGACTCGGCCAAAGTTGGGTTCTAATGCAGAAATGGCTCTTTTATCTCATAGAAGTGGTAAAATGTCTCTGGTGGGGTTGGGGATGATTATAGGTATCGCGGAACTAAATATTGAAATTAGAGTGAACCGCCTTAAAATGTTGCACTCAGAAATGACGCAATCTCTAAAAATAAACAGCCTTGGGAAAATCCATTGTTTCAATAAAAGTTTGAAACATTCTATTGACATCTTGCATTATTGTTGAATATTCCTGATAAAAAAGAGGGTGATTTGATGACTTTTGGACCTAAAAAATACAATTTACTTTTTGTGTGTTTTTGTAGGGAATTCCCTGAAAAATATGTGCATGTGACCGGTACTTCCCTTTGTGTCAGTTTTTCTCTCTTATTTGTTGCATGACCCCCTGTTTTCAGATCAGAAAAAGTTGTCTGAAGGGCTATACTTGACAGAGATATTTGAATGCCAAAATTAAAGTGATGCGATCATATTTTTTTCCACCTGAACATTATAATGGTCGCTTATGGAAAATATTTAGTTCTGTGATACCAATTAGGTTGCTTAAATTTGATTGGCGGATGGTTTCCAGACTCTAACTTTCCGTAGAGTCAACCGTTTTGAATGAAATTTCATATATGGATTACTTTTATCAATACCTAGGTCAAGTTCGAATGTGGGAAATTTTGTATCGAAAATCTGTCCGTCTGCCTGTCCATATGCCCATGCATCAACGCACCTCGGACTAAAAGCTGTATTTATGAACTGATCTTCACGAAACTTCTTGTGTATCTTTGTTATCATTGTGAGACCAGAATATGTCTTCATCATTACTTTTTTTGCAATTCTACGAAGTCAGACTCTCCCAGTACCATATACAGACCACCATATTATCTGGACATCACTTCCAAGGTTTCATTAACTTTCAATTACAAGCTTTACAGGTTGGTTAACACTTTTCACATCAGTTTAATGTAATATGTCTAATCATACAGTCTTAATTTTTAGTGATTCTCACAGTTATACTCCACATCACTTTGCTTGCTTTGACAGTGACCTCCGTGAAAATAAATTTGATAACCACTGTCTGTTCTGTCTCTTCTAAATAACTTCCAATTGCAACTCAAGTATATTCCACTGGATGCATTAATTCCCCTTGAAACTGCCCAGCGGGAGATATGAATTCACTGAATTTGCTTGTTTTCAGTTCTCTTGGATACAATTGAGACAGCAATTTAATCTAATAGAGCGAATTTGGATGCTATGTCTTACGCAGATCACCTTACGAGAGCTATGGCACAACATCTCAATGGGAAGGAATTTGAGGACATTCGTACCTCTTTACAAGTTCTTTCCTGGGCTATAATGTTTACCACGTATAACTCTGCCCTTACAGTGGCTAATTTGGAGGTAGTTAGACGTGACAGAGCCCTTGCATTGTCATCTTTGATAGATGACAAGGTGAAAAACTCTCTTAGAGTCGCTCCTGTATCAGGACATGATATATTTGACGATAAGCTTTCTTTGGTCTGTGACCAAGCGACAAAGAAAGCTTCTAATACTCTGCTTCTGAAGTCGGCGTCAAATAAACCCGCACCAGCAGAGAAGAGTAAGGCAGGAGGTTCAGGACAAAAATCGTCCAGGGGAAACTCCTCGTGAGGATATAGAAGATCCTCTTATAATTTCTCGCAAAATCGTCAATTTAGCGACTCAGGTCAGGGGCGAGGGTCTGGCCGAGGCAACCGGTCAGACGCCCCCAAGCCGGTGGGTCGAGGCTCAATACTCCCACAGGCCTCGCAGGTCCTACAGGTGATGGTCAGGACCTCGATTGCGTCCCAGTTGGCGGAAGGTTTATCAAGATTCGAGAGAAACTGGATAACTATACTGGAAGATCAGTGGGTGAGAAGTGTCGTCTACAGCCTAAAGCTGTCGTTCCGAGCCAAACCACCGCTAACACGAAGTCCGCAATGGACTCAACTTCCGCCAAATCCTGCAAAAAGAGAGTCTCTCCTTTCGGAGGTAAAGTCTCTCTTAGAAAATGATGCAATTGAGGTCGTATAGAACCAAGAATCACTAGGTTTCTACAGTCACCTGTTCCTCGTACCAAAGCCAGACAGCTTGTTCCAACCGGTAATAGACTTGAGCTGGATAAACAAGCCTATCGTAGCTCCAAAGTTCTGTATGGAGACCGTTCGGTCAGTAAGGGCGAACATTCGAGTGAATGACTATGCGGTGAGCATAGATCTAAAAGATGTGTACTTTCATGTCATGGTTCATCCGACATTCAGAAAGTACCTACAGTTCGTCGTTCAGGGAACGGTATATCAGTTCCGAGCAATGTGCTTCAGACTGCATCTAGCTCCCTGGGCGTCCACTTGAATAATGAACTAGGTAATGTCTTATTTCTTAGCTCATTCATCTGCGGTAACGTCGGATTACTTGGACGACTTTCTTCAGAGGTACGGCAACAAAGATACTCTTCAGAACGATGTTCATAGTCTGCTATTACTACTCTGACATCTCGGTTTCATCGTAAAAGAAAAGAAGTCGGATCTAGCTCCGTCCAAGTCGTTCATTCACTTGGGGATGAGCTTCGAGATTCCCAACAATCCAGTTTGTCTGCCATTTACTCAGAGCGAAATAAGTCAGTTGTTATGCTTGCGTCTGTCTACACTCAAACGCATTAACAGCGAGGGAATTTATGCGACTGATGGGGCTGTGCGGAGCGGCCGCGAATCTCATTCCGATGGGTCGCTTGCACACATGTCCTTTCCAGATATTCTTTACTCAGAACTAGAATGTGAAGACGCATTTGCTCGAGACCAATATTGTTTTAACGGACCAAGTAAAACAAAAAGTTCAGATTTGGGCAGATATTCAGTGGTTAACTGCAACTGCCGGATCCTCATTTCACGATTATGATGGATGTGAGTCAAACAGGTTAGGGCGCGACCCTGCATCCCACAGACTCGAAGTGCCAGGGTCTTTGGGACCCAGAGTTCCTAGGAAAGCACATAATCATCAAGGAAATGATGCCAATATGGCTAGCGCTACAACAATGGATTCACATTATAGAGAACGCTCATGTTCAAATACTGTCAGACAGCTCGACAGTTGTAGCGTATATAAGGAACCACGGAGGCATGCATTCGATTCTGTTATACGAACTAACGGAAAGAATTCTTCTATTTGTCTTAGAACATCAAGTTCATCTATCAATCCATCATATTCCGGGTCGTCTGAATGTACTAGCAGACTTGTCTCTCGGAAGGGTCGCCTGTTGCCTTCAGAATGGACTGTCAACAAGTGAGAGGTCAGACAGATTTGCTACCAGTGGCATCAACCTATGATAGACTTATTTGCGACACACCTCAACAATCAGTTGCAGACTTGCATGTCGCCATGCCCAGATCTTCGAGCGTACGCAGTAGACGCTCTCTCAATTCCATGGGACAGAATAATAGGACACATGTATCCTCCAACTCCATTAATTCAACAGATCTTGTTAAAGATCAAGCAATCTCATTGCAAGATTCTGTTAGTAGCATCTCTGTCGGCACAGAAACCATGGATAAATCTTCTCAGGTGTCTGTTATGGGACATTCCCCGGAAGCTTCTTATGCGGAAGGACCTTCTTTTTCAGGGGAAGTTACACGCACTGCATTACAACTCGCAAGGTCTTAACCTTCACGTATTTCTGTCATGCGGTCCTTTTTGCATGGCAAGCGTTTTACAGGATGAGCAGTAGACGCAATTTCTAACTGTAGGAAGACCTCCTCTTTGCTGAATTATGCAGCAAAGTGAAGGGTTTTCTTCCGTCGGTGTAAGGATCAGTCGATAGACATTTATGATCCATCCATACCAGACATTGCAAATTTTCTGGTCTACTTGTTTGACATTCTCAAACTGCAGCCCGTCACTATTGAGGGCTATAGGTCTATGCTGTCAGACACTTACGCACATCATGATGACTTGGATATTGGAGCTAATACTTCTTTATCCAAACTAGTTAGAAATTTCTCCATAAATAGACCTAGAACCCTCAGATTAATTTCGAAGTGGAATTTAGCTTGGGTTCTGTTAAAGCTCAAAGAAGCTCCGTTTGAGCCATTAGACATTGTAGAGTTCAAATTCTTGACCTATAAAACAGCTTTTCTCTTAGCCTTTCCTTCTGCTAGAAGAGTTAGTGAACTCCATGCATTATCAGTTGACGAATCTCACTACCGTAACGTTGGAAATACCATCACTTTAACTACACAAGTTGGATTTTGGGCTTAGAATCAAGTTCCTAATGCGTGGCCTGAGCCTATTATCATAAAGGCTCTGCCGTCTATGGACAACCGTAGACCTTTGTTGTGTCCAGTCAGAGCTATGTGCATATATAAATGCCGATCAGAGTTTATTAGGAAAGGAAGGAAACGCTTCTTTTATCATTAGTTCCTAACCGAAAAGATATATCTGTTCAGTCTATTGCTAGATGGATTCAAATGGCAATACGTATTGCCTATGAAAATCTATCTCCAGATCAGCGTTCTGTTAATAAGATTTCAGCACATGAAGTTACAGCCCTGTCCACCTCTTGGGCCTATTCTAACAGTATAGCCATTACTGATCTCATGAAAGCTGCGTACTGGACACAGCCTTCTACATTCACTAAGTTTTACCTTAGAAATGTAGAGTTCATCTCCGGTGACCTTAGGTGTTTAGGTCCTTTATCTGTTGCTCAGAATGTCGTCCATTAAAGGATTACAGCTATAGTTATTTAGGCTTTCCGTTCCAGCAGTGACGCTGTTCCACTGCCCTCTTCGTTCTGCAGTTATGTGACCCAGAACAAGGGGTGTGGGGGCGTGGGGGGGGGGGGGGGGGGGGGTGGAGGTCCCTTAATATCATCTGGCTTTATAGTGAAAAGCAAGGGAAGACCTCCTCTGGAGTCGGTACTGGGATGGTTTTAATGTGTAGCTCAGTGGAAGCAATTATGATGCCATTTATGTAATATTTTTAAAGTGTAGCTCGTTGTGAAGCATTTGTATATGTCACGTGTCAAACGAGCATTAATATACAATCCTCGGACACTTTTAAGTGAGTATAAAGATTCTCATTCTCTGGACTATCTTTATATATTGGCTTCCCTTCATGGAATTAGCATAATGGGTTATGCTGGCATTAAAATGGAGAATTATATATTGAGTAATGCTCAGTTACATTGTTGGTGTTATGTCTTTCTTATTTAAATAAATATAAAAGACATATGTAATTCCGTTCTCTCCTATTCTTCTGTAGGAGATATTCTTTAAGAAGTGATTGAGTAATTGGATTTTCCTTTATGTCCTAGGCCCTCCAACCTATTTACCATTCAGCTATGTCTGGGCCATTGGTTATTGTGTAAAAGTATAAATTCATAGTAATTTGTGTATTTTTATACTTACCAATGGCCCAGACGGGGACGGCCCTCCCATGAGTGGGCAGTCATATCTCCCCGCTGATTATAACATTTAACAGGCATTGTAGAAGGAATGATATTTGGCGGCAATTTTGGTGCTTCCTGGACTCCGTGCATGCGCAGATGTCAAATGTGTGGAGGACCATATAGGACATGAAATTTTCGGTTTTACATCAAATTTTGGGGATTGGGGGCAAAATTTGTGTTTGGCCCTGGATAATTTTGAGTTAGCACCAGCTATGTCTGGGCCATTCGTAAGTATAAAAATATACAAATTACTATGAATTTATAATTTTCCCAACATTTGCAGTTTTCTAGACCTTTCAAGGCCCATAATTTAATTTATAAAGACTTTTCAAGTGTCAAATTTATTTTTTGAAATTCAGGAATTTAAAATTTTTTCAAGACCCCAGAGGAAGGTCTTTCCACAGCCTCCCCATTGGACTGCAGGAAGCTGAGCAGTGCTTGTCCACTCTGGAAAACAGATTCTGTTTTACAGGGTTTCCATGGGGCATTGGATTCAAGGAATAACCTTGAATTTAACTAAGGTTCATTCAAGGCCTTGAAATCCTGGAAAATGTGTCCCAGAGGCCTTGAAAAGCCTTGAATGTTCATGAAATAAAAATGCTGATCAAGCATCTAATCATAATTATATAGTTTTTTTATGCTAGAGTTAGTGAAGGCATGGTCCAAAACAAGGAATTTGGCTCTTAAGGGCCTTGAAAAATGCTGAAATATACCGATCCTTGAATTTTATTATTCCTTGCCTGTAGGAACCCAGGCCCTGTTTTACTTGTAAGATAGGACCAGGTAACCAATGCCAAGCTGGGGTGTAAATACACAAAAGAGGACAGCATTGGTATAAAGAATTGGTTAAAATTTTTATGTTTTCCAATATTTAGCTGTATATTTATTGATTTATTCTTTTATGTTGGGCCCTGTGAAGCTTTGAATGCTGATTTGATTCCATAGTATTCCAGTGTTTTGATTTGAATTGCACTGTTTTGTGATTCAAAAATTTTCAAATCGTCGAGATGTTTCAAAATCCTATGTTCTCTTGAACTACTCTTCTATTATCAGGTCCTCTGTATAGATTATAGAAGAAGAGTTCAAGGAGTTTCCAACTCTGAAACTACTTCTTTGATTCAGTTCTGTAACATTCTGCTTTTTTATACCCCCACAAAATGAAGTTTTAGGTGGGAGGTATATAGGAGTGAACTAGTTGGTTGGTCGGTCTGTCGTCGTCGGCCCGTCCTTTGCACATGCAAACTTGTGGAGCGAACTACCTCCACAGTTTTAGCTGCATTTTCATGAAACTTCACAAAAATTTTCAACATAATGAGGAGCAGTGCATGACGTAATTTCTTTCCCGAACAGATTCAAGATGGCCGACTGGTGGCCATATTGGATTTTGCAAAATACTTGTGGAGCAGACTACTTCTACAGTTTTTGCTGCATTATCATGTAACTCAATATAAATTATCGACATGATGAGGAGCAGTGCATGACATAATTTTTTTTCCCATCGGTTTCAAGATGGCCGGCTGGTGGCCATATTGGATTTTGCAAAATACTTGTGGAGCAAACTACATCTACAGTTTTTGCTGCATTGTCATGAAACTCAACATAAATAATCAACATGATGAGGAGCAGATCGGATTCAAGATGGCCGACTGGTGGCCATGTTGGATTTTTTTTTACTTACAAAATTTGAATGCCTCTTTCAGTCACCCACACTAGGCTGTATGCAACGGTGGGGGTATAGCAAGCGACAGATCATCTCTAGTTTTGACTGTCTTGGCCAAACAAACAAGTCATCATCACATATATTACTTGAGTGGAGATTGACAAAATTTATGATTGGAAGGAAGTTCATTATCTACAACTTGAAAAGTTGTGATATTTGAATTGATTCAGTATCTTTTAGAGATGAGTGATATAGTGTGAATACCATTTGGCATCGGTATTCAGCCAATAAAGATTTTCCACACCACAGGAATCTCAAAATTTTGGAATTGAAAAATATTTCCAACATTAGTTAAAAAATAAAAAGACAAACAACAGTAGACAAAATTCATGTGAACATCCCCTTTTGGTCGCAATCAGTCAACTGTGATGGCTACAGGGGCCCGAAGCCCAAAAACCTTTAGCACAGTCTACAGGTCGTATTTATGAAGGGATTTCATTGTAACTTTCTAGGATGACTCAGTATAATGTCTAGATGAGGACTTTCCATTTTGGTGGCGATGGGTCAACCATGGTGGCTACACAGGCCCAAATTCCGAAAATCTTTAGCACAGTCTGCAGTCCGTATTTATGAATGGATTTCATTGTAACTTGATAGGATGACTCATTTTGGAATAATTTCACTGTAACTTGGTAACTTTGTGGTTGACATACATTAACTGTGAGGGCCACATTAACCCACCCTTAAGTTCTTTGGTACCGTCTACACCTCAGATTATTTTTATTGAAAACATAGCATACAGGGAACAGAAATTAACATATTCTCAATTATCACAATTCTTGTTGTATTTCATTAACATTGAACATTATCCTTTTCATCAAACACAACACAGTCAAGATAAGCTACAGTGTCATTGACATTTTCATTGCTATAGCAATCTGGCAATAATGAGGCAATATTCTAGTGCTATTAAGGGCAAAATGTTGACTTATGGTATGTTTTGTTATAGCCCTGGCCATTGAAAGTTCTGTCTGTGACAACCCACATATGCCAGGAAGCACTGTTTAAGTGCAAAATGAAAAAAAATTGCACTTTGCGGAAGAGATGTATATTACGCCATTTCCCCACAAGGATATAATTAATACTTAATAATAACCTCATTCCACATTTTGTTCTGATAACCTGGAATAGTGCTAAACTGAAAATTAACTAACAATGGGGGAGCACAGTGGCTCAGCAGGTGGAGATGCAAGCCGAGAGGTCCTTGGTTCGAATCCCACCTGCCGCAACTTTGTTGTGTCCTGGGTAAGACACTTACTCCCAATTGCCAATGTGTGGACACAGTCACATGGTGTACTAAGAAGTACAGCATGTCGATGGTGCACTTGTCTTCAGCCAATGCTAACCCTGCTTATGTGGAGTTAGTACTTTGGGGAGTCTGACAGCTCCAAGTACTCCAGCTTCCTCCACTTGTAAAACTGTCCGACACTAGGTGACCCTGTCTGTCAAAAGTGTTATTAAACCCCAATAAATACATGAATAAATAAATAATTAACCATGGGCTAAACAAAGACCAAATGAGGAAATTTAAAGCTCATGGATTCAAGGTACAGAACCTGACCTGCAATTTCTATTGGACGAATAAAAATGTGGATCTGTTGGATGGAGGTATACATGATGGAGAGGGTAATATGTTTGCTGCACTAGGATAATGAAAGTCGTCTTTTCAGAGTACCACAATAAACTGACTGTTGGTATTAATACTGAGGTCAGTGTCCATCCTTGGTGTGTGGTCTCTCAAGACAGGTTTCACTGTACCTCCCAACTCTAAAATCGTTTGCCTGCCTCTATTTGTGATATTTGTGATTAGATTGAACCTGAAATTTGGGGATTTGCTGTGACCTACTTTTTTGTATAATTAGCTAATATACTGTTATTTTAATATTTCAGTATGGGAAAGAGCATTATAAAATCCTTGATGGACCACTCCATTCCCGATTTGTGAAATGTTACTAAAAAAAACATGAAGATGTGTGGCAGAAACAAGTGAGACAGAGCACATCCAGAATAGAATATGATATAACAGAATTCTAACTGGTTTATTTTCTCCCTTGTTACCATTTCGTTACTTTACTTTTAATTCTGTGATTATTCATTCAGTAGGATAGTTCAACTTCGGGAAAAAATGTTTGAATTGTCAAAAGCAGTTGTACATATTGTTGATTTACATAGAGATTTGTTACCATTATGTGGATGTACAAAATATGTATCTGAGTCGAGTTTTGGGTTCTAAGGGCAGATCACGACAAGTCGAAGACAAGTCGTGATCTACCCTTAGAATCTGGAGCGAGACTCGATACATATTTTGTACCTCCACCTAATGGTAATAATCATTTTATCTTACAATATATTGGGGATAAGTCAAGAATGTAGACGAATACATAACAAACTATTTATTCGTACGAATGACCAAAAAGAAAATAAATGGAACTCACACAAAAGGAATGTGCTTGTATCCAACCCCCTGATACAAACATCTGTATCAGGGGGTCGGATACACGACAGTTGCAATACAGACAAAATACTTGTTGATGGTAAGATAAAACAGAGTAAATTTGATGTTGGCGGTTAGTATGAAAACTGTATCACATATGCATCAAGTTTAACTGTCATCAATAGGAGCAGCTTTAAAGTCTTTTATTTATTATTATAATATATCAGTATAAACTGTTGGTAACATCTATAAATACTGCAGTATCTGAAATTGAATGTCAATCTTGCGGATTTGGAGGTAATGCGTAATCTTCAAGGTTTTTTCTTGAAATTTCTCAGAAAATCAAGTCCTAGCTGCTTTATTTTTTAGTAGAGAACCAATCCAGTTTTTCAGGATATTTATCATTAACTCCTAGCATGCTGCTGGCAGATATTCCCGTCCATGACACGAAACCCTTGCCACTGAAATAAATAAAATTTGGGCACATTTAATGAAATTTCTCCTCTGTAAATGCAATGAACTCTTCAACCAATGATTTCTTTAGATAAATTTAGTTGTATTTTTCATTAAATCTAGTCATGGCTGCTTCTCAGCAGCCATGACTAGATTTGATGAAAAATATTTTGAAAATACTCAGTGGATTAAGAATTAAGGATCGTCAAAGTTCATTATCTAAGCCTATGAATTAAAGGCACAATTTGCACCCAATTGACTCGGATGGATGACTGTCTGAGCGATCGATTCAGTCTCCCGCATTGTGTCCTTGGGCAAGGCCCTTAACCCTGATTGTCCACATGTGGGCATGATGACGCCTTGCACTGAGGCGTACTGCACGTCGATGGTGCGCATGTCTTCAACCAATCTAACCCTGCCTGTGCTGCAGTGCGGAATTACAATGTTGGGGAGCAGGCAGCTGCTCGTCATTTCTCAGTGGTTCATTCTGGGTACTCCAGCTTCCTCCACCCGTAAAACTGTCACGGTCATGATTAGCCATTGTGCATAAGTATGTGACCTTAAAAACCAATAAATAAATAAATATGCCCCCAATTAAATAGAAATGTGCTTAAAAATGTGCTGTTCAAATGATATAATGAGTATGCAAAAGCATGTTTGTGTTTCAAACATCATTCTGCTGAAATTGCTCAATGTGATTTAATAAATAAACTTGAGAATGGGATTTAACCTATGTGGATCTGGAGATTTTTGTACATCTTTGCTACACTTTTGACAAGTTACATTCTGTGTCTTTGCAGTTGTTTCCTGACAAGTTGAGGATAGCTATATAGTCAGCCAATACTTGTCCAGAGACAACTGCCAAGGTGTTTAGAATGTCACTTGCATGTTTAACCAAAGACTGCATACAGGAGTACCTGTTTTGTTACAGAAAAATTGATAAAACCAGAATCAGGCCTTTGAGGGTAAAATCACAGTGTGTTAATTTCACTTTTGCAGCAACGTGCAGCAAACATCAGATTCACATATCTTTTTCATTAATCAGTTGATTTATTTAATCATAATGAGAAATTTCAGCCAAATGGTATATGGATCATAGGTATATTTTGCAAGTAGAATTTATTAGTTTCGTGAACTGAACAACAAAATTTTAATTTGCAAGGTATTTCCCCCTCAACCCTCAAAGGCCTGGCCAATTTTCCACAATTTTTACCACATCTGACAAGTGCTGTCCTGTGACTTTGCAGTGGTTTCTAGTAAAGTTTTGGCTGCCTGTAAAGGCAGCCAACACTTGACAAGAAACCATTGTCGGTAAACTTTTGAATTTAACTGGCAGGTTGACTCAAATGCTGTGGTTTGGGACATTTGTTCTGGCTCAAAGGCTGTGGTTTGGGACAGTTGTTCTGGCTCAACTGCTGTGGTTTGGGACATTTGTTCATGAGTAGAAAAATTGTTTAAAGTCAGAATAAGACTGTTAAGGGTTAAACCTCACCAAAGGAAACAGTTGTGTCATTGACAGCACCATGTTTGTCTTACATGCTTGCCCAAGCAGATCTATTAAGTGTTCATATGCTTGCTCAAACATCTCTCTTAATTCCTCCCTGTTATTGTAATAGATTTGAACTTTTCATAGATCTGCTGTATTCAGTTGTTATTTTGTTTGCACAGCCAATACTTGATCTCCAATTTGCTTCTCATATCATAGCATCAAAATTTTTCTCCCAGTTTGTTATCAAGTAATTGCTGCTCTGAAGCATCTACAAATTGATTTGATTTTACAAATTCAGGAAAAAATTGATTTGCTACTTAACATGGAACCCAGTAATTGATTCATTACAGTGGCCCATGTACTTGATAATCAATAACACTGTCAGTTGAATAATATTTTCAAAAACCAAACCATTTACTAACAAGTACAAATTTAATTTTTTCTATTTATTGTATATATTTTTCTAGAATTGTATATCAATTAACAATGTAGACACCCATATATTAAATACAAATGTGATCATTGGGAATTTAGAGACCTTATGTTTGAATCTGATAAACCTGACCCTTGCAGTGAAAGAGATAAGATAGAGCAGCATGAATATAACAATTTTGGTAAATAATGTTGTTGTTTTTTTTAACTCAGTATCACCTTGCCTTTTGCTTACAAACATTTGGAAAATAGTTACCGGAATGAAAATGGGTTGTTTGAAAAAATAGTTAAGTCCGGGTTTCCTGTTGGGTTAAAATGTTTTGTGTGGCGGGGAGTGGGTGGGGGGGTGGGGGGGGGGGTTGGTGCCTAGGGGAACACACATGAATGGCCAGTTAATCTTGTACTAACGACGACGGTGCTCAACAAATCACTCTAGATCATGAACAACTTCTGTCTTTTAATTCCTTTACTCAGTTTTACAACCAAAACCCAGCCAGATTTGGTGCCTAGGGGAACACACATGTATGGCCAGTTAATCTTGTACTAACGATGATGCTGTCCAACAACAAATCACTCTCAGATCATGAAGAGCTTCTGTCTTTTGATCCCTTTACCCAACATTACAATCCAAACTGGCCAGTGCTATTAAAAAAAATTGCCATTTAATTTCCATTTTTTGCATCAAAAACATAGCTTATGGCCCTCATTGAAACAAGTTTGTTGAGCTCGTTCCTGTGAGGGGATCATAAGCTATGTTTTTGGCACAAAAAATGAAAAAAAATAGTTATTCAATAATATTGTGTGCCATCTGCTTTTCATGTTAGGTAAAGGGTTAACCCTTCTCGCAGTGTGTGCCCAACTTATAAGACCTTTAGATAAGTCTAATTTGGACACAACTGCAAATACAAATCCACCAAATTGTGATCTGGTGAGAGAGAAAAAGTACTGGTTTTGCCTTCTTGGCATCTGGGTCCTATTTTTTGCAGGTACCACCCTGCCCCCCCCCCCCCCCCCCCCCCACCATATCACACACAAACATAGTTAAGAGCCTCTTCTCACAGGTCTTCACTATTACTATTTGTTCTCCTCAAGCTACATGTACCATTTACTTGAGAATATTTAATTATTTTTCAAAATATTTCATCAAAACCATATCGTGACCCCTCGTTGGAACGAACTTGTTGAGCTCGTTTCAATGAGGGGTCACATGATAAGGTGTTCTTGATATTTTATGAAAAATTTGAAAAAACAGTATTTAACATAATGAATTTTGATTTTATCTGCATTGGGTAAAGGTTTAAAGTAAATTACGCCACAAATATGAATATATGAGATCTTATGCTTTAAGTTCATGCTTATGTATGATTTGCCAGTGAAAAGCAATTTGCATTGGTAGTGCCGTGTAAAACATTGTCAATGCAAATTACTTTTCATTGGCGAATAGTGTGTCTCGTAAAATATATTTATCTGTTGCATTGTTTGAGGCACCAGGTAGGCCCTAAACTATAATGTGTGCATCGGGATACTTGATATATAGCCACAGCACTGAAAAATTTTACAAAACATTTTTAAACATCAAAAAATTTGGACACAGTTACACATCATTTGGGCACTATGTTTCCGTCATTATTTGGGAAAATTTAAAGGTCTGTTCACACAGGAACATTTTATGTGGGTAATATATGGTTGGGGAAAAATTGGTCAGGGGAATGCTAACCCCCCCTCCCCCTTGAGGAACCCCCCTTCCCCCTAGTGGAAACCCTGGTTATGGTAACAGTTTGTTGGTGGCATGATTTTCTAATTTGTACTGGCTTGGATTCATGCATTGCCAAAAAATGTTGAGATGTAAATACATTTTTTACCAAAATCTTGTCTGGAATGTGCATGGTCAAGATAGCTCAGATAATTTCTTGACTTCAGCCGATTCACATCTGAAGTGTATAGTGTTATTGTTATAATGTATATGTATCTATTCATTCTTTGAAGAAATAGGATTTTTTTCATTTTTTCCATAAATTAAAAGAAAAATTCTTTTTTAGATAAGGCCAAAAAAGACAATCTGTTTCTCAGTCCAACTTGCATGGCCTTTTTGACTCCCACTTGCTCTCTTTTTATTAACAATGCAAACTTAAAAAATAGTTCATTGATTTATATCAGATAAATTACCCAAGTTAACTAACTGGTTGAGGATTGGTTTCCATATTTGGGCTTTATTCTGGAGTGCAGGTATTACAACTGAAAAGCTTCATGGTCTATGGACATGCTTCATAATAACTCTGGCATAAAGTTATTTACGCGATATGACTTAGCCTTGTTATAATTTATGAGAGACTATACCTGTAGGCACTCTCCCATATACCCTCCGCCTCTTAATACATATAAAATGGATACTGTACACCATTGTCCAGGTTATTTTGTGGATTATGAGGCCTAAAACATTAAACTAACACAGTATATGAACTTCTGAATGTAAAGACGTAAAAATTACAAAGAAAAAGAAAATTAAAAAAAAAGCCTGGATTCATTTGTTTTATATAAAATGGCCTGAGAAACAGAAGATCAACTTCGTGTGGCCTAATGTAAGATAGCTCAGTGTAATATCCTTCTTCATGGCTATGTGTGATAACTCTGTCTTGGTGATAATCTTTTCAGAACCAGTATCTTATGAAACTGTTCGCACCACTAGTTAAAAAAAAATACATATATTTGAAAATTTAATTCATATATTTTATATATTGATTTGAAATGTCAAACTTGAGAATGCTAAATTATTTAGCATGGTGAGAGTCATAATATGTTAATGTTGATAATGTTCTGTGTCTTATTTAACTATGTAATGTTGTTTTTATGCCTTTATTTTTGTTAATATATTTTGTTTTTCTGTTTGCTTAAAAGTACAACCTGTCTAAAAAAAAAGTTGTTATACATATGCACAGTTGCAGGCCATTAAATTCGTTTATTTTGGGCACAACCTTTGGCCCTAATTTGGGCACATTAAAACCAGAAATAACAGCCTTATCCTGTTATGTTTTATTACTATGCCATTATTATGATGGAAGTTATTCTCAAATGCAGAAGAGGCACAGAGAATTTATATATCTTTCTTGATATCTTCACACCTTTTTTTAATTTGAACACACTTGTAAATGGTGTGAATTTGGGGTAATCTAAAGGCCTGGCAGTTGTTGGTCTAGTTCAGGGTAATTTTCACTTTTGTTTAATGTCTTTTTCAGTTGGTATATCCAGGCCCAAAGCTTGGATCTCAAAATTCTGTGACATTCTGGAGTGAGAATTGTAATTACCTAACAGTGTCCCGGCTCACTGAACATCAGTACGAACTTGAAACCTAACTCAAAATACTTATTTAAAACAATATTAACCCTTAAGAGCCTGAAGATTTCTATACATTACCGCAATACTTTGAAAGTCCTGTGGCTTTGTAGTTGTTTCTAGGCAAGTCTTGGCTGCCTACATAGGCAGCCAAGACTTGCCTAGAAACAACTGACAAGATACTTGAAAAACAAGTTTTGAGTTCACCCAAACAATGCATGTTGGAGCACCTGTTCCTTTGCCTTAAAATCTTATCAAAGTCGGAATTGGTTCCTTATGGGTTAAACAAACAGGTCCAAAACGTTAATTTTTATTGCCATTTTAAGGAATTACTTTCATTTAATAAAAGTGGACACAGGACAGTAGGACACAGTAACCTATGAGGCATATGCCTGTGGTGGAAATCCTCTAAAATGGGCAACATGGGTATAAACAATTGGCTTGATCTGATTTTGTATCCTTTTTGTGGTCATGATTAGCCATTGGGCAAACGCATTTTAAATGGATAGAACTTTTTTGTCAAGAGCTTATAGTCAACATGAAAATTAACCCTCAAGGGCCTGGAGATTTTTATACATTTTTGCTACACTTTGAAAGTCTGCCATCAGTGGCTTTGCAGTTGTTTCTGCAGAGGCCGCCAAAATTTGTTTACATGTCAACCTTGGTACAATTTATGGGAGAGTGAAGGCACTCTCCCCTAAATTGTATTAAGGCAAAGCCATAAAGACAAAATAATTTCACACCGTAGATAGTATGGAGCACATCCACAGAATATGAAGCCGTTAAGCAAGCTGTGGTACCTGTATTTCAGAATGGAACCCAAATATGAACTTCCAGCACTCAACCAGTTAATGACCATAAACTTTGATTTGTTTAGATTTTTGGAATTATCTCATTAACCCTTTACCCAACGTAACACCCAAAACTGGCCAGCGCTGTTCTAAAAAAATCGTCAATTAATTTTCATTATATTTTCATTTTCTATCTCAAAAACATAGGCTATGCCTCATTGGAACGAGCTCATTGAGTTCATTCCAATGAGGGGTCATAACCTATGTTTTTGAGACAAAAAATGGAAAAAAATTAGTTATTCGAGAATTTTGTTTGTAAGTGTGGTCTGCTTTTCCTATTAGGTAAACGGTTAAAAGAAAATAAATGGCAGATAAAGTGACAAATGATTAGAAACAGGTCCACAACCAGAACTGGATCAATGAATATAGCTTTGTTTCGAAATTTGTCATCACAAAATCATTTTGTCATATTTATCCCCAAAATAAATATTTGATGGAGAACAATCCTCAGTTAAATTTCAGCTTTATACCCTTAGTTTGACTGTTTGATAAACACAGAAAAAGTTTACACTTGGAGTAGATGCACTGGTAGCTTTAATTTCAGTCAGTACACTCTTAACAATGATATTCCAAGGCAGTACTTCCAATACAGCACAAAACAATAAACATTTAACAAGTGACAACACTGGGTCTGATGCATATGTATATAGACAACAGTCTATTAACCTTTTACTCAATGTAATGGCCACAGCCGGTCAGTGCTATTCACAAAAAATTGCCATTCAATTTTCATTATTTTTGTCTCAAAAACATAGCATATGACCCCACATTGGAAGAAGGTCGTTCTAATGAGGGGTCATAAGCTATGTTTTTTGACGCAAAAAATTAAACAAATAGATATTCAATAATTTTGTTTGCAAGTGTCGCCTGCTTTTCATATTAAGTAAAGGTTTAACAGATTGAGGATCTCTTCTGACATGAGTGGCAACTGGTATTCCAATATCACAGGCAAGCTATCTTGTTGATTCTCACTCAGGGATCGGGGGCCCAGGCTTGGCACAGGAGACAGAATTTTTAGAGAACCAGACCTGACCCAAGAATCCTGGGCCAACCCCGGGCCGCCAAAGTTCTAGGCCCTAGGGTTACTAAAATGGGCCCCCACCCTCTCTCAGGCCCTGTGTGTCAGTCTTTGTGTCTCAAAGTTTTTGCCCCATAATTGTTGAGTCTTTTCACCTACAGATAATGGGAGAGCAATGATTGATTGGTTAGAGCATTAGAACTTGAAACTGAAAGGTAGATGTTTCAGTCTTGACCTGTGGCATCTGCACTGTGTCCTTGAGTAAGACACTTATTCTCACTTTGGGACCTAGTAGTGCTGTGTATTAACCCTTTACCTAACATGAAAAGCAGACGACACATGCAAAAAAAATTCTCGAATAACTAATTTTTTTCATTTTTTGTCTCAAAAACATAGGTTATGACCCCTCATTGGAACGAGCTCAACGACCTCGTTCCAATGAGGGGTCATAACCTATGTTTTTGAGACAAAAATGAAAAAAATAATAAAAATTAATTGGCGATTTTTGAGAATAGCGCTGGCCGGTTTTGGCCGTTACGTTGGGTAAAGGGTTAATGCATTCTGCACTTCGATAGAGTACCTGCCTTCAGTCACTTCTAACTTTGGTTATGCTGGGTTTGTAAATTGAAGAGTGACAGTTACTTGCTGTTGCTTGGTGGTTCTCTCCAGGTACTCCTGCTTACTTCGCCCACAAAACAGTCTGACACAATGTGACCCTGGTTGTTGAAAGTGTCATTAAACTCCAATAAACAAACAAACAAACCTGCAGGTAATAAAAAAGACAGTATGGAATAAATAGAATGAAAGCAAAAAGTAAGAAGAAACTTTATATCCAAATCAATGGGTGAATTATTTAAATTTGTGCACTGAAGGTCATTGGTTAACCCTTTGCCCAATGTAATGGACAAAACTGGCCAGCGTTATTCACATAAATCGCCAATTAATTTTCATTATTTTTTTTCATTTTTTGTCTCAAAAACATAGGTTATGATCCTCTTTGGAATGAGCTTGTTCCAATGAGAGGTCATAACATATGTTTTTGAGACAAAAATGAAAAAAATAAGTTATTCAAGAAATTTTTTTTCAAGTGTCGTCTACTTTTCATGTTAGGTAAAGGGTTAAATAATTCCATTGTGAAATATTGAAACAACATTGATGCAGTCTCAATTTATTCTATAGATAACTTTGTTTCCCAAAATGTATTCACACAAAAACATTTTCTAATGAATAAATATCTGCCACGTGATTTTCATTTTTTGGGGAGAGGTCGGGGGATGGTGGATGGAGTGGGGTGTGAAAAATGTGTAGTGTGACGACTCATTGAAACAACCTATAATGAGCTTGTCCCAGTGAGGGATCATAAACCAGGCTTTTGAATCAAAAATGGAAAGCATGATTAAAATTTGTATTGCAATTTTTGTGAACTCTGTGTAGATAAAATTTGAATTGCAATTTTTGTGAAGATTGGGTAGATAAAATTTGAATTGCGATATTTGTGAAGACAGGGTAGATGTTAAATATTCCCATGCCATTGTCCTGACAATATCTCACTGTAACAAGATTAGGAATGACTTCGCCTGCCACTGTTATTGTAAATTTTTCAAGTAAAAGAGTTACAGTATTAATTTTTCCTATAGAGTCTACCCTTTCTGCATGTGTGATTCTATGAACAGATACTGGGAGTTATTTGTTTTATAACTCAGTAGTTCTATTTGTAACTGAGGAAAGTGCTACAGAGTTTCTGCAGGCCCTGGATTTAACCCTTACCGGTAGAGTGCTAAGTTATTTTTGGTCATAATTTGTTCCTGCATCTTTGCCTTGTTACAATTTATGGGAGAGTGCCTCTTGGCACTCTCCCATAAATTGTAACAAGGCAAACCCATATAGACTAAGTAATTTCGCTTCTAAGATAATATGAAGCACATCCACAGAATATGACACCTTTAGGCTGGGGTACCTCTCTTCATATTAAAGCCCTGATAGTGGCTCCTAGCACTCTACCAGTTAAGGTCCTGGGCAATTGTCCTGAATTCACACATGACCACAGCCTGTACATGTCCAGTGGCTTAACAGTGATTTTTAGTCAAGTCGTGACTGCCTTAACAGGCAGCCAAGACTTGACTAAGAACCACAGCCTATGTAATTTGTCTTTTGTCAGCAGGACCTACACATGATGGCATGTTAACCCTTTACCTAACATGAAAAGCAGACGACACTTGCAAAAAAAATTCTTGAATAACTAAATTTTTTCATTTTTTGTCTCAAAAACATAGGTTATGACCCCTCGTTGGAACGAGCTCGACCTATGTTTTTGAGACAAAAAATGAAAAAATAATAAAAATTCACTGGCGATTTTTGAGAATTGCGCTGGCCGGTTTTGGCCGTTACATTGGGTAAAGGGTTAAGAGCGCCTGTTCTGATGTTGTAAAAGTCAGAAATAGGTCCTAAAGGGTTAAGTAAATGCCTTGAATTTGACTTAATGGCAGCCTTGAAATTCTGCAATATGGACTAATAGGCATTGAAAAACCTTGCATTTTCATAGGGAATAATTCCGATGCAAACTGAGGGCTTTCCCTGTGTATAATTCTTAAAGATGAGAGTGACATCACATGCATATCTGGGACATGAATACCACTGTGCAAAATTGGTACTTGGTCAAAGTCTTATCTGCTGCTTGAAGTCATCAACAATATCATCTTCAAAATGATTCCCGGTGTCATAATATCAAAATTTCAAGAAGCAAATTTATTCATAATGCACCTTGGAGTTTAACCAATTTGGTCTTGTTTGACAGGGCTCATGGAGCTCACTCCTGCAAGACAGAATTGGTTAACTGGTTGAGGGCTAGATTATTTTTGGTGGTCTGAATTTGTAAATCAAAGTTTGTTTTATTACAGAATATTGGAGAGTGCCCTCAGGTGCTCTCCAATAATTTGTAAAAAAAAAAAAAAATTCTATAAACAAAATATTATTTGCATTTGACTGAATATGAATCATGAAAAGGAAAATGTTTGCTTTTGATCTCGTACCCTCATTTTTTTGAAAGCCCTGATAGTGGCTTCTAGCACTAACTAGTTACATTCCTAGTTATTTAAAGGGAAAAAAATGTTGCTTGATATTTTGACATCCGTATGTAGGCAGTTGAATGGCCTAAAACATAAAACAAACTGAGTATATGAACCTCTGAACCTAAGAAATAATAATTACAAATATAAAAAAAAAATAAACAAAAATGCCCAACTGACCTACCGCCCACCCACACTCCAACCAACCTGCATGCATATTCCTAAAAATGGCATGAAAAACAACATCATCGACTTTGTGTGGCCTTAAAACCTTCTCAAGAAGAAACAAAGAGATTCACCCCCATAAATTTCCATCACATACAGACTGTAATTGTTGGTTTCTGTTTGCATTCAGAAAAGAGGAGTTTCTGGTGGAATTCAGATGTAGAATGTTCATCTCTAGCAAGCCAATGGAAATTTTTTCAAGTTCTGTTTTGAAGAATGGTTGCACCATGTTTGCCTGGCCATTCACAAAATGATCAGGTGTGCTATTTTTTTTAGATTTTTATCTGATTTCAGTTTTCTCTCACCTAATTACAATTTTTTCTTTCTTTAAATTTACATGAAAACGGTCTTTCATACCATTTTAATTTAAATTCAAAGAACTGCAATGCCACCCAAAGCATTATTTCTACACGATATGTATTATATGGGGACAGAAAACTTGATTATGAAACCTTTCCTCCAATGCAAAGTTGCAAACATGATTTCAGTATATTTTATACGAGTATAATCACACTCTTGTATTATGAAAGTTTCATTATAAATTGTATATATCTTGAAATATAAAGGGAATCATCATATAAAATTTTCTTGTTTGTTTGGTTTTTAGTTCACATGAGCAAAGCTCAAAGGGAGCTTTATTGATGACATTCTATTCGGTGTCTCCGTCCATCCATAATCAACTTTACATGCAGACTTCTCATAAACTATTTGACTGAATTGAACCACATTTGGTATGTGAGTTCAACATTATATATCAATTCAAATTTGTTCAAATAAAGTTGCCATGTCCAAAGGGTGTTATTCTTACCCTCCCCCCCCCCCCCAAAAAAAGAAAAAATATTAAAAATTAAACAAATCTTCTCCAGAACTACCAATCAGAATCTTATGATATTTGGCATAAGGCAAATTCTTTAAAAAATCTTCTTCAAACCCATCAGTCAGAATGTTTTGATATTTTGCATGCAGCACCCTTTGGTGTGTCTGAGTTTCAGTTTGTTAAAATCAGGTCTCTACAGTCTAAGAAATACAAGCTACCAGAGGGAGCCCAAATAAGACAATCTAATTTGGGCTCCCCCCCCCCCCTCCCCCAGTAGCCTGAATTTCAACTTTGTGCAATGTGAGGAATATATTTTTTTAAAATCTTCTAAAGATCCACTAGTCAGAATCTTATGTTATTTGGTATACAGCATGTCAGTATCCTTGTAGAGGGCAGATTAAAGGTTGTTCAAATTAAGTTCCAGACTAAATATTTGGGCTCCCTGTGTATAGTCAACTTTACCTCAGCTTAATTCGAGGAATATTCTTTAAAAACCTAATTTAGATTCACCATTGGGAATCTTTTGACATTTGGTATATGGCATCCTTAGGTGGATAGTAGGGCTAGGTCCGGGGGGGGGGGGGGGGGGGGGGTGTAGGGTTGGGGTCAGAGGTAGGGTTTTAGTTTTAGTAGCCCCTAAACCGAAAAATAGCTCCTAATCCTATTGGTTTGGCTAGGGTGGGGTTAGGTCAGGGGTGGGGGGTAGGGGTAGCCCCAGAGTAGGGCTTAAGGTTGGGGGTTAGGTCCCGGAGGTGGGTGGGGGTTAGGGTCTGGGGTGGGCTTTTAGGGTTTAGGGCCAGGGTGCAGTAGGGTTAGGGTGTGGTTTTTGGGTGGAGGGGTAGGGGTTAAATATAAGTTCTAGGGTGGAGGGGGTGGGGTTCTGGGTAAAATAAGGTTTTGGACATACAAAATGTTTTTTTGGTAGCCCATAAACCCGAAATGTTGGGGCATCCGTCCATTCGTCCGTGTGTGTGTGTCTCTCTCTCCAAGCCAATAACTCGAAAATGGTTAGGGCCACAGTCATCAAACATCACACAATTATAAAGGACCATGAGAGGATGTGTCACACACTCTAACCGGGTTCGTATCTTCAAGGTCAAGGTCACATTTCAAGGTCACACTAAAAATTGGTCAATATTCTTGTCTCCGCCATAACTCAGAAACGCCGCATCTGCAAGGTGGAGGTCACAATTGACCTTCATATGTTCAGGGTCACAAATCATGTCTCAAGCATAACTCCAAAACTATTAGGGCTACAATCATCTAACATCACACAATCATAAAGGACAATGGGTGGATGTGTCACGCACCACAGCCAGATCCATAAGGTCAAGGTCACATTTCAAGGTCACACTGAACACGGTTAGGGCCACAGTCATCAAACTTCACACAATTATAAAGGACCATGGGAGGATGTGTCACACACCATAGTCGGGTTCGTACCTTCAAAGTCAAGGTCACATTAAAAATCGGTCAATATTCGTGTCTCAGCCATAACTCAGAAACGAATCATAGTACAATTGTTAAACTTTTTACAAATGTTAAGGACAGAAGGTGTGTCGCATATAATAGTTTCCACCGCATCTGCAAGGTGAAGGTCACGAGGGGGGGGGGGGGCATGTGTTACCTTAGTAACATTATTCTTGTTTTTCTTCAAATCCACCAGTTAGATTCTTTTGGTACACTGCATCCTTACCGGATCAAATTCAGGTTTGGTCAAAATAAAGACCCCGATTTGATATTTGGGTTCCCTGTCGGAGCCCAAATTTCAACTTCGTACACTATGAAGAATAATCTTTAAAAATCTTCTTTTCAGAATCTTTTGATATATGGTATACAGCATCCTTGGTGGATCAGATCCTTCTACTGAGCCGGTGTGAACCGAACTTGGCCGGAATGGTCTATGGGAGGTCCTCTCCACACTATCCTCATTTTGCTCCCATCGGATAAAAAACATGGTCGCCAGACGCATTCTTTGTTTCTGGTTGGTGGATTTTCGAAAATCTTCTCCTCTGAAATTACAAAGCCAAATGTTGTGAAACTGTGCATGATCTTCCACCGGGACCCCATCTACCAACGATCCCCATTTTATGGTGAGCTGGTTGCAAACATGGCCGCAATTGCAATTTGTAGTTAAACTCAGAAACGAATCATGGGAAATCACATTTGCATCTTCTTCCCTGGAGCTACTCCGCCAAGGTGAACCAAACTTGGCCGGAATGGTCTATTGGAGCTCATCTACAAACGATCCTCATTTTGTTGCCGTTGGTTGAAAAACGTGGCCGTCAGAGACATTCTTTGATTCTGATTGGTGGATATTGAAAAATCTTCTCCTCTGAAACTACAAGGCCAAATGTTTTGAAACTTCGTGTTATTGGTGACTGGGACATCATCTATCAACGACCCTCATTTAATGTTGATCGGTTTACAAACCTGGCCACAATTGCGGCTTATAGTTACTATAGGAACCCTATGGGAAATCACATTTTCATTTTCTGCTCTGGAACTACTGAGCCGATGTGAACCAAACTTGGCAGGAATGGTCTATGGGGGTCCTCTACAAACGATCCTCAGTTTGTTCCCGTTGGTTGATAAACATGGCCGCCAGAGGTATCCTTTGATTCTGATTGGTGGATTTTGAAATATCTTCTCTGAAACTACAAGGCCAAATGTTTTGAAACTTCGCATTATTGATGAATGGGACACCCTCTACCAACGATCCACATTTAATGTTGATCGGGTTGCAAATATAGCTGCAATTGCGACTTACAGTTACTATAGAAACCCTATGGGAAATCACATTTTCATCTTTGGAACGACTGAGCCGACGTGAACCAACCTTGGCAGGAATGGTCTATGGGAGGTTCTGTACAACTGTTTCTCATTTTGTTCCTGCTGGATGAAAAACATGGCTGCCAGAGACATTCTTTGATTCTGATTGGTCAGTTTTGAAAAATCTTTTCTGAAACTACAAGGCCAAATGCTTTGAAACTTCACATGCTTGATGACTGGGGAACCCTCTACCAACGATCCCCATTCAATGTTGATCGGGTTGCAAACATGGCCACAATTGCGGCTTATAGTTACCATAGAAATCCTATGGGAAATCACATTTTCATCTTCTGTTCTGCCAGGTAGGCGATTAAGGCTCATTAGAGCCTTTTGTTTCAGTTCAGGTCTCTGGGGTCATATTATGGAGTTAAGATTCAAGCTTGTACAAATCAAGTCCCTGGCTGCATTATAACTTTGCACTATATGAGGAATTTTCTTTTAAAATCTTGTCCAAATAATGACTGCTTTCATATTTGGGCCCCATATGGGAGCCCGAATTTTAACTTGAGGCAATATGAGGAATATTCCTTAAAATCTTCAGATGCACCAGACAGAATCTTTTGATATATGGTATACAACATCCTTAACTGGGTCAGATCCTAATTTGTTCAATACAGGTCTCTGGGGTCATCTCATAGGATTATCATTCAAGCCTGTTCAAATAAACTCTCTGGCTCTATATTTGGGCTTTCTGTGGGAGCCCACATTATGAACTTAGTGTAATATGGGGGATATTCTTTAGACCTCCTCTTCAGATACACCAGATTCGAGTTTGTTCAAACCAAGTCCCTGGGTTCATAGGGAGCCCAAATCTTAACCTAGTGCAATATGAAGACTATTCTTTTACCATCTTTACATCCACCCGTCAGAATCGTTTGATCTTTAATATACAGCACCCTTGAAAAAGGTGTGGTGGCAGATTCAGATTTGTTCAAATCAAGTCTCTTGCTCCATAATTGGGACTTTTTATGCGACCGTGAATTTAGTGCAATATGATAAATATTCTTTAAAAATCTTCCTATTCATGTCCACTATTCGCCCCGTGGGAACCCAGGGAAATGAAGCAGTCCTTGTTTACTGTGGTAAACAAGCTCTGTTTTAGAGGTAATATAGGACCCAATGCCCGAGATGGAAGTCCTCAAAAATGGGCCGCATGGGTATAAACGATTGGCGGGACTTGACTTTATATCCATGTTGTAGTTACGGTTAGCAACTGTACAAAAATATGTGACCTTAAATACCAATAAGTGATATCTAATAGTCAAATCTTTGATATTTGGTATTTAGCATCTGTAAGGGTATCAGATTCAAGCTTGTTCAAATCAAGTGCTTGGGCTTATGTTCATACTGTTTAGTGTTGAACTAGCCATATATGCTGAGTGTAACCATAAATCCTTAAACAAGTTTCTCAGGTGAGCGAGTTTTCATCATTAGTCATTTCCTTTAAAAAATATTCAGCCTACTTCGGTGTCAGTTGCAAATTCACCGACCCGCTCACAGTGGGTGGAAGGGGAGCTCCAAGGTTTTTTTTACGTAGATTGCTACATGCGGAAAGTCACCAAATATTTTTATTTTCAAAAATAGTTTAATTTATACAAGTACACACTCGTATTGTGAACCCTAGGTAGTGGAGCAGTGCTTCTTACTGTGGTAAACAAGGTCTATTTTACAGGTAAAATACAACCCTGTAACTAATGCCATGGGTCATCCCCATTGCCCAAGTGGAAGCATGACTGCACTGTGTACTAAGTCGTAAGGCACAGCGATGGCACACTTGCCTTCAACCAATGCTAATTGTCCGTGTCGATTATTAAGATGGAGAGATGGACAGTTACGCATTGTTAGTCGTGGTTCTCCTCGGGCTCCCCGGCTTCCCTCAGTCACAAAACTGTCTGACATGATTTGCTCCTGACGCTGACTGTTGAAAGTGTCATAAACCCCAATAAATAAACCGTGCCTGGGGTGAAAATGGGCAACACCATTATAAGCGATTGGCTAAGTTCACTTCATATTTGTGTTGTGGTCATGATATATCCATAGATGCTAAAATGACTTTAACACTTTACCTAACAAACTTAACTTAATATACAAATTGAGTAGTTGTAAAAACTTATTTTTCAAAAACTTGTCACAAAACCATATTATGTGACCCCCTCATTGGAACGAGCTCGTTGTTGATATGGTTTTGTTGAAATTGTTTGGTATCTTGTGTGTTGGGTAAAGGGTTAACACCTATAAATAAAATAAATAGTATTCGAGATGGTGGCAGTTGAAAGTAGTATAGAAAGAGGGTATTGGTAGCGGTCGTAGATTTCGGTAGAAATAGTATCAACTTCAGCAATAGTTGTGGGCATTAACAAGACCGATTCGGGGCGGAGGAGAGGTTGCCAGATGAAAGGCATATGAGAATTTGACCTTGTGTTTTGGAACAAAATAGTGGTTTAATGACTGTGCTACAAACAGTAAAGCACGCGATGTGGGACAAACGAAAAAACTTCTTCATATCTTGTTTCACCAAGGCAACTAGCGATCTGTCATATCTTTTGGACATGGTTATCAGTTTTGAGTTTGTTTTTGTGGGCTTTTCTAGGATGGAAAAACCCAACCAGTGCTTGGTGAATTTTTGGACGAGTTTGTGTTCACAACAGAGACCTATGGTTTGGGGACGGCCGAACGGGCGTTTGGGCCTCCTCACACTGTTAACGCAGTAACTGGAACAAACGTTCTCCGATTTGACTAATACTTGTCATACAGGTCTTTTTCTTTTGCAATGATATTTCAAGCAAGTTCGAAAACTGTCCCGGCCCGATTTTTTGTTACAGAGTAATGGGCCTTCATTAGTCATTTTTTACGAATTCTGAGCTCGTTAGCTCTATTTCACTAGTAAAATAGGACCCACTCACTAATGCTTGGGGTGCGAGTCCTCTAAAATAGGCAACATAGGGCATAAACGATAGACTGACTTTGACTTTATTCCCATGTTGTGGTCATGATTAGCCATTGTGCAGAACTATGTGACCTTAAACACCAATAAATAAATAAATAAAACCACTTCGTACCCAAAACCATTTCGAACCCAATAAAAAAGTAATTTTGTACCAAAAAATGAAAATAGTTACGTGGCAATATTCGTCGCAGTCTATTTCTCAGTGGTATTTTTTTTTTTTAAGGATTTTTAATGGGTTTTTTTAGATGTTAAATATTTTTATTCAGATATACTATATTTTTGTACAGTAAGCAGATATAAAAAAAAGGTATTTTGTACAGTGAGTAGATATTACACTCAGACGAAAATAGCTACAACCGTTCACTATATAAATGGCTGTAGAAATCCAGAAATGATGTCAGGAGATTTTATGAAAATAATGAAAGTGGACGCCGAGGCATCGGTGAAATTACTTACTACTCATTTGGGATCACTTTAGGAACAGGACGCTTCGGAGCGAAATTATTTTTTTGGTTTGTGTGATGGGATGTTATGAGAAAACGAAAAACCGAATGATACATGTAATACGATGAACTGCTGATCTGGTAAAAACATCATGTTTTCTATGCGAATTTTATTCAGGAAGGAGAAATAACAAAATATGCGTTAAACGACAGCAAATAATGAATTCCACCTCTCTTGAATAGCTGATGCTTATCTTGCAGAATATACGTGTAAAGACATTAATTCGAGGCGTTTGTAAATTGTTAGCGCTTCAATGGAGCCCGAAGAGGAGGAGGCGGGCGTTCTCCATATACAAATAATATGTTTAAAAAAAAAGAATGCAAACATCAGCAATGAGGGAAGAATTTTGGCTATTGGAGTGTAGAATGATATACTCTGGGGTTAAAGGAAAAGTCGAGAGGCGACTTTACTGAAATATGGATCTTTTTAACCTTGTGCAGCTTGTGTGTGAACCAACCTGTTCTGCTGAGTCGTCGGGCACTCTGATGGATCTTTTTTGCTGTAAGTGACACAGCTAAACTGAATGCCTGCTGGGTCCTAGAAACGCTTATCACGGGCATGATTCGCTACCACCGCCCAGTATCAATAGGCCTTATCAACAATCCTCCATGACCTAGGCATAGTGGGATAGTTGTGGCCTCCTGAAAAATGTAAACAAACGCACACTTGTAAATAAACGCACGTGGGCTGATTCCAGTTATTTTGAAGATCAATCGGTTGAGGCCAATCATGATATGTATACTATTCCCAAAAGTAGGGGATATCCAAATATTTTCGGAAAATGGTATTGGATACGCGTGATTTGGCAGATCAATATGTTACCAAGTTTAGTGTGGATCATGAATGTCACCGGCCCACGAAATCTTCGTGCAGGGTTTTCGCACGAGCCCAGCGTTAATGTCTGTAGGGTACGTTTTGAAATTTTCATTTGTACTGGACGGGCTTTTTCGAAGGTCTCATCGTTTTTGTTTTTAGCTCACCTGGCCTAAAAGACCATGTGAGCTTTTCTCTCTCATCACTTTGCGTCCGTCGTCGTCCGTCGTCCGTAAACTTTTCACATTTTCATCTTCTTCTCTGTAACCGCTGATCCGGTGTGAACCAAACTTGGCAGGAATGATGGTCTATGGGAGATCCTCTACAAACGATCCTCATTTTGTTCCCGTCCGATGAAAAACATGGCTTCCAGAGATATACTATGATTCTGGTTGGTGGATTTTCAAAAATCTTTTCCTCTGAATCTGCCAGGCCAAATGTTTTGAAACTTCACATAAATGGTGACTGGACCCCCCTCTACCAACGATCCTCATTTAATGTTGATTGGGTCACAAACATGAACGCATTTGTGGCTTATAATTACTGTAGAAACCCTATGAGAAATAACATTTTCATCATCTTCTCTGGAACTACTGAGCTGACATGAACCAAACCTGACAGTGATAGTCTATGGGAGGTCCTCTACAAACGATCCGCATTTTGACCCCATGGGTTTGAAAACATGGCCACGAGAGGCATTCTTTGATTCTGATTGGTGGATTTTGAAAAATCTTCTCTGAAACTGCACGGCCAAATTTTTTGATACTTCACATAAATGATGCCTGGGACCCCCTCTACCAACGATCCTCATTTAATGTTGATCGGGTTACAAACATGGCTTCAATTGCGGCTTGTAGTTACTATAGAAATCCTATGGGAAATCACATTTCCATCTTCTTCTATGGAACTCATGAGCTGACATGAACCAAACCCGGTAGGAATGGTCTATGGGAGGTCATCTGCGATCCTCATTTTGTTCCCGTGGGTTGAAAAATATGGCCGCCAGAGGCATTCTTTGATTCAGGTTGATAAATTTTGAAAAAATCTTCTCTGAAACTGCCAGGCCAAATTTTTTGATACTTCACATAATGATGCTTGGGACCCCCTTTACCAACGATCCTCATTTAATGTTGTTCGGGTTGTAAACATGGCCGTAATTGCGGCTTATAGTTATTATAGAAACCCTATGGGAAATCACATTTTCATCTTCTTCTCTGGAACTACTGAGCCGACGTGAACCAAACCTGGCAGGGATAGTCTATGGGAGGTCTTCTACAAAGCCTCCTCATTTTGGTTACCGTGCATCGAAAAACGTGGCTGCCAGAAGCATTTCTTGATTCTGATTGGTGGTTTTTGAAAAATGTTCTCCTCTGAAACCACAGGGCCAAATGTTTTGAAACTTTGCATGGTTGATGACTGCGACACCCTCTACCAACGATCCGCATTTAATGTTGATAGGGTTGCAAACATGGCTGCAATTGCGGCTTATAGTTACTATAGAAACCCTATGGGATATCACATTTTCATCTTCTCTGGAACTACTGCGCCGACGTGAACCAAACTTCGCAGGAATGGTCTATGAGAGGATGGAATTATGCGGCCACCAGAGGCTATATTCTAATGCTTAACCCAATGCCACTCCTGTCTGCACGAAGATCGGTACTGTCAGCAAAATACTTGTTTCTTGAGAATCTGGTAAGGGTTGGTTCCAGTTCTCTCCACTGAGAACTGGGGAAAAAAAACCCCAAAATATTGTGTATACAGTACAAGTCCAAATATGTTGTAGCATAACTGCAATAAACTAAGTAAACTACTGCTCCTGCACTGACAAGATCAGAATCTGACATTTTCTGGAAAGCTATCAGTGGAGCTTTCCAGAAAATGATGTCAGCTTCTGGTCTTATCAGTGTAGGAAGAGAAAAGATAATAGTTTATAGGATTATCCTACAACTTATTTTGACTACTACTGTAAACAAGTGCAGATGTAATTATGTTAATACATGTATTACTCTCAAGTTACTTATCTGAAATACTGATTGGTGACAGGTGTTTGGAAAAGCATGGAAGTTTTGTTTATTTTCTTTTGTCCAGTAAAACTAAATCATTTAAGATATGACAAAATTGGAGTAAAATGTGTTTCCTGTAATCCTTTACCTATCCAAAGCTATTTGAAAGAGAATACTGTCTGAAAAAATTGTAATTTTCAAAATATTTAACCTTTTACTGATTTTTTTGTTGAAACGAAATTCATACATGTGTGCATTTTCAAGAAATCTTCTTTGAAACTACAGGGCCAAATGTTTTGAAACTTAATGTGACTGATGACTGTAACCCCCTCTACCAATGATCCTCATTTAATCGTCATCGGGTTGCAATTATGGCTGCAATTGTGGCTTACAATTACTATAGAAACCCTATAGGAAATCACATTTTCATAATCTTCTCTGAAAGTACTGAGCCAATGTGAACTAGACTTGGCAGGCATGGTCTATGAGAAGTTCTCTACAACTGTTACTCATTTTATTTCTGTTGGATGAAAAAGTGGCCGCCAGAAGCATTCTTTGATTCTGATTGGTCAATTTTGAAAACTCTTCTCCTCTGAAACCACAGGGCCAAATGTTTTGAAACTTTGCATGGTTGATGACTGGGACACCCTCTACCAACGTTCTTCATTTAATGATCGGGTTACAAAAATGGCCACAATTGCGGTTTGTAGTTACTATAGAAAAACACTAGGGGAAATTCCATTTTCATCTGCTCTCTGGAATTATTGAGCCGACATGAACCAAACCTTGGCAGGAATGGTCTATAGGAGGCCCCCTACAAATAATCCTCTTTTTGTTCCCATTGGTTGGAAAATATGGCCACCAGAGACATTCTATGATTCTATTTGATGGATTCAAATCTTTTGAAACTTCACGTGATTGAGGACTGTGACACCTTCTACCAATGATCCTCATGTAATGTTGATGCAATTTTGCAAACATGGTCACAATTGCAGCTCATAGTTACTATGGAAAGCCTATGAGAAATCACCTTTTTATATGTAGTTCCAGGTGAGAGATTACAGGCTCTTTAGAGCCTCTAGTGTCTTGGTATAAACTCGTTCATCAATAGTTCCTGGTCGAAACGTAACGTTTGAGGTATGCAAAGACTGACACGTGACGAACGTTTACGTGCCGTTGGTTTGTTGGGAGCTGACAACAGACAGACTGCAGTGGCTCAAATTCTCAATGTTACTCAATCGGTGGTTAGCAGGTTGTGGACACGCTACCGTCAGATAGGCAATGTTGATGACAAGCGACGGTCAGTCGTCCAAGGGCGACAACTGCTAACCAGGATCGTTTCATCCGAACCACCACATTACGTAACCGCCATCAAAGAGCCTCAGAAATTGGACTGCAGCTGCATCGAGAGACAGATGTGCGAGTCAGTGGTCAGACTATCCGAAGTCGCCTTCACAGCTGGAATTTGTACTCTAAACGACTTCGAGTAATTCCACGTTTGACTGAACGTCCCATCGCAACCAGGCATAATTGATGTGGAGCACGACAGCGCTGGGACAATCGTCGGTGGAGCAACCTCATGCTTTTCGGTGAATCGAGGTTCACTCTCGACTTCCACGACAGGTGGAACTGGGTGTGGCGGCGGTGGAACGAACGATACCAATACGTAACCATTAGGCAGCACGATCGTTTTAGTGGTGGATCGGTTATGGTGTTGGGAGGCATAACCATGAGAAGCAGAACAGCATTACATGTCACCCAAGGGCGTGTCACATGGGAGTACTACCGTGACAACATGTTAGCAGCCCATGTGGTGCCATTTTCGCGACGTCAGGGTCGTCGCTTCATTTTCCAAGATGACAGTGCAAGAGTGCACAGGGCCCCTGTCGCTAGAGAGTTCCTCCAGGAGCAAAACATCACTACACTGCCCTGGCCAGCACTAAGTCCAGACCTTTCACCAATCGAGCACGTCTGGGATATGCTTGGCAGGCGCCTACGACAGCGCCAACAGCCCCCTACTAATGTCTAAGAACTCGCCGCTGCACTGCAGGAAGAATGGAACAACATCAGTCAAGCTGATATTGGACGTTTGGTGAGGAGTATGCCACTTCGGATCCGCGCTTGTCTCGCGAACCGAGGAGGACTTACAATTGAGGTCTTGTACTGAATGTGGTAAATTCTCTGACTGCCCGTCCATGTCTTCTACAGCTCAGTGCGTGGAATGTGTGCTTGTCACACACCCAGTTATTGCTGAAATCATTCACCAGATGTCACAGTGCAATTGCCCAACTGTCTTTTTGATGAAAATATAATTATATTTCTTCATTTATCTCACTTTTATCAAATACCCCCTACTTTTTTGAATAGTATGTACTACTCAAAGATTGCTAAGCACCTAGTATATCCAATTATTGTCATGAAAAGTATATATAGTTTTTATTATTTAATTATATCTTTAATGATTTAAGCACAGAAATTAAGATTTTGTTTGTGTTTGACATTATTATTTTTAACTTTTGAATACGTTAACCATGGAAAATGGACATTATTGGTGAAAGAGGAAATTTTTCAAATTTGCCAAAAAGTTGACGGAGCGAACTGATATGGGTTCAATATCCAGTATGAGACCCATTATTGTTAATTACAGCTTGACAACACCTTCTCGTGCTCCCAATCAGGTTCCAGATGGTCCTTTGTTGGATGTTGTTCCATTCTTGGCACCAAGCTCCTGGACACTTCTTGGTTGGACTAGACGGACTGAATTGCAAGCTGCAACTCATTCCGGACATGTTCGATTGGATTGAGGTCAGGGGATCTTGCTGGCCAGCCCATACGCCCAATCCCCTCCCTCTGTCGGAACTCCCCGACAGCATGGGCAACATGAGGACGGGTATTATCGTCCATCAGAATGAATCTATCACCCACTGCACCTGCATACAATCTGACGTGGGCATCCAGGATCTCATCAATATACCGCTGTGCAGTCAATGTACCACGGTCAAGGACACAGAGCTCTGTACGTCCATCCCAGCTGATGGCGCCCCAGACCATTATTGACCCTCCACCATAGCGGTCATGCTCAGCAATGTTGGCTGCATGGAATCGCTCTCCTGGTCTTCGCCATACCCTAGAACGCCTATCAGTGTTGTCTAGGCAGTACCTTGACTCATCTGTACAAAGGACAGGTCGCCAACCAGTCTTCTCTAGTTCATCCAACGTGATCCATGGCCCATTCATATCGTGCCTGGTGGTGGTTATGGGACAGCTGAATGCGAATACATGGTCTTCTTGATCGGAGACCACCTTCGTGCAACCTTGCCCGGATAGTCTGCGTCGAAACATTTACCCCGGATGCATTCTGAAGGTCACTGCGAAGCTGGACTGCTGTGTCAAAGCGGTTCCTACGGACCTGGATGATCAAAAACCGGCCTTCAGCTGCAGATGTTGCCCTGTCTCTGCCACCACCATGTCGTCTGACTGGTGTGCCATATTGCTGAAATCTTGCCCAGGCTCTGGTGATCACCGTATGTTGCACACCAAGGGCTTCACCAACCTGACGATGGGTAGCCCCTTGTTTCCCCATCCCTACAGGCCGCCACATGTCTGCTTCAGACAAATGTCTTCTTACATTTGCATTCGCCATATTCAATCATTAAATCACAAAGGGTTTGTGTTGAAATGAACACCGAATACCCTACACGTCTCATGTACATGTAGACAGTACAGGGAAACGTCATCAAAATCAAGGGGTACATGCTTTCCATGGCTGCCACGAAAAGTCTGCCTGTCAAGAGAGCTAATGTAAACACTGGGGACCATCTCAATACATTTCTCCATCATATCCACCAAAAATATCGCAAATGTGTCACAAGAAAATTTCACAATGATGTGTCAAATATGTGGTGCTTAGCAAACTTTGAGTAGTATATTTTGTAACCTGACATTAGTCTCTTCAATAAATAATACAACGAGAAACGGCATGTGTTATTTATGTGTATTTAAACGGGCTGCTGTGTGCAAGATTGTTTTAATCGAGTTATTTCAGTGTGTATGTTAAAATATCCGAGAACATGCACATGTACATTATCTTAGTTGACCGTGCACGTTGCGTTTAGTCATCAAACGAATGGCAGACTTTTATAAATATCAAGGTGTACATGTTTGAATGTAGATTAGAGAGGAGAGACTCCATCTCAGTTAGAAAATCCGGGAAGTGAAGCAGTGCTTGTTTACTGTGGTAAACAAGCTCTATTTTACTGGTAAACAGGACCCGGTATCCACTGCCTGGGTTGAAGTCCTCTAAAATGGGCAACATGGTTTTAAACGATTGGCTGGACTAGACTTTATATCCATGTTGCATTCACGATTAGCCATTGTACAGTTTGTGACCTTAAGCACCAATAAATAATTAATAAATAGCAGAAATATTTTCGGTGAAGGCCTGGGAAGTGCCATTTCCGGCAATCTGAAGGGCATTTTTTGCCAAACTTTTGGGGCACGCTACGCGCCAACCGATGGTGGCGCACCGCTTAGATGGTGTTACCGACCCCCCCCCCCCCCCCGATTTTCCATAGCATGAGACCCCTGACCACAAAGCTCGATATTTATCTTCATGAGAAACTTTGCAATATCTCTCACCGAATGAGAAAGGGATATCCATCTGCAAGTGATAACAAACATATCATTCTGAGAAGAATATCTTACCATTCTCATTAGTTACTTCCTGGTCTGCTGGTTGTTTGAAGTTGTTTCTGGACATTTATGAAGACATTATTTTTAAACTGAGCCAAAAATACAATAAATATTTTAAGTTGGCCCAAAATATCAGGACGAGTGGGGTGTTAATCTAGGGATTTTGTTATGATGGCATAATTGCAAGCTAATGTGAAATGGTGAGTATAAAAATGTGCCTTTGTGTTCAAGTTGGAGACACCCCGCTCCCGAAAGCGTGGGTAAACAAACCCATGCTTTCGGTCTGACTCAGGAAAAACTTACGTTTTTCAGCAGGCCCCAACTATCCCATCATGCATCGTTCATGGAGGCTTGTTCATAGGGTCTATAAAATACGCTGCCATAGAAAACGTCTATATCGCATAGCCAAACGCACCGGTCTTCCGAATGCTTGGGCAAATATAAACGTAAACGGGACGAAGTTGTAACAATAGGAATATTAGGAAGGCCAAAGCGCCATATCCATCTAAAGTTCAGACCACAATAAAGAGCAACGAAATCCCCTCATCACTGTGGTGGAAGATCCTAAAAACATTTATCAGCAGCAGTAAAGCGGTAGAAATTCCAACTATTATCCATTTCAATAAAGTATATTCCTCAAGTGTTGAGAAAGTAGACCTAGTGTCCAATGAATACTTCTATTCTATCTCAACAGTTGACGATTCGAAAGCCTTCCTATCCGACTCAGCACCCTAGGCTTTACAAGTTATTTATTGTTTTTTTTTAACTATACTTAATATTTCGACAGCCAGGATCACCTTGCGTCGGGCAGTTTTGCGGATGGAGGAAACCGAAGTACCCGGAGAGAACCACAGAGCTACTGCCAGACTCCCCAACGTACTAACTCCACACAGGCAGGGTTAGCATTGGTTGAAGACAAGTGCACCATCGACGTGCAGTACGCTTTAGTACTTAGTACACAACGCCATCGTGCCCCCACGTGGGCAATTGGGATTAAGTGCCTTGCCCAAGGACACAACGCGGTTGTCGCAGGTGGGATTCGACCCAAGCACCTCTCGTCTTGAAGCCTGCATCTCTTCAAGTTATTGATGGTATCACTCTACATTGCAGTGTCGCATATGAAGCAATGAATTGATAAAGGTGTCTTGGGCATTTGGTCCCGATCTTGCAAGTCCACTCCGCCTTAAAGAATATAAATCCTCCCTGTGTGAGCCTCTTTCATTCTTATTTAATGTGCTTTTGAATAACTCAAGATTACTTTCCTTCACTGTGGAAAACAGTGTGTCTCAGTACTCAGATAAAGTTGTAAAGTAAAGATTGTCAAGCAAACGAGGGAATCGTCAATTATAAACTTAAACTTAAATTATAAAAATGGCCCACGCATGTTTGTCTGCAAAAGTGAAGTAGTGCTTGTTTACTGTGGTAAACAAGCTCTATTTTACTGGCGAAATAGGACTCAGTCACCAATGCTTGGGTGGAAGTCCTGAACTAAAAGTATTGCATACTGATATATAAGATCAGGTATCATGCAATGTTTTATATACATTTCATAAGCACTATATTACAGTGCATTGTCATGACGAAAAGATTTCATATTCTAATATAGAAAAGGGTAGCATGGGTAAAAACAATTGACTAAATTTGATTTTATCTCCATGTTGCGATCGCGATGAATCACTGTGCCGAAGTATGTGACATTAAACACCAATAAATAAATAAATCAAGGTGGGGGGCCCAGAACAGTAATAACCTTGTGCAGTTTCGTTTTTAGAAACTCTTTCATACCAGTACAAATATTTCTTTGGTCGCCAATTTCTGCAGGGAATTCTGTTTCACACCAGTGTGAAGGAGGGCTAATGTAGGGTAGGCCGTTCTCTCTTTCCACTTAAATTGGAAAACTAGAAAAACTGATGTCCAGAAGTTGTACTTTCCTCGAAAGCAATTACTAGGCAACAGCATCGGGTGTGAATAAACCCAGTGTGGTGCAAAAAATAAAAACAAAACTATAAATTTTTTTGCGAATTATTGTTGGGGTAGTTTTTTGCGAATTATTGTTGGGGTAGTTTCTACTCCCCATCCCCTCCCTGTATCCAACTCACTGGTTTCCACCGACTCTCTCCAGAAAACAAATTTTAAAATAGGTTTTAAAATGATTGTTTGTTTGTTTGTCTATGGTAATGATATTTTCAACAGCCAGGGTCATATCGTGTCGGACAGGTTTACTTCTGAGGGAAAACGGAATATCCGGAGGGAACTACCAAGCCGCGGCGAGCAACTGTCAGACCCTAAACATAATGACACGGCACTAACGATCGAATGCAGGTGCTCCATCTCGGCGTAGTTCGCCCCAATGTGTCAAATCGGAATTAAGATGGCGCGCGCCAGGATCGAACAGTCGGTTGAAGGCAAGTGCACCATCGACAGTGCAACTGATTTTTGCAAACTATACCCATTGAATGACCTGAAACGCCCATTTAAGATGCAATATAAGTAATGGAAAATTAGCTTGAAAATAAGTGATACGTTATTTTCGATGTCGTCAAATATCTAAGCAAAATAATAGTTTGTCACGTTTTTTGTGGTCCATCCGTTATTTTGAACAATGCTTCAATGATTTGAACACCAAAAAATAAAAAATTATAACCTTTTTTTTTAAATATTTGACACCATCGAAACTAACATGCCTCCTATTTTCTAACTAAATTTCCCACTACTTATATAGCCCCTTAAAGCCAGGGACGTGGCGACAGGGGGGTGTGTGGGGGCTGTGGTATTGGGGGTTGTATCCCCCCCCCCCCCCATCCTGGCCAAAATTTCCTATAGTTGGAAATTCGGAGGGCAAGTCATGAGTAGTTGGAAATTCCATCTATCTGGATTTTAAAGCTTCTTTGGTGATGCTGATGTCTCCTTTACTTCCCCAAATCCAACTCGATTTCAAATCGGCAAAAATTTTAACTGTTACTATTTGCAACAACAGTGTTCGCAATATCGAGCTTCATAAGTATGCATGATATCAATCGGTACGATATTTCTATAGTACATTTACTTATCGTCATAAAAAGATATCCTCGAAATGCACTTCAAGAAAATCACATCGTGTAAAATCGTTATCCTGAGTAAATTCCACCATTCACAGTTACAAAATGGTGAAACATCGAAAATTGATCTTTCCGGCATAATATCTGATTTAATGTTAGGACAGAGTGAATTGCTCAAAGTTCTAAGTATTTATTTATTTATTTATTGGTGTTTAAGGTCACATATTTCTGCACAATGGCTAATCATGACCACGACAGTTTTACGGGTGGAGGAAGCCGGAGCACCCGGACCGAAGAGAACCACCGAGCAACGGCGAGCAACTGTCAACTCCTCAACAAGGAGGGTTAGCAATGGTTGAAGACAGGTGCACCATCGACGTGCAGTACGCCTTAGTGCACAGCGTCACCGTGCCCCCACATGGGCAATGGGGGTGAAGAGTCTTGCCCAAGGACAGTACGCCTTAGTGCACAGCGTCACCGTGCCCCCACGTGGGCAATGGGGGTGAAATGTCTTGCCTAAGGACACAACGCGGTTGCCGCAGGTGGGATTCGAACCGAGGACCTCTCGGCTTGCAGCCTTCACCTATACCTACTGACCTACCGCCCCCCCCCCCCCCCTCAAAAGTTCTAAGCTTGAGCATTTGTTTAGCACATATTCAATTCCAGAACATTACCAAATAATAATAACCTGATAATTGTACCATAAATGTGTTGGCATTTCAGTTACTAGAATCAATTTTATGCCCCCTTTCATGGCTTCATTTTCAAAATCTTTCTCGGTAGTGAATTTCCAACTATGGGGAGGGACCAGGATGGTGGTTTACCCCTACCGGTCCAACCCCTAGTTGGAAATTCACTACCCAACAACCTCCCCCCCCCCCCCCCCAATCGGTAACCTCTAGCCACGTCCCTGCTTAAGGGCCTATATAAGTCATAAAATTTTGTTTATTTTGAAAATTCTCACCTCTGAAATTTCTTCAATTCAAATTAAATATACACAAAATGTACATCAAAATGAAGGTTGGGATGTATAGAACACGAAACGCGTGTGTAATCAGCTCATAGAGTCGACTGTAGGTACCACTGGTTCCTGGAAGTCTGCGGCCGTATTCGCACCAGAACTGAGAGTTTAATAATATTTCACGACTTGAAAACAACGTGTGGCCTAATGTGCTTCACATATGCAAGAACAAAGCTAGGGGATAAAAATTCTTCAAAACACGGCGACAGAGCTGCATTGGGGAACATTCCAAAGCCTTTGCTTTTGTTTACGTATATGAGTATACTTTCGATTTCCGGTCGACGTCATCGGACAGAAAAAGCATGTAAAAACAACGCCGTCTAAAATCAAATAATGAAAAAGATCGCCTTCATACAGTATACTGTTATTAGATAGAGATTACATAGTTGCCATATTCAATGCAAGGTATTATGATACCTGTTAAAATTTCTTAGAATTACGATTTTGTTTTTTGATGGAAATTCGTGGTAACGAGTGATTTGCGCATGTCTGTCGAGCATGGAAACCATCTTCAAAAAAAAAATGCAGACAGTGTTGTCCTTTTCCAAAATGCAGACCTATCGCTGTATTCGAAAGTGTTTTGAATGCCTAGCTTTGTTCTTGGGTATATGAAGCACATTTGGCCACTAGTTGTTCTGATGAAATATTATTTTATTATCAGTTCTGGTGCGAATACGGTAGCAGACTTCCAGGAACCAGTGGTGCCTACAGTCGACTCTATGAGTTGATTTCATATGTGTTTCGTGTTCTATACGCCCCAACCTTCATTTTGATGTATAATTTGTTTATATTTAATCTGAATTTAAGGAATATGAGAGGTGAGAAATTCAAAATAAACAAAATTCCATTACTTATATAGGCCCTTAAAGCTTGCACGATAAACTGGCTTTCCGTGCACATTTCACTGAAACTGTCCTGAAACAGAATTTTCTCACTTATTATTCTCAGCTTTCACGTGATTCAAACAACAGAAGTTGTCGCATGCTTTCGACAAAAGCTTGATGTGATGGGACAACGTGTGCAGATCCCATTACACTGTAAACAAAAAAAAAGAGAAACAAATTCGTAACAACTATTCATTTCATAAAATAAAGTTGTAGGTGAGTATAATTATTTATTTTTTTTTGCGTAGATTTGCTTTAGCCTTTTAAGCTGCTATATAAGTAATTGAATTTTGTTTATTTTGAAATTCTCACCTCTCATATTCCTTAAGGGCCTATATAAGTAATGAAATTTTGTTTATTTTGAAAATTCTCACCTCCGATATTCCTTCAATTCAAATTAAATATACACAAAATGTACATCAAAATGAAGGTTGGGATGTATAGAACACGAAACACATGTGTAATCAACTCAATGAGTCGACTGTAGGCACCACTGGTTCCTGGAAGTCTGCTGCCGTATTCGCACCAGAACTGATAATTTAAGGGCCTAAAAAAGTAATGAAATTTTGTTTATTTTGAAAATTCTCACCTCCGATATTCCTTCAATTCAAATGAAATATACACAAAATGTACATCAAAATGAAGGTTGGGATGTATAGAACACGAAACACATGTGTAATCAACTCATAGAGTCGACTGTAGGCACCTCTGGTTCCTGGAAGTCTGCTGCCGTATTCTCACCAGAACTGATAATTTAATAATATTTCACGAAAACAACTTGTGGCCAAATGTGCTTTACATATCCAAGAACAAAGCTAGGGGATAAAAACTCTTCCAAACAAGGCGACAGAGCTGCATTGGGGAAAATGCCAACACCTTTGCTTTTGTTTACGTATGAGTATACTTTCGATTTCCGGCCGACGTCATCGGACAGAAAAAGCATGTAAAAATAACGCCGTCTAAAATCAAATAATGAAAAAGATCGCCTTCATACAGTATACTGTTATTAGATAGAGATTGCACAGTTGCCATATTCAATGCAAGGTATCATGATACCTGTTGAAATTTCTTAGAATTACGATTTTGTTTTTTTTAATGGAAATTCGTGGTAACGAGTGATTTGCGCATGTCTGTCGAGCATGGAAACCATCTTCAATAAAAAATGCAGACAGTGTTGTCCTTTTCAAAAATGCAGACCTATCGCTGTATTCGAAAGGGTTTTGAATTCCTAGCTTTGTTCTTGGATATATGAAGCACATTTGGCCACAAGTTGTTCTGATGAAATATTATTTTATTATCAGTTCTGGTGCGAATACATTAGCAGACTTCCAGGAACCAGTGGTGCCTCCAGTGGACTCCATGAGTTGATTGCATATGTGTTTCGTGTTCTATACATCCCAACCTTTATTGTGATGTATAATTTGTGTATATTTAATCTGAATTTAAGGAATATGAGAGGTGAGAATTTCAAAATAAACAAAATTCCATTACTAAAATAGGCCCTTAAATTCAGATTAAATATACACAAATTATACATCAAAATGAAGGTTGGGATGTATAGAACACGAAACACATATGTAATCAACTCATAGAGTCGAATGTAGGCACCACTGGTTCCTGGAAGTCTGCTATCGTATTTGTACCAGAACTGGTAATAAAATAACTTAACTCATGGCCGAATGTGCTTCAGATATTCAATAACAAAGCTAGGCATTCAAAACACTTTCGAGTGCAGCGATAGGACTGCATTTTGGAAAAGGAGAACACTGTCTACATGTTTTATTGAAGATGGTTTCCATGCTCGACGGGCATGCGCAAATCACTCGATACCACGAAGTTCCGTCGAAAAACAAAATCGTAATTGGAAGAAATTTCAACAGGTATCATGATACCTTGCACTGACTGTGCAGTCTCTATCTAATAACAGTATACTGTATGAAGGCGATCTTTCTCATTATTTGATTTTAGACGGCGTTGTATATATGTGCTTTTTGTCGTCTTATGACGTCGATCGGAAATCGAAAGTAAATTTCTAATGTAATCAAAAGCAAAGGCTTCGGAATTTACCCCATGCAACTCTGTCGTCGTGTTTTAAAAAAAAATTGATACCCTAGCTTTGTTCTTGGATATGTAAAGCACATTTGGCCACCCACAAGTTGTTTTTGTGAAATATTATTAAATTATCAGTTCTCGTACGAATATGGTAGCAGACTTCCAGGAACCAGTGGTGCCTACGGTCGACTCTATGAGTTGATTACACACGTGTTTCGTGTTCTATACATCTCAATCTTCATTTTGATGTACATTTTGTGTATATTTAATTTGAATTGAAGGAAAATCAGAGGTGAGAATAATTTTCAAAATAAAAAAAAATTCATTACTCATATAGCCCCTTAAATTCAAATTAAATGTACACAAATTATACATCAAAATGAAGGTTGAGATGTATAGGACACGAAAAATATATGAAATCAACTCATTAGAGTTGACTGCAGACACCAATGGTTTCTGGAAGTCTTCTACCGTATTCGTACCAGAACTGAAAATACAATAACATTTCCGCAGAACAACCTTTGGCCAAATGCGCTTCACATATCCAAGAACAAAGCTAGGGCATCAAAACACTTTAGGATGCAGCGATAGGACTGCATTTGGGAAAAGGACAACACTGTTCGCATTTTGTATTGAAGATGGATTCCATGTTCGATGGACATGGGCAAATCACTCGATACCACGAATTTCCATAAAAAAAATCGTAATTCTTAGAAATTTCACCAGGTGCCATGATACCTTGCATAGAATATGGCAACTGTGCAATCTCTATATAATAATATACTCGCCCAAAAAAGAAAGTGTGCATTGCAGAAATTGATCAAACTCCAAAAAAAATAATTTCGTAGGTGGAAAGAGTGTTAACCTGTTCATGAATAAGTTATATTGAACACAAAAACAGCTTTCCCCGTTAAAATTGCATTAACGTTAAATGACGTGCTGCACGTTTGTGAAAAGGCATATTTGGCACGTGGAGAGTCTGAAAATTCATGCAGCAGTGTGAATCCTTGGGTATTTAAACACTAAAGTAAGGCCTTCCTATCGTTCATATTCAAACTTGCGCTGCTGTTAAAACGATTCCACATTAGCATGCCAAGATTGACAATGAATCAACGTCTCCTTGCCCTGGGTATTATTAGAGCTGGCAGAACACACAGAGAGGTTGCCCAGCATTTGAACTGCCACCGTAACAATGTAGACAGGCTAGTCCATCGACATGCACAACACGATGACGTTCGAGACCGACCCCGCTCCGGGAGACCCCGAGTTACCACCCCTGCACAAGATCGGTATATCCGTGTCGTCCATCTCCGGAACCGGCAACAAACGGCAACGACGACAGCCAGGAACATCCCTAACCTGAGACGGATACATCCTCAAACAGTAATCAACCGGCTGAGAGAATACGGCTTACGTCCTCGAAGACCTGCAATTCGTCCGATTTTGACGTTATGTCATCGTCGTGCTCGACTGCAGTGGTGTAGAGTAGGGTTAGGGTTAGCCTAACCTAACCCTACCCTAACCCTAAACTAACCCTAACTCTAACCCTAACCTAACCCTACCCTAACCCACTTCCATGCTAACTTGTTCGCTTCCATGAGGCGTAGATGCACTGCAGTAGTCGATGCAGACGGAGGTCATACCAGATATTGAGTGTGTGACTTTTGTGTTGGACCCTTAGTGTCTTTGACTCTCCATGGCACCAAGAGTATTCGTCGTAGCGTAATGAAATTTCTCGTGTTGATCACAAATTGATTCATCTGTGATTGAATAAAATTTCCATGAATGAAAATGATATATATCTTTTTTTAGTGTTATTTTTTAGCATGCACACTTTCTTTTTTGGGAGAGTATAGTATGCTGTATTGAGGAGATCATCCTCACTATTTGATTTTTGACGGCATTGTTTTTCGATGTTTTTTTTTTTTTGGCCGATGACGTTGACCGGAAATAGAAAGTAAGACTTTTATATGAACAAAGCCTCAGTTTTGGATTTCACCCCATGCAGCTCAGTCGCTGTGTTTTGAAGCATTTCAATGCCCTAGCTTTGTTCTTGGATATGTGAAGCACATTCGGCCACAAGTTGTTCTCTGGAAATATTATAGTATTTTGAATGCCTAGTTTGGTTCTTGGATATATGAAGCACATTTAGCCACAAGTTGTTCTGATGAAATATTATTTTATCAGTCCTGGTGCGAATACGGTAGCAGACTTCCAGGAACCAGTGGTGCCTGCTATCAACTCTATGAGTTGATTTCATGTATTTTTCGTGTTCTGTACATCTCAACATTCATTTTGATGGATAACTGGTATACATTTAATTTGCATTTAAGGAATATCAGATGTGGGAATTTCAAAATATACAAACTTTCATTACCAAAATAGCACCTTGAGGAGTCGTCCAACATAACTTTCGTCAATTTGTTGACATTTTTCCCAATGCCCCAGAAACAGATAAGAGAAGTAAGGAAAGGCAAATTATATATCAAAATAAGGAATGCATAGAAAAGGTACATATAATTTTTTTCAGGATAAAACATGAATTTGATGATTTTGAAGAAGATTAATTTACCAATGGCATAAGTAACGAACCCGTAAAACCAGAAAATGATCGGTAATTCGAAAGCCTTGTCCTTAATGTAATAACATACTACAGACTCGGAGAAAGCATTTTTATGACACACACTCTGTTGTGTTTTGATGTTGGAATGCAATACCACCAACATAAATTTTGAATGTTCCGGATGTGGCCATGTTTCAATGATGTTTATTCCGGTCATGTGATTATAATGTCGTTCTTGCAGGAATACTCATTTTGGGCGACCGTAAGAATGAAAGGACACAATCACGCCCTTTATTTGTTCGAGACAATGTATGAGCGGATTTGCAAACAAGTTACAGCAAATACTTGAGCTGTTGATGTCATAACTGCAAACTATGCTTTGAATTTCCCTCCAGCGGCATCCAGTGTTCACAGGCCGTCTGAACTTTTTTGTTGACGAAAAATCTGAATTATTGCGCACTAAAAAGATAGCATGAACCACTTGTAAAAACAATAACCGACTTATAAAATCGGGACAATCCACATAAAATAAGGTCATCGTTTTGGACTGACAAATTGTCCCCTGAGTTCCAATGTGTTCTATGTGCATACTGGCACATAGAACACAGTGGAACTCAGGGGACGAAATGTTACAAATCTCCTTTACCGGAAACTATCTCCCAATTTGCATATAATAAACATAACAGCGATCAGCGTGATGGTCAAAACCCAAACGAATTATCTAATCTCCGGTCAAAATTAGCTACAATCAGCATTTAAACAAATGAAATACTCGAGATATTCGCAATTTTTTCATTATCCGTGCCGAGTTACTTTTTAACCTGACACACCAGACCACATGCGTTCAGTTTCGTTTGTCAGCATCATACTGCCAGCAGATGTTTGTGGTAATGGCACGAGAAGGCGAAAGAAGCCAAATATTTTCCCATCACCTATAAATTAATTAAAATTGATAATTCTGTTTATTTTACTGAAATTATCATTTGATAAGGTTGTGTGTGGTGATTATTATGCCACGGACTTGGAAGTTGGAAAGTCAAAGAAGTATCTAGTGCCGCGGAGACCTCTGTCCGTCCATACCAGCATTTTCCCTCGTATCTCAACCATTGCTACTCCAATTTGAATGACATTTGGTGTTGTGATCGAGCATCATGGGGAAACGATGCCTGTGTAGCTGCCGTAGCGTGTGTTTCTTCCACACATTTTTTTCCAGAGTTATGGTCCTTTTTCAATCTTTCGAGTTAGAAAATTTTGTTTATTACTAGTTGATTTGTTACAATTTGTTGGAAAGTGCCTGCTGGCACCCTCGAATTAACTGCAACAAAATATTTTTTGCGAATATTTTGTTCTTATTTCTTATCAAGCAGCATGCTAATGAATATTCTGTAAAGCCACCAATCTGATGTTTGACACTTTTATCGGAGGTGTTATGGAGGCTTCTGGAACTTAACATGTTGATTATGGCAGGGTTTTTCTATTCACCCATTAATCAGTAAATAAAGTAAGAACCATGAAAGGTCCAGAACTTGCAGATACACTCATTTGGAGGGTTACCTGTCTGATAGTGTTTGGAACATGTGTGTCGCCAGGATCTTCAAAAAGAAAAAAGAGTGAAACTTTGATGAAAAAGGCATATGCCAATGCCATGAGTGCCGAAGGAACTTACATACAAAGGAGGGAGCCGCCCTCCCCCCGGGAAAGTTTTTATCAAATGGAGCTCGCTTGTCACTTTTTTGGGATTTCTTTGCGTACTGCGTTCTTGAAAAAATATGTGAACACCTATGAATGGGAGACCTACTGGATGTGCCCTCCTGATCTAAATATGCCAATAAGCCTCTTTTGGAAAAATGCATGCAATAATGGTTATAGGGTTGATTTGATGTGTTTTGAATAACAATGTACTTTTATGTACAGTTGATGGTTTATTGCAGTGACAGGTTACAGTTACTCTTATTTGTCCCCTACCGGCATCGCCGGAGGGGACTATAGGTTTGCACTCTGTCCATCCGTCCGTCCGTCCGTCAGTCAGTCAGTCAGTCTGTCAGCCGTCAGTCCATCAGTCTGCCAGTCACACTGAAACGCTTCAACGGAATGATTTTATTTTGGGTAAACTACTATAGAACGATGACTTATAGATCAAGTTTGACTTTCATGCTGATTGCATTATTCTTGTGTGAGTTACGGCCCTAGGAAATATGGAAAGCACCAATATATCAGTTTTCCGGAGTTTTTTTGGAAACGCTTCAACGGAATGATTTCATTTTTGGTAAACTACTATAGAACGATGACTTACAGATCAAGTTTCATTTACACTCTGTCCACCCATCCGTCAGTCAGTCTGTCAGTCATACTTTAGTTTTCTGGACTTTTTGGAAATGCTTCAACGGAATGATTTCATTCTTGGTAACCTGCTATAGAACGATGACTTACAGATAAAGTTTGAGTTTCATGCCGATTGCATTATTCTTGTGTGAGTTATGACCCTTGGAAATATGGAAAAGCGCCAAAATATCTGTTTTCCGGATTTTTTTTTGGAAACGCTTCAACGGAATTCATGCTGATCACATCTTGGTTATAACATTTGTATAATTATTAATGCTCATTAGTCCGGAACATTGTATTGCTTCAGCGATACGTGCGCTCTTGTTTCTTATTTCTTCTCCAACAGATAGCATGAGTGTATTGGTGTCCAAGAGTAAACAAAGCTATGATACGTATTGATAAACCAGACAAATTTAACAATTTAATGACTTATCAAATTGATGTGTGGGATAAAAAGGGGTTATAGTGCAAGGGGTTTGTAAATATATGTATTCAACTACAATGTATGACTTTGCAGTGCATTCTACATAGGAGAATATCATAGTTTCTTTCCATACCACCACAGTGATCTTTATATTGGGAGACACTCTTTTGTCCTTCCATACTTCTAGTGGACTCCTTCAAGCTGACCTTTGTTGAACTTCCCCAAATCAAACTATAAATAAAAAAAATGCCTGCCTCAATCAGTGAGCACTCCACTTATAACATTTGGTCTCAATCTTTATTACTTTCAAGAATTAGGAAAATATTTCTTTGAGTATGTACTTCAATGTTTATAGAATACAGCTGTTATTTTATTTTGAGGTATTTTATTTGAAAAATTTTATTCTCTTACGTATGCCATAGCAAACGTTCAGGCGGTGCTATCTACACATGGCAGCAGTTCCATGGCAAACTCCAGTTTCCACATGTTCTATGTTTCATTGCAAGTATTTTGGTATATAATTTACGGGGGTTATTCAGTTTGGGTCTTTTTAAGACTAGGAAGAAAATTACCTGAAATTTGACCAAAGTTAGGTTGGACGTCCCCTCAAGGTCCTATATAAGTAATTTATTTATTATTATTTATTTATTGGTGTTAAAGGTCACATATTTCTGCACAATGGCTAATCATGACCATGACAGTTTTACGGGTGGAGGAAGCCGGAGTACCCGGAGAGAACCACCGAGCAACGGCGAGCAACTGTCAGCTCCCAAATATACTAACCCCACACAAGCCGGGTTAGCATTGGTACAAGACAGGTGCATCATCGACGTGCAGTACGCCTTAGTACACAACGCCAGCGTGCCCCCACGTGGGCAATGGGGGTGAAGTGTCTTGCCCAAGGACACAACGCGTTGCCGCAGGTGGGATTCGAACCGAGGACCTCTCGGCTTGCAGTCTGCACCTCTACCTACCGAGCCACCGCACCCGCTGCTATATAAGTAATGAAATTCTGTTTATTTTGATATTCCCACTAATGATATTCCTTAAATTCAAATTCAATATACACAAATAATACATCAAAATGAAGGTTTGGAGGCATAAAACACGGAAAATATATGAAATCAACTCACAGAGTTGACAGCAGGCACCACTAGTTCCTGAAAGTCTGCTACCGTATTCGTACCGGAACTGGTAATACAATATTATTTCCTGAGAACAACTTGTGGCCAAATGTGCTTCACATACCCAAGAACAAAGCTGGGCATTCAAAACGCTTTAGGATGCAGCGATAGAACTGCATTTGGGAAAAGGACAACACTGTCGGCATTTTGTATTGAGAATGGAATCCATGTGCGACAGACATGCGCAAATCACTTGATACCACGAATTTCCATCAAAAAACAAAAGCGTAATTCTTAGACATTTCACCAGGTGTCATGATATCTTGCATAGAATATGGCAACTGCGCAGTCTCTATATAATAATTGTATGCTGTATTAAGGCTATCTTTCTCGTTATTTGGTTTCAGGCGGCATTGTATATCAATGTTTTTTTCCGTCCAATTACGTTGACCGGAAATCTAAAGTAATTTACAAATGTGAACAAAGGCGACAGTTTTGGAATTTACCCCATGCAGCTCTGTCGCTATGTTTTGAAGAATTTTGATGCCTTAGCTTTGTTGTTGGATATATGAAGCACGTTTGGCCACAAGTTGTTCTCTTCGAATATTATTTTATTATCAGTTCTGGTACGAATACGGTTTCAGACTTCCAGGAACCCGTGGTGCCTGCTGACAACTCTATGAGTTGATTACATATACTATTCCAAAAAGTAGAGGATATTTGATAATAGTGAGATATATGAAGAAATATATTTATATTTTCATCTAAAAGGCAGTTAAGGCATTGCACTGTGACATCTGGTGAATGATTTTAGCGATAGTTGGGTGTCTGACAAGCACACATTCCACGCACTGAGCTGCAGAAGACATGGACGGTCAGTCGGAGAATTTACCACATTCAGTCCAAGACCTCAATACCTTGTAAATCCTCCTCGGCCCGCGAGACAAGCGCGGATCCGACGTGGCATACTCCTCACCAAACGTCCAATATCAGCCTGTCTGATGTTATTCCATTCTTCCCGCAGTGCAGCGGCGAGTTCCTGGACATTGGTATGGGGATTTTGGCGTTGTCGTAAGCGCCTGCCAAGACGTGATCGATTGGTGAAAGGTCTGGACTTAGTGCTCGCCAAGGCAGTGTAGCGACACGGGCCCTGTGTGCTCTTGCATTGTCATCTTGGGAAATGAATCGACGACCGTGACGTCGCGAAAATGGCACCACATGAGCTGCTAACATGTTGTCACGGTAGTACTGCCCTGTGACACGCCCTTGGATGACATGTAATGCTGTTCTGCTTGTCATGGTTGTGCCTCCCAACACCATAACCGATCCACCACAAAAACGATCGTGCTTCCTAATGGTTACGTCATGATATCGTTCGTTCTGCCGCCGCCACACAGTTTCGCCTGTCGTGGAAGTCAAGAGTGAACCTCGAGAATTCTTTTTCTGTTCACCAAATATTATGAAATTTCGTACCATAGTAAATTTCAGTTTCTTCCTCGCACAACTGCATTGTGTGTAAGGTGGATCCACGTCGATTTGGATCGCTACTGCCACCAAATGTTTGCAAAAAGCTGCGTATTGTAAATCTGTTGACAGAAATAGCGTGAAGCCATGAAGTGGACAAAATTACACGAATTACCGAAATGAGACCACAACGTCTCATAAGTTTTTAGATAAATGAATTTAATAACCAACATAATTGCGATATTGTTCAGGCCTGTAATTCACTGCCTATAAAATTAGTCTCGGTAAGCAGAGCAGTTATTAAGGATTATTTTACCCCAAATTTCAACCAAAAAAGCACAGTGCCAAAACACATAATTGAAACATTTCAGATGGTGTTGTTTCATATCTGTTGGATCCCGGCTATTTGATTAAATCATCAGTGATAAATGAAAAGTCCAAAAATAGATTTTGAAGTGAAAAAATGACTTAATTCTCCAGTTTAAAAAAAACATCTAGAGCTGAATACGTGGGGAAATATCACTGAAATAGTTAAACCAAAATATTCAGTGAACATCCATCTGATGGCAATTACCAACCAAATAATTTTAAAAAAATATCTAAACAATTTTAAAGAGGAAAAGATCAAATTATATGTTTTGTTTCACTGTGAACAAATGCCCAAAGCAGAACCTCCTAAATGCTAAAAAAAAAATGGTACAGTTGGGATTAAAATGCAAAGTTTTTTGTGAATATTTTGTTTTAATTCAGACATAAAGGTAGAAGGGGAAGAGAGAACATTCAACATGAAATGACAAAAACTTGTCATTAATGTAACTGTTAAAATGAACTTCATTTGTTAGTTCTAAATCAGTTGACTTTTGAAAACCAAAAAAAGGATAACCAATTTTGCATGAGTGTAAGGTGGAAAAAAGCATTCAACCTTTGATGGATAATTAGATTGTCTCACGTTTGGATGGAAAACTCATTTCCATTACTGAGTGTCAAGTGGTAATCAGTTCCACTGTAATCATGCATGTCTGTTATTGTTTGGCCACACTGACCAGTTACAATGACTCTGTACATGTGTATTGGTTAACAGTCTTTGGATTTTAAGGATGTCCTTCTGTATCTTTTGTAAAACAACATGTAGGTAATTTACCATTTTCTGTGCAAATTTTAAAAGACTTTTCTGGGGTTTTAAAATTATTTAGTTGGTATATGCCACTGGGTGGATGTTTACTGAATTTTTTGGTTTAACTATTTCAGTGATATTTCCCACGTATTCAGCTGTAGCTGTTCTTTTAAGTTCTATAATTAAGTCATTTTTTTCACTTCAAAATCACTTTTGAGTCTCTTCATTTACCATTGATGTTTTAATCAAATAACCGTGATCCAACAGATAAGAACATCAACATCCGAAATGTTTCAATTGTGTGTTTTGGCTCTGTGCATTTTGGTTGAAATTTGGGGTAACATAGTACTTAAGGTGCTATATAAGTAATAGAATATTGTTTATTTTGAAAGTCCCGCCTCTGGTATTCCTTAAATTCAAATTAAATATACATATATTATACATCAAAATGAAGGTTGAGATATATAGAACACGAAACACATATGTAATCAACTCATGGAGTTGACAGCAGGCACCACTGATTCTTGGCAGTCTGCTACCGTATTCGTACCAGAACTGATAATAAAATTATATTTCACAAGAACAACTTGTGGCCAAACGTGCTTCAGATATCCAATAACAAAGCTAGACATTCAAAATACTTTGAAGTTGTTGCATGCTTTCGAAAAAAAGCTTGATGTGATGGGACAACGTGCGCAGATCCCATTACACTGTAAACAAAAAAGAGAAACGAATTCGTAACAACTATTCATTTCATAAAATAACATTGTAGGTGAGTATAATTATTTAATTTTTTTGCGTAGATTTGCTTTAGCCTTTCAAGCTGCTATATAAGTAACAGAATTTTGTTTATTTGGAAATTCCCACTTTGATATTCCTTAAGGTGATATATAAGTAATGGAATTTTGTTTAGTTTGAAATTCCCACGTCTGATATTCATTAAATTCAAATTAAATGTATACAAATTATACATCAAAATGAAGGTTGAGAGGTATAGGACACGAAAAATATATGAAATCAACTCATAGAGTTGACTGCAGGCACCAATGGTTTCTGGAAGTCTTCTACCGTATTCGTACCAGAACTGATAATACATATACTTTCCCGAGGTTCGTAAGTAATAGCGGGAAAGAATTGTCTTGGCGTTGCGATCATTCAAAGTAGGGTTAATATGATTCCGTTGATTAGCCAATCAGAGTCCAGTGTGGTCAGCTGAGCATGAGTTTTCGTATTAACTTGAGACAGTTAATCAGTTCTACGCGAGAGCGCTCAGTGGAAACATCTCAATTTTTCTCCATTGAATTTATAGAGTTGAAAATAGTTTTTTAACAAACAAACAAAAAAAAAAAAAAAAAAAATTCAAGTTTGCATTTTTTCTTGTAGCTTTTCTAAACAAGAGTGTAGTTTTTTGTATTAAGCTATCAACATTAGAAACGTACATTTATGTGTCGACCTCAACATTGCTGAAATCTTTATTTATTTTCCGCATATTACTTTCCATGATTCAAAGTGTAATAGAATTCAATTTTGACAATTTATTACTACAACTACCGGATAAGGTCCGATATCCTGTCCTGAGGGGATACACGCCGGTTAGAAGTCGGACACAGATTTCCTCTATATATCAATCAACTAGTTTAGGTTTTTTTTCTGGGCGATGGCTTACCCCCCGAGATGGATGTTTTTATGGTAGTATATGGCGCATTTCATGCTCGTTCGATCTCTTGGACGTGGGGTTATTACATGAATTATTACACTTTGATGTTAACATTCTTAAAATAAACACTCGCTATTCGCCTTCATTTATAGTAGTTTTTGTTTTTCGAAATCTTTTGAATAGTTTAGCTCAGACAATAATATTTCCGCAGAACAACCTATGGCCAAATGCGCTTCACATATCCAAGAACAAAGCTAGGGCATCAAAACACTTTAGGATGCAGCGATATAGGACTGCATTTTGGAAAAGAACAACACTGTCTGTATTTTTTATTGAATATGGATTACATGTTCGGCGGACATGCAGAAATCACTCGATATCACGAATTTCCATCGAAAAACAAAATCGTAATTCTAAGAAATTTCCACAGTTGTCATGATACCTTGCATAGAATATAGCAACTGTGCAGTCTCTATATAATAATAGTATGCTGTAGTAAGGCGATTTTTCCCATTATTTGATTTTAGACGGCGTTGTATATCGATGCTTCTTCCGTCCGATGACGTTTACCGGAAATCGATATAAATTTGAATGTAAAAAGGTTTTGGAATTTACCCCCATGCAGCTCTGTCACTGTGTTTTGAAGGATATTGATACCCTAGCTTTGTTCTCCGATATGTGAAGCACATTTGCCCACAAGTTGTTCTCGTGAAATATTATTAAATTACCAGTACTGGTACTAATACGGTAGCAGACTTCCAGGAACCAGTGAGTTAATTACATATGTGTTTCGTGTTCTATACACCCCCGCCTTCATTTTGGTGTATAAGTTGTGTATATTTAATTTGCGTTTAAGGAAAATAAGAGGCGGAAAGTTCAAAATAAACAAAATTCTATTACTTATATAGCACCTTAATGTTCTTAATTTTCACGAGTAAGCAACAGTCAAGCCTGCCCCAAACAGCAACTACAGAAGAGCAATAGTTTCATAACAAATGAAGCAACCCAAACCATGTACACAAATGAATTAGAATCATGCTCTCTAACTTCACAAAGCCGATTGATGTAAATATTCTGCATGCATGGCAGTCATTTTTATTGTCTTGGCCACACTTAAGTATTCACATGATACTCCTGACAGCTGTCATTGCTCATGCAACACCAGAAATGGTCACAGATAATACCAAATGAGGAAGTTTGGTAGCTTCCCTTTTTGGTGTATCTGTCTCACCTCTTTTTGGCCACTTTGACAACAATCTCATGCAAAACGGCACGATTTGATCACTGCAGACTGACAAAAAGCCACACTGGACATTATTCATTTTTACATTTTTTCCATACTTGTTTTTGTGAACTATGTGGATTTGACCCTTGGTGAACTTTATTTAAAAGGTAAACAAACACAAGGAAAATGGCAGCCCTTGTGAAATTTAGACCTCAAAGTTACAATTAGTCTTACTGTCCGTTCCATGCAAGAACGAGAAAAAGATTTCTCTGAGTCTGTACAAGAAGGATTGCGGAAAATAACTATTCAGTAAATTTAAGGTGCTGTATAATTAAGAGAAATTTGTTCACTTTGAAATTCTCACCTTTGATATTCCATAAATTCAAATTAAATACACACAAATGATACATCAAAATAAAGGTTGTGATTCAAAGAACACGAAAAATATATGCAATCAACTCACGTTAAAAAATCCCCGTGTGGTCCACAGATATTTACTGACATTTTTGTGCAGTATTTCACCGGTAATTCTAAATTTTAATTTTAATTTAAATTTCAGTTTTTGAAAACAATTCTTTTGAACCCAAAATCAGCAAAATGACGAGCTGAATTCAAAACTGAAAACAAAGATTATCAGCGTTTGATACTGCAGGTTGACAAAAAGAATGTCATGCATTCTATAATTACATATCTATCAAAATTTTGATTTAAAAATTTCAAAATCTTGAAATTTGAATTTGTCACCAAATATTTTAAAAATATGTACTTAGGCCTATTGGTTTATCTACTTATTGGTATATCTCTCTTGTTCATCATTCTTGAATCTTCCAAGGTTACACATCTTGCTTTCAAATTTCAACCCTTTACCTAACGTAACGATCAAAACCGGCCAGCGCTATTCTCAAAAATCACCAATTAATTTTCAATATTTTTTTCATTTTTTGTCTCAAAAACATAGGTTATGATCGCACGATGGAACGAGCTCGTCGAGCTCGTTCCAACGAGGGGTCATAACCTATGATTTTGAGACAAAAAATAAAAAAAAATTAGTTATTCAAAAATTATTTTTGCAAGTGTCGTCTGCTTTTCAGGTTAGGTAAAGGGTTAATTCAACACACAATTTCTTTTTTTATTTTGGGCTCCAAAGAAATTCAAAAAAAAAAAAATTAAATTTAGATTAAATTCAGATTAAAATCTGGAATTCCGGGTGAACTACTACTATTAATGTCGTGTTAAAAATATGTAGACCACATGGGGGGCAATGTTAGACCTGGGAGCGCGGTGGCGTTGCGGTAACCAGTTCTCGTCAGATCACCGACGTTTAGCAACATCAAGCCCGTTAATCATTGGATGGGTGACCGTCTGAGCGATCAATTCGGACTCCCGCGTTGTGTCCTTTGGCAAGGCACTTTACCCCGATTGTCCACGTGGGGGCAAAATGCCGCCGTGTACTAAGGCGTACTGCACGTCGATGGTGCGCTTGTCTTCAACCAATTTAACCCTGCCTGTGCTGCAATGCGGAGTTACGATGTTGGGGAGCTGGAAGCTGCTCGTCGTTGCTCGGTGGTTCTCTCCGGGTACTCCGGCTTCCTCCACCCGTAAAACTGTCACGGTCATGATTGGCCATTGTGCATAAGTATATGACCTTAAACACCAATAAATGAATAAATAACGTTAGACCTTCTGTTTGCATTTGTGTGCTAATGTTAGAATCTCTGAAATTGGGTACGGTAATCAAAGTCCACAACGAACAATATATGACTAAAACAAGGGGCGCGGTTGAGTGGGGTTAGTATCTTTGCGAGCTGACAGTTGCTCGCCGCTGCTCGGTGGTTCGGCTTCCTCCACCCGTAAAACTGTCGAGTGTCGAGGTCATGATTAGCCATTGTGCAGAAATATGTGACCTTAAAACACAAATAAATAATGGATATATAAAGCCGAGATGCCGTTCAAAAATGGACTGTCGTAGAAACACGTGTGCCTTGATGAATGAACCAACGTCACTGAATCACGCACTGTTTTCTATTGCCGGATATAGTGTTATTCATTCAATCCCCCCCCCCCCCCCCCCCCCAAAAAAAAACAAAAAAAAAACGCATTATATCGTTATACACCATTACACTATAAGACACTATAAGACCATAACAAGAACTTTGCTGATGAATATCTTCATGTTCAGTATGGGCTGACATCGAAAAAGTTACGAAATTCGTGGTTTCATATTTTTTGTCGGCCATGTTTTTTTGCGGCCTTAAATCAAACATCGACGGAATATTGTTGCCGAGGGACTGAACTTGCAAAAACATAAGACAGAAACGTTATACCACAAAACACGCATTAGCCAAAAAACGGCGGTTTCGGAGCCGGGCTATTACCATTTCTTGTCAACACAAATAAAGCAGTTTAAGATTGCTCCTCGAAAAATTTCTTTTTATTTTTTCTTTGGTGGGGGCGGGGGAATAATATTATGAAGCAGACTGCAAGCTAACTGTGTCGACGTATTTCCTTGAGAGTTATGGTCTTTTTGGACTCAGGGGGCAGGGGAATGACCATCCCATGCATGGCGTTGCACTTGTTTTTCTTGAGGATGTGTTACACCACCACCCCCCCCCCCCCCCCTCATTATTCACACCCCTCGATTCAAGACACAAAAAGAGTAAACTATACTCTCATTCATGCATGTAGTTGGTGGGTTATAATGGAGGTAATCTCGAGAAACTTCCCGGTAACATTTTAGGCCAGCCCGTCTCTACCGAGTGATCACTCATTGAAAAAATCTTTTTTCAAAGCGTCTTTGATGAAAACCATTTTACTTCCAGGGATCAACAGGGCAATGGATTATCAATCGAACCAAGAACTTTTCGACAAGTTTGATGCAGAGGTCTATCTAACAGAGAAAAACTGCAAAGAAGACAAGACTTATGTGAAGTCCAATGCTTATTTGTCAGACTGGATGTTTGATGTGTTTTCTAAAGGTACGGGAAGTAAATGAAATAGAGGACTTGTCTGTACCCCTTTGAAAGCAAAATTTAAAACGAATCTCAAGTATACGATCAGAAGTGGAAGAACAGTTTAAATCTTATGGGATTGGCGTTTCGAGCATTAGCAAGTAGTACTCCATTTTATAAAGCAGATTTAAAAAAAAATGACATCGTATTGTCCAAAATCAGCCGCGAAATGCCGTGTAGTTGTCAATGGTGAACAAATCTTGTTTACCACCAGTTTTTGAAAGGGTAATTCTCCACAGTCACAATTTATGCAGTCGTTACACATAATATGAATTGTTACCAGAACGCGCCTCGTTTTAGGCTAAATTTATCTCTGGGACAGCTTCCCTGCACTCGCCTGAAATTAAGAAGTGATGCATTTTATAACTTATGATCCCGACTGACCAATATTCCAACTGCATCTTAAACACGTGGGGGCGCGGTGGCTCAGTTGGTAGAGGTGCAGGTTGCAAGCCGAGAGGTCCTCGGTTCGAATCCCACCTGCGGCAACCGCGTTGTGTCCTTGGGCAAGACACTTCACCCCGATTGCCCACATGGGGGCACGATGACGCTGTGTACTGAGGCGTACTGCACGTCGATGGTGCGCATGTCTTCAACCAATCTAACCCTGCCTGTGCTGCGGTGCAGAGTTCAGTGTTACGATGTTGGGGAGCTGACAGCTGCTCGTCGTTGCTCGGTGGTTCTCTCCGGGTACTCCGGCTTCCTCCACCCGTAAAACTGTCACGGTCACGATTAGCCATTGTGCATAAGTATGTGACCTTAAACACCAATAAATAAATAAATAAATAATCTTAAACACGTGCATTTGACGAAGGTAGTCCTTGATGTTTGTTGAATTTTTATTCGAACTGCATCTTAAACACGTGCATTTGACGAAGGTAGTCCTTGATGTTGGTTGAATATTTTGTCAGTCGGGACACGATCCACCACAGTCATGACTAATCTGGCTTTTTCCTCAGCCACACCCCTTTAACGGTCTTCTACATGATACCCCTGATGGAACTCTGGACATTTCCCCAGTTTGTGCGGACATCATCCCACCCATTCCGTCATAGGTGAGCGGACCCTGAGCAGAGGCGGACTGGGCCAAGAAATGTCACAGGGGAATGCACCAAGGGGGCCCCAGACCAGGAGAAATTTTGCTTTGCGAACGCAGCTTCCTTGCATCTGAGCGATCAATGGCCGTCCACAGAGAGGGCAGCTCGATGGCATTTTTGTATCGTCTTCATCGATCATTCGACAAAAATGGTTGTACCGGAAGGGGGCGCATCGGAAAGATGATAGTTCGGCTCAATCGGAGAAAATTTTGATTTTTGAATTTGAAAGAACGCTGTTTCCTTTTTTTCTGAACGATCAGTTGCAGACGAGACTGCTGGTATATCGAAATGTCCTCCACAGAGGACATTTTGATATACCGGTAGTCTGTTTAACCCTTTACCCAACGCAGACGATATCAAAATTTATTATTTTAAATATAATTTTTTCAAATTTTTAAAAAAATGTCAACAAAACCATATCATGTGACCCCGCGTTGGAACGAGCTCGTTCCAACGAGGGGTCACATGATATTGTTTTGTTGAAATTTTTTGAAAAATAATATTTTTCCAACTGCTGAATTTGCATATTACGCTGGCGGATGCGTCCGATTCGCTGGGTAAAGGGTTAATCTTATCCATATCGCCTTTTGGTCATTTTCACGAAATTCCACATCCCAACAGGTGTTGAGCTGCATTAATTTTGAGGGCCCAGGGGGGGGGGGGGCACCCAACAGGGAGCCCACCGGGAATTTTCCCGGTGGACCATACGGCCAGTACGCCTCTGTCACTGAGATAGTAACGGCATTTTCAAAGTTAAAACAATTATCGGTGTGCGGGTGAAGATAAAACAAGGTCTTGCTATCGTTCCAAGGACTTGAAATGATTTGCATTGTATTTCTTCTATGTTGATAAAACCGGGTCCTGGTATCATTTCGTGGAACGCTGTTTGAGTGAGCATTCCAAGAAATGTTACCAGGACCTGGTTTTATCAAAACATAAAAAATATAATGCAGATCGCTTCAAGTTCTGGAAATTTACGCTTCAAATTATTTAGTTGCACAGCATGCATTTTTGTAAACGGACAAATGTCGGATGAACACAAAGCAACTAATTCCAATCACTGCATAAAGGCCAACACGAAAACAACGGAAGTAACTCCCAACATCTAGGCTATACACCCCTAAAAAAAACCCCAAAAAACAAAACAAAAAAACCCAAATATAGGCACCTCAACCAAAAGGCTTCATACTCTGTGGATACGCATCATATAATCTTTGAGATCAATCCTAGTCTGCGAGGATTTGCCTTGTAACAATTTATGGAGAATGCCCGTGCGCTCTCCCATGCTTTGTAACAAGGCAAAGACAAGTGAACAAATTCTGAAGAACAAAAAAAAAATAATTTAGCACTCTACCAGTTAACCCCAAATCGAGAATGCTGTCAGTTTTCACGCTATTAGATAATAAGAACATGACGAGATAGATACCATTTTCTAGGGTGGGAGTGAGGCTGTACAGACATTAACCATGCAGTGTGGGATGAGATATTTGAAAAGTGTCCCCACTTGTCTTTTTTGGAAATGTGTGAAAAGGCAATGCCAAAAAGATTGTAGGGTAAAACCCCCTTGAATTGAGTCCCTAAGGACACATCTTCCTAAAATACCCTTTTTGTGTTGGAATGTTACCGTGTTTTCACTCGACTCGATTTGGACCTCTTGTTTCGTGATTGCCATGTTAAATAATGCTGTAAGATACTCATATAATGGATCTCCTCCTCTATTTTAAAAACCTGAAGGGAATTTCGCCAGTACCTGCTGCTTTGCAATTCTTCAACTTGCTGATTTCATTTCGTACTTCCCCTACCTCAGTTTCCCGGTGTAACAGGAATGGAAGTCCGTAGGAAAAGTAGTCCCTCTGGACTATTATTCCGCGGAATTATAGTCCTAGGTCTAACATTTCTAGGAATAGTAGTCCGCCGGACTACTATTCCTAGAAATGTTAGACCTAGGACTATAATTCCGCGGAATAATAGTCCAGAGGGACTAACGTTCATACGGACTTCCATTCCTTTTACACCGGCATACAAAGTCGGATAAATTCCCTGCGCTCTGCAACATACATTCTGGGGGATGGTCAAGGGCCACCTTCTTCTGTCATTAAGGTGTTATATAAGTAAAGGAAATTTGTTTACTTTGAAATTCCCACCTCTGATATTACATAAATTCAAATTAAATTAACCCAAATTATACATCAAAATGAATGCTGTTATGTGTAGAAAACGAAAAATATATGCAATCACCTTACCGCGTTGACAGCAGGCGCTAGTGGTTCCTGGAAGTCTGATTCCATATTCGTACCAGAACTGATAAGAACATAATATTTCCGGAGAACAACTCGTGGCCAAATGTTCTTCAGATATCCAAGAATAAAGCTAAGAATTCATAACACTTTATGATGCAGTGACAGGACTGCATTTAGGGAAAGGCCAACACGGCCTGCATTTTTTATTGAAGATGGATTCCTTGCTTGACAGACATGCGCATATCACGCGATATCACGAATTTCCCTCGCAAAACAATCGTGCAGTTCTGAGAAACTGAAACAGTTATCATGATACTTTGCAAGTAATATAAGCAACCGTGCAGCCTCTATATAATAATAATGTGTAGTATTAAGGCGACCTTTCTCATTTGATTTTAGACGGCAATGCACATCGATGCTTTTCTTTGGCCCAGATGAACATGACCCAAACTGTAAACAATGAGCCAACGTAAAAAGCCGAGAGTTTGGGAAATTACACCCCCCCCCCTCCCGCCCCTCCCCCACCCCAGCTCTGTCGCTGCGTTTTGTAGAATTTTGATTTCATCGCTTTGTTCTTAAATATATGAAGCACATTTTGGACACGAGTTGTTCTCCTGAAATATTATTTTATCAGTTCTGGGATGAATACGGTAGCAGACTTCCAGGAACCATTGGTGCTTGTTGTCAACTCTGAGTTGATTGCATATCTTTTTCGTGTTTTATACATCACACCCTTCATTTTCATGTATAATTTGTGAAAATTAAATTCATATTTTTGAAACATCAGAGGTGGGAATTTCAAAGTAAACAAATTTCTCTTGCTTATATAGCACCATAAGGGGACTGCAAACAGAAACAATTTGGAGAAAACGTCGTATACAATTTTTTTTTATTTATATTTTATAGTTCACGTTTGGTGCAGTTGCATTCTATATCATATATAAGATGTGCTGTTTCAAAAAAAATTAAAATCTAAATATTTATTAATATTTTTCCGGGCACCTCTACAAAAATCAATGTCAAAAGTTCTCTCTTTTCGTGGTTTGATTGAGCTGAGATATGGATTTTTGATATATTGTGTCATAAAAGAAATAAGAGTAAAAGTTTAGTACCTATTTTAATGAAGCTGAATTATACAGAAAACAGTCATCTTGTTTTTTGTTGGGATGAAGGAATTTCTCAATAAGTGTGGATGGCAATACCAATCAGAGATGTAATCCAGGGTGTGCTTGGACCAGATACTCTAAACTACTGCAGAAACACAGTAATTTCATGACCATGACCAGGGGCCAGTATTATAAAACATTTACAGTTGTATGTTCTAGAATTGGATTTTCTAGTTATGACTTTAAATAAGTGGAAATGAATCATTAGCATTTTCAAAGATGTGGCAATTTGCAAGTTGGCAAATTGTCATATCTTTTAAAATGCTAATGGTTCCTTTTAGTCAGTTATATTAATAGGTAGAAAATACAATTCTAGAAAATACAATTGTAAAAGTTTCATAGTATTGGCTCCGGGTCTCGATTTTTTGAGATACCCCAGTGATTGTTTTCAGATAACATTTTTCTTGTTCGGATGTGATGTAGCTCGTACAGTTGTGATCACATTAAAAAGAAATATTATCTACAGTACATACATTTGACTACGACGAGCTAAAAATAAACATATTGGGTAACATTAATCTTTTAATGCAACTGGTGTATTCAATCCATTCAACACGGTGTGCATAAATTTTTGCGTGAAGAAAGAAAATGGAAGTGCACGAGCAGACGATATAAAGAGCAAAGAAATCTGAAATGAGGCTCTGAAATAATTTAAATTTAATCGAACAGCTCGACAGAGCAGTTGGATTAAATTATTGCTGAATCTCCCAACAAAATTGGATGTTTTCGCTCATTTCGCCGTTAACAGAATTGACTGAAATGATGCCTTCCAGTGTGACAGTGTTGAAAGGTTAAATGGTATAAATTTATCTGCTGTGTGAACAATAGTGTTTAATCAGATCACATTTCTGGGTCCTCTGAGTATTCCAAAAATAATTAATAATTCTTGTAATGTGTTAAACACAGTAATTATTTATTATTTATTTATTGATGTTTAAGGTCGCATATTTATGCACAATGGCTAATCATGACCGTGATAGTTTTACGAGTGGAGGAAGCCGGTGTGACAGGAATGGAAGTCCGTAGGAACGATAGTCTCTCTGGACTATTATTCCGCGGAATTATAGTCCTAGGTCTAACATTTCTAGGAATAGTAGTCCGGCGGACTACTATTCCTAGAAATGTTAGACCTAGGACTATAATTCCGCGGAATAATAGTCCAGAGGGACTAATTTTCCTACGGACTTCCATTCCTGTCACACCGGAGTACCCGGAGAGAACCACCGAGCAACGACGAGCAGCTGCCAGCTCCCCAACATCGTAACTCCGCTCTGCAGCACAGGCAGGGTTAGATTGGTTGAAGACATGCGTACCATCGGCGTGCAGTACGCCTCAGTACACGGCGTCATCGTGCCCCCACGCGGGCAATGGAGATGAAGTGTCTTGCCCAAGGACACAACGCGGTTGCCGCAGGTGGGATTCCAACCGAGGACCTCTCGGCTTGCAGCCTGCACCTCTATCTACTGAGCTACCGCGCTCCCCAAACACAGTAATTGAAAAAGCATCATTGACTGAAATGACACACCATACTTTATAGACAAGAACTGCTCACTATCAATGAAGATTTTTTTTTTACTTCAACCCCCTTAACATTATAAGTTATTGTAATGAACTGACGGTAACTTCAGACCATGTTACCGTCAATTCATCACAATAACTAGTCCAAAACCGACATCATGAAACACGAGAGGTTTTTTTTACTAAACATGCAATCGTTAAAAGTTGCCTTGTTCAAGGCAACTTTTAACGATCACTGGTTTAGTAAATAAACCTCTCGTGTGTCCCACGACGGTACTGGATAAATTATCAATAAACCAGATAAACTCATTCCATCTCAGTTCAAATCGAAAATCGCTTTGTAATTTAAACAACACTTCATCCGGAACACCATCTGCAGCACGAGTGAAAAATCCAGGAATACCGAAGCGATTTGCTAGTCACTCCGTTGTTGGAGCAATTACGAGACGGGCTTTCAGTGACTCAGGGAGACACGGAACTTTTTTACATTTTTTTGATTGATGCAAATTTATTTAGTTGCGTCTCCAGTATGTTTGCCTTGTTACAATTTATGGGAGAGTGCCTATACACTCTCCCATAAACTGTAACGAGGCAAATCCCCATAGATAAAATATTTTTTACTTCAAAGATAATATGAAGAGCATCGGAATTGCAGTACCTACAGTTTGTTTTTAGAGTAATGTTTTATTTTTTCCAAATAAAAATGAATTTATTTGTATAAATCTGCACTTTCTATATTTATGTGTGTAAAAAGACAGCCGAAATCCTATCCATGCATGCTTGCTCACTTTTTGTAAAGGACATAAATACTAAAAATAAAACCCTCCTTCCCTCACTGATTTGAAAAAAAATATTGCCGGAGAGTCAATTGATTTATTTTGTGTGGACAAATATAATAATTACTGCACGGCTTGTCGTTGACTATGCCAACATAGTGGTCCTTTGTCTCTTGGACTTCTATTCCTCGGGGACAACTATTTTGGGAAGGTCATCTTAAAGCCGTACAATATTTAAAATAGGCCTATATGTCACTGGATACTTTAAAACAAATGTGCACGTATGCATGCAAGTTTGAGGGGGAATGTGAGGGCATAAGTGATTCCGTCGCCACTGCTTTTTCGGGAACCTTATTTCACACAATAAAGTTAAGTTGTTCTTTTTTTTATCTTGTAGGATACATAAAAGGAGATAAATTGTTAGACATTGGCACTGGTCCTTGTGTTAACTCAGTGGCGTACGCAACGAAGTATTTCAACAAAATATACTTGAGTGATATATCTGTAAACAACCGAACCTTTCTTGAAGAGTGGTTGCACGGTAGCCACAGGATACCGATGGCCCGTTTCTTTGATGAGGCGGTAAAGAGAGAAGGACATGTGTAAGGCTGTTTATTATGGTCATTATATCAACCTTATATAACCTTTGGTGCTGTTTTAACCCTTTACCTAACATGAAAAGCAGACGACACTTGCAAAAAAAATTCTTGTATAACTAATTTTTTTCATTTTTTGTCTCAAAAACATAGGTTATGACCCCTCGTTGGAACGAGCTCGACGAGCTCGTTCCAACGAGGGGTCATAACCTATGTTTTTGAGACAAAAAATGAAAATATTTTGAAAATTAATTGGCGATTTTTGAGAATAGCGCTGGCCGGTTTTGGCCGTTACGTTGGGTAATGGGTTAAGCCCACTGTGGCCACATGCGTTCAACAATGATAAAATGTTCTTGAAAATTAAAACTCCCGTTGTATATGAAAAACTGGGGAAACGTTTATAACAACATTGGATAACAAGGGATAGGCATATATTTTTTCAAAGGGTTGAATCGAGCGGGCAACTTTTTCTGCGCGATACACTGGCGGACAAGCAGTGAGACCAGTGGCGCAGCCAAGGAGGGCCTGGGGGTCATGCCCCCCCCCCCTAAAAATTACAGTGGCTCACTCAAAATTGGAAAATTAAAGCAGCAGAGGGTTCCAGATTCAGTCTCGGGGGCATCCCCCCGTGAACCCCCACTAATGAGAGAGGGATACCGTAGGCCTGAGGAGGTGGGGTGGTTATGCCCTCCCATTGGCGGGGGGTCGGGTATGCATGTGGCAAATATGTACCCACCCCCACAAAACACCCAAAAAACAATTGTGCCCCCCTCCCCCCTTCCTCAATAGGAAATTCTAGCTACGCCCCGAGAGAGACCAACCTTATGCGCCACCCTATCCCCATGCATCGCTAAGTATCTCTGGTGGATGTTTTCGTGTATTGAACTGTGAACACAATAGTAGTCTCTTACGCGATCAGATCGCAGCTTGATCCTGACACACACCAGTAGATCAAGATTTCATAAAATAAAAGATTATGAAATCAAGATTGCTCCAAGAAAAAACAAACGAACATAGCAAAAATTTGGACCGGGTCGCGACCTAGTAGTACCGTATCGCAACAGCTCGGCCATATCTCCTACTATTTGGAACATAACTAATTGTTTTTATCAAAGACTTATAAGCTGCTAATATACCTTCCACTGATCTGATACAATACTTACATGACAGGGAATATATTTGAGTTTTATGACAGTTCTGTCAATTACACACCAGCTAGGTAGAGGTGCTCGACCGTCTGGGTGCTTTCAACAGGTCATGGTCATAAAAATCATTTGTTATTAGTTGCCATCTCCCTGGATGTAGAATTCTACCGATATGAGTCTGGCATTAACTCGTTACCCAACGCAGGCGGTATCAAAATTTATTATTTTGAATATTTTTTCAAACTTTTCAAAATTTTTTAACAAAACTATATCATGTGATCCCACGTTGGAACGAGCTCGACGAGCTCGTTCCAACGAGGGGTCACATGATATGGTTTTGTTGAAATGTTTTGAATAATATTTTTTCTACTACTGAATTTGCATATTACGCGGGCGGATGCGGCCGATCGTTGGGTAAAGGGTTAATTGCACTTTCTAATCTGTATCTGTGTATATTTTTGTCGGGCAAGCCTGGGGTGGGGCGGAAAATACCCAGGAACCCCTAGCGCCGAGATGGGATAGGGGTGGGAATGCACCTGGGCCCGGTTTTGTCGTTTTGTTTTAAAAGGCTGGAAGTCATGTGAAGGCTTTTGGTACGGGTCTCCGACTCTGGCGGAAGTGGCAAGAGTACGTAGTTGCATTACTGACCAGGTTCCATTCCTATAAAAAAAACACTTGTTCCACTTTGTTGGTTATCCACCTGTCTTTCCTGTATCGTGGTGGTTACGATTATCTTTGGAGAGAAAATGAACTGAACACACAGAAATACAGGTAATAAATTACCCAAATTGTAATGAGTAGATATTTTCAAGAAAATGCAGGAGAACGCTTCCCCCAGTACTAATTTTAAAAAAAACAATTTGAGGGAGGACCACCCAGACCTCTCGCTTATCGATTCACGCCTTCGGCGCTCGCGGGGCGTAACTTCCATTTTACACATTGCCCCGGGACCCGTCTTCGCTTCCGACGCCCCTGCCAGGAACATATGATGATTTTTAACTTTCAACATGTTAGACCACTCACCTACACCATTCCCATTTTTTTTCCATTTTCGACAGTTTTTTTTTCAACCAATTTTTGACACCCACCCCACTTTGATGAATATTCATAGTCCTACTCGGTATTCACTACAGTTCACAAATGTTGACAGGGGTGGTCTCGCTATCATTTTTTCCAGTATTATTTGACCAGTCTTCACAGGAAATTGATGGCACATGTTGTAATGAAAAACGTCTGTAATATTATGGTGACTTTTCGGCATGTTTATGGTCTGTATACTCATATCCTGGCAGCATTGAGGATTTACAGTTTGGATCATGAGGCAAGGTTAATCAAATGATGAGAGTTGATCAGATGTTGGAAAAACAATTTTAGTTTCACCAATCATAACTTCCAGAATTGAACACAGAGTTGTCTGCTTTTACCTATGTTAAACAAACATGGACTATGAGATACTAAAGTAGACCAGTGTATTAATCAGGTTGCCCAGGTAGTGTACCGCTAAACACTTTTGACAGTATGCTGCTAAAACAATCAGAGCATGTGTTTATAGAAATGCATTAATAATTCTGCTCGCTGGTATTCTGGGGTTGAATGGCTATATATATCGATGCATTTTCAAACTGACTATTCTCAACTGACACGCCTGATTTGAGACATGACAATTCACTGACATGAACTAAACACAGGTCAGTGGAAAGGTACTCAAAATTATTAAAAGTCGTTGGTTGTATATACATATAATCTTGATATGTCTTGATAATGTCTCTTCTGTTTTCATCCAGCGGTTCTATTGGAGAAAATTATCAGATGTCTCTAATACTAACAATGTTGAGGAAAAAGCTAAAAAATGTCAAACTGGTTTTAGGGGACGTCCAACCTAACTTTGGTCAAATTTCATGCAATTTTCTTTCAAGTCTAAAAAAGGCCCAAAATGAATAACCCCAATAAATTATATACCAAAATGCTTGGAATGAAACATAGAACATGTGGAAACTGAAATTTGCCATGGAACTGCTGCCATGTGTAAATAGCTCCTCCTGAAAGTCTGCTATGGCATAAGTAAGAGAACAAAATTTTCACAATAAAATACCTCAAAATAAAATAACAGCTGCATTCTATAAACATTGAAGTACATACTCGAAGAAATCTTTTCCTAATTCATGAAAGTAATAAAGATTGAGACCAAATGTTATAAGTGGTTTGCTCACTGATTGAAGGCAGACATTTTATTTTGTTTATGTTTTGATTTGGGGAGTTCAACAAAGGTCAACTTGAAGGAGTCCAGCAGAAGAAGTATGGAAGGACAAAAGAGTGTATCCCAATATAAAGATGTATGTGTTACTGTGGTAGTTTGGAAAGAAACTATGATATTCTCCTGTGTAGAATGCACTGCAAAGACTTTAAGTCATACATTGAAGTTGAATAAATACATTTACAAACCCCTTGCACTGTAACCCCTTTTATCCCATGCATCAATTTGATAGTGATTAAATTGTTAAATTTGTCTGGTTTATCAATAAGTATCATAGCTTTGTTTAGTCTTGGACACCAATACACTCATGATATCTGTTGGGGAAGAAATAAGGGTAACAGTAACCTGTCACTGCAATAAACCATCTAATGTACTTAAAAGTACATTGTTATTCAAAGCACATCAAATCAACCATACATAACCATTATTGCATGTACTTTCCCCAAGGAGGCTTATTGGCACATTGAGATCAAAAGGGCACATCCAGAGGGTCTCACATATTTTTTTCAAGAACGCAGTACACAAAGCAATCCCCAAAAGGAGACAAGTGAGCTCCATTTGACACAAAAAAATTCCCGGAGGGGGGGGGGGGGGAGGGGGGGGGGGGGCTCTCTTCCTTGTTCTCTTGTGTTTGGAATAAACATGCACGCATGTTTATTATTTTCCCGAAAATTTCCACCCTGCACCATGCTTATTCAGTCTGCACTTCTATTTAATTTTCGACAGAGAGGAACACATCCGAGGCAAAAATTGTGCATTTTGACTGCAGCAAATAAATTATCGCATGCATTTACTTACCGGTACCTCTATAATAAACTGTACAGGTATGTTTATTTTGACCTCAAGGGTAAGGAATCTAAAAAACGTACAATTCAAAGTAAGTTGCAGGATCACCACTTGGCACCATATTGACTGTAAATATGTGTCCCACTTTTCCTACATTGGTAGCACCAGGTTCTATGTGGGCTTTCCAAAAAATAATGCAAGAACGGTGAGAACCAGGTGTTAACATTGTAGGAAACGCAGGACACATACTGTGGCATTGCCTATAGTGGTCATCTAACCATTATCTTACAACTTATTTTGACTTCTAATGTATATGTTGCATGCTCCGATGGGATTTCCTACCCTGCACTTATATTCCAGTCTGCACTTTTATTAATTATGGCCATTTTTTCTACCCCGCACTTATATTGTAGACCGCTCTTCTATTCGAAACACGAGAGTAGGACTCTATCTCCGGCACTCAAGGCATATGCCTTTTTTCTCAAACTCTTTTTTCTTTTTGAAGATCCTGGCCACACATGTTCCAAACACTATCAGACAGGTAACCCTCCAAATAAGTGTATCTGCAAAAATCATGTTACATTGCAAAACATTCTTTTTAGACTTTTAGTTCTGGACCTTTCATGCTTCTTACTTCCAACTATAACACTTAATTTATCGATTAATGGGTGAATAGAAAAGTCCTGCCATAATCAACATTTTGAGTTCCATAAGCCTTCAAAACAGCTCCGATAAAAGTGTCAAACATCAGATTGGTGGCTTAAAACAGAATACTCATTAGGTTGTTGCTTGATAAGTAATAGGAACAAAATCTTCACCAGAAAATTCTGTAGCAATACAATTGAGTGTATTCGCAGGAACTTTGCAACAAATTGTAACAAATCAACTAGTTATAAACAAACTTTTCTAACTCAAAAGAGTGAAAAAGTACCACAACTCTGAAAAAATGTGGGAAGAAACACATGCTACAGCAGCCAAACAGGCATTGTTTGCCCATGATGCTCGATCACAACACCAAATATCCTTCAAATTGGAGTAGCAATGGTTGAGATACAAGGGAGAATGTTGGTACATGTAATGATGAATGGGTAAGACTAAGATTAAGAGGACAGGGGTCACCACTGCACGGGTCTAGATGCACCTTTGATTTTCCAACTTCCAGGTCTGGGGCATAATAATCGCAACACACCCACCTTATCAGTTCATAATTTCATTAAAATAAAAGAAATTATCAATTTGAATTAATTAATAGATGATGGAAAATATTTGGCTTCCTTCGCCTTCTCGTACTATTTAATTACCACAAATAATATCAGTTTGATGCCGACAAACGAAACTGAACGCATGTGGTCTGGTTAAAAAGTAACTCGGCATGAATAATGAAGAAATTGCGAATATTTCGTGTATTTCATTTGTTTAAAAGCCAATTGCAGCTAATATTGACCGTGCATTCGATAATTCGTTTCGGTTTTGACCACACGGCCACGCTGACACTCAGTGACAGAGGTTATGTTTATTGTGATATGCAATTTGGGGGATGGTTTCCGGTGAAGGAGATTTGTCACATTTGTCAGTGTAAAACGATCACAAAAGACACTGATCGACGCTTGTGTTAGTATGGTTGGTTGCAAGAAAAAACTAAATTCTCAGCATCGTCCAAGCGCACCTTATTTAAAAGCACGAATGCATCATTTTCAACCCATCTTCAATCGGTCCTTTGCAGACATCAAACACACCGCCTCAAATTCCATGGTTACTAGGAAGTAAATAACTTCACAACATCTGGGGGAAATCAACACGCTCAATATAGTTCCAGGTCACTTGGAATATACTTCGTGAAAAAGTGATTTCTGAAACATTCTGCTTACTTTGTTATGAATATTGCCTTATTTTAAGTGTATCGTCCCGATTTTATACACTCGGTTATTTTTTTTACAAGTGGTTCATGTTGTCTTTCTAGTGCGCAATAATTCAGACGTTTTGTCAACAAAAAAGTTCAGACGGCCTGTAAACGCGAGAGGGAATTTCGAACCATATTTTGCAGTTATGACATTAACAGCTCAAGTATTTGCTGTCACCTGTTTGCAAATCCACTCATACACTGTCTCGAACAAATAAAGGGCGTGATCACATCCTTGCATTCTTACGATTTCCCAAATTGAGTATTTCTGCAAGAACCACATCGTAATCACATGTCCAGAATAAACATCATTGAAACATGGCCACATCCGGAACATCCAAAATTTGTGTTGGTGTTATTACATTCAAACATCAAAACCCACCAGAGTGTGTGTCAAAAAAATGCTTTCTCCGAGTCTGTAGTATGTTATCATTATATTGAGGACAAAGCTTTCGAATTACCGATTATTTTGTGGTTTTACCAGTTCGTTACTTATGCCATTTGCAAATTAATCTTCTTCAAAATCATAAAATTCACTTTTTTTCCTGAAAAAAATTATATGTACCTTTTCTATGCACTTTCCTCATTATTTTGATATTTTATTTGCCTTTCCTTACTTCTCTTATCTGTTTCTGAGGCATTGGGAAAAATGTCAACAAATTGACCAAAGTTAGGTTGGACGACCCCTTAAAAGGTGACGAATGACTCATTGAATGTTTGCTGTAAATAAAAAAAAACGACAATCAACATTTATATGGATGTACCTGTCCTAAAAAAAGTATATAAAAGCATTAAAAGAATGACAGGAAAGCATTTTTTACACAATGGAAAAAATTAATTTCCGGCCACTCCGACCACCCACCCACCCCGTCATACGTTCCTGAAAAAAATCGCTCCCCACCCCCCTCGAGCAAGAAAGAGATTTTGCCCAACCGAGTACTACAAAGCGTGTGTATATTTCCGTCAAGCAAATGAATGACGTCTGCCCAACTTGATATTTCATAATTTCTTGTTTGGGGGGGGGGGGGGGGGCTCCATCCCAGTTGCCCCCCCCCCCGAAGTTACGCCCCTGATTGAGGATCCATAAAACCCAAATTATCACCTATTCTTAACCCTTTACGCAAGGTAATGGCCAAAACCGGCCAGCGCTATTCTCAAAAATCGCCAATTAATTTTCATTATTTTTTTTCATTTTGTGTCTCAAAAACATAGGTTATGACCCCTCGTTGGAACGAGCTCGTCGAGCTCGTTCCAACGAGGGGTCATAACCTATGTTTTTGAGACACAAAATGAAAAAAATTAGTTATTCAAGAATTGTTTTGCAAGTGTCGTCTGCTTTTCATGTTAGGTAAAGGATTAAACAATCCTTTCTTCATCCCTGACGTATGATTGATTACATGGTTTATACACAGCACATAAAGTTTGATATGGTAGTCGGCCACTCCGTCACCATATACTCTTACTTGCGTGTTAAAATGTACAATAGAAATCCAAGAACTCGAATAGGAAAATTCGCTCTTCATAGACCACTGAGTATTGTACCCGGTGGTCCCAGAACAGTGAATTTGCTCGACGAGTCCCAAGTTTTTACAGCACGTTTGTTGTATTGCTTACATAATGGGTGACACACCTCTCTTTTATCCTACTTGGAACTGATATTCAGTCCGACTACGCTTTATATCATTTTTCAAGACAATGGCCGATTAGTAGGCAGGGAAGGAAGTCGCGGGGGCTGTAGTACCCCTGTCGGCAGGTCTATCCCCTATCGGGGAGGCTGCCTCCTTTGTTGTGGACTTTTGAGTGGATTCTGTGCCCCCCCCCCCCCCCCCCCCCCTCCCGCCCTCCTTTGGGTCCATCAAGAAAAAAAATACACCTTCTTTTATGAAACTGATTTGATGTGGCAGCGCTAGATATTTTTGATAGGGCCACGCGAAGCTTCGAGATCCGATTCTATGTCGAATCTTAAGTTCATATTCGATTCGATTCGAAATCAGCCGTCCGATTAGTTTCCTTTCGAATCTTTACAGGGGAATATAGCTTGGTATTAGTCATTGTCGTCGCCTCACAAAACGTCTAGTTCAGATTGATTTTGTACGTAAATAATGCTGAAAATAAAGGCAGAATGTAATTTCATCAGTATTAACATAAATAGCATGAATCCACTCAAAAGTCCACAACAAAGTGACCCATGCCACCTCCCATGCTAATTCCAGTCTCACTAGTCTCTACCACTGTTGAAAACAAAGTTAAAGTTTCCAAACAATGTTGACGATGAGCTATTGCAAGGTGCTGGTAAGTCTCGCACCAGTTCCCGGGTAATATTCCAACTACATCACCAGGCATGCCTTCCAAGAAGGCATGCCTTAATGATGTAGCTAGAATATTTTATCAGTCGGGACTGGAGCCGTCACAGTCGGAATAAACAGTTTTACAGTCCCCCCTCCCCTTATCGGTCACCCCCAAGACGCCCAGAATTCGATTCTAGATTCGAATCCATTTCGAATAATAGACCCGACCCGACTCGAGATTCGATTCGAATCGAAAATGCGTGTTTCGTTGTGCCCTAATTTTTGAACAGCTTCTTCATCTGAGGCAGGTTTATAATTTATTTTAAGCCTTCACCTGACACAAATAGAATTTTTTTTATCTTCATTTTTGCTTTCCAGGCCATAGCATCTGGCCCTTCATTGCAACAAGATCGATGAGCTTGTTGATGGGTCATACGCTATTTTTGGAGGCAAGAAATGAACAAAAATAACTGCGGATTATAATCGTCCTGCATGCCCCCTTTAACAAAGGTCTGGTTCCGCTACTGTTTCGCTATATGATGTTGCGCGACTTTCATCGTTTCTTGAAGTTAACTTCCTTATGAAAATGTGAAATTGTCGCATTCGTTACTCAAACAGACTCTCGCTATGACCATCTTTCGATTAGAATCTAACAATATAAATCTAGAATCTTTTCCCGATAACCTTGAATTATTTTGCTCTCTTTGTATCGTGCATGCTTTATATTTACCAGTGATTGATGTATTACACAAAAAATGGGTAGAAAGTGTAATTTATCAGATTTATTTATTGGGGTTTAACTACACGTTCGACAGCCAGGTTCACCTCGAGTCGGACAGTTTTACGGGTGAAGCAAGCCAGAGTACCCGGAAGGAACCACTGAGCAGCAGCGAGCAACTCTCAGTCTCCCAACGCACTAACTCCATACATGCAGAGCTTGTATTGCTTGGAGGCAAGTGCGACATCGACATGCGATGCGCCTTAGTACACAGCTTGTATTGCTTGGAGGCAAGTGCGACATCGACATGCGATGCGCCTTAGTACCCCTCCACGTGGGCAGTCGGAATTAAGTACCCTGTCCAAGGACATAACACCGCTATCCCTGGTCGGGATCGAACCGTGGACGTCTCGATTTGAAGTACGACACACTTAGCATTGAGCTACCGCCCTCCGGAATTTAACGGATGGAGTACGGTAATCACTTCCCTGAGCTGAATGCAGGATAGAAGTCTTTCAAATAATAGACAAGTTTTTTCGTATGCATGACCACTCGACTATATTAAAATGAGAGCTTTCACACAAAGAAAACATAAAACATAAAGGCACGTTCGCAAAATGAAAATTGTGGTTTCGTCAAATGGTCATTTTTACCAAATTTGCAGCTATCCGAGAAAATGATGGCGTTTGGTAACTAACAAATTTTTTCGACGGGCAACACAAATTTCTGACCAACAGGGTCATTGGAGCGAACTACCCGGGACCTCTCCTCCTGGCTGCGAGCCAGAGAAACTATAAATTCCTGTTGTTGCCTGTAAAGCAGCCATGACTGGTTTTGATGAATAATTTGAACAAATGAAATCCAGATTATGATTCATAAGATTGGTCAAATTTACAGCGATGCATTCTGGTAAACAGAATCTAAATTATACCCTTTCTGTTGGCAAGAGTATTGGTGTCCTGCACTCTGAAAACTCTGGGTACACTGTGATACCAAATGTGGCACTAAACTTGTCCCGTGTGGAGTACCAAACTTTTACTGCAGGAAACCAAAACATTGTTGATACTCCAAGAAACCAAACTGCAATGGTACTTGAGAAACCAAAACTGTCTGGTACTTCGTTTTGGTTCACTAGAAAACCAAAAGTTTGGTACTTTAATGTGATAACACCAAAAATCATGTCGCTATGAAATAAATGAAAGAAAAATTAAGTTATGCACTAATGCAGTTCCTTTAATAACATTCAACAGATATTAAAGACTTACTCTGCAATTCACATAAATCAAATACAGTTTGCACCAAGTCATCCAACCCGCTCCCTATATATGAGCCAGTCAGTTACGTTTTCAATGTCCCGGGCTTCGTCAGAAATCGCCATTGTTGATACAAACGACGCGCACGCTTGGCAGTCAAGTTGCTCACGTGGTGGATAGGCAGGGGATGTACTCCTGTTTATCGATAATTTGCTATACCACAACACCCAATTGGTATTATACGCGCAAAATATAGGGGAGGCTATCTATATTCGGTGTTTTAGGTATCTCAGATACCAAGGTGTATTGTTGTTTTAGAGTGTGGAGGGAATATCTGCCAGCAGCATGGAAGGGGTTAATGTCCAATACACAAGTCAGTACTACAAAACTTTGTTCCAATAAGTCTAAAATCCTCGCTCTCTTATTGAACGAGAGCTCGCGTAGTTTTTTTCTATGTTTACGGCTCCAGTAGCATATGTTATCATTTGATGTCAATATTTGAGATGATGTTGCCCGTTTCGCAAATATTTCATCAACGGAGAGACTTGCAACCGCTTCATTTTTCTAAATTTTTCACACGTGTAGCAGCCGATGTTCCGAACGAATTGTTTAACCCTTTACCTAACATGAAAAGCAGACGACACTTGCAAAAAAAATTCTTGAATAACTAATTTTTTTCATTTTTTGTCTCAAAAACATAGGTTATGACCCCTCGTTGGAACGAGCTCGACGAGCTCGTTCCAACGAGGAGTCATAACCTATGTTTTTGAGACAAAAAATGAAAAAAATAATGAAAATTAGTTGGCGATTTTTTAGAATAGCGCTGGCCGGTTTTGGCCGCTACGTTGGGTAAAGGGTTAAATTACAAATCGGCTTATGATTTGAATTAAGATGGAGCGATCTCGACCTTTATCTGATTTATTGCTTATTTGTGTAGTGACATCGTGGGGTACACTGAGGGTTTATATACCAAACTTCTTATCGTTAAAAGATGCCTTGTTAATTTCACAATGTGGGGTTTGGACTATGGGCAGGGTCTTATTGAAACATACAGGTAGTTGTGGTGAATGGGGAGCGCGGTGGCTCAGTGGTAGACTGTTGGACTTCTATGCCAGAGGTCCCGAGTTTGATCTCCGCCCGGGACGACCAGCGTTGTGTCCTTGGGCAAGGCACTTTATCCCGGTTGCCTACATGGGGCAATGATGACGCTGTGTACTAAGGCGTGCTGCACGTTGATGGTGCACATGTCTTCAACTGCTGTAACCCTGCTTGAGCGGAGCTTGAACAGAGAATGTTGAGGAGCTGATAGTTGCTCGTCGATGCTCGGTGGTTCTCTCGGGGTACCCCGGCTTCCTCCATCCGTAAAACTGTCACGGTCACGATTAGCCATTGTGCATAAGTATGTGACCTTAAAACACCAATAAATAAATAAATAATTCATCACAATAACTAATAATATATTTGTATTTTCCAAGATCGTATTATCTACCCGTGAACATAAATGACTGAAATGAATCACCGGCAATTTAACCGTTTCCCTAACATGAACATCAGACAACCCTTGCAAACAAAATTCTTAAATAACTAATTATTTTCATTTTTTGTTTCCAAAACATAGGTTATGACCCCTCATTGGAACGATCTCTGCGAGCTCGTTCCAAAGGGAGGTCATAACCTATGTTTTGGAGACAAAAAATGAAAAAATAATGAAAATTAATTGGCGACTTTTGTGCATAGCGCTGGCCGGTTTTGGCCGTTACGTTGGGTAAAGGGTTAAAAAAACGTGGCAGTTTTACCCATTGTCATCTGATAAAATGTCATTTTATTTTTCAGGCAAACTTCCACAGAGAAAGAAAATGAATTGCTCGGTAAAATAAATGGAATATATCACTGTGACATTACGAAAGAAAATCCTCTGGCGGAGAATAACGAACCTATTCCGAAGCTGTTTGATGCTATCACTTCATGTTGGTGCGTAAACAATGCTGCTCGCACTACAGCGGAGTACGAACAGACTTTAAGCAACATTTGCTCATTAATTAAACCTGGAGGGTATCTCGTGCTCATGGGCATCAATGACTATACAAAGAGTTATGAAGTCAATGGTTTGGAGTTTCCTTCGGCTTGTTTTGATGATGATCAAACAAAGGCGTTTTTTGAAACTAGCCAAATGGAGTTGGTCCTTTGGGATTACGCAGATGACATTGTGCCTTATGGTGCTCTATACAATGTTGTAACGAAAATTATATAGAATGAGAGACAACCAGTGCTTCATTTCTGACAATTCAAGGAGTGGCAATAATAGTGTACCTAAAGCTGTTATGGTACCAGTGGCGGCGCCAGGATTTCGATTTGGGGGGGGGGGGGGGGGCTAAGTAAGATATGGGGGTTTCAAGGTCGAGATGCCGAAGGCATCTCCTGAAGGCCTGGGCTGGGGGTGGTATTGGAGGGGTGTCCCCTCCCGTTGTTGGGGGTCCGGATGATCTCTCCCAGGGAAAATGTTTATATTTGGTTTGGACGCCCTGGGAGCGAAATCTGACCGTTTCTACAACACCTGACTTGGTCTTTAAAGGCTCCCAGATTGTGTCTAAAATTGAGCTCACGTCATTATTTGTAAACGCTTCCACGATGTATTATCAATCAAATACAGTTATTACTCGTATTGCCTAATCTTGGTAATGTCAACATCGCCTGTAGAATGTAGTCGGGCGGTACATGTCGTTTTTGGGTCATTGCAATACAGTCATATTCTGTATTAAAGAAAATGCATGTTAGATATTATAATAACGATTAACGGGATATGATATCTAATATTGTTGTGTGCCGTTTGCGGTTGTGATATTGGGTGGGAAAACCACGGTCAGATAGCAATTTGAAGTTTGATTTGTTTGTTTTTTTCGGGGGGGGGGGGTGGGGTGAGGGAAAGGTGGAGCCCCATATGACGCCACCACTGTATGGTACGCTATTTGGGGCAGGGGTGTAATTGTGGGTGGGGGGGGGGGGGGGGTAGGGGCGTGACACTCCCAATACTTTTCCATTCGGAACATTTTGGTCAGCATTGTAGTCTAACATATCAATTATCTCTTGCAAGTAATCACAAAGTTTCTTAAAACTAGATTTGCTACTTGAACTTGTCACACACACACAGGCAGTAAAATAAATGGAGGTCTGTAGTACCCGTTTCGGCCTGTTATGACCATTATGGAATATCGGCGCAGTAAGTGTTAACTGAATTAAAAGTTGCGTCACGACTATTATATGTGTATATAGAATAAATAGATACTATGGCCGGTAATCAGATTTGAACCACGAGTAGGATAAGGGTTTTAACTGCTCGGCTTGCCGAGTGGTTAAAACCCTCATTCTACAAGTTATTTAAATCTGATTACCGGCCATAGTATCTATTTGTTTTATTTATACCATTCTCTTAATAAATAATTGTCATTTAAATTGAGAAAAAACGACACCTTCTACACGGGTTTGTTTTGTTTACAACTGCGCCGATGGGCGTGAATACTCGATTGACGGCTACTGAGACACATCGTCAAAGTTGATTGAATTTACCTGGCTTTTTCAGTCAAATTATTATTAACAATTCTTAAATTTTATTTTAAATAGTTAATTGTAGGTATTTTAACCTTAAGACATTGCACGTTGCAGATAGTACTGCAAAATGTCGTATTTGTTTGAATGAAACATCGGAAGTGTGAATGTATCGAAGTTGGCAAATTGCGTCATACCAAAGGTCAAGTTGGATGAACTTCCGACTGAAGGTGTAAATTTTTTCAAACCGCAGTAGAAGCTTTACACCGGTAGTGGGGTTAAAAGCTAAAAATTTTAACTTACAGGCTTTTCAAAGGCAGTAACATAGGCGAGCATGGTATAAATTGTATTTATTCACTAATAATTTTTTTTAAAAAACTTCCTAGTTTTTAAACTACAATCCCGACTAATATTCCAACTGCATCATCAAGGCATGCCTTCGTCGAAGGCATGCCTTGATCATGTAGACTGAATATTAGCCTGTCGAGTCTTGATCCATCCCAGTCGGGACAAATCAGGTTTATACACCCCTATAATAGGTCTTTCTCGCGACGCCCCTGTATGATTAGGGGAATTAAAATACTTACCGAGCTACTCAGGGCAAATGACTTTGGACACACGTGAAAACCCCATGTCTGTTTGGCTTTTTTGTCTCAATTAGGTTTCGTAAGGAAGTTGATGGGAACAAAACATTAACTCCGGTTTACTGGAAGCGCTGTAGCTCCGTGGTTAGAGCATTGGACTTCAAACCGAAAGGTCTGCGGTTTGATCCTGACCAACAGTAATTGCGTTGTCCTTGGGCAAGGCACTATATCCCGATTGCCCACGCGCGGTCACTGTGGGCGTTGAATATTAAGGCGTAATGCACGTCGATGGCACACTTACCTTCAGCCAGTGGAATTTAGGGAATGCATCTAATATCTACGTCACACCCAAGACTTACCAAGGCCAGAGCCCAGTCAGGCCTGGGATGTATAGAAATCATCAGATACATTACAGGCGACCGACGCTTGGATCATTAAAAATTCCAATAATTGATTTAAAAGCGAAAATAAAATACCCATTTATTACGTTATATATTCCGAAATATATACAATAAAACAGTAATTTGTAATTTTCGCTATAAAATCAATTTGTTAGTTTTTAATGATCCGAATACGGTCACCTGTGATGCATACACACATATGCTGCTGCTGATAATCCAGGTGCGAGAAAAATATTGCACATTGCAAATAAGGTGCGTCATGGGTGCGCATGCGCTCCTCAGAAATGAAACATTGGACAACAATCCAATCCAGATGTCAATGTACTTCTTACCACACGTTACTCGGGTTCTATCACTCGAGAAAACATTGTATTGTGTTGCGGCGCATGATATATGGCGTACTAAGCTTTCTGCGGGTACCCATTTAGTTTCGTTCGGCCGCCAGGACACCGAACCTCAAAGTGGCGTCCAAAGGTTTTTTCTCGATGGAATGTGTAAGAGATCCATCTCCAGACTACGAAAAAGTTTACTGGGCAGCCTTGAGCAATTTGAAATATCCACGTTTAAGATGTCATTTCGTGTACTGTAATGTTTACTGCGGCTAATACAACATTCCGGGCGCTTACCAGAGGTTGCATCCTGGCCTATATACATTTTAAGAGATGTTTTGGGTGTTTGGTGATTCTATTCATCAGTGATGTTCATAGCTGATGTATCTGCTAACTTTATTTGTTCACTGCAATACTCTTGTGCAGTGGTGTGGTCACGGGGGAGATTGGGGGACGCGTCCCCTCCCCCCCCCCCCCCCACTTTCCCTCAAAGTTGGTCCTCGAAATATGTCAAAAAATGACATAAAATCGTAGGGGAGTTAGGTCCATGGAGGTTAGGTTATAGATTTGTAGATTGCTTGTCCTAATATCTGTGTCGGTGAAAAGTTAGACAGTCGTCAGTACATGAAAAACCTCAAAATATCCGCTCAGATGCAAGGAGATGGGGGTTTTTGAACCCTGGAATTCAATTTTTTCTATCACGGACCGACCATGGTTCGACGACTCTTGGCCGCCCCTTCTCAGACACATTTATTTCCCTGTAGTGGAAACCCTGATTATTGTTTCCTTGGTTACCTAGCTCAAACTTTAGGGACGCAAATTTCTGAGATGTGAAGGCTTGGAAAGCTTTTCCCGCACATGCCCCCCCCCCCCCCCCCCCCTATTAAAATGGAGCTAAGCCAGGCTCTGCGAGTTTGTCCCCCCATTTGCTTTGGGCTGGATACGCCACTGCTCTTGTGTTTTTCAGATCTAATCGTTTCCTCACTGATCATTTGCTCAATTCGCGGGTAGTTTCATTTTGGCCAGTTATCACCAGTTTATGCTTCATTGTATTCAACTCAAACAACTTGTCGGTGACAAACTGTTCACATATTATGTGTTTAAACTGCGCCTTGTTTGCAGTGACCGTCAAAACCTACTGTTGTGGTAGGAGAATAGCTTTGGTGGTTAGTTTGAAAACTCTAGAACCAGACGAACTTCTGACAGCCCAGTCACTTGGTCTGAAATCTAAATATCTGTAAAAGATCAAATAGACGTCACTTGACTGCAAGTGCTGATTTTTACGGTCTTTAAACTTTTCTACAAAGTTCATAACGGTTGCTTGGTACGTTTTGTTCGAAACTGGCCAGTGTGGAATCCACATCAATGCACTGCCATCTATCTCTACAGCCGTATGCCCCCTACCAACCATTCTTGTAGACAAAACAACCATTGTCTTTTTTTATATCCGACTTTGATTTTGAAATCCGCATGTCACCAGTCTCATCAAAGAGTGATGTAGGCATTGCGACAATTCGTAAGAGAGAGGTCCCTTAACATCGAAGTTGCGAGAGCTTGGTAGTAGTCCGATTACTCTGGAGTTTTTGAGGTTCGTATCATAAACTTTAACATAACCAATCCTGACAGATTTTATTGACACAGCCATTGTTTTGACCGGCAATGGAATCATAGAATCTCCCAGAGAGGTTCTGTTCGAACTTGATCATCGGTGCTGAACTTAACTCAGGGTGATGTGACGGATCCATAGGATCTATTTTCACATCTCAAGTTTGGAGCGGAGACCTTTGCGGTCAACAGCATCGGATGCAATTCACTCTTTGCCCTCATCTTTGTGGAACATTTGGTATCTTCCCGTGTTCTTGTTCTCGCGTATCTCTGATATGCTATGAGCTAAGGATCCACAGGGATAAAAACTTAGAGCCCATACCTTAAAGGTTTCTGGTTTATTGTGACCATATCTCATAAATGTAGTCTTTATGAACATGTCCCTCCAAAACCCAATCGAAAGACCCGGAGTGTGTTCACGCCGTGTTCACCTCTCGTGAAATGGGCCAAAACATTAGGCTCAAAATTCTCCATTTGGTGGAGTTAGTACGGACCATATCTCGCGTAATTCGTATAGCCGGATGCCAAAATGTATGGCAACATACTTCGCACAAGATGAGGAGGTAGGGGCCTGTCGCCTTCCCGTTCATCAGGAACATTCAACATCACGAGGAAAACCGGCTTTAGAAAAGCATCCACCCGCATTCTCGTTGTCCGACTGTCATCACTTAAATCTTCCAATAAACGCTCTTTATTAATTTATAAATGCTGTTCATAAAACGCTTGTTTTCAAACTAAAAAGCAGTTTTGGGCGAACATGCACCTATTTATGCATTGAATAATATATTTGTTTCTGTATGAGTATAAGCGTCTAGATTTTTTCTAGTAAATGCCGATTATATAGGAGAATTTCAGCACCCAGGCCAGCTATGCGAATTGAAATTAGGTACCCCTTTTCTGCGACGAATATCTCAAATTGCCCAATGCTGTCAGACGTCCAGTAATTTTTTTCAGGAGATGTCCCTCTATCAAGAACCGCCGAGAAAAAACTTCGGACGCGACTTTGAGGTTGGATAGAAAGTTGGCATTTGGCGGGCAGACTAGTTGAGGTCTTCGTATGAAACAGTTTAACAATAAAACATAAATAATCTCCTTGTGCTGTCATCTTTAAAAAGAAAAAAAAAAAAAAATTTAAATTTTGATGAAGATCTGTCTGCATATATATTAGTAGTATGTCATGTACCCGAACATGCCTTTTTAGTGTTCTCATATGATGTCATTATTTTGGATCCGGACCGGTCCGGGTGACGTCTTGTTTGGTTGTGTTATTTTTCAAATTAAAAATGGATTTATTTTGTATAAATATGTTCTTTCTATGTTTCTGTGTTTAAAAAGTCAGCCGAAATCCTCAAACGAAAAATGAAAATTAAAAATAAAACCATCCCTCCCTCACTGATTTGAAAATTAAAAAAAAAATGCCCGAGAATCAATAAATTTATTTTGTGTGGCCTAAAGGGGGAAAGTAATGGTGATATTAAAAGAAACAACCTCACACCCATGTAAATTTGAGTGACCTAATTAAAGAATTAACTTTACGAATTGCCTAAGGTGTTGAATATATCCATTGTTAAAAATGGGATGAAAAGTAACTGTTTGAATGAGGGGTCTTTTAGGTTATATGAGATCAGTTTGAATAGAGTTTTTTTCAACAATTCTTGTTCAGTTTACCAACACACAGCAGAAAAAAAAATTACACACTTCTTAGAAATCGCATTTTTTGTAACTTTATTCATTGGGGTTCAAGGAAACTTTGAACGTCTTGGGGAAACGTTATGATTGCAATCCGAACAGTCCCTGTACATGTAGCTGCTATCGAAACAGTAGGGCCATTCGAGTGGCATCACTTTTGTTCCGTTCTGGCAACTTGTGCCCAGATGGGCGTATCAAACTCACAATAAGCCTCTGATTTCTGATTATCAAGAGGGAAGTATTTTGCCCACACATGCCACCCGCTGACCAAGAACAAGGGGGACTGCTTCCGCACCCGGAATTGGGTGCTGCTTAGGGCTCCTCATGGGTAATATGCTCGCCAAATTCTCCACAGTACCCATCCACATCTACAGCTAGAGTGAAACGATTATATCAATTTTACACCCATTACACAACACAATTGCATTGTGAATCTTCTATTTTGGTTCCGGTTTGAACATTTTCGCCAGAGTAGAGGCGACGGAAGATCAATAAAAGTAGAGGGACACAAATTTTTTCGGTTACCGTGGTCAGGCCAAGTGGGGGAAAAGGTTACATTTGTATATCGGTAAATGTACCGTGGCACACTATGGTGTTCCGTTTAGATGGGCATGCCGCGGTGTGGTCACTGTCCTGTCCATTTCTTCGACTTCAATCATCTTCCAACCCGAAGGCTAGCCTTCGGGTTGTAAGATTGTCGAAGTAGAAGAAACGGACCGAAGGTGGGTTCCTTTGGCCCAAATGTTTGGATTTGCAAATAATATTTTACAAGAATGCCTGTATATTGGCACGTTTTCATGCGGCCAATTTAACCTCATGGTGTGGCCACGCAACATGTCTCTGGAAGAAATTGGAGGGGTTCTGCCGCCTCTGTGCTAGAGCATGGCATATTTTCGACAGTGATTTTTGAGAAAAACAGATTAGTTTAAATAGTATTTTTTTTCAAAACCATGTGCAAAAGGTACATTGAGAGCAATCATAAAACGTACAATGCAATATACGAATAAACATTCAGCGGCAAGCGTGGAACTAAAAATTAGTTTCTTGTGAAAAATCCTTTCCCACTGAATATTTTCAAAATGTTTTCATCATGCTGCCTTGAAGCACCCATAACTGGATTCGTAGGTATTTAAACCTTTGCCGTAAGGGTCAAAACCGGCCAGCGTTATTATCGAAAATCGCTAATTAATTTTCATTATTTTTTTCATTTTTTGTCTCCAATACATAGGTTATGACCCCTCATTAGAACGATCTCGTCGAGCTCGTTCCAATGAGGGGTCATAACCTGTGTTTTTGAGACACAAAATGAAAAATATTAGTTATTCGAAAAATTTTTTTTGCAAGTGTCGTCTGCTTTTCATGTTAGGTAAAGGGTTAACTCGATCAATCAGTGGTAAAAAAGTAGTAGATTTAGTTTACAGAGGAAAATTTTGATCAAACCTCCGGGCCCAAATTATACCTACTCTATAGTGACAAAACATTTGTTGTCTTGGACAGTAATATCTACCAGCAGCTTGAAAAGGGTAATGTCTTTATACATTGGACGCGATAAAGTAACAAATAACGATTTGTCTTCCCACATTGACATTCCTATAGTGTTTTCCCTCTCAAACCTTGCTGTCGAACAAAGAAAACACGAAAATAGGGAAAACCCGACAGTTACTCGCCGCTGCTCGGTGATTCTCTACGGGTACTTTTCCCCACTTGTAAAAACATCTCCCACAATATGATCCTGGCTGTTGAAGGTGTCATTAAACCCCAGCAAGCAATCGAACAAACACGAAAATAAACTAGGAATATTTGTTGATGATCTTTTTATAGCATCGCGCGCAACCCTGGAATGTCTGTTGTATGATGTTGTTTTAATGACGGGACACTATAGGCATGTATTGCTTTTTTGACTGAAGTTTGCCAGTTTCTGTTTGTGTTATCGTACTTGATTTCCTCTTAGTTTTTCAATGTATGATGAACTAGTGGTCCCACTCGTCCCAAGACGAGAAGCGCCACCCGCGCAAAAAAAGAAAAAAAAAAAAAACACAAAAAAATTCGTTTCGTTTCTTTATTCAGTTGCAGTTTTCTAGTGTAACTGCTCATCTTTTTCCAACAGGTAAAGCAGTGGCACCGGGTTTTATGTCCGTCCATATATGATTTAGGCATTATGCACAAACACAATTTTCCCGTGGGAACCCGGGGAAGTGAAGTTGTGTTTTATTGTGGTAAACAATCTCTGTTTTATTGGTAAAATAGTACTCGATCACCAATGCCTGGGTGAAAGTCCTCTAAAATGGGCAGCATAATAATAATAATAACTCTTTGGCCGGCCGTGGTTTGTCGTGATTCTCATGCGAGAAAGCCTTGATTAACCTCGTGCTTCAAATGCTGTCTCCATGCATTGGTATAAACGGAATGGAGTGGTTTCACGCACCGAAGGCGTGCAAGGACGCTGTGGGCCAAGCCCCTTTCGACCCTCGTTTGCTGTATAATATTCTACCTTTTACTTTTCGTCGTGCACCATGTCTGGACGTATCAAAGAAGGAGAGGAAGTTAGCGGCGTCGATGCTTCTTGCTTCTCTTCTGGGGGGGGGGGGGGGGAGGGGGGGCTGTGACGGTGATATTGTTGATGTGGTTATAGCATTTGGAGTACTTGGTGGTGGAGGGTTGCAGTTGTTGAATTTTTTGAGAAGTGTCGTGCTGTCAGTTCCAATTCCGGTCGGAGTTGTTCGAATGCTTCGATATTCTGTTCTTTTAATTTTTCTAGACCTGCCGTTATTTCTTCCCAGCTTGGAAGTTCTTCTGTCGCGGTTTCTTGTGTTGTTTGAACGGATTCGGCATGATCTGTTCTTCTAGTTCGTGGACAAGCTTACTTATTTCTTCGTCATCTCCCTGTTTAGCCTGGGGGTCCAGGCTGGAGATGGTACTGTGAGAGAGATGTCTGTTGTGTGGGTAGTATCTGTTGGAGGTTTCTCCTGTGGGTTTGAGGCGTGGAGTTCCATCTCCTCTTCCTTCTCTTTTTGCATTCTTCTGCCTTCTTTTCTTCCAATCCTCTGAGCGCTTGGCATCCCGGCGCTTTGAGGACGGGCTTTTCTTCTTTTTCTTGCACTTGGGTTTCTCCGCGTTCCCCGGATGTGGACCAGAGCCCGACTGGGCAAAGGTGCTTCGGCTCCCCAGAGAGACCGATGGTTTGGCTGCTGACTTCTTTTGTCTCCTTGTTGAAGCCATTCCAGGTGTTATTGGAAAGTCCACTATCACCTGGCAGGTATCACCAGAAACATGGATGGTCCAGTTTCTGGTGTTACCCACATTCAAACATGTTAACATGCCAGATAGCTTCTGTGGTAGGTTCATTTTGCTGTGGTTAGTGGTGCTCACGGAGAATCCAGTTGAGCGTCCGATCTGTATATGGTGTAAATGGCAATCGACGTGTTGGTATAAACAATTAGCTGGACTTGACTTTATATCCATGTCACTCACAGCAATGAATAAATAAACACAATGTGCTTTTTCTGTGACTCTTTCTGTTTACCGTTTGGGTAGGGGCTTTGTCAAAGTGATAGCAATGATCCGGTAAATTTTTCTTCAAACCCGACATTTTTATAGGTGTGGCCCAAAAATTAATCTGTAGAAAACATTACATAAGTGGAAGTGAATGGCACGTGAAAATCAGCATTACCAGATTTGACACTAGGGCGCTGTTAAGAATGAAAGAACACTTATAGCCCAAGGCTATTAATCGGTTACACACCTGTTAATTCTAAATATAAGTTGATTGGTACTTTTACAATGCCTTTTGTTTACTGTGAATAGCTTTCCACAGTTTCTATCCCTGTGGCACATCCTTGCTTTTTGAAGCCCAAAGTCGGAAGTTTTCCCGGAATGTTACATTCTGCATGGAAAATGTTCGGAATTTGTACTGCAAAATTCGCCACTTCTCCGAATATTTTACGCAAAATGAAAAGAATGAACTTATCTATATAATTGGTTGAGGGTATCCATGTACTCTACATCAGTTGGGTTAAAAATCAGCTGATTTTAGAGTTCATATTCACTGAACCCAGTTGATTTTTAACCCAACTGATTTTACAGTGTAAGGTGATCAAATTTTGTCTGTAAAATGACTGGCAACTTTTAGTCCAATTCATTGGGCAACTTGTGTTGCTAGTCATTGGGTCCGGTCAGGGCCCTCACTCTCCTGCACCTAACTGGCCGAAAGCCCAATCAAGCGTTTTGCAAATCGACCACAGGTTTCTGTTTGGCGGTCCATAAGCCTAAAGCATGCATTTGCTGCCAACAGGTTTTCAGCCATTTTCCATGTAAAAACCACTTTCATGGGCGGTTGCAAGGAGGCGGAATGGCACATCCGATGCGCGTCTACTATTTTTGTAACTAATTGTTTTTTACAAGCACCGAGACCATGGGACACGATATTATCCGCGAGAAGACATGGATATCCACTACCTATGGTAACGGATGTCCATGTGTTATCACGCTTGATACATACAACTGTACAGCTCCTATTTCTCTTGTTTGAGCTGTTATAATATAGCTTTCGTTGACGAGGTGGGGTGTGCTGGCCCCCAAAATCGTCGCTACTATCATTGAAATGTACCCGCAAGATCAAATCCCGGGATCGCGCCACTAACACCACGTTGCTTAGTGTAGAAACACAAGTTCATCCAGCGCTGTGTTCAGAAAAGCGTCTTCTTTCTCGACACCCCCCCCCCCCCCCCCCAATACACCAGGTGCGAATCACAGGAAAGAAAGGTCCCTGCCTATTTACTGGAAGTTAATTTGTTTGTTTATTGGAGTTGAACGACTTGTTCAACAGTCGGGATCATCTAGTTTCTGATCAGTTTTTCGGGCGGCGAATGCCGAAGCACCCGAAAAGAACGACTAGAGATTAACAGTCGGACTCTCCAACTGATTTTACAGTGTAAGGTCACGACACGAGCAGGGTTAGCATCGGTTGAAGGCAAATGTACCGCCGTCGTGCATTACGCCTTAGTACAAAGCACCATCACACCGCACCAGTGTTGTGTGGTCTACAGTAATTTTCACCCACTAACAACTTCAAATGCTACAAATAACCGATTTTTGAATATCTCGAAAAACCCCGTGATCGCTGTCTGGCGCGTTCGGAACCGTACCGGACGCAGTGAAGAAAGGAAGCCAAAAAGCCGAGAAGAGCACGTGGGGATGCCCCACCTCGCTGCTGGTAGTTCGGGAGATATGCACCAGAAAATGCGTTGAAAATCCAAGCCCATGAGAGTGAATCTGTGGCCCCAAAGCTCTTTTGTTGATTGAAATAAAATCAAGCTTGTTTTCTTGAGTGTTGGTAGAGGATTTTAGGCCATGTTTATACCTAGTCCAAATTTGGACCCAAAGGCCGTTATATAATGTTTTGGTACGTCCTGTGGAGAATTCACACCAAAAGCTATTTTTTGGCCTCTGGTTTAAGGTTTGCCTCTGGTGGACCTTTTTGAAATTGTGTATCATGTATCTTGGGGGATGGGATGCATTACCTCTATTACTCCCTTGCTACGTCATTGGTATCGCGTACTATTTATGTCACATAGTTTTAATTTAATATCAAATCTTGTCAGAGGCGGACTGGCCGTATGGACAACCGGCCGGGTAATTTCCCGTTTGGCCTCTCTATTGAGAGCCATCCAAATTTACTCAGCCCAACACCTGTTGGCGCATGAAATTTCGTGAAAATTATCAAAAGGCAAAATGGATTATTAGCAAGTGCAAATCGAAATCTAACACTCCAGTTCAGATGAAAATGGCCCACGGATCTGAGGCGGGCACGTCACACATCCCTAAACTCTCCTTCGCTACATTCTTTTATGCTCACTACATCTACATTTTGCGACAGCTTCGTGTGGTTGACCTTCGTATTTGTCATGCCAAGATATGCCAAAGGCTATCCGTCGGTCATATTGTTTGTCAACAACACCTCAAATCTGAAATCAATCTCTCACCATGTGGTGATAATTTATTCTCGACAAGTATCAGCTTTCACTTTTCGCATGGTTCAGCAAATAAGGATGACCTCTGTACTACAGTTTTAATCTTGACCTTTTCATATCTTAAACGCGCGCAAGTGTGTGCTGGTCTTCATTCGATTACTTCGCAAACCTGATAACAATTTAACAATTTCATCCAAAAATAAAACAAGGTGAGTGATATTTTCTTTTACATTCTTTCAGAATAGGAACTGTATTCATATCCTACTTAAAATTTGCCAATGACCACTCCTATCCATCAATATATTTGTGCATAAATGTGTACATTTTTTGTTTGTTTTGTAACAGGAGGAGAGATAAGTGTGGGAGCCGGGGTTCGAACCGTCGACCTCTTGCACACAAAGCGACTGATTTATCACGAGACTAAGAGATCCGGACAACCAGGCTGGATGGTAAATGGCCTTTATACCTCGACCGCTACACTACTCTCCCTTCTTTTGAGATTCACCACATGTGAATCTCATCCAGGTTCCTCCCTCAGAGCGGTCGAAACACCCGCAGTGCACCTCCAAATGTAACAGGAGGAGAGATAAGTGCGGGAGCCTGAGTTCGAACCGTCGGCCTCTGGCACACAAGCGACCGATTTACCACGAGCCTAAGAGATCCGGACCAACCAGGCTGGTTGGTAAATGACCTTCATACCTCGACCGCTACAGTTTATTTGTTCATTGGGATTTAACCCTTTACCTAATATGAAAAGCAGACGACACTTGCAAAAAAATAATCTTGAATAACTAATGTTTTTCATTTTTTGTCTCAAAAACATAGGTTATGACCCCTCATTGGAACGAGCTCGACGAGCTCGTTCCAACGAGGGTCATAACCTATGTTTTTGAGACAAAAAATGAAAAAAATAATGAAAATTAATTGCCGATTTTTGAGAATAGCGCTGGCCGGTTTTCCCGTTACGATGGGTAAAGGGTTAACAACAATCGAGGTCGATCACGTCGGACAATTTTACGGGTGGAGGAAGCCAAACTATCGGAATCTCCAATTTACTATCCCCACACAGGCAGTCTGAAGCAGGGTTTTAATGGCTGAAGGTGAGTGTCGCGTCCACATGCTATACGTCTAGAGTCAACATGTTGTTCGCCTACCGTACACGTTCCTTCAACCAGTGCTAACCCTGCAAGTATCGGTATAGTAAATTGGAGAGTCCGACAGTTTCTGGCCATTGCTCAGTGGTTCTCTCTGGATAGTCTGGCTTCCTCCACCTGTAAATTATTGGACATGACATGACCCAGGTTGATGAAAGTGTCGTTAAACCCTAATACACAAACAAACATAAAACTGTACATATTTACCCTTTATGTATAAATATGTTTACAAGTAGGGCTGATCATCAACAAATTCTGAGTAGAATTGTCCTCTGAAGCAGCCATGACAAGATTTGGTGAAAAATATCTTGAAAATACTCAGCGTGTCAAGGGTTAAAACGGGTGCATGCAAAAACGGCACCGTGCAAAAACGGCACCAACTCTCGTTGGCGAAAACAGTACCAACTGAAGAAAACGGCACCAAGAGTGGCTGGCGAAAACGGCACCAAACCAAAAGAAGAACAACACTATGATACACGATCAAATATTTAATTTTCCTCAGATCGTCGTTTTGATTTTTTTTTATCTTTTCTCTCATATATACAGTAGTTTCGAATTTGAAGACAATATGTTACCCATTTGGCCACGAGTTATTCTCGTCAATACAATATATAACTACAACATTTCCACATATATACGCAAGCGGCAATTGAGCAGGCATGTGGCCAGGGTTTGCTTTTTTGGGTGTGTGTGTGTGGGGGGGGGGGGGGGGGGGCATAAATAACGTTTCACATTGTAATATATTTTTTATTGACAGTCAATGGTACACCAGTACTGACTACAGTAGTCAATGTAAAGATGTTCTAGTATTACCATTTCATTTTGCAAATGTGTCAGCCACATCATATGGATTTTTGAGTAATAAATTATTCCTTTCAAATGACAAATATATGACCCCTAAGTCTGACAATCTTTGGTTGGCCATTTTGTTTCGCGGATATTTTTTAAAATATATTGGAGAGCCGAAAAACTACATTCACATAACGCGGAAGACACTGATAGAGTGAGTGCTAGCTAAACTGCTTTTTGAAAATTTGGCCGTGTTGAGTAGGGAATAATTGTCTTTTCAAGTACCAGACATTCTTCTTTGAAATCATTCAAGTCAGAATTAACTGTGTGTTTGAGCAGTTTGCGAATGGAAGCAACCTGAACAGCGCCTGTCACAAAGACGAACACCGTACGAACGAGTTCTTGAACATGCACGTTATCCCTCTCCTGAATTTCCACAAACAATTTATGCACAAGTACGGAAGCGTTGAGGCGCCAGTTGAGTATTATTTCTATCTTGCACGTGTAAGTTAGCTATCTTGCACGTGCAAGTTACTATCTTGCACGTGCAGGATAGCTATCTTGCACGTGCAGGTTAGCTATCTTGCACCTGCAAGTCTATACTATATTTTAGAATGCCTGCCTGCCTGCCTGCCTGCCTGCCTGCCTGCCTGTCTGTCTGTCTGTCTGTCTGTCTGTCTGTCTGTCTGTCTGTCTGTCTGTCCGCTATAGAAATGAATATTGGGCTATCCAGAGTACCCAAAAGGGGTACTTTTTATGGCGGAGGTCCTCGTCAGGTTTAAAAAGGTGTGCGGGTGGGGGCAGGGAGGGCACCGAAAGTTATGACCAAATATTTTTTCACCGATATAGGTCTTCAAAAGGGTCTACTTGGGGTAACTTTTTATCAGAAATCTCTTGGTGGTGTTTAAAAAAGTGGCGGGGTGGGGGAGGGGCAAAATTGATGGATTTCACCGATATAGGAACTCAATGAGGTCTACTAGGGGTAACTTTTTACCAGGAATCTAATGGTGGGAGTTTAAAAGGTGACAGGATCGAAGGCCCCGCCCGTAGGACGGGACCGAGTGTGCCGCCCGTAGGGCGGTCTGGGTCGAAAAATACGCGGCCCCTATTTTTGTTTTTTTTTGGTACTTTTTATGGCGGAAGTCCTCGTCAGGTTTAAAAAAGTGTGCGGGGTGGGGTGGAGGAGCAAAAGTTAGACCAATTTTTTTTTCACTGATATAGGTCTTCAAAGGGGTCTACTTTGGGTAACTTTTTGTCAGGAATCTAATGGTGGTGTTTAAAAAAGTGGCAGGGTGGGGGTGGGGAGGGGCAAAATTGATGGATTTCACCGATATAGGACCTCAAAGGGGTCTACATAGGTAATATATTACCAGGAATCTAATGGTGGGGTTTAAAAAGTGACGGGATTGAAGGGGTCGAGTGTGCCGCCCGTAGGGCGGGCTGGGTCGAAAATTACGCGGCCCCTATTTTTTGTTTTTTTGGGGGGTACTTTTCATATGACCCCTAAATTATCCCGTGCAACGCAGGGTTTATCCCGTGCAACGCAGGGTAACCCTGCTAGTTAGTTATATTTGAGGAACATCATTATAGTCATATTTGAAGTCGAGTTCATCAAAATTAATATATAAGGGTCCAACCTAGCCCCAGTTTGCCTGACATAGGTTCGAATTTGCCGGACCCCTCCAGGACTACGGAAATTCTTATCGCGGAGACAACCACTATAGACTCATTGGCCATGTCTAGTCGCCTGACTATGTACGTTTCACATCGCTTGCATCGCAGGCTAGGTGTGGATGCTTTATGTTGGGGTTGTGAATGGGAAACAACAGGCATAAAGAGTAAAAATGGTTAGAATTGCAATGACGTCGGTGACGTCATGGTGAGCTCGCGATGTCATGACAACGTTAACCGCTGTCGATGTTCACAGAGATGAGTGACTGGCACCTGCAAGTTGCTATATTCCACCTGCAAGTTGCAATCTTGCACGTGAAAGTTACTGTCTCGCACCTGCAAGTTACTATCTTGCACGTGCAGGTTAGTTATCTTACACTTGCAAGTTAGTTATCTTGCGACAGCCACCCCAGCCACCCTATCTCAGAAGCCCCTGCTCGCCATACTTTCCCCATTGGCTTACATTCCCATATTTGACAGCCACCCTATCTCAAAAGACCCGGCTCCCCATACTTGCCCCAGTGGCTTACATTCCCGTATTTAACACGGTGACCTTACCTCTGCCGCTTTACCAAGAGCGACACAGTCGCCCTTCCCCTTCTTCCAGAAGCCCTCCACGCTACGATTCCCTAATCCTACCTTCTCGACCGAATACCCCTCATCACATCAGAGACCCATCGACCTTATTCCACGAGCCCAGGCCTCCACGACCTGCGCCAGTGAACCAGGGACCCTACACCGAGCGTTCCGATTAAGAGCGGCACAGTCACTCTTCCCCTTTCTCCAGTACCCCTACCTCAACAAGTTCGAACAGTCGCCTGACAGGTCAGTCATTGCTGGTGATCACTATAATCCAGATGTAGAAGAATCGTTCGAAGAGTCGCTGGGACTAACTCTTTGATTACTAATTTTCCCCTCGAAGGCTCATTTCAGGGAGTCATTTGAACAGCTGCTTCGAGCAGCTCCCCAGTTACACATCTGTATGAGTCGTTCGAGGTGTCAATTTTCGACGGGCTGCTCTAGTGGCTCCTTGTTTCGAGCCGAGAGAGTAGGACAGTCGATCAGGGAGAAGAAGGGTCGAAAGCCTGAAAAGCAACCACCCTTTTCCTGTTAAGGGGTACTGAGACCCGGCCAAGGAGGGTCTACCCAACGGCATGGCCACCTATAGGGAGACATCGGCTATTCAAAGACCCTACGGACGTCCAGTCATTCACCTCTGTGGACATCGACTGTGGTCAAAGTCGTCATGACGTCGCGAGCTCACTGTGACGTCACCGACGTCATTGCAACTCTAAACGTCTTTCACTCTCTATGCCTGACTTTTCCCATTCACACCCCCAGCATAAAGCATCTACACGTAGCTGCGATGCAATCGATGCGAAACGTACATATTCAGGCGGCTAGACAGGGCCAATGAGCCTATTGTGGTTGTCTCAGCGATGGGAATTTCCGTAGTCCTGGAGGGGGTCCGGCAAATTGGGGCTAGGTTGGACCCTTATATACTACTTTTGATGGACTCGACTTCAAATATGACTATAATGATGTTCATCAAATATAACTAACTTGCAGGTGCAAGATAGGTAACCTGCACGTGCAAGATAGTAACTTGCAGGTGCAAGATAGCTAACCTGCACGTGCAAGATAGCTAACTTGCACGTGCAAGATAGCTATCCTGCACGTGCAAGATAGCTAACCTGCACGTGCAAGATAGTAACTTGCAGGCGCATGATAGCTATCCTGCACGTGCAAGATAGCTAACCTACACGTGCAAGATAGCTAACCTGCACGTGCAAGATAGTTAACCTGCACGTGCAAGATAGTAACTTGCAGGTGCAAGATAGCTAACCTGCACGTGCAAGATAGTAACTTGCAGGTGCAAGATAGCTAACCTGCACGTGCAAGATAGTAATTTGCAGGTGCAAGATAGCTAACCTGCACGTGCAAGATAGTAACTTGCAGGTGCAAAATAGCTAAGTTGCACGTGCAAGATAGAAATAATACTCAACTGGCGCCTCAACGCTTCCGTACACAAGTGAACGGGACATAAACACATACAAACTTTCAACTGGGACGAGAAATTCACTTGCTGATTTAACACTTCTACACACATCAACTAGAACCAGCTTTAATCGATGTGCGAAACAATGAACATAGAAAGCTTTGGGAAACTGCTCCCTCAAACAGGTTTGAACACCACATAGGTGTTCTGACATAACGCTTGCCGTCATAATACTATGCAACAAAATTAACGCCCCGAAATGCAATTGATTTTATTTCTTTCACAATTTGGTGGGTAAGAGCTTCGGCGTCTGGCCCATGAAATTGGAGAAATTCCTCTCTTACGACATGAATATAATGTGAGATCAAATGGTTTCGCGCGCCGAAGGCACGCTAGGACAGTTTGAGGCAAGCCCTTTCTACCCTTCTTTGAAGTAATTTGTTGAAACTTTTTCACAGATGCCGATCATGACAGGAAGCAGCAGAGGAGGAAAGGCCAAGGGGAGGTTTTGGTGCTCTTATTGGTGATCTGGTTGAGGTGATAACCTCCCTCGGAGGAGGACCAGTGAGAGAGGGGGCCCTCTCGACAAAGGCGCTACCTATCCCCGTGGGTGATGTGGTCTCTTTTTCAGGCAAGTATAGTCTGCCACTTGTTAAATATTATTTCTGGGGCCTTCATTGGCATTTGGCAAGTATAGTCTGCCTCTAGCAATTGTCGGAGAGGTTGAGCTAGCTTCTGCGGGAGGCTTCTTTCACAGGATTAAACCGAGAAATGTACAAAACCAACGGCCCTTTTCGAAGTCCACGCATAGAAAGGCCCGAACTTCGGGGGCAGGCCTGCATGTTAACCAATTTGGCCGGGGCCTGAATGCGCTCTAGTTCGTTTATAAAAAAGGGCCAGAAGAGGGACGCTGGACCAACGCTCGCCTCCCCGGAGGTGGGTGACCACCTCTGGGGGTGGAGTGAAGGATGATCAGAATCCATGACGGTTACTAAGTATCCATAGAGGTTATAATAATTCTGTGACGGTTATTGGGGAAAAGAGGAAAAAAAAAAACGGAAAAGAAGTGTGTTTGTGTTAAGTGGCTGTCTTTGTCTTGCAACTTATCCATATCGGACAGCTGGATTAAATTCGTTATCAATGACCTTAAGGGGACGTCCAACCTAACTTTGGTCAAATTTCATGTAATTTTCTTTCAAGTCTAAAAAAGGCCCAAAATGAATAACCCCAATAAATTATATACCAAAATGCTTGGAATGAAACATAGAACATGTGGAAACTGAAATTTGCCATGGAACTGCTGCCATGTGTAAATAGCACCACCTGAAAGTCTGCTATGGCATAAGTAAGAGAACAAAATTTTTACAATAAAATACCTCAAAATAAAATAACAGCTGTATTCTATAAACATTGACGTACATACTCGAAGAAATCTTTTCCTAATTCATGAAAGTAATGAAGATTGAGACCAAATTTTATAAGTGGAGTGCTCACTGATTGAAGGCAGACATTTTCTTTTGTTTATGTTTTGATTTGGGGAGTTCAACAAAGGTCAACTTGAAGGAGTCCAGCAGAAGAAGTATGGAAGGACAAAAGAGTGTCTCCCAATATCAAGATTATGTGTTACTGTAATGGTTTGGAAAGAAAATATGATATTCTCCTATGTAGAATGCACTGCAAAGTCATACATTGTAGTTGAATAAATATATATACAAACCCCTTGCACTGTAACCCCTTTTATCCCATGCATCAATTTGATAGTGATTAAATTGTTAAATTTGTCTGGTTTATCAATAAGTATATTAGCTTTGTTTAACTCTTGAACACCAATACACTCAATGATATCTGTTGGAGAAGAAATAAGGGTAACTGTAACCTGTCACTGCAATAAACCATCTAATGTACTTAAAAGTGCATTGTTATTCAAAACACATCAAATCAACCTTACATAACCATTATTGCATGTACTTTCCCCAAGGAGGCTTATTGACATATTGAGATCAGAAGGGCACATCCAGAGGGTCTCATATTTTTTTCAAGAACGCAGTACACAAAGCAATCCCAAAAAGATGACAAGTGAGCTCCATTGGACACAAAAAATTTCGGGGGGGGGGGGGGGGGCTCTCTTCCTTGTATGACTCTACCTCCGGCACTCAAGGCATATGCCTTTTTTCTCAAAGTTTAACTCTTTTTTTTTTTTTGAAGATCCTGGCCACACATGTTCCAAACACTATCAGACAGGTAAACCTCCAAATAAGTGTATCTGCAAAAATCATGTTACATTGCAAAACATTCTTTTTAGAGTTTTAGTTCTGGACCTTTCATGCTTCTTACTTCCAACTATAACACTTAATTTATCAATTAATGGGTGAATAGAAAAGTCCTGCCATAATCAACATTTCGAGTTCCATAAGCCTTCAAAACAGCTCCGATAAAAGTGTCAAACATCAGATTGGTGGCTTTATACAGAATATTCATTAGGTTGTTGCTTGATAAGTAATAGGAACAAAATCTTCACAAGAAAATTCTGTAGCAATACAATTGAGGGTATTAGCAGGCACTTTGCAACAAATTGTAACAAATCAACTAGTTATAAACAAAATTTTCTAACTCAAAAGAGTGAAAAAGTACCACAACTCTGAAAAAATGTGGGAAGAAACACATGCTACAGCAGCTACACAGGCATTGTTTCCCCATGATGCTTGATCACAAAACCAAATATCCTTCAAATTGGAGTAGCAATGGCTGAGATACAAGGGGGAATGTTCGTACATGTAATGATGAATGGGTAAGACTAAGATTAAGAGGACAGGGGTCACCACTGCACGGCCCTAGATGCACCTTTGATTTTCCAACTTCCAGGTCTGGGGCATAATAATCGCAACACACCCACCTTATCAGTTCATAATTTCAGTACAATAAAAGAAATTATCAATTTGAATTAAATAATAGACGATGGAAAATATTTGGCTTCCTGCGCCTTCTCGTACTATTTAATTACCACAAACAATATCAGTTTGATGCCGACAAACGAAACTGAACGCATGTGGTTTGGTTAAAAAGTAACTCGGCATGAATAATGAAGAAATTGCGAATATTTCGTGTATTTCATTTATTTAAAAGCCAATTGCAGCTAATATTGACCGTGCATTCGATAATTCGTTTCGGTTTTGACCACACGGCCACGCTGACACTCCGTGACAGCGGTTATGTTTATTGTGATATGCAAATTGGGGGATGGTTTCCGGTGAAGGAGATTTGTCACATTTGTCAGTGTAAAACGATCATAAAAGACACTGATCGACGCTTGTATTACTATGGTTGATTGCAAGAAAAAACTAAATTCTCAGCATCGTCCAAGCGCACCTTATTTAAAAGCACGAATGCATCATTTTCAACCCATCTTCAATCGGTCCTTTGCAGACATCAAACATACCCGCCTTCAAATTCCATGGTTACTAGGAAGTAAATAACTTCGCAGCGACAGGGGGAAATTAACACGCTTAATATAGTTCCAGGTCACTTGGAATATACTTCGTGAAAAAGTGATTTCTGAAGCATTCTGCTTACTTTGTTATGAATATTGCCTTATTTTGTGTGTATCGTCCCGATTTTATACACTCGGTTATTTTTTTTACAAGTGGTTCATGTTGTCTTTCTAGTGCGCAATAATTCAGATTTTTTGTCAACAAAAAAGTTCAGACGGCCTGTAAACGCGAGAGGGAATTTCGAACCATATTTTGCAGTTATGACATTAACAGCTCAAGTACTTGCTGTCACCTGTTTGCAAATCCGCTCATACATTGTCTCGAACAAATAAAGGGCGTGATCACGTCTTTGCATTCTTACGATTGCCCAAATTGAGTATTTCTGCAAGAACCACATCGTAATCACATGACCGGAAAAACATCGTTGAAGCATGGCCACATCCGGAACATCAAAAATTTGTGTTGATGTTATTACATTCAAACGTCAAAACCCACCAGAGTGTGTGTCAAAAAAATGCTTTCTCCGAGTCTGTAGTATGTTATCATTATATTGAGGACAAGGCTTTCGAATTACCGATTATTTTGTGGTTTTACCGGTTCGTTACTTATGCCATTTGCAAATTAATCTTCTTCAAAATCATAAAATTCACTTTTTTTCCTGAAAAAAATTATATGTACCTTTTCTATGCACTTTACTCATTATTTTGATATATAATTTGCCTTTCCTTACTTCTCTTATCTGTTTCTGAGGCATTGGGAAAAATGTCAAAAAATTGACCAAAGTTAGGTTGGACGACCCCTTAATTAACTGCTGCAACAAAATATTTTCTATCGACAACAAGCCTACATAAGTTTAAGTGTAACTTTATCCCTCTGGGGCAGCTGGATTAAGCAGAGTTATCAATGAAATTAGTTGATTGGCATAACCTAATAAACTTGGCCGACAATAATTAACTTAATGCGGTACACCCGAAATTTAAAATCTACATATACATTTTTAATAAATTCTAATTTTTTTCTATAATAATTTAGGGGGGCACGTGCCCCCCCCCCCCTACCACCACCCGTTACGGCCTTTCAATATCGGGGCTCGGGATTTTCGGGTTTGAACTGCCCCCGTTCCAAACATGGCCTAAAAGACCGTGTTTTAATTGTTTACTTTGGTACGTCCTTTGAAAGGATGTACCAAACCATAAAATAAAAATACGGGCTTTCAGGCCATGTTTGGACTTACCCCCAAGGTTCTGACTTCTGTGCCAATCGTAAACAAGGAGGTTGTATCGTGAATACGAGTTGGATAGCAGTAACCCCGGGGCCTGGAACTTTGTGGGGCATGGGTTGGGCCCAGGATTCTTGGGTTAGGGTTGCCCCAAGTTCAAACATGGCCTAAAGCTAAAAGACCGTGTTTTAATTTTTGCTTTGGTGCGTCCTTTGAAAGGATTACCAAACCATGAAATTAAAACACGATCTTCTAGGCAATGTTTGGACGGACCCCCCCCCCCCTCCCTCCCTCCCAGGTTCTGACTTCTGCACCAACAGTAAAGAATGTGGTTGTATCGTGAATCCGGGCGGGGGGGGGGGGGGGTGTTTACAGAAAGGGCAAGACGAAGGACTCGGGACCAATGCTCGCCTCTCCAGGGGTGGATGGCCACCTCTGGGGATGGAGTGAAGGATTATTGGAGTCCATAACGGTTATAAAATAAATGTCCATAGCGGTTATAATTTGAATAGTGTTGAATTTAGGGTCTCGGTAGACCTCGGGGTGTTCATTGGTGAAGCTATCTATACCGTGTTTGATTTTGTCGTCATACCCAGGGCCTTCATGTGGGCGGTGAGTTTGCTTGAGGAGGTCGGCATTCCGGCGTTTGGTCGACGGAGATTTCTTCTTCAGTCTCTATTTCTGTTCCGCTGGCTCATGTGGTTTCAGTGGTGGTGGTGGTGGTTGATGCTTTCATTTCCTTCCTCTGGTGTGGACCCATTTCATCCCATACTTGACGGTGAGCTGAACGCAGCCACTCTCAACATTGACATCCCAGTCGAGAAGTGAACTGGCGTCCAAAGCCATCAGGGTATCCTTAATTTTTTTCGGCGGGAAATCCCTGGCTAATTAGATAAAGAACCTAGAGCGAATGAAATGGTGTTTGCGCGCCAAAGGCGCGCAGGGACGATGTAGGGCAAGCCACTTTCGGCCCTCTTTGACTGTTTTAGCGGCGTTTGTGCCGCTTGTTTTTCTTTTTTGGTGGAGGTGGCTGTGATGGAGAGACTGTAGTGGATGTTGGTGTAGTCGGGCTGTTGATGTTCTTGGAGGATTGACTTGGATGGAATAGTCGAGTCCTGGCCGCTAAAGGGGTGTTGTGGCTGTTGTGTTGTTTAAGGGGTGCCGTCACAAGGTTGTCGTTGTCAGCTGATTCCTTGGTGGAATTTTTTATGTCTTCCCTCAGCCCTCTCAGGTCTGCCATCATGTCAGTAAGTTCCTGTGCCATCTCCTGATCTGGAGGGAGGGGAGAGATTGGATTAGGAGACTTCGGAGAGCCAGTTTCCATCCCCGCTCACTGATGACATCGCCATCCTCCAGGTTATCCCTCGGAGGAGAGGCAGCTGGGGTGTGGATGGGAGTCACAGGAGTTGGGGATGGGGAAATGGTAATGACCTCCTCTGTCTGCTCTTCCGCCTTCTCTTCCTTCTTCCTTTTCAGGAACTTCTCCAGCCTCCGGGCATCACGGCGCCTGGTTGATGGGCTCTTCTTCTTGGTTCTCTTTTCAGGGCCCGGTCCAGGCTTGAGAGGGGTTCTACTCACAAAATATGCTACCTCTCCCAGAAGAAGGTGTGGTGGTGTTCTCCTTTGCGTCAAACTCCAGCGCCAGGTGCTTGCCTGGAGAGTCCAATTAAGAGGACAAGAGACGTTCAGAGCTGACAAAGCTTTCTATAAGTTAATTGGAAGGTTCAAATTTGCCATCGTGATTGCTTTGTGAATGTCCAGATGGTCCAGATGGTGTTCACACTCTGAGGTACGAATGATAAAAAAGGAAGAACCTAAAATGTACCCGCAAGCTTAAATCCTCAGTTTCAAAACAAAGCACATGGTGCCGTTTTCGCCAGCGCAATTGGTGCCTTTTTCGCCACATTTGGTGCCGTTTTCGCTGACATGGTGCCGTTTTCGCTCACATGGTGCCGTTTTTGCTATACCCCGGTTAAAACTGTTCAGTTATAACACATTGATATTCGACAAAAACAGGTTTGAACGGTTAGCTTAAGTATAAAGCTTTGAAATTGGAGCCCTTTATCTCTTTATCTGATACCGCGGGGTTCCGAACCACTTTTCCTTAAATGATCTTTTCCTGTTGAAACGATGCTTTGCGAACAAAGCGAGCATTTTTCCATCCACAGAAGTGTTCCGTCATAGAAAATAAATGTTTTGTAAAATAATTTTCCCTGGGCGTTAAACCGCAGCATGTTTTGAGGGCTTGGGAGTTTGATCAATTCAGAACCACTTTGACCAGTTTAGAACCAGATTATTTAATGGACAAATTAAATAAAATAATTGAAAAACTTGCGTAGAATTCACATTAAATAGTTGGAATTTATGTCCAGATTAAAGGTAAACAAAAATAATTTCACCCACTTTCTATTTTCATTAGTCTTCTCGTCAGGAATCCGACCTCACTTTTACTGCGACCGCACTTGGAACCGAAAGCTGCAGTGAAAAGGGAGTAAATACAAGGTGGTTCGCAATAGGTCAAATCATTGTCACGCATAAACGGTGTGAAATTAGAAAAATAAAGCTGCCTAATTAAAAGGATTTTTTTCCACTGAAAGTTGAATAAAATGAAAAGTTAACTTCCAAAAATACAAGCAGGTAGCCATTTCTTAATTCGATTTATCGATCGTTGAAATTTTCGATGTGGCATTTCTGTGCTCTAAATTCGAAGATTTCGCCTCACTCATTTGGTAAATGGTAAAACTAAATTTAGTACTTCTGTGGAGTAGCCACATGTTTGATTTTCTAGAATAATAAAAAATATCTAAATTATTTAGCATTGCATTGTTTGAAATAAATTACTTGTATTTCTAAACTGACCGGCAACAGGAAAATATGCATCATCATGGCCACGTGAATGTCCTGTAATTTGCATCATATTCGAGGTCGTGTTTACAATCTAATTTCAAAGAGCCGGTCAGGCCGAGTTGCGATCCAATTGTAAACATGACCGAGAATCTGATACAAATTACAGAACATGCACATGGTCATGATAACACATTAGTTCAGCGATCCGATCGTAGTGGCTACCCCTCTAGAGGGATAGCCACTACGTTCGGATCGCTGAACTAGATAACACATTTATCTAACAATCCCGTTACATAAAGCCCGTTTCCCCCATTTTTCAGTATAAATTGGTAAAAAAAATTGAATTTCAGGAACTGTGTGACAGTGCGGTTTTTACCGGAAACTGGGATGGGGATGGGGAGAGGGTGAGTCTTCTGATACAAACTTTTTTCCGAGATTTTGGGTGCAAATAAAGTTGATTGTTAGATAAAAATTCGGAACTGGTCAAACGACTGTATTGATTGCAAACTTTTACTTATTAAAAGAAATAACATTTTCCTTCTTTTTGGCTTCAAAAACACCGCCAATGTCCCATCAATCATGGGAACGAGCTGAACGAGCTCGTTCCAATGAGGAGTCTTAATCTACGTTTTCAAGACATACACACGGCCGGTTTCCGGTTTTGACCTTTACGTTAGATGAAAAGCTTAAAGATGGTTTTGTGCATGAACGAAGAGGAACCAAAAGGAAGTTCTGTTATAGGTATTGAGAGAAAAAAGGCTATTGGGCGTGTACCTGCGAAATCTCCAACAGCGCGAATCGGGTAGAACGGACATTCGTTTGCGTGACGGACTATAAGTGTGACATAATATTAGTATTTTCAACTCAAATACAAAGACAGGGTGGATGATCCAAATGAGGGAGTTAAAAGAGAACTACTCATTGGAGATCTCGGACCCAGACGGAGGGGCAACCCAGGGTAAAAGAATCGCCAGAGAAAGAGTCATGGAGGATATGGTAACCTTAATTGGTGAGGGGGGGGGGGGGATCAAATCAAAGAGGTCTTTGAGTGGCCTGCGTGATAAAGAGAAGCCGGGTTTTGAAGAGTACCTTGATGGCACCTTTGGGGGGGGGGGGAGGCACTGTTGTTCAAGCTGAGGTCACGGTCCATGCAGCTGAGGGGGTAAAATGGGAAAAACAGTGAAAAGGAGTGCCACATCGTGAAACACTTTCTACATGTACTAGAATGCCCAAAATACCAGTTGAAAAAGTAAGATTCACTGGTAGTATAATGGGGAAGTGGGGTGGGAGAATGAATGACATGCGGTTAGTGAGTGATTCAAAGGAGAGGGTTAATATGCTAATCGGAAAGATTGGGAAGAATGGGGCAAGGGATGTCATCAAGCAGTTCGTCTCCGAGTGTTGGGGAAGAGAAAAAGCGTGGGAATAGGTGGGGGGGGGGGGGGGGGGCAGTTGGGAGCACAGGGGTAACCAAGGCCTTTTGACCCGAGAACCACGACAAATCAGCGGCCGGCCCAAGTGTTATTATTATTATAAGTCCATATATCAAATCCAGTCTTCAAGAAAGTATTATGATTAACAGAAAAGAGCAAATCGACATCTCGTACTACCATCCAGAGTAAAATGTCACGTACAGACTTACACCCCCACCCCTGCACAACACTTGGGTTCAACAAACTTATTGTTCTCTCTATCTGCCTCTCTAAGAAAAAATCATTTTAGTTTCAGAAAGACAATGGAAATGTTATCAAAACAAAGACTTTTCGACAAGTTCCATTCCGATGGCTACGTCAAAGATAAAACGTCTGGGGAAATAGACATGTTTGTGAAGTCAAATGCCTTTCTATCAGATTGGATGTATGATGTGTTTTCTAAAGGTAGGTTTGTTTATTGGCTTGTTTCATTTTGGGGCTTAACGACATTAAGGTCATATCGTGTTGACCAATTTTACTGGCGATGGAAGCCGTAGTACCAGGAGAGAACAAGTGAGCAGCGACGGGTAACTGCCAGACTCTACAAATTTTAGGGCTCTGCGATGCTTCAAAATTCGATTCGAACTCGTCCCGACGGTAGAATTCGTTTCGATTTGCATCGCCTTATTCGAAAATATTCGAATAGTCAAGCTGTCCACAAAATTCCACACCAAGCGTCTCCCTTTGAACTCTTTTTTTCTATCATCAGGTGCCAGTGGCGTAGCCAAAGAGTGGGGGTGGGGCTCAGGGACCCTGACCCCCTAAAAATTACAGCCCCCACAAAATGGGAAGATTAAAGCACCAAAGGGTCCCAAGTTCAGTCTCGGAGCATTGAATTTTCAAAATGTTCTTGGGCGAGCCCCCCCCCCCCCCCCTCGAATCCTACCAATGGAAGGGGGATACCAGAGGCCTGAGGCGGGGTGGGTATAGCAGTCCCATTGGACATTCCCATTCCGACAAAACTTCTGGTGGGGGCGCCTCCGCCCCCGCCCCCCCCCCCCCCGCCCCCTTTATCTACGCCACTGGGAGCTTGGTGCCATGCTGGTCCAAGAATGGAACAACATCCCACAGAGGACCACCAGGAACATAACTGGGAGCATGAGAAGGCGTTGTCAAGCTGAAATTAACAGTACTGGGTCTCATACTCGATATTGAAGCCATAACAGTTCGCTCCGTCAACTTTTTGGCAAAAATGACAAAGTTTTCATGGTTATCGTACTCAAAAGCTAAAAAATAAGGTCAAACACAAAATAAAATCTTAATTTCTGTACTTAAATCATTAAAGATACAATTAAATAAAAAATATATACACGTTTCATTACAGTATTTCAACTAAAATGTAAAACAGGTAGTTGGATATACTTGGTGCTTAGCAAAATTTGAGTAGAAAACAATACTCACATTAGTAGCAACTAGCAATTTTTACGGTTGTAAGGAGGTGCACTATTTACAACTTCAAGTGTCGTGATTCAATTCGAAATCCTTTGCGTGATTCAACTCGAAGACAAGTATCTCAAAACGTGGTTTATATACTACTCAAAACTTTGAGTAGTGTATAAACGAATACGTGATAAAGTATATGTATCTCCTCACATTTGGTTGGGAGATTACTCATGGGCTATCACCAATCCACCTTCTCCCTCCCTCTTCCTCTCTTCTTCTCTTTTTTTTTTTTTTTTTTTTTTTGCTCACCCCACTGCAAGTCAGTGGGAGCTATTGCCATAACTTGGCGTTCGTCGTCCGTTAACTTTTGAAAACTGTCTTTTTCTTCAAAACCACTGGGCCAGATTCAAACATATATTGCACAGGCTATCTTTGGAGTACACTCTTTCTATTTTGTTCAAATGAAGCAACAGCCATCTTCGGGCTGTGTTTAATGACTAAAAAGCCTAACAACCTTTAAAAGTCTTCTCATAAACACCAGAAGTAAGGCCTTGATATTTGGTGTGGAACATCCTTTGCTGCTTTGGTGTTGAAGATTAAAGTTTCTTCAAGTGAAGTTTGTAGGTCAATATTTGCGCTCTCTGTGGGAACATACCCATTTTGGGCTCCACTATTTCAAGAATAGGTGGGCTGACTTGAACCAAATTGGGCATGTAGTACAACTGGGTCATAAGTTCTTGATTGATGGGCAAAAAAATCTTTTCACGGTCTCGTGAGATCCCAACGAGCTAAAAAAATAGGAGAGAAAAAAAATATATCAAACGCCCATATTTCCTAAACTCCACGGAACAGAGAACTGTTATTTGGTATGAAGCATCCTTAGGACCAGTAGAATGGAAAGTTAAAATAGTTGCCATCGGGAAAAAATGCTGAGTCAGCATATTTGCAAAAATTTAAAAAAAAATCTTCTCCAGAACCACTGATCAGAATCTTTTCATATTTCATATTTGGTATACAACATCCGGGGGTGGGGGTGGGGGGGGGGGGGGGGGGGGCAGATACAAGTGTGTTCAAATTAAGCCCCCTCGGTTCATATTTGGGCTCAATACAGGAGTCCGAGCCTTAACTTAGGGCAATATGTGAAATAAGCTTTAAAAATCTTTTTCTTCAGAACCACTTTTCAGAATCTTTTAATATTTGGTATACCTCATTGTCACGAGGATCGAATTCATGTTTGTTAAAATGAAGTCCCTCAGTTATTATTTGGGCTTCCGATGAGGGTCCGAATTTTAACTTAGTGCAATATGGTGAATAAACTTTAGAAATCTTCTTTAGATCCAGTGCAATATGGTGAATAAACTTTAGAAATCTTCTTCTTCAGATCCACCAGTCAGATTCTTTTAATATTTGGTATACAACATCTCTAGGGAGGTCAAATTCAAGATTGTTCAAATCGAATTGCTGGGTTAATATTTGGGCTCCCTTTGGGTGCCCGAAGTTTAACTCAGTGCGATATGAGGAGATTTCATCAAAATTCTTCTTCTTCAGATCCGCCAGCCAGAATCCTTTCATATTTGGTTTCCACCATTCCGAGGGAGGCGGATTTAAGTCTGTTCAAATCGGGTCCCTGGGTTAATATTTGGGCTCTTTATTGGAGCCCAAAGTATAACTTAGTGCAATATGAGAACATTTCTTTAAAAGTCTTCTTCTTCAGATTCACTAGTCAGAATCCTGTCATATTTAGTTTACAACATCTCTAGGGGAGTCAGATGCAAATGCGTTCAAATCGAGTCCCTGGGTTAATATTTGGGCTCCCTATGGGAACCCGAATTTTAACTTAGTGCAATATGAGGACATTTCTTTAAAAATCTTCTTCTTCAGATCCATCAGCCACAATCCAAGCATATTTGGTATACAACATCTCCAGAGGGGTGTGATTCAATTTTGTTCAAATCGAGTGGCTGGGTTAACATTTGGGCTCCTCGTGGGAGCCGGAATTGGCCATGTAGCTGAAGAATTAGAAATTTTTTATTAAGTACCCTCCAGAGGTGTGTAACTAAGAGTAATCCACATAGGTTGTATCAAGGGGCTCCATAGAGGAGCTCTACTTTTTCCATTGTGATCAAATGAAGAAAAGGCATGACGCTTGGACTAGTTTAGTGAATCCTGAGGGGGCTGAAGGAGTGACAATGGGCGCTTCAGGCTCCATGGGGCCTGTTGTTTGTTTGTTTTTTTGGGGGGGTGGGGTGGGGGGGGGGAGGGTAGAGAGAACCACAGGAGTTAAAAACAAACAAAATATTTCGTTCGGACACTTTTTGAGACTTCACAGTACAGAGCTTTATTGTTGCCTTGGAAGCTTTCCTGGGACCAGCCAAAATGAATGGCCAAAAAAAAATTGCTTTTGGTTGTGCCATGACAAATCAAAAAAAATGCTCTTGCTACTCATCACTTACTGACACACTCATCTCTTTTGACAACCTGACAACTTGAGCCAGGTGAGCGTTTTCTTCTCACTTGAGGCTCTGTTTTTTTGTTGTTGTTTTTTCCACAAATTCTTTCACTCTCTTTCTCTCGCCCTGCGTTTTGTTGTTTTTGAGAAACTAAAATTTGATGTTGTTATTTAGTAGTATTTCGTTTGCCATGTAATATTTTGATTTTAAATTTGTAGAAGAGGAGGGTAAACTAAGTGTTTTAGTACTTGTCCTCCAATCCAATTTGCAAAGGGTCGCAAATAAAATATGTTTAACCATTTACCCAACGTAACGGATAAAACCGGCCAGCGCAATTCACAAAATTCACCATTCAGTTTTTATTACGTTTCCTTTTTTTGTCACAAAAACATAGCTTACGACCCCCTCATTGGAACGAGCTCAACGAGCTCGTTCCAGTGAGGGGTCATAAGCTATGTTTTTGACGCAGAAAAAAAAAATAGTGCTTCAAGAATTTTATTTGCAAGTGTCGTCTGCGTTTCGTGTTAAGTAAAGGGTTAAACTACGCACTATTTGTTAAGCTCTGAGAAAATCTCATGACATCACCAGTTCTTCCGACTTGAGTAATAATAGGAAATCTATACCAATGCTATATCGGGCACCTAGTGTCATAGACGTCTGTTCGTAATTATTTCTTCTTTTTCTTTCAGGGTACATAAAAGGAGAGAATCTGCTGGATGTTGGTACAGGTCCCTGTGTGAATTCAGTTGTTTATGCATCAAGATATTTCAGCAAAATATACTTAAGTGATTTGTCAGCAAACAACCGAAATTATCTAGAAGAGTGGTGTAATGGCAGCCATAGGGAGCCAATGAGCCATTTCTTTGTGGAAGCAGTAAAACGAGGAGATGTGTAAGATATACTTTCTATTCGCTCTGAAATAATAGTGACACCGTACCCCTAAATGCCTTACAAATAGAGATGGCCAATATACCCCAAAACCGAACAGATACCAATATCACGCGGATACCCGAACCGAATAGAACCAATCATTGAAAATCGAAACCATTCTGCATTCTTTTTCAAATTTTCCTACATTCGCTATTTACGAGGCCTTGATGGGGCTTGATATACTCGCCCAAAAAAGAAAGTGTGCATTGCAGAAATTGATCAAACTCCAAAAAAATAATTTCGTAGGTGTGAAGAGTGTTAACCTGTTCATGAATAAGGTATATTGAACACAAAAACAGCTTTCCCCGTTAAAATTGCATTAACGTTAAATGGCGTGCTGCACGTTTGTGAAAAGGCGTGTTTTACACGTGGAGAGTCTGAAAATTCATGCAGCAGTGTGAATCCTTTGGTATTTAAACACTAAAGTAAGGCCTTCCTATCGTTCACATTCAAACTTGCGCTGCTGTTAAAACGACTCCACCTTAGCATGCCAAGATTGACAATGAATCAACGTCTCCTTGCCCTGGGTATGATTAGAGCTGGCAGAACACACAGAGAGGTTGCCCAGCATTTGAACTGCCACCGTAACACTGTAGACAGGCTAGTCCATCGACATGCACAACATGATGACGTTCGAGACCGACCCCGCTCCGGGAGACCCCGAGTTACCACCCCTGCACAAGATCGGTATATCCGTGTCGTCCATTTCCAGAACCGGCAACAAACGGCAACGACGACAGCCAGGAACATCCCTAACCTGAGACGGATACATCCTCAAACAGTAATCAACCGGCTGAGAGAATACGGCTTACGTCCTCGAAGACCTGCAATTCGTCCGATTTTGACGTTATGTCATCGTCGTGCTCGACTGCAGTGGCGTAGAGTAGGATTAGGATTAGGGATAGCCTAACCTAACCCTAACCCTAACCCTAACCCTACCCTAACCTAACCCTAACCCTACCTAACCTAACCCTAACCCTACCCTACCCTAACCCTACCCTAACCCACTTCCATGCTAACTTGTTCGCTTCCATGAGGCGTAGAAGCACAGCATTAGTCGATGCAGATGGAGGTCATACCAGATATTGAGTGTGTGACTTTTGTGTTTGACCCAAGCTTAGTGTCTTTGACTCTCCATGGCACCAAGAGTATTTGTCGTAGCGTAATGAAGTTTCTCGTGTTGATCACAAATTGATTCATCTGTGATTGAATAAAATTTCCATGAATGAAAATGATATATATCTTTTTTTAGTGTTATTGTTTAGCATGCACACTTTCTTTATTGGAAGAGTATAGATTGTGAAGTGTTCATTTTCACGAAAGAAGTGTCTGCTTTTCTTTTCAGTTTTGTTAACCATTAAGGGCGGTGGAAATTGTCTGGTTCCCACCTGATTACGACCTGCACATGTCCAGTTGCTGAACAGTTACATCTAGGCAAGTCTTGCTGCCTATTAAGGCTGTCAAGACTTCACTAGAAATCATTCCCCAGTTGATTTCTATATTTTCAGCAGGCACCCTAATGTTGGATCGAGATCACAACAACCTGAAATTGGCCTTTAAAGGTTAAGGTGTGTTTAGGACAAGTCACAAAATTACTGTAGACATGATTTGTGTTGGCGCAAAAAGCAATTGGTGAGCTCCGTGGCAGTGGTGGTAGATAGTATGTCACGTGGAAGATCGGGCCTTCTTGGGACCCAATCTCCACATGACAGACTAGTGAGGTAGAATGCTAAAAGAACAACTTATTCTGTATTTTCCTGATGTGAATTCCCCTTTGATACTACACGCTAAAAATTAAAGTGTTAAAAACTACACTTGAAGTGCTGTATTTAACACTTACTAAGTGCTGAACTAGCACTTTGTTCAAGTGTAGATATCCCAGAACTTGACAGGTGTTACAATAATACCACTTGACAATTGTAATGTCGCGACACTTAAAAGGAAACAACGCAGATGACGCGGATCAGACTCGAACTCTCGAGCCTGATCCGCGTCATCTGCGTTGTGTTCTTTTAATTATGTACCCACCAAGCGCAAATCAAATTATGGACGATTCTGGAAGAACCACCAATGCTAGACACACGGGAAGTGCCATCCATTCAAGTTTCAGATGTCTGACGATTGTAATGTCTAAGTGCTTAAAGCATTGCACTTTGAGTGTTAAAATCAAACCCTAAGAGTTAGAATGGGTTTAACACCTTGGAAGTGTCAGTTTTAATACTTTAGTTTTTAGTGTGTATTAGCAAATCTGATGCCAAATACTGAACTGATACTGCGGTATACCCCTCTAAAACTACCAAAACCGATCTCAAAATTCCAATACCACCATTTTTAGCTCATCCTGACAAAGTCAAGCTGAGCTAATCTCATCGCTTGCCGTCCGTCGTCCGTCGTCCGTCGTCCGTCGTCTGTCGTCTGTCGTCCGTCAACACCATGTTTTGGTCTTCTCCTCCAAAGCCACTGGGCCAATTCAAGTGAAAGTTTGTTTGAGTGATGGTCCCAAAGGGGCTTTTCATTTTTGTTCAACTCAGCATGCCCAGCCCCATAGGGAGGGAGTGGGGGAAAATGCTCCAAAATATTTTAAAAATCTTCTTCTCAAGAACCAGTGTGTACAATGACTTGATATTTGCTATGGAGCTTCCATATGAGGTATAGAATCAAGTTTGTTCAAACGAAGTTCGTGAAGTAATATTTGGCTTTGTAATAGGAGGGGTAAGATTTTTGGCCCCGCCCAAAATTTCTATTTTCTGAACCGATGGTCCGGTATGAATCAAATTTGGTTTGTGGTAGTATTGGGTCATAAGTACTTGACCCATGCAAAAAAAAAAATTCCCACATCCCCATGGGAACCCTGGGAGCTAAAAATAGAAATATTTTCAAACGCCCATATTTCCCAAACCCCACGGAACAGAGAGCTTTTATTTGGTATGAAGTATCCTTATGACCAGTAGAATTGAATGGTAAAAAAAAATTGCCATCGGTTATGTTAGGGTGTTCTGTAATGGGCATCGAAAAAATGCTGAGTCAGCATATTTGCAAAAATTTTTAAAAATCTTTTCTCCAGAACCAATCATCAGAACCTTTTGATATTTGGTATACAGCATTCATAGGGGGGGGGGGGGGGGGGGGGGGGGGGGTCCGATAAAAGTGTGTTGAAATAAAGCTCATTCGTTGATATTTGGGCTCTCTACAGGAGCCCGAAGTTTTAACATTGGGTAATACGGGGAATATTCTTTAAAAATCTTCTTCTTCAGAACCACCAGTCAGAATCTTTTAATATCTGGTATACATCATTGTTATGAGGGTCAGATTCTAGATTGTTCAAACCAAGTCCCTAGGTTAATATTTGGGCTTCCTATGGAAGCCCCAATTTTATCTTTGTTCAATATGGAGGGTAATTTAAAAAAATCTTCTTCTTCAGATCCATCAGTCAGAATGCTTTGATATTTGGTATGCAACATCTCTATGGGGGTCAGATTCAAGTTTGTTCAAATCAGATCCCTAGGTATATATTTGGGCTCACTATGGAAGCCCAAATTTTTACTTAGTGCAATATGAGAAAATTTCTTTAAAAATCTTCTTCTTCAGATCCACCAGTCGGAATGCTTTTATATTTGGTATACAACATCTCTAGGGGGTCAGATTCCAGGTTGTTCAATTCAAGTGCCTAGGTTAATATTTGGGCTCCATATGGGAACATGAAATTTAACTTAGTACAATATGAGGGAATTTCTTAAAAAATCTTCTTCTTCAGATTCACTTGTCAGAATGCTTTCACATTTGGTATACAACATTTCTAGGGGGGGGGGGGGGGGGGTCAGATTCAAGTTTGTTCAAATCGGATCCATACGTCAATATTTGGGCTCGCTATGGTAGCCCAAATTTGAACTTAGTGCAATTCAAAGAAATTTCTTTACAATTTCTCTTCTTCAGATCCAACGGTCAGAATGCTTTCATATTCGGTACACAACATCTCTAGGGAAGTCAGATTTAACTGTGTTCAAATCAAGAGCCTGGGTTAATATTTGGGCTCTCTATGGGAGCCGGAATTGGCCATTTTGCTGAAGAATTAAACATTTTGTATTCAGTACCCTCTAGAGGTACTAAGATTAATCCACATAGATTGTACCAAGCGGCTTCAAAGGGGAGCTCTACATTTTTCTTATGATCAACTGAAGAAAAGGCATGATGCCTAGATTATTTTTGTCACTCCTGAGGGACTCGCTTAATGTAGACTCATTCTTGGACTCTGTTTAAATTGTGTTCTGTACAAGATGAGCGCTTCAGGCCCCGTGGGGCCTCTTGTTACTAACAAAACAGCTGTCTTTATCTTGGAAAAAAGGCCAATGTACACTGAACACGATGAGAGCGTTGCAGTGAACTAATATAATTTATATTTATCGTTAATTATTATAGAACGCTTCACCGAGTTCTACATAATGCATTTCTTTGGAAATCGGTGAGAAGTGCAGTTTGCAGAAGGAAGTGATGCATTCTGTAATTAATATCAATAAATGGATGTTAGTGCGTTCTAGCTCCATATATTCCTTGGTTAACTAGCATTCCCTTTTTGAGTCTGAGTGATGTGAGTGGTGTAATAGGGCTTCGCTAGAAGTTACGGGTCGAAGGAAACTCTCTGTGCGTAGGTTCGCACCCCCATTCGGCTCTTTGAAATTATCAGCGTCCTTTCTTGGGATTTGGGTAATTTGAAAAAGAGGCGTTCTCAAGATTTATAAAAAATGTGGAGTATAGTAGAATTAAATGATGCATTATGTAATTAATACTAAAACTTGAGTATTCCGTATCGTCTGCAGTATGCACTAGCCCCGCTTTTCCTTGGTCAACTTTCATTCCTTGAAAGTTAGGGTTTGCCGGTGACCAGGCAAGTGGTGTGCGTTCTTCTCTCTTTGTAGTTTCGTCGTGGTGACTTCATCAAGTTTGAATCTTGCTTTAGAACAAAAAACATCAACTAAAATTGGCCCAGTGCCAAAAGTGAGGCACAGAATAATTATTGTCGAATCTTATAATAAACTCAAACAGAATATATTTGAATTAGAGCCCAGCGAAGCTTCGAAATTCAGTTAGTTTCGATTCAAGTGGATGATTCCGAAAATTTCGAACTGTCGAGATGTAAAAATCCTTCCAAATGTCTCCTCGTGAACACTTTCCATAGTGAGGGCTCCTGTGCAAGAGACTTGATTATAGAAGCGTTCTAGGAGGTTCCGCTAACGAATCCACTTTGATCCTGTTCCTGAAATATTCTGTTTTTTGATTGACATGCTAAAACCGACAAGTCGCCGTTGAATAAAATACTTGAATGCTATGGGGACAAACAATATTGGCTATACAGTACGTGGAGAGTGTATTATAATTAAATCACCCGTAGAGTGGAGATTCCATCCAAGTAATAATTGCAAATTTGTTGCAAAGCACAACAAGCAGAAACAGAGATCCAGCCAGTGGACCTCCGGGTTAAACCCGGAGGTCCATTTGCTGAAACAATGCTGGTGTTTTTTTGTCCATACTTACAGAATTTTAAAATAATACTCTGGGTGATAACTCCACTCCGCGGGTGTTTAGTTACAATCCATTCTCATTCTATATATCCACAACTTGAAAATCCATTCGATTCGAAATCCTCTACCCGATTCGATTCGAGATACAATTTGACTCGAAGTTTGGGCATTTTTTGAAAAACAATTAACATAACTAATTCTCACGTCAGGGTACGGCGTTAAGATAGGCCTAGTCTGTTCACCAAACCCGGTTTTCAAATTGGATGAAATAAATATATTGTTTAAAAAAAATCTTCACATCAAAATTGTTTAATTATTTGCCATTTTAATTTAGTTTGCAACTTGCAAATTTGAGTATTATTTTTTAGCTCACTGAAGGGAGCTTAACTTATCACCGGCCGTCCGTCGTCCGTCGTCCGTCGTACTTCGTCCGTCGTCCGGCGTCGTGAACATTTTTCAAACGACTTCTCCTCTGAAACCACTTGTCCGATTTTCACGAAACTTCATGTGGATATTCATTACTATATGGCAATTCATGTTTGTTCAAATGAAATGGCCACGTCCCTTGGGGGCTCTGTATGGGGCATAACTCTGATAGCACCGTATGAATTATAGAAAAATTATTTAAAAATCTTCTTCTCCAGAACCAGTGGGCAGAATCTTTTGATACTTGGTATGGGTCTGATTCAAGTTTGTTCAAATCGGCCCCCTGGATTCATATTTGGGCTCACTATAGAAGCCCAAATTTGAACTTAGTGCATTTCAGGCAAATTTCTTAAAAAATCTTCTTCTCTAAATTCAGCAGGCAGAATCTTTTGATATTTGGTATGCAACATTGTGGGGTGGATCTGATTCAAGTTTGTTCAACTCGGCCTCCTGGATTCATATTTGGGCTCACTATAAAAGCTCGAATTCGAACTTAGTGCATTTCAGGCAAATTTCTTAAAAAATCTTCTTCTCCAGATCCAGCAGGCAGAATCTTTTGATATTTGGTATGCAACATTGTGGGGTGGATCTGATTCAAGTTTGTTCAAACCGGCTCCCTGGATTCATATTTGGGCTCAGTACAGAAGCCCGAATTTGAACTTAGTCCATTTCAGCCAAATTTCTTAAAAAATCTTCTTCTCCAGATCGAGCAGGCAGAATCTTTTGATATTTGGTATGCAACATTGTGGGGGTGGATCTGATTCAAGTTTGTTCAAATCGACCGCCTGGATTCATATTTGGGCTCACTATAAAAGCTCGAATTTGAACTTAGTGCATTTCAGGCAAATTTCTTCAAAAATCATCTCCAGATCCAGCAGGCAGAATCTTTGGATATTTGGAATGCAACATTGTGGAGTGGATCTGATTCACATTTGTTCAAATCGGCCCCCTGGGTTCATATTTGGGCTCAGTATAGGAGCCCAAATTTGAACTTAGTGCATTTCAGGCACATTTCTTTAAAAAGCTTCTTAAGATCCAGCAGGCAGAATCTTTTGATATTTGGTATGCAACATTGTGGGGTGGATCTGATTCAAGTTTGATCAAATCAGCCGCCTGGATTCATATTTGGGCTCAGTATAGAAGCCCGAATTCGAACTTAGTGCATTTCAGGCAAATTTCTTCAAAAATCTTCTTCTCAAGATCCAGCAGGCAGAATCTTTTGATATTGGGTATGCAGCATGCTTGGGGGGGGGGGGGGGGGAGTGGTGAGATTCAAGTTTGTTCAAGCCAAGTCCCTGGGTTCTTATTTGGGCTCACTGTGGTCGTCCGAATTATAACTTAGTTCAAAATGAGGAATTTTCTTTAAAAATCTTGTTCTTCAGATCCAGCAGTCAGAATGTTTTGATATTTGGTATGCAGCATCGTTGGGGGGGGGGGGGGGGGGGGGGGGGGAGAGATTCAAGTTTGTTCAAACCATGTCCCTAGGTCCATATTTGGGCTCACTTTGGGAGCCTGAATGATAACTTAGTTCCAAATGAGGAATTTTCTTTAAAAATCTTCTTCTTCAGATCCAGCAGTCGGAATATTTTGATATTTGGTATGCAGCATCCTTGGGGGGGGGGGGGGGGGGGATTCAAGTTTGTTCAAGCCATATCCCTAGGTCCATATTTGGGCTCACTGTGGGAGCTTGAATAGTAACTTAGTTCGAAATGAGGAAATTTTCTTTAAAAATCTTCTTCTTCAGATCCAGCAGTCAGAATGTTTTGATGTGTGGTGTGTAGCATCCTTAGGGGGTGAGATTCATGTTTGTTAAAGCCAAGTCCCTGGGTCCATATTTGGGCTCCCTGTGGGAGCCCGAATTATAACTTAGTCAATATTAGGAATTTTTCTTTAAAAGTCTTCTTCAGATTCAGCAGTCAGAATGTTTTGATATTTGGTATGCAGCATCCTTAGGGGGTGAGATTCAAGTTTGTTCAAGCCAAGTCCCTGGGTTCATATTTGGGCTCACTGTGGGAGCCCGAATGATAACTTAGTTCAAAATGAGCAATTTTCTTTAAAAATCTTCTTCTTCAGATCCAGCAGATGAATGCTTTTGATATTTGGTATGCAGCATCCTTAGGGGGGTAAGATTCAAGTTTGTTCAAGCCATGTCCCTAGTTCCATAAAATTTGTCTGTCGTGACTTCATTCCTTTGTAGTGTTGATGAACCATGTCTAACTGAATGTGGCCCCAAATACTTCTTTGAACCACTTTGTTTGAATCACTTTGCCCGGTGAGCGATTAAGGCCCCTTGGGGCTTCTTGTTTCAAATGATTCACATCAAACTCCCCAAACAGCAACGGGTTTTTCGTCTGGTTTTTCAGATAAGCTAACCCCTTACCTAACATGACGACACTTGTAAAAAAAAATTCTTGAATAACTAATTTACAGGTTATGACGCCTCTTTGGAACGAAGCCGACGAGCTCGTTCCAAAGAGGGGTCATAACCTCTGTTTTTGAGACAAAAAAAATGAAAAATTATGAAAATTTATTGGCGGTTTTTGTGAACAGCGCTGGCCGGTTTTGGCCGTTACGTTAGGTAAATGGTTAAAAGTTATTCTGGGTTAAACTATACAAATAGTATGGAGCCCCGCGGGTGAGATACAAAGGAATAGAATTTATCAATTCGTGGGAACAAACTGAATTCGTGCGCACGACTTAAATTCGTGCTAACGAACTGAATTGATGCGAACGAGCTGAATTCGTGCGGACAAACAGAATTCTTGCGAACGAACTGAATTCGTGCGAATGAACTGTATTCTTGCGAACAAACTGAAGGGCTCCATAATCGGTGTTCAATCAGGTTCAAAAGTAATACGACCACGCAAATTATTGAAGTATACAAATCTTTGCCTACTGTTGGTGAGCACGGGCGGCCAGTTATTAAATGTAATACTCGAATAAATAGAATTACAACTGTTTTATGAAAGATGCCGTACACAATTTGATGTATTGAGGAAAGGAGGAGGGACAATACCGGGGGGGGGGGGGGTGACCTTCGTACGTTTTAAAAGTATGACCCTGTATAAGAATTTAAATTTGCTTTACTCCATAAGATGATGGACATGTCTATTGAACTTGGTGAGATGGGAAGAGAAAACCAATGGCAACAATGGAAAAAATACACATCTCGTGGTGGGTTCGGGTGAATTAACAAGCACGTCTTCACAGCTGACACCAGGTCCTGATAAACTACGATCATCGACAGTTATCCCCAGCAGCGGACCAGACATGCAAAGGTGAGAGGGATCGATATTGATGGTGAGCGCGGAAGCGAATAACGTGAGAACTGGGAGACTTCGCGCAGAAAAGTTTGCAAACTTTGGAGCCTTTTTCGGCATTTCCGCGACCCGATAGGCAGTTAGATATGTTAGTCGCTGGGAAGTTTCATGGAAATGAGCAATTAACGATAATATATAGGGAGGGTGTGGCAGTTGGACTACATAATAGACATTCGGTTATCCGTCGGGGCCAGAAAAAACTTAATGTCTACCCTGTCAGACCCCGCTCCCTATATGTATTTTATCATCGGATTTATGCGAATCCCGAGGGCCCTGCTTATAAAACATAATATATAAGCATTTACCATGCTGTTTCAAATACTGGAAACGCTGTTTTGTAGAGGCGGACTGCTATTCTCAAAAATCTCAATTCAATTTTCATTATTTTTTCAATTTTCGTCTCTAAACCATATCTTATGACCTCTCGTTGGAACGAGCTCGTTCCAATGAAGGATCATAGGTTATATTTTTAGCGCAAAAATGGAAAAAATAGTTATTAAAGAATTTTGTTTGCAAGTGTCATCTGCCTTTCTTGTAAGGTAAAGGGTTAAACCTGCCTGAGCATTACATAATACCAGTAGCGTATAAAATCAGAAGCACTACTTTCATGACTTTCTGACAAAAGATTTTCTTTTGTAGACAAACACCTCAAGAAAAAGAAAAAGATGTCCTCAGCAAAATTGACGGGGTACTTTTTTGTGATGTTTCACAAGAAAATCCTTTGATGGGAAACGAGGAACCTGTTCCAAGGCATTTTGACGCTATAACCACGTGTTGGTGTGTAAATAACGCTGCACCCACTGTAAAAGAATACGAACGAGTTTTAAGAAATATTTGTTCATTAATTAAACCTGGTGGACATCTCGTGCTGATGGGCGTCAATCACTACTCGAAGAAATATGAACTGAATGGCCTGACCTATCCGTCAACTTATTTTGACGCTGAACAGACGAAGACGTTTTTCGACGCACCCTATATGAAACTGATTAATTGGGTATACGCAGATAACATCGTGTCGTTTGGTGCCCTATATAACGTTGTTGCCAAAATTTTATAGGAAAAAAAAAGTATTGAATAAAAGCATTCATGACAAAAGCCATCAAGACAAAATCCATTATCACAAAAAAAAAGAAAATGACAAAAGTGGACAAAAACCCTTAAATACTTTTAAAAAATATTTATTATCATTTGAATTTTATCTTTCCCATTTTTAAATTTGATTTTAACCCTTTATCCAACGCAGACGATATCAAAATTTATTATTTTAATATTTGTTTTTTAAAAATTTTCAAAAAATTTCAACAAAACCATATCTTGTGACCCCTCATTGGAACGAGCTCGACGAGCTCGTTCCAATGAGAGGTCACATGATATTGTTTCATTGAAATTGTTTGAAATATATATATTTTTTTACTTAATTTGTAAATTACGCGGGCGGATACGGCCGATTCGTTGGGTAAAGGGTTAACCGATTTATAAATACTTGTTATATTTTAATCGATCATTTTCTTGTTGATCTGAAGATATATATTATGGTGCAGACATGCACTCTAAATTTAGTTGGGTTAAAAGTCAACCTAAATCAACAGGGTTGAGTGAATGTGAACCCAATTGGGTTCATATTCACTCAACCCAGTTGATTTGGGTTGATTTTTTAACCCAACTGATTTTAGAGTGTGGTTGGAAATGGAGGAAAGCATGAGCCATCATTATTTTCAATCAGCGGCCTAATGGCTGCAATTTGAAAATGGATCTATGACATCCCGCAATGTTATTACCATTCATTTCAGTGTAGAGATAAAGCTTTCGAGGGTGGGGGTGGGGAGGGGCTTAGTAGTGACGGCATTGGACTTCGTACCGAAAGGCCCACGATTCGTCTCCCGACAGGGGTAACTGCGTTGTGTCCTTGAGCAAAGCACTTAATCCCGACTGTCCACGTGGGGGCACGGTGGCACTGTATACCCATACTTACTGCACGTCTATGGTGCACGTCTTCAACTAATGCTAAACCTGCTTGTGCGGAGTTAGTGCGTTGGGAAGTCTAACAGTTGCTCGCCGTTGCTCGGTGGTTCTCTCTGGGTACTCCAGCTTCCTCACGAGGTGACCATGTCTATCGAAAGTGTCGTTAAACCCCAATAAAAAGCATTCGTGGAAATGTAAGGTCTTACGCCACTAGTCTACTTTTGTTGGGAATTCGACGCCATTACGGACTGGAACCAGTCTAGCACTTAAATAGTCCATCGCATGTGTTTAGATTCACTCGTCTGGAATATTTTAGTTCGTCGGAAAAATACCATAAACATTCATTTTCTATAAATCGGCGAAAGAATTGTTGCTCAATCGAGACTTGATTTGGTCGAATCTTTGATGACATACCAAAAGGAAAGAAGACTCACCACAACCGTAATTTTATCATTGCGTCACGTAGTTTCAATAAATGCGTTATTTATTATTATTTATTGGTGTTTAAGATCACATTTTTATGCACAATGGCTAATCGTGAACGTGACAGTTTTACGGGTGGAGGAAGCCAGAGTACCCAGAGAGAACCACCTTGCATCGACGAGCAGCTGTCAGCTCCCCAATATTCTAAGCAAAGCACCGCTGAAGCAGGGTTACATCAGTTGAAGATAGATGCACCATCGACGTGCAGTACGCCTTAGTACACGGCGTCATCGTGACCCCATGTCGGCAACCGGGACACAACGCGGGTCGTCCCAGAGGGGGGTCGAACTCGGAACCTCTAGCATAGAAGCCCAACAGTCTACCACTGAGCCACCGCGATCCCCACTAATTGCGTTAATATCTTGATGGTATCAATGTGAATTAAATACTTGAAGACTGAAATATCTATAACTTTATATCCATCTATAATTTTGTCTTTCACCCGGCCTATCTCTTCCTTTGAAATTCCTCGTTAATGCTTTTGTGTTGTGGACTTTTGACTGATCGAATAAATGTTTAGTATAACAAGTAGATTTGTAATTGATAATAGTTCGAAAGTTTACAGAAAATTGTGAAAAATAGAAGACAAAGAAAAGCTACTTTTTATTTTTCACCAACGCCTCCAATCAAAAAAGCACAGGGAGAAAGAATTATTTTGAACCATCCGCGAATGAAATGTCAATCAAGTTGAAAGAACAGTCCATGAAAAAAGTATGAAACGATCTAAAAGAACAAGCAAAAATTTCAGCTGATGGACCTCTACGTTCAATCCGGATGTTACTGATTTTTTTGTGGTCTTTCTGTTTATGTCTCATTACACAATTTTAAATCAGCGTGTGGTGGAGACACACCACTCCGGCATAATTTAGTTGTAATACCCCCTTCCCGTGTAAAATGTTAAATTAATATATTTATTAATATATTAAGCACCCCCCCCCCCCCTCGCCTGCCCCATGGGAGGAGAACTTCTTTCGCCAACCCTGTTAAATATTTTTACTATCGGCAAATTACCTTATGAAAGATAATAGCACAACACAAAGTACCGTGTTTCAGTATTTCTTTGGACAACAACAGACAGTGAATTAAAAGAACTTTGGTGGAAAAAAGGGATGTTGATGAAAATATCGTTGATTATCAAGAAAGACATCAAGAATGTAATATTTGTTGTGTAGTTAGGTTACCAGGCTCCTAAGCTATCAGTCAACTTCTGTAAGGAATTCGATGTGTTATGACCTGGAACTAGCCCGTAAATAGTTCATCGCCTCTGTTTAGATTTACTCCTACGGCATATTTGTGTTGGTTGGAAAAGCGAACCTATGGTTCGCTTTTCCGACCAACTGAAATATTTCAGACAATTGAATAAAAAAATAACATAAACATTCATTTACTTTAATTCAATCTTTATACCACACGTATTCAATCTTTATACCACACGTATTTGAATCTCATTTCATTGAAACTACCTTTAAAAAGAAATGCATAATCGGGATTATCTACAACCCCAACACTGCACCAAAAGCTGATCTTGACCTTTTTTTGTCCACAATGTCCGATCTATTGAATAAAATCAACCTCGAAAACAAAAGAGCCTACCTTATGGGTGACTTCAACCTTGACCTGCTCAACTTCACTATTCATAATAAAACTGAAATTTTTATCGACTCTATGTTCAGCTCAGGCTTCATGCCCCTTGTCACTAAACCAACGAGAGTTACCGATACTTCAGCAACTCTTATAGACCATATCTTTAGTAACGATTCCTCTGAGCATGTTTCTGGAATTGTTATTTCTGACATCAGCGATCACTTTGCAACGTTTTGCATCGGTAACTTTGAAGAACAACTTGCACGCCCTACCAAAATTCATAAACGCTCGTTCAAGAAAGAGAACATAGATCGCTTTAAACGACTCTTATTAGGCAGTGATTTTTCTAGTGTTTATGACGCTTCCGATACCACCCTGTCATACGACAAGTTTTTGGACACCTTCTATAAAGCATTCAATGAAGCTTTCCCATTAAAAGCAACACCAGTTCCCTCGAAATATATTAAACGCTCGCCCTGGATGTCAGCTGGACTATTACAGTCTTCTCTACATAAACAAAAATTGTACTCCAAAAAAGCTAAAATCTCCAACAGCTCAAAATACTACAGCCTACAAGCAATACTGTCAAATCTTCAATCGGATTAAACGGGCAAGCAAATCAGATTATTACCATAATATTTTGCTGGAAAATAAAAATAACCTTAAAAAGTCGTGGGAAATCCTACGTAAAGCAATTAATAAATCAGACCGAAAAATAGAATCACCCGATACTTTTTTTGATGGTGATACCCTTGTAACGGATCCCAAAATCATTGCCGATAGATTCAATGCATTCTTCGCAAACATTGGAAAATCAGTAGGTGAACAAGTGCCCGATACGAACATCCATTTTTCACACTACATGAAGCAAAGAAACGGAAACTCTTTATTTTTGACTCCAACAAACACTCAGGAAAGTTATTCATAACATTTCTATGTTGTCTACGAAACCAACAAGGGATCAGGGCGAACTGTCCACGAAACTCCTGAAAGCAGTCGCTTATGAAGTTGCCAGTCCATTAACACACATCATTAATACTTCATTTTCATCTGGTCACGTACCATTCAAAATGAAAATAGCCAAAGTTAAACCAATCTTCAAGTCTGGTGATCCTCAAATCTTTAACAATTATCGCCCTATCAGTATCTTACCCACGTTCTCAAAAGTACTTGAAAAATTAATGTACAAAAGACTAGTGGAGTTTATTGATAAAAGTAATATCTTATACAAGTACCAGTTTGGCTTTAGAACAAAGCATTCGACTGTCCACACCATATTGCACTTGCTGAATAGCGTGGTAACTGAAAATGATAAACCAACAAAGAACTGCACCCTTTCTATATTCTTAGACTTTTCGAAAGCATTCGACAGCATTGACCACTCAATCTTACTCCAGAAACTTGAATACTATGATATTAGAGGTATAACCCATCAGTGGTTTCAAAATTATTTAACCGACCGAAGCCAATTTATCTCGTTCTCGAATATTGTTTCAGAAACCTTAACCATAAACACCGGTGTACCTCAAGGGTCTATTCTTGGTCCTATTCTATTCTTGTTATACATTAACGATATTAGCAACTCCACTGTGCTTAATCTACTTTCCTTCGCCGATGATACAACGGCATATAGATCAGGCAACAATCTAGACACACTTACAGATAGTGTAAATTCCGAATTAGACAAAATAAATCACTGGTGTTCTGCCAACAAATTAGCCCTTAACCCAACTAAAACTAAATATATGCTTCTTCACCCACAAAATGATTTGGGAACGAACAAGATCAAGCCGCTCTAAAGTTCCTCGGTGTGTATATAGATGAAAATATGAAATTTAAACACCATGTTTCTGCAGTATGTTCAAGAATGGCAAGTGCAATTTTTGCCCTAAATAGGGCAAAGAAATTTCTCCCCGCAAAGGCAATGGAAACTTTGTACTTTTCATTGATCCACTGTCATCTCATATATGGTATTCAGGTTTGGGGTCATTCGAGCTACACCAACAGAATTTTCAAGCTGCAAAAAAGATCCGCCCGAATCATTACTAGGAAGGCATATAACTCGCACACAGACCCACTTTTCAGAGATTGTGGTATTCTGAAATTTAAAGATCTCTACAGCCTCCACGTCTCCCTCTTTATGCGTGACTGGATGAACAAAAAACTCCCAATGTCATTCGATAACATCTTTCAGGTCTACAGAAACCCTTCGGGGATGAATACAAGGCAGACTGGTAAAATAGAAACACACAAACCAAGAACACAATTTTCTGCAGAATTGCCGTTCCATTCCTTCCCAAGAATTTGGAATAGTATAGACCCTCTAACTCAGCAATATAGTAGACCCAAGTTCAAAAAATCATTAACGCATAAAATTTTAAGTACTTATACTAACCCAAACGTCAAGTGCGACAACCCAACCTGTCCCGATTGTATCAGCCATCAAAACTCTCTGGTATCTCATCCTCCTCCCAGCATATGACCTATTGATCCCATCTAGCCACATGATTCATAAACAAACTATAAATATTCCTGTCTTTGAAAAGAATTTTTGTTACACTGATGCCAAACCGAGTTGATATATATATATTTTTTTATGGGAATGGCAGGAAGACAGCCTTTTAGGCTATGCCATTTCCATGCTGTATACTAGGTTATGTTCTTGTAGTTTGTAATGTTATCTCGTTGTTAATGTACTAGTATACTGCAGAATAAAGATATATTATTATTCAACGCAAAAAATGGTTTGGTCATTCGAGACTTGATGTTACCGTATCTTTAATTACATTACCAGCACTATCAAATATATTTCTACACTAAGTAGATGTGACTGAATACTCACAATGGCTGTAGTATTATGATCACGCTAAGTAGTTCCACTCATGTTGTTTATATCTTGGTTTCAATGCGAATTAAAATATCCATAATTGGAGCACGAAAGAATATCTGTATACAATTTGCCAGCAAAAGGATATCGCATTTCATCAACGATAGTCTACGCGTATACTCCTCGAAAAGTGGGTGAACAAACAGCCCATAACAGCTCAGATTTCCTTACAGAATTATACTGGTGATCCGAGAGCCAGTTAGTAACTGGAGAATCGTTTCATTTCCATTCACGCAGGTGTGATGAATATAATGGATTCTTATGGGAATGAAACAAAGACGTATTCTCCAAGAAGGCTTCAATAGGACATTTAGTGGACGTGTATTTTATTTCACGCAGTTTTGTAAATCAATATGACTATATTTACAGGCCCGAAGCTAGTCTGGGTGCCGAAGCAACATTTGTCGGCACAACTTGACAAAGTCAAGATAAGCTACTGCCATCACGCATGCGGAAGTCTATGAGTCTGTTCACATTTTCTTTAGCACCTGCTATCCCCGTAAAACTTATCGGAACATCAGGAAATTTTATATGCAGGTTCAAGGTCATGTCTAGATGAGAACGTCCCCTTTTGGTCGCGATCGGTCAACCGTGACGGCTACCCGAACCCGAACCTTTAACACAGCCTATAGGTCGTATTTATGAAGGGATTTCATTGTAACTTAGTAGGATGACTCCATATAAGGTCTAGACGACAACACCCCCTTTTGGTCACGATCGGTCATGCGGACTCGAAATCCGAAAACCTTTAGCACAGTGTGCAGGTCGTATTTATGAAGGGATTTTATTGTAACTTCGTAGGACGACTCAGTATAATTTCCAGACGAGAACGCCCTATTTTGGTCGGGTTCAGTCAACCGAGCCGGCCGCAGGGGCACGTTACCTAGATTCCTTTAGCACAGTATACAGCTTGCATTTATGAAGGGATTTTATTGAAAATTTGTAGGATAACTCAGTATTATGTTATGAGAACGTCCTATTTTGTCATGATCGGTCAACTGTGATAACCACACAGGCATATGACCTCTATTTGTTTTGTACAGTCTACAGTTCATATTTATGAAGCGATTTCATTGTAACTTTGAAGGATAACTTGGTATGATATCTGGATGAGACTCCTATTTTGGTCATGATCGGTCAACCGTAACCGCCGACCCGGCACGTGACCTAGCTTCCTTTAGCAAAGTCTACCAATTAGATTTATGGTGGGATTCCATTGTAACTTGGTAGGAAGACTCGTTTTGGAATGCTTTTACTGTAACTTGGTAATTTTGGTTGACGTACATTACCTGTGAAAAATAGCAAAGAGGGAACAGAAATTAACATATTCTCAATTATCACAGTTCTTGTCTTATTTCATAAACATTGAACATTATCATTTTCATGAAACACAGCACACAGTCAAGTTAAAGATCTGTGTCATTGGCACTTTCATTTGGAAAGCGGTCAATGTGAAAAAAAGTTCCGCATTTGGCAAAGCAACAATTTTCCTAATGTGAAAATATATCCCTCATGTTTCAGAAATCTTTCGTCTGAAAGTGCTCGTTATAAGTATATGGTAATCCAAGTGCACGAATATAATTCAAGTAATATTATTATTTTAGTGACTTACTTTCGTCAAACGGAAGGAAATCTTGAAAATAATAATAATAATAATAAGAATAATAATAATAATAATAATAATAATAATAATAATAAACGAACGTTTACGCCCCGTTTTGTTTATTATTATTTTAACCCTTTGAACCCCAGAGGCCGCTTTACCGGCCAAGGGACATGGTATGTCATACTTTCATTAAGTAGGACGCCTGCTAAGTTAAGGGTGGGGTAGACCAATCAATATTTTCAACGAGCAGTCCCCCTAATAATAAATATGGACGCTTCTAATTTCTTTCATTGAACTGACATGGGAGATACCACCAGGGTTCAAAGGGTTAATGAAGTATATTGAGTTTGGTATCAAGTTTGAGATCTTAACTTCGGGCCTGTATATTTAGCTACCTCCGGCTCGTCCTGGAAATTCTGCTTTATTTGTACCGCGGAGTGCTACAAGACACCCAACACCCACCTACCCACACCTACCCACAGAACAACCTATGTTGCGAATCACTGAAATAACCCAAAGTTTAACGAAAACAAGAGAGACCACTTTGTCACCCGCGAGAAAGAGTTAGTTTAAACACTTATTCCCAAAGTATGATTAATTTATACAGTAACAAGCATAAACTGACAAAAAAGTAACAAACATGGAAATGGATTCAGAAAGAGTAGGCTCTTGATAGCTCCGTAGGCAGTAAATCGTGATTTGCCTCAAGTTTTTTGGAGGTACGACTGTGCTTAGCATAGTGTAAAGGGATTAGAGAGGCGAGTTGGGAACGCAGTTTTCCACACTACGGGATGAAACGAGATAATGAGACCTGTATGGCTACAAGAAACCAGATTCTAAATCAAGTCGGAATAACATTAACATGTTCAATGTAAAGATCGCAAGACCAACCCTGGATTTCGATGAATGATTAAGAGAATTAGCACCCAGTTGTTAGGCGTAACTGTGGTCTCGTACCTATCTTCCACACATTTCTTATAATGAAATATATATGGAGGCTAGGTACGAGATTAAGGCGATTTAAATTCAATATAGGTGGAAGAGCACAAATATCCGAGACACGCCGGATCTACAACGTTTCGGCCAGTTCCGAACCTATGTTCCGAAGGCCCAATACTCCGAAGTACTGATATTCCGAAGGCCCACTACTCCTAAGGTCCAATATTACGAAGGTTCAATACCTCTGGGGTATCGATAGACCTGAGGCCTAATAGTCCGAGGATCCAATACCTTCGAGGTACCGAAAGACCTGAGGCCTGATAGCCCGAAGATCCAATACTTCCGAGGTACCGATAGACCTGAAGCCTAATAGTCCGAAGATCCAATACTTCCGAGGTACCGATAGACCTGGAGCCTGATAGTCCGAAGATCCAATACTCTGAGATCCAATACTCCTATAGGGTACGATTCTTCAAAGATCTAATGTGTAGAAGGCTCAATACCAAGAAAGTTTAATACCCCGAAAGCCCACTTGTCCGAAGACCCAGTTATCGAAACGTTCGATACTCCGACTGTCTGCAAGGCTGTTGGAATATCGGATCTTTGGAAAATCGGGCCTTCTGAGTCAGACGCGGACTGGGCCACGAAATGTTACTGAGAAATGCACGAAGAGGGGTCCGGACCCGGAGGAAATTTTGATTTTTCAAACTGAAAGAACGCTGCTTCCACGTACACGAGCGACCAACTGCAGTCAACATAGGTCATTTCGATGGCATATTTATATCATATTCGACGCTCATTCGGAAAAAAATTGTTGCGGGGGCGGAGGGTTTAAACCCATCGAACAGACCATAGTTCGACCCAAATCCCAAAGGGAAACAATTTTTATTTTTGAAACTGACAGACGGCTGTTTCCTTGCATTTGAGCGATCCAATGCAGACTAAACTGCTGGTATATAGAAATGTCTCCATGTGGACTCCCATGACAGTCCACATAGAAAGTATTTCAGTATACCGACAGTCTATGCAATCAGATCCATTTCGCCTGTTGGCCATTTTCACAAAAGTTCTGCACCAACACGTGTTGGGCTGCATCAATTTTTGGGCTCCATGGGGACCCCATAAGCGGATGGGGGAATTCCCAGTGAACGAAATGGCTAGTCCGCTTCTGTTCCGAGTTATGGAATATTCCGGTTTTCAATTGTCTTGCGCAAACGGACGAGTTGCCATTGAATACAGGACTTGAATATAAATTGACTATATTCGCGGTTGTTGAAAAAGAAGGGTGCAATATCTACAACATGGATGTCAAGAGATTCGATTCAATTCGAAATCCTCTGCTTTATTCTATTCGGGATTCGATTTGACCCGAAATTTAAGAATCCTAAGGCCCCATAAAAAACATACCAAAACTGCATTTGCGATGAATGCTTTCACACTATTGATGCACTCGGGCGCCATACTCTTCAAAAGTTAGTATACGTAGTACGTAATGTTAGACCAAGCGGTATTTGTGGGGTAGGGTAGGTAACTCTTGGTTGTCTAGTACGGTAGTATAGGATTTACGGCCTGTACCCTTGATGATCTACTGTTGGTGTTTGGTACTACTAACCTATCGAAAGCATTTGACCATCGGAGGATTATTTTTGGTAATGTGAAGTGTTAGGTCATGCTGTATTGCGAGGTCATGCTTTGTAGTTTAAAACGGTGGTGTAGGGTGCAAGGTCTTTAGTTTAAACAATATTTATTCAATAGAGAACGTTATATGTTCCATTAACACCGTAAATCTGACAAAAGCAAAAAAACAGTAAACAACAAAACACAGTGTAACATATATCAAAATTGCAATAGACATTGAGTACTGTAGGGATATGGCAGTAAGCTTATAGCTTATTCAGGTCATCTCCCAAGGTTCTTGGAAAATTAACTCATAATGGTGGTATAAGAAATTGAATAGATGACTTATCACAATCTGGTGGTCTGGACCCCAAACCGATCCCAAGTTTATCAATTACAAAATCAGTCACCCACCGCCCAAGATTATGCCCGGGCGGTGGGACGGCCGATTCAATAATTAATCAACTTGGGATGGAATAATAACTAAAAAAATATATAATTCGAACGCGGACTCCTTTTTCAAATGATTCGGAATTCTAAAATTCGATGACATCTATAACCTTGACGTATCCCTCTTTATGCATGACTGGAAGAATAAAAAAACACCCAGGTCATTTGATAATGCATGTCAGGTACATAGAAACCCTTCAGTGTGTAAGGTCTTTATCCCTGTTGGTCTACTGTCAGCCGTTAGTTCTAACAATCTACCTCAGGCATTATACTTTTCAACAGTTGTTTGGATGGTTATCGAGTGCTGTAGTAAAGAGTGTACGGTCTGTACCCCGATAGTCTTCTGTTATCACTTACTAATACAAACCCCCCTGATGGTTTATACTATCCCATGGGAAGTTCGATATGCTAGCTTATCTTGACTTTGTCAAGTTAAGCTAAAAACCTGCAATTTTGGTAAATGCAGAGTCGACAAGGGCTATAACTCTGGAAAAAGTATTCGAATCGTAACTTCCTTTCCCTTGGGTAATGTATACAAAATAAAAATTTATTTAACTGGGACTAGATTATTTTTGGTGGTCTGAATTTGTTCATCAAAAATTGTTCTATTACAAATTATTGGAGAGTGCCAACAGGCACTCTCCAATAATTTGCAATGTTGCGAAGTGAGCCCAAAGGGGTTAATTAAGCTCGCAAGCTCGGATAAGAGCTCGAGCTCTCGGGGTTTTATTTGGTATCTCAGTAAACTCAAGTTTATTTAAGTTATTGAAGAGAATATTAACAGTAAATAACAGGACAAATAAATTACATGGAATTGTATAAAACTGGCGACAAGAGTACAGGTGTATGTACTCTGTGGGTACACGCCAGATGTTCTGTTGTCAATATCAGGCATACCTTTGCAAACCAATATTGCCAACAAGCAGTAACATTTTAGGATTTGTTGATAGATGGAACAATAACATTCGGCAGTATTACTGGGATGTTGGTGTTCGAACTGTCTAACAAATCATAACATGTACCTGGTGAAACTCCCCATTGAACTGGAGATGCTGAGTTGCAATTTAGCACCAGTCACCAGAGCATTCCAGCGGTTAACTGACGCCCGGCGGAATACTATTTGATAGCCGAAATTCCATGGACTGCATGCAGACTGACCGACAGTCTGCATGGCAGTACAAGAGTCTACAAAATGGCGACCGCCACGTCAGGGGACTTTCCCTATGTTTCCCTGAGATCAGGGAGAAACTGCTGACGGTCGTCACGTACCCCAAGTATTGCATCAGAAATTTGGTGTATATAAGCACCAATCTCTGACTGCTCAGACAAGTTGTCTCTGGGCTCCTGATGTGTTCGGACCGGCCGGCCAGATGAAACCTGGATGCCGCCACTGGTACTTTGAGGTATGAACTTTGTTATATAAAATAATATATATTTGATGCCAACCAGAGACAACGACGGTTAGTCGTAATGTTAATACTTTTAGCTTATTAAAATAGTAGATAATTTGGACCTGGTCTTCGTTGTGCTGTACACGACAAGTTCATGAAGTTACTGAACCCAGAATCTGAAGCCTGTGTCTGATATCGTCTGAAGGAATCACAAACTGTCACGGGCTGGTGGGACCTCACAGAACTGCCAGTAATCACAACGTGGAAATCAAACTTTACGATCACAGACCGATAAACATTTTCCTTCTATTCCGCAACAGCAATAGAACAAACTATTATTTACGTTTAAATGAACACGAAACATGGGTAAAGAAAATGTTACCTTTGCACTGGTACCCTCATTTTTTTGAAAGGCCTGATTGTGGCTTCTGGCACTCAATCAGTTAAAAAACTCATTATTATTTTTTATCTCCATTTTAGTTGTTCTATATTGATTTTGTGTTGTGTGATCACTGTTACAAAAAAAAAACTATCAGCAAAATTAACATGGAAACTCTAGTATTTAATTTCAGGCTCCCACAACTGGATTTTAGGCATCGGCGACATTCCATCAGGAACTAAAAAATAAAAATAAAAACCATCCTCCCTCATTCGTTTTTAAAAAAAACGCCTGAGAATAACTTTTTAATTTTGTATGGCCTAATATCACTTATTTTTACCCAACATTTTTTCAACTTTTTCACAACATTTCATTAACTTTTTCAACAATTAAAACAACATTATACATTTTTACACCCATCACTCTTAATTTTATTATGTTTTTACCCACCATGATTGTCTGATCACGTGTATAATTATACGATGGTTTAGGGAAATAGTTCAGAAAATATTTACGGGAGATGAAAAAAGGTTTTGAAAAGGATTTATGGTAGTAAATTTGTCAATTCCAGATGAGCCAATATTAAATTATTAATTTACAGATGGCCTTCCATAATAAATCAACTGATAAAATAAAGAGGTTAGCAATTTTAATTTTCAAATCCACTGCCTATAGGAAGTAGTTTTGAAATTTAAAAAAGTTTATTTCTTCACTTTCATCATTTCATTGCCTGTTATTTATTTACCAGTCTGAGTTTAGCAAGAAACTGTTCATAATTGTTTTGTTATAATTTATAGGAAAAGGCCATTTGGCTCATTACAATAAATTGTGACAAAACAATTATATAGATTGCCTTCCATAATAAATCAACTTAATTTTTATATTTTATATGAAGAACGTATTGTCAATCAACTGATAAAATAAATTATTACAAGCCTGTTCTATGAAATCCCCATCTACAGCAACACTAAAATAAAAATCTGTTCCGCACATATGTGCGGAACGGAAATCGTTGACGGACTATTTTTATAAAGAAGAGAAATTTCACTGGAATTTTCTACAAATCGTGCACCGCAATTACAGTTTGAATCACTAACGATAGCTAAAAACATCCATTGAGTTCCAATGTGTTCTATGTGCCAGTGGGCACATAAAACACATTGGAACTCAAGGGACGAAATAGTAACCCGGGTTCCCCTCGCAAATTTGGTTGGGGATAAAATGTGTTCTTTTTGTTCATAGTAACTGTTGTCAAATGAACTGCTGAGTGTTCTTCTAATAATTCATTTTACAGACGTGAAGGCGTGTAATAAACACAGAACGACACGCGTGTGTGAATGGGTGGGTTAATGGATATGGCACTTGTGCCATCATGGAAGGATAAAACCTGCGTCCTCTCGTTCTATCCTTCCGCACTGGCACTCGTGCCATATCTATTAACCCATTCACACGCGCGTGTCGTTCTGTGTTTGATCTTCCATGAGGTGAGCAATTTTAAATTTCAAATCTACAGCCACTCAAAGGAATCCATGACAATTGCCCACCTGACATTTGCCCATGGTGTCTCTTAAACGGACGCTTGTCCACAGCAGTAAATTCATCAACAGACTATTGCCTACGCTTTCTATTTGGAAAAAGGATATTTGCCCACCGGACAATTCTCCACTTTATTTTAATTGGAAGGAGGACATTTGCCATCTGTCTTTGTATGTGTAACATAACAATTTTATCTTAGATATTATAATATAATAATAACACTTTGGTCGGCCGCTGATTTGTTGCGGTTCTCGGGTGAAAACGCCTTGGTTACCCCTGTGCTCCCAACTGCCTCCCTATTCCCACCCTTTTTCTCTCCTCCCAACAGTCGGAGACGAACTGCTTGAAGACTTCCTTTGCCCCATTTTCCCAATCTCTCCGATTAGCATATTAACCCTCGCCTTAGAGTCACTCACTACCCACGTGTCCTTCATTCTCTCATCCCACTTCCCCATTTTACTCCCAGTGAATCTTATTCTTTTAGACTGGTATTTTGGGCATTCTAGAAGAAAGTGTTCCATGCTCTTCACCACGCCTAAATTACACATTTGGCACTCCTTTTCACTGTTTTCCCCAATTCCCCCCCCCCCCCCTCAGCTCCAGGGACCGCGACCTCAGCTTGAACAACAGTGTCCCCCAAAGGTGACATCAAGGTACTCCTCAAAACGAGGCTTCTCTTTATCACGCAGGCCAACCAAGGACCTCTTAGCTTTGACCCCTCTCGCCAATTAAGGTTACCATCCTCCATGACCCATTCTCTGACGATTTTTTTACCCTGGGTTGCCTCTACGTCTAGGTCCGAGATCTCCATTGAGTAGTTCTCCATTAGCTCCCTCACTTGGATCACCCACCCTGTCTTGGTATTTGGGTTGAAAATACCCTGGAACATTACTTTACACCATCGGCTGTCGGGGAGATTTACCAAATAATTAAGATAACCGAGTTTCAATCAGTCTATCCTGCCCTTGATCCTCATCCACCCAAGCTCACCCCTGATTGCTTCTAGTGCTGCGGCTTTACTCGACCCCGTTATCCATCGGCCTGCACCGTTCCGCAGGCTTTCCAAGCTCTTTACAGCCGTTTGGTTTAGGGATACCATTTCCGTACCAAATGTTATACTTTGCAGACTTACCATTTCCTAAGTGGTTTTTCCCACGAAAACCTTATTGAAACTGTTTCTCCCTATAAGTTTCATTTGGTCAAGGATTCGCCCCCTCCCCCTTCAGGATCAGTTTATTTGTGGGGTTTCGGTAGATGCTCTTCCTGTAATGTTTGTATTTACCACCAGATACTCGTAGTCACCTGTCTCTGCTACACTAAGGAGTTTGCTGCTACCTTCCGGAATACAGAACTCCCCCACTCTCCACCTTCGAGTAGGGTCTATTTTACGGCCCATGGATATAACTTTGCTGTTGCTTTAGTTCGAGTCTCCATTTGTTCCCATATTTCCCAACAATTCCCTGCATTTTCGCTAGACCCTTCGCTTTCTGACATTAGCACCATATCGTCTGCAAAAATAGCCCTGGGATATTTAAGTCCACAACTGCTACCCCCTCGTCGCTACGCAGAAGTTCATCTCCTAAACCTTTGATGTAGAAAGCAAAAATAATTAGCGAAAGGACACACCCCTGTTTTAGGCCTATCCCCATAGGCACACGTTTTGTTGTTGTGTTACCCAGGCTACGTTCACTCTGTACATCTTTATATAATGCTTTCATAATTCCAATAAACTCGCCTCCAAAGCACAGAGCCTCAAGCTTTCACCACATACCCTCCCTCCATACTCTACCGTATGCCTTTTAACTTCCAAAAAGATCATAAACATCTTTTTTCTTTTTGGCTTTCGCGGATTCTATCATTTGAGATGGCGTGAAAAGATGGTCAGTGACTCTCCTTCCCTTCCTGAAGCCATTCTGAATCTCCCAAACAACCCCTCTCCTCAACCACCTCCTCTAATCTCCCATACAGGACTTTACAGAAAACTTTCCCAATACTGCTACTGATAGAGACCCCACGATAATTATCCAAAACGGCTTTTCCCCTCTTTTTGTGAATAAATATCACTTTGCTTTCTCTCCACTCTTGTTTTTTATGGCTAAATTAAATAGTGCAGTTATGCTTCTACAGAGTTCCTCTCCCACCTTTTGAGAAACGCGTTAGGAATTTGGTCCACCCCTCCCGCTTTTCCTTTCCTTAATTTTGAGGTCACCTTTCGCACCTCCTCCGTTTTAATTTCGCTGCGCATGAAGTTCGATAGATTTTCCTCGACCTGGTTCGGACACTCCGGTGGGTTCCACACGCCCCATCGCTTATCGTTTACCTTTTCACAGTGCTTGACAAGTTCTGATGCAATTTGATCTTTATCGTCTGTATCTCTGCCATCTACTTTAATACTCTGTGGGTTTCTTCTTTTTCGATACGTTTATTCACCCATTTCCAAATACGTTCAAACTCGACCCTCCTCTCATTCGTATCGTTCGAATAAGACTGCTATTTCGCACTCTCCGATTATCGTCTTTAACAGTATTTACTTTATTTCGTGCTTTTTTATAGTCTTCCATTGCTACCATGGCCTGCTTGCTTTCCGCCCCTTGAGTTTTCTACTTCTGTATGCAGTACATTTAGCTTCTCTACCCTTTATGGCCATTTTCAGTTCTTCTGTACCCAAGTTCCCGTGAGCAGCTGTGACTCGGTATAAGTTCTTGTCCTAATGGAACCTCCAAGAAATAGCACTACCATGACCCATGGTGACATGTCGATCCCAACTGCAATACCCTAATATTGCAGTTGACACCGTCATGATATCAAGACTCAATTCAACAATACAATAACTTGTAGTGTTTTCCGTCGACTATAGAATTAATATGCATGATAAACTGCATACCACGACGGTTCTGGAACTTAAATGGGGTCCTTAGTTGACGGCCAGTACTAATGCCTTTATAAATACATACAAGTATCCGACCTATACGAATAAACAGTTATCGACGATTGCTCCACCACTACTCATCCCGCTGGCCATATACACCCATAGAATCTGTCCTGGGCTCTCCTTGCTCGCATTTGACTCGGTGAACTGTTGAGGCCTCTTAAAATTGTAGCCCATCAGTACTATCCCTTTCACCTGTTCTAACTTCTTCACTCTGCTCAACCAATGCAGTAATATTTGTTTCCAAAATTACTGCATTCTGATATATTGAATAGAGCACACCTGACATAGCAGAAGCTATGTATGGTAAATGTTTGGGTTACTGAAGTCATTTAATTAACATCTCGTGCCATCACAATGTAGCTTTAGTGGAAACGACCTTTATAAGCTTCCAGCTTACTGTCGAATCCACACACATTTCATTGCTGCATGTCTTTTTCTCTGATAATTGGAAATAAATATTGTTTAAACTTAGTTCCCGTGCTGGCACACAATCTTTCCTACACTTTCCCTTCATGCCTCCACTAGGCTCGCAACTATGGCATCGGACATTTTCTGAACACTGGCCCCCTCGTGCACAGTTACAAGATTTGGATTCAATTTTTCTTCGAAATTCGCCCAGTCAGCATCTTTTTTAAGTTCCAAAATCTCCTTAAAGCTTACTTTGGTTCTTACTTGGTTTTTGGCCCTGGTCGTGACAGTAATCAAGTTGTGATCACTATCCAACTCCTTCATTATCCACTTCTACTCATATCACCTCCCTCCATAAATTAATATCTGTTAGAATATAGTCGATTATTGATTTTCTGTCGTTCCTCTCCCAGGTCCATTTCCCCTTACACCTCACGTCCCTGTTCAGAATCTTCAGGCCGAGCTCATTTGTGAAGTTCCAAAGCTTCCTTCCATTCCTGTTGACTTTCTTATCCCCACCCTCAATGCATTCTTCCTTATCACCTATGTGTCCATTAAAGTCACACATCAAAATTATACCGAACCCCCCTGTTGTCTAGTTCTGTGATATTCGACGTTAGTGTTAGTTACTGCGTATATCGAGCCATTGCACCCGGGTTTGCTTCCCTCCACGACACAGTACACAGTCCCAAGGGCAATGCTTCTATGTTTTAGATTGATCTTTACCCATCCAATTTCTTTCGATACCTCAGCCGAGGTGCTGACATCTTCCAGGTCTGTGATCAGCGACGGGTTTAAAGCCTCTTTAATGTACACGCCCATCCCTCCCCTTTTTAGCTCACCTGGCCTAAAAGGCCATGTGAGCTTTTCTCATCTCTTGGCGTCCGTCGTCCGGCGTCCGTAAACTTTTCACATTTTCATCTTCTTCTCTGTAACCGCTGTGAATCAAACTTGGCAGGAATGGTCTATTGGAGGTCCTCTACAAACGATCCTCATTTTGTTCCCGTCGGATGAAAAAGATGGCTTCCAGAAGCATTCTTTGATTCTGGTTGGTGGATTTTCAAAAATCTTCTCCTCTGAAACTGCCAGGCCAAATGTTTTGTTACTTCGCATAAGTGATGACTAGGACCCTCTCTACCAACGATCCTCATTTAATGTTGATCAGGTTGTAAACATGGCAACAATTACGGCTTATAGTTACTATATAAACCCTATGTGAAATCACATTTTCATCTTCTTCTCTGGATCTACTGAGCCGACGTGAACCAAATTTCGCAGGAATGGGTTATGAGAGGATGGAAATATGTGGCCACCAGAGGATATATTGTAATGTTTAACCCAATGCCCCTCCTGTCTGCACGAACATCGGCACTGTCAGGAAAATACTTGTTTTTTGAGAATCTGGTAAGGGTTGGTTCCAGTTTTCTCCACTGAGAACTGGGTAAAAACCCCCCAAAATATTGTGTATACAGTATAAGTCAAAATAAGCTGTAGCATAACTGCAATAAACTAAGTAAACTACTGCTCCTGTCCTGACAAGATCAGAATCTGACATTTTCTGGAAAGCTTTCAGTTAGTAGCTTCTGGTCTTATCAGTGTAGGAAGAGAAACGATGCATAGTTTATACGATTATACTACAACTTATTTTGACTTGTACTGTAAAAAGTGCAACTGTGTGTTGATACATGTATTATTAGTCTCAAGTTACGTATCAGAAAATACTGATTGATGACAGGTGTTTGGAAAACCAGGGAAGTTTTGTTTATATTCTCTTCCCACCATGTCAGCTTAGATGACAGTAATTATTGTATATCTTTTAAGATTTGACAAAATTGGAGTAAAATGTGTTACATGTAACCCTTTACCTATCCAAAGCTATTTTGAAAGAGAATACTGCCTGAAGAAATTGTAATTTTCAAAATATTTAACCTTCTTTTACTGATTTTTTTGTTGTTGAAACAGAATTCATAAATGTGTGCATTTTCAAGAAAATCTTCTTTGAAACTACAAGACCAAATGGTTTGAAAACTTAGTGAGACTGATGACTGTAACCCCCTCTACCAGTGATCCTCATTTAACCTTCATTGGTTTGCAATTATGGCTGCAAATGTGGCTTATAGTTACTGTAGAAACCCTACAGGAAATCACATTTTCATCATCTTCACTGAAAGTACTGAGCCAGCGTGAACCAGACTTGCCAGTCATTGTCTATGAGAGGTTCTCTACAACTGTTACTCATTTTGTTCCTGTTGGGTGAAAAACGTGGCTGCCAGAAGCATTCTTTGATTCTGATTGGTCAATTTTGAAAACTCTTCTCCTCTGAAAGCATGGGGCCAAATGTTTTGAAACTTTGCATGGTTGATAACTGGGACACTCTCCACCAACGTTCCTCATTTAATGTTGGCCACAATTGCGGTTTATAGTTACTATGGAAAAACCCAATGGGAAATCACATTTCCATCTTCTCTCTGGAACTACTGAGCTGACGTGAACCAAACCTTGGCAAGAATGGTCTATAGGGGGCCCTCTACAAACGATCCTCTTTTTGTTCCCGTTGGTTGGAAAATATGGCCACCAGAGACATTCCATGATTCTGTTTGGTGGATTCAAATGTTTTGAAACTTCAATTGATTGAAGACTGGGACACCTTCTACCAATGATCCTCATGTAATATTGATGTAATGTTGCAAACATGGCCACAATTGCAGCTCATAGTTACCATGGAAAGCCTATGGGAAATCACATTTTTATATGTAGTTTACAGGCTCTGTAGAGCCTCTAGTTATGGCATTCCGTTCGCCCAACACGCATCCACACGCACCCCTTACTTGGTCTACCCGTTCCTCGTGTCTTACCCACGTCTCGCCTTAGTCCATGACATGAAAATCCTCTGCCTCGATCAATGTAGCAATTTCACTTACTTTCCGGTGGAGACCCTGGATGTTGCTATAACCCACTTTCAGGGTACCGAGATTCATTAGCTTCCGACTACTGATCCCATTGTTTTCTGACGCTAGCCTTGGTAAACTCATTCTGTCCCCCTCGCTCTTGTTCACCCCACCTGTGTCCACTCCTGCTATACTTTCCTCTGGCCTCCCACCCCGCTCCTCTCCAAAAAAGGCTCCGCAGCCCGTAGAAATTTATCCCCGACACGCCCGTACATGCTCGGGTTGCCCCAAAACGTGTGCCAATGGTCGTTAAAGGGTATTCCCAGGTCGACACAGTAGTCCTCCAACTCCTCATTCAGCGCCAAAAATCCTTGAGTTCCGTTCGACTCCTCCCCCTGGGATGGGAAAGATCCCGGATATAGCTACTCTTGCATTCCTACTGACTAGCTTGCTGACTCTACCTCTGCACGACTCCACCAAACACACTGACCTTCTCTCCCTGATATTGCTGAACCCAACATGGACCACCACTTCCAGATCCGATCCTGACCCAGCCACAATACCATCTACAAGGTCCCCCAGACACTCCACCTTCGCCCCCGGAAAGCACAAGACTGTTCAGTTAGAATTAGCGGGACCACAAACCACATCGTCGATCCCATGTACAATTCTACTCCCCCCTACAACTAATTTTCTTCTTCCCCCAGTTCCTATATCATCTGCAACTCGTCTCGTATTGCGTGCTTCTGGTCCCCTCTTTCTCTTCACCATCCTCCTTACCACGTCTGTCCTGTCAACATCAGCAACCATATCTCCCCTTTCAATGCCCCCCTCACTCTCATTCCCAGGGGTATCGGAATCTAAAACTCTGAACCTGTTCTCTAAACACCGCTTAGCAACCCTGGCAGCCTTAAGCCGACTCCGGCCTCATGGCTCTACGCAACCCTGTCCTGACTCCACTTTCCGAATTTTCCTACTGGATCCCCCTCCTCGTTTACACCCCACATCAAGTATTCTTCCCCCACGTTTCTTGCCTCCCAGTCTCCTCCTTGAGTTCACAACGACCTTCCATCCACCTTCCACCTCACCTCATAGGTAACCTTCAACGGTGTGACTCCAGATACACCAGCCCTTCCTAACCTCCCCTTCAGCTCCGCAATCTCCCGCTTGAACCCAACGCTCTTCTCTAACAACTGTAAAATATACCTGCAGTTCGCACACACCCCACTGCTGTCCATTGGCCGACCACCGCCATACCCCATATCACACTGTCTGCACGCCTGTGTATCCTCAATCACCCCCACCTGTACCTGCACCCCTCGAATAACCCCCGACCCCCTTTAGTAACCATACTAACCTCCGTCTGGATACCCGTCGAGCACCTACCATTCATGTTTACAAATATAAAGTATAGGGCCTAATGATCGAAATCGGCAAACCACAAAACACACGGAAAAAGGCAACTAACGTAAATAAATTCAAACTCGGGAAAACCTATTTACTAAACTTCCTTATTTACTCTATAATCCTCCCCAACACAAGTACAAACTAAATATATAAATGCACTTTCCTGAAATAAAACTAATAAAAAAGAAATACTTATAAACAACTCTGCATAAAAATCTTAACTTCTCTTCGTGAGCAGTAGTGGGTGAATGAATGGTAACACCCAGAAATTTAGCCTCGCCGCATTCTGGGAGGGCTTTATCTTTTAGTTTCAAATCAAGATCATGGTTTTGTGAATCTTTGGGTTCTGTTTAGTGTTCAGAATTACACACATTTCGAAACGGGCATGTCCCGAAAGGACATGTTGGTTGCTGAACGACATCTTACTTCCTGCGGCAGTCTTTTCGTTGCACAAATCCCGACTTCCCAAGCGGACAAAATGGTTAGCAGACGAAATGGCCAGTGGACAATTCAGTCTCGCTGACGGAAGAAATGGGTGAAATTGCTAGCGGACGATTAACTCTGATAAGAATACGGCACAAACAACATCACAAGTAAGAGAAAGTGATCAGCAGAAATCGATGAGATACATTGGCTTACCGAAGATGATATGTCATTCCAATGAGTATGTTTTCGAAGGTATCAGGCTTTCCACAACGCCCACACCCGACAGAAACATCTGAACACAACATTGGTAAGGCTCTGCAGTGCGGCAAGAGGCATTTATTAATACCGAAAATATACTCCGGGTCTCATGAAAAAACCCTACAAAATCTCTCCAATACATCAAGGCGTATCATCAATACCGCCTATAAATTAGAACCACACTTAACCGTAGGATGACTACGGATAATGAGTATCAAGATTACAGTTCTTGCAAATGCATTTTCACAGCGCTCATCCGATCTCATGCAATAATCCCTGCTGTGCACTGAACATGATCACAAAAACAATGGCACAAAACGCCAATACGTCCTCAATGGCAGAAGGATCGCAGAATATCTAATAAACATGGTGATAAAACAATCCTTCCTCCGCACAGATATCTTGCTAAGGCAAGACCTTAACAAGATACATGTGCGGGAAAAGAATCGATAAATGAAACCGGCCGCGTGGAACTGCAAAGCGAGAATGGACAAACCTTACCTAATCAACTGACCGCAATGTCATAACAAATTACCCGTGCGTAACACAATAATTCATACCGTAAAACATCAGATGTTTCTGTCAGCAATTGTGGAAAACAATTTCCGTCTAATTCGTCCCTCAAACGACGGAAATATAATTTATCCCCCAAAACACGCTATTTGGCATAATTCTCTCTCTTTCAGTCATGCGATATACCTCTGACTTCTATATTTTTCTGTGAACAAAACGCCAGGCAACACACACAAATACTTGATGCTATATAAATAGTGCCAGTAAATTGTCTGTGGCGAAGCGACGCGCAAGCAAGTTGTTGTGGTATGTGTCCTCCATTTGTTTGCTCGAAGACAAAACCAAGATACTTCCATCATTTCTCGATTAACCACCAGTCCGCGCGCACGTAATCACTTCCGGATAATTATATTTTTTGTGTTTTATGAAATTTTATTATTTCGTTAGAAAATTAATTCATTTATTTTTTCGATAATAAACTGAGTTTGGAAATTATCTTCTTATTTCTGAAATAATTAATTAAGTCCGTTGAAAAATTATTTCATTATTTCTAAAATAATAAAATAAGTCAATCTCCAAATGGATTCTGAGTGGCGATGGAGCGTCCGTATAAATAAAACTAAGTCAAAGTATAATTTATTCCTATACGTGCACACTGTTAAAATATATGTGTAGATATGTAGTGTAAATATATGTAAATATATCACATACGATTTGTGTGTTATTTATTTATTTATGGGTGTTTTTAAGGTCACATATTTATGCACAATGGCTAATTATGACTGCGACAGTTTTACGGGTGGAGGAGGCCGGAGTACCCGGAGAGAACCACTGAGCAACGGCGAGCAACTATCAGCTCCCCAACACACTAACTCCACGCAAACGCAGGGTTAGCATTGGTTGAAGACAAGAGCACCATCGACGTGCATTACGTCTTAGTACACAACGCCACTGTGCCCCCACGCGGGCAATGGAGATGAAGTGTCTTGCCCAAGGACACAACGTGGTTGCCGCAGGTGGGATTCGAACTGAGGACCTCTCGGCTGAGGCGCCGTGCTCCGATTTGTGTGTAAACTCAAACATTGTGAGTAGAGGTCGTGCATTAATTGAATTCGACTCTACGGTAATGCGTCAGTTCATATCAAATGAAGATTTGACGGATGTCATCGAATCTCTTTAGATCGTTCATGTAATCATAAGGATAGACTCCTTTCCTCAACATGACGTCTACTCGTTCTCCAAAGTGTTCGCTCGTGATTTTAAATTTATCCTTGCTCATGTTATCGACTAATTTTTCCAGAGCGGTCGACATGAATTTAAAACTGTCGATGAACCGTATGCCTCTACGAATGGATTTCGTTTTTTCTTTCAACGTCTCTCCATCGATTACTCTTTTCTTCTCTATGACCTTCCATTTCATGAAGGAAATGTATCTTTCTTCTCTGTTTGCGATGCAAGTTAATTCTTCATGGGAGGTGCCGAGATATTTCATAAACAGATGACAGTCGTAACCCGAGAGATTGTGAAATATCACCGGATAGAAAGTGGTGTCTCGATACCTTAAATTACACTTGCTGTGAGCCGGACCGTGATACAGACCCGTGTAATGATCGTGGTCTCTAACCTTCGTATTTTCCTCAGAATTCATGTCGAATGATTGTCTGCATATGTGACATTCGATGGCTCTGTTATTTTCGTCCTGCTGCTCTCGCATGATGATCATATTTGCCGGAGTTTTGAATTTGTCGTATAAAATTTTAATTTTTGATTCTAACTCTTCCACGAACCTTTGAGCCACGTCGTCGTCTTCGCACCGTTTCATGTACGTGAAGGGACCCATGTCGTGTTGCGAGTCAAAAGCACATTTCAAGTAAATGCAATAGCCTAAAGGCATGTGTTTTTGATATCTTTCGACGTAACTTCGAAGAGCGTCGGGTTGGCAGGAACTTATTTTAACGGTGAAGCATTCAAAACCGGCATACACGACGAATGGTACTTTTAATCTTCTATTGTGATAGCGAAAGTTCATGATGGTGTTGGTTTGGGCATTTCAACTGCGACGCCTTGATTTTTGTTGCAATATTCCTGATGTTTCACTAACGAATTTTTCGCTGTAAAATGTGTTCATGCAGTTGCAACATAAACATATCTTTCGTTTATGTTTATTATTTTGTCTTGACAGTTATCGGCTCGGATTTGTAACCCAACAATAAGGTCGATTGTCACTGTTTTAAATCAATAATAAAATAATTGTCTTTTCTCTTTCGAGATACAAAGTCTGTCTGAGAGGATAGATCGTTTGTTTTTCCTCATCATATCCCAAGACGTTCACCGCTACAGTGAGATTTTGAACCTCGAAATGTTCGATGTCTTTTAACAGTGTTGGAAAAGTCACTCTGGTCCAATCGAGATTTTTACAAGTCTCCTCATAACGAGAAACCCTCTCGGGATGGATTTTGACTGGGTATAAAGTGGAGGTGACTGCCCATTTAAAACACTGATCATCTTTATTTTTCACATTGACCATGGCTTTTTTTTAGCTAAGAAATACGGTAATTCCACGTAGGAAGATGCTTTGAACGAATCGTTTTTAGTTAGATGAATTTCTAGCTTCAACACCTCTTTGAATGTCCAATTACTACCTTCATGTTGATAATTCATGAGAGACGTCAACATCTTGTCTTTCGTCATTTCGAAAACATCTGATAAATCTGAACCTCGAAATACGGGTTCGATGTTAGATCTGAAATATGCATTTCTCACAATGCACTTGCCAGAATTCACGTTGATTTTATTCATCGCACAATGGAGTATCATCTTAATTTTTAGTCCCACGTCCATGTGTTCGCGAAACAAATCCAATACTTTTTCTTCACCCGTTCCATGAACAATTTCGGATCGACTTTCTTGAATGAGGGAACCACGTCGAAAGTTTTAAAAATGCCTTTGATCACACTCTCCCATTCTACTGGATTCAATTGGTATGCTTCCATGATGAGTCATGCTACATATTCTTCTCCTTTCCGTTCATCGACTGCTCATCGAATTTCGTTTGATATATATTGTTTGTCTAGATTCTGAACCGCATCACTCATTTTCATTTTAGTTTTTTTATTTTCTTTTGAAACTTGAAGTTCTTTGACGGCTTTTTGTTTGATCGTCTTCTTATTTTTCGCAACCGAAACAGGGTTTTTCTTTTTCTACGTCGGCATTTCGATTCCCTTTACCACCTTTTTCTTCTCATTTTTCTCAACCGAAGCGTTTTTTAACGTCGTTGCTATAGGTATTTCATTTGCCTTTTCATTGACCAACCTACTTACCATCTCAAGTATCTTTCTGAGTTTTTCATCCTGCTCCGCATTTCTTTTTCTATCGTCAGGTGTTACTGCAAATGGCTTATTTGTTTTCACAATTCGAATCTGTTTAAGTTTGTTCACTTTCGACCTTTCAATTTTTTTTCTTTCCATCGTCTCATGAATGATACTCTGGTATGACTTTAATTTTTTTTGATTTGGTTCTATGATTTCTGAAATTTGGAATTTTTAATTTTTTACAAATCTTGTTTAACTGAGGTACAGTATACTCATCTAAATTTTTCATTTTTTTATTTGTTTCCTTCATTTGTAAGAATATATTTTTCTGAATATTGTATTTAAATAATAATTTTTTTAAATTTTTAAAATAGTCCTTATATATATGTTTTAATTCCCTCAAAAACATTTTTTTTGATTAAATTAATCAATTTGTTATGTTCCTTAAAGTGAGAAAAAATTTAATTAATACGAGAAAAAAGGACATTAAAATTTAAACTTTTTATATTATATATATAAAGAGAAAAAAACACTTTTACAAAAAATTTCACATTAAAGAAAATTAAAATTAAAAACTTTTTTGTATATATAGAGAGAGAGAAAAAAAATAAACTTTTTTAACAGATTATTATTTAAAACACAAAATTAAAAAAAAACCCAAAAAAAAGATTAATCGATTTTTACATTCCTTAACGTGAGAAAAAATTGAATTAATATGAGAAAAAAGGACCTTAAAATTTAAACTTTTTATTTATATATAAAGAGAAAAAAACACTTTTACAAAAAAAAAAATTCACATTAAAGAAAATTAAAATTAAAAACTTTTTTGTATATATATAGAGAGAAAAAAAAAAAAACTTTTTTAACAAATTAAACACAAAATTCAAAAAATATATATTATTTGCAATAATTCATGAAACAAAAAATAACCGATCATGACAACAACACCTAAAAGTTGTGAATTGAAATTGAAATGAGTCGAAACCTGTAAGAAACTCAGTTGCAAAATCTACAGATTACAACAAAGCGATGCCATCGAATTGAACGAGGCCGAGATGAAGGGCTTACAGCACAAATACGACAAATATAGCATGCCTTTGAAATTGGATGAAGCCACGCTCGATTTGTTTTATGAGTACAAAAGTGATCTACAGAATATCGTCATCGCCAAAGACAGAGAATTCGACAAGAGCGATTTGTCGTTGCCCTACGGAAGTTACATATATCCAAAAATCTCTCGCTCTCTCTCGTGAACAAATTGGGTGGTGAAAGTGCGTTTACCGAAGTAAAAAAAACTCGCAAAAGTAAAGATAAACATTCAACATATTTGCAAAAATGGAGAAGACTCGACCGTCAGCATGCTAATAATGGACTTGGAAATATAAAAAGCAATAGAGAGACTGATTTTTAGCGAAGAAGAAGGGGAAAAAAGAGTAATGAGATCTAGAGAGGTTGAACATCTCTAGATCTCATTACTTTTTTTTGTTTTCCTCCTCCTCCTTCTTCTTCTTCTTCTTCTTCTTCTTCTTCACCATCGCCCATATATATCATAATAACGTCTCCTTTTTTCTCAAATTTCAGCATCGATTCTTCTTTTCTTTTTTTTGTGATATATTATGTTTGTTATAACACATTTGTTTCTCTCTATCATAATTATGAACGAATGTGGTGCATCTCTTAGCAACACGCACATCATTACCATTCTCTTCAGAAGGTAGTGGTGGTGGTGGAAAACAACTCATTCTTCTTCTTCCTTTTAATTTCCACCATCTATCCCAATCTTTTTTAAACTCTTTTTTCAGTTCTTTCCTGATATATCCATCATTAGCATCCAATTGTTTTTCCACATCTTTTTCCCACTCTATCCCTCCCGTGATATTCATCATTATCGTTAAAAAAAAAGTCTACCTTTTTATCTATTTTTTTTTATATTATTTTTTATACTTTCTATAATTTATATTTTTATATTTTATATAATTATTTAATTTTTTACTTTATAATAACATACTCAAAATTGGTATATTCTTAAATGGCGAATTCTCACCAAACAGCAAACCCTCACCGAATAACTTTTTTCCTTCCTTCAGATAGAGACCGTTTCCACTGAAAAGGTGGTCGACACCTGTCACAGGGTGACTTCGATGCAATCCTTCCCCATTGTCAACTATGTCGATGTGACACACGACTCCTCTCTTCTTCAAAAACAGTCCGCTGCCACCCATTAATTTCTCTACTGCCGAACTCGCGAGTCCCAAGAGAGCTCCCACGCCGAGAGTCTGCCCGAGAAAGGGAATGCTTTTGCGACAAAGGGCAATGCTTTTGCAGCGATTCATTCTCAAATTGTATTTCAATTGAGCGGGACTCAATCTCACCCTCAACCCTCTTCTATCATGAATCGCTTTCTCCATCCTTTTGATTTGAGTTCTTGTCCAGGCGATTCCATCGTTACTGCCACGCATTAGATCTTTGTGAGTGAATTTGAATCTCACCGGCTCGCCTCGAGTTAACGCTCTCTCAAGTTTCTCCCTCTGTCCTTTGGATATGTTCATGTTTTTAACCACGTATTCAGTCATATTTCTTTTTTTAAAAATATATTTTGTTCAATTGTTTTTTTGTTTTAATGATAATTATATATATTAAATAATTTTTGTAAATTAATATTGCGTTTATTTTATTTCTTATTTATATATGTACACAATATTTTTTTTTTTTTTTTGCTTTTTTATATTTCTCTTATGTGAAATCGTATCGTCACCCTCTCTCCATGAAGATCTAACAGTTCACCATTTTGATCCATCAATGTGGTTTTGAGACTATACAACGTGTCTAAAATCACGGGTAGATAAACTAAATTTCGAGGTCGTTCCACTATTTTATAACCCGGCGACACGTTTTGAAAGAAGGAATAGATCGTCGGTTGAGCACTACCATTCATGTAGCTTCCAGCAATCATGTCCACGTTCACAAGAATGCTATTGACTGTGAGAATGTCAACCATATTTTTGGATGCCGCATGGCCTTGATACATCTTTCGATCAAATCCCAGCATCTTGCCAACAGAATTGTCCATGTTGAAATCCACTCAAAAATTATCTTCCAAATCCAACATCATCTGTAGGGTATTAGGGTTGGGAGTGAATCTGATCTTGTTGCTTCCCTTTCCATCCGTCTTCATTCGCGTCTGAATGTAATTGTTCAAATCGTCTATGTCGTAACCTCCTTTGGGAATTCAAATCTCCAACCAATCCACTCCATCGGAATACTTGAACGAGTTATTCTTTTCGGTGTCTTTGGGAAAGGAATAATAAGTCTCCAGATTCACCAACGCCATCTCATATCTTATCTCTCTATTCAATTCGATGGAAGGTTCGAATTTCGTCGCGAATCAAGTCAAATCGCCACTCACCATGATTTGAATGGATTGTTTTGCAACCGTATTCTCGGCTATCCGTTCTAACAATTCTCCTTGTTTGAGCATTATATTTTTATTTATTTTTTTCAAAACTAAATTATTGATGATTTATTATTATTTTCTAATTTTTATTTTCGCTCTCTATTTTATTATCATCAGAAACATAAAACTTGTCGAATCCGCTCCGATATTTTCCGTGATTAAATTCGCTAGTCAAATGGATCATGACGAAATTGTAAAGTCCTCCATCCCACACCCACTTGCAGAATCTCCTGAATTCTGCTGTGCTCATGTTGTTTCCGATGTGATCTCTGTAGATGTGATTGAGATTCTTGAGATCCTGGCGAAAGAGACACAGGAAATTAGCGTTCTCCCTTATCGTCTGTCTGGGCAGTCAAAAATAATTCTGAGACAGGTAGAAACAGTCCACGTTGCTGTGACGACCCCTAATGTAATACGATTCGCATCGGTCCTGTCTCTCGAAAAGCAGATCGTCGAAAATCATGAGATTCTTATCTTCCGATTTCAATTCTCTAGGATCCGGAACGTCGCTAGCGTTCTCATAAAATCGACACTCGCTGTTCGAAGACACATTTCTCTTCATCAATTCCATCGCCTCACCGTCCAAAATGGACGAAAGAGAAGCTTCACTTTTGTCGAATTCCTCCCTACTGTCAAAAATTCTGGCTATGACGTCCTTGGGCAATCTATGATCCATGCACTCTTGAAGCAATCTGTATTCGGGTTGAAACACACTCTTGCCAAACACGAATAATCTGTTGTAATCCAACCAGTTGGGTTGCGACAACAGATTCAACAGATTGGTCTTTCCACAATTCGATTTTCCCACTATCAAGCCTCTTATGCTTTTGGGAAAGAACTCGTTATTCGACCTCTTAGTCACGGCGTTGTTCCAAGACATATCTTTAATGTTCATCTTTTTTATTTTTTTTGTTATTTTTTAGATTTTCAAACACAAATTTATGTTTTTTTCAAACTCAGTTTTATAAATATTATTATTTATTTATATTACACCATCGTGAGTTCTCTTCAATCCAGATCTATTCGTCATTTTGGCTAAATCTTGTATGGGTACCACAGCATCCTTAAAATCTTTCCAACTTTTCGGCGATCGCTCTAACATTGCTGGCTTCGCTGGTGGACTGATCAACTTGTTGATCAACGAGTCAGCTGCCATCCTGCCAGCCACAGAAGTGATCCTACCACTAGCTTCAGAAGTGGCTTTCTTACCAGCATCCAAAGCCGTCTTCTTACCAACCTTAAATGCGGTTGATGTGAGTTTTCTACCTGCATTGCTCGTGAATGCTCGCATTGTAGAATCAACGATGCCAGAACCGCCTTGAACGTAAGTTCTAACATATACCCTGTTTTTTATCACCAGCATATTTTTATTTTATAATATATATTTTGTTTTTTTTCACTCGTAAATCGTTTGTTGTTTAAATACTTTTATTATTTTTAGTGTAGATATACTGTTTTTATTATCTCTTTTTTTGTTTGTTTTCTCTACTTATTATATATATATCAATCCTTCAGTTCGTTCATCAGTCTTTTATAATCTTGTCTATTCAAGACCTTCTGCCTCAACAATTCGTTGCATATGCTCACTTTCTCATTATCCACTCCAGTGTTACCAGCGCACCAACTAGACATCAACAATCTCAATCTCTGAGACAGAACGTCAGAATCGCTCGGAAGAAAAGTGGTTCTCACTCCTTTTCCAGTCACCGATTCGACTAATTTCTTATTCATATCCCATATGGGTTTCACCACCTTCGTCCACTTGTAACCTCTATTGGCTTTGGGTTTCGTCTCTCTGACATCGTTATTTCTCTTCATGGCGTGGGTCTGAACCACAATGTTGCCGTAATTATCGAAATCCTGATCCGTGTAATCTCCACGCTTGTCGAAAAGGAGCAATTTGCGCAGTTCAGGAGTTAATTCATAGCTATTCGAACTGACAATTAAATTATTATCATCCTCTCGCACTTCAGTGTCGCCCACAAAAGTCCTACCGCTAGAATCCCTGTAAATTCCATACAACAGATCTCTCTTACCACCATCTTCGGACAACGCGACGCTATCAGTGGTGATAGTCGAAGCTGCATCATCGCTCTCGCTCACATCAGTTTCGATTCTCATGGGAACGTAATCCGGTGGTGATCTTTGAAAGGAAAACTCCCTTGTAAAACTACCAGGCAATGAATCCGTTCTCAAAGAACTTTCTTTCTTGGATCTCAATTCGTCAACGATCTCCTTCTTGCTTTATTCCTGAACCTCCGTCACGGGTTTAAATAGTTTTGTGGTCTCTCGTCTTAATTCCATCTCTCCTGATCGTCTGCTTCTGTCGGCGGATCAAATGCTTTTCTTCACTCGTTCATATTTGTCGAGAAGTTCTTCTCTTCGCTGAATCTTTGATGTGTAAAAACATTTTTGTTCTCTAAATTATTAATATTTCCTTTTTAGATTGTGGTAACGTTGGTTATTTTATTATTCTCAAAATTAAATGTAGTTATTTTTATGTTTTTAAGTAAATAAAATCTTCTGTCTTTAATATATATAACTAAAACCAGTTGAGGGAAAAACATTTTATCAATGAAATCTCGATAAATAATTAAAATCTTAAAATAACATCCGTTTCAAATGTGTTAAAATCAGAAAGAATATGAATAATTAAAATCTCGAATAAAACATGTCAGTAAATGTAGCACTTTTCAAAAATAACATCAATTAATCTTTTGAACTGTTTCCGCTTTCATCCATAGAATAGTTGTCAGTTAAACGATTTAACTGACAATTGCCTCATTGAATGAAAACCCGTAATACATTCAAGTGTGACAAATGGAGTTCTCAGTAAGTTTATACAGTAAAGATCACTTTGAAATGCGACCTGCTTGTCAGCCTGATAAAACAGACTGATGATTGTTATGAAAACTTCGAATGGAATGGTTTCACGCGACGAAGGCGCGCAGGGACGGTATGGGGAACAAGCCCCTTTCGACCCTTAGTGATGATTGTAGCACACAGGAGCTCTATTTATACTGTAAAAGTGGAGATACCCATCGTGGGATTTTCCACAAACTTAGGTTTTTCTGTTGAATTTGGAAAAATTCACTATGGGTATCCCCACTTACGTCAGAAGTGGGGATACCCATAGTGGATTTTTCCAAACTTGAGGGTTTTTTCCTGTCGAGTTTGGAAAATCCTACGATGGGTAACTCCACTTTACACCCACTTTACACCGTTGGCGAACGTCGAGAAAACGTTTTGAGATCGATTTTTCCTGTCCTAGAATCCTCAAATCGTTTTTACCGATCGAATCGCACCCTCGGCCGTCTGGAACGCGATCGCGAACGTCGGTGTCCTAGAAGCCGCAAAACATATTTTTAATGCTGTCCCAGAAGCCTCAAAGCGTTTTTTGCGGCGTTCGCTAACGATAGATCGAAGGTCTAATCCGCGATGGAAACGGCGAGATGATTTCTTTAGGTTGACGTTTCTTCGAATTTTCGTACATTTTTCCTTCCGAGCGATGTGTCGAAATCGCACTCGTTCGCCAGCGGCTGTTTGAACGGTCTAAAATGCGATAACTGCGTTTTCGGCTTCTGGGACATCATGTAAAAACAACGTTTTTTACACTCTGTACACGATTTAACACTGAATCCCTATGGGGGTACACGTACATGTACGTGTACTTGTACATTTTTTTGAAAAAGTGTCCCAGTATCCGCACTTTCCCCCTACTTTCACTGAAGTGGTGAACAGCACGTGAGTTTTTAATATTTCTGATTCTTTTGAATTCATTGTTTGCAGTTAAAATTGAAAACACACCCACTGAAGATGACATATTTGTTGGTAAGTTTGTGTCTATCGGTGACTAAAAAAGTTAAACGGACATGGAGCCAGCGTTTGGTGTTGAGAAATTCCAATCACTGAATCAGAGCGTGCGTAATCGACACTGATCAATGGAAGTGTAGCTTAAATAAAACTTTCAGATCCACACTCATGAGATAATTCCCGATATTCACTAAAATAGAGTAGATTTTCTTTTTATTATATGCTGAGTGACATTTTACTACATAATATTCAGCCCAATTCGACTGCAAGCAGTTTCAAGACAATAACAAAGATCTGCTGTTCGTTCCTTCAAGGCGACGTTCAAGGCAACGTCATGCTCCGAAGCGTAACGTCATGTAGGAAGCTATTGATAAATTCATCGTGTGGACCTGCAAATAGTATTTTTCACGAGCGCGTGCGCGATTGAAAAATAAGACTTTCATGTCCACACTCATGCGATAATTCCCGATACTGACTAAAATCGAGTAGATTTTCTTTTTATTATGTGCTACTCAGTGTGCTACTAGACGTTTTATTGCACAATATTCAGCCCAATTCGACCCCAAGCGCGTACGTTTCAAAATAATAACAAAGATCAGCTGATCGTTCCTTCAAAGCGACGCCATGTGCCGAAGCGTGACGCTATTTAGGAAGCTACCGAGGGATATCAAATCGATGGATATCGAGGAATATCGTTTGGATAATCTGCGATAATTCAATTTGCACAGAGTGTAGCAAATAAAATTTGTTTAAACTAATAAACCTAAAAAATTCAAACATTACATTCCAGGTGGCAGTAACAATTTATTAGGCAAAAAGAAAATGAAACGTTCGGAGAGTTCACCCAGATGTCCATTTCCCCACCAAGGATGGATGTAAGAAAAGTGACAGGGATATAACACTTAAAATTTCAAATGAAGCCTTTCTACGGGTCGTCGCGGGCGGGGGGGGGGGGGGGGGGGGCGCCTTGAAATTTTTTTTCCACCCCGAGACCACCCACCACCCCCTTTTTGGGAAGATTTTTTTCCCTTTTTCATTTGGGAGACCCACACCTTTCACCCTGCAATCCAGTTTAACCCCCTAAAATGAATTCTCAACACCAAACTGTCTGTTTTTTCTTATCATATTACCGCAATTCCACTTTTGTTTTACAACATAAGAAGGAGATAATTCACAAAAATTGAGCAGATGTTGAGCAAAACCACAGATAAATAGATAAATACTTCATGTCTGCAATAATTTAATGGTACCTAATTGTTCCAAATTACATCTTACAGTTTTTTAGAATGGGTTATTGAAGTGACAAACTCAATTATATTCACTAACTTGAGTAGATGTGTGGGATGTAGCTCCTTGACACAGTTCTGTCAATGTGGGTTTTTTTTGGCCACTCAGGCAATATACAAAACATAGCAATATTAAGCCATCCTTAGAACACTTGGAGTAGCTATTAGAATCGAACTTATTTTCAATGGGATCTTGGAGGTGTGTTGAGATGGGTTGCTGGGGTAGAAAAAGGCAATAGCCCCATAGGGCATATATACTATTAAAAAAAAGTAGGGGATATCCAAACTGATGTTGATATTTTCAGAAAATGGTGTTGGAAACGCGTGATTGGACAGATCAATATGTTACCAAGTTTCATGTGGATCATGAATGTCACCGGCCCACGAAAACTTCGTGCAAGTTATTCGCACGAGCGCCGCGTTAATGTCTGTGGGGTACATCTTGAAATTTTCGTTTGTACTGGACGGTCCTTTTTGAAGGCCTCATCGTTCTTTTCTTGGTATAAACTCGTTACTCAATAGTTTCTGGTCGAAACGTAACTTTTGAGGTATGCTAAGACTGACACGTGACGAACGTTTACGTGCCGTTGGCATGTTGGAAGCTGGCAAAAGACAGATTTCAGTAGCTCAAATTCTCAACGTTACTCAATCGGGGATTAGCAGGTTGTGGCCAAGCTAACGTCGGACAGGCAATGTTGATGACAGACGTGTGGCGGCAGCGGAACGATACCATGACGTAACCCTTAGGCAGCACGATTGTTTTGGCGGTGGATCGGTTATGGTGTGGGGAGGCATAACTATGACAAGCAGAACAGCATTACGTGTCACCCAAGAGCGTGTCACAGGGCAGTTCTACCGTTACAACATGTTAGCTGCTCATGTGGTGCCATTTGTGCGACGTCACGGCCGTCGATTCATTTTCTAAGATGACAATGCAAGAGTTCCTCCAGGAGCAGAACATCACAACACTGCCTTGGCCAGCACGAAGTCCAGACCTTTCGCTAATCGAGAACTTTTGGGATATGCTTGGCAGGCGTCTATGACAAGGCCAATAGCCCCCTGTCAATGTCCAGGAACTCGCCGCTGCACTGCAGGAAGAATGGAATAACATCAGTCAAGCTGATATTGGACGTTTGGTGAGGAGTATGCCACGTCGAATCCGCGCTTGTCTCGCGAATCGAGGAGGATTTACAAGGTACTGAGGTCCTGGACTGAATGTGGTAAATTCTCTGACTGACCGGCCATGTCTTCTTCAGCCCAGTGCGTGGAATGTGTGCTTGTCACCATTCAGTGTCTTTTTGGTGAAAATATAAATATATGTCTTCATATATCTCACTTTCATCAAATTTCCCCTACCTTTTTTGAATAGTATATGCACACTGTATTTGCTATCTTTCCTAGCCACTAGCGCCATGCAGGCAGCACAATGATAATGTGGAGGAATTGACAGACTTAAACACTAACCAAATATCAAATTCATCGTGAACGATGGGTTACCAGTTCGGCACAATTCTGTGGGCAGCCGGTGGACTGCTTAAATTTGTCCTGAAGCACCATTCAGTTACCGATGTCAGTCAGTACCTTTTTGTAGTGTAGTAGGCTCGGGACATTTTTAACTTACAGTTGGGGTAACCTCTAGTGTAGTTCGGTGCATATTTTAATCTGCTATCACGCAAGGCAGTGCTGCGCTTGGCGATCAAAAGATAATTTCAGGCACTTCTTGGAGAAAATGGGCAGTCGCGAGTGTGACTACTGGGAATATCACTTCAAAATTCAAGAGTCCAGGGGTAGACTACAATAGATGGGATTAATCGGGGGTGGGGGGATGCGATTATGCATGTATGACCCAAGCTAGGCCTAATTTGAATGGCCCACATTCTGGGTCCATTTGTACATGCAGCTCTCAACTATCCTTAGAGAAACATATTTTGATAATAAAACATGTTTAAACTCATCTACTTCAAGCATTTATTCATCTTATTACTTCCTCAGTCGGCCTCAGTCAGACTTTCTTATTCTAATTTTCATTTTCTTTCTGATTTTCCTTTAGTTACTATCTTACAATACACAACCCAGCTTTACAAAACACCTTGATGAATATCAGTTGATTTTATGTTTAGTTTAACTTTCTACACTTTTCTAGTTTTGTTTTTTCTGTCAAACCTTTGCTATATTTGAATATAAAAATGATCTATTTGATTGAACATTTGATTTTTCTTTATGCAACACTGTAGTTTAATCCTGTTGAAAACAGTCTATGGGTGAGCGATAATGACCACCAACTGTTTGATGGTCACCATCTCACCAAATGTGAGTTAACCCTTTACCTTACACGAAAAGCTGACGACGCTTAGAAACAAAATCTTGAATAACTAAATATTTTCATTTTTGTCTCCAAAACAAAGCTTATGACCCGACATTGGAACGAGTTCAACGAGCTTGTTCCGGGGGGGGGGGGGGGGGGGGGCGGGGGGTTATAAACTATTTTTTTTTAAAATAATGAAAATTGAATGGTGATTTTTGTATATAGCGCTTGCCGTTTTTGTCCCTTATTTTTGGTAAAGGGTTAAAACAGCTGGTTATCAGTCATGCTATTGTGCCACACATGTAATAACTATCCTAAACACCATTAAATCGCCTAGATATATAGATAGATTAAAACAGGAGAAAATGTATAAATTTGGTGAGAGGAAAAAGTGACTTTTTTCAAGGCCGGATCACCCACCCACCCCGGCCCTGTGTGCAAGAATGTTTTGAAGACCTCCCCCCCCCCCCCCCTTCGGTTGTCGCGAAAAACACGTTGCTAAGTCAACAATAGGTTTGTTATTTAAGGGTGCCACGGGACGTGTGTAATCATAGAATCGACAGTCTGAAGTAACCTTCTCCTGGTTGTGCTTCTCGTGTCTGTCTCTATTGTATTTCCTTGTGAATATCTTTTCACAAAACTAACATGAAAACTGTTCTTTCACGTGTACCGCCCATCCGTGTCGATTCCTGTTGAATAACGATGAGAGCGTCTTGGAACATGTACCACAAGATGAAGTCTTCATTGCAAAACTTAAGGTGCTATATAAGTAATAGAATTTTGTTTATTTTGAAATTCGCACCTCTGATATTCCTTAGATTCAAATTAAATATACACAAATTATACATCAAAATGAAGGTTAAGATGTGTAGAACACGACACACATTTGTAATCAACTCATAGAGTTGACAGCAGGCACCACTGGTTCCTGGAAGTATGCTACTGTATTCGTACCAGAACAGATAATAAAATAATATTTCACTATAGAACAACATGTGGCCAAATGTGCTTCATACTGTACTTAGGCTACGGAAATCATGAATGACAGTTAGGCAAAAGTTAGGCATACAAGGCCCGAGTGTGAACAGGTGTCACCCTACTCCAAACTTGGCCCCACAGTCACACGACAGTCAGGCGTGCACCAGCTTTCCCATAAACCACTCGCCTAGCACTTCCTACAAACAGAGATGGTGAATTTTTTATTTTCATTTGCGCCTGGAGAGATAAATACGTCAACTGGCCAGCGCTTTTCACAAAAAGCGCTAATTAATTTTCACTATTTTTTTCATTTTTTGTCTGAAAAACATAGGTTATGACCCCTCTTTGAAACGAGCTTTTGCAAGTGTTGTTTGCTTTTCATGTTAGGTAAAGGGTTAAAAAATAATCCAGAGACCGATAATTTCCAATATAAGCATGTATGGTTAAAAGTATACCTACCCCATTCGACCACATTGCACCAGGATATGCGGTATCTTGTTTAGATAAAGTAGGAATGCGACGGGAGATCCAAGTGGAATTTTGACCCGGTTTTTCAACGTGTACTGATATGGAGAGGGTTGGAGTCACAGGACGTACCCCACATCAAAAGTTATCTTGCGGCCTGTAGGAGTCATGTTTGGACTAATGTCATCCCTGCTGTCTGGATCTCCTCACATTCAAAAGTGTTATCGCTATTGAGCACCATTCGCCGTAAAATGCTGTAGATAGGCGTTGAATCCACTATGCACTATGATGTCATGATGGCAGGGCAATAAGGAAAATACTTACACATTCCCTCCTCAGAGAAACGTCTTTCTAGCTTCCTGTGACTCCCATGGCCCTACGTTTCAAGAACCTTCCTGTTATTCGCAGACAAATTTCTTAAGTAACTTTTCTTGAAATATGCTGTTGCACACACGACTGAATCAAGAAAGGGCCATATGCCTATATACAGCAAGTTCTTACCTTCTTCCTGCACTCAAACGAACAAACAAACATACAGCAACAGAAAACTAGAGAGAGAATTTCGTTGCAAACCATTCATACAAACAAACATTCATTAGTGGAAGAGTAAATTATTACTTATATATTTATTTGCGTTTAAGGTCACGTATTTATGCACAATGGCTAATCATCACCACGTCTGTTTTACGAGTGGAGGAAGCCGGGGTATCCGGAGAGAACCACAAAGCAACGACGAGCAACTGTCAGCTCCCCAACATATACACCTGGAACTTTGAGCAGCCCCTAAAATGTTTCGTGACAGTGAAGTTGCCGTTACTGATTATTATGTTTTAAGGATTGCTATGTCTTGCAGTACATTTCATCTAGTGAAACCCGATTTTCTGGTTGATGGCGTACCCCAAATACATCCCCATGCATATGCAACATCTGGGTATAAAACAAGAAGGTTTGTCACTTCTTTTATCAATAAATGTTGTCAGAGGCACTGAAATGGCAAATCGTTGGCATGCATGTAACGAGTAAGGCATTCAAAGTTATTGGAAGGCAACTTGACTGTAGTCATTCTGTCATCAGCAGACATGTCCGAAAACATCAACAAACCAGCGATGTTAAGCACCGACCAAGGCCTGGACAACTCTAAAAGACCACTTCTCGGGAAGATCGGAGTCTGGCTCGCCTCGTTAGGTGTGAAAACTTTGCTTCAAGTGGGGTTTTTCAAACGTCTTTGGCTCCCCAACAGGCGTTTGTGCAACAGAATTGTCCGAAACCGTCTCAAAACACTGGGTATGAGGTCCAGAACGGTCATCAAGCATCCAGCTCTGTCCGATCAGCATCAAAGACGACGTTTGGAGTGGTGTATGGCACGACAACATTGGAATCTCAGGACGTGGATGAGAGTCCATTGGTCAGACGACAGTAGGTTCTTGCTTCACGCCACAGTTGGTCGCATGAGAGTGTGGAGGCATTGAAATACTGCTTATACCAGACCTACTGTTCCTTATGGCGGAGGATCAGCAATGACATGGCGATGCCTCCGTCATGATTATAAACTTGATATGGTGACTGTACGTGGGAATCTCAATGGTCGTCAGTACATCCGGGACATTCTTAATCCGGTTGTCGTGCCCCATTTTGACAACCACCCGTTGACTACTCGTCTTGTATTCATGGACGACAATGCAAGGCCACATCGGCCCCATGCTGTGAGAGCATTCCTTCAGAACAGCAGTATTACAACATTGTCTTGGCCTCCAATGAGCCCCGATTTCAATACCTCAGAACACATCAGGGATTTTCTTGAACGTCGTGTGCAAGCAAAGGATCCAGTTGTATAGAATTTGGCCGATTTGGAAGCTGCATTACATGAGGTGTTGCAGCATTTGCTTCTGGACCGTATCAGAAAGCTCACAGGTGGCATTGGGAAGAAGGTTCAGGCTGCCATCTGGGCACGTGGTGGATACACTCGCTACTGACGTCAGACACTGCTATTGTGATCAGGAGATCACAAGTTACATTATATTTATTTATTGAGGTTTAGACCGTATCAGAAGGCTCACAGGTAGCACTGGGAGGAGGGTTCAGGCTGTCATATGGGCACGTGGTGGATACACTCGCTACTGACATCAGACACTGCTATTGTGGTCAGGAGATCACAAGTTACATTATATTTATTTGTTTACTTATTTATTGGGGTTTAAGGTCAAATAATGATACACAATGGCTAATCGTGACCGTGACAGTGTGGGGGAAGCCGGAGTTCCCGGAGAGAACTACCGAGCATCGACGAGCAACAGTCAGCTTCTCGTCATTCTAACTCTGTTCAAGCTCCGCTCAAGCAGGGTTACAGTGGTTAAAGACATGTGCACTATCGACGTGCAGTATGCCTTAGTACACGACGTCATCGTGCCCCCATGTAGGCAATCGGGACAAAGTGCCTTGCCCAAGGACACAACGCGGGTCGTCCCGGACGGGGATCGAACTCAGGATGTCTAGCATAGAAGTCCAACAATCTACCACTGAGCCACCGCGCTCCCCACAAGTTACATTTTTTGTCAGTATCACTGGCATTGTTTCATCATGGGTCGTTCCAGCACCATACTTGTGGAGAGAACATTTTCCCATCAAAAACATTAGTGACAGATATGTGTAATTCGCGCCATTAAATGCTGCATATTTTCATCATTGTGTTGTCTTTCAATTGTCGATAGATCATTCTTTCCGCAAACAATCACTTTTGGCCAACTGAAAGATAGCGTGAAAGTAATGACAGTTTATATATCCACCACTGCGAAAAAAAACAGGGTGCTTAATTAAGTTCCAGGTGTATACTAACTTCACACAACACGCAGGGTTAGCATTGGTTGATGATAGGTGCATCATCGACGTGCAGTACTCTTAATTCACAACGTCACTGTACCGCCACGTGGGAAATGGGGGTGAAGTGTCTTGCCCAATGACACAACACGGTTGCCGGGGTGAGCACAAGAGTTTAAAAAAAAATACGATAAAGATACTTTGCTAACATAGATAATTTCTGCCGGAAATTCTTTGATCTCGAACCCATGTACTGGGATAGTACGTCTCGTCCACTTAGAAATTATTAGATATGTGGTTGTCAAAGGACCCAACTGAAAGATAGCGTGAAAGTAATGACAGTTTCCATATCCACCACTGCGAAATAAACGGGGGTGCTTAATTAAGTTCCAGGGGTATATTAACTTCACACAACACGCAGGGTTAGCATTGGTTGATGATAGATGCACCATCGACGTGCAGTACCCTTAATTCACAACGCCACTGTATCACCACGCTTGCAATGGGGGTGAAGTGTCTAGCCCAATGACACAACGCGGTTGCCGGGGTGAGCTCAAGAGTTTCAAAAAAATGCGATAAAGATACTTTGCTAACACACATAATTTCTGCCGGAAATTCTTTGATCTCGAACCCATGTACTGGGATACAACGTCTCGTCCACTTAGAAATTATTGGATATGTGGTTGTCAAAAGACCCAACTTTCCCAATACTGACTGATTGTGATTATTTTCAGCGTGACATAGCCATATGTTGTCCGCCCCCTGAGAGTTTTCGCAGAATTTGTTGCGGATCAGTTGACTAAGTTCATCGGCTTAGGAACAGAGGGGTGGGGGGTGGGGGTGGGGGGGGGGCAGAGGGCCCCATATTTTCCCGAAATACTTGAGAGACAGCGACAGAGAGAAACCGAGAAAGATACAGAGGGTATAGGGGTGAAGGGGGGGGGGGGGATCTTTACCAACCGTCATTGCAATGTTATTGGGAATTAACAGGAACGGTGTGCACAGATTCTGTGACCAAAAATTCCCTTGCTTCGTATGTCTCTTCCACGGAATAGGGGGCGCGGTGGCTCAGTAGGTAGAGGTGCAGGCTGCAAGCCGAGAAGTCCTCGGTTCGAATCCCACCTGCGGCAATCGCGTTGTGTCCTTGGGCAAGACACTTCACCCCCATTGCCCACGTGGGGGCACGGTGACGCTGTGTACTAAGGCGTACTGCACGTCGATGGTGCACCTGTCTCCAACCAATGCTAACCCTGCTTATGTGGAGTTAGTATGTTGGGGAGCTGACAGTTGCTCGCCGTTGCTTGGTGGTTCTCTCCGGGTACTCCGGCTTCCTCCACCCGTAAAACTGTCGAGGTCATGATTAGCCATTGTGCAGAAATATGTCATCTTAAACACCAATAAATAAATAAATAATAAATCCACGGGATATAAAATCGAGAAAAAATCCTCTTTTGGACTCCGTAGGCCCATTTAACACATTACCAATCGCTGTGGCAACGTCATGCCTCTTCCCACTCTTCACTCGCTCCCCCCCCCCCCCCCAAAAAAAAAATAAAAAAAATCAAACTTCAAATTGCTATCTGGCCGTGGTTCACCCACCCAATATCACACCCGCAAACGGCACACGACAATACACATCATGTCCCGCTAACTGGTTGAGTGCTAGAATCCACTATCAGGGTTTTAAGAAAAATGAGGGTACCAGAGCAAAAGCCAACATTTTCCTTGCTCATGTTTCATATCCTGTCCAACACCAATAATATTTTGTTATATAAGTTTGTTTTATTATAAATTATCGGAGAGTGTAATAAAACAAATTTTGATGAACAAATTCAGACCACCAAAAATAATATAGCACTCAACCAGTTAATCGTTATTACAATGTCTAACATGCATTTTCTTGGCCGAAGGCCACGTCAGGTGTTGAAGAAATGCTCAGATATCGCTCCCAGGGGCGCCTAAATATGAACCAACGGGAGGGGGCACATCCTCCCCAGCTTATGGCTGCGGCCTTCGAGAGCCGCGCATCTCGACTATGGACCCCCCCCATATCTTACTTACCCCCCCCCCCCCCCCACCCAAATCAAAATCCTGGCGGCGCCACTGAACTATCGAACCGAAATAATGTCTTTTTTCCCCATTGGTGTAATTTGTTGAAAGGCCCTTTTCAGTGTAAAGGCGCGTGAGTTCCAAAAAGAACTTTGTATATTGCATTCCCACCGTGACACTAACGCACATGGGACACCACTGATATATTGGCCTGTCGATGTGTGTGTGCCCGTTTATCACTGTGACACCCCCTCTCCCATCCAAGTGCGAAATGCATGCTTCCTACGTACCTCACTAAGTTTTAAAATGTTAATGTTCGGCAAGCTTGACGACATAAGCATAGAAGTCGATAAAAATGCTCCGTCATTTTTTTTAACATCGGGAATTACAGTAAATTTGATTTGGGCTTTTCGGATTATTCCACAAAACGTTCTCACCGTCCGTACTCACGTGGTTCAGTGACCCATTTAGACCATGATCTCGCTTCAAATATTATAGCAACCAATCAAAACGAACGACGTCCAACATTGATTTCTCGAAACTGACCTTCATTTCCTTAAATCGAACTTAACTTTTCAACTTTTCTTAATTTGAAGCTCAATGTTTATTTATATTGTGCATTTATTTCGCGGACTTTTAGCATTCCAGTCACTTGTTTTAGAATTTTATGTGACACTGGACCACGAATCACAGTCCAAATGTTCAAAACCTGTCGACATGGGGTCATTTGATGCATTCTGCTTTCGAAAATTCACAGCTCCTGAAAACTTGTTAGTGATTGTTGCACTTGAAGTTTAACTGCTGGAACGAGGTCGATTCAAAAAGACATTATCAAGGCAAGGTAGGTCGTAGCGTATCTATTTCAAATTAGAAGTTAATCACGATAATGAATGATTACATTTCATCGTTTAAAAGTATGTAATGTAATTATGTATTCACGAATTGGGTCAATTGGCAATGTCACACATGATGAAGACATTTTGTTTAGTACATGGTAAGTCGTTGTCGTCTGCCAACGCGCGTCAGAATTAAATCCACTGCCAGGGCCGTCGCTAAAGGGGTGGGGGGGGGGGGTGTAAGGGTGGGCGTGACACCCCATTCCCATTTCCAATAATTCTTCAAGACGGGAATGGGGTTGGAGATGCCAATTCAATGTTGCTAGTAATCGCATACTTTCTGAATAAACTAGAATTTGATACTTCGACTTGTATCACACAGACAGCCGGTCATACAAATGGAGATATGTCGAACCCAATATGACCGATTTCGAATGCCGGTGTGACAAGAATGATAGTCCGTAGGAAAATTAGTCCCTCTGGACTATTATTCCGCGGAATTATAGTCCTAGGTCTAACATTTCTAGGAATAGTAGTCCGCCGGACTACTATTCCTTGAAATGTTAGATCTAGGACTATAATTCCGCGGAATAATAGTCCAGAGGGACTAACGTTCCTACGGACTATCATTCCTGTCACACCGGTATGGTACGTGTTCATTAAACAAGAAGTTGCGATGCGACTACTGCGTATACATTTTATTTATTCACTGCTCTTGTGTGCCAAATAAAAGTACTGGGGGCAATAAAAGTACGGGGAGAAACATTTATCAAAATTAAATAAAAGTACGCCCCCAAATAATAGGACAGGGTGGAAACCCATTGAGGGGGTGGAGGAGTAATGCTAGATAATGTTATCTAAAAGCCAACTTATTTTCCAGTATTGCAGTTAGTTTTATTAACGAAAACTAATGGGTATTTAGGCATCATGATTACAACAATGAATACACAGTGCTAAACAAAATACTGACACACAATTTACTAATTTGAAGATCCCCCCCCCCCCTGTTGAAAGGGCAATTTTGATAAACATACAGGCCCAAATAAGGTGCATACAGGGTAGAAAAAAATCCCCAAATTAATAAACATAAATGTATGTTTATTAGGAACACAACTTCACAAGAGTAATAAATTTTCAAATAGTCTTGGAATATTTTTTAACTATAATCCCGACTGACTAATATTCAAGCTGAATCATCAAGGCATTCCTTCGTTGAAGGCATGCCTTGGTGATACAGTTGGAATATTAATGGGTCGTAAGACAAATCGAGTGTTTACATCCCGCAATGGATTATCTTCGCAGCGCCCCTGTCCGCAATATCAAGGTTTATTACAGGTTTGGAGTTCTGTAAATCACGTTCATAGGAGAGCGACATACTCCCTCCGCGAATAAGACCCGGGTGGGTGAATTCCCCGATAGCTCAATATACCACAATGATTGGATGCCAAGAAAAAGCCTGTTACCTCTTGAAGGCTCACACATTTTGTGGTCTCACACCCATGTCATACCAGGTAGCTTAACGGATAGCCATAACCAGGAAATCCTGCAAACAAAAGGAAATTACCTTGGCAGCAATCTTAACTGGCACCCTCCGATCGTTGAAGGGAAGTGGGATGAGTACACTGCAAAAAATATAGGTTCTCTTTAGAACCAAAACTGGTTCTAATCTTGTCCCTGAGATGGAACCAGTTCTGTTTAAACAGTATTTATTTCAAATCAAATAAATTTACCAAGATAAGCATTCAAGTTTAACAGAATATTACATGAACTGAAGTAGATTCAGCAGTAAACTTGGAGCTTATTCAACGCAGTCGCCAAACATTTTGAAACATAGGAGATATGAAGAGTTGGCATATCGAACCAGTTTTGGTTCTGTATAGAACCAAAACTGGTTCGATATGTCAACTGTTCATATCCCCTTTGCTTAATGATGATTTGAGCCAACCTCGTATGAGCTCTAAACTTACGGCCGCTGAAACCCCCTCAATTTATGTTTAATTCTGTTAATATTTAATGTTAATCTTTATAAATTTATTTGATTTGAAAGAAATACTGTTGAAACAGAACTGGTTCCATCTCAGGGACAAGATTAGAACCAGTTTTGGTTCTAAAGAGAACCTATATTTTTTGCAGTGTAGGTAACGCTTGGAGGGTCTTAGTTAAGACTACATTAGCAGTTGCTTCTAACCAAATCTTGATTGCCTCTTGAGGTAGCTAGGAATTATCGAGAAATCACTGATAAGGTTCTAGAATCAAAGGCTGTGGTTTAATAAAAAGTCTGGAAAATCACATGAGACCACTGAGGGTTGAGATATTTTGTGTCCCCTTTAGATTTGATATGCGAACACATATAGGAGAAACCGTTTCAAGGATTTTGTTATGTAGGCATGTATTTACCACTCTCCTTACTTTGAAATGAGGCGGCCATAGAGGACGAGCAATCACCCACCTCAAAACTATAGGTCAGCTAGTAAGTTAATTGTAATTCTGCATACATAATACAGAAAAGTGCACACACCCTTAGCACCTGCTTTACTTACAGTATTATGCTCGTAAAAGCACTCCTCTTTCACGATCAGATCGCGATAGGACTGCTGTCGCAGCTTTACACCGGTTGATATGATTTCACAAGCAGAATACTGCAAAATCAAGACTGAATCCTAAAACCTATGGCCCTGCGAAACTCCGAAATTTGATTCGATTCGAAATCTTCCTCATGATTTGATTCGATTCGAGATGAATTTTTCGAATCATCGTGATTGTTCTCAAAAACTTACCAAGTGTCTCTTCGTGAACATTTCCTCTATCATCAGGTTTCCTGTACAGGAGACGATGATAGAAGAAGAGTTCAATTGAGTTCCGGTTCCATAACTTCTAAGACTCCTTTCTGGAATATTCTGATTTTGATTGACTTTCCCAAATGGACGAGTCCCCAAAGTATACAAAACTTGAATGGAACTTGCCCGTCTGCGCCAAAATAACAAATACAGTTTAACACTGCATAAAAAATGCAAATAGCCGGAAGGCGCTAGCAGGTTTATTGTTGTTTAACATATTGTTTAATATTGTTACAAAAAAAACACTTTATCCCCAGTTACAGGGGCATAGCCGTCCAGGAAAAAAAAACACTTAAAGAAAAACCTGTGATCCGAAACCCATGCTTGTGCCACCTTCAGGATAAACGTCGACATGTCAATATTTATCCTCACCAAACATTTATAAAAAATCTGATCGCCATTTATTTTTTAAAAAAAATCCACTTGAAACTTGTAATGAGTCCGTCGGCTAAAGTGACTCAACTTGCAGTGACCTGTATTCACGAAAGCTGAACTGAACTGGTACTGATCCGTTTCACTGACTAAGCTTTACAGCAGCGGACTGCAGGCCGGTCAATCTGAGGACAGCGATTTATTCGCTCGCCTACTGCTCGCCAACCCCCTCCCCCCAAAAAAAATAAATAAATAAATAACGGCGAAAACTAGCCCTCTTCGACTTGGACTTAGAAAATAATGATCACTATCACTGCTTATTCCTAAAACCCACATCTTATCAGATCTCTGCTGTGTTAGTGGTCTATGTAAGACGGCCACACTGCCCCTCCCACGCCTCTGGGCCTTGTCCAGGACCGGAAGTGTGGGAGGGTCTGTTTAGCCGTCTTACAGAGAATACCCTGTTAGCAGCATCAAATAAAATGAACAAAGTCCACTCGGCAGAATTCATTAATAGTAGCATTAATAGTAAAACTTCACTTTGCCACTTTTAGTTCTTGTAAGCTTAAGGAGAGCTAATCGCTCAGCCATGCGAGGGCAGCGAGTTTTAGCCTTCGTGCATTTTTAAGAATGGCAGACCTAGGCGGACTGGTCGTATTGGGTTCACCTGGGGCCCACAGAATTAATGCAACCCAATACCTTCTGGTTCGTGAAATTTCGTGAAAATGACGGATCTGATTGAAAAGAGTGCCGGAAAATCGAAAAATGTTCTCTATTTGGACTGCCATTGGCAGTCACATAGGGGACGTTTCAATATACCAGCAGCATAGTCTGCCATTGATCGCTCAGATGAAAGGAAACAGCGTTCCTTTACTTTCAAAAATAAAAAAATTCTCCGAATGGGCTGAACTATGGTCTTCCCGATGCACCCCCCCCCCCCCCCCCCGGTAGAACCATTTTTGTCGAATGATCGATGAAGATGATACAAAAATGCCATTAAAATGTGGTCCATGCGGACAGTCATTGATAGCTCAGATTCAAGGAAGCCGTGTTGGTTCAGTTTGCAAAATCAATATTTTCTCCGAGTGTCGGGGCTTCTTGGTGCATTCCTCAGTAACGTTTCTTGGCCCAGTCCGCCCCTGTACATTTGAACCGATACTATAGCCCAACTCAATTGTATCTTATCTTACCGCTAAGACATCCGTTTTGTGCTTTACAGCCGAAACGCACACAACTAATAATATTCACGGTTGTCAAAAATTAGGCTACAATATCTACAACTCGAAGAGCGGTGAGGTTCCATTCAATTCGAATTCCTCTACTTTATTCGATTCGGGATTAGATCCAACTAGGGCTGAAACGGTTGGCTCATTTTCCTAACCGACTAATCAAGAGCTATAACCGGATAATATCCGGTTATCCGTGGCCATTATTTCACCAAAAATGGGATCAAAACTATAGGAAATGGAAAGCAGCATTCTCAAACTATTCCGTAGTGTGTATACAAACGAACGTTGTCGAGCACTCGACAACGTTCGTTTGTACACACACTGCGGAATAGTTCCGGCGATTACTCATTACTCACGGAAACTGACGATCATTAACGAAGTCTTGAACGCTAAAGTCGATTATTTCTCAATAACCCAACGCGGCTTCGATGTGAAATCTGTTACAAAGGAGAATCGGCTGATTTACTACGTTTTAAACGTGGAATGACGATCACTATAGATATTTCGGACAACCGGTTGACGGTTTGTTTCTAATCGGTTAGGTAGCTAACTGGTTTCAAACCAATTATCCGGGTAACCATTTCAGTACTAGATTCAACCCGAAATTTGAGATTTGGAGGTCCCTGAGAAAACCATACCAAAATTGTATTTCACAGTGGATAAACCGTAATTTGGACATACCGGAAGTGTTGATCGTCGAGGCGAGACATTTCTATTTTTAAGAATAAATTTTAATAAACCTTTATATCAATCTACTAGGGAGCGCGGTGTCTCAGTGGTAGACTGTTGGACTTCTGTGCTAGAGGTTCCGAGTTCGATCCCCGTCCGGGGCGACTCGCGTTGAGTCTTTGGGCAAGGCACTTTATCCCTGTTGCCTACATGGGGGCACGATGACGCCGTGTACTGCGTACCGCACGTCGATGGTGCTCATGTCTTCAACCGTTGTAACCCTTCTTGGACGGAGCTTGAACAGGGTTAGAATGTTGAGGAGCTGACAGTTGCTCGTCGATGTCCGGTCGTTGTCTCCGGGTTCTCCGGCTTCCTCCACCCGTAAAACTGTCACGGTCACAACTAGCCATGGTGCATAAGTATGTGACATTAAACACCAATAAATAAATAAATCTACTAATTTTGTTCTATATTTATAGAATAGATCATGGATTTTTCATGAAAACATAACTATGCTATACATATTTTGTCCCTGACATAAACGCAATTTTGATGCCTCATGTTTGTAACATCAGCCGTGATTGGTCAATTTGACACCTTCTAAAAGTCATAGTACTGGAGTTTTGGGGCAAAACACGGGTACTATCGGAACGTTCTTCCCTGGAGACAAAAGAACAAAGAAAATGTAAACTACACTTCCATTGATCAGCGTCGATTACACACGCTTTGATTGGAATTTTTCAACACCAAACGCTGGCGCCGTGTCCGTTTATCTTTTTTCGTCACCGATAGACATGAACTTACCAAGAAATATGTCATCTTCAGTGGGTGTGTTTTCAATTTCAACTGCAAACAATGAATTCAAAAGAACCAGAAATATTAAAAACTCACGTGTTGTTCACCACTTCAGTGAATCCTGAATTTGAGTTATGACTTCAATCTATTATATTTCCACAAGTTGAGTACTCCTCGACCTTACTGAGCCTCCGCCTCAAGTTCAAAATAAATTGTTTCGCTCCGCTTAATTCTAACAACTGTCGTAGTCCAAAAAACTTGAATTTATATTCCATTAATTTATACCACTTATCACACAAGCATTAATAATGAATTATAACATGAAAAGCATGATACAGTTGTAAACACTGGCATTTGGTGATATAGAAGCTCCCAAAGCGACGGCACTTGTGACAAGTCATTTTCGAATTTGATGATTTGGAACCTCCAAAAGAGACGTCATTCGTTCGAAATGACGTCATATTTTTGGATTCGACTACATTGTTATTACAAGACTGATGGCATGTTGCAGTTAACGCTTAACAATGAAAGATATTTTTTGTTCGGTATAATAAAATAATTAGAACGTTTCTTTTCATGTTCTATCGGTCGAGAGTACTCGAGTTTGTGTGATTTGTGAAATAAAACCTGAAGCAGCTTCGCTGCTGAAGGTTTTATTTCAGAAATCACACAAACTCAGGTCCTATCGACCGATAGAACATGAAAAGAAACGTTCTAATATTATAATAGCCTATATTCAAGTGGAAAGCATACTCATGAAACGAAATGATTTTTTCAGGAAACCAACTCATTTTTCACTGTATGTCCAGTCGTAAAAAGGCCCAATCAGTTGTTTCAAAAAACCTGTACGCAAAGTTGCCTGCAAAAAACGGTTTGGGTTGAAATTGCATGTTTGGGGGTATTTCGGCCCGGGAAGTGTCATAGGCTGGTGAAATATTTTTGCGGCAGTTTTATTTTTCGTAGAAATCATCGTATCTACTTTGTTTCAAATTAGCGATTATAAATAATGTTGTGACGGGCTTCACCCTTGGTTATCCGCATTCAACGACCCCATACTTTTTAATTTTTGTTTTCTCAATTCTGCCTATTGATACAATTGAACACTGCCTATTGATACAATTAACCCTTTACCCAACGCAGACGATATCAAAATTTATTATTTTAAATATCATTTTTTTCAAATTTTTCGAAAAATTTCAACAAAACCATATCATGTGACCCCTCGTTGGAACGAGCTCGTACCAACGAGGGGGTCACGTGATATGGTTTTGTTGAAATTTTTTTGAAAAGTAAGATTTTTTTCAACTACTGAATTCCCATATTACTCGGGCGGATGCGGCCGATTCGTTGAGTAAAGGGTTAAACATTTCGTTTTGCATACGTTAGGGCGTTTCTTTTTGTTGAATTTAGTTTAAACAATATTTATTAAAGAATTCGATATGTATACAATATTCAATAACAGTTAATGGAAGTAAACAAAATATGAACAGCAAGCAATACAATTGTATACAAGTAGCGAGCAGACAAGTTACAGTTTGAGAGGGGATCCGACAGAAAGCTTACAGCTTATGTAAGTCGTCTCCCTGTTGAATTTGTGTTCATTCAAGTTCTTTTGAAAACAAGTCAATTTGCTTGCATATTTGTCTGTATCAGTATTTTTTCTGTACCAATATTTCCCCTAGTATACAGGGAGGGCGAGAGGTTCAGGAAAAAACGTTTCGTACACAAGGCACACAAAGTTCCGACCCTTGGGTACGCAACCACCCCTTTTTTGAAAGAACCCCCCCCCCCCCAAAAAAAAAAAAAAATTATTTTCAATCTTGAAATTAGGTACCCACCCTCCAAAAGTGGAGTAGATCGCACATAAACTGCTTTGATTGGCAATTTCAACAGGTGTTTTTGCTGGAAAATGGTTTGTATTGTTCGAATAATCATTCCCGGCATTTAATCTATCCACAACCAGCTAATGGAGATAAATCAGAATTCTCCAGTGTTTGCAACTGGAATTTGGTCCCGTTTATGAATATGTTCAAACTTTCCCACAGACGCTAGTAGTCACTGTGTGCATGTGTAATCATGACAATATATAGCATGTACCGACATTCTACCTGAACAGTATTAAGACAGGTGCAGCAGGAACTGGTGTGAAATATGTTGAAAATTTTGATGTTTTACCTAGTTCCACCCTTGTATTTGCTTCAATTGCAACTGATTTCCTTTGGTTTCTTTCAATTTCAGCACATTCCAGCACTCGATTTTAGTTTCATCAGTCTGATCTGAACATATTGAGCATTATCAAGTGCAATGTTCGTAGAGGTAGTCAGCCCAATGTTGTACTGAACATGTCAATAGTCATTCAATGTGATGAGGGGTGATTCTATGGTATCGGGAATTCATTCCTCAAATTAAGCTCTGTACTGTTGCACCTCGGCCGATATGAGTTAATGAGTAGTACTTCATTTTATGGAGTGGCTAGTAAGCTTTGGTCAGACAGTAAGAGAGAATTCCAACAATGTGATCCATTTACTACTACCCATTCGGGGTGGGAGGGGGAGGGACCACCGGTAATGTGTGTGACATAAAATGATATTTTATGGCACCTACGTTTCCGCAGTTTTCCCCCTCGATAGTAAATGGGCCACATTGTTGTGACTCTCTCAAACTGCATGATCAAAGTCAAATGAAGCGCTACTCATATCGGTCAGGGTAAAACAGCACAGAGTTTATGGGGGATGGATTTCCAATTTGTCTGTTTTATGTCAGACACGTTTCCAAAGAATCACCCTGAGCCTCAAATGTAGTCATTCTGGCTTCTCCGCCTAAGAACGTATTTTATATACTACTAGCGGGTGAATACCCGGTGTTGCACGGGAGAAGATGGTTATATCAGATCGGTCGAGAAACGGAGGAATATACCAAGGTCACCAGTTTGAAGGTCAAGGTCACACCGCACGGACACCCCGATAAAGTCAAAATGATCGATAGGTCAATATACCCGCACATATGAAATTTTAACCCGGTAGGCCCAGCCGTTTTCGAAATAATAGGTCAAGATCACCAATTTCAAGGTCACCCCTCACGGGCACTCCGATAAAATCAAAATGATCGATGGGTCAATATACTCGCACATATGAAATTTTAGCCCGATCGGCCCACCCGTTTTCGAAATAAAAGGTCAAGGTCAACAATTTCAAGGTTAAGGTCAAGGTCACCCCGCACGGGCACGGCACCCACCCCATGTTACTCGCAGGGACGAGTTACCCCCGTGTAGAAAATTTGAGATCGATCGGTGGAGAAACGGAGGAGTTCACGCGGAACAAAGGCAGAGAGACAGATACAGACAGATATTCGCATTTATATATTAGAAATTAATAATTGCATAACGTTGTTTCATCTTACAAAGTCAGGCGAGAAAGTGAGAAAGAAATGGTGACCATGTGAGTTGAAAAGGTCTACCATATCTCTCTAAATTTGGTCAGGATGCATTATGGAAATTTTGGGGCTCTGATGTGTCGAGTGACGCCCTGTGAATGCTGTGATTTATATATAGCATTATCTTTTATGCAATGGATGTCAGTGTTATCCTTCAAAATATTGGAGGCTGTTCATTCAACTCAAAATCAGTTCCAGGACCAGTGACAGGACAGTCACGTTCCAAGTACTTTTCTGCAACATTCAGCTTAATCTCACTGAAACATAACACACATGTATATCCTTTCTGACTCCGATGATCCCAAGACATTTTATTCTACGATTTAATTTTATTCTTTGTTGCAGCAAATTGCTATAGTTTTTAACTTAATTTTATTTCTATTACAAGATAATACAACCAGGCCTCTTGAAAGAAGTCAGCTGCATTGGGAATGGCGTTATGCCATTGTGTGATATCTTCTGTTCATGGTGAGAAGAGTCCGTTTATTGTCATATATGGTTAGATTACATTTATGTAAGATTACATAGATGATAATTCGTTCAAATTGCTTCAACTATTTTCAAAGCCGCGAAGCAATGATGGTGTGATGAGAAAGAGTGAACGTCTATCCACATTCCCATTCCTGTAGCTGTACTACTGATCTCCCTCCCCTTGTTGACCCAGAGAAGATGGAATGGTGGCAACAAAATACACAAGCTGCTCTGATCAATTTGCATGCTGCTTTGAAAGATAAGAGCTCATAGGAAAAAAATCAAGGCATGGAAAAAACGTGCTTTCAAAGCCGCTGACCTATCCGCTTACCCTGCTTTGTCTTCGGAAAAACATGCCCCCCCCCCCCCCCGCGCCATAGTTAATATTTGCACTGGGCGCCGATCATTCAACACAATACGAATTCGCGTGTAATCAGAAACTCTTGAGCCGATCGGGCTGGCTGATATTTGGTGTCTTGGGGCATCTTGCCGCGGAGAATCTTTTATTCGGGTCGGTTCGCTCGAGCGGGATAGTCTTGACCTCCAAACGACATTCGAATTGCATTAGAAAGTGATCCTAAAATAGTATTAAGAAAACTATCAGGTCGGTCGGAGTTAAATTTTGTACCTTGAGTAACATTGAGACGGGAATGTCCTTTGGTCTGGTTTGTTGGGCCATGCTATATGGTCTTGACCTCAAAATAACCTTGACCTGATATCTCGAGAACGGCTGAACCGATCGGACTGGAATTGAAATTTGGTGCATAGAGACCTCTCGCCACGGAAATACTTTTTATTAGGTCGGTGGACCTACGCGATGCGATCTCGACCTCAATTGACTTTCACCATCCGAAAGACATCACCTGAAAACTACTGAACGTATTAAGCTGAAAATTGACAGAAATGAGTAAAAATCCTCTAGAAACAATTACAATTTAACCTGGCCGAATTTTGACGAGATTTGTTTCTCCTTTTTGACATCTGCAATGTGTCGAGTACGGACATGTCTATTAAGCTTTGAAGTATATTGGGCAGTAAATGCCATGTTAACTTCACTGTATGTGTACCACGTGACGCCTATCATCATCTCTTCGCCACTTCATCACTTTCTAAGGTGGGACATATCTGCTATGGTTCCATAATAAATAAAGAAAGGATACACAAATGATAATAAATTAGGAATTGTATTAGTAATCTCCAAGATATTTGTTAATATTATTACTGATATTTAGCAAATCGATCATGCACTAAGATCATCGCAATTAGTCTTAATTGGGGCTCAGTGGCTCATTGGGTAGATGTGCAAGCTGCATACCGAGCGGTCCTCGTTTCGAATCCCAACTGGGGCAACCACATTGTGTCCTAGGGAAAGATACTTCACCCTCATTGTCTATGTGGGGCACGGTGTCCTAAGCGTACTGCACGTCGATGGTGAACTTGTCTTCAACAAATGCTAACCCTGCATGTGTTCGGTGGTTCTCTCCGGGTACTCCGGCTTCCTCCACCCGTAAAACTGTCCCACGAGGTGACCCTGGCTGTCGACAGTGTCGTTAAATCCCAATAAATAAATAAATAAATTAGTCTGAATACATGTATGACAAGAAAAAAACCTGCAGGTCTTAATTATTTTCATTCTTCTTTGTCGAAGGGTATTTAATTCAATAAAAGTTTGGAACATTTTTAGTATACAGGCCGATGCATTGAATGATGAATTTGCATTGCATTTTGTGGACTACTAGTGATCACTGGTAGATTATGCAACGAGGTAATGCGTTTACTTGCGAAAATAGTGTAGGCTTAGTATGCATACATGTGTAGTCTTTAAAGTTCTGTGTGTATAATGTGGGCCCTATCGACACAGTTCCACATTTTACATGCTTTTCAGGAAACAAGATTTGAATTATTCGCTATCGGGACACCAGTTCTAGTAGTTGAAACAAGAGTTCCTTGACCATACGGCTTAGTTAAATTATGTACGACACGGCGACTACCTATAAGGGTCGTACACAACGGGGCATACAGTAAAAAATGAGTTGGTTTCCTCAAAAAATTATTTCGTTTTGCGAATATGTTTTTCACATGAATATAAGCTTTGTGAATTTCTGACGGCCCATATCCGGAATAATATTAGAATTTCTGTTTGATGTTGAAAATGTGCTAAACTAACGTTTGAAGGGGGAATCTCTGCGGTGGAAACGATTTTTCGAGACGATCAAAAGAAGGTTTTTTTCACTCGGAATGTGTCAGTCAGACATGTTAACTCTCCCGGAATGCCCGGGAAAATCCCGAAATTTCAGTGTAGTTCCTGGCCTCCCGGACGGGAATCAGTTTTAGACCAAAAATCCCGGAAAACAACAGTCGAATATTTCTTTGCCGTTGTAACTTGTGTAAAACGTTCGGAGTCAAATCACATGCATTTCAAACTCTGGTAAAAACCCACGAAGCAGTAAAATAAGGATTTCAGTGTTAAATTTATTTAAAGAAAGGGTGTTTTATGATATATATTTCAGCTGTGTTCATGTTTATTTCTTATCAACCTACCTTACACTTGTTTACTACAGGCTTGCACTACAGTGGAAGACCCTAACTCGGATAAAATACTCTCTATATTAATCTTTCCCAAGAGATTTGGGAAAGAAAAGTGGTGTAAAAACACCACGAAAAAATAAGTCAAAACTTGGTCGAGCACTATCGGCGCACACCCAGTAGGGACGCTCTTCTCTTAATACAATTCCACGACTTCCGTTAACCAGTGCGCAAAGCAGACATCAAACCATTCTCTTTTTGTCCGCTCCACGCGAAGGACGTGCGGCCATTTGCATTACGAACAGTGATAATTCAACTCGTCGATAATGGTTTCCGGTGACTGGAATTATGAATCTGAGGATCGTATAATAACAGGACTGTGTTTTATATTTTCTCGTTAATATTTTCAACCACATTTTCATTAAATTTTATATATTTTCTGTGTCGCGCGCGGATTTCGCGTACCGTGCGGTTCGGACATAAAAGTTTTCGGTTGATAAATTTTATTATTATTATTATTGGAGTTAGGTGTCAATGAGGGACTGTATGGACAGGATTTCTTCATTCTGTTGAGGGCTGAATTTCTGTTTTTTATTTAGGACCCTGTCGGCCGTCTGGGTTCTGTTGTGTTCGCGCCGGTTCTTTTTTCTGCATCCTTTCACTCGTAGTTGGGGGTGTTCTACTTTCTGACGTTGAGAGCCAACAATCTTCTTACTTGGAGGCAGTTCTTGACTTTGTGTTTGGGTCTCTTCCAGATCTTCAAACCAGCCGACAGTGTCAACACGGCCGCGATCATCGGTCGCGCGCCTACAGCCTGTGAAGCAACCTTCTGGGCGCCTTCGACCGTGCCTGTCGGTACAGGTGGTTGAAGCATTTACAGCCTTGGACTCTTAAGCTGAGTTCCAAGGCTATGAAGACGTCGTTCTTCATCATGCAGGGTTGACACTTTTTTGCCTCCGGTGCGTTATCGTTCCTACGATTTCGCCAATCCGTCAGTCTGCCAGACTTTGACGGTCTTGGATCAGGACTCCAACTCCCAAGCCGGCCATTTTTCATATGGAGACTCTGGAGTCCGTGTTTGGCTTATCGGGAATGTTTTATCTCTTCAATCACGAAGTCTCTGCTTTGCTGCTTATCTGCTCCCAGATAAGTTTGACGACGAACAGGTTGTTTTGTCTGTGCTGACCAAGGCGCTCATGCATCTTTTCACACACATGCCTGTAACACGGCTAACTTGGAACTAGTTCGCAGGGACGCTGTGCTGGACACAAGCCTTTCCCTTCTTGAGGGGCAGTGCGCTGCTCTTGGATCTGCCTCTATCGGCGGGTCTGCAACTATTCCATGGTTCCGTGGCGACGGTCCGGGATGACTCCCTATGTCATTCCATTGATCTGATGCTGCTTCGTCAGCTTAATCAGCCTTCTGTTGGAGGCAGGGGCCGTCCAAAGCCTAACAGGTACCCCTCTGTTTCCTCTGCGCAGCTAAGGGCTGATCCTCCTGCTGCCACTTCTACTCACTCACAGGGTAAGGATAGGCGTCGGCAGTAGTCACCTCGAATTCGTCCCAGGTTGAGGTATTCCACTCAGTCGACTCCATTTCTCTTTTAACACAAGTCCCTTTCAACGTTACACGTTGAGAACTTTTGATCACGGAGGCAGGCAGTCTCCTGTCAAAGGGGGCGATCGAGGCCATCACGAACATTCTTTCTGTGGGATTTTCTTCCCGCCCGTTCTTGGTGCCGAAGAAGGACGGCCGACTCAGACAGGTTATCGATCTGAGTATCCTGGCGCAGTCTATCATTGCTTCTCAGTTCAGCATGGATGCTTTCAGGTCGGTTTGCCGCTCCATTCCCCAGGATGTTTTCCAGTTTAAGGCCATGCCCTTTGGCCTCGACCTGGATCCTTGGGCCTTCACCTGTCTGATGTCGCGTGTGTTAGTCTTACATCGCACACAGTCCAGAGTGTCTTCTTCGGCTTATCTAGTCGATATCCTCCAGAGGCATTCCAGTGCTGCCTTTCTGGAGTCTGATGTCGTCACACTGTTGAGCCTACTCACGTCACTAGGGGTCAGAGTCAACGGAGAGAAGTTGGACCTGGTCCCTTCTCCGTCGTTTTGTCATCTGGGATGGGCTTCCGTACTCAGCTGTATACGGTGGCGGTTTCCCAGGCAAGGGCTGTGATTTTCTCAGCCTTTTGCCCTGACTCTGTCCCAGTCCACGTCCGCAACAGCTCGGAGTCTTCCCCGGCTGCTCGGTCTCTGCGGTTCGGTGACGAATCTCATTCCTCTAGGTCGGCTGCATGTCAGGCCTCTCCAACACTTTCTGCTCAGTCGTTGGAGGCCGAATGTCGATCCTCTGGATCTGGTGCTTCAGGTACCGGCGTCTCTTCCTCGTCACCGTCTCAACTGACAGATGTTCAGTGGATTATGCAGGGGGTTCCGTTGGACTTCCCCACGGTCGATCGTGTTCTAACGGCAGTCGCCAGCGATCTCGGATGGGGTGTGACGTTGAATCCTCTAGGTATGTTCCTTCACGGGTCATGGGTCCAGGATCTAGCAGCTCTTCACGTCAACCAGAAGGAGCTTCTTGCTCTTCTTCGGAGTTTCCGGCAGTGGATCCCCCGACTTTCAAATTATCAGGTCCTTCTGTTGTCCGACAATTCGACGGTGGTTGTTTACATTCGGAACCAGGGCGGCACGCACTATGTTCCCATGTACGAATTGGTTCAGGATCTTCTACTGCTCGCTCAGGATGTCAACGCCGGGGTGGTTGTTCGTCACATTCCCGGTCGTCTGAACGTCCCAGCAGACTCCCTGTCCCGACGAGGCAGTGTCATTTCCACCCAGTGGATGCTCCACAGGGCTGTGTTCCAGTCTCTTTGCGATCTCTGGGGTCGTCCCCACATCGATCTCTTTGCGACTCGTTGGAACCATCAGGTGGACACTTTCTTGTCCCCGTGTCCAGATGCTCTGGCTTTCGCCGTGGACGCTCTGTCCCTCCTTTGGAACGGTCTTGTCGGATACACCTTCCTGCCGGTTCCGATTCTGCCTCAGGTTCTAGCCCAGATACGAACCTGCAGTTGTCGAATCCTTTCGATCGCACCCCTGTCGCATCAGTGGGTGTGGATCAATCTGCTCCGCTCTCTGTTAGCGGCGGTTCCGGCACGTCTCCCTCTACGTCGCGACCTTCTTTGCCAATGTCGCCCGAGGAGGTTTCCCGTCGACCCGACTTCATTGTGCTTTCGCACATGTCTTTTGTCAGGTCCTGTCTCCTCCGTAGTGTTTTTTCGAGATGAGCAGTGGAGTTGCTTTTCTTCTTCATGGAGGCACTCCACTGGTTTAGCCTATGCGGCTAAGTGGAAGGTCTTCTGTCGATGGGGTTCGGATCACGCTGTTGCTTCAGTCACTCCTTCGACCACACAGATAGCGGAGTTTCTGGTATATGCTTGATTCTGGGGGTCTCCAGCCTGTTTCCATCAATGGGTACAGGTCCATGCTTCGGAGACCTTTTCGTATCTGGGACAGCGTCGTATCGGCACTTCTCCATGCCTCTCTAAGCTTGCCCGGCACTTTTCCTTGAAAAGGCATAGGACTTAGCAGCTTCCCCAAGATGGAATCTTTCTTGGGTGCTGCTCTGCTTGGTGGGGGGGGGGGGGGGTGAGGGGGGGCGTTCGAGCCCTTATCCCAGGTGGATATGCGTTTTCTCACATACAAGACGGCTTCTCTGATGGCTTTTGCCTCAGCCAGACGGGTTAGTGAGCTTCACGCCCTCTCGGTCGACCCGGCCTTTTTCTGGAGCTCTCCCATCAATGTTATGTTTACCAGTGATTGCTCCTTTCTGGCCAAGAATCAGATACCGGGAACTACTCCGCCTCCTATCTGTATCGAAACTCTTCCTTCTGTTGAGGGTAAACACCCTTTGCTCTGTTCATTTGGAAGGGTAGGATCGATTTTCTGTCTATTATTCCTGGTCGACAGAAGATCTCTCTTGAATCCATTTCTCGATGGATTTGTCTTGCTATTCGTGCAGCTTCCGCTCGTCTAGCGACTGGCGATTGTATTACCAATCGTTTTTTTTTCTGCCACGAGGTGCGTGCATTGTCTACCTCTTGTGGCTTATATTAACTCCGTCATGTTTTCGGATGTTATGCTGACAGCCTACTGGAGAAATGCTACTTTCTCCACTTATCTGCGACAGTTGCGGGAGCAGGCAGAGGACCTTTGTTCTACGGGCCCTTTTTCTCCTGCTCAGGCTGTTGTCTACCCCAGCCATTCGGCTTCTTACAAGGTCGGTTCCAGCTCCGTGCTGTCACTGCCCTTTCTGTCTGCGCGTCGCACATAACCATACGCCTCATCTCTCATTGTCGTTTACTAATGTTTGTGATGCTATGGTTTGATAGGCCAAGACTTTTTCCTATGTCCACGGTTCCAGTGCATTTGGGTTATGTGTGGGTTGGAAATGTGATTCCCTCCATCCTATTGTCTATTCAGCCTGTAGTAAACAATTGTAAGGTAGGTTGATGAGAAATCTAAATTTTATATTAAATTTCCTTTCTTATTATACCTACCGCAATTGTTTACATGGAGGCCCTCCCGTCTTCTTATTCGGGTAAGAATCCTTCCTCCCCGCTGATCACATAACTCCTATGTTGGCGGACTCAAAAGAATGGTTTGATGTCTGCTTTGCGCACTGGTTAACGGAAGTCGTGTAATTGTACTAAGAGAAGAGCGCTCTCTACTGGGTGTGCGCCGATGGCGCTCCACCCAGTTTTGGCTTATTTTTTCGTGGTGTTTTACACCACTTTTCTTTCCCAAATCTCTTGGGAAAGATTAAAATAGAGAGTATTTTATCCGAGTTTGGGTCTTCCACTGTGGTGGAAGCCTGTAGTAAACAACTGCGGTAGGTATAATAAGAAAGGAAATTTACTATAAAATTTAGATTTCTCTATTTTTCTTCGCAGTCGGAGATTCGTGATCGTCGAAGTGAAAATAGGTGACTTACTTTAAAAAAATTGAAAACTCCATCTTCATTTAAATGCAGTTTTTTGGTAAATAAAATATATGAAAAGGGATTAAATAATATATATATATATATTTGTTCATAGAATGGCTTTAATTCACATCCCTTTTCCAAACACAATCAAAACGTAAACAACACCTTGACCTCAACTATTGTACAGTTTAAAAATAGGTTAAAGTCGCTTAGAATGCCGAAAAATTATGACTGCAGATTTATACACAGTGGACTTATTTTCTAACAATACATTTATGCCGTTGTGCTGACAACAGAGCTATTAACTGTTGTTGGCCGTCTGTACCCAGTAAAGTTCAAATGAAATTAAAAAAACCCAAATCCTTCAATGATGAAAAGAAACGTTTTGTTTAGGGCACAAACGTCCACACATGCATGAAGGATTTTGATAAAAAATACTTTCCAAGTAGAAATCTTCTTGATGAAAATACTTTCCAACTACAAATCTTCTTGAAGTAACTGAACATTAGAACATCTTTTCCTGTTAACATTTCTAGACTTTGGAAATTATTTTCTGAGCAGACTTTGATAAAAGCAGACCACAGAAGGTGTGCTCTGGGGTGAGGGTGGGAGTGGTTATGAAGAAGAGGATGGTAGTGTGGGGGGGGGGGGGCAAATCAACAATTATTTTATGATGTTTTAACAATATAAATGCATCAGCATAATTGACAACTAGATCTCGATATAAACTGGTATTAATGGTGGTCTATGAGCTGAAAATTTGCAAGTTTTATCTTCTGTCCCCGCACAAACTTTTCCCTGAAATACATCCCATTTCCCTGAAAATCACCCTCAGGTTCCTTGAAAAATTATTCTGGAGGTTAACATGTCTGGTGGCAGTAGTCACGAATTTCCGGTGTCCGAGTGTGATAAATATGTAAGCTTATAGCACAGATGTTTCCATGAAGAATCCACGATCTATTTTATAAATATGCAGCACAACTAGTAGACTGAAATGAAAGCTTTTAAAAATTAGGTCCTAAAAATAAAAATTTCTCGCCTCGACGATCAACACATCCAGTATGTCCAAATTACGTTTATCCACTGTTACTTTATACCTAAAATTATTTTTTTTCAGACAATGAAATTATTCTATATTTGAAGAAAACTGAAAACGTATTTTTTCTGCATTAGAAATTCTAGTGCGTTGAGAAGAGTTGTTCACTCGCAACCCATTCGCTAAAAAATCCCATCTGTTTCTTGCTCTTCTCTTTAATTTGTTCCGCCTACTCGTCGCTGTCAGAGTCTTTCCATGTCTGTATCTTTGGGTGAATTATGATCAAACGAGATTGCTAGTAATCCGTAACCCAATCACTAAAAATCCCCAACACTTTTGTGTTCTCCCCTCTAATGCGTTCCAATTCCGCCTCGCTATCCAAGCCTTTCCATGCTTCTATCTTTGCGTTAATTATGATCAGATTGCTTTAGGAGGTTTTCACTGGTACTGTCTTCGCGGCAATTATTGGGTCACTGGAATGACAGCACTGCTTTGGGTTATATATTTTCATTTTAGAAACATCCCATTTTTCACAATATGTGAGACAAAAGCGTATTAATTATTACTGTGTTAAATCTTTTTGTATGACAAGTGCAACTATTTTAAAGGCAATGTCGAGTGCTATTTTTATCTCAGTTTTTAAAAGTCTTTTTGTGTTACTCGGATCATTGTCTGGTTTGTCATGTATGGCGGTTAAAAAGCGCCACGTACTTTTCAACTATCAAATTGCAGCTGCAATTTAATAAATTGTACCATCAGTTTAGGTAAATTACACCTACAATTTACTAATTGTACCTGCAATTTAGCTAATTTAAGCTACAATTTACTGAATTTAGCATCTTCGCTCTCATTGGTCAAGCTAAACTACAGCAGAAATTTAACTCAACCAATCATGGGCACGGAAACGTTATTTAGCTCGCGTGTACATAGGGGCAATAATTGCCCCAGATCATGCAATATTGAATTCTCAGGTCTATTCAAACGACTTGGAAAACAAACAAATAGAACTTTATATATATACTGGATACTGTAATATATGTAATTCCTTGGGGCGCGGTGGCTCAGTTGGTAGAGGTGCAGGCTGCAAGCCGAGAGGTCCTCGGTTCGAATCCCACCTGCGGCAACCGCGTTGTGTCCTTGGGCAAGAAGACACTTCACCTCGATTGCCTACATGGGGGCACGATGACGCTGTGTACTGGGGCGTACTGCACGTCGATGGTGCGCATGATTTCAACCAATCTAACCCTGCCTGTGCTGCGGTGCAGAGTTCAGAGTTACAATGTTGGAGAGCTGACAGCTGCTCGTCGTTGCTCGGTGGTTCTCTCCGGGTACTCCGGCTTCCTCCACCCGTAAAACTGTCACGGTCACGATTAGCCATTGTGCATAAGTATGTGACCTTAAACACCAATAAATAAATAAATAAATAAATATGTAATTCGTTTTTAAACTGGAATACACCGCATTCAATGTTTCTATATTCGTGTTGTGTTATGCCACCTCCAAAGTCAGCAATACTTTTTAAAGCCTTTTTTGTTACGTTACATCAGCCCTCGAATATATTAGACGAGATGTCTGCGTGGATATTTCCTCCCATTCGCGATATGCCTGTAGCCTAAATTTTAGCATTCTGCTTTGTTTAGTTTGTGTGGACGGATAAGGTAGTTTTCCAAGATTTTTTCGAATGGAGATCTTAACCCCAAAGTGTAGCCACCCACACCCTTTCGTACAATAAGCTTGAAGATCTTTATATTTATTTATTTATTTATTGGTGTTTAAGGTCACATACTTATGCACAATGGCTAATCGTGACCGTGACAGTTTTACGGGTGAAGGAAGCCGGAGAGATCTACCGAGCATCGACGAACAACAGTTAGCTCCCCAACATTCTAACTCTATTCAAGCAACGCTCAAGCAGGGTTACAGTGGTTGAAGACATGTACACAATCGACGTACAGTACGTCTTAGTACACGGCGTCATCGTGCCCCCATGTTGGCAGCCGGGATAAAATGCCTTGCCCAAGAACACAACGCGGATTGTCCCGGACGTGGATCGAACTCGGGACATCTAGCATAGAAGTCAAACAGTCTACCACTGAGCCCCCGCGCTCCCTTGAAGTTCTTAAAAAAATATTCGAAAACCATCACTGACAATACTTGGAGATGGTGCCAGGCAGTTCCTCTCAAACATTACCTCGGCACGGGCCTTTTGTTCCAAGTCGAGTTTCGTACCGGACGATTCGTCCAAAAAGCTGGGTTTTTAGGGGGAGAGGTGTTTGTGTTTGGGAAGGGTGCCTTTCAAGTGTTTTCGAAGAACAATATTAACCACCATAGCCTTGAACACTGTCCAATAAATTTGAAATTATTTTAAACTAGTGTCTTGTGAATAACCAGTCACAACTTTCTGAGATGTGATATTCACCTTCTTTTAGTGACAGGCTACTTTGTGCACAAAATGTTTCTTGTTTTTATCGTAATACGAAAAGATGACATGACATAAGCACAAAATAAGTGTTTACATTGGCATTTTATCGCGCGCTTGTGCTTGCACGAAACTTTTCTTGTTGTTCAATGGTATGTAATTCAATTTCCTTTAATGATATCCGATATTTCATTAACTGTTCACCTCACATGACTATCAATTCATTTGCAAAAATATCCCTGAATAACAACATTTTCATTTTTGTCTGGAAAAACATACCATAAGAGCCCTCATACGAACGAGCGCGATGAGCTCATTCAAATGGCGGGTCACATGCTATGTTTTCGTAGCCAAAAAGAAAAAGAAATGGAAAAATAAAATTTTGTTGGCGTTGTTTGTGACTAACGCTGGTCGGTTTCGGTCATTACTTTATAATGTTATAAAACTTAAGAATTATGTCCGTATCTGAAAACTGGATTGTGGGGATTACATTTTCTAAACTAAGAGGATTATGTAGCCTAAGCCTCTGAAAATTATATTGAGGAGATTTAGCATCTTCACTCTCAGTGCATGAGGAAGCTAAATTGGAGCAGAAACTTAACTCAACCAATCAGGGGTACAGGCACGTTATTTAGCGCGCGTGGAAATTAGGGCAATAATTGCCCCAGATCGTGCAGTATTGAACTTTTAGGCCTATTCAGATGACTTGAAAAACAAACAAATGGAACTTAAAAGATATACTGGATCCACTAATATGTGTAATTCGGTATTAAACTGGAATACACCGCATTCAATGTTTCTATATTCGTGTTGTGATAAGCCACCTCCAAAGTTAGCAATACTTTTTTAAAACCTGTTTTGTTACGTTACATCAGCCCTCGATTATATTAGACGAGATGTCTGCTTGAATATTTTCTCCCAATTCGCGATATGCCTGCAGCCAAAATTTTAGCATTCTGCTTTGTTTATTTTGTGTGGACGAATGAGGCAGTTTTCCAAGATTTTTTCGAATGGAGATTTTAACTCCAAAGTGTAGCCAACCACACCCTCTCGTCCAATAAGCTTAAAGTTCTTTAAAAAAAATTCGAAAACCATCACTGACAATACTTGGAGGTGGTGCCAGGCAGTTCCTCTCAAACCTCACCTCGGCACGGGCGTTTTGACCTAAGTCGAGTTTCGTACCGGACGATTCGTCCAAAAAGCTGGTGTTTTTAGGGGGAGAGGTGTTTGTGTGTGGGAAGGGTGCCTTTCAAGTGTTTTCGAAGGAAAATATTAACCACCATAGCCTTGAACCCTGTCCAATAAATTTGAAATTATTTTAAACTAATGTCTTGTTAATAACCATTCACCACACTGAGATGTGATATTCACCTTCTTTTAGTGTGGGGGACTTCACTTTGTGGACAAAATGTTTCTTGTTTATGTTGTAATACGAAAAGATGACATGACATGACATATGAACAAAAAAGTGTTTTCATGGGCATTTTATCCCGCGCTTTGCTTGTACAAAACTTTTCATGTTGTTCAATGGTATGTAATTTAATTTCCTTTCATGAAATCCGATATTTCATTAACTATTCACCTCACATGACTAGCATTTCATTTGCAAAAATATCCCCTGAATAACAACATTTCCATTTTTGCCTGGAAAAGCATAGCATATAAGCCCTCATACGAACGAGCTGGATGAGTTCATTCAAATGGTGGATGACATGCTATGTTTTCGTAGCAAAAAATGAAAAAAAAATGGAACAATAAAATTTTGTTGGCGATGTTTGTGACTAACGCTGGTCGGTTTCAGTCATTACGTTATAACGTTATAAAACTTATGAATTATGTCCGTATCTGAAAATTTTTTGAATTATTTTTGGAAAACCCCAAATTTTTCTGTTAAAAAAATTGATTTTCTTGGAAAATGTTGGGTTTTTCCAAAAATAATTCACATTTTCCCCGAAAACCCTGGGTTTTTCCCGGAAAATGTTTAAAATTTGAACATTTCTGAACCACTTTCGACGGAATTTTAAAAAAATGTCTAAAAAATTACCGGTTTTAGAAACCCGCTTTTTCGATAAATTTAACACTGATTTTCCCATTAGGTGAATGTTTTTCAAATTTTCTTATGAATAGAATTGCATGATTTGTGACCGGCGACAGATTAGCACTGAGATTTACATTGGGAAAATTTACGAAAAAAATATTGTTTTTTTTAAAATTCGAGCTGGGAAAAATATATGATCGAACATCGATTCCCACAGTAAAAGACAACGGTTTGATCGAGGTGAATGCGAAAATTGAGCCAGTAAAAAACTCGATCCAAGAAGTGGATTTCCCACTGGAAGAGATGAAGGGTTTGATTGAGGAGAATTGCTCCTGTAAAACACGACCGTTCGAGATCGAGCATGCAAGTCCGATTGAAAACAAACAAAATGTATGTAATATATTATTATTATTATTACAAATTGCGAGACGAGTGATGAAAAAAAATTGACTGTTTAAAAAAAATAAAAATTAAAAAAAATTATATATAAAACAACATTAAAAAAAGAAATAAAAAAATAAGAATAAAAAAAAATAACTTTTTCATTAAAGAAAAAAAAAAATAATAAATAAATAAAACAATGTTTCTACACATCGGAGATTCGAAGTGAAGGGACAAGCAGGTTCGCGAATTAATACAGAGTAAGGAGAATATTCAAGTGCAGCATAGGGCCAGGCGATTGGGAGAGACAGTGTTGAGATGAGAGACGACCAAGTTGTTCAGATCTGTCACCGAGGTTCAGGAACAAGGTAGGAAAGAGATCGCCAAGGAATTGAGACCCATAAAAGAAGGTTCTCAGAGGATGGCTTCACTCCCCAGTAGTTTGGCACCAAGAACTTTCTCTGATTACATTCCAATGGGAATTAAGACTGATTCTCGTCTGAGTAGCGTCTATAGCCACGTTACAGATGCTACTCCGACAGGAATCAAGACCGATCCAAGTAATGTTGATAGTAGCGATGCTTCGAGCATTGTTAGCAGCATTAGATTTGACGATGATAGTAGTAGTGAAAAAGATCTAATGTACGGATTTTGTCATGAAGATGATAAAATTTTCATGGGTTACATGGAAATATAGTGCGAAGACGACCAATTGATCATCGGTCCGAACAGGTATGAAATGACCAACGGACTCTATGATCTGCTCACTTACAAGAAACCTAGAGATTACACTGATGAGGATTACCAAAATTACGGTCATATTCTGGTTCAGACCTATGCAATGAAGAAGAAGAACGATCCCAAAGAGATGAGACCAAAGGATAGGAGAGGTTACAAGTGGAAGCACGTGGTGGAACCCATATGGAAGGATACTGACCAATTCATGAGATCGATGACTGGAAAGGGAATGACAGACCGGATATTTCTTCTACGCGATCCCGAGGCTTTGTCGGAGAGATTGAGATTGTTGATGGCTTGCAGGGAGGCCGGTAACACTGGAGTGGATAACGAGATAGTGAGCATGTGCGACGAATTGTTAAGGCAGAAGGTCTTGACTAAGAAGGATTATCAAAAGTTAATGAATCATTTGAAACAATAAAATAGTAAGAGAAAAAAATATTAAGCAAATAAAAAAACAATATTCAAAAAATAATAATAATAAAAAAAAACGAATTTTGAAAAAAATAAAAATGTTAGTGATAAATAACAAGGGATATGCTAGATCTTACGTCTTTGGTGGATCAGGCACCATGGATTCGAGGATGCGATTTTTAACTCTTAAATTCACTGGTGACGTAGCAAAACATATCGCCTCAAGCACTCTCAAAATTGGAAAGAAGATGGTGATCGATGTGGATAAGAAAGCTGCGACTGAAGCGAGTGGTAGAATAGCTTCGGAAGCTGGCAAGAGAGGTGCCGACGCATTGATTAATAAATTCATAACCCCACAACAACCGCCTGCCAAACGATCGAGAATCGAATCGAGACATTGGGGAGACTTCTTTGACATCATACCAATACAAGACTTAGCTAAAATGATGAAAGGATCAGGATTGAAAGTGATTTATATATAAAAAACTTTTTTATAAATAATATATATAAAAATAGGAATTAAAATAGAAAAAATACATAGTTCAAAACATAGTTTAAAAAAAAAACTGGAGAAAACAAAGTGTATCAAAGACATGTGTTGGAATGACGTGATGATCAAGAGGTCGAATTATGAGATCTTTCCCAAGAGCATAAGAGGTCTGATAGTGGGAAAATCGAATTGTCGAAAGACAAATCTCTTGATGAATCTTGTTGCGACCCGGGTTGGTTGGATTATGACAGATTATTCGTTTTCGGCAAGAGTCTCTTTCAATTGGAATACAGATTGCTTCGAGAGTGCATGATACATAAATTACCCAAGGACGTCATGTTGAGAATCTTCGCCAGTCAAGACGAATTTGAAGGAACAAGACTTCAAATATATTGGAAGGGGTGGCGAGAGAATTGACAGGGAGAAACACCGAGTGTTCGAACATGGAATTTCTGTTTTGCAAGAATGCCGATGACGTTCCCAGTCCCAGACAGTTGACGTCGGAGAATAAGAATCTCATGATCTTCGACAATCTGCTGTGGGAGAGAGAATCTATGCGAATTGTATTACATTTGAGGACGTCACAGCAACCTGGATTGTTTCTATTTGTCTCAGAATTATTTTTGATTGACCAGACAGACGATAAGGGAGAATGCTAATTTTCTGTGTCTCTTTCATCAGGATCTCAAGAATCTCAATCACATCTATGGAGATCACGTGGCCAACGACTTGAGCAGGGAAGAATTCAGGAGATTCTGTAAAAAAGTGTGGGAAAAAGGACATCACAAGTTCGTGGTGATTGATTTGACTAGCAAATTTAACAAAGGAAAATATTGAAGCGGATTCGATGATTTTTTTAATATTTCTGATAATAATAGAGAAGAAAATAAAAAAATAAAAAAATATCGATAAAATATAAAAATATATAATTAATAAATATTAAATAATAAAAAAAATGTCAGAACATTTATTAGAACAGATAGTCGAGAATACGGCTGCGAAACAGTCCTTTCAAATCTTAGTGAGTCACAACTCGACTCAATTCACTATGAAATTCGAACCTTCCATCGAATTGAAGAAGGTAAAGAGATACGAGATGGCGTTGGTTAATTTCTAGACTTTCTATTCATTTCCCAACAGCACCAAAAAGAATAACGCATTCAAGTATTCGAACGGTGTGGATTGGTTTGAGATTCGATTTCCCAAAGGGAGTTATGACATAAACGATCTGAACCATCACATCCAGATGAGACTGAAGACCAACGGTCACAGAAGCAAGATGATAAGACTCGATCCCAATACAAGTACTCTACAGACGATATTTGACTTGGGAGATGATTTTCGAGTGGATTTTAGTGCAGAAGATTGGATTGGCAAGATGTTGGGATTCGATCAAAAGATGTGTCGAGGTCATGCCACATCCAAAAATATGGTCAACATTCTCATGGTCAATAGCATTTTAGTGAATGTCAATGTGATCGCAGGAAGTTATGCCGACAGTAGTGCACAGCCTACAATCTACTCGTTCTTTCCGGATGTTTCACAGGCTTTCAAGATCATGGAGCAGCCTCAAAATCTTGTCTATCTACCCATGACTCTGGACACGTTGTATAGCATCAAAACCATGTTGGCAATCTGTTAGATCTTCGCGGAGGGAGAGTGACTATATGATTTCACATCATAGAGATATAAAAAAAAATAATATCTTAAAAACAAATATATATAAGTTTCAGGTTTTTATTTATATATTATATAAGAAATAAAAAAAAGAAACTTATAATATTAATAATTTAAAAAATATATATATAATTAAATCACATCAAATCCCCCCTCCAAAAAAAAAATAAAAAAAATATGACTAGATATGTAATTAAAAATGTGAACGTATCCGAAGGACAGAAAGCTAAACTTCGCAGAGCATTGTGAAATCAAGGCGAGGCCGTTATATTTAAATTCAGTCTTCAAGATCTGGAGAGTGGCGGCCACGATCGAATCGCCTGGACTAAAACTCAAATTAAAAGGATGGAGAAAGCAATTTGTAATCGAACGAGAATGACGGTGAGACTGAGTCGTGCTCAGTTGAGATATAATCTGCGTGGTAGCTCTCTCGGGACTCGCTAGTTCGGGAGTCAACAAATTAATTTGTAGAGGATTGTTTTTGAAGAAGAGGGGAAATGGACTGTTTTTGAAGAAGGGGGGGGGAGCCGTTTGTTGCATAGATGCCGTAGGTAAAGGACTGTATCTAGGACCCGTGAGAAAGGGCAGTGGTGATGCTTTCCATGGAGATGGTCTCTATCTGAAGACCGGAGAGAATGTGGAACCGATTGGTGAAGGTTTGTTGTTCGGTCAGAATTCGCCATTTAAGAATATACCCCTTTTGGGTATGTTGTTATAAAAAAAAATAACAATTAAAAAAAATAACAATAAAAAAAAGAAACAAAAGGAGAGAAAACATATTTCAACAAATGTGTTAACAAAACATTCATTTTATGAAAAGCTTTTAGCTTTTTCTAAACATTTACACATGTATATATTAGAAACAATTCAATTGGAACAAATTGTATATGACACATGTTTAAACAGGCATGGAACGTTGTTTTTGTTAATATTTTTATTCATATTCTTAAATTGAAGTTATTTCGAAAATATCAAAATGATGACGTGTTTGAACGAAAAAAAAAAGTGTCTTACCAAGAGTATCACATGATTATAGATATCCTAGATTGGTTAAAATATGAAGAGAAACTTGTAGAATGTTACAATTACACGAAATATCATTACAGTACTTATTGCACGAAAAACGTAGTTAATCTATTCGATCGTGGTGGTGGCAATGAAAATATTTAAACATCCATTCGCACGTATGTCGAATTTATTTGCAGATTACACTCATTCACGTCAAATAGATCGTGGATCAAATTTGCTAAAAGGTTAAAAATAATTATGGATTATTTTCCATATCATTCTAACGACGATGATAAAAAAAAATGATTGTTTTATCAAAATATGAAAAGCATAAAATCCTTCTTTCAGAAAAAGTGTCATCTTTTTCCTGTAATATGTGTGATCATAATAGAAGAGAAGTATTCGTTCCTTCAGTTGATGATGTGATAAATAGAATGTGCTATTATAAAAAAATGTAATATATAAAAAGAAAGAGAAAAAAAATACGAAAACAAATAATAGAAAGAAAATAAGAATATAATTATTTTTTTTATATAATTATAATTATGAGTAAAACGAACGATTCCATGGAATCAAGAGTTTGGTTTCTTTGAAGGGCGCTGTGCAGAGCTTACGCAATCTGCATGAATGAACAACTTCCTCGCATTTTGAATGAAAGATGCCTCCGCTGTCGAGAGGAGATGGAATTTAATCACAATAATCATTTGTGTCTTACGATGGAATGGGAAGACCTCATCACTATGTATTTCATGCGCGCATTGGAATACGTCCGATGGAACGGCGTGATTGAATGTTGGAATCAATTAGTGTTTTGCATTGGAGAACCCTCGGAAGAGTTGAAGTTAGTGCATCGAGGTCTCACCACTGAAGACAGGGGATGCAGTTTAGATTTCTTGTTGAAAAAGGGGAGACCACTAAAAAAAATTTCCATTAAATAATAAGGGATGAAAATAAAATACATCAAAAATAATAGATATAAATAAATAAATAAAAAAAATGAAAATGGAAACTTGAAGTAAAAAAATATATCCATTGTTAGAGAAATTGAACGCCCATGAAACCTTATCTACCACCACCACCACTAGAATGAGGATAAAGTGCTGATGTGGGGCAGAGGTATCGAATCGAACAGATCAATAGAATTCAATCATATCTGACACCAGAGAGATTCTCGTTCGATCAATCAGAAATATTCTTGATTAGAGAAATTTGTGAGTGATGTGTATTTGACTCTCATCGTGGTCTCTATGGGTTTGAATGTTGCCGGAATCAGTCTATTGTCAGTCGCCGTCATTGCTCTTCCAGTCGTGTTGGCCATAGAAGGATTGGCTTTGACTGCTGGATTCGTTAGTACGATCGGAAAATTTCTCGCTAACAAATTATCCGTAAAGGCCAGGAAGCATGAAAACATCAGCATTTTGGCCGATGCAATGATCGACACTGTGTCGGAAAAGATCTCCCTAGCATTGAAAGGCAGTAGGATTTCGGACGGTGAATATGTCGACATATTGAACGAAAAACAAAAATATGAAGTCATGAAAGCGAAGATAAGCGTCAAAAGTTGTCAGATCATCAAGGAACAATTGAAGGATTCTCTCATGGAAAAAGGTAGGGAAGAAGCTAGACGATCGTTTCGTTAATCGTTGGGTCCCAAAAAGATTCCGGAAGCAATCGATTGAAAAAATGTATATACATATAAAAGAAAAATAAAATTAAAAAATACGAAAAAAAATAAATAATTAATATATACGAAAAAAACCCCAATAACAAATGTATTGCATCAAATGCAAGAGAGTTACTGATATGGTTAATGTTAAAAAAGTATTGACAAAAAATAACAGACCTATGCTTCACAGAACATGTGAAGTGTGCTGTTTGACCAAGATGCAATTCGTCAAATGTGGTGCCTGCCTGACGAATAAATTGATTAATAATCTCCCCGTCGAAATGCATCTGCCAGGACATCAATTCACGGGACTGGGCACGAAACTAAATAAGAGATTGAATCGAGATCTGACTCCTAAATCTTGGAGAAAAACCCATCAATAGGGTGGATTAGTCCACTTATGCTTATGATCTGTGCTATGCTAAACATCCCGATGTTGAGACTCATAATCGAATCTTCAATAAAAAATTGTTGACGCAAATGAAAAATATATCGAATCCCACTAGGAGAGAGACTCGAATGTTTGCTGGTTGGTAAAGTGATTGGTACCAAACGTCGATTCGGATGGGGTGATAAAAAAAAACGATCCAGAAAAAATTATTAACGAATGCATTGGCAAACGAACTACACAAGCCCACCACGTGTAAATTTCGAAAGAGAAGGGTGTTCATGAAGGGTCTGGATCAGATCTGGTCAATATGAAACCAGATTCGAGACGGAACGAGGGCGTTAAATACATACCGATGGTCATCAACTTGTTTTCGAAATACGGATGGATGAGACCTCTGAAGAATAAATCGGGAGCATGCATGGCCGAGGCTCTGAAGGACATATTCGCATAGTCTTCTCAAAAACTGGATAAATTGTGGGCGGACAAGGGGAAGAAATTTTACAACAGTCACGTTCATCCATTGGTCGACCTCTATTCTGTCGAAAACGAAGGGAAATCTAATGTGATCGAACGTTGGAATAGAACCTTGAAGGAAAAAATGTACAAGTATTTCGCGGCCAATAAGACCAAGAAATATATCGATGTTCTAGACGAACTGGTTGAAGAATACAACAACACACGACACAGATCGATCAAGATGAAGCCTGCGGAAGCTAGCGATCCTCAAAACGAAAAACGCATCTTCATAAATCTCTATCCTGAAAGGATTAAGATCAAGAAGGTGTCTAGACCACCGGAATTTGCAGTCGGCGATCGAGTGAGAACCACTTCTTATAAGTCACCCTTCATGGAAGGTTACACTCCTCGATGGACCAAGGAAATCTGTAAGATTGTTAGAATATTTTACACAGATCCAGTGACTTTCTAAATAGAAGCGTTAGAGGATGATGAAGATGGCAGCAGAGAAATCATTGGAACATTTTATGAACAAGAATTGTAGAAGACGGCGTTTTGAAAACCAACCCTTCACTTTTTTTTACCCATATTTAGTAAGGAAAAAAAAAATAAATAAAATAATAACGAACCAAAAAACATGACGAATATATTAGATATAACTGAAGGTCTATTGAGAGACAAAAACATTCAAGAATATGAAGTTCACGAGTACGAACCCATGACTGGAACCAGTCTGAACAGTGCTGGTGAGATAAGAATCAACGTTGAGTCTCAAGATCTGTTCGTCCATCCCAGCGAAAGTTACATAGTGATACAGGGACGTCTCACCAAGGAAGACAGAAGCAATTATGCCGACGACGACGTAGTCACTCTAACCAATAATGGCATGATGCATCTGTTCAGTAATATAAAATACATGCTCTTGGGACAAGAGATAGAATCTGTGTTTCATCCCGGACAAGCCACCATGATCTACGGACTCTGGATGTATCCGGACGATTTTTCGAAATCTAAAGGACTCAATCAATTGTGGATGAAGACACCGTCGCAAACATGAGTGCAGTTAATGCCTGTGGTGCCATGAGATTCATCGTAGTGGAATTTCAGACCGATAGGGATGGGTCTCAAGAGAAAAATCCTTCCCTGTTCGATTATTGTCACTTGAGAAAGATGCAGGTATTTCTAAATGCCATGAGATATCCAACCATCGATTATAACGTCTCTTTCGATAAGAACGATTTCTGCAGACTATACGGCGCCTGACCCGATTTCAGAAAGAAATATCATCGACTGGACGAATTGATGGGTAATCCTAACATCACTCCCACCGAATACAAATCGATGTTCATATTCGATGTTAGTAAACAGAGCGAGTGACTCAAGAGTAGCATCTTAGACATTCAGATGAAGATGCAATTTGACAGGAACATGCCAAAAAGGGACTGAGGCTTTTGCCCTACTCCTGTTGGATAGAGAGTTAGAATTCGAATTGGATGGACAAAAAATGTCCATCGTTCAATGAAAAAAAAAATTATTAAAAAAAAAATTAAAATACCCCCCAAAAAATATATAATTGAATATTCAATCTCTCAAAATCCAATTATATTTTTTTTAATTTTTGAGTTGTCTCCCCTACATCACAAAGGTGATTAGTTCAATGTTTGTTGTTTTCACTGTAAAAAAAAAGAGAAGAAAAAAAAACAGAGGATTGAGTTCGATCAACAGAGAGACCATGGATGTGGAGGCTTTGGGATTATTGGTTTTCGTCTTCAAATTGATCCTATCCCCCACCTGCACCTTGAGAGGTGTACTGAAGATGTTAGTGTTCGAGTGTTGATCCTTCATCTTTTCGACTCTGTACCTCTTATCGGATTCCACACCGTTCACTGCGAGATTAACAACCGCTCTATTGCTAAAGTCCGTAGAAGTCAGACTCATTCGAATAATCTTGCCTCCCACTGGCATAGGATATCCTATCAGACCGTGCAGCAGTCCATTACCTCCGTTTCTGAAGGACCATTTGGCTTTTTCCAGTTCTAATGCACCACTGTCCTCGGGTCAAAGTGATCAATTGTCTGGCATATTTTATCTTTTCCACGACAGACTTCAGAGTGCAGGCATCTGACATGTATGCGGGATCCATCAGGTTCGTGCATACGTGTCCTCCCATGTCTAGTTTGTCTTCCATGATATCACCCTTTCTCCAGACCGTATTTTCGTCCAAGTACTGTCTGCTGACTTCGCTGGAAGCAAATTCCGGTGCGTTGTCGAGACCGAATAGATTGTGACCAGCCATATCGATGCCGGCCTTCATGGTTCCTCCGGATTTTTTGTTGAGATACAATTCGGCCTTCATGGTTCCTCCGGTTCCTCAGGACTTTTTGTTGAGATACAATTCGTCGACTTCAGATTCCAGATAGGATTGAGATTCCTGTATATTCGAGTCTTCGTCCACATCGTTGGCCTGGGACAGATTCAATATATTGTTGATTCTCGCATCCAGATCCGATTTAATTTCCAACTCGTTAACTCAGTTCCAAGTCTATGTATTGTTTGGTCGCTGCATTGTTAGGATTCGTGGGAACGGGTACATTGGTTATCTTGTTAGAATTCACATTCAATTTGGACTGCATCACTTTAAGAACATTGTGATCTCTTAGATGATTACTGAATCTCTCGTGAGTGTCGTCCGCATATCTTTTAGTGGCGACATCAGTCGAATCTCTAGGATCCGCTACATTCACCACTCATTTAGATTTCAAGTCCAGATTGTCATGTCTTTATTCACATAATTATTTCTCATCATCTGCCGGAAATTTTCATCTCATCTATTGACAATTTTTTTAGTCAGGGCATCTGACAGATCGATAAGTTCAGGAAGTTTGTAGATTTTCTTATTGTTTAAGTTTAAAGGTTCTTCTCGAGTTTTGTATCTCCAGACGTATTGTTCGTCCAAGTTGGCAATGTCACCACCACCAACAACTTCAACTGTTTTTCTTTTCTTTCTAGAGGAACCTTCATTATCATCAGCATGACCGAATTTATCAACTGTCATGTCTGTTTTGTTTTGTTATTATTATTTAATTTTTTTTGTTTTTATTTTAACTTTATTTTTTTTTATATTCTTTATTTATATATCTATCTGGATCATTTTTTTTTCTTTCTCCTCCTTTAATGTAAATTGTTGAGAATATCCTGAAAGTGATCTCCTTCCGACCATCTCTTGAGAATGTAGAGGCACAGGTGACAGCAAAACACTCGATCAAGTGCTTGCACTCATTCGGTATTACAAATAACTGTCATTAAATAGTTCCTTATTTCTATCGGCGGTGAGATTCCGTAGCTATCAAAATAATAATTTTTATTCCGATTCGAAAACCACATGACCTAATGCTACCCTCATTGCGAATTGTCGTCTTTTTTTCTCGGTAAGGCATCTCTAGAAAACACACCTCAAAAATGTTTGATTTTTAAATCTTTTGCCGCTTTCAACAGATCAATGTTGGATAGGAGTTCATTGGGTAAGACGACACCTTCTACAGATATGTGTTTTATTTTCTTATTCATAAATGTTTTTTTTTTTTTACTTTTTTTTTTTATACTTTTTTTAAAATTTATAACTCGCATGTTTTTTAAACTTACAACATTTCGATGTCCTCAGTCATACTGCATTCATCCTCTCGATTTTGTTGTTGAAATATCATGGAATAATGTCCGAGTGTGAAAGTGTGTATTTTATCCTCGTATATAATTCTCTTTCGTCGTCAGCCGTCAACACAATCTAATTGATTTTTTGGTGTACATCTCATGCTTTTTGCTTTGAATCGAACCTTCAAAAAGACACTCTTTATACTCGTCGAAAATGATGTTTTTATTCGTAACACACGCTTGAATGCCTTTACATCTCTTGATCTCTTCACCGTCGAGGAGATAATCGTACTGAAGGTTCAAGTGTTTTTTTTTTTTTTTTTTTTTTTTTCTTTTCCTGTTTAGTTGACATTTGGTATGGCTGCCCGAGCTCCAAACCCGAAAACCATTAGCACAGTCTACAGGTCGTATTTATGAAGGGATTTCATTGCAACTTCATAGAATGCTTCTGTATAATGCCTATAATGCCAAGATGAGAACGTCCCCGTTTGGGCATGATCTGTCAACTGTGATGGCTGTCCAAGCCCAAAACCCCAAAACTTTTAGGGCAGTCTGCAGGTCATGTTTAATATGGACGGATTTCATTGTAACTTGATACGATGACTCCGGATGATGTCTACATGAGAATTTCCCCATTTGGGAGTGATCTATCAACCGTCACGACTGACCGAGCCCAAAACCCGAAAACCTTTAGCACAGACTACAGGTCATATTTATGGAGGGATTTCATTGTAACATGATAGGTTGACTTCATATAATGTCTACATGAGAAAGTCCCTTTTTGGACTTCATTGGGCAACTGTGATGGCTACAGGTGCCCGAAGCCCGAAAACCTTCAGCACAGTCTACAGGTCATATTTATGAAGGGATTTCCTTGTAACTTTGTAGGATCAATGATGCCCAGATGCGAATATCCCCTATTGGTTGCGATCATTCAGCCATGATGGCTGCCCGAGCCCGAAGCCCAAAAACCTTTAGCACAGTCTACATGTCATATTTATGAAGGGATTTCATTGTAACTTGATAGGTTGACTTCACAGAATGTCTAGATGAGAACATCCCCTTTTGGGCAACTGTGATGGCAACAGAGGCCCGAAGCCCGAAAACCTTTAAAATATTCCACAGGACAAAATTATAAAGGGATTTCATTGTAGCTTGGTAGGATGACACCAAGTTTGTGGTTAAAAACCCAGACAAACACTACCCACACCCCACCCCCTCCATCCTCCTAATTAAGTTTTTTTTCTCCAATGTGCATTTTGAACTATTTACAGCCACTACACGTGGAACCTTTTTTAAAACATATGTACCCCCATCCCTCCACCCCACCCCCACCGGTGGGGGGGGGGGGGGGGGGGGCAATTAGGCATTTTTTTTTCTTTCGTCAAAAATGCTGGTTTACAGTTTTGGTTAAAAACCCAGACAAACACCACTGCCACCCCCCCCCCCCCCCCCCCCCCCCACCCACCCACCCTTCCCCAAATTAGGCATTTTTTTTATTTCCTCCAATATGCATTTTGAACTATTTACAGTCACCACCTTTTTTTCCCTTTTGGCAAAAATGCTTTTTTACAGTTTTGGCTAAAGTTTGTGGTTAAAAATCCAGACACAAATTATCACCCCCCCCCCCCCCCCACCCACCCCCCAATTAGACATTTTTTTTTCTTTCCTTAAATATGCATTTTGAACTATTTACAGTCACTACATGCGGAACCTTTTTTTAAACTCACATAAGCCCCCCTCCCCCCCCCCCCCGCCCCGGGGCACTTTTTTTTCTTTCTTCAAAAATGCTTTTTTAAAGTTTGTGGTTAAAAACCCAGACAAACACCACACACACACACCCTTCCCCCCCACCCCCACCCCCATGGTGCCAGTTAGGTATTTTTTTTCTCTGCTCAAAAGCATTCTGAAGCATTTAGACTGACCACGTGGAAAAAAATGGACTCCCCTGACACACCGCCACTCTCCCTCACCCCCACCCCACCTCCTCCTCGCCCAGGGCCATTCATGCAATATTTTTTCTTTGGTACAAAATGCATTTTTAGCCTGACTGTTTATAGTCAGGGCTATAGTCATAACTTTCGTCCATCCATCTGTCGGTCCATCCATCTGTCTGTAAACAAATTGGGTTCCGACTGATAACTCCAGTTTGGATTATTTGATTTCAACCAAAGTTGATATGTGTATTTTCCAGCTAGTAATACAGGTCAGGTTTGAATATAGGTTCCAGAACTCCCCCCCCCCCCCACACACACACACACACAAACGTGTCACTTAGGCAATTATTCCCAAAATGCATTTTGAAGGGTTGGGAGTTATTACATGCAAAAAAGAAAATTGACTCATAGAGCCCAACATTGCTTTATGAACTGCATCTTTAATCCTTTACCTAACACAAGTTGAAGCCAACAGTACAAATTATTTTTCTGAAACATCAGATTTTTTCATTTTTTTTACTTCTAACCATGGCTTATTCGTCGTTATTGCAACAAGCGCATCAAGTTTGTTCCATTAATAGGACATGAGGTATGTTTTGAAGTAGAGAAATGAAAAAATGAAATTTGAATAGCAAATTTTGTATATCACGAGTGCAGATATGGCAGATTCGTTAGGTAAACTGTTAACAAAAAATGGCTCCGACTATTTTGCGTCTAAGCATTGCCATTCCTGGGACAGTCGGGCTGCATGCGTGACATCACTCTAGTTATTGACACCCGTTGGAATCTTAGATCGTCGTGATAATTACTCGTGTTGAACCATTCGTTCATGTCTGGTGCTATGTCCTCGTAGACATCTCTAGTCTCTATCTTGACAGGCAGACTGTCCAAGTCCGTGAACAATAGTTTGGCTTTCGAATCAAATTTGGATTTGATGTAATCATAGTGAAACTCATACATCAACTGCTTACTGATGTCTAAGGTGATCACTCCGAGATAACAGGGTGTCGAACTTCAGATGCATATTTTGCATGTGTACAACCACTAGATATTCATCAAATATGATTCTATGCTTATAATTGGATTTCGCGATTAATTTTCTAGACCTCTCTAGACATGACGAGTTGAACATTGGTTCTATTCCTAATGTTTTCCATAGATTTCCCGTACACACAGTTGTTCATGAGTTTGAAGAAATCATTTTTGAAGTCACTCTCGGCCTGCATTCTTAAATTCATGTTGAGATCGATGTATTTTTTCATCCAAGGCTCTTCATCGATTTGAATGATTTGATGCACGTCGTTTAATCTCCTACCGCAATTGATGTAACATTTCAGATTTTCGCAATAGACCACGTACTTGCATTTGTGATTTAAATTGGAAATGAGTTTTTCGATGCCGTTCACTTCCATTCGTTCAGGAGCCAGTGGATAATCATTGTGTAGATCGTGAAACATTTCTGGATAGTCCAAATCGACCTCTAAAATACAAGAATAATGTCTCCATTTTTGTTTTTCTTTCAACGTTTTGACCCATTTGAAATTTCCGATCAGTAGAGGATGACTCATGGCCCAACCGTACAAATTATTAGCATCCCAATACTGTATGTATTTACTCGGTTTTGCATTTGTGATTTAAATTGGGAATGAGTTTTTCGATGCCGTTCACTTCCATTCTTTCAGGAGCCAGTGGATAATCATTGTGTAGATCGTGAAACATTTCTGGATAGTCCAAATCGACCTCTAAAATACAAGAATAATGTCTCCATTTTTGTTTTTCTTTCAACGTTTTGACCCATTTGAAATTTCCGATCAGTAGAGGATGACTCATGGCCCAACCGTACAAATTATTAGCATTCCAATACTGTATGTATTTACTCGGTTTTTCGGAATTGAAATCTTTTCCCATGTGAGAATTATTAGCTTTAGCATATCTGGTGGAAATCATGGAGACGCCACCCTTCAGAGCCTTTTCAAACATGAGCAACATGTCGAAGTCTGTTAATAATTCCAATCAGACTTCGGTCGTCTTCAAGAGAGCATCCCCGGCAGGTCTGGGTGCTGTTAAATACCAAGCCGGACCTAGTTCGTAACATCAACGACACACTCATCGAAAATGTTCGAACACATTGGCCATGAGAAGCACATCGGTTTTCCGATAGAGGTTGTGATAATCTCTCATGGACTTCATGTCGAATAATCTCCACACTTTTTGTGCATGTTCGTTATTGTCATCAGAAATGTGAGACTGGTTTAATTTCGAATAAAAATCTTCTTTAGGAGGTAGAGCGACATTGTCGAATGTCTCGAGATCACTCATGTAATCATAAGGGTAGATGGCTTTCCTCAACATGGCATCTACCAATTCTCGTCGATGATCAAAATGTTTACTTGTGATTTTAAATTTCTCCCTATTCAAACTGTCGACTTATTTTTCCAGACTGGCTGACATGAATTTATAACTGTCGATGAAACATATCTCTTTATGGATGAGACTTGTTGTTTCCTCACTTGATCCATCGTCCATCTTTTAACGACTATTTTTTATCAACGACCTTCCATTTAGTGAAGGTAATGTAATTTTCATCGCTTTGCACGATGCAGCTCGATCCCCCTTCGCCGCCACCCATATTTTTCACAAACAGGTGACTGTCATTCCCCGAGAGATTGTGAAATATCACCGGACAGAATTGAGCATCTCAAAATCTTAAATTACATTTGTAGTGAGCAGCGCCGTGAAACAGACACGTGTAGTGATCGTGATCTCTAACTTTTTCATTATTCTTAGACTCATCATCGAATGGTTGTCTACATTCAGTGGTTTCCTTGTATTCTCGTCGTTGCTCTGGCGTGATGATCATGTCTTTGGATTTTTCAAATTTGTTGTATAATTCTTGAATTTTCGATTCTAACTCTTCCACAAATTTTTTAGCCACGTTGTCGTCATCTGAACGTTTAGTGTAGACAAATGGACCTGACGATTCTTGATCGTCAAAAGAACATTTCATGTAATAATAATAGCTCGAAGGTACATGTTTCTGATGTTTTTTGGTGTAACTCCTACGCTCGTCTGGCTGGCAAGAATTCATTTTCGTGGTGAAACATTCAAAATCGGCATAGACGATGAATGACAGCTCTAATCTTCTTTTGTAATTGTAAAAGTTCATGTAAGTGTTAGGTTTAGGCATTTCAATGGCAATGCTTGGCCTTTTGTTGCAATATTCCTGATGACACGTCAGTGATTCTTGATGACGGAATGAATTCGTGCAGTTGAGACAGAAAAAAGCTCTCGCTCTTATGTTTAGTAGTCTGCTTCAACAGCAATCAACTCATATTTTTAATCCAGCAATAATGTTATCACTGTCAGAAATTAATAACAAATTAACAATCTTTTCTCTCTCTTTGTGCGAAGTGAGTCTGATAGAGGATAGACTATTTGTTTTTCATTGTCACATCCCAAGATCTTGACGGCCACAGTGGGATTTAGCTTTTTGAAACGCCTGATGTCTTCCAACCACCTTGGGAAAGGTACTCCCGTCCAATCGAGATTTTTACAAGTCTCCACATGCTTGGAAAAACTATCAACATTCTGTTCTATGGGATATAAGGCCGATGTGATCGCCCATTTGAAACACTCACTATCATCTTTATTTTTTTGTTAATCACGGCATGTTTATTATATACAAAATAAGGCAATTCTGGAAAGGAAGACGTTCTCAAAGAATCATGTCTGTCCACGTGAATCTGGAGATTCAATACCTTCTCGAACGCCCAACCACTTCCCTTGAGATGATAATGAGCCATAGATTCCAATATCCTGTCTTTCATCACTTCATAAACATCAGATAATTCGTCATCTCTAAACACAGTCTCGTTTTTAGATTGGAAATAGGCATCTCCCACCACGCTCTCACCCGTGTTTGCGTTGACACTTTTCATCAGACAATGCAAAATCATTTTTATTTTTAGACCCTTATCTAGATGTTCTCGAAATACATCCAACACTCCACGCTTCGCCCTTCCATGAATGATTCGGGATTGAGATTTGTGAGACTGGGAATCACGTCGAAAGTTTTAAAATATCCTCTAATGGCGATGTCTCATTCTATCGGAATCAACGATTTCTCCAATGCTTTAAGATTCTCTCTATCACATCGAGTCCCTTTTTTTCTTTCAGTGCTCTCAAGACTTTATCCACCGTTTTTTTCCTAACGAATCGTCATCTCGAACCGCATTGCTTTTCATTTTTTTTATTATTCTCTTTTGAAACCTGCTGGTGCACTTTTCATTTAACTGTCTTCTTCTTAGTTTCCACAGTCGTTTGTTGACATTGTTTCGTCATCACTGCTGCATTCTCATTTCTTTTCATGATTCGAGGTTTTGCCGCTGTCATAGATCTTCCGTCCACTCTCTTTCCATCGAGTAAACGATCGATGCATTCCTCTTTTTTATGTATTTAACACCTTTCAAATTCAATAACTGACGTACTTTCGCTTGTAATTTCACCAGTTTTTGATCTTAGGTCTCCCCACGCACGAGTTCAATCAATTGTCCTTTGGTTCTGTAACAGCTGTAATTTTTAATTCTTAGATTTCTACAGTATTTTTTCAACTCGGATATGGTAGACGAATATAACTCTTCCATGTTAGACGTTTTTGTTTTTGGTATTTTTACCTGCGTCGCCAGCGGCAGAGCAGGTCTAGCAACCGCTCGACTCCGTCCGTCCGTCCGTCCGTCTGTCAGTCTGTCTGAAACACTTTTTCCATCAAGATTTTCTTGGCTTCAATGAAAGGGAATGATTTTATATTTGGTCTGCTGCTTCATAATGATGAGTTGTATTGTGTAAGCAATTTTCAGATCTGCCATGCAGCCACTTCCTGTTTGCCGACACTTTGAAATTTTACTGTACCCAATGAACAGTGAAATTTTTCGTCAAACTTTTCTCAGCTTCTATGCAAGGGATTGATTTTATATTTCATATGGAGCTTGATAATGATGAGTTGTATCGTGTATGCAATTTTCAGATCTGCCATGCAGCCACTTCCTGTTTGCCAATACTTTGAAATTTTACTGTACCCACTGAACATTGAAATTTTTCGTCAAAGTTTCCTCGGCTTCTATGCAAGGTATTGATTTTTCATTTCATCTGGAGCTTGATAATGTTTAGTTGTATCGTGTATGCAATATTCAGATCTGTCATGCAGCCACTTCCTGTTTGCCGATACTTTGAAATTTTGCTGTAGACACTGAATATTGAAATTTTCAGTCAAAGTTTCTCTGCTTGTATGAAAGGGACCCACTGAACATTGAATTTTTCGTCAAACTTTTCTTGCCTTCTGTGAAAGGAATTGATTAATACATGTATCCCAATCAATTGCATGCAGCGACGCAGGTCCAGACATGGTATTGGTCTTGTTTATGTTAAAACTTCTTATTTAAAATATATATTATTTTAGGTTTTTTTTAAAAAAAAAAAAATTTGTGATATATATATATATATATTATATTTATATATAACAACAATTTTTAATGAAAAACACTAATTTTTTAAGTGAAATTCAATTCTTTTAACATAAAAAAAAACATTTAACACAAAAAAATAAATTAAGACGATTTAGGTACATCACATCCGAACTAATCGTTTATACCTTCACCTCAAAAGAAAACATTTGATGACTGAAACCCGTCAGTTAAAAAGCAAAAAAATAAATAATTGTACACCGTAGAAAACCAGTACTACCTCGCTTTTTTCAATTCATTCCAATCGAAGGTGAATAGATCTCATAATCTCAAATCCGTGTCTAAAATATTTGTTTTGAACGTATTCTGTCCACGTTGATATACAAAGTGGACTATCAGATTCAATTTATCAAAAGTTCATCTTTCTACAGGGATCAGACTGAATTCGCAAATGAGTTGTTCGGAAATATTCGGATATATATGTTACTTCCATAGAACAATGATAAATCGTCTGGATTAAAATTTTTTATCTTATCCGATAGGATCGTCAACGAAGCATTGTGATATTTGTACATTAAATCCAGAGCAATTTCGTTCAGTTTTAGAGCTAAGACACTTTTCTCATATTCCTGTGTTAACCCACTAGTCTCCACGTCTGTTAATTCAATAGGGTTGTCAGATTCTAACCTAATAATTTTAGTATCAAACTTTGAATACCTTTTGACCCTCTTCAATTTTAATGCAGCTTTTTTCGGTGTGGAGGATTTCATGACCGATAATTGATTTGGCATTGTTTTATTGAAAAATGTTTTATAAAAAATATTAAATTTTATTCATTTTTTTTAAATGATAATTATTATTAATTGTAAAAATATTTTTTTATTTTTGTTTCTTCTTATATATATATGTAATATGTAAAAAAATAAAATAACAACTTTTACAGTTTTCTTTTCTTTAATGACAAAAACAAGCACGTAATTGTCACGCCTATAATTTTTATTTTTTTAAACGGTCAATTTTTTTTCATCACTTGTCCTGCAACTCGTAATAATAATAATAATAATAATATAATAATAATATATTACATACATTTTGTTTGTTTGTTTTCAATCGGACTCGTGTGCTCGATCTCGAATGGTCAAGTTTACCGGCTCGATCTACGAATTCACCTCGATCGAATCCTTTGTCTCTTCCCTTGGAAAATCGATGTCTCGGATCGAGTTTTTTACTGGCTCAATTTTCGCATTCACCTCGATCGAACCGTTGTCTTTTACTGTGGGAATCGACGTTCGATCGCATATTTTTCCCAGCTCGAATTTAAAAAAAAAAACACTGTATTTTCGGAATTTTTCCCAATGGACATCTCAGTGCTAATCTGTCGCTGGTCACAAATCGTGCAATTCTATTCATAAGAAAATTTGAAAAAAAAATTCACCCAATGGGAAAATCAGTGGTAAATTTATCAAATAAGCGGGTTTCTAAAACCCGGAATTTTTTAGACATTTTTTCAAATTCCGTCGAAAGTGGTTCAGAAATTTCAAATTTTAAACATTTTCCAGGAAAAACCCAGGGCTTTCGGGCAAAAATTGAATTATTTTTAGAAAAACCCAACATTTTCCAAGAAAATCAATTTTTTTAACAGAAAGAATTGGGTTTTTCCAAAAATGAGTGCACTTTTCTGGTTCACCTCAATTTCTGGCTCAGACGATTGAAGTGAGCCAAAACATCCCACGTACCCCTACTAACGTTTTATTCATCTTTCTCACACTGAGTCTTTTTTCTGTGAGAAACGAGAGTGGCTCCCTACTTTATTTATTCACCCTTTATGTATCACCGACATATATTTTCCATACAGCTGTCTTTTTCAATCACCCTCACGAGTGAGTACTCAAACACACTTGGCATGTGATTATGACCCCCTGATTGGAACGAGTTCAATGAGCAAAACATTGAGATTTCCTTTTATTCATGGAAGGAACATGTCGTCCAACATTTCTGATGGTTCTGTAAAGGGTTAGTAAATTTTGTATTTTGTAATTTTGACATGGTACAATATCTCAGTTTTGAGCCCTGCTGATTCTCCAGGTGGGGTCTCGGGGACTCTGTGTCTTCAATCGCTGCTAAGTCTGCTTGTGCAGCGTTATCAAGTTGTAGAGTCTGACAGTTGTTCGCCGCTGCTCGGTGATTGTCTCCGGATACTCCGACTTCCTTCACCTGTAAAACTGTCCCCCAGCATAAAATCGCCGATTATTATTTTAATGCAACGAACAGCTGCACAACATTATATCCAGTGATTGTATGTTTAATTTTGAACTTTGGATTCTTATTAATTATTTGGCGGTCTTTTTTCGATTACAATGTACTAATCGGTGGTAATTGATGTTACAGTTTGAGTAAAAAAAAAGGAGTTAATTATCAATTGGTTGCATTGCGATCTACGCTCGCATAATGCCCATAATGTCCATAGTGCAAAAAGCCCAGTGGACTAATTCAGTGTACCCAAATTAATCATTCAGAAAATTACAGAATTGCCTTACCTCTCTCTGCCATTTTTCATTTATCAAAACCGTTCTTAATAAACCTACCTCTATGTAGACAGCAGTTGAATGGTGTGAATTAGATACCATCATTCTCGAAAGGAATCGGAGAGTGGCAGTGCATACTTTTAAAGACCATATACGCATTTTGCCACCAGCCATAAACCCACACACACGTTTGTTGAAAACAATTATCCGTGGAAGTTTTTTATATACATTTATTTATTAATACTAGAAAAAAAAATCCCCGGGTATGCGCGAGAATAAGAGGAAACATTAATGGAGACATGACTTATTTGATATTCCGATATTTTTATTGAAAGTAAAAACTCCGAAAAAAACTCCCTTTTCAAAACACATATAATGCACAATGTATTAATGGACCATTTTTTCATAGCGGCATCTTACACCCGGGACTCGATACGCCCCCTCGAAACCAGCCATTCAGATTTGTTACTAAAAGGGACACCCACGTCTGCTGTACTGAACGCTGCATTGATATCGTTTGTTTCCACTGCATAAATATTTTTTGTCTTTGCTGTCGTTTTTAAAACAAAATTCGATTGTGTGTTTGCCTGTCGTTCTTCAAACGAAACATTTTAGCTTCAAAGAAGCGGAAGGAACATTGTAGTTGAGAGTTGTGACGTACGTCGGAACGAACAAGGAGGATTGTAATACGAAAATGATAAGTATGGAATATAATATCGCAAAATTCACAAACTTAGTTTCCAACACCCAACCTTTGTTCTCTTCGGGGATGAAAGCAAACGCTGACTAGGTAAATTGTCGAATTTTAATTGATAAAACGGAGACGAAAAATGAGCCTTCAATGCTGATCAGCAGTTCTGTACACGGGTGTGACATGTTGATAAATAAAGCCGGTTTGTGGGGGCAGATGGAGTCCCGGATGTAAGGTGGAGCTCTGTAAAGATGGTCTATTCAGTGGCGTCGATACAGAAGGAGAAACCCATTCCCGCCCAAAATTTTGATGGAGATTTTTGTAATGGGTTATTTATTTATCCAACTGCATAGATACAGAAAAAGAGGGGTGCACCCATTCCAAAGTTTCGCGGTCAGAAATTAGGTGGTGGGACAAAATCGATTACGATTCTTTTATATTCATGCAAGGAGAGGAGATATGGCATCTTACACAAATCTCGTTGAAGTGTTTTATTGTTCTATTTTCACCCAGTCGTGGGCTGAAACGACCATAAACTATTTAATTGTATTTCATTGCATTCTTGGGCTTTAAATGGAAGGTTTCTATTTTTCGGTGTATTAAGGGGGCGGGGGGGGCACTGTATACTAAGGCGTACTGCACGTCAATGGTACACTTGTTTTCAACCAATGCTGACCCTGCTTGTGTGAAGTCAGTGCGTAGGAGAGTCCGACAGTTGCTTGCCGTTGCTGTGTGGTTCTCTCCAGGTACTGCTGCTTTCTCCGCCCGTAAAACTGTTCCACAGAGACAGAATGTGACCCTGACTGTCGAAAGTATCCTTAAACCCCAATAAATAAATAATTAAATATTATGGGGGATTTCGGTGTTCAGTGCGACTCGACACATACACGATTCCTTCAAGGAGAGGGGACCAGGCATCTATTATTCTCTCTGGGTAGACCGGCTTCCTTCACCCGTAAAACTGTCCAACAGGCGGTGACCACTGGGTGTCGAAAGTATCCGTAAACCCCAATAAATAAATAAGTAAATAAATAAGTAAGAGGGTGTGTGGGGGGGGGGGGGGGTGTTCGATGTTTAGGACGACCCGACACATAACACGATACCTTGAAAGAGAGGGGACCAGGCATTTTACACAAAGGTCATCAATTTGTTTTTATTGTTTTATTTTCATCCAGTCATGGACTGAAACGACCCTAAACCATTTAAATGTATTTCATTGGGATCTTCAACTTTAAATAAGGGGTTGATTTTTAGGTCTATTACTTGAAGAGGGGCGGGGATGCTCTGGTTCTGTGTACTAAGGCGTACTGCACGTCAACGGTACACTTGTTTCCAATGGGTTTGTACGTTGCTTGTCGTTGCTGGGTGACTCTCTTTGGCTTTCTCCATCCGTAAAAATGTTCGCCAGGAACTTGGAAGTGACCCTGGTTGTCAAAAGTTGCATTAACTGTCGTTTTCGCTCCAAAAGAAGAGTACTGGAGACTGTCGGATAAAAGTCGCTTTGTACTTTCGTTGTCGTTTTTTCGACAGTATTGTGGACAAACTACGATCTGAATTAACCTGAGTCACCCTGTGTTTTGGTCTGTCTGCAGTTGTAGTGAACTCCAGCTACCAGTGATCGACATGTGTTTAGTGTTGACTGCAGGTCACCATTTCAGTTCTAAAATGCGAACTGGTAACTACAACGTGCCTTTGAAACGATTTCCGAGAGGTCGTTAGAAAGAAGTGGAAATTCATAATAACTCTAAATAACTTGCAAGAAACGTATGGAATTTTTTTCTTTCCATTTGTTTTGGTTTCTCGGTCGATACGGGCTATCTGTATTTTGAAAACATGCTTGAAGCAAAAACTGTCTGGATGCTCGCCAGGTCGATGAAACACCTGACAGGGGATGTCCACATGACGTCAGTACTTATCTAAAATACTTAGGAATTCTCAGGTTTTTACGTTAATTTCTCGAAAAATTTAAATCTATGAAGCCCCAGACATGTCGAAAACGTTGCTTCAAAAGAATACTAAGGTTCAGAGCAGCAATTTCTGGCGTATATGCAGTCAAAGAAGCGAAACGTGGTCTACAAAAACATGTCTATTCGTTTAGTATATTATATTTTTATTCTTTTGCCAAACTTGAACAGAAAAGGACATTTTCAAAAGAAAAAAAAATGATAATAATAATTTCGAAAAAAACCCCTAAAATGTTCATTTTTTTGGCCTCAAACACACAGCCTTCTACAACTCCACATCGAGCTCGTTTAACCATTTCTGAGGGAGGCGTATACATGCGAAGAAGTTTAATAAATATATAACACTCATGGAACTCTATCATCTGATTAATTGTTGGAAAGATCTCTGTGATGTGTCTCCAAAAATTAATCAATGATGGCGTTAAAGATCATGATAAAATACACGCCGATAGTTTTGCGCTTCGCAGCGTAAATGGCCCTGTCCTATGATCACATTCTGCTGCAGTTACTCAATACTGTATTCTTCTACCACCCCACAGACTTGTAGTTATGTAATCGTACAATGCTATAAGGGTGGTAGAAAACTATAGTACTGAGTGAACTTGATTATAGGACAGATGATGACGGATATGGATAAGTCAGCAGTAATGTTCTTAGACCTATAAATGTGCGCGCGGTCTAGAAACCAGAAGCCGATCAGGTCCTAGGAGCCATAACTACACTCGAATAGATATCCTCCAATAGATATCCTTTATTTGAAACCCCACTAGGACAATCCCTTTTTGAGAAACGTCCGTGTTTCTTTCTGAGATGAGAATAAGAGTCGTACAAGGAGTCACTTGTTCGAGTAATTACTCGATAGCTTATTTGCTAGATAAGATTCAAGACGTTCGAGCAATCGGAGAAAGTTAGCAACCCTATAGTAATGCCCAGAGTCAGTAGTTATCGCAGAAGGCTGTAAGTGGGTACAAGATTATGGAACTGGGTGACCACAGTATGACTTGATCATAGGACAGGTAAAGATGACTAAGGATAAGTCAGTGGTAGTATTCTATCCATTCGATTAATACCTGTTCTTGTGAAATTGTCTTTCGGGTTTAAGAATCATATAGGACATCGTTATACACAAGAGAGCTAATTCTGTAAAGACCCATACGAATTACGTAAATGAGTCTGGTCGTTAGAAGGTAAAGGGTGGCACCGGAGGCCTAGTTAAACTGCTGGGTAGTCAGAATACTCATTAGCGTCTGTAATAATAGGCTGAGGCAGCAGGTTTTGAATGTAAAACTGTTCCACGTTAAAGGTCCGTCCACTACGAGTAACTCAGAACGAAAAAATGAAGTATACCATTGTTTAGAACTGGTCAGAACGGGCCAACGAAGATAAAAAAAATAGCATCACAAAACTAAAACTGTTCAAACTAGAAGGCTCTTCTACGCTACTGGCCTAGTCTCCGGAACAATCGTGTAGGGTAAAGCAGATAGAAGTCATAGTAATGGTAGTACAGGTCCGGGAATGCTGGGTGAGAGTGACCAGAACACTTAAAAGCAGAGGATTCAGAAGCCATCCAAACTAGATAAATAGTTGTCGGGTTGTATGTGGTAATTGTAACCCAGGATTCTGGGTAATCAGATTTACTGTTATACAAAGAAATGCGATTATTGTTGGAAAAGGGAGTATCTAGGGGGAAATGCGAACCGGTTTCAGTGATTTTGGGTGGGTATTTTTTGTGATTTCGAGTCTATTTGGGTAATTAGATTTACTCCATTTTAATCGAACATACCATCGTCCTGTTGTTGGCCATTGCGTCAGATAGCACCCACGTGTGACCTTAGAAACCAAGATGGTAGACTACAGTAAACAAAATGGATGACGGCAACATGTGTCACTTTAACAACACGCGCTGCGCATGTGCAATGATACCACGTATCACTATGGGGATGACGTCAAAAGATGGCCACTCACTCAGGTTACCATGACATCCAAACATGTCACTGGGTTATGTGACTATGACGTCGCATGAGACCCACCATGAGATCCATCCAAACAGGTACGTTTACCGCATCTACTACTTAGACCGTTAAACAATCTACCAACTACACATGTATGCACAGTTATACATCTAGTCGATTTATTATTATTTTTTATTGTTTTATAAACATATAACACATTTGATGCCTGAATATATTTTGCAATTTCGACCTTGGTTCAAGTCTGCTTGTTTCATCTATAAAATTCTGGTGACAACGTTATACAAAGCACCAAATGGCACAACGTTTTCGTCATATACCCAGTTGATCAGCTTCATGTCGGGGGTGTCAAAAAACTTCTTTGTCTGATCAACATCAAAGTAAGCTGATGGATAGGTCACACCATTGACTTCATAACTCTTCGTGTAATCATTAATGCCCATCAGTACAAGATAACCACCGGGTTTGATTAATGTACAAATGTTTCTCAAGGCCTTTTCGTATTCCGGGGCTGTGTTGACAGCGTTATTAATACACCAACATGTTGTAACAGCGTCGAACCGCATCGGTACAGGTTGACAGTTCCCGTCAAGAGGATTTGTTTGTAAAATATCACAATGAAGTATTCCATCTATTTTAGAGACCATTTCAGTTTCTTTCTCCGTGGGTGTTTGTCTGCAAATAAAATGAATAAGCAATTCTCATCTCAAGAATAAGGTTAAATAAGGTTAATATTTTAACTCTCTACCAAACGCGAATAAAAAATCACCAGTCTACACGCTAGCCGAAACTGTCTCGTGCTACACTTTTAGCCATACTGGGTATCTACTTGTATTGTCAAACAAAGTGTTTTAGTGCCAAAACACTATTGCGGGCGGGAGGAGGGAGGTGTGTGACAAAATAGATTCGAAATTGACATGCCGATAAGTAAAACATGTACATTTGTTTTAGTATGTTCATTTCCAGGCGAGGTATTAATCAAACCATGTATTGAGGTGATCGATATTTTATCTGTACAGCAACCTGTGTACGTTAGTACAAGAGGTAACAATACCGAGTTGCCACGCAGAAACAGAGAAACGGTTGTATTAACATTGTCGAAAACGCGACCTAGGGCAGTGGGATACTGTCTCACATTGGACATTTTCAATACGGCTAAAAAACAAACAAGCAAAAAACAAACAAACAAAAAAACAGTTAATAATTATTACGTTCTTCAAAGAATGACCGCTCGATCGTCTTTTGGGAACTTCTGTTCGGAATTTAAGGAAAATTAATTAGTTTTAGTGAAATTGGCGTCCGATGGTGTGAATACTGAAGATCACACTTGGAAAAATGTTTTTTTTTATTTACTAAAAAGTTTCATTTTTGCGTCAAAATCATAGCGTATGCCCCTCATTAGGACGCGTTCGTTTAGGTGAGAGGATGCTATGTTTTGTACTCAAACACCTGAAAAATACTAAAATTAGAATGTCAATTTTTGTGAATACAATGTAGATCAAATATTACTGTAATGCAAGGTAAATTGTTCATTCACACATAAACCACAACTTTCTCATGGAGTGGAGATTAATTCGTAATGGGAAGCTAAATCTGAAGTGAGGTGTCAAAAGTAAGCGTTGAATTCACAGAAAATGTATTTTACTTGTATTTAAAGAGATGTCTCGTTGAATTTGATTTGTCATGCAAACCAATAGCCTAACCCCTTTCCATGGAACAGGAAAACGGAATGCCTTCATGCATAGCTGTTTACAGAGATTAAATTGGTCGTTTTATTTACCTCATTCAACAATGTTAGCGTAAAGACAATAAAACTAGAGGGGTGTCATTTGTGTGCAAAGCACACTATAGTATATCCCCGCATTCGCATTTGTGATTATTGTCGGGGCCGAATCAAAAATCCAAAACCTTTTATGCACATCTACAGACGCTATTGATTAACATGAACACACTTTCAGTGTTTTGAATTGAAACCCCTAGGAGTTTTTCTCTGGAAACCATTCCTCTAACGACAAAAATGGTGCCCCTTGCATCCCTCGGGGCCAAATAAAAAATCCAAAACCTTTATGCACATCTACAGACCCTATTGATTAACATGAACACACTTTCAGTGTTTCGAATTGAAACCCCTAGGAGATTTTCACTGGAAACCATTCCTCTACCGACAAAAATGGTGCCCCTTGCGCCCCTCGGGGCCGAATCAAAAATCCAAAGCCTTTATGCACATCTACAGACCCTATGAATGAACATGAACACACTTTCAATGTTTCGAATTGAAACCCCTAGGAGTTTTTCGCCGGAAACCATTCCTCTAACGACAAAAGTGGTGCCCCTTGCACCCCACGGGGCCGAATCAAAAATCCAAAACCTTCATGCACATCTACAGACCCTATTGATTAACATGAACACACTTTCAGTGTTTCGAATTGAAACCCCTAGGAGTTTTTCGCCGGAAACCATTCCTCTAACGACAAAACTGGTGCCACTTACGCCCCGAGGGCCAAATAAAAAATCCAAAACCTTTATGCACATCTACAGACCCTATGAATGAACATGAACACACATTCAATGTTTCGAATTGAAACCCCTAGGAGTTTTTCGCCGGAAACCATTCCTCTAACGACAAAAGTGGTGCCCTTTACGCCCCCGAGGGCCGAATCAAACATCCCAAACCTTTATGCACATCTACAAACCCTATTGATTAACATGAACACACTTTTAGTGTTTCGAACTGAAATCACTAGGAGTTTTTCTCCAGAAACCATTCCTCTAACGACAAAAATGGTGCCCCTTGCGCCCCCGACGGCCGAATCAAAAATCCAAAGCCTTTATGCACATCTACAGACCCTATGAATGAACATGAACACACTTTCCATGTTTCGAATTGAAACCCCTAGGAGTTTTTCACCGGAAACCATTCCTCTAACGACAAAAGTGGTGCTCCTTACGCCCCCGAGGGCCGAATCAAAAATCCAAAACCTTTATGCACATCTACAGACCCTATGAATGAACATGAACACACTTTCAATGTTTCGAACTGAAACCCCTAGGAGTTTTTCGCCAAAAACCATTCCTCTAACGACAAAAGTGGTGCCCCTTACGCCCCCGAGGGCCGAATCAAAAATCCAAAACCTTTATGCACATCTACAGACCCTATGAATGAACATGAACACACTTTCAATGTTTCGAATTGAAACCCTTAGGAGTTTTTCACGGGAAACCATTTCTCTATCGACAAAAGTGGTGCCCCTTATGCCCCCGAGGGCCGAATCAAAAATCCAAAACCTTTATGTACATCTACAGACCCTATGAATGAATATGAACACACTTTCAATGTTTCGAATTTAAACCTCTAGGAGTTTTTCGCCGGAAACCATTCCTCTAACGACAAAAGTGGTGCCCCTTACGCCCCCGAGGGCCGAATCAAAAATCCAAAACCTTTATGGACATCTACAGACCCTATGAATGAACATGAACACACTTTCAATGTTTCGAATTGAAACCCCTAGGAGTTTTTCGTGGGAAACCATTCCTCTATCGACAAAAGTGGTCTCCCTTATGCCCCCGAGGGCCGAATCAAAAATCGAAAACCTTTATGCACATCTACAGACCCTATGAATGAACATGAACACACTTTAAATGTTTCGAATTGAAACCCCTAGGAGTTTTTCGCCGGAAACCATTCCTCTAACGACAAAAGTGGTGCCCCTTATGCCCCCGAGGGCCGAATCAAAAATCCAAAACCTTTATGCTCATCTACAGACCCCATGAATGAACATGAACACACTTTCAATGTTTCGAATTGAAACCCCTAGGAGTTTTTCGCCGGAAACCATTCCTCTTACGACAAAAGTGGTGCCCCTTACGCCCCCGAGGGCCGAATCAAAAATCCAAAACCTTTATGCACATCTACAGACCCTATGAATGAACATGAACACACTTTAAATGTTTCGAATTGAAACCCCTAGGAGTTTTTCGCCGGAAACCATTCCTCTAACGACAAAAGTGGTGCCCCTTACGCCCCCGAGGGCCAAATCAAAAATCCAAAACCTTTATGCACATCTACAGACCCTATGAATGAACATGAACACACTTTCAATGTTTCGAATTGAAACCCCTAGGAGTTTTTCGCCGGAAACCATTCCTCTAACGACAAAAGTGGTGCCCCTTACGCCCCCGAGGGCCAAATCAAAAATCCAAAACCTTTATGCACATCTACAGACCCTATGAATGAACATGAACACACTTTCAATGTTTCGAATTGAAACCCCTAGGAGTTTTTCGCCGGAAACCATTCCGCTAACGACAAAAGTGGTGCCACTTACGCCCCCGAGGGCCGAATCAAAAATCCAAAACCTTTATGCACATCTGCAGACCCTATGAATGAACATGAACACACTTTCTATGTTTCCAATTGAAACCCCTAGGAGTTTTTCGCCGGAAACCATTCCCGGACGTACGGACGGACGGACGAAGACGACCAATATATCCCCGCACTTTTTTCAAATGCGGGGATAAAAATCGCCATTCAAATTTATAATTTTTTTTTTCATTTTTGACCTCTTAAAACAGCGCCATTCAAATTTATACTTTTTTTTATCATTTTTGACCTCTTAAAACAGAGCATATGGCCCATCATTGAGACGAGACGCCTAGCTCGTTCCAAAGAGGGGGGCATATTCTATATCTGTAAGGCAAAAAAGAAAATTCTTGTGTGTGCAAGGAAAGCAGTCTAGCTCTCAAGCCTCAACCCAATTTTGAATGATCCCACGGTTGGTGCTGCAGATGACGTCAGGTCACAATGTATTGTGGATATCACGGCATAATCACGCGTATTGTCATGATTTTCCGCCATGTTGTAACGCCATTGCCATAGTGATACATGGTGTCAGTTCGCATGAGCAGCGCGTGTTGTTAGGGTGAGACGTGTTCCGTCGTGCAGTGTGTATACTGTAGACCGCTATCTTGTTTTCTATGGTCGCACATGTTTTTCAATATACTAGGAGTATGATGGGAATGTAGTTTAGATTTAAATGGGGTATATCTAAGTATCACAAAAACATTTCCACAACTCCATATGATCACCGAAAACGAGCAAAATCACTGAAACGGACTTTATGTGGCTCGGATTTCCTTTTCTTATATTCGTGCTTTAATATCGCTTAAAGGTATAGAACCGAAGGGCCCCATGAAAGATGTGCTTCGTTTAAGGTGTATGAATAATTACCACAAACAGCCTGACTATTATTTATCTGCTTCGGCCTCCTTCAGAATTCTCCATTTCTGCCAATCCCACCCCTTACGTTTTGTCCATCTGGCTCCGAATCTACCCGGTCGAATCACCGTCTTCTATCTATTTCGATCCTTTTCTAGATACTCTCACTCTAACATTTGATCTTGTTCTGTCTTTCTCTTCCATCGACCAATCAGATCACTCCATTCATTTATGCACCTCTTTTTGTTTCTTAGAACGTGTCCAAGAGACCATCGAGCAGTGACTGGAACAGACATGGCATGGGCGATTCTAATCTTGTCGCGTCAATAAGCTGTCGAATAGTTGCTCAAAAGAGTGACTCTAAAGTACGATTCATATCCTCATGTGAGCAGTTGCTCAAAATAAAATAATGGCTTTAAACTACGACTCATATCCCCATGTGGGTATATGAGGATACCAACGGTATGATGATGTACTATAGTAGGATACTTTTAAGAGAATAGTTTTCAGAGGATAAATGAAACACCTGAGGACAGTTATGACTCCTAAAACCTGTTCGGCTTCTGGTTTCTTGATCACCCTATAACTTTCATAGCACCAAGCCACAACTGCTGACGTATCCACAGTCACCGTCAGCTGCCCCATGATCAGCGTCTAACATGTTCACCCAATTCTATGGTCTTCTATCATCCTTGCAACCTTGTAGCATTACTGCTGAGTGACTTGCATCACCACTATAGATTTGCTAGCTATCCCTAACCCTGACTCAATCTCTGCCTTAGGCCAAGTCTTAGTAGGCTCAACCAGATCGCTCTATCCATCTTCGCTTGAATGAATCTTATAGTTTCTTCACCTAGTGCTTGGTAAGGTACCGTACATATAAAATGCCATCTGTTGATCGTTCCAAGATGTGCTCACGTGGTAGTAACAATACATACACAGCACATACAGCACAATTAAACATGTTTTAAAGATCGACTGATGTGCCATTTTATGTGTAACAGTATGTACACGCCACATGCAGCACATGGGCACACGCTAGATGTGTGCTTATGTGCAGCTGCTCGAGTTATTCCACAAACGCACATGCGATGAAAAAGGGATTCTATAGGTATCACTAAACTAAATATTTGAATTAGAAATATCCGCCTTGAAATGTGGAAGTGATGCAATCTCTAAAAATAAACAGCCTTGGGAAAATAAATTGTTTCAATAAATGTTCGAAGCATTCTATTACCATCTTGCATTATTGATGAATATTCCACATAAAAAGAGGGTGATTTGATGACTTTTGGACCTAAAAAATACAATTTACATTTTGTGTGTTTTTGTAGGGAATTCCCTGAAAAAATATGAGCACTTGACCGGTACTTCCCTTGCTGTCAACGTTTCTCTCTTATTTGTTGCATGACCCCTTGTTTTGGGGTCAGAAAAAGTTGTCTGAAGAGCTATACTTGACAAAAGATATTTGAATGCCAAAATTAAAGTGATGCGATCATATTTTGCTTTGCCTGAACGTTATAATGGTCGCATGTGGGAAAATATTTAGTTCCGTGATACCTATAACCACGGTTCAACTGTGAAAGGGATTCCAGTAAGTGCAATTGCAAGGCTTTAGATTGGTCTAATTTTGGGATGCCGGATTCAAGTCAAAAATGGCCCCAAAATATGAGAAACTACAAGATTAGTCAATTTACACACAGATAGAATATAATACAGGGTTTTCTAAGACCTTAACAAATGTCTTCATTTTAGAATGTTAAAACAACTTGTTGTAAACCATCTCCTAATTTGGGGACATCCTTTATCGGCTTGAATTTGAGGTAATATAAAGGCCTGAATTGGAAAGCAATATGCAAATTGGACGATGGAAACAAGAGTCGCACTTACAACACGCGCTGCACATTCGCACTGATACAATGTAGTATTAATATGGCACTGACGTCATGTCATGGTTACTCACCGTGACAACACATATATGGCATCCACAATGCATTACGACATGACGCCACGTCCAATGTCATCTCCAGGTCATACAAGAATGTGTTGAAGCGTTCGAGATCTACTACTCAGTACGTCGACGGCATTCTACGCAAGTTTAGTCCATTCCATTGCCAGTGTTAGGTACACTTCCGAGGATTAACGTATTTTCCATCTTTGTAGTTCAAACCAAGATTTATGACAAAATCTTGAGGCATCTGAATACAGTGTATCGAAAAGAAATGAGTTGCCTGAAGGCGTGAGCTTTAAATTTTGTGTTTCGGCAACTATCGTTGAAATAGCACTGATTTTATGCTCAACAAATCATTTGTTAGCTCGATCCCCGAAATTTCATTTTGGCGGAGCTCGGTATCCAACACTTTTTTTCAGACATTTTTTTTGTCGTTGATCCTTTGACTGCGATCTTTAATTCACCACTCACCTCCCTGGAACAATCTCATTCCAATGACGTCTTTGTTAAACCTTTTGTATTTAGTAAACCGTGAATGACAGACAGTCAGGCAAAGTTTTTGTTCCGCCTATGTACCTTTATCACTGTTGTTGTCAGGATTTTCTCACATTTAAATGTGTACGTGTTATCGCCGCCGAATGCAGGTATTCGTAACCGTTTTTGAACAGTGGTTGAATGAACAGTATTGACCTTATGTAGAGAAGGAGCTGGAGAGTCGGGGTGGGGGGGGGGGGGGGGGGCTTCGAAGTGTTACGCACTTGCCCTCCAACCCAGTTTTCAGAATATGCAAATAAAATATGTTTCAACTAAACTAAATGGCAAAGACAATACTAACACATTCCCTTCTCGTTTTACTGCCGCTTCAAAGAAACGGCTCACTTGCTTCCTGTGACCCCCGTGACTCCACTCTTCCAGAAACTTCCGGTTGTTCGCAGACAAATCACTCAGGTAAATTTTGTTGAAATGTGCTGTTGCATACAGAACTGAATGAAGACAGGGGCCAGTGCCAATATCCAACAAGTTCTCACCATTTATGTGCCCTACAACAAGGAACAAAACAAAAAAAATGAGTACTATAAAACAATCTGAGCCACATATGAGTAACTCGTGATCATACAGCTGCTTTTTGTTGACTTCTAAGTTTTGCATTTTGTTTAAAAGAGAGTTTCAATCCCAAAAACATTCGTACAGCCAATAACATAGTAGTGAAAAAGTAAATTAAGGTTTCTTACAAAAAAAAAAACCCTGGTAAAAAGAAAACAAAATATGGTTTAAAAAAACAAACTTTGCATCTTAACGTTTTCTTGATTTCTACATACACTCAGTAAGATGAAGGATAAATTTAGAGTCAAAAACTGCCGCCTGTGAGGTCCGATTAAACTCTTATTTGTCGGAATCTTACCGGACCCGCAATATTGAATCCCCATACGAAGGCTTGCCAGAGCCGTGATGGAATGTGTTTTACCCTCCATCAATCTGGATCAGGCATGTTGTGAACACACCACATGTATACTATGTTAGAAATATTGCACAGCTTGGGGTTGCTATTGTAAAGTAGTAGTCCTCGAGGAAAGCTATAGTAGTGTAGCGGGTATGTAACAATTTTTACCCAAAGTGTGCACTTCTGTAAAGAAGAATAAAAATTTGTCTGATGGGTGTTTTGTGCATGCTGATTTCAAAAATTGCGGGAACCACGACGTCACTCTTACATTTCCCGCCAAACAATTAAATTCAAAACGGCCACCACAAAACATGTTTTTTCCTATAAAACGGGTCTTAGAGCCCCCATTATCATGATCTTGGTGTCTATACATTTGTGTGTGGGGCCAACTAATCCAACAGAACACATGGGAAATATCATAAGATACATCTTCCCTCTAAAAAATGTAAAACTTCAAAATAGCCGCAAGAAAAATATGTTTTCCCCATAAGTCGGCTGCTAGTGCATCCATTACCACGACCTTGGTGTCTAAACATATGTTTATATGTCCAACTAATACCATAGAGCATATGTGAAATATCATAACATGCATATTCACGGTAAAAATATGAAAAAATGCTTTCATTTTAGGGGTTGGATCCCTTTAACTACAGAAATGATACAAGACAAGTATTCCAGTTTTATATGTATCATATATATGTGCTTCAACAACTCATCTTTGTTACACAGAAAACCACACACATGTTCTCTGCACTTGCCCATGATCAAGTCCATGAACAGCTGAATGCAATGGTGAAAGGAGACAGAGGCATAATAGGTATCACTGAAAATGAAGCGCTGGCACAGTAGGTGGTCGCCGGTCCAGAAACATCTAGACTGTTAATGGAGTATGAGACAAACATTCTGTGAAAAGGTCACAGAACGCCATCATGAACAAATGCCAAGCGTGCAGAAGACTTTCCTATCGCAATTGAAGAGCGTCATTGAACATTGATGTGATGGAAGAAATTGGCAATCCCTTCACCGATACAAGCACAGACCTCTACATACTTAATACAGAACAGATAATGTCTGACAGTGTGGTACATGCTGTACGGTCCGCCGAGGACCGAGGCAAAACCCAGCGCCAGATATTTGTTGCAGACCGCATCACTGCATTCAATGACACCAAACATAAGAACAATCTGCCTTAGTTCAATTCTAGTTCGGAAGAGGAACTTTTGAAGTCCACTTCCAAAATCTCTAGTCTGCATGATGATGTTCATCTCTTCTGGTGGATGTAAACAGCGTGTCAAGTTAGAGAAACTGACATGGATTCTTTCTTTGAGAATGGAAATCATGCTTGGCCTCCATCGTTGGTGTCAAATGGCATCATGCACCAAACATGCAAATCTTGACTTGATGGTATGCTCGGAGTGACTGTTAACTTAACCAGAATCTGTTCCAAATGTTGATGTCAAAAATGTCGACCGTGCTGCCTTTGTGAAAAAGATGGACCCAAAGATTTGGCAAAGAAGTCACAACTCTATGTCAAAACACGCCAGGACTATTCGCTCCTGGTATTCTTGCCCTATATGTACATGCCGAACTTAATTAAGCACCCCCTGAAATGTTTCGTGACAGTGAAGTTGCCGTTACTGATTATTATGTTTTAATGATAGCTATGTCTTGTAGTACATTTCATCTAGTAAAACATGATGTTTCTGGTTCATAGCGTACCCCAAACACATCCCCGCATCAACGTGAAGCATGCTACCCATAAATGTCACAAAAACTCTTTCATCCACATGCAATATCTTGGTGTAAAACAAGACAATTTGTCACTTCTTTTATCAAATAATGTTGACATGGGAAGGAGGTGATTGTCAAAGGCACTAATATGGCAAATCGTTGGTATGCATGCAACTGCCATGTTATTCGAAGCTATTGGAAGGTAACTTGGCTATAGTTAGCCAGTCTGTGATCAGCAGACTTCCCCGAAAACATCAACAAACCAACGATGTTAAGAACCGACCAAGGCCTGGACCACCCTCCTCGGGAAGAACGGAGTCTGGCACGCCTCGTTAGGCGTGAACCCTTTGCTTCAAGTGGGGTTTTGAAACACCTTTGGCTCCCCATCATGTGTTTGTGCAACAGAACTGTCAAAATACCGTCTCAAAGCATTGGGTATGAGGTCCAGAAGGGTCATCAAGCGTCCAGCTCTGTCCGATCAGCATCAAAGATGACGTTTGGAGTGGTGTATGGCACGACAACATTGGAATCTCAGGATGTGTAGGAGAGGCCATTGGTCAGACGAGAGAAGGTTCCTACTATACGTCACAAATGGTCGCATGAGAGTGTGGTGGCACAGAAATGCTGTTTGCGTGCCCAGGAACATCAGACCTACTCTTCCTTATTGTGGGGGGTCGGTTATGATCTGTGGATGCCTCTCTCATGATTGTAAGCTTGATATGGTGACTTACGTGGGAATCTCAGTAGTCATCATTACATCGGAGACATTCACTAGCTGGTTGTCATGCCTCATTTTGACAACCACTCACTGGCCACTCGCCCTGTATTCATGGACGGCATTGCAAGATTACACCGTTCCCATGAGAGCATACCTTCACAAAAATGCTACTACAACACTACCTTATCCTGCAGTGGGCCCCAATTTGAATCCCTTAGAACACATCTGGGACTTTCGGGGACACCATGTGCAAGCAAGGTATCCGCCTGTGCATAATTTGGCCAATTTGGAAGCTGCATTGCATGAGGATTAGTAGCAGTTGCTTCTGGACCGTATCAGAAGGCTCACTGGTAGCATTAGGAGGAGGGTTCAGGCTGCCATTTAGGAACATGGTTGATACACTCGCTACTGACATCACACAGTTCTGTTGTGTTCAGAAGATCACAAGTTACATGCTTTTGTCAGTAATGACCGGTATTGTTTCATCATGGACCGTTCTTGCACCATACTTGTCGAGAGAACATTTTCCATCAAGAACATTTGTGGCAGATATGTGTAATTAACGCCATAGAAATACAGCATATTTTCATCATTGTGTTGTCTTTCATTTGTCAATAGACCATTCTTTCAGCAAATAATCACCTTTTGCCATCTCAAAGATAGCATGAAAGTAAAGACAGTTTCTATTAACACCACTGCGAGAAAAAAAAACAGGGAGTGCTTAATTAAGTTCCAAGTGTATAGAACGCATGCCACAAGACGTTTTTCCTGTAGATGTTGTTTGGGATGTTTACAGGGAGGACAGCCTGAAAGCACAAATATGGCAGATTCATGGATTAGGTATATTGGTGGACGACAATACCAACATTCCCGCCAACTTTAAAACTTCCTTCATTGTGTTGCAACGAAAGCGAGTCTGTTCCAATTTAGCCAATGCAATACAAGAGTTTCAATCTCCTTAATATAACCAAGTCATCCCCATACTTGGTCAGAATGCTGTGTCATATCCCATAGCTGACCTCGCAGACTTGCCTTACACTCACGGAGAAGCAGACACACGGATCCTATTTCATGCTTCTCATTCGTTCCATCATGGAATTACCAAGCTGTTGATACAGGCAACATTGCAGCCATAGGGGAAAACATATTTTTTTCTAGCGGCCATTTCGAATTTTTCCATTTTTTAGCAGGAAGATATATCATACGATATTTCACATGTGTTCTTCCCCGAAACATATGTATTGACAGAGATCATGATAATCGGGGCAATAAGGCCCGCTTTACAGTCAAAAGTATATTTTATGGCAGCCATTTTGAATTTTCATTTTTTTGGCGGCAAGTGTTGAAGTGGCCTCGTGTTTCCCTTAATCTTTTTAAATCAGCATGCTCAAACCCCCACTAGGGTAACCCTTTATGCTTCTTTCCAGAAGTGCACGCATCAGTCACATATCCGCCCTACTATAGTAGTGATTTCTAAATTACAGAATGGAATGTTCGGAGAGACGGATACAATTCCTAAAGAGTTCCTAAAAAGGATGAGAGGGACTATATAAAAGCCCAGCGACAGCCTCTGCTTTTAGACAAAATAGTCAATATTCGGCTAGCTTGTCCACAAACAATACAGAAGTCGATGAGACAATTTTATTATACCGGAAAACAAATATGTGTTGTGTTTTTGGCTTTTCGGGTCTCTGACAAGGTTCAATAAACAACTTGGACCGCGTGGGGGCCTCAAACATAGTAACCAATCAAAACAGATGATGTCAAATATGATACTGATTAGCTTAACCCTTTGAACTCTAGTGGTATCTTCCATGCCTGTTTAATGGAAGCACCTGGAAGAGTCCATATTCAATATTTGAGGTAGACCAATCAATATTTTCAACGTGCAGCCTCTGGGCTGCACGTTGAAGATACTGATTGGTCTACCCCACACATTTACCAGCAGCCGTCCTATTTAATGACGTTATGACGTATCAATTCCTGGCCAGAAAAGCGGCCGCTTGGGTTCAAACGGTTAAATCGAATTTAAGTTTTCAACTTTTCACTATTTTAAGTTTTGAATTTTATTTCACACTGGATGTTGAATGCAAGTTGAATGCAAGCTGAATGCTGAAAACCGATAGGGTCGATACATTCGATAACTTCTATTTTTAAACAAAATCACTGTGACTTAAAAACTGGCAGTGACTGAAATACTTTATATAAGTTTATTTGAGGTACGAGGCATTATCAAGAAAGGATAGGTCGTAGAGTATTTAAAATTAGAAGTTAATCTCAATCATGAATGATTTGATTTCGTCGTTGAAAAATCTCTATGTTATGCATAAAATGCGTTTTTCCAGAATGGGGCCAATAGGGAACGTCATAAATGAGATGTAACGAACACTGTTTGTTTATATTACTACACTTGCAAGTTGTTGTCGTCTGCCTACATGTCATGGGCGTAGCCGGGTTCTTTTTGTATGGGTTTGAGGAGAGGCGGGGCACTAACATCGGAGGGTGTCCGGCATTCAATGATAACATGAGAAGAGCATCGTTTGACCTGTTTAGACATGAACATCTCAAATGGGTCGCAAACACCTCTCGGCTTGTACATTCTGGAAGTGGTTCTTATCTGCTGTTTCCCAAAACTTCTCGCACGGAATGCGTCGAATTTATCTGGGTCAAATTTGCCAGTCCTCGGAGACATACAAGCAGGAGGGGCACACATAATGATTTTCAAAACACCGCTAAGGTCGCATAAAGCAGATTATCTGTTTCTCAGGACATTTTTTTTGTAAAATTGCATGCGGGCGGTTTTGTTATTTTATTTTTTTGTAATTATTTCTTTGCCATCAAAAGTTCATGTCATTGGTTGTTTTATGTCTTAGGCCTCACACTCTACAGTCCAGAACAGCATGGGTGGTGGTGTATTTCGTCCCTTGAGTACAAGAAATTAACATTGCAAAGCCTTTTTTAACTCAAGGGAATAAATATCAATTTTATTGATTGGGGTAAAATAAAAGACATAAACCATTTATTTTATTTTTTAACTTTTTTAGGCCTAAACAATATTTATTAGAACCTGTCCAGAAAAGACGATGCTGAGTACTGTTGTGAATTTTAAAGCCGTCGAATCACCGAAAATAATTTATTTGACAGAGATCAATTTTCCCAAATCGAGCAAACCCGAATATTACCGTCATTAGATTTTATTTATTTTTTTCTCCCAAATTCGAACTGCCCACAATGGAGTGAGCTTGTTCTTGTTGAGAACATTTACAACATTTTACGTACTAATTCAGCCAACACATGCTGTACAGGTTATTGTTCTGTACACCATGTGTTGGGTGAATTAGTACGTAAAAGTCTATTTGCATTATAAGCCTACATAACTTACCTTTAGAAAACACGTCAAACAACCAGTCCTCCAAGAATGCATTTGACCTCACATAATTTTCATTCTCTACATTGTTTTTCCTTGCAACGTAAAACTCGGCATCAAACTTGTCAAATATTTCTTGCTTCGACTTGAGATCCATTGCTTCTGAAAGACGAATGATGAAATTTATATCCGACTTTAACCCTTTACCCAACGTAGACGATATTAAAATTTATTATTTTAAATTTATTACCTTCAAAGGTGTGATTTACTGGGATTTCCGGGTTTGATTATAAACGATAACTTAACAAGTGAATTATGTCAAATAAAGCACAGCGTAACAGTGATTGGTAGCTGCAAGCTTCGCCCCCACCGGAACTATTCACAGCTATTTTTACACAAAGCGCATGGTTTAAACTGTCATCTGCTATTTGTTATCAGTCGAAAATGAGCGATATTGATGAATATACAAATTATCTGTTGCTTTCGGACTTTGATGATTTACCTGCGCCGGTGTCTTCAACTAATATTTCTGTGGAGGAAGGAGGTGATCGGTCAAACTGGTTTTTGGATGCTTCAGGTTTGTACACCGACATCGAAGCAGCTGATTTAAGTACTACTGCAATACAGGCAGCTCCGATACGAACTGAATCGAAAGGTTTTTCTTTTTGTGAAAGCACTAATAACACTTTGACTTCGAATTCTAGATTTGGGTATGTTTCACAAAAAGATGTGGACAGTTTTATCATTGAACAGGAGAATCCCAACACCAGAAAAAAAACAGAAAGTGACATGAGACTGTTCAAGTTATTTTGTGAAGAGCAGGGGGTGACTGATTGTCTTGAATCTATGGAACCAGAAAAGCTGGACCTTTCATTTGGTAATTTTTTGGCAGTGGTGATGAAAGCAGATGGGGATGACTACGAGCCAGCGACAATTCGAGGATTTATGTATAGCCTGGAAAGACACCTGCGGTCCAATGGCTATAACCACACCGTGAACAAAAATCCATTAATTTAGCCAAAGCGGTTTTAGACAAAATGTAGCAACTGAAGTCGGTCGGACGCGGAAACAATCCACACATGAAAGTGATGAACTGACAGATGAGGACATTGAGAAACTGTTTGAATGTGGGCAGCTTGGCATCAGGAATGGTCGATAAATTGCCACGCGCTTGGAAGAATCGAGACGATCTCGCCAAATGTCCTGTAAAAGCTTACATAATCTACATGGAGCATCGCTCCGCAACAATGAATCACAATGAAACTCCATTTTTCTTAGGAATCAATCAAGTACGTGATGGTGAGCCGAAAGCTTTTGTGGTCCAAGAACTGTGCAATGGGTATAAACCATATATATAGACTGATGAAAACAATGAGGCTGAATTGTGAAAAAATTGACAACTCGAGACATCTCTCCAACCACAGCATCAGGAAACACTTAATGCAAAAATGCAATGATATGGGACTCCCAGCAAACTGCACTATTCAGATCAGTGGGCATAAAAATGTAGGGAACAACTGTAGTAGACTTTATGATAAACAGCAAAAAGTTATTTCGGGTTCATTGATGAAACGAGGGTTGCAGGATAATATGGTTGTTCCAACTTCGGCACACAACTTACCCAGCACGTAGCAATGATAATTTTCCCAGCAGTCAGCAAAATATGTCGGCGAGTCTGGCGGGGGGGGGGGGGGGGAGGGGGAGGAGGGGGTCTGGAAAAAATTTGCAGACACAGGGCCTAAACAAATCTGTCCACCTGCCGGGGACCCACCGCCCCAAACCTGTAAATTTTTTCCACCCCTCCCGAGCCCCCCCCCCCCATATTTCATTTCGGAGCTCAAAACACTGCTGAAACCTGGCCAATTATCAATGGTCCGTTTTCTTTGCTATTGTGCATTCCCAAATTTTAGTTTGTTCTGCATAAACCAATACAAGGAAAGTAATTCTAAATTGAAATTCAACCTCATGTTATAAATCCATGTAAAATGATTTAACAAAGTTATCAAAACAGAGATTTGTCATATAAATTGTGTTACGGTGAAATATTTTATGAGACACATTCTACACTCTGCAATTCATTATTAGCACCATATACCTTTGTAACATAACATAATTTGATGCTCAAAGTTAATGTATCCTATTTCCGAGGCAATGCTGACATCACTACATGTGAGTTGTGATACCCGAAGCTGAGTGAGGGCTGAAATCAATGGTGCAGTGGAGAATGTCAAAATGTAAAATAAAGCAATCAGTTTGAATTATGACATATCTGATATATTCAGAACTTAATCTTATGTTCACCAATCTGGGATATTTCAATTTTACTTGTTGGGCGGTCCTCGCTAAACTTAGTTATGCCATTTGTCCCGGCAAACATGTCTCCACTGGGCTGTGATTGATCTACACATTTCCGGGGTCTCTGAAATCGGTACCGGTAAGTAGATTTGAACCCAGCTTGGCTGAGATAAAGTGGTACTTATTGGGTGATACATTTCTGAACAATAATACATGTGGAGAGATGAGGATTAGGCAAACTCAAATGAGTTGTTTCTAAAGACTATATAACAAAGACATATTTTGTTAAAGTATTTTAATAGCTGAATTCAGTAGGGTAATTCTACATGAGTCAGTTTGGTTGAATTGAAAAAAGTGTTCATAACAAAACTCAATTGCAGATTATTCAAATTTGATCAGTGTATGTTAATGTTTCTAATGTCCACTTCAGTTGTCGAATTTGCGAATCTTCACTAAGAACATTTTGACTCTTCTGAGCTTGTCTATACCCCACATTCTCTCCAAAGCATGTTTAAAATACTCTATTCACCACCCTGAATCATCTTAAGGGCATAAGAACATCATTCTTTGAATGAATTCAAATGCAGGAAAAAAATTGCAATTTAGGTAATTTCCACGTTTTTTCCGGGCCAATTGACCCAACCACACCTACCCTGTGTCTGGAATTTTTTTGGCTGCCCCCCTCCCACCCTGAGAGTCAGGCCTGAAATAGTCGGCGGATTTTTGACGCGTCGAATCTAATACCAGAGCAAAAAATGAATTAAATTCGTCGGTGATGCGTCGACTATTTCAATTGGACGCATCACCGACGAATCTTCGTCCAACTGAGACGAATCTCCGTCGGTGATGCGTCTGAAATACGTGTTTGAAATAGTCGACGGATTTTTGACGCGTCGAATCAAATACAAAGTGCGGAAACAAACGAGCGCTTCTGATCAGCCGAATGCAAATCATATGGTAATAAGGAAAGCACATGTCAGTCGCTGGAAATACTAATCTTACGTCATTTCAGTGTTGCCTGATCGAAGGCTTGATTCAAGATTTTTCAAAATGACTGAAGCATAGGTGAGAATAGCTGGAATTCCAGCGGAGAATAGCTAATTTTATGATTTTGATATTTATGTGCTATTCTCAGCTGGAAGTTAATTTTTCTTGCAGTCATTCATAACAGATTTTCGGTACGAACGGTTTGAACATGTTAACAGCACTAAATACTTGCCTTGACAATGCATGTTCTATTCCAATTTGAAGCTCGTCATCCCTTCTACAATTCTGAACAAAATTTCTGCTCAGCACCGTGCATTTCATGCTTAAAAGGTAATTATAATCAAAGAACCCCCTGCTTTTTCTCGCAAAACATCCAAACTGGGGAATACCCGACATTTGTGACGTTTTTGTTTTACACGCGCTGAAAATAATCAAAATATGGAACTCGACAATTTGAAACGGACTGGCATTTCCAAATTATCACACACAACAAAACGGGACTATTTTCGAGCCTTGTGTTTCTAAATATTTGAAGACATTCGGGAGTAACTTTTATACAAAAATATTACTCTTTTTTATCATTTACATAAACCCTAAAATATGTCATTAAAATAAAATTACGAACGTAACATGTTGGATAAGCAAGCTCTTAGTGTGACACAGTCGGGGTTGGGGAGAGAAAATTTGGTCCCTGGGTTTATTCTGTAACGCCAACTTACGGTACCCTTTCAAAAGAGTATGTTTGTGGGGGAGGGGTGGTCACGGGGGGTGTTTTTACGCGGGTGGAAGGCACGAATAGTGATGGGGGGTTGGGGATCCCTTCAAGAAAAGTTGAAATCTGCTATTAAACAGAGCCTTCTTGCGGCTTTTAGGATGAAAATTCACGTTATCTTTTGGCCGTCAAATGACGTTTTAGCAGCATGTTTCAAATTTACAAATTCATCAGTGGTCATCTAGTGACACAGAATTATAGCTTCTGGCTGCACAATTCTCCTAGTGATAACTTTATGAGTCAAGATGAAGTAGTAAGGTTATCACCCAAGAATCGTGTAGTCCAAAGCCACAACCGTTGGTCAAATGCAGAGAACCATTTGATGCCATTTGATATAGAGATCCTTCTTAGCATTTTAGTACTATACGTCGAGGAACTTTGGGGTACCCGAACTTAACCCAGGAGTCATAAACATCCTGACAGGCCCCAGGCCCCCAAAAGTTCCGGTCATGGGGTTACTACATCCCCCCCCCCCACACACACACTCAAACCGACCCTGGACACCGTCGAAACTATACTTATATGAAGACAATGAATATTAGGCCAAGAGGGAGTCAAATAGACCCAACATCACGACATCACGAGATTTTTTTTTTTTTTCTGCCACTTTTTCGAAATATCTCCTGAGGACCCCATCTCTGATGAGCTCCATTGATAGCATTTCAAGTGAACGGGAAATAGCTTATGGGTCTGATTTCCAAAAGCATTCCTTTCACAAAAAGCCACAAAGACCCCCCCCCCCCCCCCCCCCCCCACCCCCACCACCACCACCACTATCCCCACTCCAACATTTCAATTTTTCCGATTTATGGGATGTTAATATATAAAAATCGGAAATTTATTGCTGCCGACAAATGCGTAAAATGAGCACCAGACAATAAAGGGCGATAACCCTCCTTCCTCCCAAGTAATCTGACAAGCTTTCAAAATACAGAATCTAGAGACTATATACAGTACGCGATGGTTGGGTTGCCACTAAATCGCAGTGGAGTAGATTTTCGACCTGACAAAAAAATCGCAATTTTTTTTCCAAAAAATCACATGGAACACTTGCAGATTATCAGCTATGGACCACCGAGTGCAACCCGGTGGTCCATGAGATAAAAAATGTGCTTGTGCTTTATAATAATTTTAATTTGTGTTATCTTGGTTAACCTTAAAATATAAACAGAATCTTGTAAGTTTTCCTTTTAGACTTTATTTCATGTTGGTCTACTATATTTATACAGGTAAATGTCACTCGCTTAGCATAAAAGGAAATATGTAATAATAAAACAGACATGAATAAGTGAATGTAGCTACAATTTCGAAATACACACGAACTCTTAAGAGCTTATACACAATTTCTAAGATTTTGATTATAACCGATGTTTCACAACAAGGAGGAAGGGTTAACCAGTCCTCCTCGAGGTTGAGAAACAAGTGTTATGATTCACCAATTTTATACTGGACAATGTACCGAAACGACTAAGAGCTCACTCAGCTCTTTACACAGAACTAACAGGTTCACGTATAGCCGATGTCGCCCAACCATGAGAAAGGTAAACAACCCTTCTCATTGTGGCGCAACAAGTGCTAGATTCTATCTTGTTGAAATACATTTATTAAAGACAAAGTGAGCTCTATGAGCCAACAGGACATAAATAACCATTACTACTCAATCTGGAAAAGGGTTTACAATCCTTTCTCCAAATCGAGCAATAACTGTTAATTATATCATATTAATTTATTTCACGCTAAAACTACTTTCAAAAGCAATATTTAATATATACATATAAAAAGGAATATACTTTGTGCCTTATTTCTACTGTTTACAAACAAAGAGTCGTTCAGCCGAATTCGCAGCTATAAAACCCTGCCTTAGTCAAGCTCTCAGCTCCTATTCATTCATTCGAGCTCGCAGCTCCTGAACGTAGTTTATTTGAGCCCATGGCTCTCAATATATTTATAAACTTTACACAATCCTGCTTTTTCAAGCCGTGAGACGCACTGAAAGCTTATTCTGAATCTTACAATTCATGTGTGCTCACTTCAGTATTTTAATAATAATTTGCTCTACACAAATTATTTTCAGGGAGCTAAATAGATCTAACGCAGAAAGCTAGCGTTTACTTGACAATTCTGCACAAAACTAATTTCAAACAATTTCATAAGTAATTCTCAGGCAAATTAAAAGTATATCAAAATTATATACAGCAATATAAAGTTCTTACCTTAAAATATAAACAGAATCTTGTAAGTTACCTTCTAGACTTTATTTCATGTTGGCTTGCTTGGGTATATATGCAACATTCTTATATAATCTTCTTGCATAACTTCCTTATCAAGTTCGCGAGAATACGCCGTAGAATGGACTTTAATTTACTGTATGAATAGGTTTAACTTGGTTACGTATTAATGATCATACAATTAGGGGAAATTCGACAGCTGTGTAAAATTGATTATTTAAAAGATGAATGCTAAGAAGGAAGTTAAGTATCTAATATATACTTGTCATTTCGTTATGTAAGGTCTATAAACCAAAGGGATAAAAGTTATTGTGTACTTGCGACCGTAAGGTCCAACGATCAAGGGAAATGAAGATTATTAGGCTTTTCCCTCTGGAAAAGACTATTGTTTTTCTACGGATTATTTTTTTATTTTTTTTTTTTTTTTAGGGTTTTCCCTCTAGAAAAGACTATTGTTTTTCTACGGATTATTAGGCTTTTCCCTCTGGAAAAGACTATTGTTTTTCTACGGATTATTATTTTTTGGTTTTTTTTTAGGCTTTTCCCTCTGGAAAAGACTATTGTTTTTCTACGGATTATTATTTGTTTTTTTTTTGTTTTTTTTTGGGGGGGGGGGGGGGGGGGGTTTGGGGTTTTTTTTTTGTTTTTGTTTTTTTTTCCACACATTTTGTCCGTACGATTCAGAAGCCATTTTCGAGCCGATTTTCACGAAAATTTGCACACGCATAGAGTGGCAAAAAATCTAAAAATGTACCGAAGCGGAATTTTCGATTTAACCCTTATTTCGTCAGAATTGGCAAAAAACTGCCAAAATTGGGGTTTATCGGCACTTTCTCTCTCGAAACACGTCTTTAGGATTTTTTTTTAAATATTCATAATTACTAGACCTGCCTATGACACAACCTATGATACACACGACATATTAGGCGATGCATATGGTAACCCTCCACAGGCTGCCAAACATCGAAATTTTGATGAAATGGGCCGGTTTCAGACCCCCACAGCACCCAAACGATACCCGAGAGGTAAACATAATTTCCTTCATTGGCATTGGAATTCACCGAGGATAATTTTTGTAAGTAATAAGGGTGTTCAGAAAACCAAGTGTTAACCCGTCTTGGGCTGGTTAAACAGCAATACCCCAAAAAAGCTCAAAACTTCATGTTTTCCGTGGATTTCTCTAAACGAGTCTTGTAGATTTTCAAGAAAAATTGGTCACTCTCAGGTCTTGGTGTGACATTACAAGTTGCATGGATAAAATATTCCGGTCAGCATTAGTTAACCCTCCCCGAGCTGCTAAACGTAAAATTTGTGATAAAATGGGCTGTTTTTAGATACCAACAGCACCCAAACGATATACCACAGAGAAAGGGGCCTTCATTTATCGGACGCAAAATTGATCGGAAAATATTTTTGAAAGTGGTAAGGGTATTCAAAATTTGACGTCTTAACCCATTTTGGGCTGGTTAAAGAGAGATACCCATTAAAATCTTAAAATACCCGTTTTCTGTGGATTTCTCTAACATCTTGTAGGTTTTGAAGAAAAATCGGCTATTTGCAGGTCTTGGTGTGACATTACAAGTCGCATGAACAAAATATTCCGGTCAGCATTAGTTAACCCTCCCCGGGCTGCTGAAGGTCAAAATTGCGATAAAATGGGCTGTTTTTGCACACCAACAGCACCCAAAGGGTACACCACAAAGAAAAGTGCCTTCTTTTATCGCGCGTACAATTTATACGGAAACATTTTTGTAAGTAGTAAGGGTATTCAAAAGTCGACGTCTTAACCCATTTGGGGCAGGCTAAAGAGAGATATCCCTTGAAAGCTTTAAATTCCCATTTTCTGTGAATTTCCCTAACGGTAACTTGTAGGGTTTCAAGACAAATTGACTATTCGTAGGTGTTTATGTGACATTAAAAGTTGCATGGACAAAATACTCCGGTGAGCGTTTTTTAACCATCTACAAGCTGCCAAGCATCGTAATGTTGTTAACATGGGACTGTTTTCAGACACGCACAAAACCTAATGTATACATGAGAGATAAACATAATCTCCTTTGTTTCAAGTGGAATTCACAGAGGATCATTTTTGTAAGTAATAAAGGTATTCAAAAAGCCAAGCGTTAACCCCTGTTGGGGAGGTTAACAGGGATACCCATCAAAAGCTTAAAAAATCGTTTTCCCTGGATTTCTTTACAAACATTTTGTGGGGTTTTCAAGAGAAAATGGCCGTTGATAGGTCTTGGTGTCATATGACCAGTTGCATGGATCAGTTATTCTGGTAGGCATTTGTTAACCCTTCATGGGCTGCTAAATGTAAAAAAAATTGAGGAAATAGTCTGTTTTTGAACACCAACAACATCAAATGGAAATGCCACAGAGAAACGTAACTTCTTTTACCGGACGCAAAACTGATAGGGAAACATTGATATTGATATTAACCCATTCTACCATTAATGATGGGTTTTACCTAAACATTTTTTTATCAAACCCAAACCGAGTCATTTGAAACTACTATACTCACCTTTCTCATAACATCAATGAAGGAACTTTAGTGAGACAGTTAAAAACAATTCATCAGACACTGTGGGGGTCAAGAAAAATCATGGAATCTAATCGGGAAAAGCCATGATTCTCCAGAATCATAAAGTCTAGTTTTTTTTGTTTTTTTTTTTTTAGGCTTTTCCGTCTGGAAAAGACTATTGTTTTTCTACGGATTATTATTTTTTTTGGTTTTTTTTTTTTTTTTTTTTTTTTTTTTTCTTCCCACACATTTTGTCCGTACGATTCAGAAGCCATTTTCGAACCGATTTTCACAAAAGTTTGCACACGCATAGAGGGGCACAAAATCTAAAAATGTACCAAAGCGGAATTTTCGATTTAACCCTTATTTCGTCAAAATTGGCAAAAAACTGTCAAAATTGGGGTTTATCGGCACTTTCTCGAAACACGTCTTTAGGATTTTTTTTAAATATTCATAATTACTAGACCTGCCTATGACACAACCTTTGATACACACGACATGTTAGGCGATGCATATGGTAACCCTCCACAGGCTGCCAAACATCGAAATTTTGATGAAATGGGCCGGTTTCAGACCCCCACAGCACCCAAACGATACCCGAGAGGTAAACATAACTTCCTTTATTGGAAGTGGAATTCACCGAGAATCATTTTTGTAAGTAATAAGGGTGTTCAGAAAACCAAGTGTTAACCCGTTTTGGGCTGGTTAAACAGCAATACCCCAAAAAAGCTCAAAACTTCATGTTTTCCATGGATTTCTCTAAACGAGTCTTGTAGATTTTCAAGAAAAATTGGTCACTCTCAGGTCTCTCAGATTTTTTTATACATTCGTCATTGCTAGACCTGTCTGTGACACGCCCGTTGATACACACGACATATCAGGCGATGTATATGGTAACCCTCCCCAGGATGTCAAACATCGAAATTTTGATGAAATAGGCCGGTTTCAGGCCCCCACTGCACCCAAACAATACACGAGAGATAAACATAACTTCCTTTATTGGGAGTGGAATTCACCGAGGATCATTTTTGTTAGTAATAAGGGTGTTCATAAACCAAACGTTAACCCGTTTTGGGCTGGTTAAACCGCAATACCCCCATAAAGCTAAAAAATTTGTATTTTCCGTGGATTTCTCTAAACGAGTCTTGTAGATTTTCAAGAAAAATTTGTCACTCCCAGGCCTTGGTGTGACAATAGAAGTTGCATGGACAAAATACTGCGGCGAGCATTTGTTAACCCTTCACGGGCTGCTAAATGTCAAAATTGTGATAAAATGGGCTGTTTTTGGACGCCAAAAGCACCCACTTGGTGTACCACAGAGAAAGGTTCCTTCTCTTATCGGACGCAAAATTGATGGGGAAACATTTTTGATAGCGGTAAGGGTATTCAAAAGTCGAAGTCTTAACCCATTTTGGACCGGTTAAAGAGAGAAACCCCTTAAAAGCTTAAAATTTCCATTTTCTGTGGATTTCTCTAAAAGCAACTTGTAGGTTTTCCGGAAAAATTGACTATTCGCAGGTCTTTGTGTGACATTACAAGTTGCATGAACAAAATATTCCGGTGAGCATTTATTAACCCTCTACAGGCTGCTAAGCATCGTAATTTTGTTGAAATAGGCTGTTTTCAGACGCGCACATCACCCAATGCGTACCCTAGAGATAAACATAATCTACTTTGTTGGAAGTGGAATTCACCGAGGACCAAATTTGTTAGTAATAAGGGTATTCAAAAAACCAAGCATTAACCCTTTTTGGGATGGTTAATAGCAATACCCATCAAAAGCTTAAAAAATCATGTTTTCCCTGAATTTCTTTACAAACGTCTCGTAGGGTTTCAAGAGAAAATGGCCGTTGATAGGTCTTAGAGTCACATTACCAGTTGCATGAATAAAATATTCAGATAAGCATTTCTTAACCCTCCATGAGCTGCAAAATGTTGAAAAAGTGGGCTGTGTTTGCACACCCGCAGCACCCAATGTTAAGAGGAGAAATCAACATAAGTGGAAGTAGAAATCACTTAAAATTATTTTTGTAAGTAATAAGCGCATTAAAAAAAACAATCCTTAACCCGTTTTGGGCTGGATAAACAATTATACCCATCAGCAGCTTAAAATTCATGTTCTCACCGGATTTCTCTGAAAACATCTCGTAGATATTTAAGTAAAAATGGCCATTCACAGTTTTGGGTGTGAAATTACAAGTTGCATGAATAAATATTCATGTTAGCACTTGTTAACCCTTAACAAGCTGCCAGACATCAATATTTTGGATACATTTGAGATAAAACGGACCATTTTCAAATAGATACAGCACTCAGTGGTTATGTGTCAAACAAACATAACTCCTTTTGTCGGTCATGAACTTGTTGGACGACGATATTGATATTAACCCTCTCCACCGTTAATGATGGTTTTTACCTAAAGAAATTTTTTTTATCAAATTGAGTCATTTGAGACTTCTATACTCACCTTTTTCAAGACATCAATGAAGGAACTTCAGTGAGACAGTCAAAAGCAATTCATCATACACTGTGGGGTCATGACAAATCATGGAATCTCATCGGGAAAAGCCATGATTCTCCAGAATCATAAAGTCTATTTTTTTTTTCCACACATTTTGTCCGTACGATTCAGAAGCCATTTTCGGACCGATTTTCACAACATTTTGCACACTCATAGAGAGGCACAAAATCTAAAAATGTACCGAGGAGGAATTTTCGATTTAACCCATATGTCGTCAGAATTGGCAAAAAACTGCTAAAATTGGGGTTTATAATTTTGAAATAAAGCTACAATGTATCATACTCCATTCATTCAGTTTACTATCAAAAACACAATTGTAGGCATCTGTTTTACTTTCTTTCTCTCAGGCTTTTTAGACTTCAAAGCTTCTTATCTTCTGGCTTTGTGTTTTTATAGCAATTTCACCACAGCTACAATTAATAGCAAGAGTGTTTCTCAGCTTCCCTCATTGTTGAGTGTGTTTTTACAGTGATTCATACTAAATTTTTATGGCAGATAATTTTTAGATCAATTCTTGTTGTTGTTGCAACACTTAATTTCAAAGTGTCCTTTTATTTTTTCTGACTTATGTGGCTTCAAAACTATTCTGCTTTTTTTAATATAAATTCTCTGTTATCACTGTCTCCTCATAATTTGTTGCTTCTTAGTTGCCTCAAGATGGAAATATTATCAACAAAAAGAGGTGGAAAAAAATTGTGTTTTGAGGGACACATGTACACTATTAAGTCAATCTCAGAGAAACAGAAATCTATAACATGGCGCTGTGTGAAACGAGACTCCCCTGTAACTTGTGCAGCTACCTTAAAGACTAATGACTGTTATGAATGTCCAATTCTAACAAAGATTCATTCTCACTTAGCTGACCAAACAGAAGTAGATGTTTCTAAATGTAGACAAAACATGAAGAATATGGCCAGTACAACTAATGATAAGCCAAACCAGATATTCACAAATATGCTTTTAACAGTATCTGATGAAGTGAAAGCTCGTCTTCCAGATTCAGACGTTGCCAAACGAGTACTCAGGAGGGCTAGAGCCCAACATCGACCCAAAGATCCACAAACACTCCGCGAGTTAGAAATAGTTGGTGAATGGACTATGACTTCAGGTGATCAACCCATTCCATTTTTATTTAGTGACAATGGTCCTAATGCTGATGAGCGTGTGATTATTTTTGCAACAGAACAACATTTGCAGCTGCTTGCAAACTGTGACACTTGGTGCATGGATGGAACATTTTCAGTAGCTCCAAATATTTTATATCAGTTATATGTCATTCATGGTCGGGTAGATAATGTGTTTTTGCCATTAGTTTATGCATTACTCCAACGGAAGACTCAAACTAGTTATGAAACTCTGTTTAGTAAACTGGCAGAAGCTGACTGTGATCCAACAACAGTTATTATTGTACATATGTACAAACAACACTTCCTATTTACGTATGTAATTATTGTAGTCTTTTACTTCATGTTTGTCGTTGTGTGTATGGATATCTTCAATGCAATAAAGAAAACTAATCCTACGGGGAAAAACCAATTGGAGAGAAATTTAGTTCTGCTATTAACAGACAGGTGATAGGTGAGCTCTACAAGGTGTGAAACAATGACATAATCATGCATAACAACTGTGGTCAAATAGGAGATAATTGATACAAGGACAAAACATGACATGCTTAAGAATTTAAAGTTCACATTTTCTGTGGATATCTTCAAGTGGTTCTTTCAGATTTTCAAGAACAAATAAACCCTGGAGAAGAATTATTCTCGCAAGCCTTCATTAACCCTCCACAAACCGTCAAATATCGAAATTTTAGATAAATTTGAGATACAATGGGCTTTTTGCATCAGACGCTGATTCTCAGACGCTGATATTAATATTAACCCTCTCCACAAACAATGATGATTTAGCCAAAACGTTCTTTTATCACACTGTGTCATTTGAGACTATTATACCCACTTTTCTCAAGACATCAATAAAAATACTTTAATGATACAATTAAAAACAATTCTTCAGACACTCCAGGGTCATAAAAAATCATGGAATCTTGACGGGAAAAGCCATGATTCTCCAGAATCATAAAGTCTAGTTACTTTTTTTTTTTTTTGGGGGTGGGGGGGGGGGGGGGGGGGGTTCCACACATTTTGTCTGTACGATTCAGAAGCCATTTTTGAATCGATTTTCTCGAAATTTTGCACATTGATAGGGGGCCACAAAATCTAAAAATGTACCAAAAGCAGAATTTTCGATTTAATCCTTATTTGTCAGAATTAGCAAAAAACTGCCAAAATTGGAGTTTATAGGCACTTTCTCAAAACAAGTCTTGTTGATTTTCTTTAAACATTCATTATTATTAGACCTGTCTGTGGCACGACCTTTGATACACACGACATATCAGGCGATGCATATGGTAACCCTCCACAGGTTGCCAAACATCGAAACTTTGATGAAATGGGCCGGTTCCGGAACCCCACTGCACCCAAACGATGGACGAGAGAAAAACATAACTTCATTTATTGGAAGTGGAATTCACCGAGGATAATTTTTGTAAGTAATAAGGGTATTCAGAAAACCAAGCGTTAATCCGTTTTGGGCTGGTTAAACTGCAATACCCCCAAAAAGCTCAAAACTTCATGTTTTCCGTGGATTTCTCTAGACAAGTCTTGTAGATTTTCAGGACATATTTGTTACTCCCAGGTTTTGGTGTGACATTACAAGTTGCATGGACAAAATATTCCGGTCGGCATTAGTTAACCTCCCCTGCTAAACCTAAAAAATGTGATAAAATGGGCAGTTTTTGGACACCAACAGCACCCAAACGGTATACCACAGAGAAAGTGGCCTTCATTTATCGGACGCAAAATTGATCGGAAAATATTTTTGAAAGTGGTAAGGGTATTCAAAATTTGACGTTTTAACCCATTTTGGGCTGGTTAAAGAGAGATACCCATTAAAATCTTAAAATACCCGTTTTCTGTGAATTTCTCTAAAAACATCTTGTAGGTTTTCAAGAAAAAATCGGCTATTTGCAGGCCTTGGTGTGACATTACAAGGTGCATGGACAAAATATTCCGGTCAGCATTAGTTAACCCTCCAAGGGCTCCTCAACATCTAAATTGTGATAAAATGGGCTGTTTTTGGACACCAACAGCACCCAATGGGTACACCACAAAGAAAAGCGCCTCCTTTTATCGAGTGTACAATTTATACAGAAACATTTTTGTAAGTAGTAAGGGTATTCAAAAGTCGAAGTCTTAACCCAATTTGTGTAGGCTAAGAGAGATATCCCTTAAAAGCTTTCAATTCCCATTTTCTGTGAATTTCCCTAGCAATAACTTGTAGGATTTCAAGAACAATTGACTGTTCGTAGGTCTTTATGTGACATTACAAGTTGCAGGGACAAAATACTCCGGTGAGCATTTATTAACCATCTTCAAGGTGCCAAGCATCGTAATTTTGTTGACATGGGCTGTTTTCGGACACGCACAGCACGCAATGTATACACGAGTGATAAACATAACCCATCGAAAGCTTAAAAATCATTTTCCCTGGATTTCTTTACAAACATCTTGTAGGGTTTTCAAGAGAAAATGGCCGTTGATAGGTCTTGGTATCACATTACCAGTTGCATGGATAAATTATTCTGGTAGGTATTTGTTAACCCTCCATGGGCTGCTAAATTACAAAAAGTTTGAAGAAATAGTCTGTTTTTGGACACTAACAACATCAAATGGAAATGCCACAGAGAAACGTAACTTCTTTTAGTGGACGCAAAACTTATCGAGAAACATTTTTGTAAGTAGTAAGGATATTCAAAAATCGAGGTCGTAACCCATTGTCGACTGGTTAAGGAGATATACCCTCAAAAGCTTAAAATTCCCGTTTTCTGTGGATTTCTCCAAAAAATCTAGCAAGTTTTCAAGAAAAATTGACCATTTGCAGGTCTTTGAGTGGCATTACAAGTTGCATGGACAAAATATTCCGGTAAGCAATTATTAACCCTCCAGAGCCTGCAAAGTATAGACATTTTGAGAAAATGGGCTGTTTTGGGCACCCATAACACCCAAGGTGTACCTGCGTGATAAATATAACCTTCCTCATTGGAAGTGAAATTCACTGAGGATCATTTTCTTAAGTAATGAAGGTATTCACAAAACCAAGCATTAATCCGTTTAGGGCTGGTTACAGAGCGATACCCCTCAAAAGGTTAAACATTCATATTTTCCGAGGATTTCTCTAAAAGCCTCTCGTAGGTTTTCAAGACAAATATTTGCCATTCTCATTTGAGACGACTATACTCACCTTGTATGAACTCAAAAGTAAGTGTATATTTATTTGTTGTCAAGAATAGCCGCCCATAAGTTCCACTCTCACTGTGTCCCGCTTCATCGGTCAATTCCACGGTGTCCCACGCCAGCGGTCGATTTATCCAAACAAAATTACCAAGGTTACCACCTCCTCCTGCCTCTTTCTCCAACCAAACACACATTGAAAGGTACGCCTCACCTCGTATTCCACATCGCCCTGCACGATATCATTTATTATTTATTTATTGGTGTTTAAGGGCATATACTTATGCACAATGGCTAATCATGACCGTGACAGTTCTACGGGTGGAGGAAGCCACAGTACCTGGAGAGAACCACCGAGCAACGACGAGCAGCTGCCAGCTTCCCAACATCGTAACTCCAAACTGCAGCACAGGCAGGGTTAGATTGTTTGAAGACATGCGTACCGTCGACGTGCAGTACGCCTTAGTACATGGCGGCATCGTGCCCCCATATGGACAATCAGAGGTAAGTGCATTGCCCAAGGACACAACATGGGAGTCCGAATTGATCGCTCAGACGGCCACCCATCCAATGATTAACCAGGCTCAACGTTGCTTAACTTCGGTGATCTGACGAGAACCGGCTACCACAATGCCACCGCGCCCCGCCACTGCATGATAAGAAAGCAGTAAATAACGTTAGCTACAATGGGATCAGTTACTTATAATATCAAATAGTGTTGACACTATAACATTCCCCGACAGTGGGTCCAGGTATATACTAGTCTGTAAAACGGCTATACACTGCCCCTCCTCCGCCCCAGGGTGGCGACGTGGCAGTATATATCCATCTTACTGACGCTATGTTGTGCCAAAGGAACCTTACAATAAAAGGTGGGGGTCCCTAACATGGGAAGGGGGGGGGGGGGGAGAGGTATATTTACTACTCTGTTAGGCGGTTATCAAATGCAGTGGTGCATGGCGCCAACATTTCCCCGGCAGTGGGGATAGATATATACTAGTTTGTAAGACGGCTGTACTCCCCTTCTCCGTCCCATGGGTATATTTTATCTACACATATGTACAAACAACACTTCCTATTTACGTATGTAATTATTGTAGTCTTTTACTTCATGTTTGTCGTTGTGTGTATGGATATCTTCAATGCAATAAATAAAACTAATCCTACGGGGAAAAACCAATTGGAGAGAAATTTAGTTCTTCTATTAACAGACAGGTGATAGGTGAGCTCTACAAGGTGTGAAAAAATGACATAATCATGCATAACAACTGTGGTCAAATAGGAGATAATTGATACAAGGACAAAACATGACATGCTTAAGAATTTAAAGTTCACATTTTCTGTGGATATCTTCAAGTGGTTCTTTCAGATTTTCAAGAACAAATAAACCCTGGAGAAGAATTATTCTCGCAAGCCTTCATTAACCCTCCACAAACCGTCAAATATCGAAATTTTAGATAAATTTGAGATACAATGGGCTTTTTGCATCAGACGCTGATTCTCAGACGCTGATATTAATATTAACCCTCTCCACAAACAATGATGATTTAGCCAAAACGTTCTTTTATCACACTGGGTCATTTGAGACTATTATACCCACTTTTCTCAAGACATCAATAAAAATACTTTAATGACACAATTAAAAACAATTCTTCAGACACTCCAGGGTCATAAAAAATCATGGAATCTTGTCGGGAAAAGCCATGTTATTCCAGAATCATAAAGTCTAGTTACTTTTTTTTTTTTTTTTTTTGGGTGGGGGGGGGGGGGGGGGGGGGTTCCACACATTTTGTCTGTACGATTCAGAAGCCATTTTTGAATCGATTTTCTCGAAATTTTGCACATTGATAGGGGGCCACAAAATCTAAAAATGTACCAAAAGCAGAATTTTCGATTTAATCCTTATTTGTCAGAATTAGCAAAAAACTGCCAAAATTGGAGTTTATAGGCACTTTCTCAAAACAAGTCTTGTTGATTTTTTGTAAACATTCATTATTATTAGACCTGTCTGTGGCACGACCTTCGATACACACGACATATCAGGCGATGCATATGGTAACCCTCCACAGATTGCCAAACATCGAAACTTTGATGAAATCGGCCAGTTTCAGGCCCCCACAGCACCCAAACGATATACGAGAGATAAACATAACTTCATTTATTGGAAGTGGCATTCACCGAGAATCATTCTTGTAAGTAATAAGGGTGTTCAAAAAACCAAGCGTTAACCCGTTTTGGGACTGATTAAACAGCAATACCCCCATAAAGCTAAAAAATTCATGTTTTCCGTGGATTTCTCTAAACGAGTCTTGTAGATTTTCAAGACAAATTTGTCACTCCCAGGCCTTGGTGTGACAATAGAAGTTGCATGGACAAAATACTGCGGTGAGCATTTGTTAACCCTTCCCCGACTGCTAAATATCAAAATTGTGAAAAATGGGCTGTTTTTGGATGCCAACAGCACCCAACGGGTACGCCACAAAGTGCCTTCTTTTATCGTGCGCACAATCTATACAGAAACATTTTTGTAAGTAGTAAGGGTATTCAAAAGTCGAAGTCTCAACCCAATTTGGACAGTCTAAAGAGAGAGAGACCCCTTAAAATTCCCATTTTCTGTGGATTTCTCGAAAAACATCCTGTAGGTTTTCAAGAAAAATTGACTACTCGCAGGTCTTTGTGTGACATTACAAGTTGCATGGACAAAATATTCCGGTGAGCGTTTATTAACCCTATACAGGCTGCCAAGCATTGTAATTTAATGAAATGGGCTGTTTTCGGACAATGTGCACCTGAGAAATAAACATAATCTCCTCTGTTGGAAGTGGAATTCACCGAGGACCATTTTTGTAAGTAATAAGGGTATTCAAAAAACCAAGCGTTAACCCCGTTTGTGGTTGTTAATAGTGATACCCATCAAAAGCTTAAAAATTTATGTTTTCCCTGGATTTCTTCACAAACATCTGGTAGGGTTTTCAAGAGAAAATGGCCATTGATAGGTCTTGGTGTCACATTACCAGTTGATTTGATAAATTATTCCTGTAAGCATTTGTTAACCCTCCATGGGCTGCTAAATGTCAAAATTCTGAAAAAATAGTCTGTTTTGGACACCAACAACATCAAATGGGAATGCAACAGAGAAACATAACGTCTTTTACCGGACGCAAAACTGACAGGGAAACATTTTTGTAAGTAGTAAGTGTATTCAAAAATCGAGGTCTTAACCCATTTTTGACTAGTTAAGGAGATATACCCCTTAAAAGCTTAAAATTTCAGTTTTCTTTTGATTTCTCAAAAAGAATTTTCAAGACAAATTGACCATTCGCAGGTCTTGGAGTGACATTACAAGTTGCATGGACAAAATATTTCGGTAAGCATTTGTTAACCCTCCAGAACCTGCCAAGCATAGACATTTGGAGAAAATGGACTGCTCTTGGGCAACCATAACACCAAATGTGTACCTGCGAGATAAACATAACCTCCTCCATTGGAAGTGGAATTCACTGACGATCATTTTTGTAAGTAATGAAGGTATTCACAAAACCAAGCATTAACCCGTCTAGGGCTGGTTACAGAGCGATACACAAGAAAAAAATGGCCATTCTCAGATCTTAGTGTGACATTACAAGCTGCATGTACAAAATATTCCTGTAAGCATTTGTTAACCCTATGCAGGTTCTCAAACATCAAAATGTTGATAAAATGGGCTGTGTTTGCATACCCACAGCACCCGAAGTTGAGAGGAGAGGTCAAAATAAGTGGAAGTAGAATTCAGTGAAAATTATTTTTGGAAGTAATAAGAGTATTCAAAAAACAACACTTAACCCGTTTTGGGCTGGATAAACAATGATACCCATGAAAAGCTTAAAATTCATGTTCTCCATGGATTTCTCTGAAAACATCTTGTACATTTGAAAGAAAAAATGCCCATTCGCAGTTCTTGGTGTGTCATTACAAGTTGCATGAATAAATATTCCTGTTAGCAATTGTTAACCCTCTACAAACTACCAGAGATCAATATTGTGGATACATTTGAGATAGAATGGGCCATTTTCAAATAGACACAGCGCTCAGTGGGTATGTGTCAAACACACATAAATCCTTTTGTCGGTCATTGACTTGTTGGACGACGATATTGACATTAACCCACTCCACCGCTAATGATGTTTTTTTTTTTTTTTGTTTATCAAACTGAGTCATCTGAGACTGCTATACTCACCTTTCTCATAACATCAATGAGGGAACTTCAGTGAGACAGTTAATAACAATTCATCAGACACTCTGGGGTCATGAAAAATCATGGAATCTCTTCTGGAAAAGCCATGATTCTCCAGAATCAGAAAGTCTGGTCATCACCTGATATTAAATAACTCTTTTGTGACTACCTGCACAATGTATTGACGAGGTGATTAACCCAAGTCAGGCGAGTTGCTCTGTGACAGGTTCTTGAGTTTTGTTCCCATAAACACGTAAATAGCCATAGGTGGGAAATCTACCCTACCGCGACTTAGAGGTAATCCACCCTCCCCGAGTCCCTCCACATACTGTCTATGTTTTTGTTTGTAAAAAAGTACTTATTATCGTCCCTTAGATATCATTTCAGAGTCCACACTCTTCAAACTGGATAAAGGAACCGAATCACACCATTCAGACAGAAGCTTAGTATTGAAAGGGTTTATACAAGAAATTCAATTGCAGGAAATCTGTCTCCCAAAGGAGAGAGTTCGTATGCTTATCGGAGAGATTGGGAAGAATGGGGCACGGGATGTCATCAAACACTTCGTTTCATGCAGTGTGCTGGGGGGGGGGGGGGAGAAGCAGCGTGAGAATAGGTAGTCAGTTGGGGGGCAAAGGGAAAACCAAGGCCATCGCACCAGAGAACCGCGACGAATCAGCGACCGGTATTATTAGCATTATTATTATTAAGCGAAAGCCATAAACCACTGTCAGATGACCTTAATTAAGACATCAAATACCGGGGCCAAATCTTCCCGTCCGAATCTTTCCGAGGCCAAAAAAGACAAGGCCGAACTTCCCGAGGCCAAATTTTCCTGTTCTCGCTTGTTAGTAGGCCCTATTTGCCCTCATATACGGCATTGAGTTAATTATATGAATGTACATGTATGGAGAATACTATAAAAATCAGTATTCAACCAATAATTTATTAATTAATCATCTCAAATATGAGATATTTATTTATTTATTGGTGTTTAAGGTCATATATTTCTGCACAATGGCTAATCACGACCACGACAGTCTTACGGGTGGAGGAAGCCGGAGTACCCGAGAGAACCACCGAGCAACTGTCAGTTCCTCAGCATACTAACTCCAGACAAGAAGCATTGGTTGAAGACAGGTGCACCATCGACGTGCAGTACGCCTTAGTACACAACTTCACCGTGCCCCCATATGGGGAATGGGGGTGAAGTGTCTTACCCAAAAACACTTCACGTGTACTGGCCTCATAAATCACCAGCTTATGACTATTGTGAGCACCAAATTGACCAACTTGTTTGTATTTCCGTAATTTGTTTTTATATACTTCAAGAAACGGTTTGCTGAGTAGTCGGTAAATCTTGCGTTGTTCGATCAGAATTCTGTCTGTGGGAGTCTGCTGTTGGAATTTCACGGAAATTAACACCACATTCGAAAAAAGCCTCCGTTACAACAATGCCTCGAATTTCCAACTGTTGGAATTTTTGCCTGAAAAATTTCCAACTATCTTCATTTTTGGACAAATATTGGGGGGTCTCACCTCGATACGTCTCCATGTTGGTCATCCGATTACCACCTTTGCGGTGCAGTACCTCGTTTGCGGTTTAAAAAAGACGGAAACGGTTGAAGGTGGGTGTCATAAGATATGGTATAACTGCTATTAACTTGCGTATATCACTAAAAAATGTAACCTCATTATCTGGCGATCTATGGAATATTATGCCATTCGTGTATATTGTGTTTTATGAAGTAATTGAGCTGTGTTATTGAAAATACATTAGCGTTCATCCTCATTCTTTCGGAAATTCTCGACAAAATTTGTTCTGTCCGTGAATATCAAGGACATAGGTCAAACCTTCGCTCCATTGTTGCTTCAGACTTTTGTCTTTGAGTTTAGGTCAGCTTCAGCTTTCATAAAAAGTTTTGCATTCGCCTTATTTGGCAGCTTCGACGAGAGGTGTTGAACTTTTAGAATACCTGATCTGCGGTGTTGTCCTTTTAATGAATACCTTCATTTGCGGGTCGCAGTACCTCATTTTGCGGTGTCGATCTTTCAAGATTACTAACGAAAGATGACCCTGGCCCTTAAGGTTTATATGTACAGACGTCCTGAATTATTTCGACGTGCGTAGTATAAACACCTACACTAATCAATCAAAACCAGTGATCTAATGAGCATTCTGTCAAGTCGAAAGGGTTTGTCAACCGCGCCTGGTGAGAGCTGGGGGAATAACCCGTGTTTCATTTATTGACTCGCCGTGTGTTGATTGAAAACAGTATTACCTTTGGGGGCTGGATGGACCGTTGTTTGGACCAAGTTTAGTGCTCTTTTTATAATAGTACATAGATACAGACAACATTGTGTGCTGCGAAATAATTTTAGTTTATGCAATCAAATTAATGAAAGGTCCGAGGAATTTGAAACAGTTGTGAGGTATTGAGTTGATAAGAGTGGTTTATGCGCAGGATGTATTTTACACATTTTATATAAGGTGCTATATATAAGTAATGGAAATAGTGGAAATCGGTTTACTCAGAGTCTGATATTCCGTTAATATATGAATGACATATACACAAATAATAAACGAAAATAAAGGTTATGATGCATAGAACACGAAAAATATATGCGCCCAACACACAACAATGATAGCAGGCATCGATGATTTCTGTAAGTCTGCGATCCTATTCGTACGAGAACTGACTATCAAATAAAATTTTGTGAGAACAACTCGTGGCCAAATATGCTTCAAATATTCAAGAACGAATCTGGGAAATCGAAATACTTCAAAACGCAGCGACAGAGCTGCTTTAAGATGAATGTCAAACCATTTCGTTTGTTTACATTCATCACAATGTGGAGGTTCAGGTCAACGGGACCAAAATACACCGATAAAGAATATCGTTCAAAATGAAATAATGGGACTGATCGTCCTCGCCCGACCTACTGTCATGATGAGGAGATTGCACAGTAACCACATATAAAATACTTCCGTTACCCGTGGACAAGGTCTTCAAAAGAATGCAGGCAGTGTTGGCATTTTTGCAGACTAAGTTCTATCGCTGCATTGTGAGGTGGTTTGATTGCCTAGCGTTGTTCATGGATGTATGATCATTTGTAGCCCCGAGAAGTTCTCGTGAAATATTGTTGGGTTGTCGGTTTTCACATGAATACGATCGCAAAGTTCCATGAACCTCAGATGCCCACAATCAACTCTAGTGGGGTAAACGAATCAGTTTCCCGTGTTCTATCCACCATAACCTCCATTTTGATGTACATTTTTAATACAAATTTATATTTTGTAATTTATATATGGAATATCAGGCCTCGCAAATTTGGAGTAACTTGACTTCCATAACTGATATCGCACCTAAAATAAATCCGCGCAAAACCGTCGAGGTGGGGGCGGTGTAGTAACACTGGAGTCTGGCGTTATGGGGGCCCGCCGATTTTCCATAACTGCTGTAGAGCAGTATTCCCTTACGGTCTTACCTGTGAGGACAGCGAGGCCTTCACTGCAAGTCAAATCCAGCCTAAGAGAACCATGGCTTGAGGCATTAGCCGAAATGAGAAAAAATCGGCGGGACTCCTATAATGCCGGGCAAGGTTTCCAAAACTAACACTATGTATGTGCATTCACAAAACCGAAATATTTTGCTTGCGCACTAAGTTACAAACTTCCATTTTCAGAAGCCTTTCCTAGAATTTTAGTCGTACTTCGACTAAGATTCTAGGAAAGGCTTCGACAGAAACAGGTCCCCCAGGTTATTATCTCTGTTCCCTCATTACAACACCATTGCCGATTTTGGAATACCAAGGGTCAAAATACTGTTTTTGATGCAAAGTGATAATGTTTTTAATTGTTAAGGATGACAATGTTAATATGTTTTCACTTGTTTGTTTGGGAAAATTAGCTTTTTTGAACGAAAATATTGAGTAAACATTTGGTTACACACTGAATTAATTATAGTAATTGCTCCTGAAAATTTTCTTTATGACATCAAGTCGAATTATTGATGATAATCGCCAGCGGCCATTCTGTTCATGTGGGTGAAGTACTACCAAATCGCGGGAAGGTGAATTTTCCACCCGACAACAGCGTTTTATTACAGGTGACCTTATATCGCATTATTTGTGATTTGTAGGGCTGATTGATTGAATAAATAAATAAATTCCCATTGCCCTTTATTCCAAAACATTTTCTCTGAAATTTACTTTAAATATGTATGTTCAATTAAAACTTTAACCATCCAGAATTCACAATTTTGAGATGGCATCCTGTAAATGTCTGTGTTGCAAATGACATTTTTCTTTCTTAATCGTTTACAATTCATTGAAAAGTTCTCTGATAGAGTTTCTCGGTGATTTGTAAGTTACGATGATTATTTGATAAAACGTACCATAATTTGAAAAATGTCTCTGTTTTGTAAGTGATCCATTATCAAAGGGGTTTTTCTAAAAAAAAAGACTAGTACCAGTCTGAAACTGCGTCCCTGCATGCAATTTGTCAGTGGGTATAGTACAATTTCAAATTTTCGGCAAACAGGAACCGACTGTGCGGCAGATCTGGAAATTCCTTCCACGGTACAACTCAAAATATCAAGCGCCAGACCAAATATAAAATCAATCCCTTTCAAACAAGCCAAGAAAATTTCAACTGAAATTTTTATATTCAGTGGGTACAGTACAATTCCAAACAATTGGCAAGCAGGAAGTGGCTGGCTACACTGAAGATCTGAAAACTGCTTACACGGTACAATGAAACATTATCAAGCCCCAGGCCAAATATAAAATCATTCCCTTGTTACCAGCCAAGAAAACTTTGACTAGAAATTTCAACCCAAAGTATTTCGGACTGACTGACTGACGGACGGACAGATTTGAGCGCTTACTAGACCTGATTGCCACTGGAGATGCATGCGAAAAACAACAACTTGCGGTCTGGATAATCAACAAATGTGAATTGGCCCAATACATGATACTTGTTATCGGAGCTTCAAAGACAATACAAGGGAGTCAATGTCCAACTATTGGGCTAAACATATCATAAATGCTTGGACTTATCAAACACATGCTTCAGAATTAATTGTATACAGATCAGAGAGAATAAAGGTGTCCAGATAAGGCAACATTTTAGTAAAAGAGTGACCCCATTGAATGTTTCGCACTGCAATTGTGGTACACCCAGCAGACACCGAAACCGCAAAAGGTGGTACTTTACACCGCAAATAAGGTATTCATAAAAATCAATTACCCCCCTCGATAAATTCAGTTTAAACATGTTTTTCACAAAAAGGCTCACAGACGTAACTTACACATTTGGCTAAAATAAGACAATTCTCTATACGGATGCAGCTCCAAGGACTCACAATAGCATATTTTAAATATAATTCTCAGTTCAAACCCAACGACTGGAATTTTTATCTCCATACTTCCACTTTAAAATACTTCAAAAATTTTTTTTTTTTATTTCTCTCATAAAAATGTTTCTTAGATGAAAGTATTGGTGATTAATACCTATCCTGAAAGAGTTTGCAACACAAGTAGGCATGTTGAAAGGCGTGTACTTACCAATTTTCCAACTTGTATGAGCGACAATCTCCGTCTTTTTTACACCGCAAACGATGTACTGCACCGCAAAGGTGGTAATCGGATGACCAGCGTGGTCTCTGCATATAACAATAACGGTTAGATGAATTATGTATTTGCCTGGGGAAAGGTGTCCTTCTGAAAGCTAGCCCCCCCCCCCCCCCCCCTCCATACCCATCATAGCTTTCGGCGCCCCTGCTTCCTTGCGTATTTTATCTTTCCGTTCGATCTTTTTTTCTTCTTTTTCTCAAATTAATCCTCACCACATCCTTCCCATTCCACTCTGCGATTTATAGCTCGGAAAATGCTAACAGGCCTGGAACTGATGCCAACGAAAATTGTGATGGTTTTTACCCCTAGCACTCTATTAATTTTTGTCTAATAGTTATTACGAATCTCTATTATTCTCGTGATAATCAATTGGGCTTGAAACACACAGGTTCAGATTTTGCAAAAAAACAAAAAACAAATCATTCAGAGAGTCAAACGAATGATGTGTGCCAGCCTATTCTCAACTGCACAAATTTTTGTTAACACCTCCCAATATTCTCGTTGAGTGAGCTTTCATTTTTAAGCTGTTGGATGTGATGACGGGGGGAAGGGGGGGGGGGTGGGGGTGGGAGTAAACATATGTCAAAGGGTTTAACCATAGACTCTTCGATAACGCGCTGTTGAGCTGTTTCGTTTCGCTCTACAGCACAAAACCCATTTTTCAGTCAATCACAGAATTCCCTGATGACGGAATTGATCTGAACAACTCCGGTGCCGACTGGATTAATAAAAAAGTAAATTTCCTTATATTTTGAATGTTTTACATTTCAGTGACCTATACAGTTTCTTTAATATTGAATAAACTACACATGAAGTGTTTGAAGTTGTATTTTTGTCAAATACTACGTATATATTTCACGAAGAAGAATGATGCGGTTATGTTTCCCAATTCGTGCAACTGATTGGAAAAATCGCTTCGTTCGTTGAGCTTTGTTTACAATAATAAATATAACAATAACATGACATGAGGGCCTTGTGGTTTATTAACGGCCCAACAGCTGTGAATAACAGCCCGACAGCTTAGAAAAGGCCCGAGATGAAGTCGAGGGTCGTTAATAAGCTGAAGGACTGTTATTCACACCTGTTGGGCCGTTAATAAACCACAAGGCCCGACAAAGTCATGTTATTACAATTAATATGAAAATACGTGACACGTAATGGTGCACACCCAATATTGTTAATTTCGGTAAATATTGCAGGCCCTAAGCAAGATTTTTCAGGAAAGAGATGGTATATATCGCAGACATAGCAGCAGTTATGTGAGATATAACAATTTGCCAAAACGTGCTGTACAGCGACATGCAATAAACACAGAACCACACATGTATGTCCATATGTTAATGTGGCGACAAATATGGCAATCGGGAAATTTTGAAAGATTGCGGAGGGATCAAACTTGAGACAAGCTATAGTAAAACAAACCTTCATTTTTTAAACTGACAAAAGATCATAATTCACTGGCAAATTGGTTCATTAGAGTTTAACAACACTTTCAAAAACCAAGACTATATTATGAGCTGGATTGTACGTCAATTTCAATAACTAAGGTTATTATATCACGTTGTTGGTTCCCAAGATCCTTCCCATCCTTCAATACCTAGACGAGCAAAAGAATCGTACGTGAAGTCACTCGTTCAGGCAATTACTCATTTGTTCGATTCTGGTCGTTCGAGCAATCTGAGATGGTTACCAAGCCTGTACTAGTGCTAGTAATGGTACAAGGCTGCAAGAGTGGAAGAAGACTACAGGTTTTGGTGACTACTGTAAAAGATAATCATAGGGCAGACGATGGCAATATTGGGAAAATCAGTAATAGTGGTGTTGGAGATATGAAGATCATGGAGAGGTCTAGAACTGGGCAGATGTTATGAGCTAAAGTATCATCAGGTATATATAGTACTACATCATCATGTCATAGGTATCCTCCTATACCCCGATGAGCATTGAGAGTCGTAAAAGAAATTGCTCTTTCGATACTCATTTACTCAATGGGATTTGAGTCATTCGAGCAATGACTTTTTCAGTAATTGCTCAAAAGCTTATTCGCTCGATAAGATTCGAGTCGTTCGGATAATACCTATCCCTGCTTGATTGTATTTTGGGTTTGAGGATCATAGAGGACTTCGCTATACACAGGGAAGGCAAAAACTGAGACGTCCAAGACAAAATAGACTGTTGGGATAGGCAGAAATGGGGCCAGTAAAAGGCAAAACGGGCCAGGAAATAGAAGGATAAACCACAGAATATATCGGGATAGATAAACTACCGAGACTTTGGTGCACATTCGAAACAATAAAGTTACTCTTATACAAAGGAATGCGTCTATTGTTGGGCAAAAAGAAGAATTCTAGGGGACAACAGATAGAAACCTAATATTTAGTGGGAAATCCGCACTAGTAAAAGAACTGTTGGATTTATTTGGGTAATTTTACAAAGTATTCGAACAAATACAATTACTCGTGACAGGAAACACCCTTAAAGCACTGCATGCTACTCTTTAAAGTCCAAAATTGAGGAATCCGTGCCAAATAAAGTTGTTTTGATGGTTTAGAGGGTTTGTCTGGATGTTCGTGGTAATTCGATTTATTCTAGTTCACGTAAAATTTATCCACATGAGACCTCTCATCATTCATTTAGCACTACGTGCTACTATTATAAGCCCTAGATGGGGGTTTGGTAGTTTGGGTAGTTTTGGATTATTTAGAGGGATTGTCAGGTTGTTTGTTGTAATTACATTTACTCCTATTTAATCGAACACACCCTCCGAACACACCCCTTTCCTATTAGAAGGTTTTGGGTCACATAGCAACCATGTGCTACCATAGAAACCAAGATGGCGGTCTCAGATATACAAAATGGACGACATACACTCGTCTCCCCTCAACAAAACGCGCGGTGCATGCACACTAGGACCACGTATCACTATGGGGATGTTGTCACAAGATGGCACTCACGCGGGCTACCATTGACAACCAAAAATGAAGTAACTGGGCCATGTCACATGAGATACGGCCAATGTGGGTCGATCGTGTACATGATTTACTACTAACATCAAGCCGAGAGATACACGGTTCGATCCCCAGCAGGGGTAACTGCGTTGTGTCATTGGGAAGGCACTTGATCACTATTGCCCAAGTGGGGGCACAGTGGCGCAGCCATGGGGGCATCCCCCCCCCCCAAAAAAAAAAAAAAATTTCCGATTGGATTTATTACGTTCAAGGTCACTGTCACCTTGACCTTTGACCTAGCGAGTCCAAGATAAATAGGGGTCTTCCACTCACCTAGGCCAACCTACCTATGAAGTTTCAAGAATGTGGGTTCAAGTGTAGTCAAGTTATCATCCAGAAACCAATTGTTTACAATTTACTATGTTGAAGGTCACTGTGACCTTGACCTTTCACCTAGCGAGTCCGAAATAAATACGGTTCTCCTCTCACCGATGCCAACCTTCCTTTGAAGTTTCATGAATGTGAGTTTAATCATAGACAAGTTATCAATCGGAAACCAATTGTTTACAATTTACTATGTTCATAGTCACTGTGACCTTGACCTTTGACCAAGCAAGTCCAAAATAAATAGGGTTCTTCCACTCGCCGATGCCAACCTACCTATGGAGCTTCATGAATGTGGGTCGAACCATTATCAAGTTATCATCCGGAAACCAATTGTTTACGCCCGCCCGCCCGCCATTCATCAAACTATATGTCGAGCCTTACTTCGTCACAACTTGACTAAACAAGAGGTCCCAAGGGGCCTTAATCACTCACCTGCCAACGTGGTTCAAAGAAGTATTTGGGGTCATATTCAGTTATACATGGTTCATCAACACTACAAAGGAATGAAGGCATGAAAGGCAAATTTTATGGAAAAACACTGAGGAATCGATTTTAACAAACCTGAACCTATCATGCTCCCCATGCCACCCCCACCCCTGTTCGTAGAGAGCCCAAATAAGAAGCCAGGGACACATATTTAACAAATTTGAACCTGATCCCCCTTGAGATGAAGGAGGTTTTTAAAGAAATGTCCTCACATTGCATTAAGTTAATGTTTGGGCCCCAATAGAGAGCCCAAATACTAACTGAGGCACCCGATTTGTACAAACTTGAATCTGACCCTCTTAGAGATGTTGTATACCAAATACGGAAGCATTCATACCAAATATGAAAGATTTTTAAAGAAATTTCCTCATATTTCACTATGTTAAAATTTAACCCATGGACTCGATTTGAACAAACTTGAATCTGACTGACACCCCCACCCCACCCCACCTCTAGAGATGTTATATACCAAATACCAAAATATTCTAAATGATGGTTCTGGAGTAGAAGATTTTTTTAATTTTTTAAAAAAAAGTATGGGTGCTATCAGAGTAATGCCCCATGTGGTGCCCCTTGTGAACGCGGCAAGGTTATTTGTACAAATCTGAATTGACATTTAAGGAACATGCACACCAAACTTGGTTCAATTTCGTCCAGTAGTTTGGGAGGAGAAGTCGATAATGTAAAGTTCACGATGGCGGGAAGTTTGAAAGAATGTTACGGAGAGGAAGCAACGGATGGAAGACGACGGACGGCAAGTGATAAGTTAAGCTCCCTTCAGTGAGCTAAAATTCATCCATACGACCCCCCCCCCCCCCCCTCCAATTTGACCCATGTAGGGAACATTAGGCAAGAAATTTTATTATGGAGATATTTATACTTGCAGGATGTATAGGGAGGGGGGGGGGGGGGGGGGTGCGTAATAGCAGATTTATGGGTGATATCCGACCTATCTCAATTTAATGACACCAATGTTGTCAGTTATTTGTCAGACTCGAGAAAAAAACGTCACCGGTGTTCCGTCGCCGGATTTACGAAATAACCTCGCCGTTATTTGGTAATTTATCCGTTTCTTCTGGTCCGGATTCGCTATTTAAAATTGATGAATCTCTTAGGGTGATAGGAAAACGAAGGAATCGTTAAGGGGACGTCCAACCTAACTTTGGTCAAATTTCATGTAATTTTCTTTCAAGTCTAAAAAAGGCCCAAAATGAATAACCCCAATAAATTATATACCAAAATGCTTGGAATGAAACATAGAACATGTGGAACCTGAAATTTGCCATGGAACTGCTGCCATGTGTAAATAGCACCACCTGAAAGTCTGCTATGGCATAAGTAAGAGAACAAAATTTTTACAATAAAATACCTCAAAATAAAATAACAGCTGTATTCTATAAACATTGACGTACATACTCGAAGAAATCTTTTCCTAATTCATGAAAGTAATGAAGATTGAGACCAAATTTTATAAGTGGAGTGCTCACTGATTGAAGGCAGACATTTTCTTTTGTTTATGTTTTGATTTAGGGAGTTCAACAAAGGTCAACTTGAAGGAGTCCAGCAGAAGAAGTATGGAAGGACAAAAGAGTGTCTCCCAATATCAAGATTATGTGTTACTGTAATGGTTTGGAAAGAAAATATGATATGCTCCTATGTAGAATGCACTGCAAAGTCATACATTGTAGTTGAATAAATATATATACAAACCCCTTGCACTGTAACCCCTTTTATCCCATGCATCAATTTGATAGTGATTAAATTGTTAAATTTGTCTGGTTTATCAATAAGTATATTAGCTTTGTTTAACTCTTGGACACCAATACACTCATGATATCTGTTGGAGAAGAAATAAGGGTAACTGTAACCTGTCACTGCAATAAACCATCTAATGTACTTAAACGTACATTGTTATTCAAAACACATCATATCAACCTTACATAACCATTATTGCATGTACTTTCCCCAAGGAGGCTTATTGACATATTGAGATCAGAAGGGCACATCCAGAGGGTCTCACATATTTTTTTCAAGAACGCAGTACACAAAGCAATCCCCAAAAGATGACAAGTGAGCTCCATTTGACACAAAAAATTTGGGAGGGGGGGGGGGGCTCTCTTCCTTGTATGACTCTACCTCCGGCACTCAAGGCATATGCCTTTTTTCTCAAAGTTTAACTCTTTTTTCTTTTTGAAGATCCTGGCCACACATGTTCCAAACACTATCAGACAGGTAAACCTCCAAATAAATCATGTTACATTGCAAAACATTCTTTTTAGAGTTTTAGTTCTGGACCTTTCATGCTTCTTACTTCCAACTATAACACTTAATTTATCGATTAATGGGTGAATAGAAAAGTCCTGCCATAATCAACATTTCAAGTTCCATAAGCCTTCAAAACAGCTCCGATAAAAGTGTCAAACATCAGATTGGTGGCTTTATACAGAATATTCATTAGGTTGTTGCTTGATAAGTAACAGGAACAAAATCTTCACAAGAAAATTCTGTAGCAATACAATTGAGGGTATTAGCAGGCACTTTGCAACAAATTGTAACAAATCAACTAGTTATAAACAAAATTTTCTAACTCAAAAGAGTGAAAAAGTACCACAACTCTGAAAAAATGTGGGAAGAAACACATGCTACAGCAGCTACACAGGCATTGTTTCCCCATGATGCTTGATCACAAAACCAAATATCCTTCAAATTGGAGTAGCAATGGTTGAGATACAAGGGGGAGTGTTCGTACATGTAATGATGAATGGGTAAGACTAAGATTAAGAGGACAGGGGTCACCACTGCACGGCCCTAGCACCTTTGATTTTCCAACTTCCAGGTCTGGGGCATAATAATCGCAACACACCCACCTTATCAGTTCATAATTTCAGTAAAATAAAAGAAATTATCAATTTGAATTAAATAAGAGATGATGGAAAATATTTGGCTTCCTGCGCCTTCTCGTACTATTTAATTACCACAAACAATATCAGTTTGATGCCGACAAGCGAAACTGAACGCATGTGGTTTGGTTAAAAAGCAACTCGGCATGAATAATGAAGAAATTGCGAATATTTCGTGTATTTCATTTATTTAAAAAACAATTGCAGCTAATATTGACCGTGCATTCGATAATTCGTTTCGGTTTTGACCACACGGCCACGCTGACACTCCGTGACAGCGGTTATGTTTATTGTGATATGCAAATTGGGGGATGGTTTCCGGTGAAGGAGATTTGTCACATTTGTCAGTGTAAAACGATCATAAAAGACACTGATCGACGCTTGTATTACTATGGTTGATTGCAAGAAAAAACTAAATTCTCAGCATCGTCCAAGCGCACCTTATTTAAAAGCACGAATGCATCATTTTCAACCCATCTTCAATCGGTCCTTTGCAGACATCAAACATACCCGCCTTCAAATTCCATGGTTACTAGGAAGTAAATAACTTCGCAGCGACAGGGGGAAATTAACACGCTCAATATAGTTCCAGGTCACTTGGAATATACTTCGTGAAAAAGTGATTTCTGAAGCATTCTGCTTACTTTGTTATGAATATTGCCTTATTTTGTGTGTATCGTCCCGATTTTATACACTCGGTTATTTTTTTTACAAGTGGTTCATGTTGTCTTTCTAGTGCGCAATAATTCAGATTTTTTGTCAACAAAAAAGTTCAGACGGCCTGTAAACGCGAGAGGGAATTTCGAACCATATTTTGCAGTTATGACATTAACAGATCAAGTACTTGCTCTCACCTGTTTGCAAATCCGCTCATACATTGTCTCGAACAAATAAAGGGCGTGATCACGTCCTTGCATTCTTACGATTTCCCAAATTGAGTATTTCTGCAAGAACCACATCGTAATCACATGACCGGAAAAACATCGTTGAAACATGGCCACATCCGGAACATCAAAAATTTGTGTTGATGTTATTACATTCAAACGTCAAAACCCACCAGAGTGTGTGTCAAAAAAATGCTTTCTCCGAGTCTGTAGTATGTTATCATTATATTGAGGACAAGGCTTTCGAATTACCGATTATTTTGTGGTTTTTACCGGTTCGTTACTTATGCCATTTGCAAATTAATCTTCTTCAAAATCATAAAATTCACTTTTTTTCCTGACAAAAATTATATGTACCTTTTCTATGCACTTTATTCATTATTTTGATATATAATTTGCCTTTCCTTACTTCTCTTATCTGTTTCTGAGGCATTGGGAAAAATGTCAAAAAATTGACCAAAGTTAGGTTGGACGACCCCTTAACAAAAGTAAGACGTTAATATTATTTGATACGCAATTGCTGCCAGTTTAAAAAGCATATTTGTCTTTATTTTGTGTGATATGATGATATCATTAGGCATACTTATTTAATTCCATTCAATTAGTTTCCTATTTTTAGTCGAATTTTTCAACAACAAAAAACCTTGGCTATTGGTATGGCGAGGGCCGGTCGCCGGCCTTTTTTGCTAAAAAACTTAGTTATTTCTGGACGGGTTTTGACATTTGGTATGTAGCTTGATATGCACGTGCAAACACCCAATGACGCAAAGCAGGGCGTGTCAGCGCTTTTTCTCAAGAGTTATGGCCCTTTGTTAAAATCTACTAATTTTGAGCTTGATAGCGCGATACTTCAACAAACGTCAACCGATTCGACAGATATGTGGCACATGGGTTTCAAGGAACAATGTCTTGGTCGAGTTCGAAAATCTATGCGGACAATTTCATAGAGTTGTTGTGTTGACGTTTGTTTCGTGATTGATCACAATACAATGATTCATAAGGAATATTATTGTCCTCACACAAGGTGAAGGGGAAATAAATTTGAAACAAGAGTTTCAATGTGGCCTAATTATTGATGCCATTCACACGTCCACATATCCTTAAATAAACTGGTTTTGCATTCATTGCACCCCCCCCCCTCCCCTCCCCACCCCACGTAGCACATGATGTCAAATTTCCTTTCACATACTGATGTGGTAAAAAATAGCCCTCAATGAATGTGACCCCCCCCCCCCCCATACTCCTTTTCGTCAACAACTATGATATAATTCATAAATTAATTGATGTTGACACAAAACAAACCTCTTGCGACAAAACTGTCACAAATGGGAAATTTATACTGATGTGGTAAAAATTTTTTAAAAAAATAGCCCTCAATGAATATCCCCCCCCCCCCCCCCCCCCCACACACACACACAATATACCCCTCTTCATCAAAAACATGATATAATTCATACATTAATTAATGTTGACACAAAACAAACAACTTGTGGCATTAAATATCCTACTTGTGATCGTTTTTAAATTACATTCAGGCTTCTGAAGACATTTCACATCATGTGTTTGGTGAATCATTTGTAATTTTTGTAAAAAACAAAAAGCCAGTTTTCTCAGTTAAGGCACCTAAAGTCATTGGTATGGTACTGACAAAACATAAAACATTGCTTGTTTCAGCAGTATGACCAGTACTGCTCATGTGGTATATCATAGCACTCTGACTGTTAAAATGCCTAAAAGCATTCAATTTTGATTTTGTGGTGTTTTGCTTGAGCAGCAAGTATCCATTAGGGTACTTTCACAACCTTGGATTTAATTCCCACAAACACCCATTCTGATAAAAAGAGTGAAATTGTGGAAAAAATGTCTCCAAGGAGGATGAATGAGATATTTGCTAAAAAAAAATGGGTTTTTGTAGTGTTTAACATACATGTATTTGTGTGTGAATGGGGGGGGGGGGGGGGGGGGGGTGAAATATAGTCAGCTGCCAGTTATTGAAAATGTACAACCAGGCAAATGAAAAGCAAAGAAACACTCTGTCTGATGGACAGACAGACATGCAGTTATACAAATTGAAAGTCTACACAGAAATAAAGACTGACATACAATGGAAAATTTTGTTAGAAGAGCCAGGACAAGATTGTCCAAACGGAAAAAACCTCAATGGACCCTGAGTGGTGCAGTACCAAAGCAAATCATAGGAACCTGAGAGTGTATGAGATTGACAGCACAGTTTTTCCAATTGTTTCTCATCAAATGAGGCTTCAATATGGGTGGGTGGGAGGTAGGGACTTGATTCAAGGAGAGAACAATATTTCACAGTTGACACTGTAGTTTTGTGCTGTAACATGGGAACTGTGAGACAACATCGCTCGAACTAAACAAAATTTGATCGCATCACTTTAATTTGGGGATTCAAATATCTTTGTCAAGTATAACCCTCAGAGAACTTGTTCCGACCTAAAACCAGAGGGTCGTGCATCAAATATTAGGAGAAATTTAGTACTAGACTACTTTATTAGTACTAGACTGCTTTATTGGTAGCTGTGCACAAATGACATTCATTCACATTTGCAACTTTACTGTGTTATTTTTTCCACTATACCCCACCCCCAAATTTGTGTTCCAAAATACTCTTTCAATGAAGAAATCATTTTCTAACATTTTTAAATCTTTACCAAATATAACGGTCAAAAGCTGCTGGTGCAGTTCACAAGTATTGCCAATCCATGTTCATTATTTTCTCGTTTGTTTTTGTGTCAAAAAGATAGCTTATGACCCCTCATTAGAATGAGGTCATTCCAATGGTGTAAAAAGTCATGTTTTTGACACAAAAAATTAGTGAGTCAATAAGTTTGTGGGCAAAGGTAATCAGCTTTTCATGTTAAGTAAAAGGGTTAACAGCATAATTCAGACAAACATCTAAATACCAGTAAATAAAAGTGCTATATGGGTTTCTGGCTGTGGGTTTGAATGGTAATTTGGAAGGGGGTTGGAAGATTGGAACCCCCATCTGCCCCTAGTACTATGATGAGGAACCATGGTTTAATTACATTTATTTATACATGTGTACACGTAGGGTAAAATTGGTTGTTATTTGGCATTTTCTGAAGGCTGTATTGTGCCACTGGAGGCTACACTTGCTCAAGATGTGAATTTGCTTGCAATATATAGCCCTTACTGACAAAAACATATTTTTCAAAACAATAAAAAAGTACTGTAAGGTGTGTGGTACCCCAATGCATTTTAAATGTGAAATAATCTCTCAAAATAATAATTAAATCAGGTTCGGAAGCCAAATTATGTATTTCCTTAATCAACCCCAATCCTATCAAAGATACATTTTACCTCTTTCACATGACAAATGAGTCATTTCATTATGAGAATTCAACATTTGGCTTCCACTGAGTTAAAAACATAGGAAATTTGTTGTTTTAAAGAAAACTGTCCCAACTGTGTCAAATGGCTTAAAAACTGCTGTTGCCTCCAATACATTTTTCTACTCTGTTCTCTAAAGAGTAAGCTGAGAGGTAAGGAATTCATCTAGCTTTTCTTTGAAAACTAACCTAATCCCAAAATAAAACTAAAATCTGCATCAGCATGCAATACTTTGAGGAAAAATTTGTCTCATTTAACCATATACCAAGACAAAGAGTGGTGTTCCAACGCCACAAAACAATATGAATGTCAATTTTGATTCAAAAATTGGGGTTGCAGCTATATAATTCACCAATATCAATAGACAGTACCATTTTATCCAAACAACTGATGTCAAATTTTCTTCTACATGTACATACTGATGTGGCAAAAATATAGCCCTGAAGGTGTCCCCTAGTATGCCCCTTTTTATCAAAAACCAAAATTCATAAATTAATTGATGTTGATGCAAAACAAACCTCTTGTGATATTAAATTTTCCATTTGTGATAGTTTTTAAATCACATATCTGGCTTCTGAAGATATGTCACAATGCATTTGATGAATATTTTGCCACTCTTGTGAAAAAAGCCTCACTTTCTCAGTTAAGGGACCTAGAGTCATTGGTATGGCACTGACAAAACATTAAACACTGATTTTTTCCAACGGTATGGCCAGCTGAGCACTGCTCCTATGATATCTCATAGCACTGTTAAAATGCCTAAATCCATCAAATATTGATTTTGTAGTGATGTGCATGTCCCACAAGTACATGTACCCACAAGGGCTTGTTAACAACCTTCGATTTAATCCCTACAGGCACCCATTCTGATAAAAAGAGTGAAATTATGGAAAATACATGTATGCATAGTACCCAGTGAGGATGACTCAAGATATTTGCTTCAGGAATGTAGTGCTCTTTAATGTTTAATATAGTTGTGTTTGTGTGTGTGTGTATGGGGGGGGGGGGGGGGGGGGGGGGATCAATTGCCAGTTATTGAAAATGTAGAACTGTGCAAATGAAAAACAAACCAACACTTTGTATGATGGACAGGCAGACATGAAATCACATATCTTGAAAGTGACAGGCTACAATGTACATGTACAGAGGAATGGTATGATGGACAGACAGACATGCAATCACATATTTTGAAAGTGACAGTCTGCATGTACATAGGAATACTGACTGACATACAATGAAAAATATAGTGAGAAGAGCCAGGACAGGGTTGTCCAATAGAAAAAAAAATCAGTGGACCCTGAGTGCTGCAGTACTAAAGCAAATCACAGGAAACTGAGAGTGTATGCTGTTAACTTTCTCATCAGCTGAGGGGTTCAGTATGGGTGGTAGAGGGACAATTGTTAATGCAGTTTTGTGCTATGACATGGGGACCCTGACAACACTAGTATCAGACTACTATATTGGTATGTGCACAAAAGCCATTCATTTACATTTGCAACTTTGTTACTTTTCCCAATGTACCCCCACCCCCTTTTCCCAAATTTATGTTCCAAAATACTCTGTGAATGAAGAAATTGGTTTTTAACATTTTTCATTACTCACTCATTGTAATGGCCAAAACAGGCTAGCACCATTCACCAAAACTGCCATTTAATATTCATTATTTTTGCATCAAAAATATAGCTTATGACCCCTCATTGGAATGAGCTAGTTCGGCTCATTCCAGTGGAAGGGGTGGGGGGTATAGCTATGTTTTTGACGCAAAAAAAAAAAGAAATTAGTTATTCAAAAGTGCTATCTTCTTTTCATGTAAGGTAAAGGGTTAACATCATAATATGGAGAAACCTTCTATTAATCATTCACTCAATGTAATGGCCAAAACCGGCTAGCACCATTCACCAAAATTGCCATTCAATGTTAATTATTTTTGCATTTTGTGGCATCAAAAACATAGCTTATGACCCCCTCATTGGAATGAACTTGTTCAGCTCATTCCACTGAGAGGGGGGGGGGGGGGCATAGCTATGTTTTTGACCCCAAAAATGAAAAGAAATTAGTTATTCAAAAGTGGTATCTTCTTTTCATGTACATGCAAGGTAAAGGGTTATCATAATATGGTTTGTTTGTTGGTGGTTAACGTCACATATTTATGCACAATGGCTAATCTTGACACAACATGGAGATGAAGTCAAGTTTAGTCAATCGTTGATCTACATGTTGCCCATTTTAAAGGACATTCACCCCAAGCATTGGTGACTGGGTCCTATTTTACTAGTAAAGCAGAACTGGTTTACCACAGTAAACAAGTGCTGCTTTCTTCCCGGGGTTCCCACGGGGAATCATAATATGGAGAAAACTTCTATTATACCAGTGAATACAAGTGAAATATGGATTTTCTGGCTGAGTGTTTGGATGGTGATTTGGGAGAGGATTGGAATATAATTGGAATCCCCTCTATAACAAGTACTATGTGGGGAAACCATGGTTTAATTAATGTGTTAATAGGTAAAATAGGAGGTTATATGTGTTTTTGGTATTTGCCGGAGGTTATAGTGTGCTACTCAGTTCTGGATGCCACACTTGCTCAAGATGCATTTAACTGCATTACTTTTGGCAATATATGGCCTTTATTGCTGACTGTGACAAAAATATAACTTTTCAAAAAATAAAACAGTATTATTCGGTTTGTGTTTCTTGAATGAACAATACATGTACATTTACATGTATGTATTTCCTATAATTAACCCCAAACTTTCCAAAGGGTAACCTACAAAACTTTTACCTGACAACCCCCCCCCCCCCCCTCCCCACCACCACCCAATCATTTTTCACACAATGCACAAAAATGCCCCCCCCCCCCCCCCCCCCTCCATGTTTTTTTCAGGTGAACAGAAATTCCTCCCTCCATAATTTCTGGTGAACCACCCCTCCCCCCCCCCCCCCCACTAATTTGTTAGAAGTATATTTAAAGCCATACAAAAATGTCCAGAACTTTTTACCACTCGAGGCCGAGCACTTCCTTAAACTGCAATAAAAAAATAAGTAACTGTCCTGATAAATAGTTACTGAGGCATACTTTCTTGTAAATGAGTGTTTATGTAATTTACAAATTAAATACATAAGTTTTTAAATCCTCTTGGAATGCCTTTTAACCTTTTGGTGTAAAAGGCCGGGGGGGATATTTGTACTGCTCTTAAAATAATGTGGGAGATTGTGGTACTACCCTCAAAAACTGTGGGGGGGGGGGGGGATTTTGCTAAGTGTGTAAAAATGATTGGGAGGGATTTTAGCTTCATTCTAATCCTTCCTAAGATACATTTTACCTCTTTCATTTGATAAAAGAGTCATTTCTGCTTGAGAATTCACTGCTTTCTTTGAAAACTACCCCAATGATCCCAAAATAAAACTAAAATCTGCATCAGCAGACAATAGTTTGGGGAAAAATCTGTCTCATTCCACTCCATACAAAACAAAATGAATGTCAATTTTGTTTTAAAAACTGGTGTTGCAGCTATATAAATCACCAATATCAGTAGATAGTGCCATTTTATCCTAACAAATGATGTCAAATTTTCTTCTACATGTACATATTGATGTGGTATAATATAGCCCTGAATGTGTCCCCTAGACCCCCAGCATACCCACTTTCACCCAAAACTATAATATAATTCATAAATTAATTGATGTTGACACAAAACAAACCTCTTATGATATTAAATTTCTCATTTGCGATAGTTTTTAAATCACATTCTGGCTTCTGAAGATATTTCACAATGTGTTTGATGAATATTTTCCAATTTTTGTGAAAAAGTTTTTTTTTTAAAAATCCCTCAGATTTCTTAATTAAGGCACCTAGATCATTGGTATGTCTCTGACAAAACATTACACATTGATTGTTTTCCAACAGCATGACAGTGCAGCTCATGTGGTATCTCATAGCACCACAAAAATACCTAAAACCATCAAATATTGCTTCTGTAGTGTGGTGCTTATGCTGCAAATACCCATAAAGGCACTTTCACAACCTTGGTTTTAATCCCTACAGACACTCATGACACATTTTGATAAAAAGAGTAAAATTAAGAAAAATACAATGTACATGTATGTTTTCCAGAGAGGATGAATCAGATATTCAAAAAGATAGTGCTCTTTAATGTTTAATATATTTGTGTATGTGTGTGTGTGTAAGGTGGAGGGGGTACAGTGTGAAAAGTAGTCAGAAGCCAGTTACTGAAAATGTACATGTACAACCGGGTAAATGAAAAGCAAAGAATCGTGGTCTGTGATGGACGGTTCTTGGACAACTTGCACCCTGGACGATTCATACCACAATTAGGGGGTGCGAATTGTCTTGACTATAAGGTACAAATTGCCAAGACAAAAGGTACGAATTGTCCCAGTAAAAGTTATGAATTGTCTCCTTTTTGGTGCAAGTTGTCTCAAGTAAGTGTACTAAACTGTCTCATGTATTAACCAAGCCAGAAAATAAGCAGCCTGTCATCTGCAAAATGAGGTCTCCAGAGGGTGAATTTAATGATGGTACCCTGCACAGCAGGGTAGCATCACTAAATTTACCCTCTGTGAACCTCAATATGAATCAGGGTCTCAAAACTAAACAGAAAGAGGTGCCCAGAGGATAAATTGGCCCACTATATGGGATAGCATCATCAATCATCAAATTCACCCTCTGTGAACCTCATTCTGTGAATGTCAGACTGCTTATTTTCAGGCCTGGTATTAACTATTTAAATGTTTTTGACTCATGTTTTGGCTGAGTGAAATGAAAATGAAAAGTCGACGGAGTGATAGTAATACAAACATAAACATATGCATGAAACAACCAATCAAAACATGATTTATGCATAGAAATGAAACTTCAGTGGGTGAGCCATCGCTTAACAGCATAAGTGAAAAGGCGATCTCTAGTATTAACAACTTCGGGTCTGTACGTGGTAAAAGAAAATTTATAGTAGATAGTAATGGATGTAGTTTTACAGTTAAAACACTATTTTTTTTAATGAAGCCACAATAATGCTTTAAATTGGTGAAGATCTAACAATAAATAATTTTATGACGTCCCAAATAATAAGTTAAAGAGCATGTCGCCTTAATAATTTAATTAATTCCGAGCTCCCTCAATAGAGCATTTTCTTTTTGCCGTCGTGACGATGAATCTTTTAAGTGTCTACTTGCGTTTTACTTTAAGTCATGAAATTTGATATTCTGTGTCTTTTTCAAAGAATAGAAATGACATCGCCTTTTTTATCCTTTCTCCAAGTTTATAATCCTCTCCCAACCCCATCTCCATGTATATTTTTTCAGAGGGGGTTAATTAAACAGGATATGAATTTGGAGAAGCGGATACAAATTGTCCATAGAGTGGGTACGAACTGTCAGATACTGCCCAGAGGAGGGGTACAAATTGTCCTGAGAAAAGGCACGAATTGTCCAGGCATCGGGGGTACGAATTGTCCAGCAAAAGGTACCAATTGCCAGAGGTACGAATTGTCCAGGCTATGAGTTTTCCAACTCACTGATGGATGGATGGACAGACAGAAATGCCGTCACACATTTTGTAATAAATTAAATTTCAGTTTCCTTTTGAATGCTAAAACAAACTAGAATTAGTAGAAATGAAATATTTTCTCTGGAATCAGTGTGCAAAAGTTATTTATAGGTCGGTTCTGGGGAGGTTGGTATTTAGGCTTTTTATTTTTGGAGAAACCTACGTGTGCTAATTATCAGAATCCCCACCTCCAGATGTTGGTCAGACGAGGAGGGCGACGACATTGATTAGTTTGAGGATGAATTCAGTTCTATTCTGGTTGCAAAGCCTAAAGCATCCAGGAATTAAAACATTGTTTACCACAACACAGAGGAAGTGTAATTTAATTGGGAGTTCTGAGTGGTTCTGGTATTTAGCCTTTAGGAGAACACGTCGGATCACAAAATTGGCTGGCCGCTACACTGTAATTCTGACAGTCTTAAACTGACATTGTATTGTATCACTGGTAAAAATAGTTCATAGACTAGAGCCAGTGAATTTGTGAAGAAAAATCTTGGAAATAAACGAATATCGCTGTTCGCGTGCATGTCTGTTTCTGTAAAATTTTACTACAAGACTGCATGCCCGTGTTTTGAAAACAAAGATTTCCCCAGACCGTACGTCAGCATACGAATTCGTACGTAACTTGAATTCATCCGAACTCCGGCTGTTTCTAAGGAAATCGGGCTAAGTTCCCCACAAATGAAAAAGGCCCACTAAAAGTGTCAATAAATCACTGGTTTTATTTTTTTATCCGTTGTCAACTTTTCGTGAAGTGTACGTTCTCAATTAAAATTGAAACTGGGCTTTTGAATCTGACGAAACCGGCAACGGACGACATTGGCACTTCGAACTTTCAAACAATACCTAACTCGCCAACAACCACCTTACTTCGAAAGTCACTTCATTACTTAATTATTTCTCATAGTTTCCAGCATTCTGCGACAATATATTTTACATAATGTCCTTTGAAAAGCCCAAAACAATTGAGTATCCGTTACAATGATTCTGGATTTTTTGCCAGTGGGAGAGCCACGCCGCCAGATGGCACCCCAAACTCTGTTGCATGGTATATTGAAAAATTATAAAATCATGGATACGCACTTGGGTTACCTATGTGCGCCCACGCCACTTCGTGGGTGTGCACTATTACCACGGCAATTCGGAGAATGTTTTGACTCTGTACCTTACTTGACAGCTACAAACAGTCAATTGGTCTTCATTCAATTCGCTTGATTGAGACGTTTTTAACGTTTTCAATATTTGCAAATGATATTATCTTCTGTTCTCAAACAAACTGGTGTCACATGATTATCACGTGATCGACACCGGTACTCTTTCAATTACAACGAAGTTAGAAAACTTAAAAACAGACCCGATATTTACTGCTTTTAAGTCAGGAATAAAGGCTTTAAATTTCTGCAGACTTACTTACGATATACAGCTGCTTGTTCTTATGTGACTAACTTTGCTGGACATCTTACATATTTAATAATTTAAATAAAAATCACATTGTTTACTAGTTGAAACCATTTCTGGAAACTGTTTTCATTAGGGAGTTTGCGATTTCAAACGTGTACGGGTACGGGTACGTGTAGCTACACGTACCCGTACACGTTGGGATTTGAGAAAAGTTGAGTTGCGAAACGACTTTTTAATTAACGTGTATGGGTAACGGGTCAGTAACTCTGTGAGTTCAGGGTCATTATGTTGTTGACCAACAAAAATGGCTTCCTCAGATCTGCTGATGTTCGGTGCGATTGAAGACGACGTAGAATTAGTGTTGTTATCCACAACTGATGAACGTTCAGCTTATAACATTAGGTTTCATTACCCACGATTTACAAATGATGAATGCCGTCAAATGTTTAGGTTTGACAAGGACGGTTTAGCCAAGTTAACACTACATTCCAATTACCCCAATCAATCGTTTGTGAGAATGGCACCGTTGTATCTGACACAAAAGGGTTGTGCATCATGCTGCGCATACTTGTATATCCAAATATTTCATAACACCATGTGGCAACCCATGTAAAACCCGGGTTTTTTTTTTGCCGGTTGGATGCTACCCGCTCCAAATATGCTCCACACCAAATATCAATGACCTGATACGTACAGATTTATCAAAAGTTGCGTTTGATTTTTTTTTTATTTTGTATTTTGAGGCCCGCGCATGGCCCACATTTTTTCCCGCTAAATGTGCCCCAAAGGGATCAATTTAAATAGACCTGAAAATCCTACTTACAGTGATGCCATATATCAAATATGAATCATTTGAGGCAGTGGCTTAGAAAAAAAACAGATTTTTAAATGTTTTTTCTATTATCCACAGTTTTAAAAAAATGCGGACTTAGCATTTTTTCAAAGTCCAGAAGCTGTATTCTACAACAAAACTAATGACATTTTTTTACTATTCCTTTCTGTTGGTTGGTTCCAAGGAAGCTTCACACCAAATAGGAAATCTCAGTGCATTGTGGTTTTGGAGATATGGGCGTTTAACAAAAAATATTTCTAGTTTTAGCTGCCGCGGTTCCCACGGGGCTACTAGAAATTGTTGGGGGTATAAATACTTATGACCCATTAATATACTTCATAATAAATTTGGTTCAAATCGGCCGCTCGGTCAGAAAATATAAATTTTTGGCGGGGCAAAAATTCTTGCCCCTCCCATAACGACGGTGAATATTGCCCCTCGAACTTCTCTTAAACAAACTGGGTTCTACACCCCAAAGGGAAGCAGCATAACGGTCTCTGCTACCGCTGGTTCAAGAGATGTTTTGCCAATTGGCGCATTTTGGCCCCACACCACCCCCCCCCCCTACTCAATACGAGCAAAACTGTTATTTTAAAAATGCCCCTATATAACCGCTACTCAAGTGAAATTCTATTAAAGTGTTCCCAAACATCACCTTCACGACGGACGACGGACGCGCGACGGGCAAAAAGTGATTAGAATAGCTCACCCTGATTTTCAGTCAAGTGAGCTAACACGCCACTTGCCAACAGCCACAGAAAATGACTAAACGCAAGCCAGTGATTGAAACTTGTCTGGCTAGGACAAGTGTTTGACTCTCTTAATAAGGAAATAAATATGTCCACAACCAGCCCACGACACCATGTGGTGTATGTGAGGGGTCATAAAGTGGGCGTGTGATTGTTTTTTGGTTGCTGTATTTAGTCATCGGTTCTCCCAAAGGGAGACCGAATTGCCAACCCTTCATTGTGTAAGCTAATGGATGATTCCAGCTTTTACAAACCGTCATATTGGTCTGTTTTGGTGGCGTTCTTTCCATTTTGTAACCGCTATGGAAATCATGCTGGCGCTGCTCCCAAAGCAGCGTTCTGTTTGTGTTTTTCTTCTCTCTTTAACGAAGATTGTTTTGCGGCATTGATTAGATGCCATGACTTCATCCCAATAAACGCATCACACCTGTGTGTGCCTCGGCACCTAGCAAATGAACCACTGGTCGATTGGAATCCTTATGGTAGCTTGGTGAGCCAGGCTGCATAAATCTTACATCCTAGAATAACGTGGCTGGTGGGGGCTGGCCCTCCGGTAAACGCATTCAATGCAATGTGTAATCTCTTTTCACGAGTTGGATCTTGGTTGCTATCCGGCCTCCTTGGTTCTGTCTGACACTATAAATCCAATGATAGCCATTCGGTTCGCAATCGTTTTAAAATCCCACGTCGTACCTGCGCCCCTTTGGCACGTGAAAACTATGTTTTTTTGTTGTGTTTTTGTTTTGCTATCTTTATGCTTATGCCTTGCTCTCTACCTTTCAGCAGGTCCCTGCTACAAACACCTTCCACCGGAAAGCCATTACTCAGTGACATAGCCAGGCCTGGGAGAGCTCAGCCCCCCCCCCCATACGCACACACACACCCACGTCATGACCCGCTCCCATTTAAAATGAAGCGCGCATTTAAAAACACAAAAACAAACAGGGTATAAATAATTTTGAAACAAACAGGGTATATAAAATAATTTTCAAAAATAATTCAGTAGTTCGATTGTTATCAGTGGGGGGACTTGAATGTCCCTGGGGAGAACCTCCTGGTTATCCACATTGGGAGGGGCACCCTTCCCATACTCCTCATCTCAGTGTTGTGCACTTTGGGATCTGCCTCCGGCTCAGTAATCAACTTACTTGCCACCCCCCCCCCTCATATTGTTCCTAGCTCACAACCATCTTAGTAAGCCATCTGATTCAATCGAACTTCCCCACTACTAAATCAATTCTCCACCCCCACCCCCCCCCCCACACACACACCCCCACACCACACACACACACTCACCCCGTACACGAAAATAAATAAATTAAGAATAAAATAATCAAATATATAATAGTGATCGTTCATAGGCGTAGTGGCAACGTAACATAAACATCCTCATGTGATAATTCATCGTTGGAAGAAAGGGAAAATATATTCTCCAAGACTGTTCGAGAAAACAGCTGCGTTTTAGATCTTAAATATTCAATCCACAACAAACACAACAAAAATTCCCCCTTGATATCCGCGAAGAATTCTTCCAGAACACAAGGATTATAACGAGAATAACCTGTTATATTATATATGTAGAGAGAAAATGAAACCATTATTATTTTAACAAATCCATATCTACCCGTTCGTCGAAACTTGTAAATCTACTTCTACACGTTGGATAAAAACGTGTACGTGTGGAAGTAAGCGAACTTTATGATGTTGTCGACAAAATTTTCGTATACCCGTACACGTACACGTAATGACTTTTCCTGACCAAAACGAATTATTTCGTGATTAATGCCAGTGTTGACATGTCCTTGTCACAACAAAATTAAACTAATTTGTTTCACAAACACGCTCATTATTTCGATTATTGCAATTAGAAAGCTTCTAGGAAACACGGGATTGTAGCTGGCACGAATTTGTGCATTCAACTGAAACACATTTTGTCTTTTTAAATGACTGGAATTTTCAAATTTCAACCCGGCAGTTTTACGTGTAGCAAACGTGTAAGCGTGTGCAAGAAGTGTGACGTACTTCACAAATTATCTGCTACACGTACCCGTACCCGTACACGTTTGAAATCGCAAACTCCCTATTTTCGAGTGTACGACAGCGAGGAACAAAAGTCACTTGACGTGTCGGGCCTTTAATGAGATGATCAACTCATTAACGGCCCGACGCATCACGCGACTTTGTAAGTTGAACGTAACGTTCTTGTAAATTGTAATGCCCTGTTAAACTGTTGTAATGTACTAGGGAACGCCATATAAATTGGTAATAATGTCCGATTTTAAATATCAACTGCAAACAAAGCTCAACAGGTTGAGCTAAGGTGAGAACGAAAATCGATTTTTCAAAATGTCTGAATAAGAAGTTGATAGGTGAGTGTGAAAATCAGTTTTAAGCAAACAACATCAGGCATGCCTACAAACTACGTTGATAGTTTCAACTTTCGACGTTCGTGGTAGGCCTATTGTTGTTGGTACTGGTAACGTAAGTTGGCAAAATATTCCCGTTCAGAAAAGCCTATAATGCCCCCTCTCTCTCTGTATGGTTTTAATGTGTTCCCGTCACATACGTGGTTTCAGCTCACCAACTTTAGTTGTGTGAGCTTATGGCATGGCTCGATCGGTCGGCGTCAGCGTACGTTTCCACTAATGTTAAAGCTTCTGTTTAGGTCACTTACTCAACCTATTTCGATATCACGGCTTTTATAATGCTGCCATATGATGATTATTATGACTTTACCATGATTTATCCCCTTATACCCTACACTTTAGACATTTTCTTGACATTTTTAGTTGCGTTTAGTTTTCTGTTTAGCTCAGAATTTCATGTTTAACTAAGTGTTTAGGTCAGCTGCTGTGCCCCTTCTCTTCCCACAGCACTTATATTCATCATACATGTTCCTCGGTATCATTGTTCCATGATTAACCCCTCATTTTAAACATTTTTCTTGACATTTTTAGTTGCGTTTAGTTTTCTGTTTAGCTCGGAATTTCATGTTTAACTTAGTGTTTAGGTCAGCTGCTGTGCTCCTTCTCTTCCCATGGCACTTATATTCATCATACATGTTCCTCGGTATCATTGTTCCATGATTAACCCCTCATTCCCTGCATTTTAAACATTTTTCTTGACATTTTAGTTGCGTTCAGTTTTCTGTTTAGCTCAGAATTTCATGTTCAACAAAGTGTTTAGGTTAGCTGCTGTGCTCCTTCTCTTCCCATAGCACTTATATTCATCATACATGTTCCTCAGTAGCATTGTTCCAAGATTAACCCCTCATACCCTGCATTTTAAATATTTTTCTTGACATTTTTAGTTGCGTTTAGTTTTCTGTTTAGCTCGGAATTTCATGTTTAACTTAGTCTTTAGGTCAGCTGCTGTGCTCATTCTCTTCCCATGGCAATTATATTCAGTATACATGTTCCTCAGTATCATTGTTCCATGATTAACCCCTCATACATGCATTTTAAACATTTATTTTTCTTGACATTTTTAGTTGCGTTTAGTTTTCTGTTTAGCTCAGAATGTCATGTTTAACTAAGTGTTTAGGTCAGCTGCTGTGCTCCTTCTCTTCCCATGGCACTTATATTCATCATATATGTTCCTCAGTATCATTGTTCCATGATTAACCCCTCATACCCTGCATTTTAAACATTTTTCTTGACAGTTTTATTTGCGTTTAGTTTTCTGTTTAGCTCAGAATTTCATGTTTAACTTAGTGTTTATATCAGTTCTGTGTTTTACTTTTAAGAGGTTGTGTTTAGGTAAGCTTTGTCGCATGTTATTAGCCTGTTTGATACAGTACTTGTGTTTGCCAAAGTTACTATCAAAGAGGAATGTTGGTGAGCTATAGGGCGTTGGCGTCCTTCTTGTTTAAACCGGATTCACAAAATTTGATTCGGGCCCTCGGTTTACTGAAGCTCACATCGAATTCTGTTGTTTGTTTATTGGGGTTTTACGACAGTTTCAATTGCAAGTGCCATGTCGTGTCAAGTAGTTTTACGTGTGTGTGTGTGGGGGGGGGGGGGGGGGGGGCGAAGAGGACCACCGGACATCCGGTGAGTAACTACCGAACACCCCAACGTGCTAACGAGGGTTAGCATTCGGTTGAAGGCGGCATGTGTACCATTGACGTGCCACACGCCTTTTTGCGTTTTTAGGTGGGGGATAAGAAAACCCGGAAAGCGTCGACACACACCGATAACTCGGGTGTTGTTGTCGTTGAGACCTCGGACACCATGGATGTTACAGTAGTAACAACCAGTGCGGAGATCCACAATGATGGGAAATCGGCAGTCAGTAACGCAACGGAAACGATACCGGCGACGCCAACATTCACCACTGACGGTGGTGTATCATTTGCCGATAAGGTAAGAGCCCTTTCTAAACAACCTCAAAAGGATAACACGGCCAAACACCAGACGAATAAACAACCGCATCAACCGCTGCAAAACCCTTGCGTAGTCGTCACAAGGGTTCCCGCAAAGATCAATGATGGGGATATTGATGAAGCCCTGTCGGGATACTCGTGGGGGAGACTAATATCTAAGACTACAGGCAACCCTACGTGGAAAATTAAAGTAAAATGCCCCGATAGAGCCATAAAACTCAACTTCATTAACAAAGGTGTTTGTATAAACGGACAAAAATATGAGACTGAGGAGTATCGTGTTTTGCCTCAGCCCACACAATGTCATAGATGCCAGAAATTTGGCCATATGTCGAACAGATGCAAAGGAGGGTTGCGTTGCATGAAATGCGGCGAAAAACATATAACAAAGTCGTGCAAGGTTTCAACACTGAAATGCCCAAATTGTAACGGGCAACACCCAAGCAATTATCGGGGGTGTCCCCACTACAAAAAAGTTAAAACTGACATAGAACTGAAAGCTATTAATGTCAACAGCGTAGAAAACTCAACCTCTCCACATTCGATGTGCAGCCTAATGACTGGTTCAATTTTTAATATAATGAACAAACACTTCGACGTCAGTCTTTCCAACATATGTAAAGAAGTTGGGAAAACAGCATCCAAATTATATCGAACTCAAATCTCTTCCTCGCTAATAGAAGCCGCCATAAATAAAATATAAATCACACCCACAACACGTTAACTAGTAACATTACGCCAGGTACTGAACACTTATGGATAAGTTGAAAATAATTCAGTGGAACGCTCGAAGCGTTAACTGCGAAAGCTCACAGATGTCCGATTACTTCACAAACGTAGATGTAATTGGTATCAGCGAAACATGGTTAAAGCCAAGTAAGACATTTTTGCTAAGTGGATTCAACATCATTAGACGAGACCGTCCCACACAACGTGGAGGCGGAGTCGCTCTCCTCATAAGGCAGGACTTAAAATATAAAGCGATATCAAGCGATCATCTCAACGCAGAGGTGATTGCCGCTGAGATTGAACTAGATCATAAAAAAGTTGCCGTAATCTCATATTATAATGAACCGAAAAAACAGTTGACAGCAAAGTCTTTGAATTCTTTGTGAAAAATCACAAACACTGTATTTTCTTTGGTGATTTCAGTGCCAAACATCAGGTTTTCGGATGCAATAAAACGGAGCCCAATGGCGACGCCCTCTTCAACATCATCGAACAATTTGATCTTTTTTGTATTAAATAACGACCACGACATTACTCACGTCAGTAACAACACCCCCACCAATCCGACATCCTTGACCTAATTATAACCAGTAAATCACTAACTAATCAAATGCAAGACATATTTGTGGGGGACGATGATTTAGGTAGCGACCACCTGCCTGTTCAGGCTACATTATACGGTTGCAGCGGACCCGCAAGATACCCCACAATGAGGAGGAGGAATCTATCCGAAATTGACTGGGACCTCTTCAGAAAAATAAATCAGGTTAAAATAAACAAAAACAACCCAATGAATACCTGCGAGCTCGAGCAAGCATGTACCGATCTCAGTGAAGTCATTAACAACACTCTTGATGAGATTTGTCCCAAACAGACAGTTAAACCGCGGGCCAACAGAATAACTGAAACCACACTCCAAATAATAAAACAAAAAAGAAAGGCCTTCCGTGCATACAAATCAGAAAAACTTCCAACTAAAAAGGCCGAATTAAAACCGTGTATAATCGCCTCCACGGCGAAGTTAAAAAAGCAATAGCAAACGACAATCGCGTGAGATGGGAAAAAGCAACGGAAAATCTAAATGGACTCAGGGAGACTAAAAAGTTTTGGGATACTTTCAAAACCCTTACTGGACAAAAACATAAAGACGCCAACAGTAAGGCTCTAAAGATCAGCGATGGAACTATGGCCCTGGATGACAAGGCGAAGGCTAGCGCCTTTGCTGAGCTCCTTAAGAAATATCATCGTCCACATGAGGGCGATAGGTTTGATGACGAGTTCAAAGAAAAAGTAAACAAATTTGTTCAAGACAACAAGACAACGTTTAACGATGCCAACTTCAGCCAAAGGCCCGAGGACGGGGATGGCCATGAACTCACGGAACCGATAAGCCAAGAAAAAGTGGCTAACACAATTAAAAATTGTAAGTCCTCTTCTTCCCCAGGAGGGGACGAGGTCTCATACAAAATCCTTAAACACTGTCCCAATACTTTTTTCGGTAGACTCACTAACCTCCTAAACTGCTGTCTCTCTAGTGGATACTTCCTAAAATGTTGGAAAGTACCTACAGGTGTCATGATACCCAAACCCGACAAGGATTTGAGCAACCCAGCTAATTACCACCCAATCAGCCTACTCAGCTGTATTGGAAAAAAATTCGAACGGATTCTCACGACTAGACTCCGCAGCCATCTCGAATCAATCAGCTTTTTCAATAAGTGGCAAAGGGCATACAGAAGCCAAGGAGAGGGAATCGAGCATGTTTATAGACTGGTAGATTATATGAAAACGGCGTTCAGTCAAAATGAAATAGGAACCGCGCTATTACTCGAGTAGAAAAAGCGTTTGACTCTGTCTGGCACAATGGCATGAGATACAAACTAGCTAAAATGGGGCTACCTACAAAAATTCTAAGGATCTTATCATCATTTTTATCTGATCGAAAAATCAAAGTGAGTGTCAACCGCGAAGTGTCAGCCGAGGTAAAACTCGAAGCGGGCACTCCACAGGGTTCGGTCCTCTGCCCGCTTCTATTTATAATATATGTGAATGACATTGACAAACTAGGGAAGAACCATGTTGAACTATCTCAATTCTCAGACGACAAAGGAATGTGGACGGCCAGTAAGTCTGGAAACATAATACAAAACCGCCTGCAGGATACCATCCGCGACCTGCAAGACTGGTGCGCTCTGTGGCGCATCAAGCTAAATGCCACGAAAACACAAAGAATCACATTCTATAAAAAAACAAAGGAAAAAGCCTGTCCCTAATATTGAGCTTAAGCTTTACGATCATAAACTTGAAGCTAGTAATGAGGCAAAGTTTCTGGGATTCAACCTGGATAGCAGTCTCAATCTAAACAATCACATAAACTCAGTCACTGTCAAAGCCACTAGACGAATCAATTTCCTGAAAATGATTAGAGATCAAAATTGGGGAGCCAATAAAGAAATTCTCCTCAATCTTTACAAATCATATATACGCCCAGTACTAGAGTATGGGGCCATAATAACAAGTGACCTGAATAAAACCAACATTGAAAAACTACAACGGGTCCAAAATCATGCCTTGCGCGTGGCTCTGCGCAAGCCCACGTGGACATCGATAAAACAACTTCACGAGATAGCAAAAATAGACACTATAGCAATGCGCTTAAAAGATCTACGAAGCAAAACTCTAAATAGACTTCAAGACAGCGAATTAATAATAGAACTCAATGCCCATTGCGTCCTCAATAGGAAAACTAAATAATCTGGGGAGTGTCTATCGAAAGGGTTAAAGATTACATCATTGTGATGGGGTGAGCCAGGCATTCTGTGACCTAAATTTAGAACTGGCTGCGGGTGACACGATACGCAAGAAAGCTTGCCTCTGTTACTATAACGGGTCCAAAATCATGCCTTGCGCGTGGCTCTGCGCAAGCCCACGTGGACATCGATAAAACAACTTCACGAAATAGCAAAAATAGGCACTATAGCAATGCGCTTAAAAGATCTTCGAAGCAAAACTCTAAATAGACTTCAAGACAGCGAATTAATAATAGAACTCAATGCGCATCGCGTCCTCAATAGGAAAACTAAATAATCTGGGGCGTGTCTATCGAAAGGGTTAAAGATTGCATCATTGTGATGGAGTGAGCCAGGCATTCTGTGACCTAAATTTAGAACTGGCTGCGGGTGACACGATACGCAAGAAAGCTTGCCTCTGTTACCAGTGGGAGTTACAAACAGCGAGGAAAATCTCCACCTGCTGCCAGGTCTCCCCTCCCTGAGATATAAATCTCGGGGAAAAAATGCTGGCTTCCCCATCCACATGTCACTGGTCGTCACGGACGGAACAGTTGTAAATTAAAAACCGAATTGCTCTAATTTCCAGCTCTCTATTATCTTTTCTACCTCCTCTATCTTATCAGACACACGACCAAACTGAATGACAAACTATGAGGGATTGAAACAATCCTCATGCAAAGATGTGCAGAAAACCAAGCAGGACCAAGGCAAGGATTGAAACAATCCTGCCAGCAAACAGCCCTTTTAAGGGCTTTTTTTTTCTTTTTTTCTTTTTTTTTGGGGGGGGGGGGGGGTGTTGGAGGTCATTTGGAATTCCCGAAGGATAACCAGATACCTCAAAATCAGATACGGCATCCCATCTCCCAGAAGGCTTGATGGATGACTCCCGGTTTTTTCAAACTAAACTGTAGGAGCTTTCTCCACTCATTTTTTGTAACCGCTATGGTCATATACCGGGGCCGCTACCAAACCGGCGTTGCTGTTTGGTTTTTCTTTTTTCTTTTTCCCTTAAAATTGCCATCGCACAACATTATATTCTGGCTTGCCACCATGGTGGGACTCAAACCTCTACCATCGCCAAATTGGTACCGAATAGAGCCCACTCTCTAATAGTCTTAATGGCGTTGAGGGATTGGTCTTTGACAATCTATCACTCCAATGCAAACTGCCGGGAATTCTAACCGCGTGCATACCCCTTCAGACCCCATCTGAGGCAATAGGAAAGCTAGGCCTGTGTGATCCAAGATCCAAGTGAAATAAAATAAGGCTAACCGGGTCGCAAGGGATTTGTAAATCCCACATCGTCCCTGCGCGCCTTCGGCGCGCTAAAACCTTTCATTCATTCATTCATTCATCATCATTGAAACACCCTGCAACGCAACAAGTACATGCATTTATTAAAAAATTCATTCTAAAAGTGCATTGCCGGAGAATGCGGCGGGGTGTGGGGTGGGGGGGGGGGGGGTCAGTTCTCGTGGAATTGGGTGGTTGTCAGTGCCGATTTGTTCCCAGTAGATGATCAATTTTGAGTCGGGTACATGCTAATTATGTCTAAGCAGGAAGAGTGGAAGTCCAGGTTGACGACTGGTATGAGCGTGCCTTTGGTCTGATTTCAGAATGCCTTCAAAGAAGGCATTGATGCATGCACTCTGAGAAGTCATTTCTTGTTGTTTCTGTGTGTGTGTGTGTGTGCGTGCGTGCGTGCGTGCGTGCGTGCGTGCGTGCGTGCGTGCGTGCGTGCGTGCGTGTGGCTGATTGTCATCTTCACTGTCTACGCATCAGGCTGAATGGTGGCCTGCCTTCCCGCCTTCCTCTGTCTTCCCGACTACCCGCCATCCAGCATATCTGTCTGTCTAGCTAACAGTTTTGGCTGTCTGCTTACCAGTCAGACTGGCTGCCAGATAGTTCGCCTAACTTTTCTGCCTGCCTTGTGGGTGTCTATTGGGTACTATCTTGTCTGTCAGCTCACTTGCCTGACAGGCGGCCTACCTGCTATACAGTCTTCCGGTCTGTCACCCCGCCTTTTGCCATTGTCTGCCTGCATGCCAGTCTGTTGCATGCTTTCCATACTGCCTACCGCTCTGCTAGTCCGTCTTAAAACACTGATCTGACCTGGTCTCCCCGCCTTCTTTCCGACATTGCTACCTAATTAAGCACCTACTGCTCCACTACAGCCATTCCTTGTTTGCCTACTAACCTACATGGCATCCTACATGCACCTCTTGTCTGCCTTTCCAGCCATAATACCCACTCGCACACCGATCAGCTGATCTTCCTGTCTGCCTGACAGTGTTAGACATCCTGCGCTGTTTGCCTGTCTGTCGGTTTTGGCTTTCACCCCATCTGCCAGCCGGCATACCTGGTATGCTGATCTTGGCATGTCACCCTGCCCCGCTCGCTGTCTACCAACCCACGTGCCTACCAGCCTGACTGCTTGCCTCCTAGCCTTCCCACTTTCTTGAGTGTATCCTTGCATGCCAACCAGCTTGCATGACTGTCTATCATCCTCACTCCCTGTCCACCTACCTGCCAGGTCGCCTGTCGACCTGCCTTCCATGCTTCCGAACTAATTGCTTCTCCATCTACATCCCTTATTGCCTATCAGACTATGAGCTTCCCGCAGATATTTTTTTACTAGGGCGTTTCGTACCATTGGATGCATACAGAGGCGTACAGACAAGGTGATATGAGGTATGGTGGTGGTCGGCCAATGGATGGTAGTGGGTATGTGCGAACTGCAGAGGTATTTTACAGTTGTTAGAGAAGTGTGTTGGATTCCCTTCCCAATGTACTTTAAGTTTCTTGATGAGTTTCTTGCCAACACGTCTCGGACGTTGTACGAGAAGCGAATCAATGGATATATTTTTTATCATCTTTTACACTTTGAATTTCTTGTGGATAAAATGTCCCCTGTATATTTTCACCACCCATATCTTATAAGTGGTTGGGTGTGTATGTTTTACATGGGTGATTTTAAATAATTCTTTTGTCCAATTTGGTAAATACCCCTTTTCAAATCTATGTTTGATTTTGTTAATACGTACTGTATCGCCAAATTTAATTTTTTTCTTTTTAAGAGTTATTCTGAACCACTAGGCCCTGAAATAAAGATATTACAAGGGTGTTGAAACAATAAACATTCACTTGATGCCATTATTTTTTTGTGAGAAAGTGTTGTCAAAACACTAACTTATATACTTTGTGTTTCCATAGCTTCTTCAATTCTACGAGTGGGTTTTCTTTTTAAGGGTGCTTTTAATTCAAATAAAGTTTCTGAAGAACTCTGATCTATTTGTGGCATACATTGTCTACATAAATAATTCATGATTTGTTCATCATAAATAATAAAATCCCACATAACTCTTGTCCAAATATTTTCTACATTATCTTTGTAAAAAGCATTCATGATTTGTAATGCATTACACAATTCCCCCTACATTTTATCTTTTTCCAATTGATTATGAATAAATTCTTTTGTTATTGTTAGATAGCCAGGAGTGGTCATTTGAAATGCATATAATAATGCCTTACGTGTGATCTTGTTTTCTAAGATGTGTCTTGCTGGTTTCATGGTTGAAATCAAACCAATGATTCTTTTGTCTGTTCTGATGTACTTTGTGCATCAGGTAATACATTACACCATGTACTCTGTTCATCAGGACAGTCAGGCAAATCATTTTCTACATTATCTGTAAACATTTTGTCTAACTTAGTTTTGAAATGTCCTGAAGCTTTTCTTGTCAATATGGTACTAAATGTTGTTCTTTGATCATCTAGTACCATGAGTGCAAATAAAGATTTAGAATCTGGAAAATCATCTAGACGCTTGTCATATTTTTTCATTGTTGAAAAAATTTGATTTAAAGTGAATCCATAATCCATTACTGACAATATTTCATCTGGAGGTGTTTGCATACATGTTGGTGGGTTATACAATTGACAATTTCTTATCAATTGAATATAAGAACAATTTGGTGACCACTTAACATGTTCTTGTAAAGGAATATCCTTTTCTTCCCAATTATGTAAACCTTGTCCACACACAAAACATTTTACTTTACCATCTCCTACATAGAAAAACCCAGCTTTAGCTGAATCTTCTTTCTTGGATTGTAAAATAGGATTTGTAGTCATACTAAAACTCGAAAGTCTTCTTAACTCTAATAAGTATATAGGATATGTAGGATTAAGTGGTGGAGACATCTTCCCTGCTCCCTGTTCAAAGTCGTAATAAGTTTTTGTGACGAATATTTATATCTTGTACCCATACGGGAGTGTGTCATATTTACCGACAACAAAACGTTTTGTGTAAACAGATCTGAATGTTTTGCTTTGTGCTTCACTTGTGACTTGTCTATCTTTGTTACGTTTAATTCTATGTGTATATTCAATGTTTAATTTGTAATTCTCTCTGTCTCATGCAGTCTCAATCATGCTTTCAAAATTGACTTTTTGTGATGTCATGTAATCTAATGTGATACCCTTAACTTTACATGTGGTATGTATTTCTCCATCTTTAATATATTTGTATCCATAATTTTTCGGACCTAAACCTACAAACTCTGTGATTTTGCCCCTGGGTGTTCATCTGTCCACTGCCCTAATCTACTATTTACAATTTCTGGATTCCAAAGTGATGGTTTATGTATGTAGATACAACTGTCTGTGTCAAAATATAAAACTCGCATTCCTAATTGTTCTAAAACTTTGTATAATTCCATACGTGCATAGGCTGTGACAAATGAAGCTACGACAACATTGGCTGAATTGTGTGGATTGTAAACATCTGTAGCGTCAATGTAGTTTACTAAAACAAACTGATCATGGTAAAAAAATTCCACATTTTTCACAATTTTGTTTTTGTTCTGTATTATTTCAAAATATTCTGATGGTTCATTTATGTATTTTATTTTAGTTTTTATATTGTTTTGTGCATTTTTCCCCAGAGACAATTTAACATGGTTTTGGCAAATGATCTTTTTCCTGGTTTTTTTTTCAACTTTTTCTAAATAGATATTTTCAATCTGTGCATAATCGTTTTTAAATTTTTTTTCGACTGTTTCTGTTTTCACCCAATCTGGAAACCCACTAGCTTCTTGTTTCATTTTTTAATATTTGTTCATATAATATTTGTAAATCTCTGAAGACCATTCATCCCAATGCCAAATCTGATAAGTGTCAAGAAGAGTGTACCCCAAATCCAATGCTCAACAGATGTCCATGTACCTACAAGTGCACGTTGTTCTGGTGTGTGTTTACACTGATCTAATTCGTGTTCAGCACACATTGTACAAAGTGTGAATGTCATTTTCTTATTACAATGAATAGGTAAAACTGGCAAAAAAAGATTTTGAGGTGGTAAAACTTTACATTTAAGGAGACCTCTGTATTGGCTTATTTTGCCAGTGTCTATGTTTTCCTTTGTGAGTATATCTGGATGCCCCACTGGATATTCCCTGTGTTTGTTCACATATGGGTAAAGTGAACAGATATCTATATATTTAATTTCTGTGTCTGTGTTTTCATCAATTTCGTAGAGTAATTTAATGGCATTTGTTCTCCTGCCAAATAATGCTTCTCGTGGTTTAATTGGGTCCATGTGTGGGAAAAATGTATCTAAAGAGGCTTGAACTTCAGGATCTGATTTGCATAGATGATTCAAATCGTGCTCCCAGACTACATGTATATTATACCCCATTGCTTTGAAATGTTTTATGCGTGATTGGGTTTTGTTGTACAGAGATTGATAGAATTGTGAATTGATTGGATTTTTCTCAAACCTGTCAGGATAGCAAGTTTCACATCCATGCCAGATACATCCATAAAATTCATAGATTGTATTTGTCTCTTTGTGAAAACCATCTACATAATAATTTCCAATTTTTATTTCTCCACCGTTTAGTGCATGTTGTATGTGTATGCCTTCTTCTTGTGCTAGTAGCTGTAAGAATCTAATGGCTTTCATGGAATATCTAACGGCAGTAGGATACCCTATGTCTGAAATGAGACCAACTTTGTTTTCTGGCATTGAATTTTTCCGCCAAGCTTTATTACAAGCATCAGCTATTGTTACAGCCTCCCTGAAAGGATCTATCCCATCACATTCGATAAATTGTTTTCTGAATTCCCCACACCCTCTACGTAATATATCCACATCAGACTTACAGTACATGTCCATTTCTTTGGCAAAATTGAAAGTAGCATTTCTAGTAAATTTTTGATTGTACCATTTAATAAAATCTTCCCTGACTGGGGGAGACATAGACTCAGGCATGTACAATGTTGCATCTAAATAAGGTCCAATGTAGTTTTGATATGATCTTGTGTTTGCCAGATGAGGAAAATAACCTTTTGCTAGTTCACTTAAACCAAATGTTTTAGGGAATTGTGCCAATCTCATAGAAAGGAAACTCAATGAATCGATGAGTCTAACACCACAATCTTTCAGAGAAATAATTTTGTTTCCATTCATGATGACATCAGGTTTTGATGTAGCAGTTTCAATGAGATGTCTTAAGATAAATTGTGCATCAAACCTTCTTGAATTATGAACAATAGCTGTTGTATCTAAATGTTCCTTACTGAAAAGCCAATTGCAAAAATCACTCAAAGTAGATTCTCCTTTAAAAATATATTCCCTTTTTCCATCTTTGTCACATCGTGAACACGTTTCATGAATAGATTTACAAATGCAGTTGTTACATGCATGGTGTGCAACACAGTAATTTGGGGTGTGGAGACCTGAGTCTTGAGTTGTTTCAAAATCATAAAACACAAAGGGTACTTTTGGCATTTTGTCTTTCTTGGGTGGTTTGTATTTTGGAATGAAACAATAATGTTCGCTTTTGACTAATTGATGGCAATATTTACATTTCTTGAAGCCACCGCAGATGTGTTTTCCGCTCCCTGAATATATTTGCATTTTACATGATAGACATTTCTTAACTAATTAACAAATGTTTTTTTCTTGGTTCTGTAATAGAGTTGTGTGATTTTTATAACAAGATGAATTTACAAAATCCCTATTACAAGTGTAACAATGAACAGAATATTCAGGTGTACATGGCAGTGGAGAATAGCAAACACAGCCTTTCGGGCATCTATGGCGTTCTCTGTTATTATAGCCTACATTGCAATATTCACAATAGTGGTGACACCCTAAAAACCCTGCGATTTTAGTGATGGTGTCGAAATGATGGTCATGGTGATAGATATGAATAACGTTACTCTCTTTTGTAGTTTGTGATGGTTCAAATAGGAATGTTTCTTTTGCAAATTGTGGGTGGATTTTAATTACATACTCTGGGGAGAGTACCCCTTGAATTTTACAATATTCTTTATATCCACAAGGTTTTGTTCCATCTCTTCTCCCAAAGTTCTGAATTATCTTTATCAACGTGGCATTTCCCCACTACAACGGCACGTGCAAAGGACATAGAATCATTGACATTTTGAATTTCAATAATACTCTGTTTACTTTTAACCATTTTACCAACAGATGCAAATGAAATGGGTGCATTTCGCCCCGACCCTTGTGGTAGTAAAGTGTGTGTTATTTCTAAAGATAATTTACCATCGTGGATATTAAAATTCTCATTTGATTGAATAGCTTTTTCAATTCCATCTAACACTTTTACCATTTACCGCCATAGCCTTTGTAAAAGGAATAAAAATACCTACCTCAAGACCTGGATGGTGGATGGATATCCTCATGGGGTCGTTGTCTTGTATACCACATTCCTTTTTTACATCTTCCACCATTGATTGACACATTTTACTTAGAAACTCAAATGGATTGTTGACATTGAATTGATTCAAAGTCACTTCACACATATGGGATTCTGAGTGAAATTTTCTGGATTGCCGCAATAACTTAGGGTGAACAGAATACAATCTCCATATGGAGTTTGTATTTTTAGCAGTCAACCTCTGTTTCTTGCTGCTTACAAAATCACTGTCATCTGAATCACTGCAGTCTACTAATGACCGCTTCATCTTTTTTCTATTTGTCAGAGGAGATCAGAATCACGTCTTTCAGTCTTGTTAACTCCAAAGCATGTGTGAACCATCCCTCCCCCACCCCGCCTATTTATACTTTGCTGAAAATCATTTCCTTATTCAGAAACAACATTCAGAAAATGTGTTCAAACCCAATTTGTTCAATTTTTTTCATTTCAATTTTTCACCCACCTGAATCTAACCAGTGGGAAAAAAGCATGTGAAAGACTTCTTCAGTGATATCCCTTCCCTCTAACGTGGTAGTCAGCGGTGACATGGTCCCCAACAGAGGAAAGTCTTATCCATAACTGTCACTCCACTCGAAAAAAATTGACAGACGCCATAGATATTTTACTCAGAGCGTCATTTTAGGTAACAGGATATATCACTAAATTTCCCCCTCAAAAATCAAATAATTTTTTACCGATCGTGAACCACCAAAACACGGCGTACAAACAATTGGGAAAAAATCCAATTATTTGTCCTTGATTTTAGATTAAAACACAAAGAAAATAACTAAATAAGAGACTAGCGACTTTTTAAAAATGAATGAATGAATATGGTGATGTGCATTGTGTAATAAAAGTTTGACACCATGGTGTGTCTGAAAAGGGGGTATTTTGTAATTCACCACATCTGGAAACGGTATAACAGCAACTACCAAATATTAAGCTTTTGAGAAATAACTCAAAGACATCTCTACCCTCGGGCCATCTTGCTTATTGCCGCAGATTATTTTCTTGGGATAACAGCGTGATCATTGTTTTCCCCCCTTACACCTATAATCTAGTGGTGGAAATTCTATTTCGAAAGATGTTTCAAGTTTCATAGTGATAAGAAAATAGTGGGTTTGAGCCCACCAAAGTGTATTTACAGTCATTTAGGAGAGAGCAAAAGGTGGCAGAAAATAATGCACTGAGTAATTCACGCGCCTTTTTCCCAACTCGTCAGATGTTGGGTGATGAAATACTCAATGTATTAGTCAAATTTGGGGAGGGAGAAACATCTCATTGGGTGGTGATGGCAGAAATATTTCCATTACAAAAAGAAAAGCAAACTCAACCATTTTTCCCCCTCGCGCGATTAATTATCTTGAATCAAAAAATTTACCGCCAGCTCAAAATCCAAATATTTTTCTGGAAGCGAAAATAACATTCCCCCCTCACAACCAGGCTATCCAGTGTGGGAAGAAAAATAGGCCTCTGGTGTTGAAACGTTAGATGGAATTAACAAACTCCACTGCAATGGAAAAAACTCTCATTTTTCTACCATTAACAGGTAAATAATATTTTTTATCTCAAAAATCTGCACTCAAGTCAGACAGCTGGCAAGTTCACTCGGGGGCACGTGCGCGCGAAACAAAATCGCATCTCAACACTTAGAGAGAGAGAGAATATATGTCACTTAGTTTATTAGTTTTTTTAAATACTGAATTCCACATTAGAAAGAGAGGGATTCATGTGTGGTGTGTAATTACATTTTGTTCACATGTATAATATATAAAATTCACATCCTTCCACCCAGGAGAGACAAATTGAGAGAAATTATAAGCAGGTCTATTTTTCACACTGCGATATTCCATCAGCTAACTACATTCAGAGTCCTGTGGGATTCTATAATTTATAATGAAGAAATCATGAATTGTTTCTCAGATAATTCTAACCACGGGAATGTTTGATCCCCTTACACTCGAAGTCTTGTGGTGGAAATTCTATTTCGATAGATGTTTCAAGTTTCATAACCATAAGAAAATTGTGTTTATGACCCCGCCAAAGTGTATTTACAGTCATTTAGGGAGAGCAAAAGGCGCCAGAAAATAATGCAATGAGTATTTCACGCGCCTTGTCCCCATTGGTTAGATTTAGGCAGATGAAATACTCAATGTATTAGTTTTCACTGCCTTTCCACACTTAGATGATCCAGAATGTCACTCTTTCCATCCAAAAATAATTTGTAAGAAACGACTGACATTGTGAAGCAAAAACATCTGAGGAGTCAAAATTATTCTGCCTAGCATGAGTGTTAAGTGCATATAATAGCGAAATTAAAACTTTGACAAATTTTTAACTGGCTTGTGTGCCATCAGGATAAATGTTTTATCCGTCACATTGAAATATTTTACCAATTTTCAATGTGGTTAAGGTTTGTTAGCTTTTCAGAATGATATCTCAGAATTGCGCCTTCTTTTGCTGAACATCTGTTAATTCAATACAGGCATAAAAGAGAAATTAAGTTTTTTTCAGTTTGGTTAAAAGGAAAAGCTATTCTTTTTTGGCGGTAAAACAGTTTACACTGCAAAACATTCACTGCATGTTTTGTAGTGTAAAAATGAAATTGTTTCTCGGAGTTAATGTCATTGTAATATCTAACTGTAAAATGTTGAAATCAAAACAGCTTACACAATACGCGAATGTTTCAATAATTCAATATTTGTAGAATATTTTCAGCAGTAATGAGAGATATGTTCTTCTCTGAGTGGCGGAGTGTTGTATTACAAATTGACTGCAAGACACACATGCTTGGGAGTTAACAAGACTGAAAGACGTGATATTGATATTTTCCCTCCGTAAAAAAATGTGAAAAACACTGATCCAGTCTAAATCTGACAGTATTTTTATATGTCGTGTGTTCCAGTAATAAATAGATAAAAACTTCACCAGTCGGACGATATATATTAGGTAGCAAGTTTTAAAAAAGCAGAATATTTTGTCAGTATATAAAGTGTATGGAAGACAATCCCACCTAAGGCCGTCAGTATAGTATTTAACACATTTTTTTGTCAGTATAAAAATGTTTTGAACAACCTACCCCGTGACTGACACTATAGTATTTAACACTGAATTCCCATACCTCAATGTGGGGTCTCTGGCGAAAAAATTAAGATAGGATTCTCCATAGCGCGGCTTGTTCCTCAAATGCCATTTTACCCCATGGCTGGCACTCCGGCGAGAAGCATTTAACACTGAATCCCCCTTCCCCAAGGCTGTCACTCCAGTGAAAAGCATTTAGCACTGAATTCCCCATACCCCAATGTGGGCACTCTGGCGAAAAAATTAAGATAGGATGCTCTGTAGGCTTTTTACCCAGGGGGTGCCACTATAGCGAAAAACATTTAACACTGAATTCCCCATACTCAAATACTGCCACTATAGGGACCAGCATTTAACACTGAATTCCCCCTACCCCAAGGGTGTCACTATAGGTACAAGCATTTAACACTGAATTCCCCATACCCCAATGTTGTCACTCTTGGTACAAAATTAACATTGGAATCTCCATAGGGTTTTGTACCTATAGTGACATTTTTGTACCCAGAGTGACATTTTTGAAGCCAGGAAAAAGAACCCTATGGAGATTCCCATGTTAATTTTGTACCTATAGTGACAACATTGGGGTATGGGGAATTCAGTGTTAAATGCTTGTACCTATAGTGACACCCCTCACTACTGGGGGGTGGGGGGGAGGGGGTCATATCTAGTAGGACTAGTTCAGGAAACAGAACATAGTGGCTACACCCCCCCCCCCTCCCCCCTTACCAAGGGGATAGCTGTTCAGATTGCTGAAGTACTAGGGGTATACAGAATAGGATGCACAGCATCATCCTAGCCATGCAGCGACGAGATGGAAGGCGAGCACAAGAAGTGGAAACTCCTCTCGCTAGGGTGAGGGGAGGGCTCCCTTGGTAAAAAATGAAATTGGAGACAACCGCAATTCCCTTGACTCTTAGTCCGCATGTGTCCATAATTTATCAGTTGTGAAGGCATCAATAATTAGGTCACATCACCTGGGGATCACCTAATTTTTTGGGGGGGAGGGGGGGATGTGCCCCCCCCCCCACCCACCCACCCACCATTGGCTAGTCCACCAGAAATAAGACAGTAGTACCCGAACGTTCATCATTACCCGGACTTTTGGGAGAGCAGGCAGAGGTAAATTCCCATAGGAACCGAACTTTGCGGAGCAAATGTTTTCTGAGCAAAGTTTCGACACCATTCCAAACTGCATATATAGTAGGGTATGTTATGGAAAGGAGATGGGAAGGTTGAGCTTTTTGTTGAAGGCTTTCCCCACGAAGCGTTTGACATTGCTATTGAAGTCACGATGCGCACTCGACATCATTGAAACGTTGACTGCTGTTGTTGTCCACTATACAATCTAATATGACGTAAGGGTGGTCAAACTTCTAGAGCGATATCGTAGTATAGTATAGGAATTATATAGGTCCCCTGTTGGCTAGTGGTACTCCTGATCAACCTTATGCTTCATAATATTATCCCATGACTGGTTTTGGTAGTACGTAATGCTTGTGTGGCTCGTATTGTGATTTGGGATGAGAGTAATGCATAGTTGTCAGGAGTGGTAGTTTAGGGTGTGGGGTTTGTACTCCTGCTGGTTCAGTGTTAACGCTTGGTTCTATTGTCCATCTGGGGCGGTGTGTTAGCCCACAGATGTTATGGGCAGTACATGATGCTAGGTCAAGCAGTAGGGTGGAGTGGTGTGGGTTAATGCATGGTTTTCTGGTGCGGTAGTATATGGTGTACGGTCTGTAACCCCAGTTAAGCCACTGCTTGTATTTGGTTCTACTAACCCACTGAATGTATTTTACCATTGGGGTTGGTATAGGTAGTGCGTAATGCTAGGTTACGCGGTATTACAAAGTAAGTTTGCACGATAGTATGAGTATGGGATATACGGTCTGTATCCCATAGGTCTACTGTTATCTCTTAGTACTATAAAACTGTCCAATAGTTTGTAATGTCCTGTGGATGGTTTGGAATGCTAGATCATGCAGTGGTGTGAGTGTGGTGTATGCTTGTTTTCTGGCCTCGTAGTAGAGTATGTATGGTCTTTTGATATTCTAGGACTCGGCCGAGGGAAGAGTCCGTGATCTGAGATAGTTAGCAAGCCTATGGTAATGTTACAAGTCAGTAGTAATAAGGCCGACATAACACTATAGTAATGGTGAATACAATAGAGGCTAATCACAGGACAGATAGTTGAAGACACGGTGGAAGCCGATGGTAAGACCACCAGGAGCTGTTTCGGAGCTTGGGGTTCCACTTATGTAATCCCACTAAGAGAATCCCTTTTGAAAACGTCTGTGGTTACAGAATCCCCTTTTCGTTCTTTGTGCCTCTGTGATGTATGTGTTGTGCATTAGAAAATAAGCACATGTTGGCACATCGAGCATATCTCTATGTGCAGCATGTGATGTGCACACATTGCGACAGATGGTACACTAAAACACTGGCACATCCCATCAACCACCTATTGCTCCTAACACCCTATCGTCTTCTAGATCACCCAGGCTTTCATAGGTCTTAGACCACTACTGTTGACTTACTATAGTCACCATCATCTGTCATATGGTCAACTTTTTCGGTAGTCACCCAATAGTATGGTCTTCTACCAACTCTGTCCTCGGTCAGATCTTTAACAGGCGCAACCAAATTGCTCCATTCATCTAATCCCGTATCGGTTTTTACATTCCCTTGACCTAGTGTATGCTAGGGCACAGTAGATATAAGAAACAGCCTGTTGGTGACACCGAGATGTGCTTATGTGCTAATGCGCATTGTGCAACAACAAATACATCACATACACGAATAGGACGAAAAAGAGATTCTGTAACCATAGACGTTTATCAGAAAGGGATTCTATTAGTGTAATTCCAAACTCTAAAACAGCCCCAGTTGTTCTTACCACCTGCTTCCACCATGTCTTCATCTATCTGTTCCACGATTACCCTATATTGTATTCACCATTACTATAGTGTTCTACCAGCCTTATACCATTACTACTGACTTGTATGATTACTACAGATTTGTTAACTATCTCAGATCGTTACCTCATCCCCCGGCCAAGTCTTAGAATGTCAAAATATCATCCATCTTCTACTACGAGACTAGAAACCAATCATACACCACAAAAACAATACACTGCATGGCCTAGCATTCCGAACTACCGACACACCTTTGTGTGGATTTGTAGTACTAAGGGATAACACTAGACCTATGGGATACAGATGGTACATCCCATACTACCATTTTAAACAAACATTCTTTGTAACACCACATTGCCTAGCTTTGTGCTCTACCTATACCAACCCCCGATGGTAAAATACATTCAGTGGTTAGTAGTACTAAATACTATCAGTAGACCAACTGTGGTACAGGCCATAGACCCTATACTACTACATCATGTATTGCCCCACCCCACCCCACTCTACTGCTTGACCAAGCATTACGTATGACCTATACCATCTGAGGGCTAACATACCGTTCTAGATGGTTAATAGTACCAAGGGCTAACATTGAACCAGTAGGGGTACATACCGCACATCCTGTACTAACACACTAAACAACCATGTATTACCTCCACCCCAAATCACAATACTGCCTGGACTATCGTCACGAGCTACTTCCTATACCAGTCATAGGATAAAATGAAGCATTAATTCGATTACTAGTACCCAGGACTAAAGCGCCCATACTATAATACGATATCACTCCCGTACGAGAAGCTCGACACACCCGCACCCGAATAACGTCATATCAGATTTACTCAGCCGTTTCGAGGGAAAACTTTCAACAAAAATCTCGACCTCCCCCATCACCTTTCCACCACATACCCCTACTATTTTATATTATTCATTATTATTTATTGGGGTTTAAAGACACTTTCGACAGATTGTGCCAGACAGCTTTACGGGAGGAGGAAGCCGGAGTAGCCGGAGAGAACCACCAGGCAACGGCGACCAACTTTTAGGCTCCCACATACTAACCCCACACAAACAGGGTAAGCATTGGTTGAAGACATGTGCACCATTGTCGGGCAGTACGCCTAGTACACAACGCCACCATACCCCACATGGGCAACGGGGTGAAGTGTCTTGCCCAAGGACACAACGCGGTTGCCGCAGGTGGGATTCGAACCGAGGGTCTTTCGACTTGTAGCCTGCACCTCTACCTACTGAGTCACCGCGCCCTCACCCCTGCTATATACCTATAGCCATGTGTGTACATATATCACTCTACATGCCATGGCAAAACATATACGCAGTACGTACAGCACTTGCCGGATGCACTTCAGAATGGTGCCGAAATTCTGCACAGAAAAAGTTTGCTTCCCCAAAATTCAGGTTCCTACGGGAATTTATCTGCACCCCCAAACGTCCGGGTAACGAGGGATGTTCAGGTACATGCAATAGTACTTAAGACAAGAGAGAGTCAATTCAAAATTCATTGACGATCTGAATATCCCATCATTGCACATAAGTGCTGCAGTTATTTCTGCTGTGGCTTATCCTCTGTGGAAATATCTGCAATTCACTCAACCTGCTTAGAATTTACCAGGTATTTTTCATTAAATCTGGACATGACTGTTGTGAAATACCCATGATTATATTTTACGAAAAGTTCATATACTTATTTATTTATTGGGGTTTAATGATACTTTTGAGATCGAGTGTCACCTCGTGTTGGGACAGTTTTACGGGTGGAGGAATCCTGAGTACCCGGAGAGAACCACCGAGTAACTGTCAGACTTCCCAACGCACTAACTCCACACAAGAAGGGTTAGCATTAGATGAAGGCAAGTGCACCATTGACGTGAATTACGTCTTAGTACACAATGTCACAGTGCTCCCACGTGGGCGATTAGGATGAAGTGTCTTGCCCAAGGACACAACGCGGTTCCCGCAGGTGGTATTCGAAACGAGGACTTTTTGGCTTTCAGTCTGCATCTCTACCTACTGAACCACCGAAAAAGTCATATAAATTTAACTTAAGAAATCATTGATGAAAAAAATCAATTCAATTTACAGGGAGAAAATTTGATTAAATATGCCCAAATCATACATATTGCAGTGGCAAGAGAAATTCTGTCTTGACAGGAATATCTGCCAGCAGCATGTTTACAAGGAGTTAATATTTGCTTATTTTTCTTTTTCACCAAGACGGCAAAAATGGTAAAGAACGTTGCGATACGAAATGGACCAGACTTCCTGATCGCGTTTCACATGATACACTATCTCGTATGTTGTATGTCGTATGTTGTATCTTGTATGTCGTATGTTGTATGTCGTATCTCGTATGTCGTGTCTCGTATGTCGTATGTCGTACGACTATTAACTGCGAGTTGTCCTGCTTCCGTCTTCTGTCCGTCTGTATGTCCGTCCGCAATAACCAACTGTCTTGGGAGGCAGAGAGGGCTGGATGGTATGCGATCAATATATATATATTGTGTAAAAAAAATTCTCCATGTGTATGATCATCTAATAACTGTTGGTTAGCAAGCCAAATACTTTTTATTACGGGAATACCGAGCTAATTGACCCTTTCTTGAACAAGATTTTAGACAAACCGATAATAGATTATAAATCCAAAAATCACTGAAGTCATCTTCGGAGCATTACGGCACAATATGGGTGCATATTTTGGGGGCCCGCACACCATCAACATGCTTCCCAAGGTACTATCTATAAATCTGGATAATACCAAGCAGATTGCCCATTTTGCAAACAAACAGTCAGAAAAACTGATAACAGCCTATACAACAAAAACATTTCCATTCCTTTTTAAGAGACCTGCTTATTTCTGGAATACCGAGCTAATTGGACCTTTCTCTAACAAGATTTCACACAAACCGATAATAGATTATGAAGCATACAACTACAGAACACTTTTTGGGAGCCTTATGGAACAAAAGTGGTGCATATTTGTTTTGTTTTTGTTTTTATTTTTTTTTTGGGGGGGGGGGGGGAGGGGGGCGCAGAGCACCACTATGCTTCCCAAGGCATCTTCTATAAATTTGGAGAACACCAAATAGATTGCCCCATTCGCTAACGAACAGTGAGAAAAACTGATAAAAATAGCCCATATAACAAAATCATTTCCCTTCCTATTTCGATGTTTTGTGGACTCGGAAGGGTGCAAAATTTGGGAGGCCCGCACAGAACTACTGTGGTTAGCAAGACACCTACTATTTATTTCAGGAATACCGAGATAATTGACCCTTTCTTTAACAAGATTTTACTCAAACCGATAATAGACTATAAAGCATAAAATGATAGAACCCTTTTGGGAGCCTTATGGCACAATATGGGTGCATATTTTGCGGGGCCCGCAGAACACCACTATGCTTCCCAAGGCATCCTCTATAAATTTGGTGAATACCAAGCAGACTGCCCCTTTCGCTAACAAACATCGAGAACAACTGATAATAGGCATATAACAAAAAACATTTCCCTTCCTTTTGGGATGCATTATGGACCCAGAAGGGAGCAAAAATGGGGGGCCCGCACAGAACCTTTGCAGTTAGCACGACACCTACTGTTTATTTCTGGAATACCGAACCTTTTTCTAACAAGATTTCACACAAACGATAATACACTGTAGAGCAAAATATGACAGAACCCTTTTTGGGAGACTTATGACACAAAATGGGTGAACATTTTTTTTTTGGGGGGGGGGGGGGGGGGGGTGGGGGGCGCATCGCGCCACTATGCTTCCTAAGGCACTATCTATAAATTTGGAGAATACCATGGAGATTGCCCCTTCCACTAATAAAGAGCGAGAAAAACATATAATAGCCCATATAAGAAAAATATCTATCCTCCATTTTTGGGATGTTTTGGGCACCCGGAAGGGTACGAAATTTGGGGGGCCCGCACAGAACCACTGTGGTTAGCAAGATACCTACTGTTTATTCTGGGAATACTGAGTTAATTGATTCTTTCTCTAACAAGATTTCAGGCAAATCAATAATAGATTGTGAATCCAACAATGTCAAATCCCCTTTTGGGAGCCTTATGGTAGAAAAGTGGTGCATGCTTAGGGAGCCCGCAGAGCACCACAATGCTTCCCAAGGCACCATCTATAAATCTGGAGATAACCATGCAGATTGCCACTTTTGCTAACATACGGTCAGAAAAACTGATAATAGACCATATGACAAAACAGTTCCCTTCCCTTTTTAGATTGCCTTGTGGGCCCTGAAGAGTGCAAAATTTGGGGGCCCGCATAGATCCATCGTGGTTAGCAAGATACCTGCTGTTTATTTCTGGAATACCGAGCTAATTGACCCTTTCTCTAACAATATTTTACAAAAACCGATAATAGACTATAAAGCATAAAATGACAGAACCCTTTTTGGGAGCCTTATGGCACAAAAGGGGTGCATATTTTGGGGGCCGGACAGCACCACTATGCTTCCCAAGGCACCTTCTTTGAATTTGGAGAATACCAAGTACATTGCCCTTTTCGCCAACGAACAGCCAGAAGAACTAATAATACCCCATATAACAAAAACATTTCCCTTCCTTTTTGGTGGTGTTTTGTGGACCTGGAAGGGTGCAGAATTTGGGGGGGGGGGGGGGGGGTGCCCGCACAGAACCACTGTTGTTAGCAAAACACCTACCATTTATTTCTCTTTATTGACTCTTTCTCCAACAAGATTGCAATCAAACCGATAATAGATTGTAAATCAAAAAATGACAGAACCCATTTTTGGTGCCTTATGGCACAAAAGGGGTGCATATTTTGGGGCCCTGCTGAGCCCTGCTGAACCCTGCAGAGCACCACCATGTTTCCACAGACACATCTATGAAATCTAAGATTACCAAGGAGATTGCCCTTCTCTCTAGAAAACATCCAGAATAGATGAATAATAGCCCATATAGCAAAATCATTTCAGTACCATTTTTGTGGGGTGGCCCCAGAAGTGTTCATATTTGGGGTGCCCGCACAACACAACCGTGGTTATCAATACGCCTACTGTTCATTTTAGGAACATCGAGCAAATTGACTCTTCATCTATCGAAAAAAACCCAGCCAAACCGATAATAAGCCGTAAAGCAAGAAATGTCCAAACCATTTTTGGAAGCCTTACGCCTGAGGAGTACATATCTTAGTGCGTAGGCGCAGGACGCTACCATGCTTCCCAAGGCAAATAGTTTGAGAAACCAATAATACTCCTCATAGCAAAAAGTCTGAGAGCCCCTTTTGGGAGACTTGTGTCACTAAATGGGGTGCATATTTTGGGGTCCCGCTGAGTACCACTGTGCTTCCCAAAGCACATCTATAAATTCTGATAATGCGGAGAAGATTGCCCCTTTCTGTAACAAACCGAAAACTGATAATAACCCACAAAGCAAGAAAACTTTGATACCATTTTTCTTTTTTTTTGTGGGGGGGGGGGGGGGTTGTGGCCCTAGAATGGGGAAACTTTTGGGGGCCCGCACGTTGGTCATAGTACCAATACCAAAATGAGTCGAATTGAATGGGGGTCCAAACTGGGACCCAATGTCAATGAGGTCAACCAGGGATCATTGAATACATTTCTTCAGAATTGATGATAATCATATTTTATGACCACTTGATACATTTCAGAGGTTCCCACAAGTATTTTACACTCAAAGGTGGGTGAAGCCAAAGCAAAATTTGGAGAGTGAGTTACGCTCATAGTGTCAGGCTGCCAATTCTACGGTTTTGATAGTTTAAAGGTGTATTATTATCAGTCATCTAATTATAATAATAATAATAACTCTTTGGCCAGCCGCTGATTTGTCGCGGTCCTCATAAGAGAAGGCCATCATTCCCCCTGCACCCCACCCCCTCTTCCCCTCCTCTCCTCCCAGCATTCAGATATAAACTGCTTAATAGTGTCCCTCACTTCCTCTTTTTCAATTTCTTCAATAAGCATTCCTACCCTCTCCCTCGTGTCCCCCTTCAGCCATCTATCCTTTGTTTCTTCACCCCACTTCTGCATTATTCTTCCAGTAAATTTTATTCTATGAGGTATATACTGTGGGCATTCCAAGAGAAAATGTTCCAGGGTCTCCACTACTCCAGAGTGGCACATTTGGCATCCCTTTTCCCCATCTCTCCCAATTTTTCCCCGAAGCTCCAGTGATCTTGATCTCAGTTTGAACAGCAGTGACCCTCCAAAGGTGCCATCTAGGTACTTCTCAAAAGCTGGCTTTTCTTTATATTGTAACCCCTGCAGTGATCTTTTCACGCTAACCCCTGCTCGCCAGTTTCGATTGCAATCTTCCATGACTCTCTCTTTGACAAACCTTTTGCCTTCTTTCATTCCTACTTCTATGTTTGTGACCTCTATAGAGTAATTGTCCATTAGTTCCCTCACATGTTTTGACCACCCCGTTTCTATATTAGAATTCCAAATGGTATCGAGCATCAATTTGCACCACCGGTTGTCAGGCAGGTTTCTCAAGTAGTTAAAGTAACACAGTTTTCCCAAATCTACCCTGTCCTTGATTTTCATCCACCCAAGCTCCCCCCTTACTGCTTCCAAAGCTGCAGCATTACTCGACCCTGTTATCCATCTGCCGGCATCATTTTGAGTATTTTCCAACTTCTTAATAACGGTTTGGTTTAATGGAATCACGTCCGTGCCATACGTTATACTTGGTAAACCCACCCTCTCCCACAGTGTTTTCCCCACAAAGACCTTGTTGAAACTATTTTTCCCTAAAAGTTTTAGTTGGTTCAGAATTCTTTTCCCCTTCAGAATCAGTTTGGCTGAGTAATTTCTGTACACCCCTCTTCCCGTTATATTTATGCTTACCCCTAGATACTCATACTCTCCCGTTTCTCCTACAGTGATTTGTTTGCTTTCCCCTTCGGGGATTGAGAACTCCCCCACTCTCCATCTCTTCGTCATATCTACCTTGCGTCCAACGGGTATTACCTTGCTTTTATTATATGGTTATAAGCGTCGATGCCTGTGTTGAATGGACATCATCACTTTCTGACAGGGGTTTGTCACAAGTGTCAATGTACAGAGAAGTTACGATACCTTAAAATAATTTGAAAGAAAATTTTAAATTAAGACGGATCTATAGCGGCCAAGCTAAAGACAAGCAATTAAAGTGGGAATCAGATATTTGTCCAAATATCTAGATTGTTGGAAATTTTTCAGGCCAAAATACCAACGGTTGGAAATTCGAAGCATTGTTGGGACGGAGGTTTTTTTCCGAATGTGGTATTACATTTCCATGAAAATTCCTACCCACTGTTTCAACAGATTCTGATCGAACAACGCAAGAGTTTCCGACTACTCAGCGGCCCCTAAGTTAATTCACCAACGGTGGTCGTGTTGCGTGTTTTGTTCCGTTCTGTGTCTAACCTTAAACTTTTATGTTGTAACAAGCATTTAGCAAACCGTTTCTTAAATTATAACAGAAATTGCAGAAAAACAAACAAATTGGTTAATTTGGTACGCACAATAGTCATAAGCAGTTGATTTACGAGGCCAGTGTACACGGCACATTATGAGACCTACATGCAATGTACTTACAGACTACAGTTTATTTTAGGACCCAAAATGTGCCACTCCCCCAACCCCCACCTGTGAGGCCGTGTCCTGAATTTTTTTTAAGTAACTAAATTGAGTTTTCTATGGCTCTGTATTCTAGTGAAAGACGAATATAGCCAGGCTCAAAATTTTGATTTGTATTTGGTATTATTCAATTATGATCTCACACTTATTGTGACAAAAAGGCTGAGTCAGTTAGCTAACTCATTACTTATATTTGATATGATTAATTAATAAATTATTGGTTGAATACTGATTTTTTGAGCATTCTCCATACACGTACATTCATGTAATTGACACAATGCCTAATGGAGCCAAATAGGGCCTACTTGCAGACTACTGCACCACAAGATGACATTTTGTGCTGTCTTGAAACCTCTTATTATGTACATAGGTATTTAACTGCAGCCATTTAAAATTTTCTCAGAATGGCCTAAAATCTCCCGGTACAGTCATTCGGAATCAACCTTTTGAAAAATGGGGTGGGGTGGGATGGGATGGGGTGAAGGGAGACCCCTTTAATAAACCACTCCCAGTTGGATTTTGCATAGATCTACACCCCACCCCCAATTGAAAACCTAGCTACTTAGCCGTGGGAAGTGTCCTCGCAATCGTATATGCGTGGGGTGTTTTCTAAAAAAATTCATTCCAGTCTCAGGCAATGTAAGACTGTGGGCCGTATACAAAGCGCTGCATATGCCCATGCTATAGGTTAGAGGAGGTGCCGCATTGTTGCGAAATTATAGGCTCGTTATAATGTAAAGGGAGTCACAGAGCTCATATTTAGAGTAGGAACAGTCGCCGCCCAAGTCGGTGGCCATCTAAGAGAGTAGGATCTAAATAGGTAGTACAGGCTCAGGGAGCTCACGAATATTGGCATTCCTGTAGACGGTATTGCCTGTTATAGAAGGCAAGCCAAACGTGGACAGAGTAGGCTTTGCCTGTATAAACATTAGGCTTAGGTAGCTAGAGTGAAACAGTTAACCCTCGAAGTAGGAGGTGTTAAAGTAAAGGCGACCAGTAAAGTGACAATGCTTTAGTGGCCATGTTACATTCCGTTACATGGACTGTGCGACATTCCGTTACATGTTTGTGCGTCATTCCGTTACATGATTGTGAAAAAGCGACCTGAATCCAGATACACTACACTGAACCCGAGAAGATCAAACACCAGTGACAAGGAAGAATCAACCAACGAAAACGGAAAACACGGGCCCGTAAAGTGACTCAAAACCTGTGTAGGTGGGGTGTGATTACATTTTGTGTTCCATTCATTGGATTCCATGTAAGTCACAAGTTACTATATTTTTTTAAATGTATTAAAATTGTTATTTTCAGTGAAGCCCTTTTAATTGTGCTTTCTGATGAAAAGTCACTGACCCCTTTAGGATAAGAAACACCCCAACAAAAACGAAGCGGGTGGGTTCGAATCGGTGAGAGATACGTTCAAGCACGCGGATTCAGGCGACACTCCTTGAGACTTGGCTGAATACGCGACGTAAATCTATTTCTCCTGGCAACAATCACGCCCGGTTCCCGAAATCAGGTAACAATTAAAAAGTTAAAAATCAACAAGATCACTCAATATTAATTTTACTGCGTTTCAGTTTTCATGTTCATACAGGGTGCCTCAATACTTTTTTGCAGTTTTAAAAAATGGTTTAGGGGGTAATATTTGGTTAAATTAGCTCTTCAATTCGATCGGCGAAATTGAACATAACGGTGGTGGAAATTCTAGCAGAAGAATAGAATGCGTTGTAGGTTAGTGAATAATTAATCCTTTGAGTCAAACATATTTTTGTGAGAAATTTTCAGTGATAAATTTCAGAAATGGATACCCCAAGCTTGGAAAAGATAATTAGTATGGGCGAGCTACTGGGCTTTGTAGGTAGTGAATTACAAAACTTAGTAAAAGAATAGGAAAAACATGTGAGAGCGTCGGATAACGTTGAATCGCGAGGAGTCTGACCGAACGTGAGAAAGAGTTTGATAGAGCTGAAAGAGAAGCTGTGTTAGAGCGAGAAAGAGCTGAAAGGGAAGCTTCGTTAGAGCGTGAAATGGAGTGGAGAGAGGCAGCAGTAAGAGCTGCAGAGCGAGAGAAAGATATTCAGGTTGGGCGCGAAAGGTCCGAAAAGGCGCGTGATGAAGCTGAAAGGGCACGCGAAGAACCTGAAAAGGCTGGCGAGGAAGCTGGAAGGCAACACGAGGGGGAAATGGAAATTTTGAGGGCATGGGCACAGTTACCCAAAAGGTAATGGTTGACCGGGTGGAGAAAATCCTGGGGAAAACGTGAAGGCACCTTATCCCCAGTTCCACGAGTTCCACGAACAGACTTACGACATTGACACTTGCTTACAGAGGTTCGAAAGGTTTGCTTCGACTCAGGACTGGCTCGATGACGCATGGGGATGGGGGGGGGGGGGGGGGGTCTTCAGACTTCTACCACTGCTAACAGGCAAATCGCCACTAGTATATGTGATCATGTCTCCTGGCCAAGCTACTGACTACGGTGAGCTGAAAAAGGCTATCCTCAATAGGTACCATGCAGCTCACCGAGGAGGGGGTTAGTATGAAATTCAGAAAGTGTGAGACTGCGGAGGGTGTAAGTGTGCACTAGATTGTGTCATTTCGACAGCTGGGTAAAACTATTGGGAAATGAAGAGTCTTTTCCCTCCTTGAAGGACCTACTTATCAGAGAGCAATTTATGTTGCCGTGTACCCTCGAGATGGCATTGCGTTTTGAGGAGAAGCAGGGTATGGCGGAAGAAATGACTAGGGTGGCCGAGCAGTATTTGGAGGTTCATGGGGGAAGTCTGACACAAGGTTGGCAGGGCAGGAGTGGGGGTAACGTGGTTGCAAAGGCACCTGTAAGGACCCAACACAGATTCGAGCAGTAACCCACCGGGTCGGGATTCAAGGAGTTAACTTACTACATTTGTGACAAGAAGGGGCACCTGGACCGGGACTGTTGGCAGAAGGCTATGGTTGGGGCCAGCAAGAATGGGAGAAGAGACCCATCGCCGAAAAACTGGGCAAATGCCAAACAGTCCTCTGGGAAGAGATGAACGGCCGCACTGTGCCAAAGAATTGGACCCGAAGAGAACCTACTGCGGGGGCGTATAGACGTTGGACATCTTAGGTTGGAAGGGGTAGGAGTGCCCATCCGATCAAGAAAAAGATATGCCAGTATGTCTATGTTTTATGGGGTGGGGGCAGTACTGCTGTGAGACACGGGGTGTTGTAGCGCGGATGTCAAGCGGGCACTCGTCTGTGACGAACAACTGATCGGACACGACCACATGTGTGTGCTCATAGATGGAATGGCGAGGAGGTTCTTTCTTGCGAGGGTGACGGTGGACACCCCATTCGTCATTGGCGAAGTGGAGGCCATGTGAAAAGAGACGCCCATCTGTGACTCACGTAAGGAAGTTTCTGTGGTAGTCAGCTGAGCACAAGCTGCAAGGGGAAAGCAGCCAGTAAAACCCCTCAAAGTATCTGGGTAGACGACTGAAGACGTCCACGTGGAAGACCGCATGTATGCACAAAAGGAGGACGCCACATTTGAGAAGGTTTGGGAGTTGGCCAAAAGTCGTGAGCCAATAGCTACGAGAGGTAAGGTTCGATATCTGGTGTATGAAGAACAGCAGGGAAGGTCGAACAGCGAGGTGAAAAATGGGTCCGGAGAAAAATCCGAAGCAGATGATGACCCTAGCGCATGAATAGTTAGTGGGAGGGCACCTGGGGTCGAGGAAGCTTGTCGACCGCATCACATCCAATTTCCATTGGCCTGGCATTATAGGGGACGTCGCAAAATTTTGTCAGTCTTGCAACATATGCTAGAAGACTGCCCCCAAAGGTAGCCTCCCCGGGTTCCGTTAAGGGAAATGCCTCTAATGAACGAACCGTTTGACAGGATGAGGGTGGACTTAATTGTCCGATTAAACATGTGTCGGAAAGGTAAATGTTAAATGGGTATAATCTGACAGTGGCGGATTATATCACAAGGAACCCCGAAGCAATCGCTCTTTCCAAATTTGAGATGGAGTCTATGACTGAAGCCTTGCACGAACTGTTCAGCAGGTTGGGTTTCCCAAAGAAAATTCTGACAGATCAGAGGTCCCAATTCACCCCTGAGATGTTGGAAGAGGTGTGCCGTTTGGTTGTGGTGAAACAACTATTCACCATCCCCTATAACCGCAAAAGCAATGGGCTGTGCGACAGAATCAATGTGAGTCTAAAGGCGATGCTTAAAAATGTTCCAGGAGAGGCCCAAGGAACCGGTATCTACCAAAGTTCTGTTTGACTCTAGGGAAGTTCCCCATGCGAGCACATCGTTCTCTCCATTCGAGCTACTTTACAACCGAACAGTGAGACGCACAATGCAAGTACTCAATGACATTTGGACAGAGGAGGATACATCTCCAATACGTAATACTTACCAATATGTGTTGAACCTCCGAAACGAGCTGGCAGAAAGATGCCACTGGCACGTGAGAGTCTACGTAAATACCATTATGACCGTAGAACGAAACAGAGGAAGTTTGAAGTAGGTCAGAAGGTAACCGTCCTATTGCCCACCGACCAAAATGAGGGAGGAGGTGGAGAAAATGTTGGACGTGGGAGTCATGGAACATTCAAATGCCCCATGTTTTAATTAAGAAGGACAATGGTTTATGATTTTGTATTGACTTTAGACGACACAACGACATCGCAAAGTTTGACAATGAACCTCTGAGAAACATGAACGACCTACTGGCAGGCCAAGTGTTTCATTCAGGTTGAATTGAGTAAGTGCTACTGGTAGATCCGAGTCATATCAGAAGATGGACATATGACTGCATTTACGACTCCGGACGGCTGTTACCAGTTCTGTAAGCTCCCTTTTGGGGGTGGTGAACGCTGATGCCACTTTAAATAGGATGATGCGGAAGCTGTTGGCCAACTTCGAACTTGGCCAACTATGTGGACGACATCCTCTCTAAAACATAGACATGGACAGAGTATATGGCAGAGTATAGAGCATATGGTAGATCTTAGGGTGCTGTTTAAGGGGCTCGAGAAGACGGAGCTCACAGTGAAACTCCCAACTTGTCAGAACCGCCCCTCCCCCCCCCCCCCCCCCCCACACACACACACTATCAGACGAAATAACAAGTTAGATCCTTCCTGGGGCTGGTCGAGAACCAGGCATGGTCATTACTGGGAGAAATAGGTCCACGCCATGTGTTCAGGCTAGACTCAAAGAGTGTCGCCTGAATCTGTGCACCAGCCGAAACCGACGTCCCTACATAGGCATGGTCATGGACGTCACAATTGTGAATAGGACGAGGAGACAACCAACGGTAGTTACTTTAGTCTCCATTTTCATATACAAGACTCTCACTGATGCATCATGAAAAGCATCCTCCAAAGTTTCCCTTTGAGACAAAATTTTCAAGGGGTAGTTGCCCCATCCCCACTCTTGCCAAGTGAACGTTGACACCTGAGATCATTTTTACACATCAGAGATTTACATGCTATTAAATGTGTGTTGGGTTGATTTTGGAAGACAAAAATAATCGCCTCATGAAACAGTACGATACAGAAATGACTGTTAAACAAGGTGCTGCTCTTAGAGCCCCAAAAATACGCACTCATGTTCTGCTTCAAATCTACCAAAAATGGGTAATTACACGTTCCTGCACTATGGGGTCTTATCAGTTTCTCTGAGTACTTATTAACCAGTTTGATAACCTCAAACTTTATGATAGTGTGATTGCTAAGCTGGGCAGTTATGTGCGCTCCGCCACCGCCCCTCCCCCTAACAATATGAACAGGTTTCGTGAGGAGCATTGGGGCATACTGGTTAGAGCATTGGACTTTAAACAACAAGGTCGGTGGTTTGACAATGATCCCCATTGCCCACGTAGGGGCGCTGTGCACCAAGGAGTACTGAACAGCTATATCTGTGATGTCCACTTGCCTTCAACCACCGTTCTTTAAAATAAGCAACCTCCTCGGACCACATTGCTCCCAAACAAATAATTACATTTTCTTGCACTTTCTTGCAGAATGCATTATTATTAGTTTTTTAAACTGCTTGATCGATGAGAATGTAACCGGTTCGTTATTCTCGAAATTTGCAGTGCGTGGATTACTAAACAGTGTGCAGTCCTGTAGTGGCATAATGCCCCAAAAGAAATTACTGCACTCTCTTGCTTGGCTGTTATCGATTTCTTTGACTACTTGTTAGAGAAAGGCGCATTTGTTGGATAGTATGAAAATATATAAGTTGTGCCTAGTTAAACATGGTGGTGCTCTGCGGTCTCGACAAAATGTGCACCCATTCGGTGTAACAGAGCTCGCAATGACTTTGAAAGGTATTTGCACATTTGGCTAAATGGGCTATTATCGGTTTCTTTGACTACTTGTTAGAGAAATGGTTAATTGACTTGGCAGTCCCTAATGCAACAGTGGGTGCCTTTCTGAAAAGGAAAGCAAAATATGCACCCATTTTGTGCCAAAAGACTCCCAAAGAGGGTTCTAACATTTTTTTTCTGTAGGACCTATCATCAAGTTTGTCTGATTTCTTGTTAGAGGAAGATATTCCCAAAATAAATAGAGGGTGTCTTGCTAACCCAAGTGGTTCTGTGCCCCCCCCCCCCCCCACCCCCACCCCATCAAGCTCCCAATATGGTACTGAAGTGTTCTTGCTTCGTGGGCAAATATAAGTTTTTCTGTTTGTTAGAGAAAAGGGCAGTCTGCTCGGTATTGTCAGAATATATAGATGATGCCTCGGGAGGCATGGTGGTGCCCTGTGGACCCACGAAATTTGAACACCTTTGGGGGCCACATGGCTCCCAAAAGGGGTTCTTACACTTTTTGCTATAAGAAGTATTATTGGTTTCTTGAACTACTTGAGGGAGGTAGGGCCAATCAGCCCAGTATCCCCAAATTTAATAGCTGGATCCTTGGGAAGCATGGTGATGCTCTGTGCTCCCCCCCCCCAAACCCACCCACCCCGTACTCCACAAGATATATACCCTTTTTGTGGCGAAAGGCTCCAAGAAAGGGGTCTGACATTTTTTTTACTAGACGGTTTGTTATCGGTTTGTCTGATTTCTTGTCAGATGAAGGGTCAGTTAGCTCGGGGTTCCTAAAATGAACAGTAGGAGTCTTGCTAACCATTGTCGTGTTGTGCAAGCCCCCTAAATTTGGTACCCATCTGGGACCACAATGCTCCCAAAAATGATACCGAAATGTTTTTGCTCTGTGGACTATTATTAGTTTTTCTGACTGTTTGTAAGAGAAAGGGGCAATCTGCTCGGTATTCTCAAATTTCATAAATGGTGCATTCCGAAGCATGGTGGTGCTCTGCAGGACTCTGAAAATATGCACCCTTTTTGTGCCACAAGGCTCCAAAAAGGCCTCTGAATTTTTTTTCTGTACAGTTTATTATCGGTTTGCCAGATAGATTTCTTGTTAGGTGCAGTATTCCCAAAATAAGCAGTAGCTATCTTGCTACCCATAGTAGTGATGTGCGGACCTCCCAAATTTTGCACCCTTCTGGGGTCAAAAATCTCCCCAAAAGAAACCAAAATGTTTTTGCAATATGGGCTATTACCATTTTTTTCTGGCTGCTTGCTAGAGTAAGGGGCAATCTGCTCGGTATTCTCAAAATTCAAAGATGGTGCCTTGAGAAGTAAGCTAATCGTCTGCCTGACCATCAAAATATGCACTCCTTTAGTGCCACAAGGCTCCCCAAAGAGGGTTTTGAGATTTTTCTATACAGTCTTTATGGTTTGTCAGATTTTTTATTACAGGAAGGGTCAGTTAGTTGGGTATTCTCAAAGTAAAGTGTAAGCGACTTTCCAACCATAGTGCTGATGTTCAGGCCCAACCCGCCCCTAAAAGAATAAAATACATCTTTCTGGGGACACAAAACTCCCCAAAACGGTACCCAAATGTGTTTGCTTAAGTGGATATTCTGATTTTTTATGGCTGATTGTTAGAGAAAGGGACAATCTGCTCGGTATTCTCAAAATTTATAAATGGTGCTATGGGAAATATGGTGGTCCTTCTGTTGGCTACCTAAAATATGCACCCCTTAATGTCACAAGGCTCCAAAGAAGGGTTCCCACACTTTTTGCTGAAAGGCGTATTATTGCTTTCTCCAACTACTTGTTGGAGGGAAGGTCAATTGGCTCAATATTCCAAATATTTATAGACAGTCGAAAGGGGTGCTCTGTGGGACCCCAAAGTTTTGTATCATTTCGGCGCGAGAAAGCACCCAAAAGAGGTACCTAGATTTTCATCCTACATGGGCTATTATCAGTTTTTACAAGTGTTTGTAAGAGAAAGGGACAATCTTCTCCATATTCACCAAATTTATAGATGGTGCCATGGGAAGCCTATTGGTGACTGCGCCCCCCCCCCCCCCAAAAAAAAAAATGTGTGCCACAAGGCTCCCAAAAAAGGGTGCTGTCAATTTTTGCTTTACAGTCTATTATCGGTTTGTGTGAAATCGTAGAGAAAGGGTCAATTAGATCGGTATTCCCGAAATAAAAAGTAGGTGCCTCGCTAATCACAGTGGTTCTGTATGGACCCCCAAATTTTGCACCCTTCTGGATCCACGAAGCACCCCAAATAAGAAATGTAAATAGTTTTTTTTTATATCGGCTATTATCCGTTTTTCCCTCTGGTTGTTAGCGAAAACGGCAATCTGCTTGGTATTTTCCAAATTTATATAGATTGTGCCTTCGCAAGCATAGTGGTGTTCCGCTGGCTCCACAAAATATGCGCCTCTTTTATGCCATAAGGCTCCCAAAAGGGTTCTGTCATTTTTTTGCTGTACAGTCTATTATCGGATTGTGTGAAATCTTGTTATTAGAGAAAGGGTCATTTAGCTCAGTATTCTCGAAATAAACAGTCGGTGTCTTGCTAACCACAGTGGTCTGTGCCCCCCCCCCCCCCAAATTTTGCACCATACAAAGCATCCCAAAAAAGGAAAGGAATGCTTTTGTTATATTCGCTATTATCAGTTTTTCTTGCTGTTTGTTAGGGGCAATCTGTTTGGAATTTACCAAAATTATATATGGTGCCCTGAGAAGCATAGTGGTGCTCTGCGAGCCCCACAAAATATGCACCCCTTTTGTGCCATAAAGATCCCAAATAGGGTTCTGTCATTTTTTGCTTTACAGTCTATTTTGGGTTTGTGTGAAATCTTGTTCGAGAAAGGGTCAATTAGTTCGGTATTCCCGAAATATACAGTAGGTCTCTTGCTAACCACAGTGGTTGTGTGCGGACCCACCAAATTTTGCACCCTTCTGGGTCGACAAAGCATCCCAAGAAAGGAAGGGAAATGTTTTTGTCTTACGAGCTATTATCAGTTTTTCTTGCTGTTTGTTAGTGAAGGGGCAATCTGGTTGGTATTCTCCAAATTTGTAGATGGCACCTTGGGAAGAATAGTTGTGCCCTGCAGGCCCCCAAAATATACACCCTTTTGTGTCATAAGGCCCCTAAAAGGTATATACAGTCTATCATCGGTTTCCATGAAATATTGTTAGAGAAAGGGTGAATTAGCTCAGTATTGCGGAAATAAACAGTAGGTGTCTTGCAAACCTCAGTGGTTCTGTGCAGCCCCCCCTTCCCCCACACCCAATTGTGCACCCTTCTGGGACACAACCCATCCCCCCAAAAAGGAAGGGAAGGGATTTTATTATATGGCCAATTATCAGTTTTTCTGACTGTTTCTTAGAGAAAGGGGCAATCTGCTTTGTATGCTCCAAATTTATAGATGGTGCCTTGGGAAGCATGGTGGTGTTCTGTGGGTCCCTCAAAATATGCACCCCTTTTGTGAAATAAGGCCCCCAAAAGGGGTTCTCTCATTATTGAATTTAGAATCTATTATCAGTTTGTCTGAAATATTGTTAGAGAAAGGGTCAATTTGCTCGATATTCCTAAAATGAACACTAGGTGTCTTGCCCTCCCCCCCCCCCCCAAATTTTACACCCTTCGGGTCCACAAAGCATCCCAAAAAGGGAAGTGAAATATTTTTGTTATATTGGCTGTTATCAGTTTTTCTGACTGTTTGTTAGTGAAAGGGGCAATCTGCTTGGTATTCTCCAAGTATGACTCGGCATTCCCAAAATAAACAGTAGGTGTCTTGCTAACCACGGTGGTTCTCTGTGGGACCCCAAAATTTTGCACTCTTCTGGGCCTGCAAAGGATCCCCCAAAAAGGACATGAAATATTTTTGTTTTATGGGCTATTTCCAGTTTCTCTCGTTGTTTCTTAGCAAAAGCGGCAATCTGCTTAGTATTCTCCAAATTTATATGGTGCCTTAGGAAGCATGGTGGTGATCTGCGGGCCCCCCAGTATATGCACCCCTTTTGTGCCATAAGGCTCCCAAAAGAGGTTCTGTCATTTTTGGATCTACAATCTATTATGAGTTTGTCTGAAATCTTGTGGGAGAAAGGGTCAATTAGCTCGGTATTCCTTAAATAAACAGTAGGTGTCTTCTTGCTAACCACAGTGCTTTTGTGCGGGCCCTCCAAATTTTATACCCTCCTGGGTCCACAAAGCAAGGCAAAAAAAGAAGGGAATTGTTTTTGTTATATGGGCTATTATCGGTCTTTCTGACTGTTTGTTAGCGAAAAAAAGCAGTCTACTTAGTATTCTCCAAATATATAGATACTACCTTGGGAAGCATGTTGGCTCTTTGCGCCCCCCCCCCCCCCCCCAATATGCAGCCATTTTGTGCCTTAAGACTCCCAAGAGGGGTTCTGTGATTTTTGGATTTACAATCTATTATCGGTTTGTCTGAAATCTTATTAGACAAAGGGTCAATTAGCTCGGTATTCCCTAAATAGACAACAGGTGTCTTGCTAACCACAGTGGTTCTGTTCGGGACCTCAAATTGTGCACCCTTCCGGGTCCACAATGCATCACAAAAAAGGAAGGTAAATGTTTTTTTTATATGGGCTATGAACAGTTTTTTTCCGCTGTTCGTTAGCGAATAGGGCAATCTGCTTGGTATTCACCAAATTTATAGAAGATGTCTTGAGAAGCATATGGTGCTTTGCGGGCCCGCCCAAAATGTGCACCAGAGGCTCCCAAAAGGGGTTCTGTAGTTTTATGCTTTATAGTCTATTATAGGTTTGTGTGAAATCTTGTTAGAGAAAGGGTCAATTAGCTCAGTATTCCTGAAATAAACAGGAGGTGTCTTGCTAACCACAGTAGTTCTGTGCGGGCCCCCCAAATTTTGCACCCTTATGGATCCACAAAGCAATCCAAAAAGGAAGGGAAATGTTTTTGTTATATTGGTTATTATCAGTTTTTCTGACCGTTTGTTCGCAAAAGGGACAATATGTTTCGTATTCTCCAGATTTATAGATGGTGCCATGGGAAGTATTGTGGTGCTCTGCGCCCCCCCCCCCCCCCCCCCCAATAGATGCACCACTTTTGTGCCATAAGGCTCCCAAAAGGGGATTTGACATTGTTGGATTGACAATCTATTATCGATTTGCCTGAGATCTTGTTAGAGAAAGAATCCATTAACTTGGTATTCGCAAAACAAATACTACATATCTTGCTAATTACAGTGGTTCTGTGCGGGCCCCCCAAATCTTGTACCCTTTCGGGTGCCCAAGGCATCAAAAAATGGAGGGGAAATATTTTTCTTATATGGGCTATTATAAGTTTTTTTCGCTGTATGTTAGTGAAAGGGGAAATCTCCATGGTATTCTCCAAATTTATAGATGGTGCCTTATGAAGCATAGTGGTGCTCTCCAGGCCCCCCAAAATATGCACCCCTTTTAAGCCATAAGTCTCCCAAAAAAGGTTCTGTCATTTTTTGCTTTACAGTCTATTATCGTTTGTGTGAAATGTTGTTGGAGAAAGGGTCAATTATCTCGTTATTCCAGAAAAAAACAGTAGGTGTATTGCTAACCGCCGTGGTTATGTGCGGGCCTCCCAAATTTTGAACCCTTATGGGTCCAGAAAGCAACCCCAAAAAGGAAGGAAAATGTTTTTGTTATATGGCTATTATCAGTTTTTCTGACTGTTTGTTAGCGAAAAGAGCAATCTGCTTAGTATTCTCCAAATTTATAGATAGTACCTTGGGAAGCATGTTGGTGCATTGCGCCCCGCAACCCCCCCCCCCCCAATCTGCACCAATTTTGTGCCATAAGGCACCCAAGAGGGGTTCTGTGATTTCTGGGTTCTGTGATTTCTTACAATCTATTACCGGTTTGTCTTAAATCTTGTTAGGGAAAGGGTCAATTAGCTCGGTATTCCCAAAATAGACAATAGGTGTCTTGCTAACCACAGTGGTTCTGTACGGGGCGCCCAAATTTTTCGCCCTTCTGGGTCCACAATGCATCCCAAAAAGGAAGGGAAATATTTTTCTTATATGGGTTATTATAAGTCTATCTCGCTATTTGTTAGTGGAAGGGACAATCGCCATGATATTCTTCAAATTTAGAGATGGTGGCTTAAGAAGCATAGTGGTGCGATACGGGCCCCCTAAAATATGCACCCCTTTTGTGCCATAAGTCTCCCAAAATGGGTTCTGAAATCGTGCTAGAGAAAGGGTCAATTAGCTCGGTATTCCCAAAATAGACAATAGATGTCTTGCTAACCACAGTGGTTCTGTGTGGGCCCCCAAATTGTGCGCCCTTCCGGGTCCACAATGCATCCCAAAAAGGAAGGGAAATGTTTTTGTTACATGGGCTATTATCAGTTTTTCTCACTGTTCGTTAGCAAATGAGATGCCTTGGGAAGCATAGTAATCCTCTGCGCCCCCCCCCCCCCCCTCCAAAAAAAAAATAAAAATATGCACCACTTTTGTTCCATAAGTCTCCCAAAAAGGGTTCTGTAGTTTTATACTTTATAGTCTATTATAAGTTTGTGCGAAATCTTGTTAAAGAAAGGGTCAATTAGCCCAGTATTCCAGAAATAAACAGTAGGTGTCTTGCAAACCACAGTGGTTCAGTGCGAGCTCCCCAAATTTTGCACCCTTCTGGGTCCACAAAGCAACCTCAAAAAGGAAGGAAAGTAAATGTTTTTGTTATATGGGCTATTATCAGTTTTTCTGATTGTTTGTTAGCAAAAGGTGCAATTTGCTTGGTGTTCTCCAGATTTATAGACAGGTTCTTGGGAAGCATGTTGGTGTTCTGCGGACCCCCCCCCCCCCCCCCCCGAAATATGCACCTCTTTCGTATCATAAGACTCCCAAAAGGGGTTTTGACATTGTCTATTATCGATTTGTTTGAAATGTTGTTAGAGAAAGAATCAATTAACTCGGTATTCACAAAATAAACAGTAGGTATCTCGCTGATCAGGGTGGTTCTGTGTGGACCTCCCAAATTTCGTACCCTTCCGGGTGCCCAAAACATCTCAAAAATGGAGGATAAATATTTTTCTTATGTAACCAACCCTACATCTCCGGTGTTTGGGCTCTAAATCAACCAACTCAGTCGTAGAACTAATTGTACCATTTATTCAACAATAAACATTTAAAATAACAGGGATTCTGAAAATATAAAGATAATACACTTTTACCACAATAGTCCCCCATTTAAACTGATTTACACATATTATACATTATCCCAACATACAATACTAACAATATATAAACAGTGATCTCACCAAATCATGATTCTCCTTCTGCCTCACTGGACACATACCTGTTAATACATGACATTACAGTATTCTACAAAAAATATATGTAGTCCTTACCAGATTGTGGATCTGAGTCCCGCTACACCAGTCATTCCATTTCCAATCAGACAATCCATCACCATTAGACCATCTCCAGCTTTCTTACAACAATGTGCTATATAGTTAAGCTGAAAATATAACAACCCGTAACCATTCATGCAGTTTGTTAAGAATAGAATTGTCATCATCAACAGTCAACAGTCATGAAATCGACAACTCAAATGTAGATTTAATTGAAATAAACGAAAAGCCGATTGAATACGATTTAGGAGATCAAAATGGTATTCAACAGAATGAACAAATACACCACAGTAAATACTGACCAAGTTTCCAGATAATAATTTAAACAGTCAACAATCAAAGGAATATAACAGCATTACATCAAACATGGACGAAAAGACCATCACCAAAACAACTCATTTCAGGGTCACATGACCTGTTCACGCGGGAAAAATATGGAAACACATTTTAACAATCTTGAACTTGCTTATTTCGGTCATTGATCCCGAAATGCAATCAGGTGTCTACTAAACACTCATAGGGGACTATGTGGATTAAAGAATGTATGTTAAATAACAACAAGATAAAAATATAAAATATACCTCTGCCACATGCTCCCCTTCTCGGAAAAATGATGTCCCATCATTTATACCTACTGAAAATATTTAGAATAAAGCATAGTGTGAGACTGTTTCTCCTCGTCTTTTGTGTACAACGTACACAATATCCCCCAAAAGTTGTTTCTCCTGAATTTACAAGCAAAACTTCCACATCAATGTCGAACATCTTATTTTTTTTAAAATCTGAAGATATATATCACAGAATGAGCATATACCAGAAAAAATACCATCCATTATACCTGAGATACTCGGTAAAACATGTCCAATTATGTGTTCGAACACCAACATCTACAATACATGCAGATTAGGTACAATATGATTTTTTATGTACATGTATGTTAGATAATACAGCTATTTAGTCAGGCTTTCAACTGACTTTGCAGTACTTGTACGTATGTTATATGTCAATTCACCATTGCATACTTATCCTACACAAGAAAACACGTCAATATGACCTAATGAGCAACGAGGCAATCCTCACTGACTCAGCCACATTAACAATTCTTACCGTGCAAGACTTTTTACAATGAGAGTTTGACTATCTGCTACAGAAATAAGAAACAAGTTAGCCATTTAGTCAGGCTTTCAACTGACTTTGCAGTACTTATACACTTGTGATATGAAATTTTTCATTGCATATTTATCGCACACAAGAAAACATGCTAATATGACCTAATGAGCAACGAGGCAATCCTCACTGACTCAGCCACATTAACAATTCTTACCGTGCAAGACTTTTTACAATGAGAGTTTGACTATCTGCCACAGAAATAAGAAACAAGTTAGCCATTTAGTCAGGCTTTCAACTGACTTCGCAGTACTTATACACTTGTGATATGAAATTTTTCATTGCATATTTATCGCACACAAGAAAACATGCTAATATGACCTAATGAGCAACGAGGCAATCCTCACTGACTCAACCATATTAACAATTTTATTGTGTAAGACTTTTTACAATGAGAGTTTGTCCTGCAGCTGCATAAATAAGATTCTGTGTGGCGTAATGAGGAAATCCACACTGACTCCCATTCTCCAAAGCAAACTCATAAGTTTCAAAAAACACATGCAGCAAAATATTCAACGTGACACAATTATATACTCATCATACATGGTAATTCACTCTTGTCCCTGCTACCTTGAAAATTGTGTCCCGACAATTAAATAACACATAATACGATTGAAGTTAAAAACTGTTGTTATTTTATTTTGTTAAAAAAAAAAAATCACATATGCATTTAGAAACTGTTATCTCAGTACATTTTGTACCTCTGTGAAAATAAATATATATATATGTAAGTGAATCTTGAAAGATTCACTTCATGATTGCTTCCCAAATTTTGTTGGCTGTGTCAGTGGTAACTCTATTTAAAATTCCAGAAGCCAGTAATGTATTTAATGCGTCTGTCTTTTCATCAACTGGCCTGCAATTTAATTTACTGCAATGGTAGTCATCTAAATACTTTGGTCTTCTGCGAACTCGATCTGATTTCCTAGGAGGTGCTCTAGGTAAGGGTCTTGGTGTTTCTTGCTGCATTTCACCATCTCCTGTGTTTATTTGTTCATTAGCTGCTTGCTCTTGGGTTAACGGTTCTTCATTACTTTCTGTACTCGAGCTCCTTTGTGTAATCTCAGTGTGATCATTATCACTAGCTCTATCCTCGGTTATTTCCCTCTATTCGCAACGTACCGTTTTCTTGTTGCTCTTTTCTGTTGTCAGACATGTGGGCGTCCCCACTTGAGTTTGTAAATGTTGCAAACCCTTCATCCGACTCAGACTCACTTGCGACGTCGCTCTGTTTTACTGACTCTTCTTCTTTCTTCTTATCTGCTGCAGCATTTCCATTTGTTTTCATCAAACTATTCCTGGGTTTAGGAATAGGTTTGTGTTCAATTTTTTTCTGATCCCCCGGACCCAACAAGAGCAAGTTATTTCTATGTAAAGTTCTCTCTCTCCCGTCTGATGATCGTATTTTAAACACAGGTATTTCTTCATTTGGTTGTTCAATCACCACTGACTCATTTTTTTCAAATTTATCTGCAATTTTATGTTTTCCATCATGTGCCAAAATTTTCACTAAAACTCTATCCCCAACATGGATTTTGGTTGCTGTTGCTTTTCTATCATAGTATTTCTTCTGTTTTTGTCTTGCTTTATTGGCAAGAAAATCAACAGTATCTCTCGCAAATTTCATTCTCTCTTTTACATTCTCTATATATTTATCTGCACTATCGTCACCTTTTATTTCTATTGTAGATTCAAACATTGCATCTATGGGCAATTTTGGTTTTCGACCAAACATGAGTTCAAAAGGAGAGTATCCAGTAGTTTCATGTTTGGTACAGTTATAGGCAAAAACCAACGATGAAATATATTTTTTCCAATTTGGTTTTTTGTCAGGATCCAGAGTACCTAGCATATTTAACAGTGTGCGATTAAATCGCTCTGTAATTCCACTGCCACTTGGATGATATGGAGTCGTTCTTGATCTATCGATTCCAAACAGCTCACATAGTTCTTTAATAACTAATGACTCAAAATTTCTGCCCTGATCAGAGTGAATCCTTGTTGGTATGCCATAATGGAGAATGAAATGTTCATATAGAATTTCTGCTGTTGTCTTTGCCGTCTGATTTCTTGTTGGTATTGCCAATGTAAACTTTGTGTAATGGTCTGTGATAACTAATACATTCCCAACACCTTTACTTGGCTCTAATGTCAAGAAATCCATGCATACCAATTCTAATGTGTGTGTTGTTACCACGTTAACCAATGGTGCATGTGTGTTGGTGTCTGATTTCCGTCGTACACATCGATCACACTTTTTTATCCAGTTTTCAGAATCTGCTGACATGCCAGGCCAAAAAAATCTTTCTCGAAGCAATGATAAGGTTCTGCCTTTACCAGGGTGCCCAATTTCATTGTGAACACCTGACAATGCCATTCTTCTGTACACAGATGGCAATACTAACTGTATTACTTTCTCGCCATTATCTGCTACTTCTCTATACAAAGTTCCACGGATAACTCGGAAATTTTTAAAACTGGTCTTCATAGTGTGGTCTTCTCTGTCATAATAACCCTTAGGGAGTTGTTTATCAATAGTGGCTTTTAGCCATTTTCCAATCAAATGATCCTCTCTCTGTCTCTTCCTAATTTCCCTAAGTTCTATCTGTGCCATTTGTGAGGGTGTATCAGTAGCATCAATTATATTGATCGTAGCCATTGGCAGAACCTCCACATATGGTTTGTCTTGGATTCCATTACAAATGGCTTTTACAGTGTCATTGTCAATCTTAATCAAGTCTTCATCATTGTCTTTAATTCTGTGGGATGGGTATCTGGACATACCATCAGCATCTGCATTACGTAGTCCTCCTCTATAAAAAATATCAAAGTTATAGGCTGATAATGCTGATACCCATCTGTGTCCTGTAGGATCTAGCTTTGCTGTGGTAAGAACATGTGTTAGAGGATTGTTATCTGTGAGTACTGTGAAAGAGTTACCAGTTAAGTAGTCACTGAATTTTTCTGTAACAGCCCATTTTAAACATAAAAATTCCAGTTTAAAAGCTGGATAATTCCTTTCAGATTTTGACAAACTTCTGCTTGCATACATGATAACCTTTTTTGTTGAACCATGTTTTTGGTACAATACAGCACCAAGTCCCATGGTACTTGCATCGATGTGCAGTTCGAAAGGTTTGTTAAAATCTGGATAAGCTAAAATTGGAGGGCTTGTAAGTATCTCCTTTAGTTTGTCAAACGTCGCTTGCTCTCCTTGTGTCCAAACCCATTCTTTTTTCTGTACTTTCACTTTTTTTGGGTGACGTTGGTGGAAGTAATTCATTCAATGGTTTGGTAATTTTCGAGAAGTCTTTGATAAAACGCCTATAATAACCCGCAAATACTAAAAATGATCGTAGTTCATCAGCATTTGAAGGTACAGGCCAATCTCTGACTTTTTGTATTTTTTCTGGGTCTGTCTCAACTCCATTCTCACTCACGATATGCCCTAAAAATTTTACACGTTTTTTCAGAAAGAAACACTTTTCTGTTGCTAACTTTAATTTGCACTCATGCAATCTTGTTAGCACTATGTCCAACCGTTCCATATGTTGTTCAAAACTATCAGAAAAGATGATAAGGTCATCAAGATAAATGACACATATTTTCATATTTATCTCTCCTAAACATTCTTCCATAAGGCGTTGATACGTTGCAGGACTATTGAAAGTCCGAAAGGCATACGTATATATTCATAGAATCCCAGTGGACCGACTGTGAAGGCTGTTCTCTCCTTGTGTTTTTCTTCAACCTCAACCTGGAGATAACCACTCTTCATATCAATTACACTGAAGTACTTGCTATTGTTTAAACAATCAAACACTTCTTCTATTCTTGGTAATGCATAAGCATCTTTGACTGTCCTGTTGTTTAGCATTCTATAGTCGATGCACATCCTTAACTTGCCATTTTTCTTTCTAACAAGTACAATATTTGAAGCCCAAGGGGATTTACTCTTTCTGATAATTCCAGCTGCAAGTAATTGCTCGAGATGTTCCCTAACATAATTGATCATTGCAGGTGGTATTCTTCTGTATTTCTGCTTGAATGGAGTCTCATTAATTAAATCAATTCTATGTTTAATTAAATTGCAGTTTCCAATATCTTTGTCATCTTTGGAAAATATACTTTCATGTTTTTTGGGAAGCAATTTCAATTTCAGTTTCTGTTCTTCACTGATGTCTGATTCAATGTTTATCTGTGTTGCTACATCCGTATTCATTTCGGTTGCAAATTTATTAAAGACTGACTCATCTATCGTAACTGGTTGCAATTCACAGACAATGGCTCTTGGTGGAATACTAATAGTTTGAGTACTGAGATTGGAGATATTTACAAGAAATTCACCATTATTCTTGTAATCATATTTCACAACTGTCGGAGTAATATCTACGATAAACAAGGTAGACTTGATTCTTCAGATTCTTGAAGTATGGCATTTGTTTGATGATAATTCAACTCCTTGTCACAATAGCCTTTCACATTAACAGATTGATTTGGCCCTACTATTGTTTGGACAAGCTCTGCTGATCTTACAACTGCAATCCGATTATTATTTTTCTTCAATTCTCTGTCTCGCAATGTTATGCACCTAAAAGCAAGATTCCAAGGGGTGTGTAAACTTGTGATTTGTAAGTATTTTTCACCATACATTTCCTTACAATCAGTTAAAAATTGATCCAATATATTTGTTCCAAGTAGTACAGGTGTCTTAGAACTGTAATTAGTTTCATATGTCACTAAAAAAAGACATTCTTTTTCTTGGCAATTGGGAATGCCATCAGATGATAAGGTTGCAGTAATGTAACCCAAGTAGGGTAGTTCACTCCCATCTGCACATTCTATGTTTATTATTTCTTTCAGTGATTGAATCGGTGTATTTTTTATGTTTTGTTCATAGAATGACTTGCTTATCATACTAATACAACTACCAGTATCAATAAGTGCTCTTGTTGAATGACCATTTATTATTATAGATGTTTCTGTTGAACTTCCAACTAGTTTGGGGTCTTTCTCTTTGAAAGATGTGCCACAGTTCAACCCCGCAACAGAGGCACAAACTAGTTTGGGCAATCCCGTATTTTGTGGTCTTCACTATTACATTTATAGCATCGAGGCTTAAAAGTAGACCCAGCTGTTGGCCGAATGGGTGTATAACATCCACGTCCCCTGCCGCGGGGCTGGCCACGTCCATTTTCTCGGTTCCATCTGCCTCGATATCCTCGGTTGAAGCCTCTAACAAAACCTCTCTGGTAATATTGCATGGCTGGCTCAACTTTTTTATCTTCCTTTTCTTTCTCAATTTTCTCCAGTCTGTCACTTAACTTCTGTAGCATGTCTTTAACTTCCCTGAGCTCACTCCTTTCTTCGGGTTTTGTCACTGCCTTACACTTGGTATTCAGATCTTTTGTCATATCTTCTTCCATTTGACACTCTATTTTTCTAACTTCTATTTTAAATTTATCATAATCCATCACAGTGTCAAATTTATAGGCTGCCATCTGTCGTAAATGTGGTTTAAGCCCTTGATAAAAGACATTTCTCAATATAATATCTTGGGTGGGTGCTACTGCATTGAGCTCAACTGCTTGTGAAAATATTTCTTCTACTCTTGCAGCATAAACGGAAACTGTTTCATTTGAATCTTGACTGCAAGCATAAAATTTTCTTAGTATAGACTCTCCAGTCTCCAACATGGAATATGTTGCATTAAACTTCTTTAAAATATCAGCCAAGCTGGCTTTGACACCCATTCTCCACAGTATGTCACCTGCTTTACCCTTACAAGACCGTCTTACAGTCACTGTCAACTGTTCTTCAGTATACGTACCAGAAGCCATTAAACACTCCACCTCATATTTCCAAGTAAGGAAATTGACCTCACCTTTATTTGGTTCACCATAAAATACAGATATCTTTGGTGTTGGTCCACTAAGAACCATTTGTTTGTCTGGATTTGTATTTCCTTTAGCCATTTCATGAACATAATATTTCATATACTGTTCAAATTGCTCAGGGTTTTCAACCTTAGGAGGGGGTATCTTCAACCCCTTCATCATTTCAACTAACTTCAAGTCATCATCTGTTATATTTTCTCTGGTAACAGACATTTTTTAAATTTTTTAAACAATATTCTAGGAAAGGATTAATATATGTATACTAATGTTAATGTACTGCTCAATAACTGACATCAGCACACAGTAGTACTGAACATGGCAAACGTTTTCAAAAACTAAGGTTACTTATTTTATGACGCAATGTAATTCCTGTCTCAGTTGAAATATTAATGAATTCCTTCAATAATTTCTTGCATATGCTAGAAACTTTTCATCTAAGGCCTAAACTATCTTAAAGTAGTAGTAGTGGTACAGATTTTGAATCTAAACAAAAAAAAAAATGTCAAGCTCACAAACAGTTAATGTGAATCAAATTGAGTCCATATTTCTCCAATTTACAGAGGGTTAATTTTACAAATATTGAGTCACAAATGTTTTCAAAGGGTTAATTTGAATTGTATGAATAATTTTTCTTGATAGTGAAGGAAAATCAATATTATCAACTCAAATATTTTTATGTTGACAGAGGGTTAAAGTAAATTTTCTAAGTTGATATTGGTTTAATATGCCACTGGATTAATTGCAAAAACATTGTCGGTATAAAAAAAACAATGTTAATAAGTTCCGATATATTCGCTTTGTGTTGGCATGTTAGGCCACAAAGAAATTGACAACAGTCACATGAGCACAATGAGCTAGTGCTGATAAACAAATATTGTGTAATAGGTTGAAAAGTAACTGATGTGAGCTTACTATGTTTTGATATACATAACAAGTATTGGTATAGTAAGTTGGAAAGAAATCCACATTCAACTACAATTCTATTTGTCCATTATAAATTATAATATTCTAGACACAATAAACAACTTAATGACAATAACTAATTAAGACAGACAATCAAAGCTCAATTTCCTCTATGAATTTCACCTGGAGAACTTTAACAGGTAAAGGGTGTACTATCTAATAACTATTTTTGATCAAAACTTAAAGGGTTAACTACTACATTCGGCAATCTATTTCCTTATAAGATTGAAGGGGTTAATGAATAATGACAACTTACATTATCTATTAGACCGTAAGAGAGGGTTAAGGAAATATTCAAGAATTCATACTAGTTATTAACTGTGGTAAAGGGTTAACCTGAATTTTAGAAATTCATCCGTAATAAACGAGTTAAAGAAAATGTTGGAAAAAAATAATTATGGAAAATCAACTTGGGAAAGTATTAACAAAAAGTCACACCAAATGTATAGTTTCGTTGTTGTGGAAGAAAGGGTTAAGAAAATACCAATTGATTATTTATCTATGTGTGAGCTGCTCTTAATTATTTTTTCAAATATTCAGGAAATTGTAAGCTGATCAATGCATATAAAACTGTTGTGAATTTACTTTTTGTTTTGTTTCCGTACGTGTAAGTCGAACTGTTTTATGTCGAAGTGTTGTCAACTCTCAAGATGTAACAGCCTAGTAAGTTCAATTAACAAAACAACCAATGAAAGACCGACACGTCAGAACACGTAAGAGCAGTGTTTCCACTTTTAGAACAGAGAACCTCGACGGGGAATCCCAAAGAATGTCAACAAACAAGCTGTCTCGTTTGTGAAAACCTGTCAGGAAATATTAATAAGTTGTGATTTTACATCCAATGTGTTCCACCACCAGAATAATTAATTTCTAATTTAAAGTGAGTCTCATTCTTACCGTAACACTATATCATGGCTTTGGCCACTATAACCATAACAGTAAATAAGATATTATTTAGACACGTGAACAGTGTTTACATTTATTTTTACTGTAAAAAATAACACATGCCGAAACAGCTAATCATTAACGAAAGTAGAAATACAGAAATCGGTCAATTTTATTGGTACATGCTCGATTAAATCTCAAGTAGGCAACTATCAACAATATTGACCCATCTTCTTTCACAAAATATATTAATTTAATAATAAGCTACAGTATTTATCTGCGCAAATATCTGACTGAATAAGAATATTTTATTATTTCAACAGTGACCAAAGCATAATTAAAGTTTTCTAACTCACCAAGGCAATCGCACTTTCCTTGTAAACATAGCGGGATCCACACAATATGAATCACATTCACCGGTAGAGTTAACTTCAAAAATAAATGTCATTGAGCTCAGTATATAATTCCATGTTGATCAAACTCTGTAATTCTCTGTTTGGAAGAAGGCCTAATAATCAATCCTCTCCGTGGGTAGAAAAATCCAGTTGTTGGGCGCCAGTGTAACCAACCCTACATCTCCGGTGTTTGGGCTCTAAATCAACCAACTCAGTCGTAGAACTAATTGTACCATTTATTCAACAATAAACATTTAAACTAACAGGGATTCTGAAAATATAAAGATAATACACTTTTACCACAATAGTCCCCCATTTAAACTGATTTACACATATTATACATTATCCCAACATACAATACTAACAATATATAAACAGTGATGTCACCAAATCATGATTCTCCTCCTGCCTCACTGGACACATACCTGTTAATACATGACATTACAGTATTCTACAAAAATATATGTAGTCCTTACCAGATTGTGGATCTGAGTCCCGCTACACCAATCATTCCATTTCCAATCAGACAATCCATCACCATTAGACCATCTCCAGCTTTCTTACAACAATGTGCTATATAGTTAAGCTGAAAATATAACAACCCGTAACCATTCATGCAGTTTGTTAAGAATAGAATTGTCATCGTCAACAGTCAACAGACATGAAATCGACAACTCAAATGTAGATTTAATCGAAATAAACGAAAAGCCGATTGAATACGATTTAGGAGATCAAAACGATATTCAACAGAATGAACAAATACACCACAGTAAATACTGACCAAGTTTCCAGATAATAATTTAAACAGTCAACAATCAAAGGAATATAACAGCATTACATCAAACATGGACGAAAAGACCATCACCAAAACAACTCATTTCAGGATCACATGACCTGTTCACGCGGGAAAAATATGGAAACACATTTTAACAATCTTGAACTTGCTTATTTCGGACATTGATCCCGAAATGCAATCAGGTGTCTACTAAACACTCATAGGGGACTATGTGGATTAAAGAATGTATGTTAAATAACAATAAGATAAAAATATAAAATATACCTCTGCCACACTTATAATTTTCGCTGTATGTTAGTGGAAGGGGAAATCTCCGTGGTATTCTCCAGATTTATAGATGGTGCCTTATGGAGCATAGTGGTGCTCTCCGGGCCCCCCAAAATAGGCACCCCTTTTAAGCCGTAAGTCTCCTAAAAGGTGTTCTGTCATTTTTTGCTTTACAGTCTATTATCGTTTGTGTGAAATGTTGTTGGAGAAAGTGTCAATTATCTCGGTATTCCAGAAATAAACAGTCGGTGTATTGCTAACCGCCGTGGTTATGTGTGGGCCTCCCGAATTTTGAATCCTTCTGGTCGACAAAGCAACCCCAAAAAATGTTTTTGTTATATGGCTATTATCAGTTTTTCTGACTGTTTGTTAGCGAAAAGAGCAATCTGCTTAGGTTCTGCTCCACAGTTTCGCACTATTGCACAGGGGTGAAATTCTAAACATAGGGCATATGTTGAAACTAAGGCCATGTAAAATTGAGATATATTTTTTGTATCAGATATATGATTACATTGAGCTTTTTGTTGGACAAGGGAATTTAAAGTTTTGGTCCCAAAGTTGGATTCTGATACATAGGGGTAAATTACCAGATGAATTATGGGAAACAGTTTCTTCGAATGGGTCAAGTAGTTCGGTATTCCAGAAATAAACAGCAGGTGTCTTGCTAAGCACAATGGTTCTGTCCGGGCCCCCCAAATTTTGCTCCCTTCTGGGTCCACACTGCATCCCCAAAAGGAAGGGAAATGTTTTTGTTATATGGGCTATTCCAGAAATAAACAGTAGGTGTCTTTCTAACCACAATGATTCTGTGCGGGCACCCCAAATTTTGCTCCCTTCTGGGTCCACAATGCATCCCCAAAAGGAATGGAAATGTTTTTGTTATATGGGGTATTATCAGTTTTTCTCGCTGTTTGTTAGTGAAAGGGGCAATCTGCTTGGTATTCACCAAATATATAGAAGGTGCCTTGGGAAACACAGTGGTGCTCTGAGGGCCCCCAAAGTATGCACCCTTTTTGTGCCATATGGTAATAAATGGTTCTATCATTTTATGCTCTATAGTCTATTATCAGTTTGTGTAAAATCTTGGAAGAGAAAGGGTCAGCTATCTCGGTATTTCTGAAATCAATAGTAGGTGTCTTGCTAACACAGTGGTTCTGTGTGGGCCTCCCAAATTTTGCAGCCTTCTGGGTCCACAAAACGACAAAAAAAAGGAAGGGAAATGTTTTTGTTATATGGCTATTATCAGTCTTTCTGACTGTTTGTTAGCGAAAGAAGCAATCTGCTTAGTATTTTCCAATGTTATAGACAGTACCTTGGGAAGCATGTTATTGCTGTGCTGGCCCACCAAAATATGCACCCATTTTGTTCCATAAGGCTCCCAAGAGAGATTCTGTGATTTTTGGATTTACAATCTATCAGTTTTTCTGAAATCTTGTTAGAGAATTTGTCAATTAGCTCAGTATTCCCAAAATAGACAATAGGTGTTTTGCTAATCACAGTGGTTCTTTGTGGGGCCCAAATTTTGCGCCCTTCCGGGTTCACAATGCATCCCAAAAAGGAAGGGAAATGTTTTTGTTATATGAGCTATTATCAGTTTTTCTCGCTGTTCGTTAGCGACTGGGGCAATCAGCTTGGTATTCTGCAAATTTATAGAAGATGCCTTGGGAAGCATAGTAATCCTCTGCGCCCCCCCCCCCCCAAAAAAAAAAAACAACAAAAAATAAAGAGTCAATTAGCTCGGTATTCCAGAAATAAACAGTAGGTGTCTTGCTAACTACAGTGGTTCTGTGCGGGCCCCCCTTATTTTGCACCCTTCTGGGTCCACACAGCATCCAAAAAAAGGAAGATTAATGTTTTTTTTTGGGGGGGGGGGGGGGCTATTACGAGTTTTTCTGAATGGTGTTAGCGAAAGGGGCAATCTGCATGGTGTTCTCAAATTCTTAATAGATGATGCCTTGGGAAACATTGTGGTGCTCTGCGGGCCCCCCAAAATATGCACCCCTTTTGTGCCATTAGACTCCCCAAAGGGTTATGTCATTTTTATTCCCGCATTTTTGAAAATGCGGGGATATTGTCGTGATCTTCGTCCGTCCGTCCGTCCGTCCGTCCGTCCGTCCGTCCGTCCGTCCGTCCGTCCGTCCGTCCGTCCGTCCGTCCGTCACACCCTGAAAGGCTCCTAGGGTATTCAATTCGAAACGTTTAAACTATGCTAATGTGTTCAGGTAACATCTCTAGATGTGCATGCAGGTTTCGGTATTTTGATTTTGCCCCCGGTGGTTCCAGTGGAACCACTTTTATTGTTAGAAAATCAGTTTTCATCGAAAGGCTCCTAGGGTATTTAATTCGAAACGTTTACACTATGCTAATGTGTTCAAGTAACATCTCTAGATGTGCATGAATGTTTCGGAATTTTGATTTTGCCACCGGTGGTTCCAGTGGAACCACTTTTATCGTTAGAAAATCAGTTTTCATCGAAAGGCCCCTAGGGTATTCAATTCGAAACGTGGAAACTATGCCAATGCGTTCAGATAACATCTCTAGATGTGCATGAAGGTTTCGGAATTTTGATTTTGCCCCCGGTGGTTCCAGTAGAACCACTTTTATCGTTAGAAAATCAGTTTTCATCAAAAGGCTCCTAGGGTTTTCAATTCGAAACGTTTAAACTATGCTAATGTGTCAGGTAACATCTCTAGATGTGCACGAAGGTTTCAGAATTTTGATTTTGTCCCCGGTGGTTCCAGTGGAACCACTTTTATCGTTAGAAAATTAGTTTTCATCGAAAGGCTCCTAGGATATTCAATTCGAAACGTTTAAACTATGCTAATGTGTTCAGGTAACATCTCAAGATGTGCATGAGAGTTTCGGAATTTTAATTTTGCCTCCGGTGGTTCCAGTGGAACCACTTTTATCGTTTGAAAATCAGTTTTCATCGAAAAGCTCCTAGGGTATTCAATTCGAAACGTTTAAATTATGCTAATGTGTTCAGGTAACATCTCTAGATGTGCATGGAGGTTTCGGAATTTTGATTCGGCCCACGGTGATTCCAGTGGAAGCACTTTTATCGTTAGAAAATCAGTTTTCATCGAAAGGCTCCTAGGGTATTTAATTCGAAACGCTTAAACTATGCTAATGTGTTCAGGTAACATCTCTAAATGTGCATGAAGGTTTCGGAATTTTGATTTTGGCCACGGTGGTTCCAGTGGAACCACTTTTATCATTAGACAATCAGTTTTCATCGAAAGGCTCCTAGGGTATTCAGTTCGAAACGTTTAAACTATGCTAATGTGTTCAGGTAACATCTCTAGATATGCGTGAAGGTTTCGAAATTTTGATTCGGCCCCCGGTGGTTCCAGTGGAACCACTTTCATCATAAGAAAATCAGTTTTCATCGAAAGGCCCCTAGGGTATTCAACTCAAAATGTTTAAACTATGCTAATGTGTTCAGGGAACATCTCTAGATGTTCAAGAAGGTTTCGGAATTTTGAATCGGCCCCCGGTGGTTCCAGGGGAACCACTTTTATCATTAAAAAATCAGTTTTCATCGAAAGGCTCCTAGGGTATTCAATTCGAAACGTTCAAACTATGCTAATGTGTTCAAGTACCATCTCTAGATGTGCATGAAGGTTTCAGAATTTTGATTTTGCACCCGGTGGGCCCACTTTTATCGTTAGAAAATCAATTTTCATTGAAAGGCTCCCAGAGTATTCAATTCGAAACGTTTAAACTATGATTTTGCCCCCGGTGGTTCCACTTTTATCGTTAGAAAATCAGTTTTCATCGAAAGGCTCTTAGGGTATTTAATTCAAAACATTTAAACTATGATAATGTGCTCAGGTAGCACCTCTAGATGTGCATGAAGGTTTCGGAATTTTGATTTTGCCCCCGGTGGTTCCCGTGGAACCACTTTTCTCGATAGAAAATCAGTTTTCATCGAAAGGCTCCTAGGGTATTTAATTCGAAACATTTAAACTATGCTAATGTGTTCAGGTATCATCTCTAGATGTGCCTGAAGGTTTCAGAATTTTGATTTTTTCCCCCGGTGGTTCCAGTGAAACCACTTTCATCGTTAGAAAATCAGTTTTCATCGAAAGGCTCCTAGGGTATTCAATTCGAAACGTTTAACCTATGCTACTGTGTTCAGGTAACATCTCTAAATGTGCATGAAGGTTTCAGAATTTTGATTTTGCCCCTGGTGGTTCCAGTGGAACCATTTTTATCATTAGAAACTCAGTTTTCATAGAAAGGCTCCTAGGGTATTTAATTCAAAACATTTAAACTATGCTAATGTGTTCAGGTAACATCTCCAGATGTGCATGAAGGTTTCGGAATTTTGATTTTGGCCCTCGGTGGTTCCAGTGGAACCACTTTTGTCATTCGAAAATCAGTTTTCATTGAAAGGCTCCTCGGGTATTCAATTCGAAACGCTTATACTATGCAAAAGTGTTCAGGTAACATCTCTAGATGTGCATGAAGGTTTCGGAATTTTGATTTTGCCCTCGGTGGTTCCAGTGGAACCACTTTTATCATTAGAAAATCAGTTTTTATCGAAAGGCTGCTAGGGTATTCAATTCGAAACGTTTAATCTATGCTAATCTGTTCAGGTAACATCTGTAGATGTGCATGAAGGTTTCGGAATTTTGATTTTGCCCCCGGTGGTTCCAGTGGAACCACTTTTATCTTTAGAAAATCAGTTTTTATCGAAATGCTCCTAGGGTATTCAATTCGAGACGTTTAAACTATGCTAATGTGTTCAGGTAACATATCTAGATGTGCATGAAGGTTTCGGATTGTGATTTTGCCCCCTGTGGTTCCAGTGGAACCACTTTTATTGTTAGAAAATCAATTTTAATCGAAAAGCTCCTAGGGTATTCAATTCGAAACGTTTAAACTATGCTAATGTGTTCAGGTAACATCTCTAGATGTGCATGTAGGTTTCGGAATTTTGATTTTGCTCCCGGTGGTTCCAGTGGAACCACTTTTATTGTTAGAAAATCAGTTTTCATCGAAAGGCTCCTAGGGTATTCAATTCGAAACGCTTAAACTATGCTAATGTGTTCAGGTATCATCTCTAGATGTGCATGAAGGTTTCGGAATTTTGATTTTGCCCCCGGTGGTTCCAGTGGAACAACTTTTGTCGTTAGAAAATCAGTTTTCATCAAAATGCTCCTAGGGTATTCAATTCGAAACGTTTAATCTATGCTAATGTGTTCAGGTAATATCTCTAGATTTGCATGAAGGTTTCAGAATTTTGATTTTGCCTCCGGTGGTTCCAGTGGAACCACTTTTATCGTTAGAAAATCAGTTTTCATCGAAAAGCTCTCAGGGTATTCAATTCAAAACGTTTAAACTATGCTAATGTGTTCAGGTAACATCTCTAGATGTGCATGAAGGTTTCAGAATTTTGATTCTGCCCCAGGTGGTTGCAGTGGAACCACTTTTATCATTAGAAAATCAGTTTTTATCGAAATGCTCCTAGGGTATTCAATTCGAAACGTTTAAACTATGCTAGTGTGTTCAGGTAACATATCTAGATGTGCATGAAGGTTTCGGATTTTGATTTTGCCCCCTGTGGTTCCAGTGGAACCACTTTTATTGTTAGAAAATCAATTTTTATCGAAAAGCTCCTAGGGTATTCAATTCGAAACGTTTAAACTATGCTAATGTGTTCATGTAACATCTCTAGATGTGCATGTAGGTTTCGGAATTTTGATTTTGCTCCCAGTGGTTCCAGTGGAACCACTTTTATTGTTAGAAAATCAGTTTTCATCGAAAGGCTCCTAGGGTATTCAATTCGAAACGCTTAAACTATGCTAATGTGTTCAGGTAACATCTCCAGATGTGCGTGAAGGTTTCGGAATTTTGATTTTGCCCCTGGTGGTTCCAGTGGAACCACTTTTGTCGTTAGAAAATCAGTTTTCATCAAAATGCTCCTAGGGTATTCAATTCGAAACGTTTAATCTATGCTAATGTGTTCAGGTAATATCTCTAGATTTGCATGGAGGTTTCATAATTTTGATTTTTGCCTCCGGTGGTTCCAGTGGAACCACTTTTATCGTTAGAAAATCAGTTTTCATCGAAAGGCTCACAGGGTATTCAATTCGAAACGTTTAAACTATGCTAATGTGTTCAGGTAACATCTCTAGATGTGCATGAAGGTTTCAGAATTTTGATTTTGCCCCAGGTGGTTGCAGTGGAACCACTTTTATTGTTAGGAAATCAGTTTTCATCAAAAGGCTCACAGGGTATTCAATTCAAAACGTTTAAACTATGCTAATGTGTTCAGGTAACATCTCTAGATGTGCATGAAGGTTTCAGAATTTTGATTTTGCCCCTGGTGGTTCGAGTGAAGCCACTTTCATCGTTAGAAAATCAGTTTTCGTCGAAACGCTCCTAGGGTATTCAATTCGAAATGCTTAAACTATGCTAAAGTGTTCAGGTAACACCTCTAGATGTGCATGAAGGTTTTGGAATTTTGATTTTGCCCCCGGTGGTTCCAGTGGAACCACTTTTAACGTTAGAAAATCAGTTTTCTTCAAAAGGCTCCTAGGGTATTTAATTAGAAACGCTTGAACTATGCTAATGTGTTCAGGTCACATCTCTAGATGTGCATGAAGGTTTATGAAGTTAGATTTTGCTCCCGGTGTTTCCAGTGGAACCACTTTTATCATTAGAAAATCAATTTTCGTCAAAAGGCTCTTAGGGTATTCAATTTGAAATGTTTAAACTATACTAATGTGTTCAGGTAGCAACTCGAGATGTGCATGAATGTTTCGGAGTTTTGATTCCACCCCTGGTGGTTCCAGTGGAACCACTTTTATCGTTAGAAAATCAGTTTTCATCGAAAGGCTCCTAGGGTATTCAGTTCGGAATGTTTGAACTATGCTAATGTGTTCAGGTTACTTCTCTAGATGTGCATGAAGGTTTTGGAATTTGGATTTTGTACCCGGTGGTTCCAGTGGAACCACTTTTATCATTAGAAAATCAGTTTTCATCGAAAGGCTCCTAGGGTAATTAAATCGAAACGTTTACACTATGCTAGTATGTTCACGTAACATCTCTAGATGTGCACGAAGGTTTCAGAATTTTGATTTTGCCCCCAGTGGTTCCAGTGGAACCACTTTTATTGTTAGAAAATCAGTTTTCATCGAAAGGCTCCTAGGGTATTCAATTCGAAATGTTTAAACTATATTAATGTGTTGAGGTAACATCTCTAGATGTGCATGAAGGTTTCGGAATTTTTATTTTGCCCCTGGTGGTTCCAGTGGAACCACCTTTATCCTTAGAAAATCAGTTTTCATCAAAAGGCTCCTAGGGTATTTAAATCGAAACATCTAAACTATGCTAATGTGTTCAGGTAACATCTCTAGATGTGCATGAAGGTTTCGCAATTTTGATTTTGCCTCCGGTGGTTCCAGTGGAACCACTTTTATCGTTAGAAAATCAGTTTTCATCGAAAGGCTCCAAGGGTATTCAATTCAAAACGTTTAAACTATGCTAATGTGTTCAGGTAACATCTCTAGATGTGCATGAAGGTTTCAGAATTTTGATTTAGCCCCAGGTGGTTGCAGTGGAACCACTTTTATCGTTAGAAAATCAGTTTTCATCGAAAGGCTCCTAGGGTATTTAATTCGAAACGTTTAAACTATGCTAATGTGTTCAGGTAACATCTCTAGATGTGCATGAAGGTATCGGAATTTTGATTTTGCCCCTGGTGGTTCGAGTGAAACCACTTTCATCGTTAGAAAATCAGTTTTCGTCGAAACGCTCCTAGGGTATTCAAGTCGAAATTCTTAAACTATGCTAAAGTGTTCAGGTAACATCTCTAGATGTGCATGAAGGTGTTGGAATTTTGATTTTGCCCCCGGTGGTTCCAGTGGAACCATTTTTATCGTTAGAAAGTCAGTTTTCTTCGAAAGGCTCCTATGGTATTTAATTCGAAACGCTTGAACTATGCTAATGTGTTCAGGTCACATCTCTAGATGTGCATGAAGGTTTATGAAGTTTGATTTTGCTCCCGGTGGTCCCAGTGGAACCACTTTTATCATTAGAAAATCAGTTTCCATCAAAAGGCTGTTACTGTATTCAATTCGAAATGTTTGAACTATACTAATGTGTTCAGGTAGCAACTCGAGATGTGCATGAATGTTTCAGAGTTTTGATTCCACCCCCGGTGGTTCCAGTGGAACCATTTTTATCGTTAGAAAATCAGTTTTCATCGAAAGGCTCCTAGGGTAATTAATTCTAAACGTTTGCACTATGCTAATATGTTCAGGTAACATCTCTAGATGTGCATGAAGGTTTCGGAATTTTGATTTTGCCCCCGGTGGTTCCAGTGGAACCACTTTTATCGTTAGAAAATCAGTTTTCATCGAAAGGCTCCTAGGGTATTCAATTTGAAATGTTTAAACTATGCTCATGTGTTAAGGTAACATCTCTAGATGTGCATGGAGGTTTCGGAATTTTGATTTGCCCCCGGTGGGTCCAGTGGAACCACTTTTATCATTAGAAAATCAGTTTTCATCGAAAGGCTCCAAGGGTATTCAATTCGAAACGTTTAAACTATGCTAATGTGTTGAGGTAACATCTCTAGATGTGCATGAAGGTTTCGGAATTTTGATTTTGCCCCTGGTGGTTCCAGTGGAACCACCTTTATCCTTAGAAAATCAGTTTTCATCGAAAGGCTCCTAGGGTATTTAAATCGAAACATCTAAACTATGCTAATGTGTTCAGGTAACATCTCTAGATGTGCATGAAGGTTTCGCAATTTTGATTTTGCCTCCGGTGGTTCCAGTGGAACCACTTTTATCGTCAGAAAATCAGTTTTTATCGAAAGGCTCCAAGGGTATTCAATTCAAAACGTTTAAACTATGCTAATGTGTTCAGGTAACATCTCTAGATGTGCATGAAGGTTTCAGAATTTTGATTTAGCCCCAGGTGGTTGCAGTGGAACCACTTTTATCGTTAGAAAATCAGTTTTCATCGAAAGGCTCCTGGGGTATTTAATTCGAAACGTTTAAACTATGCTAATGTGTTCAGGTAACATCTCTAGATGTGCATGAAGGTATCGGAATTTTGATTTTGCCCCTGGTGGTTCAAGTGAAACCACTTTCATCGTTAGAAAATCAGTTTTCGTCGAAACGCTCCTAGGGTATTCAAGTCGAAATTCTTAAACTATGCTAAAGTGTTCAGGTAACATCTCTAGATGTGCATGAAGGTGTTGGAATTTTGATTTTGCCCCCGGTGATTCCAGTGGAACCATTTTTATCGTTAGAAAGTCAGTTTTCTTCGAAAGGCTCCTATGGTATTTAATTCGAAACGCTTGAACTATACTAATGTGTTCAGGTCACATCTCTAGATGTGCATGAAGGTTTATGAAGTTTGATTTTGCTCCCGGTGGTCCCAGTGGAACCACTTTTATCATTAGAAAATCAGTTTTCATCAAAAGGCTGTTACTGTATTCAATTCGAAATGTTTGAACTATACTAATGTGTTCAGGTAGCAACTCGAGATGTGCATGAATGTTTCGGAGTTTTGATTCCACCCCCGGTGGTTCCAGTGGAACCACTTTTATCGTTAGAAAATCAGTTTTCATCGAAAGGCTCCTAGGGTAATTAATTCTAAACGTTTGCACTATGCTAATATGTTCAGGTAACATCTCTAGATGTGCATGAAGGTTTCGGAATTTTGATTTTGCCCCCGGTGGTTCCAGTGGAACCACTTTTATCGTTAGAAAATCAGTTTTCATTGAAAGGCTCCTAGGGTATTCAATTTGAAACGTTTAAACTATGCTCATGTGTTAAGGTAACATCTCTAGATGTGCATGGAGGTTTCGGAATTTTGATTTGCCCCCGGTGGGTCCAGTGGAACCACTTTTATCATTAGAAAATCAGTTTTCATCGAAAGGCTCCAAGGGTATTCAATTCGAAACGTTTAAACTATCCTAATGTGTTCAGGTAACATCTCTAGATGTGCATGAAGGTTTCTGAATTTTGATTTTGCCCCCAGTGGTTCCAGTGGAACCACTTTTATCGTTAGAAAATCAGTTTTCATCGAAAGGCTCATAGGGTATTAATTCGAAACGTTACGACTATGCTAAGGTGTTGCTAAGGAAATGTGTGTGTTTTGCACACAAATAACTCGATCTAGTTTGCTTTGCGGTCTTTTATCGGTTTGTTTGAAATCTTGTTAGAGAAAGAATCAGTTAGCTCGGTATTCCCGCAGTAAACAGTATTCGGCTTGCTAACCAACAGTTATTAGATGAATCTTACACATGGAGAATTTTCTTTACACAATATATACATTAGAATTGATGGCATACCATCCAGCCCTCTCTGCCTCCCTGAGAGCTGGTTATTGCGGACGGACATACAGACGGACATACAGACGGACAGAAGACGGAAGCAGAACAAATCGCAGTTAACTGGTAGAGTGCTGGAAGACCATAATTGGGCTGTACTCTGAAGTGTCAGTACCAGCACTTAAGGCTTCATATTTTGTGGATGTTGTTCATACCACCTTTGAAGTCAAATTATTTATTCTGTTAGTATTTGCCTTTTTACAATTTATTCCCCAATAAATTGTAACAAGGCAAACATATGTGAACAAATTTTGATGACCAATCATAATTCAGTACTCTATCAGTTAATAGTCATTAGGTGAATTACATTCGGGAGAGAAAAAAATAAAAAAAAATATATAAATAATATAATTGCTGGCATGTCAGCCTGTCCTCCCTGCCCTCCCTGCCATCAGGTTACTCAGGGTTTATCCAGTCCCATATACATGTGTACTTATATATTTATATTTATATATATATCTTTATTTCATGTTAAATAAACATACTAGCCGATTTTCCATGAGAAGTACACGTTCGTATTCCCTTTTTCGATAATAGTTTGATTTCACGTTTTTCATTTCAATGATTAGTGTTTCATTCTTATATGTAGAGTGAAAAAGTGGCATATTTCAGGCTTTTCCAGAGTGTATTTTTTAATATACAAAATATTTTTAATCTCTGGTTTTTACTGCCGAAATATATTTGTCAACTGTAGTTTGTTTGAATAAAGCTCTGTTTCTCTAGCGGGCCCTACCTCACTACAAAGTAGTTGCCTGTATGTTTGTGGGAAAAAAAATATTAGTTTTCGCAATACGCAACATTTATATGTTGTTCCCCACTGTACAGTTGTTCGCTGAAGAAACCTGTCGAGGGGAGCATTTGTTTAAGGTCTATAGGAACAGGCGAATTTTCCCAAATAGACAAAATCAAGTGGTTCCAAAACACGATAATTAAACAATTTTCATACAAGCAATGACAGGCAATGGTACTGTTTTGATCTAAAGAATATTTGGAGTGCTGAAGTTTGAGAGTAAAAAGTGATTTTATTGTTGAAAATCAACTTTTAAATTGCAAATTGCACTAACAACAGAACTAAAAATTCACATTTGGAACACTTAAATTACTGAAACCAAAATTAATCTGAACCATGTATCTACAGCACTTTGCTGACAAATGAACTTTGAGGTGCTTTTTGAATTATTTAAGGGCTTATATAAGTAATGGAATTTTGTTTATTTTGAAATTCTCACCTCTCATATTCCTTAAATTCAGATTAAATATACACAAATTATACATTAAAATGAAGGTTGGGATGTATAGAACACGAAACACATATGTAATCAAGTCATAGAGTTGACAGCAAGCACCACTGGTTCCTGAAAGTCTGCTACCGTATTCGCACCAGAACTGATAATAAAATAATATTTCATCAGAACAACTTGTGGCCAAATGTGCTTCATATATCCAAGAACAAAGCTAGGCATTCAAAACACTTTCGAATACAGCGATAGAATTGCATTTTGGAAAAGGACAACACTGCTTGCATTTTTTTTGAAGATGGTTTCCATGTTCGACAAACATGCGCAAATCACTCGTTACCACGAATTTCCATCGAAAAACAAAATCGTAACTATAAGAAATTTCAACAGGCATCATGATACCTTGAATTGAATATGGCAACTGTGCAATCTCTATCTAATAACAGTATACTGTATGAAGGCGATCTTTTTCATTATTTGATTTTAGACGGCGTTGTTTTTACATGCTTTTTCTGTCCGATGACGTCGACCGGAAATCGAAAGTATACTCATACGTAAACAAAAGCAAAGGCTTCGGAATTTTCCCCAGTGCAGCTCTGTCGCCGTGTTTTGAAGAATTTTTATCCCCTAGCTTTGTTCTTGGATGTGTAACGCACATTTGGCCACAATTTGTGTTCGTGAAATATTAATAAATTATCAGTTCTGGTGCGAATACGGAAGAAGATTTCCAGGAACCAGTGGTGCCTACTGTCGACTCTATGAGTTGATTACACACGAGTTTCATGTTCTATCCATCCCAACCTTCATTTTGATGTACGTTTTGTGTATATTTAATTTGAATTGAAGGAATATCAGACGTGAGAATTTTCAAAATAAAGAAAATGTCATTACTTATATAGGCCATTAAAACGCATTTTTAGTCTGCACTCTGAAAGATTTTTTTTGTATCAATATTAAGGACCTATATACGTAATGGAATTTTGTTTATTTTGAAATTCTCACCTCTCATATTCCTTAAATGCAGATTAAATATACTCAAATTATACATCAAAATGAAGGTTGGGATGTATAGAACACGAAACACATATGTAATCAACTGATAGAGTTGACAGCAGGCACCACTGGTTCCTGAAAGTCTGCTACCGTATTCGCACCAGAACTGATAATAAAATAATAAAATAAGAAAGCATTTTTTTGACACACACTCTGGTGGGTTTTGATGTCTGAATATAATAACACCAACACAAATTTTGGATGTTCCGGATGTGGACATGTTTCAATGATGTTTATTCCGGTCATGTGATTACGATGTGGTTCTTGCAGAAATACTCAATTTGTGCAATCGTAAGAATGCAAGGACGTGATCACGCCCTTTATTTGTTCGAGACAATGTATGAGCGGATTTGTAAACAGGTGACATCAAATAATTGAGCTGTTAATGTTATAACTGCAAAATATGGTTCGAAATTCCCTCTCGTGTTTACAGGCCGTCTGAACTTTTTTATTGACAAAAAATCTGAATTATTGCGCGCTAGAAAGCCTACATGAACCACTTGTAAAAAAATAACCGAGTGTATAAAATCGGGACAATACACATAAAATAAGGCAATATACATAACAAAGTAAGCAGAATGCTTCGGAAATCATTTTTTCACGAAGTATATTCCAAGTGGCCTAGAACTATATTGAACGTGTTAATTTCCCCTGATGTTGCGAAGTTATTTACTTCCTAGTAACCATGGAATTTGTTGCGGCTGTCATTGATGTCTGCAAAGATGGGTTGAAAATGATGCATTCGCGCTTTTAAATAAGGTGCGCTTGCACGATGCTGAGAATTCATTTTTTTTCTTGCAACCAACCATACTAACAACACAAGCGTCGATCGGTGTCTTTTGTCATCGTTTTACACTGACAAATGTGACAAATCTCCTTCACCGGAAACCATCCCCCAATTTGCATATCACAATAAACATAACCGCTGTCACTGAGTGTCAGCGTGGTCGTGTGGTCAAAACCGAAACGAATTATCGAATGCACGGTCAATATCAGCTGCAATTGGCTTTTAAACAAATGAAATACACGAAATATTCGCAATTTCCTCATTATCCATGCCCAGTTACTTTTTAACCAGACCACATGCGTTCAGTTTCGTTTGTCGGCATCAAACTGATATTGTTTGTGGTGATTAAATAGTACGAGAAGGCGAAGGAAGCCAAAGATTTCCCATCATCTATTAATTAATTAAAAGTGACAATTTCTTTTATTTTACTGAAATTATGAATTGATAAGGTGGTTGTGTTGCGATTATTATGCCCCAGACCTGGAAGTTGAAAAGTCAAAGGTGCATCTAGGGCCGTGCAGTGGTGACCCCTGTCCTCTTTATCTTAGTCTTACCCATTCATCATTACATGTACCAACATTCTCCCTTGTATCTCAACCATTGCTACTCCAATTTGAAGGATATTTGGTGTTGTGGTCGAGCATCATGAGGAAACAATGCCTGTGTAGCTGCTGTAGCATGTGTTTCTTCCCACATTTTTTTCAGAGTTGTGGTACTTTTTCACTCTTTTGAGTTAGAAAATTTTGTTATAACTAGTTGATTTGTTACAATTTGTTGCAAAGTGCCTGCTAATACCCTCAATTGTATTGCTACAGAATTTTCTGGTGAAGATTTTGTTCCTATTACTTATCAAGCAGCAACCTAATGAATATTCTGTATAAAGCCACCAATCTGATGTTTGACACTTTTATCGGAGCTGTTTTGAAGGCTTATGGAACTCAAAATAGGTCCAGAACTAAAACTCTAAAAAGAATGTTTTGCAATGTAACAAGATTTTTGCAGACACACTTATTTGGAGGGTTACCTGTCTGATAGTGTTTGGAACATGTGTGGCCAGGATCTTCAAAAAGAAAAAAGAGTTAAACTTTGAGAAAAAAGGCATATGCCTTGAGTGCCGGAGGTAGCGTCATACAAGGAAGAGAGCCCCCCCCCCCCTCCCTCCCTCCGGGAATTTTTTTGTGTCAAATAGAGCTCACTTGTCACCTTTTGGGGATTGCTTTGTGTACTGCGTTCTGGAAAAAAATATGTGAGACCCTCTGGATGTGCCCTTCTGATCTCAATATGCCAATAAGCCTCCTTGGGGAAAGTACATGCAATAATGGTTATGTATGGTTGATTTGATGTGCTTTGAATAACAATGTACTTTTAAGTACATTAGATGGTTTATTGCAGTGACAGGTTACAGTTACCCTTATTTCTTCTCCAACAGATATAATGAGTGTATTGGTGTCCAAGAGTAAACAAAGCTATTATACTTATTGATAAACCAAATTTAACAATTTAATCACTATCAAATTGATGCATGGGATAAAAGGGGTTACAGTGCAAGGGGTTTGTAAATATATTTATTCAACTACAATGTATGACTTTGCAGTGCATTCTACATAGGAGAATATCATAGTTTCTTTCCAAATCACCACAGTAACACATACATCTTTATATTGGGAGACACTCTTTTGTCCTTCTATACTTCTTCTGGTGGACTCCTTCAAATTGGCCTTTGTTGAACTCCCCAAATCAAAACATAAACAAAAGAAAATGTCTGCCTTCAATCAGTGAGCAATCCACTTATAACATTTGGTCTCAATCTTTATTACTTTCATGAATTAGGAAAAGATTTCTTCGAGTATGTACGTCAATGTTTATAGAATGCAGCTGTTATTTTATTTTGAGGTATTTTATTGTGAATATTTTGTTCTCTTACTTATGCCATAGCAGACTTTCAGGTGGTGCTATTTACACATGGCAGCAGTTCCGTGGCAAACTTCATTTTCCACATGTTCTATGTTTCATTCCAAGCATTTTGGTATACAATTTATTGGGGTTATTCATTTTGGGCCTTTTTTAGACTTGAAAGAAAATTGCATGAAATTTGACCAAAGTTAGGTTGGACGTCCCCTTAAGAGTGCTGTGTGCGAAATTTCCATTCTGTTGTTAGTGCGATCTGCATTTTAAAAGTTGATTTTTAACAATAAAATTACTTTTTAGTTTAAAACTTCAGTAAACAAAATATTCTTTGGATCAAAGCAGTATCATTGCTTGTCACCGTTTGTTCGAAAATCGTTTAATTTACTTGTTTTAGAACTCTTTTGTTTTTGACTATTCGGGGAAATTCGCCGGTTCCTATAGACCTTAATACTAATGTCCAATTACCGGTTGCCATTTTAACAGTCGGAATTAGCTGGAAATATACGTACATGCTTAGCGGGTATTGATAAATAATTTTGGAAAATCAACTTCTGTGGGAAGACGCTATGCTTTCAGTCATATTGTTGACTGAGTGGAATCAGCTACCAAGGCAAGAGATTTTTCTTGAAAATTTTCCCGCGAAAGGATTGACTTTGTCAGTGACGTCGTGGCGTCATGATACACACGCGACGTCATAGAAACGTCGGCCGCTGTTGTTGTCCACTGCACAATCGGACATATCGTTGTTCGGGTCAGTGGGTGTCGGGCTTCTCGTATGAGAGGGCTATAGTTGTATAGTATTGGTGGTATCTATCCCCGTATTTATTTATTTATTGGTGTTTAAGATCACATATGTTTGCACAAAGGCTAATCATGACCACAACATGAGTATCAACTCAAGACCAGGGATGAGCGTTAATAAGCCATGTTGCCCATTTTAGAGAGGGTTTGCACCTCCCAAGCAATGGAGAATGGGTCTTATTATACCAGTAAAACAGAGCCTCTTTACCGCAGTGAACAGGCACTGCTTCACTTCCTGGGGTTCCTGCTGGGAATATACCCCCGTATGTATACTGTTAGCTCTTGGTACTAGTAACCCACCGAATGCTTTGTGCTATCCGATGAATGGTATAGGTCGTACATAGTGCTAGTCCAGGCAGTATTGGGTGGGTGTGGCTAATGCATGGTCATCAAGTGCGATATTGCGAGTCTGTCCTTGGTTGTGTAGAGCGGTAGTATAATATGGACGTTATATACTCTTGTAGGTCCCGTTAGTCATTGTTACTACTAATCGACCTAGGGGAAAATCAAAACGGGAATAATACAAACTCAAGAAAATATCTTCAAGTTTTAAGATCCTGATTACCTGTAATATGTTTAACTTCGCCGTTGTAACGTTTCTGTGGCTGTAGCTCACTCGAAAATTATATGAACGGATTTTTTAATTCTCTTCGGGAATTTGTGTGTATTTTCAGAAAAGCGTCCATTTTGCAACAATGCAAAAGTGACTTAACTGGGACGGTCCATTTGAGAACAGGTAAAATTTAAATATTCACGGCTTGCCTTTGCAGAAGGTGTGTTTTGAGGAAGTTGGAATATCAGTCAGTCGTGATTATGTCTCGAAATAAAACTCAAGTCTTGTTCAGAACTCGTTAGTGAATTAGTGAATAAATAAAATATACATGTACCGCAGTTGTGACGCAAATTATTCAATTAATACGTGCCGTACCAGTATTCCACATTTGTCATGCCTTACCGACATCAGTCCCCATAATTAATGCATAAAGGCTGTGAGTGTGATTATTTGTGTGACACGGGTACAGGCGAAAACAGAACCGTGTGAAAACGATACCAACTGGCGAGAACGGCACCAAATTTGCGTTTGGCGAAAACGGAACCCAACCAAAACTTGGCGAAAGAAGAACAACCACTATGTAACAATATTCATCAATTTTCCTCAATCATCGTTTTGATTTTGTCTCCCAATTTTTCTCAGATCGTCGTTTTGATTTTCATCTTTTCTCGTATATATACAATAGAATCGAATATGTTATTCATTTGGCCACGAGTTATTCTCGTTAATATAATATATAACTGCAACATTTACACATTTTTATATAGAGTCGACGCAAGCCTGATGAAAGTATGTGTGGAGCGAGCAATTGGTTAAGGGCCTATATAAGTAATGAAATTTTGTTTATTTTGAAAATTCTCACCTCTGGTATTCCTTCAATTCAAATTAAATATACACAAAATGTACATCAAAATGAAGGTTGGGATATACAGAACACGAAACACATGTGTAATCAACTCATAGAGTCGACTGTAGGCACCACTGGTTCCTGGAAATCTGCCACCGTATTCGCACCAGAACTGATAATTTAATAATATTTCACGAAAACAACTTGTGGACAAATGTGCTTTACATGTCCAAGGACAAAGCTAGGGGATCAAAATTCTTCAAAACACGGCGACAATGCTGCATGGGGGAAAATTCCAAAGCGTTTGCATTTGTTTACGTATGAGTATACTTTCGATTTCCGGTCGACGTCATCGGACGGAAAAAGCATGTAAAAACAACGCCGTCTATAATCAAATAATGCAAAAGATCGCCTTCATACAGTATACAGTTATTAGAGAGAGATTGCGCAGTTGCCATATTCGATGCAAGGTATCATGATACCTGTTGAAATTTCTTAGAATTACGATTTTGTTTTTCGATGGAAATTTGTGGTATCGAGTTATTTGCGCATGTCTGTCGAGCATGGAGACCATTTTCAATAAAAATTGCAGACAGCGTTGTCCTTTTCCAAAATGCAGTCCTGTCGCTGCTCTAGAAAGTGTTTTGAATGCCTAGCTTTGTTATTGAATATCTGAAGCACATTCGACCATTAGTTGTTCTTGCGAAATATCATTTTATTATCAGTTCTGGTGAGAATACGATAGCAGACTTCCAGGAACCAGTGATGGCTGCTGTCAACTCTATGAGTTGATTACATATGTGTTTCGTGTTCTATACATCCCAACCTTCATTTTGATGTATAATTTGTGTATATTTAATCTGAATGTAAGGAATATGAGAGGTGAGAATTTCAAAATAAAAAAATTAAAAAAATTTCATTACTTGTATAGCCTCTTAAGAGCAACCCCAATCCTTTACTTTGGGTTTGGATCAGGAGTCCGGATTTCTTGGGCTGGGACTGCCCCGCCCAAATACGGCCTAAAAGACCTTTTTTATTTTTTGCCTTGGCACGTCCTTTGAATTCAGACCCCCCCCCCCCCCCCCCCCCACCACCACCACCACCACCAACAACAAGATCTGGTTTCTCCGCCAATGATAAAGAAGAGAGATGTATCGTGAATCCGGGTTTGTTTGATTCCAGGGCCGAAGATAGGGTTGGGGCCTGGATTGGGGAGGGGTGTTCTTGCTTTTAATGTTTAGAAGTCACTGCTAACCAACCAATCTAAATCCATTTAAGAAAGTTGGGAGGGGAGATATATCCTCTCATCCTTAACTGCTGTTTTCAACAAATTCATTAGAGAACCTAAAATGCATCCGCAAGCTTAGGCTAAATACTCAGTTTCAAAACAAAACACAGAAAAGGGCAGAATGAAATGAGTTAAATACTGATGCCGTTTTCGACATCCGAACTGGTGCGTTTTAACAAACCCAGGTGCCGTTTTGCTAGCGTAATTGGCGCGATTCTCGCCACCAGCAGTTGGTGCGGTTTTTGCCCACTTGGTGCCGTTTACTCCAGGTACTGTTTTCGCTATAACCCGACACAACAAGTCAAAGTATCTAATCTACGTTCAAGAAAGTATATAACTAATAGCGAGAGAGAATTGATAGCTTCGAATCAAATCCTGACGACTGTATAATCATTAGGAAGTTTATTGAAAAATTGTAGGGTGGGGTGGGGGAGGGGGACGAAACAAATACGTCACTACGTGGTCACGATCTCATCCCCCCCCCTCCCCGAACCCCCGAAAGCATCTGATAAAATCTGATAAAATCTGATAAATCTTCCGAGGGAGAAATCACTCTGCAAAGTTGATCAGAGAATTTATATAATATTAATCATATTTCAAATTATCTGATTATGCCCAACATTGGCGTAAACCAACAGGCCAAATTTTTAGAGGAGGGGGGGGGGGGGTATATTAAAACTCTGATGCTACGAGAGTGATTCTAGAGCAACAGGCTACTTTTCAAACCTTGTAATTGAAAAAAGTCGATCCATTTTGTAAAGGTGCCTGGTCGAATTTGTAAGAACAATCGCGCCTGCATGGAATGTGGATTGAACAAAGTGCTTGAAAACACCCCCATACCACATTTTACCAGTCTCCCTGATAAGCATACTAACCATCTCCTAGTGTCGCTCACTGACCACATGGCCTTCATTCTCCCTTCCTCCCCCAAATTATACGCCAAATGAATTTTATTACTATTGGGAGAGCGGTGGATCAGTGGTTACGGCATAGAACTTCAAACTTGAGAGGTCCACGGTTCGTTCCCTGCCAAAGGTAACTGAGTTGTGTCCATGGGCGGTGCATTTAATCCCGATTGTCCACTGTACTTAAAAAGGTGTACTGTACGTCAACGGTGCACTCGTTTTCAATGAATGCTTGTGTTGAGTTAGTTGGGTCGCTTGTCTGGCGGTTGATCGCGATTGCGGTTCACTCCGGGTTCTATGTCTTCTTGCACCCGTAAAACTATCCGAAACGAAGTGACCCTGGCTGTGGAAGGTGTAGTTAAACTCCAATAGATAAATAATGAATCTTATTCCGTTAGACTGGGATTGTGGACATTCTAATAGAAAGTGTTCTGGATACTTCAATACGCCCAAGTTACACATTTGGCGCTCCCATTCACTGTCTTTCCCAATTTCCCCCTAATCTCCTGCCACTGTCACCTCAGCTTGAATGATGTTTCAAATATTTGGTGCTCAGCAAACTTTGAGCAGTATATGTACCCCCCCCCCCCCCCCCCCCCGCCAAATACTCCTTGTCTCATGTCTCTCTCAGTGTAAACAATCTGCTGCTACCTTCTCACTTACTGAACTCCCCTACTATCCACTGTCGAGGAGGTTCTACTTATGACCCAAGGTGTGTGTGTGTGTGTGTGTGGGAGGGGGTGGGGGGGGGGGTAAACTTTGCTTTTGCTTTCATTGAGTACGAGTCTCCATTTGGTTCATTTAGTTCGATATCTCCCAACAACTGCCAGCATCTTCGCTACTTTGGTTTTGTCTTATTTATTTCCGTTTCATTTTCAAAGATTTTGTTTATATACAGTTCAAAAATTTAGGGCTTTCTTCACTTCTTCAATTGAGACGTTGTAACATTTTCAGTTTTTCTTAGGAATGTGGAAGATAAGATAGGCAGTCTGAAAACAGTACTTACAGTAAAATTTGCGATGGTGAACTGAATCTCCCCTTGCGAATTGCGAAGCATGTTACATTTTTTTTTGCAAACGTTGATTTTAATGATATTAAACTCTGACGACGTCCTAGTTTAATGTTATTGAACTAGCTCGGATGGGGGTGGGGGGTCAAAACACAACTCGTCTTGAACAAAGGTATTCGGCACAATCTGAGAAGTAGAAAAAAATAATGTCTGATAGCATTTTCAGATCGATGCTGTCGTGTCCTCATAATGGAATATAAATATTAACAAGGTACACGAGCCGCTTTTCGAAAACGATAGTACTCGTATTCATCATACATCCCTCCCTCAAATTTCATTCACCTAACGTATCCAGCTGTGCCCGTTGTAAGTGGAAAGACTAAGATTTCCAATGGTGTATTACACGACCGTGGGTCGTTCTTTGCTTCATAATAACTGACAGAAGTCGCAGAAACAGGCGAAAAACACATGTCGGAAAACTTTATGTTTCGTGGAAAGGGGGTTACGAGCGACAGTTCTCCGATTTATCAGGGGGGGGGGGGGGGGGGGGGGGGGAGGGACGGGCGCAAAAAATGCCGGGATACAAGGTTCGGGTGGGTGGGTGGGTGGGTGGTTTCGAGCCCCAAAGTGCAGTTTTTGCTGGTGTCATGTAATTTTTTGCCAAATATCATTTTACAGACAAGTAATTACAACCAAAGTGAATTCAAGTGCTTAGATTCATGACTTAGAACAGACTAGAGCATTGATAATGTGTTGGGGGGCTCCATGTTGGAATTTTTTCCCCATGTTTTACACTTCATTATGGGGTGAGTTCTGTTCAGGGTCTGGCAAAAATTTGCAAAACAAAAAAGTAATTCCCAGCTATTTGGTCGTGATCTCCACTCTTTTATGTTTCTACTAAGGCAGTCTGCCTCTTATTAGTGCTTTGTATCGCCTATTATTTGATTCTTCTGTAAGCCTCAGGGTGCCTCATGCCATTGGTATAGTGTGCTTCCATGTATGGAATAACTGGAAAGATTGATAGAATAACAATCTTGATTGTGGAAAACGTGTATAATTTCAAGGTAAATATGATTCTAGTGACACTAACATAAAAAAATAAATAAGAGGCAATTCATCTCAGACAAGCCACCCTGGCGTGGGTCAAAGAACTTCAGTATTAGGTCTCTCTCAGACCAGCTGTACAAACTAAACATTTAATCGAAAAGTAATGAAATGCAAAACAACTATTTCTTGCGGACAGTTGAAGATATCCAGGTGGAAACAATATATTTTGGGCAGGGCTTCTTGGTGGTGGGATTCGACAGGTGTATGAACAGCATAGACATGTTGTACATCGGGGTAAGGGTTTTGTTGCTTGGAACATGAATGGGTGTATATCTTCAATTCAGTTGGTGGAGGCGGGTTCCAGTGGTTACCTGGGGGGTCTGATGCTGCATTTCCGTTGTGGCTTTAAATACAGAGAGATTGTTTTGGAGCCATCTGTGGCTGGGGATGCCTTGGATGCACAACAGCAGGGCTGGGATTTCGGACAAGTTGGTTTGCTGTTTATTTATTTATTTATTTATTTATTTATTTAGGTAATTTGAATACTTCGTTAAACAGATTTTATAAATTGGGGGTGGGTCCCCAATTGTCTTTGAGGAAAAAACTGTGCGGGAGGGTTGGTGTCCAAGACATGACTGGCAAAAAATTTGCATTCAGGGGGTGGTGCGTCCCAAAAATTGAAAATGTAAAAATTTTCACCTTGTATCCGTAATTTTTTGCCTGACCCCCCCCCCCCGACCCGCGCTGCCCCATTGTCTATGGGGGGGGGGGGGGGGCAGATTTAAATATTATCCGTATGCTGTATCAATTTTTAATCTTGGATTGGCATTTATTCATTTCTGCTGACCACATTTACCGTATAAACATTTTTTACCCGAACGGGAATCGGGGCGAAACGACCCGGCACCTCGCGACAGTTTGATGAGGGTAAACATTTATTTAGAAAGCATTTACAGTTATCTTCCGTCGTGTTTATTTATTTTACTCACAGAAACTGTCATCATTTTGAGTTCGTAAGTTTTAGTTGAGACCGATTTTCGAAACATTTATGAGGATGTCTCGTACGGTTCAGATTTATTTTGGATCTGTATCCGAATCCATCAAAACACAATTCCTCGCAACAACCTCCAAACGCTCCAGTGAAAATAGAATATGCTATCCGTTACGTCATTGGTAAACAAACATGTCGGATGCTGGTGTTAAATGACCGCGACGGTGTGCTTTTGAAAGAAATGAAGGGAAAATGAAGACCCACCGATAAGGTATTAATGCTACAATTGACTCGTTAATCTAATCTTCAATTTGAGTGGTTGTTTATAATTGAATAATAAATAGAACGGGAGATACGTGACTTAGTCTGGAGCCACGACCTTATGAAACAGACAATAATGCTTCATATTTATCCTATAACTGGTATAGGTAATACGCCATTCTAGTTCGAGCAGTATTGTGGGTGGATTTATGCATGGTTGTCTAGTGTGGTAGTATAGGATGTGCGGATTGTATCCCTATTGGTTCAGTGTTAGTCCTTGGTACCACAATACATCTAGGGCGAGGTCCTGGTCCACATATTGTATAGGTAGTTCGTAATGTTAGGTCAAGCAGTATTATGGTACACTACCACTATTCTGTCCTGTGCTAGGATGTATCACCATCATTTCTAACTTGTGGTACTACTATGGCTCCTAATACCTATCATTACACCACTGCCGCAACTATACATATCATATCACTACAATACTTTCACTACTATTAGCAAGCTACTGCTTGCTCGAACGACTCGAATATCATCGAGCAAATAAGCTATCGAGCATTTGCTCTTCCGAGCGACTCCACATACTGCTCTACGACTCATCTCGGTATTTGAGGATACCTTTTACATGGTGATGTACTATTTGAGGAGCCATTTTGCAGGATATCTATAGGAAGATAGTTATGGCTCCTAACCCTATTCAGCGCCTGGCTTCTAGGCCACCCATCACATTTATAGTTACAAAGCTACTACTGCTGACTTGTCAAGAGTCACTATAATATGTCTACATCAGATTGCTCGGACGACGGGATATCTAATCGAGCAAATGAGCTATAGGGCAATTGCTCACACGAATGACTCCATATGCGACTCTATTTCGGTATTTGAGGATACCTATACCGCTCGGGCGACTAGAGTCTAATCGAGCAAATGAGCTATATGTATATGGCAATTTCCCGTACGAGTGACCCCACACACGGCTCTACGACACAACTCGGAATTTGGGGATACCTATGACATGGTGATGTACTATGTGGGGATACCTAGTATATATACAGAATATCTATCTGAAGATAGTTATAGTTCCTGACCTTATTCCGCGCCTGGCTTCTGGACCACCCCTACATCCTTCATGGCGTCAAGGCTGCTACTGCTAGTCGCCACCATCTGTCCCTTTTAGCGTCTATTGTAGTCACCCAATCGGGCCATAAAATTTGAGGGGAACGATTTTATCGCTCCTCTGGTGGTCATCTAAATGAAAAAAAAACAGATAACCGAAAAGTTGTTCGTCTGGAACTACAAATAGTTCGTCAAAAAGTTGTGTCTGATCACCTTATGTGATTGCACTAATTTAAAATGTTCCTGCGGGAAGACCCCTCCCTTCAATGCTCAAACTCCCTAAGACAGCTGACGCCCCATGTGCTTGTCGCAGATGCTTTTGAAATCTGTGAATTGTCATACAGTAGGGCCATCATGAACGGATCAAAATCCATGGGTTGTCGTTTTTCACGCATATATATAATTCAGCAGAGGTGATCCGCTAAGACACCACGCAACATTTCCACCAATGAAGCACCGAGATTACCCCGGTGCTTCATTGGTGGGAATCTCAATAGCTGTCATAGCGGACCATCTTTGAATTATAAGCGAGGAAAAATGCCCACAGATGGTTATGTTTTGGCCCGTTCCCGATGGCTGTACTGTAATCGGTCCCCTTTATTATAGCCATATGAACGGTAAATAGGTTATCTCAAAATTCAATATTTTATTCTCTACCCAATACTATAGTCTTCTACCGCCCTTATAGTTGTGTACCATCATTGCATTGTACCATTAGTATCGGCTACTACTATTCTATCCTGTGCTTGGGAGTCCCATCATTAATAAGTTGCCGTCCTATTTCGGATCTTAGTACCCATCATTACACCACTTCCGCTATGGGCCCCAGTTCATATCATTATCAAAGTAGTCCAGTCGAATACAGTCTGCTTGCACGAACAACTTTATCACACCTATTCCAAGTTTCCCCAATAAGCTACCATGTAGTTACTTTGAAGCCATACCTCGATATCTCATTAGGGGTATTTGGAATAGATTCAAAATAATGTTGGACTAAAGTAAACCCCAAATTAAACCCCAAACTAACCAAAACTAATCCCAAAACTAAGCAAAACTAAACCCCAAACTAACTAAAAGTAACCAAATCTAAACCCAAAACTAACCAACACACACACTACCACACTATCGCACTCTCCCACTCCCACTCCCTTCCCTTCTCCTCTCCCTTCGACCCCTCCCCTCGCTACCAACTCTCCCCCTCCCTACCCCCCCCCCCTTTCCTAATATTGCACTAAGTTCGGGCTCCTGTCTGGAGCGCAAATATTAATACAGGAACTTCATTTGAACAAACGTTAATCTGACTCCCATAACGAAGTTGTGTCCAAAGATTAAAGTATTCTAACTGGTGGATCTGAAAACAATTTCTTATCAACCTACTCACAATTGTTTACTACAGGCTTGCACTACAGTGGAAGTCCCTAACTCGGATAAAATACTCTCTATTTTTGTCTTTCCCAAGCAAGTTGGGAAAGAAAAGTGGTGCAAAAGCACCAATAAAAATAAGCCAAAACTGGGTCGAGTGCAACCGGCGCAGACCCAGTACGGGACGCTCTCTCCCAAGTACAACTCCACGACTTCCGTTGCCAGTGCGCATATACCGTCTCTAAAGACTCATTCTTTTTAAAATCCGCTTCGTGTCGAGATGTTTTTGCACGCTTATCAGTGTTCCACCAACTCGATGTTTGATGATTCCTGATTCATTATACCACAGTGTATCCTTTGTATTCTCAGGAACAGTGTTTTATATTCTCTTTTTTCTATTATATGTCCATAATGTATATTTATTCTCTCTCTCTCGAGTCGCGCGCGGATTTCGCGGGCCACGCGGTTCGGACTTAGATTATTTCACAATTATTGTTAATGCTTTTTTTGCAAAATTTTTTAATTGTGTTAGAGTTAGGTGTCAGCGGGGTACCACTCCTACAGTGTTTCTTCTTTCTGTTGAGAGTAGTCTTCCTGTTGGGTGGTTCCCGGTCGACCGTCTGGGGTCTTTGTTTCTGTCACCTTTCTCTCTTTGGGGGTGTTCTGTTTTCTGATCTCACCTTCTCTGCTCCTCTCACCTCTTTCATGCCTAGGACAATTTCTTGTGGGCAGTGTCTGCTGCCTAAGCATGTGGACGATGTACATTCGTCGTGTTCCTCCTGTAATGGGTGTTCGGCCGAGCGGCCGTGTGGTGTCTGTGGAACATGGTCTTCCACCTTTTGGGCGTCTGTAAATCGTGTCGTTCGTTCTCGTGGCCGTGCCTCCCGCTCCCGCGGGAAAGGAGAACGTGGTCGTTCGGGGCCTCCCGAGCCGACTTTGTCTGGTGAGAGTTTTTCCTCCTCCGTGGGGGATGTGCAGTCTTTTCCTGTGGTGGATACTGCGGGAGCCGTTGAGTGTTCTGGTGTAGAGATGCCTGGTTCCGGGACTACGGTCCCCCTCCAGTCGACATCTGAGGCTGTCACTAGGGTTGTGACTCCTCCTTCGGAGCCGAGCCGGTGTGCTCTCTCCATTATTTCACCAGCCTCAACGACTCTCGACGTATCTACTACTGCTGCTGGTCCGTCTGCTTCGTTGTCTGTTTCAGCCGGCCTCGGCTTTTCGCTGCAGGGGACTGCAGAACTGTCCGATACTGTAGACGTGGGATATCGGCCCCAGCCTTCCCTGACTTCAACTCGGCGAAGTCGGAAGGGGCTGCCGGCCGAGCCCATCGCTGTGGTCTCGTCGCCGTCGAGTACCACAGTTGTGTCTTTGGATTCGGATGTTCATAGTGGAAACACTATGAACTCCGTGGCGTTTCCGTCCGCTCACTCTGGTCACACGACCAGTTTTGGGGGACCAACGCCTTTTGTGCAGCCTGGACCTTCTGCCCCGCAGAGGTCCGCGGTGACTCTCATGAGTTCTCGCAATATTGATCCTCGGGGTGCATCGTACCCCTATACACGTCTGCCTTCAGATGTTTCGGCTGCCGCCCGTCGTCCCGCGTCGGGTGTTTTGGAGGATCGTGACCCTTCGCTGGTTAAGAGGGTCAGAGGTGAAGCCACTTTGCCGGTTCGCTCCCCTGTCGAACCGGTCGGTACAGGCAGTGAGCTTAGGGAGGCCCTCTCCTTACTCACTCAGGTTCTCTCAAAGAGCCTTCCTGTTGCTTCCAGCGAGGCTATGGGTGGTTTCCAGGCGCCTCCTATGGCGCCGCCTCCCGGGATTGGAAACAGGCCGGTTTCCGATTCCTCTGGTGTCCCGACACCATGGGAGGCGTCGGCTGGTTTGCCCACGATGGGCTATGTGTCTTCCGACTCTGGGGAGGAGTCCGACATGCTTGAGGTCGAGGGCCAGCAGTCTTCGGACTTGGGGGCGGCTCTTGACTTTGTGTTTGGGTTTCTGCCTGAGCTCAAACCTGCTAACCAGCCGACAGTGTCAGCCTGGCCGCGATCATCGGTCGCGCGCCAACAGCCTATGGAGCAACCTGCTTCTGGGCGCCTTCGACCGTGCCAGTCGGTACAGGTGGTTGAAGCTTTTTCAGCATTGGATGCCAAGCTGAATTCCAAGGCTTTGAAGACTTCGTTCTTCACCAGGGTTGACACCTTTTTGCCTCCTGTGCGTTATCGTTCCTACGATTCCGCCAATCCGTCAGTCTGCCAGACTTTGACGGTTCTGGATCAGGACTCCACTTCCCTCGGGCTTTCCAAGCCCAAGTCTGCCGTCATTCCAATGACGACTCTGGAGTCCACGTTGGGCTTATCTAGAGAGATGCTTGGCATGCTTTCTCTCTCAGATCACGTCGTCTCAGCTTTGGCTGCTTATCTGCCTCCAGATAAGTTTGACGAGGTACAGGCTCCTTTGCGTGTGCTGTCCAAGGCGCTTATGCACCTTACTCACACGCATGCCTGTAACACGGCCAATTTGGAATTAGTTCGAAGGGACGCTGTGCTGGACACAGGACGATCCCTTCCCGAGGAGCAGCGTGCTACTCTTCGATCTGCTTCTTTGGCAGGTCCGCAACTTTTCCATGGTTCCGTGTCGACGGTCCGGGATGACGTCCTACGTCATTCCAAAGATCAGCTGCTGTTTCGTCAGCTTGATCAGCCTTCTCGGGGAGGCAAGGGCCGTTCCAAGCCTAACAAGTACCCTTCTGCTTCCTCTGTGAAGCAAAAGGCTGGTCCTTCTGCCGCCGCCTCTGCTTCTTACTCACGGGGTAAAGGTAGGGGTCGGCAGAATCGAGGGAAGTCTCAGGATTCTTCATTTGGCAGAGGAGGTGGTTTCTCCTCTCGCGGGCCTCGTCGGGGCTCGAAATGAAGGTCCTCACCTCGACTCGTCCCAGGTTGGAGGAAGGATAGCAGAGTTTGCAGACCATTGGACCACCATCACATCCGATCCATGGGTGTTAGATGTTGTTCGGTCCGGGCTGCGCATATCCTTCCGACGGCACCCCACTCTGTCAAGGGTGCCTCTTTCAACCACAGTTCCTTCAGACGTTTTACGTCGGGAACTTTTGTCCACGGAGATTGCCAATCTCCTGGCAAAGGGGGCGATCGAGGTCGTCAAGAACGTTCAGTCAGTGGGTTTCTATTCCCGCCTGTTCTTGGTGCCGAAGAAGGACGGCCGACTCCGACCGGTTATCGATCTGAGCATCCTGAACCAGTCTATCATTGCTCCCAAGTTCAGCATGGAGACTTTCAGGTCGGTCCGCCAATCAATTCACCAGGGAGATTTCGCAGCCAGCATCGACCTGCGAGACGCTTACTTCCACGTTCCGATGCATCGGGCGTCACGGAAGTATCTCAGGTTCGCTTTTCTGGGGCGAGTTTACCAGTTCAAGGCCATGCCTTTCGGCCTCAACCTGGCTCCTTGGGCGTTCACCAGACTGATGTCGCATGTGATAGCGTTCCATCACACACAGTCCAGGGTGACTACTTCGGCATATCTGGACGATATCCTCCAGAGGCATTCCAATGCTGCCTTACTGGAATCGGATGTCGCCACTCTGTTGAGCTTGCTCACGTCGCTAGGTTTCAGAGTCAACGAGGAGAAGTCGGACCTGGTCCCTTCTCAGTCGTTTTGTCATCTGGGGATGTCTTTCCAAACCAAATTCAATTTGGTGGCTGTTCCCCAGGCCAAGGCTGTGATTCTCTCAGCTTTTGCTCTGACTCTGTCCCAGTCCAGGTCCGCGACCGCTCGGAGTTTTCTCCGGCTGATCGGTCTCTGCGGTTCGGTGACGGATCTCATTCCTCTAGGTCGGCTGCGTGTCAGACCTCTCCAACACTTTCTGCTCAGTCGTTGGAGACCGAATGTAGATTCTCTGGATCAGGTGCTTCCGTTTCCGGACTCTCTGTATCGTCACCTTCTTCCCTGGACAGATGTTCAGTGGATTACGCAGGGTGTTCCGCTGGACTTACCCACATCCGATCGCGTTCTGACGGCAGATGCCAGCGATCTCGGATGGGGTGCGACGTTGGATCCTCTCGGTCTTTCCCTACACGGGATGTGGGACCAGGATCACGCAGCTCTACACATCAACCAGAAGGAGCTTCTTGCTCTTCTTCTGAGTTTCAGGCAGTGGATCCCTCACTTGTCGAATCGCCAGGTTCTTCTACTATCCGACAGTGGTTGCTTACATTCGGAACCAGGGCGGCACGCACTCGCTTCCGATGTACGAGTTAGCTCGGGATCTTTTACTGCTCGCTCAGGAGGTTCACGCCGGGGTGGTTGTTCGTCACATTCCCGGTCGTCTGAACGTCCTAGCCGACTCCCTGTCCCGACAGGGCAGGGTTATTTCCACCGAGTGGATGCTTCACAGGGCAGTGTTCCAGTCGCTTTGCGATCTCTGGGGACGTCCCCACATCGATCTCTTTGCGACTCGTTGGAACCATCAGGTGGACACTTTCGTGTCCCCGTGTCCAGATCCTCTGGCTTTTGCCGTGGACGCTCTGTCACTCGATTGGAACGGTCTAGTCGGCTACGCCTTCCCGCCGGTTCCGATTCTTCCTCAGGTTCTCGCCAAAATTCGAACCTGCAGTTGTCGAATCATTCTGATCGCTCCCCTGTCGCCTCAGCGGGTGTGGATCAATCAGCTCCGCTCGCTGATGGCGGCGGTTCCGGCACGTCTCCCGCTACGTCGCGACCTTCTTTGTCAAGGTCGCCCGAGGAGGTTTCACGTCGACCCGACTTCATTGTGCCTTCACGCATATCTTTTGTCAGGTCCTGTCTCCTCCGTAGAGGTTTTTCGAGACGAGCAGTGGAGTGCATTTCTTCTTCAAGGAGGCACTCCACTGGTTTAGCTTATGCAGCTAAATGGAAGGTCTTCTGTCGATGGTGTGCTGATCACTCTGTTGATTATGCCAATCCTTCGATTTCACAGATTGCGGAGTTTCTGGTATATCTGTTTGATTCTCGGGGTCTCCAGCCTGTTACCATCCAGGGTTACAGGTCTATGCTTTCAGAGACTTTTTCTTATGTGGGGAAGCGTCGTATCGGCACTAATCCTTACCTCTCCAAGCTTGTTCGGCACTTTTCTTTGAAAAGGCCTCGGACTTTGCAGCTTACTCCACGATGGAATCTTTCGTGGGTGCTGCTTTGCTTGGGGGGGGGGGGGGGGTGCGCCGTTCGAACCTTTATCCCAGGTGGATATGCAATTTCTCACATACAAGACGGCTTTTCTGATGGCATTTGGTTCGGCCAGACGGGTTAGTGAGCTTCACGCCCTCTCGGTTGACCCGGCCTTTTTTAGGAGTTCTCCCAACAGTGTTACTTTTACCACTGATTGCTCCTTTTTGGCTAAGAATCAGTTACCAGATACTACTCCTCCTCCTATCTGTATCAGGGCTCTTCCCTCTGTTGAGGGTACTCGCCCTTTGCTCTGTCCGGTCCGTGCTATTCGCATTTATCTTGATCGGACACGCTTCATACGGAAGGGCAGAAAACGTTTTTTTCTGTCTCTCATTCCGGGTCGACAGAAGATCTCTCCTCAATCCATTTCTCGATGGATTTGTCTTGCTATTCGTACGGCTTATAGTCGTTTAGCAGCTGGCGATTGTATTACCAATCGTATTTCTGCCCACGAGGTGCGGGCACTGTCTACCTCTTGGGCTTATTCTAACTCCGTCAAGTTGTCGGATGTTATGCAGGCAGCCTACTGGAGAAATGCTTCTACTTTCTCCACCTTTTATTTACGCCAGTTGCAGGAGCAGTCGGAGGACCTTTTTGCCTTGGGTCCTCTTTCTTCTGCTCAGGCTGTTGTCTGCCATAGCCATTAGGCTTCTTGAAGGTCAGTTTCAGCCTTGTGCTGTTACTGCCCTTTTTTCTGTCTGTGTGTCACACAGGCTCATATGTCTCTTTTCATTGTCCTTTACCAATGATTGCGACATTATGGTTGATAAGCCTCGGGACCTCTTCCTTCTGCTTCACGGTTCCAGTGCACTAGGGTTATGTGGGGGTTGGTTATGCGATTCCCTCCAGCCTTTTGTCTATTCAGCCTGTAGTAAACAATTGTGAGTAGGTTGATAAGAAATCTAAATTTTATAGTAAATTTCCTTTCTTATTATACCTACCACAATTGTTTACATGGAGGCCCTCCCGTCTTCTTTACGGGTAAAGAATCTTTCCTCCCCGCTGATCACATAACTCTAACGTTTACGGATTCAAAAAGAATGAGTCTTTAGAGACGGTATATGCGCACTGGCAACGGAAGTCGTGGAGTTGTACTTGGGAGAGAGCGTCCCGTACTGGGTCTGCGCCGGTTGCACTCGACCCAGTTTTGGCTTATTTTTATTGGTGCTTTTGCACCACTTTTCTTTCCCAACTTGCTTGGGAAAGACAAAAATAGAGAGTATTTTATCCGAGTTAGGGACGTCCACTGTAGTGCAAGCCTGTAGTAAACAATTGTGGTAGGTATAATAAGAAAGGAAATTTACTATAAAATTTAGATTTTCAAAGAACATTCATCAAATTGGAGATATTAACGCTTGGACTCACATAGGAGTCTAAGTATTTCCTAGTGGTTTGATTTGAAAAAAAATGAATCTGACCCCCATGAGGATGTTGTTTACCAAATATAAAAAAAGATTTGACTGGTAGATCTGCAGAAGATTTAGATAGAATATTCCTCATATTGCATCAAAGGGTGCCGCAATATGAATTCGGGGATTTGATTTGAACCTGACCCCCCCACCCCCACACCCCCACATACACACCCACACAACAAACACCCACACACTCCCACCCCCCCCCCCCCCCCACACACACACTACCCCAACGCGAAAAGCACAATAAGAAAGATCAAGGCAAAGCACTTCTCCCTCTTCTTTTCCTTCTACTTCTTCTTTCTCTCAGAGTAAGCGCCTCAATTTGTAAACATCTCCGGTCCATATTGTGACTTAAGATGCTCGCAAATTGAGCAACGCTGTCTCGCCTCGTCTTGTTCCTCTACCTCCTACTCCTCCTCAGACTTTCTTCTCGGGTTCTCCTAGTGCTCTCACTAGAACTCCTCCTCCTCCTCCTTCTGTTTCCTCTCCTACTTCTGTTTCCTCTCCTGCTTTTGTTTCCTCTCCTGCTTCTGTTTCTTCTCCCCCTTCTCCTGCCTCTAGTGTGGTTCAACCAGGTATATCGTACTCAGAGAAAGTCAAATCACTGAGCCGCAACTCGGGCCGCTCATTTGATTCTAAATTCTCCCAGTTTCGGCAAAAATGCGGAGTTAATTTTGACAAAAGGAATTGGCGCCTCCCCGATGTTTGTAAAAACATCCTTATGATTGGAAGTTCAAATTTAGGATCGAATTCCCCATCCGGACATCCAGGTGGTGTGTTACCCCGGCGCCAAATTCAATCATCTGCGCTCTATGTTTAAAGGGCACAGGGGCCAGTCCAGTCCCCCAAAAATATTATTAAATATTGGCGTGAATTCTCGAAACGATAATTCTGATCTCGTAGTTAAGCAGTTGCGGAATATGCTTAGCGATATCAGGGTCAAGTTTAGATCAGCAAAAATTTATTTCGCTGAACTAAACTTTTCGCAAAAACTCCCTCAGGCCGAGAGGAGAACCCCGAGCATCATCAACGAAACAATTCGGAAAGTGAAGGACGTTAACGTTATACCAAAAATTGATGACGCGAAGTTTGATATTGCTCAGGATTCAATCCATTGGACTACGAGAACCGCCAATATTATGTACGATCACTGGTTGAACCACCTAAATTTAAACTAAGTAAAGGCAAAGGTAACAACCGCCTAAAAGATGTGGGATTAGGAACTAATTTGGTTAACCTGTCTGGCACCAATGACCTAACAACCCAAGAGAAATCTCTTTTAGATCGCGGTTTAACTTTTGTACCAGCACCAAAGCCTAAAACTGGTAACCAAACAAATTTACCATCATACAATTGTAATTTTCTTAGGCAAATTAAATTAACAGACCGCTTTAGAAACTCCAGCGGTCAGAAATTTCCTTTTACAGAATCATCTGGTTGGTCACCTCCAGATAGTGAAGTAGATCCCGAAATTATTGAAGCTAGCAAACGAATCATCCAAAAGGTGTTCAGCATGAAAATACTCTCCGATAAAGACAATTTAACAGCTGGTGAACGGAGAGCCCTCACGAAACTTCGAAAAAATAAGAAATTAGTAATTGAACCAGCCGACAAAGGTGGGTCGGTAGTTGTTCTATCTCGGGATAATTATATAAAGGAAGCCATGAGACAACTCAGCAATACTAAACATTATAAGAAAATAGATTCACTTATTTGGCCTAGTAATATCGAAAAATTCAATAAGATCTTAAAATTTCTTCTCGACGAAGGTCACATTACCAAACAACAATTGAACTATTTAACAGCTAAGCTCAGTGCTCAAACAAGACAATTTTATATCCTACCAAAGATCCACAAGGACCGTTCTTCATGGACGGATGACTTAACTCCACCCGGGAAGTCAATTGTATCAGATTGTAATTCGGAATCTTATGCGATCTCGGAATTAATTGATTATCATCTGAAACCTATAGCAAATAGACATCCGAGCTATCGAAAAAATACACAGGATTTCCTGTCAAAAATTTCGAAATTGAAAATATCGGAAAATGCAATTCTGGCTACTTTGGATATCGACAGTATGTATACGGACATTGATATTGATAAAGGTGTTAAATCAGTTAAAAATGCATTTGAAAAATATCCGGATGCGAAACGCCCGGATGAACAAATTTTGGATCTTTTAGAGCTGAGCTTAAAAGGTAATGACTTTCAATTCAATGGAGAATAGTTTCTACAAATAATGGGTTGTCCTATGGGTAAAAGATTCAGTCCTAATTTTGCAAGCATTTATGTAGCGGAATGGGAGGAAAATGCCTTAAGCAAATGTGCAAAGCATCCTCTCGTATATCTCAGGTATTTAGATGACATTTTTATTATTTGGGAACATTCAAAAAAAGATTTTGATGAATTTTTAGACATTTTGAACAATCACGATCCAAATATTAAATTGAAAGCTACTATCAGTGAACATTCTGTTGACTTTCTCGATGTGACCGTGTATAAAGGCAAGAAATTTCAGGCGTCCGGTCATTTAGATTGTAAAGTATATTTTAACCAACTGATTCACATCAATTGTTGCACACAAAATCATTTCATCCTCAACATACATTTAAAAGTATCATCAAATCACAACTCATTCGTTTCCACCTCAATTCAAGTGATAAGGTAAATTTCAATGAGGCTTGTTCTACTCTATTTGACGCCCTCAGATCGAGAGGATACTCACTGCGCTTTTTGCGTACTTTAAAATCTCAAACTCTGAAAAAGCCCGAAAATCCAGCTGAAACTACTGATTTCGAACCACTGAAGATTGAACACAACAGACCGTTGCAGAATGGTAGTGGCGCGGTGTTTAATTGCAAAAAGCCTCGATGTGGATTGCATACTTTTATGCCTGAGCAGAAAGTGGAATTTTCCTCCGAACAAGCGAAAAATCATTATCAGATCCGTAACCCCCTCCATTGTGATTCACCAAACATTATTTAACTTATCACATGTAAGCGCTGTCGGAAACAGTATGTTGGTCAAAGTCAAAATCCTTTCCGAGAACGTGCTACTAGACACAAACAGGATATAAAACATAATGCTGATGCCCCAGTAGCACAACATTTTAACCTTCCTGCCCATTTTTTGGGCGATTTCGAAATCCATCCTATTGAACAACCACCAATTAAAGACACATAAGAAAAAACGGATGAATTTAGAAAAAAACGTGAATCTTTTTGGATCAATACGCTTCAAACCCTCTGGCCATTTAGTATGAACATATCAGAGGGCGAATGCGAAAGGAGGTCCATCATTCCTTTCACTTTAACGTACAACAGAATGAATATCAAAATAGCAAAAATGTTAAAAGATGAATTCAATTTTACCAATGCTAAATTAAATGAACCTTTGAATTTTCGACCTGTCATCGCCTATAAGAAAAACAAAAGCTTGCGTAACATCCTTGTAAGGACTAAATTGGAGCCCATGAATGAATAACATAAATTATTGCCAGTCAGTTTAACCAGTTCCTAAGCTCAAAAAACGTTTCAGTAGGAAATGTCTGTGCCAGTGCGATTTTTTTAACCTCAAAAACACGCACGCACGCACGCACGCACGCACGCACGCACGCACGCACGCACGCACGCACGCACGCACGCACGCACGCACAAAAATCCCTCAATGAGGTCTAATTTACTACGACTCTTATCCTCATTGACAAAAAAGGGATTCTCCAGAAAACATATGGCCTTCGGCACCCCTTTTTCTGAAATGAGGATAAGAGTCGTAGTAAATTAGACCTCATTGAGGGATTTTCAATACGACTCTTATCCTCATTTCAGAAAAAGGGGTGCCGAAGGCCATATGCTTTTCAAAAAAGGGGCGCCGAAATTGGGGTGCCGGGGAAACTGCCATTGATATAGGTTTTTATTATACAGAAGGGAGATAACTCTGTACGATTAAGTACAGGTTATGGGAAATCAAGCAATCTAATTGGTTAATTATAAGTTATATAAATGATCTAGATAAATGAAACAACAACACTCGGAATAAGGTAGGAGCTACTGGTATTACGTACCACCTTACCAGTAACAGGATGATACAAAGCATTTGGTAGGTTAATACTATCAAAGGTTAGGATAGGATCTATAGGGGAATATACCAACCATACTCTGATGCCGTTCTGTATTACCACGCATTGACCCCCACCCCAGAATACCGCTCAATAATATGAAGCACCTGGTGGATCTGGTGGATCAGCAGTACCAAGGGCCAGCAAGAGATCTACAGGGATATGTACAGCCTATGCTATTCTACCGTTCTAAACTACCAAGCATTACCCCCACCACCACAACATCACTAGGTCTACCATAACGCACTACATATACCAGCCATATAATAAAACAAAGCAATCGGTTGGTTAATAGTACCAAGCACTAACAGGGGCCTATAGGTGTATATACCGCCATACTATAGTACCGTTCTAAACTACCAGGCAGTACCCATATCCACAATACCCCTATGCCTAGCATTGCATACTACCTATACCAGTCATAGGATAACATAAAGCATCAGGTGGATTAATAGTACTAAGGGCCAACAAGAGACCTATAGGGACATGTACAACCTATATAGTATCCTCAGATAAGTATCCTTTAAAAAGTATCCTCGATAGGTATCCTCGATAGGTATCCTCAAATAATACAATACCAGGCCATAGGTATCCTCAATTTAGTATCCTCAAAAGGTATCCTCAACTGATACGTAGCCATGTCATAGGTATCCTCAAATACTGAAATGAGTCGTCGAGTCGTTCGAGGAGTCACTCGATCGAGCAATTGCTCGTTGGCTCATTTGCTCGATGGGATTCGAGTCGTTCGAGCAATAGTTGCGAGTCACTCGACATAAGACGGAATCCCACTTATGGAATCCCTTTTTGGAATCCCACTTATGGAATCCCTTTTTAGAATCCCATTTGTGGAATCCTTTTTTCGAAAACGCCTGTGGCTATTGAATCCCTTTTTTCTGAAATGAGTCGTCGAGTCGTTCGAGGAGTCACTCGATCGAGCAATTGCTCGTTGGCTCATTTGCTCGATGGGATTCGAGTCGTTCGAGTCGTTCGAGCAATATACCGAGTCACTCGATCGAGCAATTACTCTAAAGCTCATTTGCTCGGTGGGATTCGAGTCATTCGAGCAATGGTTTATCAGTAACTGCTCGATTGCTTATTGGGTTTGGGAATACTTTTGATATACACAAGGGAGATGACTGCATTATGGGAAATCAAGCACTGGTAATTTTAAGACTTGGACGAGAGAACCAGAGATAGTTTGGACTGGATAGACTGTTAGTGATAGAGAAACATATGCAATAGGCATTAAAAATGGGATTCTGGGAAAATCAGGCCCTGTACTCCTATTCAATAGAACATACCCCCTGTACCCCTTGGCACAAAAGCATAACGTGTTATTTTTATATGCCCAAAATGGGGCTTCACATGTCCGTTTGGGTGGTTTGGTGGAGATTTTCGTGGTTTGTAAGGGTGGTCGGGTCTATTTGGGTAATTCTTCGAGAATTCTGGGAGAATTGTAAGTCAGAAAAATACTCTAGTTCAATCGAAGACACCCCTGGGGGACCCCTTAGTACTATAGCACTACGTGCTACTATTATAAGCCAAAAGAATGGCGGTCCTAAATCGGGTTCTGAAAGAATTCGAAATAGTAAAACTTGTCGGGTTGTTTGTGGTAATTCTTCGAATCGGGAAAATACTCCTATTCAATCGTACATGCTCTCCGAACATACCCCTGTCCTATTGTAGGCCTTAGGTAACATAGCAATCACGTGCTACCATAGAAACCAAGATGGCGGCCTCCAGGATACAAAATGGACGACGGAAACACGTATCACCTTAACAACACGCGCTGCGCATGCGCACTGACACCACGTATCACTATGGCGATGACGTCACAACATGGCCGCTCACGCGGGTTACCATGACAACACAACATGGCGCCACTACGTCACGTGACATGACGTCACTTCCGAGGTCCCCCACCGAGGTCCCCCAAATGTTACCTGTAGGGGAACATACACTACTACTCACTGGTCCTGAAGATGCGTAAAAGAACAGTTCTATATTTCGTATGGTTTTGGTAATATGGGCATTTGAAAATTGTATATGTTTTCATCTCCTCATCCACGAGGATGCAGGAATTTTTTTTTTGTATGAATCAAGTACTTATGAACAAATAATACCGCATACCAAATTTGCTTTAAATCTGCACATCGGTACTGAAAATAAAAATTTCGGCGGGTCTAAAACATATTGCCTCTCCAAGAACAACTGAAAATACCTCCCTCACACTTCCCTCGGGTTCACTTTATTGTGGACCCCCCCCCCCCCCCCCCCCCAAAAAAAAGGCCGAATGCCATTTATGTACTTATTATAATCAATCTGACCACGAGAAGAATATTTTTTAAAACTAAGGAGATGGAAAGAGATGATCAGAAGGAGCAGGACTATAATCTAATCAGGGTGGTGGGAAAATTCGAGGATCGAGTTCAGTGTTCACGTTGTCGGTTGTCAATTTAGCTAATTCCACTAACAGTTTTGAGCTTTATTGGCTAAAATTTGGGCACAAAAAAATAAAACACTGTAGGTTATCAACTTTTCAAAAGGCAGAATTTAATTTGATAAATTCTACCGTCGCGAATGGTATGAAGGATTTATCTAATTAAATCCGAGGGCGCGGTGGCTCAATGGTTTCGGCATTCAACTTGTGTCCTTGAGCAAGGCACTTAATCCCGATTGATCACGTGGGGTACGATGGCGCAGTGTACAAACGCGTACTGAACGTTGACGTTGCACCTATTTTCAACCCTGCTTGTGTGGAGTTAGTACGGTGGGGAGTCTGAAAGTTGCTCGCAGTTTCTCAATGGTTCTCTCTGGATACTCTGGCTTCCTCCACCCGTAAAACTGTCCGACCCGAGGTGACCCTGGCTGTCGAAAGTGTCATTAAACTTCAATAAATAAATAAATTAAATGCAGCCTTTGTAAAGATTCGCGTCCGGCTAAGCCCAGCGAATTACCAGTAATTGGTCGATTAGTCTGCTATTATTTAAGAGCAACACCAGGTGTACTTATCGACATCATTCGACCTGGTCAGCAAATGAATCAGTGGCATGAATATAATTTAGGTGACCGCCCTTTTCGCTTTCCGGGGATTTCGTTGAAATGTTCGTGTGCTGTCGGTTCTAGTTCAATTTATTTGGATTGGACAGAGAAGACACACCTCCCCCACCCCCGCCCACCCTTCCCCTTTGGCACCAAAATGCTTTGTTTGGCGTTAAAATATGGTTGCTTATATGTTTGGCTCAAGACAGTTTCAGGCCAGCGTGAACAGTGGCCGGGTTCAAATGTATTTTGGAAGTGGATGAATAAATTTACAAAAGGAGTAATGCACAGAGTATTAAAGTAAAGGACTGAAATACAGACGGTTGAGACCAAATGACATCAGAAATCGCCAACAACTGAAAACAGGTAAATGAGTGTCTTGTGCAGCTAAATATTAGTGGCGGAGGTTCGAAAAGTGGACGCTCCTAACTACTGGAGGGGAAAGGCAAGGGACGGATGAAGTTCCGAACGAGTCCTGCAAAATAAGGGGAATGAACCTTCCAGAAGCCTCACTGTACACATTGGTATTCGAGAAGAGGCGAGACCATGAAGATTCCGCTACGGAGGTCATCCCACATAATCGATGTGTAATCACCCAATCACAATGCTCGAAAGGGTGGCATTGAGCCTATCCTAAAGTAGGGGAGAGCTCTATACAAGAGTTATCAATTTAACCCCGACAATGGGGGGGGGGGGGGGGGGATGCACTTTGTAGACGCCTCACACTATTATTCAACCTAACCATAGGAAGACAGGAGGTACCAAACGAGGTGAGCAAGGCAATATTTGTACACAGAAATGGAGATAAAGTATATTGGATAATTGGGGGTGGGGGTGAGGGGGGTGGGGGTCTCTAAATCTATCGATTTTAAAAAGTTTCCTTATCAAGTCCTATGTGAGAGTTTACGGAAGTGATCGATGAGAAGAACTTTGGAGCAGCGATATATATTTATATATATGTATATATAAGAAAAAAATATTAAAGTTCAAAACAAATACACCGACATCACTGACTATATTCCTGCTAGCGCTTTCACCGCTCTGTATGCGGATCTTCAGGCATTTTTATTTTTATAAAATACGTTATACAAATATTTACAAAATAACGTTATGACGTAAACCACTGGGTGTGGTGTATCGATTTTGGAGACGTTGTTCCAGAAACTGCATATGCAATAATTATTTCATACATTTGAACAGAGGCGTGTTGATCCTTTATCGAAAGAAATTATAACGAAATTAACATAACAAATAAAATAATGATGTTTCTTTTATCCTAGAAATTAAGTTATAAATGTTGTGGGCTCCGAAAAAAACCCGGTATATTTATTTCCGGGTCCGACTCGACTCCACGTGGTGCTGAGTAAAGAATCTCGTGGTGTCGAGCTGTAGTCTGAGTAAGGCGCTCACAGCCATAAATTTAAATTATGTAGAAATATTGGTATCGTGAAGATAATAAGGAAACATTCGTGAAAAAACACATATATTCAGAGTCCATAGACTTTAATTCTAGTATGAAGGCAACATCATTATTTTATATGTTATGTTTCATAGAAATAACACGATCGGCACAGTGAGGTCTTTGTGTATAGACCCCTACTTACCCAACCTTTTCTTACATGAACAATGACGCTTGCCCCGAGTCCGGCTCGACTCCGCGGGAATGATAAACTCTCTCGAGGGTTCGAATTGGAGTCGGAGTGAGGAGTTCATTCCCAAACATTATGCAGAAATATGGGTATTATCAACATACAAATATACAGAGATTTGGCGTGGGAAGGATATGTGGGGAAACTAATATACCGGGTATTTTCAGAGCCCACAACCTCTTTTAATTTAATTTCTAGGATAAAGGAAACCGCATTATTTTTTTATATTATATGTTAATTTATACTGGTGATTAGTAATACCAGCGTGTTTTCATCAAGATATTCTCGATGTTCGCTTGGGAGAAAGGGATTGTACTGTTACACCGAGCAGCACTTTGAAGCCTGTATTGTTTAAAAGTATTAGGTTTGGGGGGGGGGGGGGGGGAGGGGAGGGGGATATGAATTTGTTTTATGAGGTTTCTTAAAACCATGGTCGTATATACCTTTATTTTGAGACAAAATCAAATATTTCTATATCGGCCCAAACTAAAATCTAATTGCGAAAACGCATTACATTGCATAAACAGCCAACTATATCAATTGTTCACATATAATTATATCTTACGTGACGAGAAGGAATTATTATTATTTTTTATACGCAGTCTACAGCCTTAATTTAACTCATGCACGTGATGTTGATCTATGTGGCTCGGCCGTTGTTTCGTATCTCCCGTGAATTTACGGTTTGGGCTCATTCATGCAACGGTCTATTTAATGCTACTGGGTGGCGCTATTACAATCCAAACGTAATGTAATGCCTGTAGTTTAAAGCTTTAGATGGGTGATGGTGGTAGTAGGGTGGGCACCCAAGGTTTTCAAATTATGCGCTATATTATTATTTTAATAGTCTTAACTTTGGAGAGGGGGGGGGGGGGGATAGATAATTAATCCATTTTAAATCGTTTGGGATGGCTCTTTTTATAATAGTAATTACCTACACCTGCTTGTTTTTATAAGGCTTTTGTCCATGTTCACTTGGGGGGGGGGGGGGGGGGGACTTCCTTTGTTGAGGACTGAGGATGAGTTTAAGTAATGTAATATAATGGGGATGATTGTAAGCATTAGGTTTGGTGTAGGGGCTGACGGGAGGGGGGGTGGGTGGGTTGGATGACCAGCTCATTAAGAATTATTTATTTGTTCATCCTTATAATTCCTATTTTAATTCTTTATCTAATCGTACAATTTTTCCTTATTACAGGAGTGGCGTCAACGGGACACATAATGGCTACGGATTCCCCGGGGGGGGGGGGGGGGGATTAAACCACGGAGTTACAAAAGTATAGTCTCTCTACGGATAACTTGACTTTATTTATCGGAATATCATGCTTGACTCCGTTTACGTCGGATTAGTTCTCTGTTCAAGAACGCTTGCATCGGATCCAGCTCGACTCCAGGAGGTGTCGAGCTGGAGTCTGAGTAAGGCGCTCACAGCCATTAATTTTAAATTATGCGGAAATATTGGTATCGTGAAAATAAATATAAATAGACGGTTAACATAGGAAAATTCGTGGAAAACACATATATTCTGAGTTCATAAACTTTACTTCTAGTATAAAGGCCATATCATAGTATTATATGTTATGTTTCATAGAAATAACACGATTGGCACATTGAGTCTTTGTGTATAGCCCCCCTACTTACCCAACCTTTTCTTCTCCCTTAGCCAGAGAGTTACATGTACAGTGGCGCTTGCCCCGAGTCCGGCTCGACTCCCCGAGAATGACAAACACTCTCGGGGGTTCGAGCTAGAGTCGGGACTAAGGAGTTCATTCCCTTACATTATGCAGAAATATGGGTAATACCAACATAGTAATATATAGAGAGTTGGAGTGGGAAGCATCTGTGTGAAATAAATATACCGGGTTTTTTCGGAGCCCACAACATTTATAACTTAATTTCTAGGATAAAAGAAACATCATTATTTTATTTGTTATGTTAATTTCGTTATAATTTCTTTCGATAAAGGATCAACACGCCTCTGTTCAAATGTATGAAATAATTATTGCATATGCAGTTTCTGGAACAACGTCTCCAAAATCGATACACCACACCCAGTGGTTTACGTCATAACGTTATTTTGTAAATATTTGTATAACGTATTTTATAAAAATAAAAATGCCTGAAGATCCGCATACAGAGCGGTGAAAGCGCTAGCAGGAATATAGTCAGTGATGTCGGTGTATTTGTTTTGAACTTTAATATTTTTTTCTTATAACTACCAGCACAAGGATTTGTTTATAAACTTCTGATATGTATATATATATATTTATATTTATTGATGTTTAAGGTCACTACTTATGCAGAATGGCTAATCATGACCGCGACAGTTTTACGAGTGGAGGAAGCCGGAGTACCCGGAGAGAACCACCGAGCAACGACGAGCAGCTGCCAGCTCCCCAACATCGTAACTCCGCACTGCAGCACAGGCTGGATTAGATTGGTTGTAGGCATGCGCACTATCGACGTGCAGTGCGCCTTAGTACACGGCGTCATCGTGTCCCCGTGTGGACAATCGGGGTTAAGTGCCTTGCCCAAGGTCACAACGGGTGAGTCCGAATCGATCGCTCAGACGGTCACCCATCCGAGGACTAACCGGGCTCGACGTTGCTTAACTTCGGTGATCTGACGAGAACCGGTTACCGCAACGCCACCGCGCCCCCTGGAGCAACGATTCAGAAAGGTTTCAGAATGGGAAGGGTCCATCTTCTCACGCTCCAACTGATTGAATCACTGGAAGTTAAATAGAAAAAGATGCTTATGGCGTTTATGGATGTTAAAGGGGCGTATAATAGAGTATCGGGAGAGGGAATGTGGCGAAAGTTCAGGGGCTTTAGGTTCTGAAGGGGAATTTGTTGGAATCATAAAACCACTGTATAGGTTTGTGGATTGTGCTCCGACTGAGTGAAGTAACAACGAATCTGGTGACTATGGAGTTGGGCCCCAAACAGAGGTGTATCCATTTACCAATGTTTTAGTATCGTATAGATCAACTCCTGTATAGCGATGAGGTGTACTAATTGGGAACCTGAAGATCCCAGTGTAATATTTTGCAGATGATAGGATACTAGAGCAAAATTAAAGAGAGGCTAGAGGAAATGATGGCAATTACTGGGACATGTGTAAGTTTGAGCAGAATGAAATCAAAAGCAAGGTTTTCATACTCGTTGGTCGTAGGGTGGAGCCTACTTGAAGGTAGAGAGTTGGGGAGTTCCAGATGCCGGAGGTGACAGAAAACTACTAAGTGTGGAAGAGACTGGTGACTACAAGTAGTTGGTGGTCAACACAGACTTCTTAGAAAGATCCATCTACTGAAATCCCACGAATAATCTATGTATAAAAGGTGGGCGAATTCTATTTTAGCGATAAATAACTTGAATATGGTTTTTGAAGGGAAAGCTACGTGGAAAATGAAGGATGTACTAAGCACAATATATGGTTCGTAGGAGATACCTCTAAACTAAAAGGTTGTAAAGTTTGGAGACCCCGCAGAGCGATGCCAGTAGATGGCCAGCATGTTCCAATGATGCGGTAACACTAGAAGGAGTCAGCAGGAAACTTGTGTTAATAAAGATCAATACAAACTGCTCAATACTAAAACTGATATTGTTATAAAAGCACACATTAACGGATTTATTCTCCTTTATAAAATGCTGAAATGTCATAAAAATCCATACCATGCTAAATATCATGTATAACAACACAAGCTTATAAAACATCCTGAATATTGCTTATTGATTATAAAATGAATGAAAAAACATTATAATGTAAGTTTACAGAAAACAATAAACTGAATTTTTGGTGAAAGCATTTTTAAAATATTCACCATCTCATACACTCTTATAATTTTCACTAAATTGGTTGAAGAAACTGTAATTGGTGAAAGGGAAACCGATGTGTTGATAATTGACTGAAAGAGAATTGACAAAAAGGCGAATCAACGAAAACAAGAATCAATGAAAAGAGGAATTTACGAAACTGTACAATTGAAACTGGGCTTCTTCCATCCTTTCATTTGAAACCTATATTAATCTGCTGGTGACATAAACAGAACGGCATTCGCGTTCGAACTCTCATTTTTACCACACGAGATCGATTTGGGCGGAGGGATAATATTGAACGGCAAGCCGACGGCTTCGAGTTCAATATTATCCCTTCGCCAAAATCGATGTCGTGCTGTAAAATAATGACAGTTCGACCGCGTATGCTGTTCTGCATTTATTGCACGCCTACAGTTTACTAAAAAAATATTAATCGATTTTGGCAGAGGGATAATATTGAACTCGAAGCCTTCGGCTTCTTGTTCCATATTTTGTTTACAGCGAAATCGTTCAGCGGTATTCGTGGAACGCAATCAAGCAGAAAAATTGGTGTTACCAGACTTGAAGGTGATTTTACACGGTCAAGAAATTGCACCAATAAACTGCATCAACATATTTCGCAAATATTTTTGTTCTCACGCGCAAAAATTGTTGGTGCAATATTGCACTTGCAATCACATTGATTGGCTGAGAGGAAAAGTTTCAGTTGCAATATTATTACGAACTTGCAGAAATTAGAGACAGGTTCTAAATCTTTTCAATAAATTGATGCAATAAATCCATTTTACATGAGCAATATTTCATGCAATATGTGGTTGAAATAAACTGCTCGCAAGAAATTGCAGGAAATATTGCTCGTATAAAACCACCTCGAGAGAATAGTTTTTGCATGGCGAGGAATTAATGATGGCAACAAGTAAGGATCGGATGGATGAAGTAAAAAAGTAGAGAATTGTACAGAAAATCCACTGCAAACTGAGATTCCGAGTCGAAACCGGAGACTCGTCCCCACTGGGGAAGCCGCAACGTTCGGATGACTAAACTGGGAGAAGAGGAAACTTCTGCCTTTATGAAAAAATGAGAAACAATAACACTATCTGAAAACTGTAACAGAACTGAGAACATTTTATAATTATTTGTTTTGGTTTAATAAACAAGAGGCCCCAAGGGGTCTGAGACCGCTCACGTGACACCGACATCTATAAACCGAGGGTCCTGATTTGAACAAACTCGCATCTGCCCTATTAAGAAAACCAAATACCAGATATCAAAACATTCTGACCGGTGGATCTGAAAAAAAAAGATTTTCAAAAAATATTCCTCATATTGAACTAAGTTATAATTCGGGCTCCCACTGGGAGCGGAAATATGAACCCAGGGCCTTGGCTTTAACAAATTTGAAATCTCACCTCCCTGAGGAGTATATCAACTATCAAATAGATACTGACTAGTGGATGTGAAGAAGATTTCTAAAGAATGCTCCTCATACAGAACTAATTCGAGCTCCCACGGGGAGCCCAAGTATGAACCCAGGGACTTGGCTTTAATACATATGAATCTCACCTCCCAAAGGATACTGTATACCAAATGTCAAAAGGTTCTGACTGGTGGATGTGAAAAAGATGATTTTTAAAGAATGTTTCTCATATTGAACTCAGATATAATTCGGTCTCCCACAGGGAGCCCAAATATGAACTCAGAGACTTGGCTTGAAGAAACTTGAATCACAGGATCAAATTATCAGATTTACACCAAAAAACTATACAGCTCGGCACATCAGTAACCTGAACACAAATATAAAATAACTTGACAATCCAAGCAATATTTTTCAAGTTATCGAATGCCAAAGAAATGGATACGGACGCCGGACGGACTGACGGACGGACGGACGGACAGACGGACGGACAAAGGATGGACGAATGACGGATGGCCATCCCGGATGCCGGCATTATGTGTACCGTACATAGTATGGGTACACATAAAAATATTAATCCGATTATCAGGTTACTTTATGTATGTATTCAGGTTACTGATGGAAAATTAAAAATTTAGGGGGGATGGGGGCAAAAATTCTTTCCCCTCCCGTAACGACGACAATATTGCCCCTCGAACTTCTCTTGAACAAACCTGAGTCTTGGGTACACATAAAAATATTAATCCGATTATCAGGTTACTTTATATATGTATTCAGGTTACTGATGTGCTGTGCTGTATAGTTTTTTATGTAAATCTAATAGTTTGATCCGGAGATATTAACCCTTTATTCATCAAATTAGGAACTCCTCCAATCCATTTCTATATGTACCCATACCATGTATGGTGTACATAATGTCGGCATCCGGGGTGGCCTCCGTCATACAGCTTTCTACTAGTTGTGCGTATGGGTATACATCTGACGATTTCATCGGCCTATCTTTAGCTCGTGTAATCTGCCTCTAGGTTTGGAAAATAGAAATTTAGGGGGGGGGGGTCAAAAAATTTTTCCCCTCCCGTAACGACGACAAATATTGCCCCTCGAACTTCTCTTGAACAAACCTGAGTCCTGGGTACACATAAAAATATTAATCCGATTATCTGGTTACTTTATATATGTATTAAGGTTACTGATGTGCTGTGCTGTATAGTTTTTTTTATGTAAATCTAATAGTTTGATCCGGAGATATTAACCCTTTATCCATCAAATTAGAAACTCCTCCAATCCATTTCTATATGTACCCATACCATGTATGGTGTACATAATGTCGGCATCCGGGGTGACCCTCCAGCTTTCAACTAGTTGTGCGTATGGGTACACATCTGACGATTTCATCGGCCTATTTTTAGCTCGTGTAGTTCCCACCGGGCATTTTGAGAAAAAAAGATTTGGGCATAAATCAAGTGCTTATGACGCATTAATACTTTTTATCAAATTTGATTCAAATCTGACTCTCGGTTTGGAAAATAGAAATTATGGGGGGGGGGGGGGGGGGGTCACCCCTTGCTCAATATGAGCAGAAACCCAATTTGAAGAAAACCCCAGATGCCCCCATATAACCACTACACATGTAGAATTTCATTAAAATGTGACCAGTGGTTTGGGCGAAAAGACCCAAACACCACCTTCACGACGGACAACGGACGAAAAGTGATAAGAATACCTCATCCTGGCTTTCAGTCAGGTGAGCTAATTAAGATGTTATTACTTTGTTAGTTTTATATCGACCTTCGGTCTCCGGTCGATGTGAAGTTACCTGGGGCTTATATCTCGGCCGATATGAAACTGATCCAAAAATAACCTCTAAAATCGATGTTTTAACTCTTTTCAAACGATCAGCCTTTTGTTTCTGAATGGAATGTAATTACCACAATTGTAATTCAAGAGGTTGAGTAATAATTTATTCTGGTTCTATGGGGTAGCATGGTGAAGTTATCGCTGATTCACTAGAGCTGTTGCGAGTCTTAGTTACCTCTAAACCACGTCGGAGGTTTCGGAGCCACATGGTGGGGTGGATACTCAGCCCCAAAACCTCTTCGTCCAACAGTGTAAAAATTAAAAACAAACATATTTCTGTTTAGTAAGATGTTTCTTGAAATTCTACATTCAGCGACCCTTTTACAAAAAGTCCTGGATTCATCCTTGTCGTTCCATCTACCATATTTTGGCTACACAGTTATAGAGGTACGCATAATCATTTTTTGGCAAGACGTTTCCATCGGGTATTGTTACCCTATCTGTGTCTAACCAATGCACAATCTTCATAAACGTAGTATCAAATAAACTCTTTATCTCATCATTTCTTATACTCACAATTGGAAATGTCACCCCATTAACGTCATACCCAGCACAAGAGCTGTTGATTCCCATTAGTATAAGGTATCCACCAGGTTTAATCAACGTTGAAACATTTTTCAAAGCTTGCACGTATTCCGTTTTGTTTGAAGCCGCTGTATCCAAGCACCAAGTGGTAACGACTGCGTCAACCAGCTCTGGAACACTCCCTTCATTACCACCGAGGGGATTATCTCGTAATACGTCACAGTGAAAGACGCCTTTTATTTTACTACGTAGCTGAATTACTTTTTCTTCAGGAGTTTGTCTGAAAAAATATATAAAAAAATCGTTCACTATTTATTAAGCAATGCTAACAATGGATACTTGGACAGTTTTAACCCTCTGGTCACTGACGTCAAAACAGCAAAGCGTTTATTCCATAGTGCAATTAGGAGTTTAACCAATTCAGTATTTCTTTCACAAATGTCAGTATCAAAAACATGGATTCTGAATGTTCCCCTTTAGCGAAGTCTACGAAACATTACCATCAGCAGGAGCGGACTGGGCGAAGAAAAGTTACCGTGGACCCTACACCCCGTGAAACTTTTGATTTTGCGAACTGAAAGAACGCGGCTACCTTACTTCCTTCCATATGAGCGGTCATTGGCAGTCCACGTAGAGGACATTTCTATGGCATTTTTGTATCATCTTCATTCGATCATTCGACAAAAATGGTTCTACCGGGGGTTGGGGGTGGGGGGTGGGCGGGAGGTTAGGGGTGGGCGGGAGGTTAGGGGTGACCAATGGAGAAGACCAGAATTCTGCCCAATCGTGGAAAATATTATTTTTGAAATTGAAGGAACTCTGTTTATTTTCATCTGAATGATCAGTGGCAGCCAGGACCGCTGGTATATCGAAATAGAGAACAGTTCGATATTCCGACAGTCTATGCAATCAGATCCATTTCGCCGTTTGGTAATTTTCACGAAATTCCAAGTACCAACAGGTATTGGGCTGCATCAACTTCGGGGGCCTCAGGGGGGAACCTCAAAGGTGGCCTACCGGGAATTTTCCCGGTCAACCATACCACAAGCAGGGATGAAGCCAGGATACATGAAGCGAGTGTGTGAAGGAGGTGGGTACCAAAATACTTATCTGTTGTTAATGGAAGCAAAAACTACTTTTTCCCCCTTTATTGCACCTCTTGCTGGGATAAAATAAATTTTAATGCCAACTGGAGAGCTCTGAGTTCTATTTAAAACCTTAAGTACACAGAAAGTGAATGAATAACAAGCGCAAGATGACCCAAGAGATATCAAGGTGAGAAGACATGGGCCAATTCGAAGGATTTCAGGCATGAATGTATACAAGTTATGCCATCTTTAGATTAAACATATTTTATTTGCAAACAAGAAAGCAAAGGGATTGGTGGACAAGTGCTCAACACTTAGCTAAGCCCCCCTCTCCATTACATTAACAATCCAGTATGTTATGATAGCAGTTGAAAATGTACAAAAATAATAATGTTTTTTGCAGATTAAAAAGAGAAAAAGAAATGAACAAAGGCATTAATGAACAAATGTGTAGCAGAAAGATAAGGCAAAAGCGAAGGGGAAAGGGCTCTAGTTGATTTAGATACATTGATTAAATAATTGGTATATAAAACTTTCCACTGAGCTAGGCCAATTTTGTAAGGGTTGGACTGGCTAAGGGGCGCATACACACACTCACGGACTCACACGTGCACCCACACAAAAATCTCTCTCTCTCACACGCAGATCCACACACTTGTACACTCACATTCATCCAGATCTTCTTCTATTCTGACTACGGCTCGGACAGGTCAGCGGACAGACAGCAAAGTGCAACAGCACAAATCGAAGCTGGTTAGACACCTTTTAAGTCCGGAAGGAGCGCAATTAATAGGACACAGGTTATCCCTGACGAAGTTTGGATAACGTCCATGACTGCAGAAGCAGGACCACACCCACCTAGGCCTGTCGAGAGTCGTGCTTTAGATGGGAGCTATCGATTTTCTTCCATTTCCGTCAAAAAATGTCGCCACTGGCAATGACCTTCGATAAACTTAGTAAAAACTTAGTGCAGTCAAGCATCAATATTTCCCTTTGACACACCCTGCAGTGCACATTTATGATTGGATCTCTTGCAAACCTGGTGTGCTTGTATGGGGTGACATCTATATGGGAGCTGTCAATTTTCTTCCATTCCTGTCAAAAAATGTTGCCGCTAACCTTTGAACTTAGTTTAGTCAGACCTTAATATTTCCCTTTAACACACTCTTCAGGGTACATTTATGATCGGATCACTTTGAAACTTGGTTTGTGTGTTCGGGGTGACCTCTAGATGTGAGCTATTGCTTTTTTTTCATTTCCATAAGAAAATAAATTATTGTCGTTATCACCAGCCTTTGAACTTACTGCATTTGTGTATCAACTTATCCCTTTTGCACTCTCAACAGGGTAAAATTATGAATTTACATACCCCCCCCCCCCCCAAAAAAAAAACAAAAAAAAAAACTATTGCCACAAGGAATGACCTTCTCCTTAGTGCACTTGTGCATTAACATCTTCCTTTGGCATGCATCAGAGGGTACATTCATCATTATCAAGTTGTTTTGAAACTTTGTATGCTTATGCAGGGCGACAAAGATAGGAGCTATTGATTTTCTTTTCATTTCCATCAAAAACGGTTGCTGTTAGCTACAATCTTTGAATGTATTGCATTTGTGCATCAACATTCTTTGACATGGCCTACAGGCCACATTTATCATGCGATTGTTTTTGAACTTGGTGTGTTCATTAGGCACGACCTTTAGATAAGAGCTATTGATTAGCATTCATTTCTGTAAAAACAGTTGCCATCTAAAATAATCTCTGAACATACTGCATTTGTGTATCAACATTCTTCCTTTATCCAGTCTTACAGTTTACATTTAAAAACGCATGGATTACTCTGACGTTGTGCACACACAATGCTGTTATGTTGAAATTTCATCAAATAACATTGATACCAATGATCTTCAATTTTGCCATTTCATTTTTAACTTATCAAGTTCATGTTTGTCAAGTTGAGCTACAGTGTCAGTGACACTTTCATTTCTTTTAATATGCCGCCGAAAATGTTTTTTTCATTTACTGAACCCTGATGGGTTTTAAACATGACAAAAAATACATAAAATTGATTTAAACTAAGTGATGAGCTTGGGAACTGGTTGAACTGATTGGCAATAATTGATATTATTCATTGATGGACTCTAATTTAGTCCGTACAAGGAAAGGATGTTACGCAAGCTTTTGTTTTTCTTATAGGCGATGACAGGTCGAAGATTCAAAGGGGCATTTAATTTAGCATTGGTTAAATTGAATTCATCTTTTAATATTTTTGCTATATCGATATTCATTCTGTTGTATGTTAAAGTTAAAGGAACGATGGACCTCCTTTCGCATTCTCCCTCTGATATGTTCATACCAAACGGCCAGTGGGGTTGAAGCGTGTTGATCCAAAAACCTTCACGTTTTTTTTTTCTCTAAATTCATAAGTTTCTTGTAATGTGTCTTTAATTTGTGGTTGTTCAATAGGATGGATTTCGAAATCGTCCAAAGAATGGCCAGGAAGGTTAAAACGTTGTGCTTCTGGGGCATCAGCATTATATTTTATATTCTGTTTGTGTCTAGTAGCATGTTCTCAGAAAGGATTTTGACTTTGACCAACATACTGTTTCCGACAGCATTTACAAGTGATAAGGTAAATAATATTTGGTGAATCACAATGGAGGGGGTTACGGATCTAATAATGATTTTTCGTTTGTTCGGAGGAAGATTCCCCTTTCTGATCAAGCATAGAAGTATGCAATCTACAACGAGATTTTGCAATTAAATACCGCGCCACTGCCATTCTGCAACGGTCTATTGTGTTCAGAGTTCAGTGGTTCGAAATCAATAGTTTCTGTTGGACTTTCGAGATTTTTCAGAGTTTACGATTTCAGGCTACACAAAAAGCGCAATGAGTACCTCCTCGATCTGACTACGCCAAATAGAGTAGAACAAGCCTCATTGACATTTACCTTATCAATTGAAATGCGGTGGAAATGAATGAGCTGTGATTTGATGATACCTTTAATGTATGTTGAGGATGAAATGATTTTGTGTGCAACAGTTGATGTGAATCAGTTGGTTTAAAATATACTTTATAATCTAAATATCGCAGAGTGGTGGGTTGAAAGATATCGAGCCATCTCCCGATAAAAATAAAATGGATCTGTCTTCAATTCACCTTATATACATATTTATTTATTTACACTAAAATATCACAGATGGAAATGTCAAGAAGAAATGGTACATCGATCACAACAATTCTTTACATCATCACAATGAGAATGAGATCCTGCAAAATAATTATAATATGTAAATAGTACATTCCCATATAATATTGTGGAAGCGATTTCAAAAAGAGCGAACATAAACGATTCAGTGTCAATGCAGCTGCAGGTGATCGGAGCGATTGCGCCTATCATCCCGCAGATGATTTGCACTTAAAATACGAAAAGTATAAACAAATGTTTCTTACCAATTCAGAATGACTCGGATCTTTTGAAAATATTAAATTGCCTCCACAATATACAAATTTCGATCAAGGATCAATGTCTGACGACCAGGAGTGACAATCAAGAAAAAGGAAACCAGCCAGACTCAAAACAATAGAGTTTTCCCGCGTCAAACTGAACCGAGGCAACACAAACAACTGAAGCGAAACTTGACCAGACTTAACCCCATCCAAGTAAAAGATGCAAGCAAACGCAGTATAACACAACGCAAATCACCTGAAAGCTGAAACTGAAATAAATAAGTTAAACCTAAACAATAAATTAGATGCTGAAATAAATAATAAATTAATATGTTCTGTCCAAAAATGACCTATAATAAAGAAGGAAGAATGAGTAAGTAAATAGCATAATTTGAACACTATCACATTCTCCCCTCCTGAAAAAATGACGACCCTGTCATTCAAAAGAATACAGAGTAAAACCATTCCTAGAAACAAACTGGCCATCCTTCAAAACAAAAATGCAAGTGCATACCTGAAAACATACCTGGAAATAACAAAGCACTTGATATTGGTGTCCGATCTGGAATCTAATAAGATAATCAAATAAGAAAGTATCTAATGAACCTGTGATAATTGTGAAGCAATGTATCAGTGTTTAATATTCTATGTGAAACACTAAAGTACATTAAAATCGTCATTTGTCGTAATTAACTGTTCAACACAATAGATTTCTGGAAAATAGTTGTACCCATTAGGAGTTTAGAAACTGCTTCAGCAAAGTAAATAAGCAAATTTCACAACAAATTAGTAGGACCTGAAAGAATTTCTACAGCAAATTTCAAGTGTTTAACCCTGTAAATTCCTGAAAACAATAAGGGTATTTAGTTCTAATAAATGCAAATTTTCCCTGAAATTAACATGATTTCATTAAATTCTACAATGAGTGTTCAGGACATCTTAAATGTCATTTAATCAATTGACATTCATTTCACACGTGAAGCTAAAATACTATTAACATATAAAAACAATCACAAGATTAAAATCACTCAAGTATGGAACTAAATACTGTATGAAGCATGTCCGGTGACATACTTGAAAATACCTGCTTGTTTGTAAGTTTCTTTAAAAGCTCTGTTTTATTTACAGTGGAGGACTTACTTTCTTGTGGTTCAGAAACTTGGCTTAACACATACTCATCTTTTCGAAGCCAAGCAGGAGGTTTTCTGTCTCTTTGAGATCTTCGTGGTACTGGAATCGGAACTCTGTTACTAGAGACTACTTCATTGGTTGCTTCAGGGAGGACTGGAACATCACTCTCTACATTCTCTGCTTCAAATCCTGACTGGGTTTGATTAGTATTATCACTAGATAATACATCAGAGATAACCCGATGACCAACATCAAGACTTCTTGTGTCTTCATGATCTTCTTCATCTGCAACCTGGGCTTCATTTCCTTTACTTACCTGAATTTCGGCATTGTGGTCATCACCACCAGGAGAAATGAACCCTGTCTCTGCCACAAAATGTTGGTCGTCACCAGGTTGGGGCGAGACAAACCTTTCCTCAGTAACAACTGTTGGTTGTACAGTTTGATATTGAGGAACAATACAATAAAATTCTTCAGACTCGTCATCTGAAGAAAAGTCTCTAACACCAAGATCTTCTTTCTTTTTGACTGTACGGCGTTTAGCTGGAACTGGCCTAAATTCTGACTGAGTCGGCAAAGAAGGAATGCAATCATCTTGTGGGGGTTCCACAGATTGTTCTGTATCCAATTCTATTGGCAAGGAACCGATAGGAAGGAGATGATTCCAGTGTAATGTTTTCTTCAAACCAGCCTCAGTTTCTACCACATAAACTGGAATCTGTTGGGTCGGCTGCACAATGACATAGTATATTTCATCGTCAAAGCGATCAGCCAACTTATGTCTACCATCAAAAGCCAATGTCTTTACCAATACTCTGTCACCAACCTTAACAGAAGCACCACGAACTTTCAAGTCATAGCCAGTCTTCTGTCTTAGCTGTGCTTTCCTGGCAAGGGACGAAGCAAGGTCATATGAACATGTCAACTTTTCCCGAAGACTGGAAACATATTCTGAAGGTGAAGTTTCTGGGACAGACTTCTTTAATCCAAAGAGTAAATCTATTGGAAGACGAGGCTCCCTTCCAAACATTAGATAAAATGGTGCAAATCCTGTAGTTTCATGCCTAGTACAATTATAAGCATGAACAAGTGGTCCAACATGGCTCTTCCAATCCTTTTTCTTCTCAGGTTCTAACGTGCCGAGCATAGCAAGAAGAGTCCTGTTGAATCGCTCACAAAGGCCATTTCCCATTGGATGGTAGGGGGTCGTTCTGGGCTTCTGGATACCACAAAGTTGACACAGTTCTTTATTGAGAGCACTTTCAAAATTTCCTCCTTTATCTGAATGTAATCTGTCTGGAAGTCCATAATGTATGATGAAATTATTGAAAAGTACTTCAGCTGTAGTCTTGGCAGTCATATTCTTGGTGGGATAAGCTTGCGCATATTTCGTAAAGTGGTCTGTGATGACTAAAAGATACTGGTAGCCACCCTTGGAAGTCTCCAGTGTCAAAAAATCCATACATAACAACTCTAATGGATATGATGTATCGATGGAAACTAGTGGAGCTCTGGAATTGGTAGGTGACTTACGGCGCAAACATCTTGGACAGTTTCCGATCCATTTCTCTACTATGTTGTCAATTCCCGGCCAATAAAATCTCTCTTTAACTAATGATATGCACCTATTCCTACCGGGATGGCCAATATCATTATGTAAAGATGTCAGAACTTTTTTAACCTGAGAAAATGGCAACACCAATTGTTGCCGTGGCTGGGAATTGAAAACAGCTTCCTTATATAGTGCGCCACGATGAAATTTAAACATGTTGAAATGTCGATACATGGCCGAGTGCTCTTTAGTAGGAGGTAAACTTGATCTTTTCAGACGGACACCAGACCGAACTGCTGTCATCCATGGCTTGATAATGTCAACTTTCTCTTGTAATCTTCTCCAATCTCTATCTGTCATATCATCTATTTCCTGGCCAGCTGGGTCATCCAGGGCATCCAACACAGATACAGAACAGCACATACTGTTTACAAAAGGTTGTTATAACTGCAAAGAGTTACAAATAGTCTTGACAATTGACTTGTCAATTTTTTCTTCACAAGGGATTTCCCTTACATATGTTGGAAACCTGGAAAGATTATCAGCTTCCATATTGTATTTGCCAGGACGATAGTTTATATCAAAGTCAAATGCAGCCAATGCTGACAGCCATCGTTGTGATGTTGCATCTAACTTTGCTGTGGTGAGAACATAGGTCAGTGGATTATTATCCGTAAAAAACACAAAGTGGTGCCCATACAAGTAATCGTGGAACTTATCAGTAACTGCCCATTTTAGAGCCAAAAACTCTAACTTGTGAGCCGCATAGTTCCGTTCGGAATTACTGACTCCACGACTTGCATAGGCTATTACTTTCTTTTGTCCATTCTGAGTCTGATACAATACAGCACCCAAACCATATGAGCTGGCATCTGTATGTAATTCAAATGGCTGGCTGTAATCTGGGTAACCTAGAACAGGTGGAGTTGATAAACACTCTTTTAGTTTGGAAAAATCCAACTTCTGCTCCTCACCCCATGACCATTTATCTATGTAGATGGATTTCTTTTTACCTCTTTTCTTTGAAACATTAGTTGGAGGGAGCAGATCTGTTAAAGGTTTTGATATCTTTGAAAAGTTCTTCACATATTTTCTGTAATATCCTGCAAACCCTAAGAATTTACGTAAATCATCAGGATTTACAGGTGTAGGCCAATTGACAATTTTGTCAATTTTCGAAGGGTCAGCCTCTATTCCATTTTCTGATTCAACATGGCCTACATAAACGACTTTTTTCTTAAACAGTCGACATTTAGATGGAGAGAGCTTCAAGCCACATTCTCGTAACCTACCAAACACCATTTGAAGCCTCTCCATGTGTTGTTCAAATGAATCTGAAAAAAATTATAACATCATCTATGTACACTAAGCATATTTTTAAGTTTAAACTTTCCAAACATTGTTCCATCATCCGCTGAAAACTTGCAGGGGCATTTTTTAAACCGAAAGCTATTCGATTGAACTCATAAAAGCCAAGAGGCCCAGCAGTAAATGCTGTGTGCTCCTTATGCTCCTCCAAGATTTCCAGCTGATGATAACCCGACTTCAGGTCGAGAACACTGAAATATTTAGATCCTGAAAGGTAGTCGAGAATTTCATGTACCCGTGGTAAGGCATATGAATCCTGTACAGTTCTCTTATTTAAAAAACGATAATCTATACAAATTCTTAGGTCACCTGATTTTTTTCGAACAAGCACCGTGTTTGAGGCATAAGGACTGTGTGACCGCCGGATAACTCCAGCAGCAAGTAACTGATGAAGGTGATTCCGTACCTCATCCAGCATACCTGGTGGAATATGTCTAAATTGTTGTTTGAATGGAGTGTCATCATGCAAATCAATACGGTGCTTGACAGTATTATAAAACCCAATATCATTATCATGTTGAGAAAAATATCTGAAAATGTATGTACAAGATTTAAACTTTCCTTCAACTGATCATCAGATAAAGTTGAAGAATCAATATCTATTTTATCTGATATTTCATTACTAGAAACATTATTTGAGGTTTTAAGATCATTAGCAACAGACACTGGTTGTATTTCACATATATTTGCATGTGGAGTAATAGAAATTGTTCTTGTTGTAGTATTTGATAAGTGAACTTTAATAATACCTGTGTTGTTATAATCATACTGAAGAATGTATGGAGCAATCTCAAGGCAAGATAGACTATTGGAATCTGAAAGTGGCTGCAAAATAGCACATGTTGGATTATATGGCAATTTGTGGCTTACAAAACCTGAAATTACATGTTCTGTATTAGGGTTCAAAATGACATTATCCTTTTCAGCACTTTTAACTACACCAAGCCTAAAATTAGTTTTCTTAAGTTCCCTTTCTTGAAGAGAGAGACATCGGAATGCCATGTACCATGGTGTAGTTAAAGTCGCAACCTGTAAAAATTTGTCACCATGATATTCTTTGCACTCATCTAAAAATATGTTTAACACATTTGTACCAAGTAACACCGGTGTAGACATGTTGTACCCACTGTCTGGTACAACCAGTATAATACAAAATTTGGGTTTACTAGAAACTAAGCAAGGAATTTCTTTGTCTACCTCAATGTAACCTAAGTACGGAAGATTCTTCCCATCAGCACATTCCACATTCAGAATACAACTCAGCGGATGAAGTGTTAAATTATTAAGATGTGAATGATAAAATGATTCACTAACAGTAGACACAGTTGATCCTGTGTCCAGAAGACATTTAGTTTGTGAACCTGAAATAACAATGTTAACTTCTGTTGCAGTACCATATAGCCCAGGTGGTTCATTGACCTTACAGGAATTAGGCCTATTATTTGTACCATTAGCATCCATGGCTGGCCTATCGTCACAGACGCTTGCTAATTTAAACCACCCCTTCTTGGAGTTCTACATTTGTCAACTCTTGTTCAGCAACCAACTGCTATATGGCCATACTGAAAACATTTATGACATTGTATGTTATTATTTGAAACTTGAAAATTCCCAGTATTAGAATGATCACCATCATCATGAGGTGCAGTTTGTCTATGTCTGAAATATCTATCATTCTGTAAATTGTTAGAATCAGAATATGAGTTAGTAGCATTAGTGAAAGTATTATTGTTTCTAGAATTATAATTTCTAAAACCACCTCTTCTTCCACGTGATCGGTTAAAATAAGAATTAGGCTGTACATGACTAATTGGTGGTTGACTAAGCTGTCTATCTCTTTTAAGTTCTGCTAAATCAGATTTTAATTCATTAATCATTTTCTTGAGGTCCTGTAATTCAGAAGAATTTGATTGGATAACCTTAACAGAGGCTGTCTTGACATTGACATTGCTGGTAGGCATTTTATGGTGCTCTAATTCTAGCTTGCATAAGGCAACTCTCAACTCATCAAATGTTTTAGTCTGGTCGAATTTGTAACCACTAATATCTTTGAGATCTCTACGAAGACCAGACCAAAACATTGATCTCAACATCTGATCTGTTTCCTCTACCCTTACTTCACCCATAACAACAGCACGGTTTAATAAGTCTTCAAGCCTACAACCCCCAAGTGACAACATCTTCTGTATCAGCCTGAAAAGAGCTATAAAATTGTGACAAAATTGATTCCCTAGTATCAATCACTCCATATATGCTGTCTAATTTTTTCAAGATTTCGTCATATGTTGCCCGAGCACCAAGTCTCATAACAATTCGAGCCGCTTCACCTTTTAATGATTTTCTCATACATTGTAAAATTTCAGATGTACTATGATTTACCTGAAATGAGACATTTTACTTCATATCGCCACAGATCATATGTGGTCTCACCCTTAGGATCACCTGAAAAAACTGAAATTCTTAAAGGATTTTTAACAATTATTTTGGGTTGAGGTTCATCAACAGGCTCGCTCTTAATTTCTGATTGTTGGCTGAAACCCTGTAACCAAGATTGAAATTGCTCTGGTGTGTCAGCCTTGGGTTTGACACCCATTTTCTGAATAGCTTTCACCACTGTCTGGATATCTTCCTGTGAAATATCATCTGAAGACATTTTTGAATACTAATGGTCAATTAACTGAAACAAAATGTACTGCAAAGAAAAATAAATTAATGTGTAGTAAGCAATTTTATGGTCTGTTGACTGAAAACCTAAAAGGGAAAGAAAATTGAAATAACATGAACATAATCATGAACGAACATGCAGAAATTTCAAAAAAAAAAAAAAAAAATATTTTCAAAAGCACAGCTGACCAAAGTCCAATTCCTCGTGTAGCCTGAAAGTTCATGAAACTAAAAAAAAAAACCACATTGCAAATAAATTTCAAATTTACACAAAGTACTGCAAAACACGAATCAATTAAGTTATGTCGCAGCGCATAATGTCGAAACAAACACCTGTAGTCAAGAATTCAATCCAAGTTAATATATCTGCACCTGTAGACTAAACCCTAATACCAAAAACTGCAAACACCTATAGCCACAACAGTCAGAACATCAACTGCCCAAATAATCACCAGTGAACTAACTACATCACCAAAGTAGGCAAACACTAAATTGTTTCCGACAAATGTCACATTCCGCGAGAGACAAATTTTTTTTTTAAATAAAAATAATAATCAGCACAACAAATGCAAAGTCATGGGATCAAATGCAAAAGATGTCTATGTCAAATGCTAATACGTTAAAAAAAAATTTAAAATTTTTTTTTTTTTTTTAGGGTTGGGGTGGGGGTTGAGGGTGGGGTAGGGTTGACGGTCGGGGTGGGGGTGATGACACCTCAAGCAAATAAACACACCATAATTGTGCACCACCTCAATATGAGAAGAAAAAAAAAATCAGTCAGGTTCAGCCAAACATTCTATCAAAATAATTCCAGAAAACTATTGCTTATTTACTATAAACAAACAATTGCTTTCGCAAAATAATATTCTTTCCAAATATCTGCAAAAGATTTACACAAGTTCTGCTTGTCACATTAACACAATGCAAATTACAACAGCCACTGAATCTGGCCAGAAAGCTGAAAACTAGGGCAGACCTTTGACCTTTATAACTGGGGAAACTACATCACGTGACAATGACCTCGGCTAATTGTAATGGCGGGCGTTGCTTGTTTTATCATTCAAGCTATGTGTTTCTCCGAATGACTAGTAAAATAAACGAACACAGGTAGAAAGAGGAACTGCAGATCAACGTAAACAAAACTGCAAACAACTACACTACAGGCACATTATCGACTTTCTGATGAGAATATCTCATCACAAAATGAAACAATGTGTGAATAATGCTCGTGTTTGACACTGAAGTTACATGTGCAAGTATGGCGTGGTTTGTAAACAATAACAAACTAAGTGGGCGTGACTTGTTTACAGTAAACAATTACCGGAACAAGAGGTCACCTAGAATCATATTAACACTGTAACACATCATCAATTGCAAATGAGAAATAATTGTGGGTCTCTGTGTTTTGTTTACTACATTCAAATCATCGTCACTTGTGTAAAGTTTGTAACTTTTTGGGTCACCTTCAATGGGAAGATAAGTCAATGCTTCAAAGTTGTCACACACAGTCAGTTATCGTTCACCAACCAATGGAATAAGCAGTTCAATGGTCTATTGGTCACGTGTCGTTATGAGGAGTTCATCATGTGTGGGAAAATATAAATCTAAAAGTTAGGTATACCTGTCTGAATACATCCTAAGCTTTCTGACGAAATCACAGTTCGGAAATTTCCTGTACAGTAGTGAGTAGAAAAATACGAATCCACAAATATGGAGAAAATCACACTTCATAACTCTCACAAGTTAATCCAAAACATGACAGAATCCTTTTCGTCGACGAATAGGTGGAACTAGCTGTATGACGTCATGATATTTACATATTCAATTTCTGACACGATGTTTTCACTGATGAAACGTAAACACTATCTTCCACCAGATCCATTCAATGAAAATCAGAATGTACGTTGGGCGCCATTATCGCAGAGTGGTGGGTTGAAACATATCGACCCATCTCCCGATAAAAATAAAATGGATCTCTCTTCAATTCACCTTATATACATATTTATTTATTTACACTAAAATATCACAGATGGAAATGTCAAGAAGAAATGGTACATCGATCACAACAAATCTTTACATCATCACAATGAGAATGAGATCCTGCAAAATAATTATAATATGTAAATAGTACATTCCCAAATAATATTGTGAAAGCGATTTCAAAAAGCGCGAAACATAAACGATTCAGTGTCAATGCAGCTGCAGGTGATCGGGGCGATTGCGCCTATCATCCTGCAGATGCTTTGCACTTGAAATACGAAAAGTATAAACAAATGTTTCTTACCAATTCAGAATGACTCGGATCTTTTGAAAATATTAAATTGCCTCCACAATATACAAATTTCGATCAAGGATCAATGTCTGACGACCAGGAGTGACAATCAAGAAAAAGGAAACCAGCCAGACTCAAAACAATAGAGTTTTCCCGCGTCAAACTGAACCGAGGCAACACAAACAACTGAAGCGAAACTTGAACAGACTTAACCCCATTCAAGTAAAAGATGCAAGCAAACGCAGTATAACAACAAATCACCTGAAAGCTGAAACCGAAATAAATAAGTTAAACCTAAACAATAAATTAGATGCTGAAATAAATAATAAATTAATATGTTCTGTCCAAAAATGACCTATAATAAAGAAGGAAGAATGAGTAAGTAAATAGCATAATTTGAACACTATCACATAAATGACCGAATGCCTGGAATTGCTTGGCTTTATACCCCATCACAACGAGAAAATGAACAGAATTTTCACTGATAGTAGCATTTATTTAATGTTTGGATCATGATTGGTCAAAATTTCTAAAAATTCATCAAAATCTTCTTTTGAATGTTCCCAAATAATAAAAATGTCATCTGAATATCTGAGATATACGAGAGGATGTTTTTGCACATTTGCTTAAGTCATTTTCCGCCCAAATCTGCAACATAAATGCTTCCAGAATTTGGACTGAATCTTTTGCCTTTTGGACAACCCATTATTTATAGAAAATATTCTCCATTGAATTGAAAGTCATTACTTTTTAAACTCAGCTCTAAAAGATCCAAAATTTGTTCATCAGGACGTTTCGCATCCGGATATTTTTCAAATGCATTTTTAACCGATTAACACCTTTATCAATATCAATGTTCGTATACATATTGTCGATATCCAAAGTAGGATAGCATTTTTCGATATTTTCAATTTCGAAATTTTGGACAGGAAATCCTGTGTATTTTTTAGAAAGCTCGGATGTCTATTTGCTAAAGATTTAAGATGATAATCAATTAATTCTGAGATCGCATAAGATTCTGAGTTACTATTATCTGATACAATTGCCCCCCCCCCCCCACCCCCACCCCCCGGTGGAGTTGAGTCATCCGTCCATGAAGAACGGTCCCTGTGGATCTTTGGTAGGATGTAAAATTATCTGGTTTGAGCACTGAGCTCAGCTGTTAAATATTTCAATTGTTTTTTTTGGTTATGTAACTTTCGTCGAGGAGAGATTTGAAGATCTTATTGAATTTTTCGACATTGCTTGGATGAATAGGTGAATCTATTTTCTCATGTTTAGTATTGCTGAGTTGCCTCATGGCTTCCATTATATAATTATCCCGAGATATAATTATCCTGAGATAGCATTATTCCGAGATAGAACGAAGTTTCGAGAGGACTCTCCGTTCACCAGCTGTTAAGTTGTCTTTATCAGAGAGTATGTTCATGCAGGTGTGTGTGTGTGTGTGGGGGGGGGGGGGTATGTGTGCGTGCGTGCGTGCGTGCGTGCGTGCGTGCGTGCGTGCGTGCGTGCGTGCGTGCGTGCGTGCGTGCGTGCGTGCGTGCGTGCGTGCGTGCGTGCGTGCGTGCGTGCGTGCGTGCGTGCGTGCGTGCGTGCGTGCGTGCGTGTGAGAAGGTGCTATTTTAAACTCACGGCGTCCGTGGGTCGTGAGCACATGGAATTGATCATATCTGTGCAACAGCTTGGTCACGCTTATATTAGATTAGGAAGAGTAAATTAATATTAAATCGTAAAACTCTGGAGAAATATATTTCACTTTCGTTCTACCTGTGCTTGAATACGCAGACACGGTCTGGGATAATTGTACCGAACTCGATTCCCTAAAGCTTGAGGGCATTCACACGGTTGCTGTGAGTATTGTGCCCCGCCCTTAAGTGCCAGAAAAGTTTTGTTATATGTGGAAACTGGTTGAGATACCTTTCAAACATGACACGAGAAGCATAACTTGATTCAGTACTTCAAAATGTCCAACCGTTTGCCCCCACCCCCTTATATATCTAATAGAATTACTCCTATTTCGACGAACCAAAGCCATAAACCCCTCAGTGCAAACAATCGTCGCTTACCGCTTAAATTAAATTTCATCGCGTAAAAACCACAAGGTTCTATCTTCCAGTAGAAGATAGAACCTTATAGTTCTCACACGACCCTTTGTTGAACAAAAACGTCAAACATCGTTCATTCCTCCAACAACAAAACTATGGAACGAGTTACCACCAAACATTAGAGATAATTCCCCTTTGATTAAGACTAAAAATGATCTTAATCGGTAAGATAATCGGCCACCACAATATTTTTCTTATTCAGCCTCTCGCAAGGGACAAATATATCACTGCAGGTTGCGTTTACGATGTAGTAATTTGAAGGAGCATCGTTTTGACAGCCACCTTGCTGATCTCCGTCCTGGTCGTGTGGTTTGTGCGAGCCCACTGAACATTTCTTGTGAAACTGCCCTAAATACAATCATATTCACAGCGGAGCGACACTTGGACACCTCCTCAATCTGATCGACTGTATTACACTGCTGTACGCTTCTGGATTCTATTGCGGAGTGAATAATAAAACAATCCTCGAGACAGTTTCTTGATACTGGGCGCTTTACTTGACCCCCAGGCCTCATGAGTATATCTTAGGTTCCGAGTTGGATGAGTAAACACTGAGACGCTTCAGCGGGGACCGAACAAAAAATAGAAAAAGACAAAATACAATTACAGAGTCACGTGATCGCTGATGGCGGGAGGTTGATTTTCTTTGTCTCTCTGGTTTTATCTGTGTTATGTTGAATTTATGCGGTTTTTCGGTGTAGATAGTGGACGTTCTCGATTATGTGATATATAACTTACTCTGTGTCAATTCCATAATGACATAATATTTTTGAGTGGATCGGGAGCAAGATTGTTCCAAATTTTTGCATTTATGTATGAGCCGTATCATCCCATTTTCGCCACAAAACATTTCGTCAATTTTCTCAATCTCAAATTCTTTTGAATTCAATGGAAGGGTGTTTACATATAAAACGCAGGTTGAGTCAGATGAGCGAAGGCGCTTATCCGGAGGTAGTGGCAGCACACACATACTTCATTGTGCCAAAACATATAAGGAAAAAAGTGAGTCTGTTTGTCTGAAGCTAATACAAGTATAGACTCTAGTCTTGAAAGCGTCATGGGGTTGAGACAAAATGGTGGTTATAGTGAGCTAACCGACCTAACCGAGAGTCTAGTTATTGCCTTGACTCATTCACGTGTGAGGACAGTTTTGGAAGACTTACTTCGAACGATTTTCAGTGAGCAGATACAAGATCTGAACAGTCGTGTAAAAGAGCTCGAGAGCACCAATGGCGCCAAGGATAACATCATTTCCAATCTTAAAAACCAGCTCGATTACTTGGGGAATTATGGAATGAAGAACAGCCTAAGAATTTCAGGAATCACCGAAGCCAGCGGGAAGTAACTGACGACCTTGTCCCTGACCTGGCAAAAAAGATGGACGTCCCCATTCATATTGAAGAGATTGAACGCAGTCATCTTTTCGGTTCCCGTGGCAGAAAAACAAATCACCCAAGGAGATTATTGGATAAATTCAGCAGTTAGAAAGACCGCGACAGACATTTCATGGGACGTAGAAAGCTTCGCTCAACAACTACTGGTAAAGTTTATATCAATGAGCATTTGACTACGACTCAAGAGCATCTAGCTAAGAAGTGAACTCTAGTCAGGAGAAGAAGATAAAAAAAAACATGGACTTTTGGTGGCATAATCTTTGTAAATTGAAAAACCACACAGTCCAACGATTATCTTCTCTCCAGTTTATAAGCAATCTTGAGATAGAGTTGGAGTGGACACAAGTGTTAAAAAAATTTGTTCCCAGAAAAATATTAAATTATTTCAAACCTGTCTTGCAATATAAGTATTATTCGTTTCTTTAAAGATACCATTTTACAGCCGTAGTTAAAGAATTTTTATTTATAAATATTGCTTTTGTTGCAATTGGTTGGAGAGTGTCATACCGTGATCTCTTATAAATTGTAATTGATTGACTGAGTGTTAATCTATCTTCAAACTTTTGGGAAGAAGACTTGTAATAAAAACTATTCTCCCTCGGGGTGCTATGTTGGAGGTGGAGGGTTTTGCTTGCGAATAGGTGGCATGTTGTTTTCGGTGTAGTAATCAATCTAAAAAATGTTATAATTTTCACTTTTTGGTGTTCAAAATTGCAAACACTTGTTCACAAATGGTTCATAAATAAGGATGGAAAACAGAAAAGTCACAATTTATTATTCGGTTTGGATTTTTTACTGCATTGGAAATGGTCTGTCACCTGGTTTCGGGCCAGCTTTCCGCTGCTTATATGGTACCTCAAAGATACCATGCCATGGCACTAGTTCACGAATTTCGGTCTATAAATAATGGTTTTATTGTAATTGATTGGGGGAAGTCTGGTTACGCTGTCCAATAAATTGCAACCTAACAATAAAAAATAAAGAAAATATAATAAAGAAAAAAAATCACATTCACCATGATTGTTACTCTTTAGTAGTTTGCTATTAAACAGCTTTAAATATTGGCGTTCTTCAATGGAGTGTAACAAAGCAATTTTAACCCTATGCACTCTGATGTCAAAATGGCAGAGTTTTCAGTGAGCTCTGTCAAATAAGATATAATTGTTCAAATTCACAGTTACACGAGAAAAACACAGTGATTAGAGAAAATTCTGTTTTATTACCAGCGTGTAAAGGGTTAAAAAAACAAGCGTGAGTAGGCTGAATTTGGGAAGGCTTCATTCATAACTTATTGTCCCGATGGAGTGTATTATGGCGCCAAATTTGTTATCTAAACAATTCTATACAATTCTTAAGAATTGTAACTATCTACTTTCCCGAAAATAAACAAGTTCCCGGGAAAATATGTATCCAGTATAGATGTTTCGTCAACTTAGTTGACAAATACCCTCTCCGACACATTATCCAGTTGTTATCTAAATTGTTATCTACAATACTATACAATTCATTTTGTAACAATCTACTTCCCAACAAATTAACAAACTTGCAAGTGAGTTCCCAGAAAAAAATAAGTTCGTATAGAATATAGATATTATTTTTGTCAACACAGTTGACAAATACCCTCTCCACCACATATCGTGCTTTACTTAATTCAATGATTGTTAAATTATTTTCAAACTAGACTTTAAACATGAGTATTATTCTTTGGAGATATCATAGTGGTTCTAGTTCAAGAATTTTCATTTATAAACAATAGTTTTGTTGCAATTGATTGGAAAGTGTCTGGTTGCGTCCTCCAATAAATTGTAACCTAACGATATAAAATAAGAAATATAATATTAAAACTATCATATTAACCATGGCTGGTACTTGTATAGATAGATCTTTATGTTGCAGTATACTAGTACATTGATTACAAAATATCTTTTTCAACAAACAGGAACATAAGCTAGTATACAGCATGGAAATGGCATAGCCTATAAGGCTGTCTTCCTGATATTCCCGTAAAAAGAAAGTTTCTTTGGCATCAGTGTATCGAAGTGCTTTCACCAAGACGCGGTTGTCTGATCTTGAATTTGTAATTCAAGGGGGCTAGAATGTATTTGAGAATTAAGGGATGGGAAGAGGGGGATGAGATGTCAGAAGGTTACAGCTGGCGGATGACACAGTCGGGGCACGTTGGGTTGTCTCATTTGGAGTTCGGACTCGTATAATTTTTCAAGGCTTTATCAATTAAGGGCTTTTTAAATTGGGGTTTATTTAATTGCTGGATTTGTGGGTCTATACTATTCCAGGTTCTTGGGAAGGAGCGTAATGGCAGCACAGCAGAGAACTGTGTTCTTGGTTTGCGGGTATCTAATTTACCGGTTTGTCTTGTATTCATTCCTGGGGGGTTTCTATGTACTTGAAAGGTATCATCGAATGACGGAGGGAGTTGTTACGTTTTGGGGATCCGAATCAGACGGCCATTTACATATTATGATTCTTTCCTTTATTGTTATTCTATATACAGGTACAAAAGGAGAGCATAATGCGCGTATTAACAGAATTGATAGCTGAACACCTGTCATATTATTTCAGGGAGAGTCAGACATGTATCATAATAAGTGTAACGTTACGACTCGGGCAGTATGCAAGAATGTACAAGAACGAATCTTTGTCGACAAACTAATGACTTACACTACATCTCCCTCTCTAGCTTACGTCGTCTCACTTTTCTCGCTGAAGCTGTGGTGAACCTAAATTAAGGCTCTAATCTCTTAGGGGGCTCAACTAATCTATTAGGCCTGGTTTTGTATACAGGCTTTGTCTGTGTTTGTGCATTATCTGGGGACTCTTGTAATGTCGAGTCTTTAACAGTCACTGCCTGATCACCGTTATCTCCTCCCCTTACACACGAATCATCATCAAGTGTTCGGACCAAGTGGCGCCTGTTCCTGCGTAGATTTCCATCTGGTGTGCTCAAAATGTAAGAACGGGGCGATTCCGAATTTCTCCTTACGGTGCCTTATTTTCCCACATGTTTAAAAAAAAAACGTTTTCACCGGAATGTAATTTCGGTAAGGGTTGGTCACGGTAGCGTTGATCAAAGTGAAGTATTTGAGCTTTCTTTGATTTTTGCTCAAAGTTTTGAACTGTTTTTAAATATGACCAAGAATGATTCAACGTTGATTTTGCGACTGACACAGGTGTCTGAAAGTTAGGCTCCATCAACATTTGTGCTAGACTGTATCCATTACTTAATGCATTGCACGGTATGAGAGTGGAGCCAAATATGGGTCGTCAGATTTCTTGAATAATTTCTTGACTGTTTACACGCAATGCTCAGCTTCACAGTTACTTTGCGGATATCTGGGGGCAACTAGTCAAGTGCTCATATCTATAGCATTGTGAAAAACTAGAAATGCCCCAAATATAAATTGTGGGCCATGATCTGTTATTAGTTAGTTTCAGCCATATTCGGCTAATGGTATTGAAATTGATGCAGACGTTTGGCCCAACACTGCTTAAAATCTCACTTGCATAGGTCGCACTGTCTGTTAAATATGGTAATGTTGTTGAAGGAGTTATGTTCGACATTTAATTGTCTCTAATTAGCGCATTCGTAAAAATCGTAACCTTTCATTACTATTAATTGAAATGTGGAAAATGTGATTACACATGTTATTATGTTCACGCACAGCCCCTGTAATGGCAAAGGGGAGTGGGTCTCTCAGAAGTCTGTTTAAATGATGATACTAGTTGGCGACGCAGGTTCAATTTATCTTTGCAGTGCATGATAGATAAATTATTCGGAACCTTTAAATCTCTATAACAGACAATTTCACAATGCGGCCTAGGCATGACAAGTTCGCGTTGCTCTCATTATGCTCGCATTTTCCAAAATACGAGGATTTTGTGATGCCATCCGTCTGTACGTTCGTACCTTCGTACGTCCGTACCTCCGAACATCAAGACATAATTTTGAAACTTACTATTTATTTATTTATTTATTTATTTATTGATGTTTAAGGTCACATATTTATGCACAATGGCTAACCATGACCGTGGCAGTTTTACGGGTGGAGGAAGCCGGAGTACCCGGAGAGAACCACCGAGCAACGAGCAGCTGCCAGCTCCCCAACATTGTAACTCTGCACTGCAGCACAGGCAGGGTTAGATTGGTTGAAGACATTTGTACCATCGACGTGCAGTACGCCTTAGTACACGGCGTCATCGTGCCCCCACGCGGGCAATGGAGATGAAGTGTCTTGCCCAAGGACACAACGCGGTTGCCGCAGGTGGGAGTCGAACCGAGGACCTCTCGGCTTGAAGCCTGCACCTCTACCTACTGAGCCACCGTGCTCCCTTGAAACTTACTCCACTTAAAGATATTTAAATGAACAAACAACAAGTTGTTTGAATTTTGGCTGCCCTGTGGTCCTAATGGTGCAACCCGGAAGCAGAGGCAGACTGGCTACATGGACCACCGGCAGAGACTGCAGGTGTATCAAAGTGTTCTCTATGTAGACTGGCAATGGCAGTCCACATAAAGAACATTTCGACATACTAGCAGATTGGTCTGCAATTGATTGCTCATATGAAAGCAAACAGCGTTCTATCATTTTCAAAAATCGAAATTTTCACCGACTGGGGTGAACTATGGTCTTCCCGATGCCCCCCCCCCCCCCCCCCCCACCTCGGTAGAACCATGTTTGCCGAAAGATCGTTGAAGATGATACAAACATGCCATTGAGATGTCCTCTATGTCGACTACCATTGATCATCCAGATGAAAGGAAGTCTGCGTACGTTCAGTTCGAAAAATCAAAATTTTCTCCGGGTCTGCCCTCACCTGGTGCATTTCCCGGTAACATTTCTTGGTCCAGTACGCCTCTGTTCGAAAGTATCGTTAAAATAAATTGTTTCCGACTAAAGGATCAGGCCATTCAATTCGAACGTTTAAAATATGCTTAGGGGTTAAGGTAATGCTTGTAAATGTGAATGAAGGTTTCCAATTGCTTATTCAACTGTGTTGCTGGCTCCGGTGGTGTCACTCTTATCCTTAGAAAATTGGTTTCCGGCGAAGATCTCCTGGTGTGTATAATTCTAATCTTTAAAGTATTTCAGGTATCCAGGTATGGTATGTATATGTATATAAAGTTTCGACTTTTTATCGCCCCTCCTCTCCGTGGTTCAGGTGGTGTCACCGTTGTCTTTGGAGAGTCGCTTTCGGGCGAAAGGTTCCCCAGGCATATAATTCAAAAGGTTTAAACTATGCTCAGGTGTTCAGATATCGTCTGTAGATGTGAGAAAGCTTTCAGACTTTTTATTTGACCGGGTGGCTCAAGTTGTACCACCCACTTTTATCGCTGGAGAGTTGGTTTCGAGCGAAAGGCACATTGGGTGTAAAACATGAAACGTCTAAAATATGTTCGGGTGTTTAGATAGGGTCTGTAGATGAAAACAAACGTTTCGTGTTTTTATTCGCCTCTCGATGACTCCGGTGTTGCAACTTTTATCGTAAGAGAGTCGCTTTCCAAAAAAGGCGCCTGAGGTACATATGCTCAGGTTTTCAGCTATCGTCTGTAGATGTACTCAAACCTCTGGTGATGCAGTTTTGTTCGTTTGAGACTTAGTTCTGCGAAAGGTTCGTATTGTATCTAATTTGAAACGTTCAAGTTATGCTCAGGTGTTCAGGTAGGGTTTGTAGATGTGCACAAAGGATTTGAATTTTTTCTTCCACCCCACTTTTATCGTTTGAGAACTTTGTATCCAGCGAACGGCTCCTGGGATATATGATTCAAATCATTTAAAGTTCGCACAGGCATCAATGTAGGGTCTGTAGATCTGAACGGAGGTTTAGTAATTTTGATTCGACCCATTGTGGCTTGATTGACGCTACGTTTATTGGTATAGATGATTTCCATCGAAAGGCTTGTAACGTTTATAACTGAACCAAAAATGATAAGATACGCCTTTGTGTGCTTTGCACACAAATAACTCGATCGAGGTTTGTATGCCTCAGTGGTTGAGATGTTGATGTCATTTTTTTCCAAATTTGTTCTTTTTACGCATATTCAGTATGGTTGAAGACTCTATCTTCTCAGTTCCTTCGTGTATGTTCTGGGCCTACAGCTTATGAGTGGGTTCTGTTTCAGTATAATGGTTGTTCCTAGGTAAACATGTTATCACCTGTTTCTTGGTAAACATTTTAACATCACATTTTAAGTATGGTGTTTCATCCGTTTTATATTCATTAATCGCTGAATGCAAAGCCAGTAAATCCATTATCCATTGATGTTGTTCTAAAGAAAGAGCCTGTGATTAATCATCCGCCTGATATGGTGGTCAAACAACTCGTGTTTCGGCTTTGTTGGAATTTATAGAAACAAGTTTAAATACCACTCTAATTGGCCCAAGTTTGTAAATATTGGCAATTTTCTCACATTGTACTCCTTGTACGCCTTTGTCCATTTATAAATACTGGGGGCTTTTTGTACAGGGACCCATTCGCCCGATGACATTGGAGATTTCGAACACAGGGGACGTCGTTCATTGCTATTGGATTCAGTAGAAGAGCGGCGCACATGTGTGACAAGTTGGTGACACAGCCATCAGCCAATGCAGGCGTTGTTGAAGTTACGGCTCTTTATCGGTTTGTAAATACAAATGTCTAAAACGTACAAAACATTTCCGTAAATACTTTATTCTCATTCATTTAAGGTGAGTGGCAAGGTACATTGCTTTAGCATGTACCCGTTTTAAGAGCCATGAGCCTCGAAAAGATAAACAAAAGTTAGTTTATATTGATACAGTGAACATAACTTACATATTTCCTTCTCGTTTTACAGCACCCTCAAAGAAATACATCAATGTATCCATGTGCATTCCCTTACACCACTCATCTAGAACCGTTCTGCACTGGATGGAGAAATCACTCAAATAAATGTCGTTGAAGTATGGCATTGCGTATATAACTGCGTTAACATTGGGGCCGGTACCAATATCAAGTAATTTCTCCCCTTTGATGTCTCCTATAAGCAGAAATAAATCTTGTGACAGACGGCAAAAGCCTCAACATTCTGAAACAATGCTTCACTTCCGAGATGCGCTGTCGTGCTCTCATGACGCACCTTCCCGATGCAAATTTCTCTTTGCTCTCTTAAAATATCAGCAGTGTGATATATCTAATAATTTCTACTCCGCACCCCAGATCCATCTGGACTCTTAGCTCAGTTTGACTTGAGGAGTGACATACAAATTTAATTTAATTTAATTTAATTTAATTTAATTTAATTTAATTTAATTTAATTTAATTTAATTTAATTTAATTTTATTTTATTTTTTTATTTTATTTATTTATTGTGTTTGAGGACACATATTCCTGCCCAATGATTAATCAAGAACGCTACATGGATACAAAGTCAAGTCCAGCCGATCGTTTATAACCACGTTGACCATTTTAGAGGACTTCGACCACAGGCAGGGTGCTTTTTAACCAGTAAAACGGGGCTTGCTTACCACAGTAAACAAGCACTACTTCAGTTACCCGGTATCCCACGGGGAATTATCAAATTGACCATACAGTTAATATGTTACAAGCGTGATAACAGGTGGACAGATGAAGCGTGGTTTTATAGAGGATACTATTGTCCAAGCGCATTAGACGTGGAAGAGAAAAAGGAAATTAATCGGAGAAAGATGTTTTTTTATATTATTTGGGCCATAACAGAGCGGATCCATGCGCCATGAAAAGTCTCTTAACCCTTTGACACTTGAATTATCCTAACGTTCAAACGTCACTGGGAATTTGGCTTCAACGTTTTTCAAAATGCGACGTTATTGGAGAGTGCTTACATGCACTATCCAATAATTTATAATAAAACAAATTTATGTATTTAAACCTTTTTTCTGTTCATGCATTTCAGGCAACATGCTTGGCTAAATTATTTCTTTTTTATGTTCATATCACAATAAACCCTTTAACACACCTTTAGGCCCGCCGCCATAAACCCCGCCACAATGCCAGTCGTTAAAATTGCGCTACACAGAGTGAATGATAAAGAAGCTCTGCACGTTCATGTTTTAAAATGAAAAGTAATTGATATTAATCTCACCATTTTGAAAATACTTTGAAAATCAAATCAAATAAACAATGAAATAATCCTTATCATGCATTTTATTCCGAGTTTAATTTTTTATACGCAATTAAAATTAATAGATGGTCGTCTACGTACATCGTTTTACCCAAATCAAACGTAAACAATGCCCGATCACAATCATTACCAACCTGTCAAAGATATTGATCGGACTGATTTAAATAAAATTTCCACCAAGCTGCATGCACTCCACGCTGCTCTCCATTCGCCATTAACTGGATGTATGTGGTTCACTAACAAGAGTGTAAAAGAATAACAGTTCTCAAATTTTATGCCTGACATTTCACGAAATGCAAAATGTAGGCATTGTAGCACAACATACGCAAAACACTGTTTACGTCCAACTGTTATCCAGACAATGCATGATGCTGGATTTGAACTAAGACACATTATGAATTTATGGACGAGAGTGGACATCGAAATGAAGGTTCCGACCGCGGTTACAATAGGGAATGACCCACTTTAAAGAAACAAAATATCAGTAAAACACTGTCCTCCGTTACAATTCAGCCTCGTGCACAACAATGTCGACATGAAAAAACACTACATCACTTCCTCCGAATAAAGATGACATGCCATTTTCAATGGCGGTAAATATCCAAAAAGCTTATTGTTTTCCATTTTTTAATGTTCGAAACTACGAAGCACTGTTCAGAAATACAGATGGCACGAAACGAAAAAGTAGCACATTATTACTTTGTTTTGATTTCTGACGGGACCAAAAGCAACCTGTCAGTACCACTTTTTTCGAATTACATCCATTTCGTCCGCTAACCAAAATCGTCCGATGCAATTTTACCCAAGTCGTCCGCTGCAATTCTACCCAACCCGTCCGCTGGGGAAAAGTATTGAAGTATTGTATTTTGAATCATTTTTTATATATTTATTTATATAATAATTTTATCGTATACTTTATTGTATATTATCTATTGTAATATATCTTAATGTACCTTCTCGCATTAAAATTTCATATACTTATACAAAATTCTGAAAACAGAAATGTCTGAACAAAATAAACTACTCAGGCATCTAAATAATTTCGACACCGTTTAACGCGGCTCTGATTACTGTTTATTCAATGGATTACCTATAATAACTATATTTTTACAGCAAAAGTTCTTAAAGTATGTATGTATGTTATATTAAGTTCCGCAACATAATCTTATAATGTTGCAATTATTCATTGAAATGTAGCAAATGTATTATAAGAATTAATTATATTAAGAAACGCATCAAAATTTATGTTATATTAAGTTCCGCAACATAATCTTATAATTTTGCAATTATTCATCGACCTGTCGAGGGAAGATTCTTCCAAAAGAAAAGCAGTACACATCTGTTAGAATATTTTTAGATACCGGTACGCTACGATATTCTTTTAACTCCCAAAAAAATAATTCTTAAAAAAAATATTAATATATTAGTACTGAAATGGTAAACCGGATAATCGGTTTGAAACCGGTGTCCTACCTAACCGATTTGAAAAATACGTCAACCGGTTGACCTAAATATCGATAACGATCGTCATTCCACGGTTAAAACGTAATAAATCTGCCGCTTCTCCTTTGGGATAGTTTACAGCTCGAAGCAGCACTGTATATATTTAAAAATAATCGACTTTGACTTCAAGACTTCGTTAATCATCGGCAGTTTCCGTGAGTACTGAGTAACTGCAGAAACTATTCCGTAGTATGTATACAAACGAGGGCTGTCAAGTACTCGACAACGTCCGTTTGTGTACACACTACAGAAAAGTTTCTGAGAATACTACTTTCCAACTCCTATAGTTTTGATCCCACATTCGGTGAAATAATGGCTACGGATAACCGGATATTAACCGGTCATGGCTAGGGCAGAGCGGTTTATCAGTTTTTCGGTTCGGGTTATTTTAAAAACCGCATCCGAACCGCCGCCTTAACAAAAAACCACCGAGACTTTCGGTTTCAACAAATTTTCCAGAATTGGTTAAGTTTATGACCACTCAATCACTTGCTTTCCGCACGCCAAAGGCTGAAATGTCGGACAAAGGTAAATGCTTTGCCATTTATTTATGCTTACTTCGAGAAGACTGACAACAAATCCCCCCCCCCCCTCCAAATAGTGGTAGCAAATTTCTTGTATCTTAAACAATACCTACAGAACCACCATCAGAAGGAATATGAAAAATTAAAAAATCTTACGTAAAAATCCACACGCAATTCAAGAATCGTTACGTACATTTAATGAATCGCCCAAGGCTCACTTATATTCGACCAAATAGGTGTTGCAAGTTACCTGACAATATATGGTGTAAAAATAATATAAACTAGAGGGGTGCCATTTGTGTGCAAAGCACACTATAGTATATCCCGGCATTCGCATTTGTGATTATTGTCGGGGCCGAATCAAAAATCCAAAAACTTTATGCACATCTACAGACGCTATTGATTAACATGAACACACTTTTAGTGTTTTGAATTGAAACCCCCAGGAGTTTTTCTCTGGAGACCGTTCCTCTAACGACAAAAATGGTGCCCCTTGCACCCCTCGGGGCCAAATAAAAAATCCAAAACCTTTATGCACATCTACAGACCCTATTGATTAACATGAACACACTTTCAGTGTTTCGAATTGAAACCCCTAGGAGTTTTTCTCTGGAAACCATTCCTCTAACGACAAAAATGGTGCCCCTTGCGCCCCTCGGGGCCGAATCAAAAATCCAAAGCCTTTATGCACATCTACAGACCCTATGAATGAACATGAACACACTTTCAATATTTCGAATTGAAACCCCTAGGAGTTTTTCGCCGGAAACCATTCCTCTAACGACAAAAGTGGTGCCCCTTGCACCCCTCGGGGCCGAATCAAAAATCCAAAACCTTTATGCACATCTACAGACCCTGTTGATTAACATGAACACACTTTTAGTGTTTCGAATTGAAACCCCTAGGAGATTTTGTCTGGAAACCATTCCTCTAACGACAAAAATGGTGCTCCTTGCGCCCCTCGGGGCCGAATCAAAAATCCAAAACGTTTATGCACATCTACAGACCATAGTAATGAACATGAACACACTTTCAGTGTTTGGAATTAAAACCCCTAGGAGTTTTTCGCCGGAAACCATTCCTCTAATGACAAAAGTGGTGCCCCTTATGCCCCCGAGGGCCGAATCAAAAATCCAAAACCTTTATGCACATCTACAGACCATATGAATGAACATGAACACACTTTCAATGTTTTGAATTGAAACCCCGAGGAGTTTTTCGCCGGAAACCATTCCTCTAACGACAAAAGTGGTGCCACTTACGCCCCCGAGGGCCGAATCAAAAATTCAAAACCTTTATGCACATCTACATACCCTATGAATGAACATGAACACACTTTCAATGTTTCGAACTGAAACCCGTAGGAGTTTTTTTGCCGGAAACCATTCCTCTAACGACAAAAGTGGTGCCCCTTACGCCCCCGAGGGACGAATAAAAAATCCAATACCTTTATGCACATCTACAAACCCCATTGATTAACATGAACACACTTTTAGTGTTTCGAATTGAAACCCCTAGGAGTTTTTCTCTGGAAACCATTCCTCTAACGACAAAAATGGTGCCCCTTGCGCCCCCGACGGCCGAATCAAAAATCCAAAACCTTTATGCACATCTACAGACCCTATGAATGAACATGAACACACTTTCAATGTTTCGAATTGAAACCCCTAGGAGTTTTTCGCCGGAAACTATTCCTCTAACGACAAAAGTGGTGCCCCTTACGCCCGCGAGGGCCGAATCAAAAATCCAAAACCTTTATGCTCATCTACAGACCCTATGAATGAACATGAACACACTTTCAGTGTTTCGAATAGAAACCCCTAGGAGTTTTTCGCCGGAAACCATTCCTCTAACGACAAAAGTGGTGCCCCTTATGCCCCCGAGGGCCGAATCAAAAATCCAAAACCTTTATGCACATCTACAGACCCTATGAATGAACATGAACACACTTTCAATGTTTCGAATTGAAACCCCTAGGAGTTTTTCGCCGGAAACCATTCCTCTAACGACAAAAGTGGTGCCCCTTACGCACCCAAGGGCCGCATCAAAAATCCAAAACCTTTATGCACATCTACACACCCTATGAATGAACATGAACACACTTTCAATGTTTCGAATTGAAACCCCTAGGAGTTTTTCGTCGGAAACCATTCCTCTAACGACAAAAGTGGTGCCCCTTACGCCCCCGAGGGCCGAATCAAAAATCCAAAACCTTTATGCACATCTACAGACCCTATGAATGAACATGAACACACTTTCAATGTTTCGAATTGAAACCCCTAGGAGTTTTTCGCCGGAAACCATTCCTCTAACGACAAAAGTGGTGCCCCTTACGCCCCCGAGGGCCGAATCAAAAATCCCAAACCTTTATGCACATCTACAGACCCTATGAATGAACATGAACACAATTTCAATGTTTCGAATTGAAACCCCTAGGAGTTTTCCGCCGGAAACCATTCCTCTAACGACAAAAGTGGTGCCCCTTACGCCCTCGAGGGCCGAATCAAAAATCCAAAACCTTTATGCACATCTACAGACCCTATGAATGAACATGAACACACTTTCAATGTTTCGAATTGAAACCCCTAGGAGTTTTTCGCCGGAAACCATTCCTCTAACGACAAAAGTGGTGCCCCTTACGCCCCCGAGGGCCGAATCAAAAATCCAAAACCTTTATGCACATCTACAGACCCTATGAATGAACATGAACACACTTTCAATGTCTCGAATTGAAACCCCTAGGAGTTTTTCGCCGGAAACCATTCTTCTAACGACAAAAGTGGTGCCACTTACGCCCCCGAGGGCCGAATCAAAAATCCAAAACCTTTATGCACATCTACAGACCCTATGAATGAACATGAAAACACTTTCAATGTTTCGAATTGAAACCCCTAGGAGTTTTTCGCCGGAAACCATTCCCGGACGTACGGACGTACGGACGGACGTACGGACGAAGACGACCAATATATCCCCGCATTTTTTCAAATGCGGGGATAAAAATTACCTTTGACCCCCAAATCATCTGCTTACGGCACGTAGAAAGTTAGATTGGATTTAAACAAAGAAATTATTGAGTTTTAAAACCTCAAAGTTCACATGGGAAAAATGACGAGTAAATTATGTTAATTAACTGACTGCTGAGACTTTCTCTGAAGTCACATGCTCAGAGATAATGCTGCGCATTGGCAGTTCTGTTTTTTGTCAACAATAAAATGGTTAAATTAAAATAGAACATATCCTGTTAAATGGATGGCAGGTAACTATTGAAAGTTTTTTTTTTTAAACTTATTGGGAATTGTTTGTATACTGTTTGAACTCACTTTAGGGAATCGCTTAGTACTGCAGGTCTGTCAGTTATACACACTGCATTCCCAATACGAAGTTGTTACAATCAACACGTGTTTTCCAATGACCATGTGTATTTTGTGAACACAACAAATCCCAAGATGCAATATTTCAAATCCCATTATGCAGCCGTCTCCCTTCAAAAACATCCACCGCCTGTCTTGACTGAGATGAAATCAACGCATTAAAAAACTGTATTGGATAAAGGGTTAATATGTATTATCAGTATGCAACAGGGGTTCAACCATACTGGCCTCTTGGGACCCTGACCCATAGCAGGTCTGAATTCTCGCAGCGATTTTCGCAACAATCCAAATGGATTCTCCCAAATTTAGAAGAATTATAAGTCCTGCACAACCCCAATTTTGAAACAAAATTGACATATTGTTTCATGGGGGTGGGACACTATTTATCATGCTGTATGGTTAATTAAAACAGATTTTGTCAAAAGGTTTTGTGTGGTGATGCAGATTTTATTTTCAGCTCAACTTGACAAAGTCAAGAAAAGCTATTGCCATCACTCGTGCGGAAGTCTGTTAGCCTGTGAGTCTGTTCACATGTACCTTAGCACAGGTTACACCCCGTAGTTCTTGTCTGATCGTCTCGAAATTTCATATGCAGGTTTGGGGTCATGTCTAGACGCGAATGTCCCCTTTTGGTCCCGATCGGTCAACCGGTATGACTGCCAGAGTCTAAAACCCGAAAACCATTAGCACAGTCTACAGGTCGTATTTATGAAGGGATTTCATTGTAACTTGGTAGGATGCCTCTGTTTAATGCCTAGATGAGAACGTCCCCTTTTGGACATGATCTGTCAATCGTGTTGGCTGCCCAAGCCCGAAACCCAAAAACTTTTAGCACAGTCTGCAGGTCATATTTAATATGTAGGGATTTCATTGTAACTTGGTAGGATGACTCCGTATGATGTCTAGATGAGAACTTCCCCATTTGGTCACGATCTGTCAACCGTGACGACTGCCCAAGCCCAAAATCCGAAAACCTTTAGCATAGTCTACAGGTCATATTTGTGGAGGGATTTCATTGTAACTTGGTAGGTTGACTTCATATAATGTCTAGATTAGAACGTCCCCTTTTGGACGTGATTGGACAACTGTGGCAGCTATAGGGGCCCGAAGCTCGAAAACCTTGAGCACAATCTACAGGTCATATTTATAAAGTGATTTCATTGTAACTTAGTAGGTTGACTCCAAATAATGTCTAGATGAGAACTTTCCCTTTTGATCGCGATCGTTCAGCCTTGATGGCTGCCCGAGCCCAAAAACCTCTAGCATAGTCTATAGGTTGCATTTATGGAAGGATTCCATTGTAATTTGTTAGGCTGACTCCATATAATGCCCAGTTCATGACATCCCCTTTTGGTCGTGATTGGTCAACTGTGACGTCTACAGGGGCCCGGAGCCCCAAAACCTTAAACATAGTCTACAGATCATATTTCTGAAGGAATTTCATTGCAACTTCGTTGGATCACTCCAGATGATGCCCAGATGAGAATGTCCCCTTTTGGTTGCGATCATTCAACCATGATGGCTGCCCCAGCCCGAAGCCCGAAAACCTTTAGCACAGTCTACAGGTCCTATTTATGAAGGGATTTTATTGTAACTTGCTTGGTTGACTTCATATAATGGCTAGATGAGAACGCCCCCTTCTGGACGCGATTGCAACTGTGATGACTGCCCGAGCCCAAAACCCGAAAACCTTTAGCACAGTCTACAGGTCATATTTATGAAGGGATTTCATTGTAACTTGGTAGGTTGACTTCATATAATGTCTAGATGAGAACGTCCCCTTTTGGACGTGATTGGGCAACAGTGACGGCTACAGTGCCCCGAAGCCCGAAAACCTTTAGCACAGTCTACAGGTCATATTTATGAAGGGATGTCATTGTAACTTGGTAGGATGACTCCAAATAATGTGTAGATGAGAACGTCCCCTTTTGGTCGCGATCATTCAACCCTGATGGCTGCCCTAGCCCCAAAATCTTTAACATAGTCTATAGGTTGCATTTATGGAAGGATTGTATTGTAAATTGTTAGGTTGACTCCATATAATGCCTAGATGATGATACCCTTTTTTGTTCGTGATTGGTCAACTGTGACGGCTACAGGGGCCCGAAGCCCGAAAACCTTGAGCCAGTCTGCAGGTCATATTTATGAAGGGATTTCATTGTAACTTTGTAGGATCACTCCAGATGATGCCCCGATGAGAATGTCCCCTTTTGGTTGCGATCATTCAACCATGACGGCTGCCTGAGCCGAAACCCGAAAACCTTTAGCACAGTCTACAGGTCATATTTATCAGGGGATTTCATTGTAACTTGGTAGGTTGACTTCATGTAATGTCTAGAAGAGAACTCCCCTTTTGGGCAACTGTGACGGCTTCAGGGGCCCGAAAACCTTGAGCTCAGTCTACAGGTCATGTTTATGAAGGGATTTCATTGTAGCTTTGTAGGATCACTCCAGATGATGCCCCGATGAGAATGCCCCCTTTTGGTTGCGATCATTCAACCATGATGACTGCCTGAGCCTGAAGCCCGAAAACCTTTAGCACAATTTGTTTGACTATTGGTGTGTTTTGGTTGGGAATTCCCTAAGAAATATGTACATGTGACCAGGATTTTCCTTTCTGTTAGTTTTTCTCTCTTATTTGTTGCATGACTCCCTGTTTAAGAATCAGAAAAAAGGTCTGAAGGGCTATACTTAAAAAAAGATATTTGAATGCCAAATTAAAATAATGCGACCATATTTTTTTCGCCTGAACGTTATAATGGACGCCTATGGGAAAATATTTAGTACTGTGATGCGTCTTCATGGTTGGCTAAAATTAAACAATTGCCGGAATTCGATTGCATACAATGTTTTTGGAGTAATGGTTGCGGAATGAACTATTTCAATATGTTGGATACTTTGGGGTTCTTTCTTACGCCTTGCGTATTGTCATATTATTATTAGAAATGACTGTCTAGACTTTACTTTATATCCATGTTCCGATCACGATTAGGCATTGTGCAGAAATATTTGACCATGAAAATAAAAAAATAAATAAATAGAATATCCTGAATAATTGTCGTATAGTCGTCGCTATCCTGAATCCACATACTTTTGAAGTGAAAAAGAGGAGCACCGCAAACCTTTGTAAATCCCATCTATATCAGAAAGCATATCTAAACATGTGGTACCGTCCTGGGAAATTCTCAATAGTAATGTCCGAACTTCCGGGTGGCACTTTTCTCAACAACCTCACAAAAAAGTAAATTTACTCCGATTTTCCTGAAGATTTAGTATGCTGTAGCGCTCGAAAAATAAAAATATATGTGATTTGGATAACCTTTTAACGTCAACTCCTGTTTTTAGACCCCCAGCTCCCATTTTGTGAGCACCCGCACAGCTCCAACAACAACAAATAACCCTATAAAATATTCACCTACATGTACAGGAAAAGTTGAACTGATGTCTAATGTCATTTGTTTTCACATTGCACCTCAAAATTTAAAACAACCACGAAATTTCCAACAACGGCCGGTAAACGACAAATTAAATTTCAATGCACTATAATATTCCACATGCTTTTTAAAGAATAGTTCAAGTGATTTCTCGGCGCATTTTTATTCACCTTCTCGGAAAAGATTTACTGCAAAAGCGTTAATTCCCATCGATGGTGGGAAAACGTTAAAACTAAATTTCATTGCTTCATTCAATGGACTTGAAATTTTTAGATAGTTTGGTACTTGTGACCACAAATACAAAGTTGAAAACATTTGAAAATTCTACGTCAGATACCTGAGGTATGACGTAGACAACGTCGGCTTACCCTCCCATTTTGAGAGCACCTCTTCCCGAAAAATTGTGACACAAACCGCTAATACATTCGACATACTTCTCGAACTATAGTTGAAGTGATTTCTCGGCGCATTTTTATTCACGTTGTCTGAAAATATTTACTGCTATGACGTCAATTTAATTTATTAAGATGTTCTGTACCTCCCTGGACCTCTGAAATGAGAGACCAGCGCACTTATCCACTCCGTCACCATTTATAGAGCATAGAGTGGTGGCCGAGTGAATAAGTGCGCAGATATCTCATGCCAGAGGCCCCAGAATCGATCCTCGGACGCGGAAAACTCGAGAGATGCTCGAACACTCTCTGTCAGCATCAAATGTGGGGATTGATGCTGTCACAGCCTACCGTCTAATCGGATGGGGACGTAAACTGGCTGTCCTCTGTGCGGAGCGAGACGCACCCCGTGCAGGCTAAAGATCACTTCGTAGTATTCGAGAAGAGCGAGGCCACGCAGTTACCGCTACGAAGATCACCCCACACACCTGCGCCATTGGGGCAGTAATTGGACCAAGTGTTAATATGAGTAGCATAACTTGTTCGTCAATCCTTGTAAAACAAATAAGCTTTAAAAAGAATGGCTACGATGTCAATTCCCACCGATGGCGGGAAAATGTGAAAACAAATTTTCACTCAATCGATATGAAACATTGGGACCCTTTAGTACTCGTGTACACAAAGGCAAACTTAAAAAGTTTGGGAAAATAAGACGTCAGCTGCGCGAGTTATGACGTAACAACGTTGGTAGTATACCCTCTCATTTTTTTAGCAATACTGCAACGGATTTATTTATTTATTTATTTATTTATTTATTTATTTATTTATTTATTTATTTATTTATTTGTGTTTAAGGTCATATATTTCTGCACAATGGCTAACCATGACCGTGACAGTTTTACGGGTGTGGGAAGCCGGAGTACCCGGAGAGAACCACCAAGCAACGGCGGGCAACTGTTAGCTCCCCAACATGCCAACTCCACACAAGCAGGGTTAGCAGCGGTTGAAGATAGGTGCACCATCGACGTGCAGAACGCCTTAGTACACAACGTCACCGTGCCCCCACGTGGGCAATGGGGGTGAAGTGTCTTGCCCAAGGACACAACAACTGCAACAGATGCCGCATGGCTGCTACATTGGGATGGTGTCAAGTTTAAAACATCGTTTATACTTGTGATTTCTACTTGAGAGAAAATCCACCTCGGGCGTTGGTTTCGGGTTCTATTTTACCAATAAAAATAAAACTAGTTTATCGAAATAAACAAGCACTGCCCCATTTCCCTGGATTCTCACGGAAAGTTGTAATATCACGCAAGTAATTTCCGTCAGTGTGTGAAGTATTATAACAGCTACACGGACAGTAGATGATGAAAAAAACTACATTGTATTTATATAAATAACACCCATTTGAGCGAGTAAGCTTCCACTTTCAAAAATCACGTCCCTTGAGTATCTGCTTCCCTTGAGTATCTTCGGTAACAATTTTACCCAACGATATTTATACATTTATTTATTGGTGTTCTGATTCTGATTCTGATTCTTTATTTACGGTATACATATAAAAAACGTTTTACAGATAAATGTTTTACAGACAATGTATTCAGCGTACCGTGGGAAGTGACATAGCCAGATTGGCTGTCTACCTGACACTCCCTAGGAAAATAAAAATCGCAACAGACTGTGATGAAGTGATCGGACTTGACGTAATTAGTCTAATTCCTAATGAGTTATGGGTGTTCATATTCTTTTGCCAATAATTTGTTCTCGTATAAAAAATAAGTTAGGGGGAAATAATTATAGATTCCAGCGGACGACTGGTACCTCAATATTGCTAATATCCCGAAACAACCTGCTTAATATATTGTTAACACAGTTCAGGGTTGCAAACAGTAACAACAGATCCCGTCATAAACTATCGTATAAATCTTGGAATAATACAAGTCTGTTAATGGGAGGTCCACATCGGCTGACACACGATGGGGGTCAAATAGCGGTGAATCAGCCCGTTTCAGTTTAAACTGGAACGGCTCCCCCCGCGGTACCTCACGGTGTGACAGTCGGCATGACACGTAAATTATTTGTGCATTTTCACGGATCAAATCAAAGGATTTGCAGGTTGTACAGGACGAGGATACCAGAATGGGACACAGCGCATAACTTGTGTGTATAAGTTCTTTTTGGTAAGTTCTTCTCGGTAATTTAATGAAAATACTGATTTTTATTATGAACATTCCGGGCAATAGGGGTTATTACACCGGACATAATTTGAGTAGGAAGAAATAAAATCGGAGGTTAATTTGCGTCTAAAGGCGGTTCTATTGTTAATATTTCGAACAGTGACTTCTAGAGCATTCCATAATTTCGGGAACGTGTATAATGGAAGTTTATCTAAGGTACGGTTTCGTGTTTTTTCTATGTTCAGAAGTCCAGACTGTCTGGTTGTTCTACCTGACGAATTGTCATTTACGTTGAACATATCATTAAAGGAAGAAGGTAAATGGCCTTTGTGCCAGTCAAACATGAACAGCAATGCATGTAGTTTAAACAAATCGTCAACTTTGAGGATTTCATCCTTCTTGAACAGAGGGTCAGTATGAGAGTTGTATTTTTTGTTATTGACAATTCGTAATGAACGCTTCTGCATAATAGCTAATTTATTAATTGCTTTCGAGCTCCCCCATGTTACGATTCCATATATTAAATGGCTGTGAACCAGGGCGAAATACAATGTCTTCAGGACTCGATGAGGGAGGATATTTTTTACTTTGTTGAGACTATAGTTTGCTCGCGCTATTTTCGAGCTTATTCGGGATATGTGGGCTTTGTAGGATAAATGTTCATCGAGGCTTATTCCCAAAAACTTTATGGATTTTTCTGGTTCGTTGTCTCCGACCTTCTTAATAACTTGGTTATTTATTTTTACCTCATGACGGGAATCAGTATTCCTTCCTTTTGTTGGATTAAGTATAATGTATGAGGTTTTTTTAGCATTCAGCATCAACTCGTTCACAGAGCACCATTCGAATAATTTTTGAGGTTCTTCGTTAAAATAAGGTGTTATTGAACTACTGTTGAGACCAGAGCAGTGTACTGTAGTGTCATCAGCGAACGACAAGAGATTAAGCGAAGTTGAGTTACTTATATCATTTATATACAGAAGAAATAAAACGGGGCCCAAGATCGAGCCCTGTGGGACACCACAGCTTTGCCTGGCAAAGTCAGATTTTTGTTCGTCATATAGAACATATTGGAATCTATCGGACAAGTAGCTTCTAAACCAGTTGTTGGCCAGTCCTCTGATGCCGTAGTATTCGAGTTTGCCCAATAGTATTTCATGGTTTATCGTGTCGAATGCTTTAGACAGGTCCAAGAATAGTGCCAGTGTACTATTCTTTTCCCGTTTATTGTTTTCCATAGCGGTGCTTTTGAGGAGTTGGAGGACTGGGTGAATCGTGCTATGACGTTTTTGAAATCCGTATTGATAAGGATATAAGATATTAAACCTCTCGAGATAAATTCTAAGTCTTTTGTCCATGAGCTTTTCCATTACTTTTGAAAAAGCTGGAAGGATACTAATGGGTCTGTAGTTTGTAAAGCTGTGCTCGTCGCCTGATTTGAAAATGGGTACCACCTTTGCGATTTTCATTCTATCTGGTACTTTGCCCTCGGTAAAGGAATTATTGATTATGTGGGTAATGGGGACCAATATCTCATTTATCGTTTGTTTAAGAAGACTGGTTGTGATACTATCGCAATCTTTCGACGATTTTACTTTCATTCTGTTTACAATTTGACTAACTTCTACAGGATTTGTGGGTAGAAGATAAAAGTTGTTGGAAACACTACCATGCATGTAGTTTAAATACGATTTATCCGGTTTCTGGATCTGGTCGGATATGGTTCTACCAACGTTGACGAAAAAATTATTGAATTCTCTTGCAATGTCCTGGGCTTCGATTATTTCTGTACCCCCCTGGATAAAGAAAGTGGGTAGTCTGCTTTCACGTTTTCCTTTATTGATAGCTTCGTTTAAGATCTGCCATGTTCTTCGCATATTGTTCCTATTTTCATTCAAGATATCCCTATAATAAATTGATTTACATTGTTTCTTAACTTTATTAAAAATTTTACAGTAGTTTTTGTAATTTCGTAAATTATGTTCATTAGGGTTTTTAAGTTTTCTTGTATAGAATTTTTCTTTATTAACTGAGGATATGACAAGTCCCTTTGTCATCCAAGGTTGTTTTTTAATAAATTTATTGTTCTGGCGGACACGCTTCAAAGGGAATGCCTTATCGTAAGCTTCCATATAGATGTTTAAAAATGTTTCATATGATTCATTGGGACAGTTTGAAAGCAAGACAGGGTAAAAATTACTTTCTGAGAGTAATTCTTTAAATTCAGACATTTTTTCCGCGTTTATGATTCGTTTTATAGTAAACCGTGGTGTATCATTTGCCTTGGTAGATTCTTCAATGTAAAAAACACCAAAGTGATCTGATACATCTGTTATAATTATACCCGGTATTGTTGTTTGTGAAACATTGTTTGAAAATATGTGGTCTATCAGAGTAGCTGAATGATTAGTTATTCTCGTTGGTTTGGTTATATGAGGCAAGAATCCTTGGCTAAACATGAGATCGACAAATTCTTCTGTCTTGGAATGTATATTTGCTTTTAAAAGGTCCAGGTTGAGATCCCCCATGATATAATGATATATTGGTGTTTAAGGTGACATACTTATGCACAATGGCTAATCGTGACAGTGTAACGGGCAGAGGAAGCCGGAGTACCCGGAGAGAATCACCGAGCCTCGACGAGCAACCGTCAGCTCCGCAACATTCTAACTCTGTTCAAGTACCGCTCAAGCAGGGTTAGAGTAGTTGAAGAATGTGCACCATCGACGTGCAGTACGCCTTAGTACACGGCGTCATCGTGCGCCCATGTAGGCAACCGGGATAAAGCGCCTTGCCAAACTACACAACGCGGGTCGTCCCGGGCGGGGATCGAACAGTCTACTACTGAGCCACCGCGCTCACTTACCCCCTATAACAGCGCAACTTAATAAATCAAATTTTTAACTCTCCTTGTGTTGACAATCAAAACTCCGTCTTCCCTCACTCACTTGAAAAAAACTCAAAAGTATTCAATTTCTTTTTTTAACGAAATCCTCAAACACCAACAATTGCTGAAATTGAAACCATTGAAGACATCATTGTCCACGCCTGCAATTTTGAAAATCACAGGAGGACGACCAAGGTTTTCCTGCAATAAGGTTCAGGCGGGCGATTTCCCCCTCACTTTAGTAGTCATTTCACTACAATGGTAAACTCTCTACCTTTTTACCCTTTGAACCCTAGTGGTATCTTCCATGTCAGCTGAATGACAGCAACTGGGAGAGTCCAATGGTCAATACAGTCTATCGAGAGATTTGATAAACTATTGAGCATAGTTAACTATAAAATGCCTACAACGGGGCTTTCTATTGATATTCAAGGTCACAGTCAACACCAATGACTATATCATTTCCGTAACACAGCTATTATTTGTTTATTAATTTATTTATTGGTGTTTAAGGTCACATTTCTGCACAATGGCTTATAATGAACACGACAGTTTTACCGGTGGAGGAAGCCGAAGTACCCGGAGAGAACCACTGAGCAACGGCGAGGACTTGTCAGCTCCCCAACATACTAACTCCAGACAAGCAGGGTTAGCATTGGTTGAGACAAGTGTACCATCGGCGTGTAGTACGCCCAACGTGGGCAATGGGGGTGGAGTGTCTACACAACGCGGTTGGGGTAGGCTGGGATTCAAACCGAGGACCTCTCGGCTTGCAGCCTGCATCTCTACCTACTGAGCCACCGCGCGACCCATAACATAGGTATAAATTCAAGTTAAGCCTTTACCTAACGCGAAAAGCAGAAGACACTTGCAAAATAAACTTCTTGAATAACTATTTTTTTTTATTTTTTTGTCTCAAAAACATAGGTTATGTCCCCTCATTGACGGGCCAAAATCTATGTTTTTGAGACAAAAAATGGAAAAATAATGAAAATTAATTGGAGATTTTTAGCTCAACTTTGGCGAAGCCAAATTTGAGCTTATGCCATGGCCAGTTGTCCGTCTGTCCGTCTGTCCGTCTGTCCGTCAACAATTCAATACGGCTCGGGCTAGAGGCCGTATTTATGAACCGATCTTTACGAAACTTCTTGGGTACCTTTGTTATGACCGTGGGACGAGAACGAGTGTTTTGGGGTCCGATCCGAAATTCAAGTTGCTCGCTGGCGGCCATTTTGTACAAACTTATGTACAATTAGATTTTTGCGCAGAACTTCCATATGAAAGCACTGATTTGAATAATTTTTGTATGAATGTTTAGTACCATGGGATACATCACATATAATACGGGTTTTTTTCTCGTACGTAAATTATGCAAATTAGACTAACTTTGATATATTTAGTGTTACTTTCAGCACTGTAAGTGCAAATGCCAATACGGCTAGAGGCCTTATTTATAAACCGATCTTTACAAAACTTCTTGGGTACCTTTGGTATCACCGTGGGACGAGAACAAGTGTTTTTGGGTGCGGTCCGAAATTCAAGATGTCCGATGGCAGCCATTTTGTACAAAATTAGGTGCAATCAGATTTTTGCACAGAACTTCCATATGAAAGCGCTGATTTGAATAATTTTTTTCTGTGTGAATGTTTAGTATCATGGGATACATCACATATAATACGGGTTTTTTTCTCGTGCAGAAATTATGCAAATTAGATGAACTTTGATTTTTTCAGTGCTACTTACACACAGTAAGTACACATGTCAATACGGCTCGGGCTAGAGGCTGTATTTATCAACCTATCTTCACGAAACTTCTTGGATACCTCTGTTATCACCTTGGGACGAGAACGAGTGTTTCTGAGTGCGGTCCAAAATTCAAGATGGCTACCATTGGCCATTTTGTACCGAGATTAGGTCTAATCAGTTTTTTGTACACAACTTCTATACGGCTCAGGCTAGACGCCGTGTTTATGAACCGATCTTTACGAAACTTCTTGGGTACCTTTGTTATCACCGTGGGATGAGAACGAGTGTTTTGGGGTCTGGTCCGAAATGCAAGATGGCCACCAGCAGCCATTTTGTACCAAAATTAGTGCAATCAGTCTTTTGTACAGAACTTCTGTATGAAAGTTCTGATTTGAATAAATTTGTCTATGAATGTTTAGTAATATGGAATACATCACATATAGTACAGGTTTTTTTCTCGTGCAGAAATTATGCAAATTAGATGAATTTTGATTTATTTAGTGCTACTTATACACTGTAAGTGCACATGTCAATACGGCTCGGGCTAGAGGCTGTATTGATCGACCGACCTTCACGAAACTTCCTGGGTACCTTTGTTATCACCTTGGGACGAGAACGAGTGTTTCTGAGTGCGGTCCAAAATTCAAGATGGCTGCCAGTGGCGATTTTGTACCGAAATTAGGTCCAATCAGTTTTTTGTCACAACTTCTATACAGCTCGTATTTATGAACTGATCTTCACGAAACTTCTTGGGTACCTCTGTTTTCACCTTGGGACAGGAATGAGTGTGTTTTGGGGTGCCTTTTTTATCAATGTGCTATGAGAACAAATATTTTGGGGTTCAGTCAGACCCACTCTGGGACTCAAAGATTTCTTTTCTAGTTTAACGTTTAATTGTCACCAACCTTTACAATACTTTCCCTATACATTTGTTACAGGCTACGGCCAGTATTTATGTACAGACCGTTACAATACTTTGTATGCACCTTTGTTATCAGGTCATTACATCGATGTTTGTCATTTATGTGTCTCATACTATACATGTACATGTCTTAAACAAGTTGAGCTACAGTGTCATTGACACTTTCATTTAGATTAGAGCTGACCAGTTTGACCGTAACGTTGTGTAAAGGGTTAAGTCAATCGTTTATAACTAGCCTATATATTTATTTATTTATTTATTTATTGATGTTTAAAGTCACATATTTATGCACAATGGCTAATCATGACCGTGACAGTTTTACGGGTGGAGGAAGCCGGAGTACCCGGAGAGAACCACTGAGCAACGACGAGCAGCTGCCAGCTACCCAACATCGTAACTCCGCACTGCAGCACAGGCAGGGTTAGATAAGTTGAGGACATGCGTACCATCGACGTGCAGTACGCCTTAGTACACGGCGTCATCGTGCCCCCACGCGGGCAATGGAGATGAAGTGTCTTGCCCAAGAACACAACGCGGTTGCCGCAGGTGGGATTTGAACCGAGGACCTCTCGGCTTGCAGCCTGCACCTCTACCTACCGAGCTACCGCGCTCCCTAACTAGCCTATTCTACCCATTTAGAGGAGTTTGAGTTTCACTCTGCGTTGAATACCGAGTCCTATTTTACCAGTAAAGTAGAACTTGATTACTACGAACACTGCTTCACTTTCTCAACAAAGGGCCCCTACACCGGATATTACCGATCACAATGGCCGCGTTCTATACCTTGATAGACACCCCATCCGAATTATCGCTCAAATCTGCTGATAAGGCTGTCGATTATGAATGGGTACAACAGATATGAATTCCCACTATACCTATCTTCAAGATGAAATAGACCCACAAGCTGTTAACGGTTGATTATTGAGAAAATATCGAATATAATTCCGCTGATCACTTGAGAAATTGTGAACAGTAAGTTGAGACATGCAATTTACGATGCAATTTCGCTCGTTATCGCATTCAACTATGTGCTAATACATGGAATGGACAAAACTCCATCTACTAACATCGAATGCATCAAAATATGTACCAAGCATACCATTCAAAAAGTAGGGGATATCAAAACTGATGTTGATATTTTCGGAAAATGGTATTGGATACGCGTGATTGGACACATCAATATGTTACCAAATTCAGTGTGGATCATTAATGTCACCGGCCCACGAAAATGCCGTGCAGGTTTTTCGCACGAGCGCCGCGTTAATGTCTGGAGTGCGTTTTGAAATTTTCATTTGTACTGGACGGGCTTTTTCGGAGGTCTCATCGTTCTGTTATTGGTATAAACTCGTTCATCAACAGTTTCTGGACGAAACGTAACTTTTGAGGTATTTGAAGACTGACACATGATGAACGTTTACGTGCCGTTGGCATGTTGGAAGCAGACAACAGACAGACTCCAGTGGCTCAAATTCTCAACGTTACTCAATTCGTGATTAGCAGGTTGTGGTAATATAAATATATTTATTCATATATCTCACTCTTTTAAATTATCCCCTACTTTTTTAATAGTATATATCATGTAATGCAGGTAAATAATCTGAATTGGTGTACGGCAAATTACTCCGTTTTACTATTTTACTGTCGTGCAAATTACCACCATTTCGATCTCCTTTTCAATTACCATCACACAATGCTATGTCATGCATAACTAATATATGTGACCGTTTAGCGAAGTTATGTTATATTCACGGAGACCCCTTGTATAGTATATAGCCTCTTACTCCGCTGAACTATGCGTGTTTTTCAGGGCACATCAGTGCGGTTTTAAAATATGGTGTTAAAATTACATGTGGATATCTTATTTGCAATACTGTGCAAATTTATTGGAACAATATTGGCCATTACGGCACATCTACTCGTACACATTCAACAATGGAGATAAATTTGAAATGCCAGTTTGCTAAGGCTGTAACGGTTAATACATTCATTACGATATAATATAGCACTCACAATAATTCAATATGCGGATACGTTTAACGTTCAATGTCATGGCTAATAGCGTGCGGGCAGAAAAGAGACAATGAGGGGGTTAACTTTATTAATGTATTTTAATGTCACGATTCAAAATATAGCGGCTCGCGTGTAATAATGGCTGGAGGCTATTGTACTCCAGTCCTCCTCTTCACATCGCGCAACACGGAAAATGGCCGCTTCAACGACCAACTTCTCATTTCGCCTTTTTTCGGGACACGAGAAAGTAAGCTATGGACATTTCAGATAGATTTGTCGATGGTGATGCATACGACACCGTGGAAATTGATTCCGACAGTACTTGTACGATTTGTTGTTACAAACCTAGACGATATGATCTGCGCAATTCGGAATCTGTCCCGCGTTGACCTGCTGCAACTTCAGATTTGTTTATGTGATCACACTGGGAAATCGTTTAAATTTTAACACGGACTCACTTTGCATCAGACTAACGGGAATATAAGCACACTTGCTCGTTATGTGGAAAAGTCTACAACCAGTCAGTACTGTTCAAATACCATTGTACATTGCATGTAGAACTTAAACTCGGCAGGTGTTTCCAGTGTGAGGCGAATTTCATTCATCGTTAACCAAGAAGAAGGCGACCCCTTTTGCACTGACCTGGTTTGGCACCACAGCCAAGTCTATGCAGAATGGAAACGTTCCAAGTCTTTCAAGCGCAAGATATGGCTTTATGATGAAAATGATTTTGAATCTTTAAACCTTGAACTCGCTCAGACCGGCTGGTCTGGTTTTCTGTTCAGTTACCCATGCCTATTATTATTAGGTCGTGCGGAACGCTCCCTTGGAAGCCTGGCATCCATATTCATCCCACATAAGATAATATTATCACCACAAAACGATGCGCCATGGATGCACAACGAATTTAGATTACTAATACGCCAAGCTAAGCGAATACACAGCCTTATCAAATACCCAAATACTCCACAGGCAAGGGCAAAGTATTGTAAAATAGGTAATCTAGAAATATCACTTGTCAGAAAATCAAAGACAGATAAACAACAAAAAAATAGAGAACATTTTTAATAATTCTTCTCTTCCCTCCCCCCTCCCCCACCCCGCCCCCTCCCATTACTGGTGGAAAACAATAGACAACTGATTGGTGACCAACAATCCTTCATTCCAGTCTTACAACACAAAGAGAGTCTATTGTCGACCAATCTTTACAAAATGGAGGCATTTAATGACTACTACTGGGGGCGCGGTGGCTCATTTGGTAGAGGTGCAGGCTGCAAGCCGTGAGGTCCTCGGTTCGAATCCCACCTGCGGCAACCGTGTTGTGTCCTTGGGCAAGACACTTCACCCCCCATTGCCCACGTGTGGGCACGGTGACGCTGTGTACTAAGGCGTATTGCACGTCGATGGTGCACCTGTCTTCAACCAATGCTAACCCTGCTTGTGTGGAGTTGGTATGTTGGGGAGCTGACAGTTGCTCGCCGTTGCTTGGTGGTTCTCTCCGGGTACTCCGGCTTCCTCCACCCGTAAAACTGTCACGGTCATGCTTAGCCATTGTGCAGAAATATGTGACCTTAAACACCAATAAATAAATAAATAATAATGACTACTACTTCAACTCCCAGAGCATATGGGCCTGACAATATCAGTCCACGCGTTCTTAAAGAATGTTCTAACGGCCTAAAATCATTAACGCTAGTCTCCAATAAGTTTGTAGCTGAATGTTACTTTCCTATCGAATGGAAACTACTGACCCATTTCTCTGTTGAGCTGTCTGGGCAAACGTTTTGAAAAATATATCTTCAAAACGGTTTTTAACATTCTCAACACTAATTCCCTTCTCAAATCATTTCAGCCAGACTTCACACATGCCGATCCAACGGCATTCCAGCTCACGGAAATATATAACCCTATTACTTGCACTTTAGATGAAAGTAAAGAAAAACGTTTCGTTTTTCTGTGACGTGAGTAAAGCCACCGGTAAAGTCTGGCATAATGGGCTACTATACAAAATGCAAATGATGGGCATTAAAGGTGAACTTCTTAAATGGTTTGAGTGTTACTTGAGTGGTCGGCATCAACGGGTGGTAATTCAAGCAGAATCCCCATCCTGGAAGAATGTAACTGCAGGCGTCTATACCAGGGATCTATACCTGGTCCCTTGCTATTCATCATTTATTTGACACTTTAATGACATTGTTGAAAATGGCTCATGTAGTAGTAGGCGTTTTGTGGATACCACTTCTCTTTACCTCATCGTCGACGATACCATCCACACAGCTAAGTTATTAGGGAATGATATATTTCAGATAAACTCTTGGTCAACATAATGGCTATGTGATGTAAATCCTAAAAAAATACCCGAGTCCATGGGAATATCAGGAAAAAAACGAGAAACCGCTGCACCCATTACTACAAATGTCAATTACCGATATCAAGACAGTAGGGCACCATACACACCTCGGAACAACCTTTAATAACTCTGGATACTGCACATACGTGATATAACGACCACAACGTGATATAACGACCTCAGCGTGGAAAACCTCGGAAACAATTTACCTAGCATTTATACTCCCGGTCCTAGAATACTCCGACACAGTCTGGGACAATTGCACCAATCGAGAAAGCTAAAACATCGAACAAATTCAGTTAGAAACAGCAAGTGTAAGTAAAGGTCTTTTATACGCGGAGACTGGTTTGGAGCCTCTGGAAGGAGACGCGAAAAAAATTAATCAATTCTTCAAAATGTATCACTGTCTTGTCCCTGCATACCTCCCATGCCTCACTCCCCAAATGTTATCTGCAACACACGATTAAAACTTGCGTTGTAGCACGGATTTGAAAATGTCGATATGTCGCACCCAATCGCATCAAAGATCTTTCCTGCCATCGATGACACAGCTTTGGGATACAGTACCTAGTAGAATTCGCGAAAATAACTTCACATCCAACTTCTCAGCATATCTCAATCGAAACAAACGGCTTGTTGCAAACTACTTTTATCACGACAAATTACGAAAAACATAGATACTCCAGGTTGTGTCTGTCTTGTAGCAACGTAAACGACCATTTCTTCACCAATCACCACTCTACAATACCATTATGTGTGAAACTGTGGCTCATTGTTTTTTCAACTGTCCTTTCTACTTCACTGAAAGAAACTCTACTTTAGGCTAAATAGCATATTACCTAATCTCATAAAGGGGAGCATTCATTTTTCCCACGAGATCAGTAAGGCAATATTATTCAAATGTGTACAAGAATTTATCACGTGACAAAGCGTTTTTAGACTCCTCTATATTTAGAAGCGTTAATATGCCGACACAAAACTAGCCCCACGATGAACACTAGGCAATGGAAACAGTGCTAGCTTGCTGGGGTAGTAACACCTTTAAGACAGTAGTCTTACTTTACTGGTATCTTGGGAACTGGCAACAAATACTTCGAGTGTGCTAGTTATTCTTATGCTGTGTGCTTAAGTGTGCTCGCAGCGTGCCCAAGTGAATGTACTTGTTTACGCACACCAACCTGCTCGCATGAAAGAGTGCGCATGTGCACGACAGAAGGAGAGCTGAAATAGATGGATGGAATGTGCATGTCCCTCCAATCATGGTGGACCTCCTGTCTAGTTTAACCTGGGCACTCCTGTTATTACTTCCCCTCTTCTTTAATCTCGTTTTCTTCTTTCTTTTTTTTCCTTTCCCATTTCTTTTATGTAACAGATTTATTTCCCGCGTATCTAGTTTAAACCTATGTCTTTATTGGAACATTGTACGCCTTACTCGCCATAAATACATTCACGTGTGTTTGATGTGATATCTGGAGACAGCTTACATAAGATTTATGCTTGCTGCTGAACCCATTGTCTCTAGTTATATCATTCTTCTTAATATAATTTCACTTTCGGTTTCATTAAATGATGTAATTTTTCACGATGGAAATAAAATAATGTTTAAATTAAGGCGACTTTTAGCTCAGCTGGAACCGACCAAAGGCCCATGGCGTACCAACAAATTTGATAACGTGTTTTTAAATTTTCCTGCTTCCACTCCACATACATCCAATCCAACCCCCACCCACCCATGGCGTCCATAATATGCCTCACAATGTTGTCGAATGAAGCTGTTGGTTGACCACAAAGTGAGCATCTATATGACTTCATAATTTCTGAAAGTAGAGGAAATAACAATTTTAGTGATTAATCCACGACTAATCTTTACAATAGGCATAAATATGTATCAACTTGCATTCAAATTAATCATTTTGTTTTTGTAATTAACAATACATCTCAAAACACTCATTAGCATTGACCATTGTGTCGGTTGATCACAGATGTCACTCACACTGGTCAATTAGGAGTACGGTGGCTCAGTGACAGACTGATGGACTTCTACGGTAGAGGTTCCGAGTTCGATCCCCGTCCGGGACGACCTGCGTTGTGTCATTGGGCCGGTAGCCTACATGGGGGCACGATGACGCCGTGTACTAAGGAGTACTGCACATCGATGATGCACATGTCTTCAACCGCTGCAACCTTACTTGAGCGGAGCTTTGAACAGAGTTAGAATGTTGAGGAGCTGACATTTGCTCTTCGATGCTCTGTGGTTCTCTCGTGGTAGTCCGGGTTCCTCCACCCGTAAAACAGTCACGGTCACAATTAGCCATTGTGCATAAATATGTGAACTTAAACACCAATAAATAAATTAATAGATCAATTATTTTAGTAATTTGCCGCACAGTGGATAGATCAGGCAGGTTGCAATTTGCCCGCCAGTATTTGAGTAATGTTCCGTACAGTATTTGAGTAATATGCCTTACAGTGGCATTTTTCTATTTTCAGCATTTGGGACAACATATGGCATTTTGGGAGAAACTTATCTTTTAGGCGATCAATGTGTGTTAGTATAGTTCACGAATACAACATTTGTATCACTGAAAGAGGTCGAAATTAGCCCAATTTGTTAGAGGGATGCAGTAAATTAAAAAAAAACCGTTATCAGCTACATTCACCTTTAATTTGCTTGAAATTCCTTTGAATAACGCGCTAGAAAAATATTTGACGATAAATTTTTATTATACTAACTGTTTGTCGAATACGCGATTATCAAATTCTAGAAAAAAAATCCTATAATTTGTCAATATAAAAGTCTCCTCGAATAACGAAGTGGATGAATGTCCGCCAGATCCGTGAAAACAGCTGTACGCGATCCGTAATATCCGGTGCCGGGTCCCTACTGTGTTTCTGGGGTTCCCGATTAGGACAACGGGACTTTGAAAGACATTACTGGATTGGAGAAGGAGATTTAATATATGATTAGGACGTTAGACAGAAAATCAAACTACACTGGTCGTCCTATGTAAAAATTAACTGGAACTGAAATATTCCAAACAATTGTCATGGTTCAGTATTCCAACACGAGCATCTCATGTTACCAAGTAATAGGTGGTTGTGATGAAACAGCTAACCGGTTACACGATTTGGTTTGTGATTCTGAAGACGAGTTGCAGCAACTTTCTGAAATACCGTTCATAAAATTAGGTTCGTACTCGATCTAGATGTTAAGAAGTGGTTAAATATTTTCAGTAGCAGAAAGTAGGTTCTTCATAAACTTCTCACCTTTCGAAAATATGTCGAATAACCAATCGGACAGGAAAGCATTGGACTCGGACCAGAACTTGTCGTCGCATTTTCGTAGTCCAATATAATGCTCAGCATCAAACTTGTCAAACAATTGTTGTCTAGACACTGAATCCATATTCTGTCCAACCCTGAAAAATTAATTTCCATAAGATCTTCGACTAGAAAGGTTACAACAGATCCAGGCACAGAACTGCCTGATTGTTCATGACTGATTGTTTGTGTCTATCAAATATCAAAAGTGTCGGGGTTTCAAGTAAAAAGAGTTCAATAGAATACAGTACGAGACGCAGTTGCAAGTTGCACGAGAAATATTGTATTTTTATGTGATTCTGAACACTGTTTGGAACAAGAAAATAAAATCATTTCTAATCGGCATGATTCTGCAATTCAATTCAACTGCATTTAGACTGCGATTTGTGCATGTCTCAACCAAGCTTCCTGGAGCCAATACTATAAAACTTTTACAACTGTATTTTTTTCATATATTAATGGAACTTATTAAAATGAATCATTAGCATTTTAAAAGATATGGTAATTTGCCAACTACCATTGTACAAATATTGAACATGATGTGTTTACTGACAAATATATACAATTATGGATAACCCAATCACTAAGTATTTAATACGCCTGCAAACCACCGTGGTTTTATTACTATCAGGGAACTTTGTAGCGTTTATCACAAACCCACGTTTGTTGCGAGCCTTTATTCCTATTGGTAATGCCTTCAAAAATTAAGTCAAACCAAGTCTTGATTGAGCAACATTTCTTGTTTTGATTCAAAGTAAAAGTATTATTTAGTTCCACTTTTCCAACCAAAATATTCCAGACCACTGCTGTGATGAGTCTATAATCATAATTGTTTAACAAACAAACATCTGTGATGGTATTGGTAAAGGCATTAAAAAATCTGTCAAATTAAGTCTCGGTCTCGGTCATTTCTTTCGTTGAGTCAAAGAGAATGCATCTTTATGGTATACTTTTGATTCAATCGTTTGGAATGTTTCAGGTGTCGGAAAGGCAAACAGTTGGTCCGCTTTTACGATCAACGACAATATTCCAGACGAGTGAATTTAAACAGGCGAATGGCTCTTCGTGGGCTAGAATGATTCCAGGCCATAGCAGGTTTGGCCTCTCTCTCATACAACTTTAGACTTCCAAGTCCAATTCTCATTAACAAGTACTGAAGCACGACTGGTCTGTCCCACACGTCATTAGTAGGAGAGGAATGGATAGATCCTTTTTTGTCTCACAGCGGCACAGGCCCGGAAGTGACGTCATAGTTACATGATCCAGTTACGTAATATTCGGGATAAATCTAATTACTGAAATAAACCCAACAGTCATCCCAAATCACAAAAACATACAAAACCACCGCAAAAGGCTCGGAATCCCCAGAATACTCGTTTTGTTCATCAGTAATTCGCGTTCGATTGATCTCGAGTGCCTTTGCTAGGTCAGATACCCCCCCCCCCCCCCCCCCACCTCCAAAAAAAAAAAAAAAAAACTCTGTGCATTTTCTAGGAATACCACAAACAGCACACTAATCACACCAAATCACTTAAAAAACACACCAAACTATCGAAATGGATTTGGCGAATCCACCAATTAGGGCCAATAACAATAGCACATAGTGCGATAATGGGTGTTCGATTGAACTAAAGTAACTTAATGGTTCGGATTTCTGAAGAATGAGAGTAGTACGTAGTTCCATAAGGTATGTTCTCAAATCTCCCTTTTCTCACACAAGGACTAGTGGAAGGAACACGTCACCTACAGAAGGGCTATTAAGTCAGCCTTGTTGTCACTCAGGCTTTTATGCTTTGGATTCAACAGGTATTGAAAAAATAACAACAAATTTTTAATATTCTAATTTCTTTAATTTATATAACAATGACATCCTTTTTTACCTCACTTGACTGAAAGTCAGTGGGAGCTATCGTCATCACTCGGTATGCATCGTATGTCGTCCATCATGCATTGTCCATTAATTTTTGAAACTTGTCTTTTCTTCAAAACCACTCGGCCAAATTCAAATATATATGGCACAGACCATTTTTTGGAGCATATCCTTTCTCCTTTGTTCAAATGATACTGCTGCCATGTTCGAGGTATGGTTAGTGCCCCAAAAGCCTAAAAATCTTCTCATGAGCTACCAGAGAGAATACCTTGACATTTGGTATGGAAAATCCTTTGGTGGTAAAGATTAAGGTTTGTTAAATTTGTAGGTCTTGGGCTCTCTGTGGGAACATGCTCATTTTGGACTCTACCCTAAATTCGGAATGTAGCGTAATTGGTTCATGAGTAGCTGAATGCTGCTTGGAAAATCTTTCACAGCCTCGTAAACCAAAGGAGCTAAAATAGAAAAAAACATCAAACGCCAATAAATAAAAAAACTGCACAGATTAGAATATTCTTTTTTGGTTTGAAGCTTCCTCAGGACATGTGGAATCTGATGGACCAAACAATTGCTATCGGTTTTGTCATGGAGTGCCATATGGGGATGCCAAATTTAACCTTGTATGCTGTGGGAAAATGCTGAGTCGTCCTCTTAAACTCCATCAACTAATTTGAAGCTTCTCTTCTTTAAAACTAGTGGGCCAAATTCATGCATATATGGCACAGACCATATTTGGAACACACCCTTTCTACTTTGTTCAACTGAAGCTGCTGCCATTTTCGGGTTTGTGTTAATGCCCCGAAAAGCCTAAAATTATTTTAAGAACTTCTCATGATCCACCACAAGGAATGCTTTGATATGAATCTTCCTCTGGTGGTGAAGATTAGAGTTTCTTCAAGAAAAGTTGCTAGGTTAATATTTGGGCTCTCTGTGAAAGCATTCCCATTTTGGGCTTCATCCAAAATTTCTGTTTTAAGAACTGATGAGCTAATTTGAACCAAATTTTGCATGTAATTTAATTGAGTCATTAGTACTTGATTGATGCCAGAAAAAATGAAAGTGTCAATGACACTGCTGCTTAACTTGTCCAAGAAGGGACTGGACTAAATGGAAAGATCCCGTAACGCCAAGTCATTCACTTAAGTTTCCACAGAAAAGACATCACACTTAAGCTATATATGTTATCTGAAAAAATCGGGTAAGGGGTGTACTAATGGAATTGATGACAATTTATATCTCAAATCCAAGAAAGCCGGCACCGGACGGCCATCTTTTTCAATGGAATGCGGAAAAATTTCACACCTTCCATCTAGACACCACACCAAAACTACAGATGAAATCTGAAAAAGAATGGGTGAGAGATGTGGCTTGCAGGGTGTGCTAATGGAATTGTTGACAATTCATAGGCAAAATCCAAGATGGCTGCTGGCAACCATATTTTATAACGAAATTCAGACAAATTTGCTAGCTCCCATCTAGACATCACACCGAAGCTACAAATGAAATTCAAAAGCGATGCGCCCTGTGGGGTGTGCTAATGGAATTGTTGACAATTTATATCCAAATCCAAGATGGCTGCTGGCGGCCACGCTTTTCTGCAAAATTAGGAAATATTCGACAGCCATCTGGATATCACACTGAAAGTACAAATAAAATTTGAAAAAGATTGGGTTAGGGTCTGTAGGGTGTGCTAATGGAAATGTTGACAATATCTAAGATGCCCGCTAGCGGTCATATTTTTCAAAATTTGTGAAAATTCGATAGCTTTCTATTGCCCGAAAACCACATATCAAACTTTGGACTGACCAGGTGAGAGCCGCGGCTTGTAGGATGTGCTAAAGGAATTGTCGGACAGTTTCTATCCAAATCCATGAAAGTTGCTGGCATCCACCTTTTTCAACAAATTCAGAAAACACCAATCTCTCCCATCTAGACAATACGCCAAAGCTACATGTGAAATTTGAAAACGGCCGGGTGAGAGATAAAGCCTGCAGGGTGTGGAATTGTTGACAATTTATATGCCAAATGTAAGAAGTCCGCTGGCGGCTATGTTTTTTTTAACGAAATTCGGAAAAGTTTGATAGCTCCCATCTAGACATTGACCCAAAGCCACATGTGAAACTTGGGGCTGATCGGATGAGAGCTGCGGTCTGCAGGGTGTGCTAAATGAATTGTGGATGGACAGACACACGGACGGACGACGGATCACAACCCATCCCAATAGCTCATACGTGACGTTGTCAAGTTGAGCTAATAAAACCGCTTCCATCTTCGAGCTGTGGTTAATGCCCCAAGAGCCTAAAAATCTTTAAATATCTACACGAGAGAATACCTTGATATTTGGCATGGAACTTCCTTTGGTGGTAAAGATTAAGGTTTGTTCAAAGAAAGTTTGTAGCTCTTGGACTCTCTGTGTGGCAATGGGAAAACACGGAGTCATCGTCTATCTTATGCTCCATCAACCTTGTATTCTTTAGAAGCTTTGGGCCAAATCTAAACTAATCTGGGGTTACAAATCTTCTGTTCCTGACCTACATAAATAATGCTTTATTTGGTATGAAACTTCCTTTGGTGGTGGAGATTGAAATTTGTTCATGGCAAGTTGGTACGTAAATATCTGCGCTTACTGTGGTAGCATGCCCATTTTGGGCTGCACCCAAATTTCTGTTTCATAAACTGATGGGCTGATTTGAACCAAATTTGTCATGTAGTATAACTGGGTCATAACTACTTATCGCTGCCCCGTGGGAACCCAAGGAGCTACAAATAGCCCATATTTCAAAAACTGTATGGACCAGAATATTGTTTTTTGGTACGAGGCTTCCTCGGGACCAGTGGAATCAGCTGAACCAAACATATTTCAATCGATTTGGACATGGGGTGCCGTATGGGGATGTCCATTTTAACACAGTTAGCAATGGGGAAATGCCGAGTCATTATTTTTCTCGTGCTTCATCAACTAAGTATTCTTCAGAACCTCTGGATCAAGTCTAAACTAATTTGGTACAAAGCAACTTGGTGGAGTTCACTCTTCTGATTTTTTGCCCCAAAAGTTACAATGCCCCTCGGGGTGGGTTAATGCCTAGAATGCGTCAACCATCTTCTCATAAGCCACTCGCAATAATGCTTAGATTTCTGGTCTGGAACTTCCTTTAATGAATTCAAATTCTTGTTTTTTCAAAGGAACTCAGTAGGCCACAATTTCGGCTCCCTGTGGGAGGATGCCCACATTGGGCTGCACCCAAAAAGTCTATTTCCAGACCCAATGGGCTGATTTGAACCAAATTTGTTAAGTAGTATAACTGGGTCATAAGTACTTGATTTATGCCCGAAAAAGATTTTGGGGGTGGGGTAGAGAGAACCACAAGTAAAAAACAATTGAAGGGACACTTTTTGTGGCTTCACAGAACAAAATATTGCTCTTGCTGTCAATATGTTGCTAAGTTTATTGTGGATCATGAATGTCACCGACCCACGGAAACTTCGTGCAGGTTTTTCGCACAAGTGCCGCGTTAATGTCTGTGGGATACGTTTTGAAATTTTCATTTGTACTGGACGGGCTTTTGCGGAGGTTTTATTGTTCTTTTCTAGGTATGAACCCGTTCATTGATAGTTTCTGGTCGAAACGTAACTTTTGAGGTATGCGAAGACTGACATGTGACGAACGTTTACGTGTCGTTGACATGTTGGAAGCTGGCAACAGACAGATTGCTGTGGCTCAAATTCTCAACGTTACTCAATCGATGATTAGGAGGTTCAGGTCACGCTACAGTCAGGCAGGCAATGCTGATAACGGACGTCGGTCAGGTCGTCCAAGGGCGACAATTGCTAACCAGAATCGTTTCATCCGAACCACAGCATTACGTAACCGCCATCAAAGTGCCTCAGAAATTGAACATCAACTGCACTGAGCGACAGATGTGCGAGTCATTGCTCAGACAATCTGAAATCGCCTACACAGCTGGAATTTGTACGCTCGACGACCTCGAATAATTCTACCTTTGACTGAACGTCGCATCGCAGTAAGGCGTAATTAGTGTGGAGCACGGCAGCATTGGGACAATCGTCGGTGGAGCAAGGGCATGTTTTCCGATGAATCGAGGTTCACTCTTGACTTCCAGGACAAGCGAAACAGAGTGTGGCGGCGGCGAAACGAACGATACCATGACGAAACCGTTAGGCAGCACGATCATTTTGGAGGTGGGTCGGTTATGGTGTGGAGAGGCATAATCATGACAAGCAGAACAGCATTACATGTCATACAAGGGCCTGTCACATAGCAATACTTACTGCCGTGACAACATTAAGCAGCTCATGTGGTGCCATTTACGCGACGTCACGGCCGTCGATTCATTTTCCAAGATGACAATGCAAGGGCACACAGCGCCCGTGTCGCTACGTAGTTCCTGCATGAGCAGAGCACCACTACAGTGCCTTGGTCAGCACAAAGTCCAAACCTTTCACCAATGGAGTATGTCTGGGATATGCTTGGCAGGTACCTACGACAACGCCAACACCCCCCCCCCCTCCCTACCAATGTCCAGGAACTTCCCGCAGCACTGCGGGAAGAATGGAATAACATCATTCAAGCAAGCTGATATTCGACGTTTGGTGAGGAGTATGCCACGTCGGATACCCGCTGGCCTCGCGAACCGAGGAGGATTTACAAGGTATTGAGGTCTTGGACAGAATGTGGTAAATTCTCTGACTGACCGTCCGTGTCTTCTACAGCTCATTGTTTGGAATGTGTGTATTATATTTTTGCTTTTGTGGTTCACTAGGTAACCTTAAATGAAAACAGGATTTCCTCTGTGAATGCCTTTTGCTAAAATGAACCTTTATTAATATGTACATTTATGTTATGGGGAATCACTCGGTAAGCTCCCGAGAGGAACATAGACGTAACATCTCCATCTTTCTTATATAAACTCAGCATCGCAGCTGATTGATAATATCTATCATACTCACAGAAATAAACCTAATCAGCAAATATAACTTTGGGTTTACCAAACTCTCTCTACACTAATTGTTCAAGAAAATAACCACTTGCAGCTCGATTAAGCGAACGAACTCAAGGATCTCAGGGAGCTCAATCACGCAAACTCAAACTAAATTTAATTCAACCGTGCTAGGATATAATCTGCCATTATATTTCGATGCTTACCAACTGTCGTAATTTTCACCGTCTGATAGGTTTTATATCGACCGACAGAGCTCCAGGACTCTGTCATTCGAAATATAACACACTCAGCTCTACAGCCTGTTGATTTGAACATTATCATTAAAATGCATTAAATTATATAGGAATTAAGCATTAACGATAAAAATATTTCAGTCTAAGAATTTACCTGGTTATATCTCGACTGAAAGCCCTTCAGGAGCTCTGTCACTCAAGATATAACGTTGTAGACTTTTGTAACTATATAGAGTGAATATATTTTATATGTCGGACCACACTGCTTATTAGTTTTCCTAACGAACATTACCTATGAACAATTATGAAAATACATTAAATTCAACACTACTTCTATCATGACAGCATGAGCTCCTTCGCAATAAATAATTCATCTAGGCAGCCTATCAGTGCGCGCCGAACGCTTACAAATTCTCGGCTAAATTAAGTTTTAAACACAGCTTTTGAAAGTGCTGAAGCTGACACAGTCTTCCTATAGACACTTCAATGTCTTTTTCGGCTTACCAGCCCATTTACTCTAGTCTAACGGTAGCGCTGCTTGCATTAGGTATATACATATATATATTTTGCTAATCTGCAATCATTCAATTTCCTTTTTAAATGTATTTTGGTCTTTACAACACGGTAAATTTTCTACTACTCTCAAAAATATTTACATTCGCTCCATAGCTTTACAACCGAAACAAAAAGATAATTTAAATATATGCAAAAATATTTTTGCCTTAAATGAAAACAAGATTTCCTCTGTGAATGCCTTTTGCTAAAATGAACGATTCGTACTGGCGTTCCACGGAATATATGGAAGGCGTTGCATAAGACTTTTGCATAACTTGTCATGGTAAAAATATCTGAGAAACTCCGCTATCTTTACACTGGGATGGTGATATGAATGTGTGAAGGGTAATTGTTGTGTAAGCATTAAAATGAAGTGATTAGTTGTGACCAATTTGTACCAGTGGTGGCGCCGGGGAGGGGGAAGGGGTTGGTGGGTGGGTTTTCAGCCCCCCCTCCCCCCCCCCCCCCCCCGTTTGAGATTTTTTTAGTCAGTCCGTCGGTGAGTCTCGTAAACTCGACTTCACGAGAAATTTCCGACAATCGAATGTAGATATCTCGTCTTGTGTCGAGAGGTATATGGTTCTTCTTTGTAAGTTGACAGCCTCATGATGATGGGTATTCACCGACCAAGAAGCTGTAACATTGATTTCAGTGTTGCATTAAACATGTTTAAGTCGAAGTTTCCAAAATTCAAAATTTCTTTGTAATCTGTGTGCTTGAATCAAGTTGAATGGCATTTGTTACGCACAAGTTGCGTGCAGGACGTTAAGATTTATTTTATTTTATTTCCCTGGAATGTCGGGATATTATTGTTTGTTTAATCTATAAAACCAGTTTGACGAACGACATCAATGAAACCCGCGAGAATCACTGTTCTCTGTCAATATTCCAGTGTCGCAGGGTGGACTCGAACCCGCGCAGCACTGGAACTTTGATAGAGAATAGTGATTCTCACGAAATTCCTTAATGTCGTTCGTCAAACCGGCTTTATAGATGAAATATTTCCCGACCTTATTATAATATGTTTACGTTAAATCAACAAACATACTCAATTTGCTTCTATTTTGGTTCTCCAATTTTCATTCATTTTCCTTCGTTTAGGAGGTCAAATATTATAGCCGCTCTGTCGGAGAGGTCAGCCCCTCCCCCCCCCCCTGGCGCCCCCCCCCGGCTTGTACACGCTAAAACTAAAGTGTTAAAAACTACCATTGAAGTGCTGTATTTAACACTTACTAAGTGCTGAACTAGCACGTTGTTCACGTGTAGATATCCCAGACCTTGACAGGTGTTACAATAATACCACTTGACAAGTGTAATGTCGCGACACTTAAAAGGAAACAACGCAGATGACGCGGATCAGGCTCGAACTCTCGCGCCTGATCCGCGTCATCTGCGTTGTGTCCTTTTAATTATGTACCCACCAAGCGCAACTCAAATTAAGGTCGATTCTGGAAGAACTCCCAATGCTAGACACATGGGAAGTGCCATCCATTCAAGTTCAGATGTCTGACGATTGTAATGTCTAAGTGCTTAAAGCAATGCACTTGGAGTGTTAAAATCAAACCCTAAGAGTTAGAATGGGTTTACACCTTGAAAGTGTCAGTTTTAACACTTTAGTTTTTAGTGTGTTCAGGTGAAAAATATTGCATGTTGCTTTGAGTTATTTTGTAGTGGACATATTACATATTTGACTGATATCCTTATCTCTGAGTAATCCACCAGCTTCAATTTTAAATAAATGAGGTAATCAGTATTTAACACTTTACTGGTCTGTGATGATCAATATACTTCAACCCATAGTGCGCTGTGTAGTGTGCAGCGTTATAACATGTGTTCGTCAGACACCAAACTATCGCTAAAATCATCCACCAGATGCCACAGTGCAAACCCTCAACAGTTTTTCTTTTGAAAATATAAATATATTTCTAAATATATCTCACTTTTATCAAACATCCCCTACTTTCGTTTTTATAACGCAGTGAAACCTTTCAGTTCTGTCGTTCGCTAGTTCTTTCGGTGTTTTTGTACAATGATTTGTTAACATGAAGTCTAATGTCTTGAGTCGAGTTTCCGCCAATGCATACTTGGTGTGTTTCGGTGGTCTCTGTACTGGTGCTGTTTTCCTTTGAACAGCTATTAACCGAGGCCAATTCTCTCCACGTAGAAGCTGCTCCAGTACCGGTGGCTGAAAGACATGTAATAACGTTTCATATGAAACGCTCTCTATGTATTCTTAGGGATTTCTTAATTCCCTTTCGTTCAACGCCATCTGCATGAAACATGTGATGGTGAACGATCTTTAATCATTCTTCTTTGATTTTGTTCCTGTCTTCTGTTTTGATTCTCCTGTTACAAAGCTCCTCTTTGCAATATCCACTGCTTTGGTCACTTGTTCCCAATCTCTCGTGGTAAACTGGTATCCACGGTCGTTCATGAACAATTGAATCTGTAATTCGTTGTTGATTTTGAAAACGGTCATATTCGTAGACATCTTTCTAAGGCGATCGACGCACAAATAAGCTGAAAACCGAGTGTGCGCCTCTTTTATATTCTTTAATACAACGTCATCTGGTGGCAGGTTTCATCTCTGATGTCATCAGTCAATACGCCATTGTCAGTTAGATCGGTAAAAAAAGCTCTTGGGTATAGAAGTTGGGGGACCTGATGGAACCCCAGCGACTAAAGAACCCCTAAGGCTGCTACTTGCTATTCGCAATATCCCTATGGGTCAATGCTTGCCCAATGATACATAAAAATACGGCGAATAGTGAAACAGCGTTTTCACAGACAGGATGACACCACCCTACGTTCGGGGAAAACTCTATATTAACACTTCAATGTGATGGGGGAGCTCAAAAGCCAACAATGAGCAATGACTTAGAAAATAAAATACAAATCTCAACCACTGCTAAATTTGTTTACAACAAACGAATGAATGCATATATATATATGTGACACAACAGCAACATTTGACATACACGAATATCTCTATCTTTATGGCTCGCAATCTCTAACTTTGTCTCAAGCTGAAATCTCTTAGAATCCAAGCAAGCAGAAAATGAGCAACACTATAGAGTAATCTCCCTTGAAGTGTTCAACCCAGTTTCACTTTGAATTTCACTTCAGTTAACTCAACTTACCACTGCAATAAAGTTCAAACCAGTGAATTTCAACTTAGCGCTACAAGTACTAGCTACAAGTACTCCTTTCCGTACAGAACAGAACAGTATCAAACAAAATAAAGTTCACACATAAGTAATATGATATAACCCCTATTACTAACTCAGAAAACCCTCATTAAAATTGTGTTCCTGTGCTCTCTGCACCACACAATGTTACCACAAATATATCGGTATTTGTCTTCTCAAATCTTGACCCTCTAACTAACATGGGCAAAATGAGGACTTTCTTCAGTAGCTGCAACTTAGCATGCTCAGTGTTAAGGCTCAAACATCTCAAAGTGTACCTGTGCTACATGCACGACAAGACTGGTAATAAACTGCGTTTACGTGCCCTCTGCACAACACAGCAATCCAATATATTGGTGCTATCTGCAGTCTGCACCACACTATAAACAGTATAACATGCACTTATAGACATCAATAATTCAAACTGCGTCTCCGTGCACTCTGTGCACCACACAGTACTCCTAACAATTACAAACACCAAAATCACAAATCATAACTCAGTGAATCATAACACTTAATACTGTTGATCCCAATTTTAAATTTTTGCTGTTTATACTCTTCAAACTCAGTATAAATGGCTCCCAGAAATAACAAGTGGATTTCAGATATATATTATGCATAAAGTACTGCAGAACCAAACAATTCAGCTCTTATAATAACCAAGATACATACAAATAAATGATTATAGCTCTTCAAATCTTAATCAGTAAAATCTATAATGGAGCTGACATGCCAATATTGATTATACTTATTTTCAACAACTAAATAAAATCTCGCAATATCTATCAAAATCTACATCCCTTTCATTCAACTTTATACTGTGCAAATGGAGTGACCACAAACAGAATTTTGTAGTCAGTTATTTCTTAAATTCAACAACAATCTAATCTTACTTGACCAGTGGTATTCCCACCAGAACTGCCACTCAGCATGCACTACTAGTGAAATAATCACCTACAGTTTCTTATCAACCTACCTTACAATTGTTTACTACAGGCTTGCACTACAGTGGAAGACCCTAACTCGGATAAAATACTCTCTATTTTAATCTTTCCCAAGAGATTTGGGAAAGAAAAGTGATGTAAAAACACTACGCAATATTGTTATTGGAGTTAGGTGTCATCAATGAGGGACTGTCTGGATAGGATTTATTCACTCTGTTGAGGGCTGAATTTCTGTTTTTTAGGTCCCTGTCGGCCGTCTGGGTTCTGTCGTGTACCCACCGGTTATTTTGTCTGCCACCTTCTCTCGTAGTTGAGGGTGTTCTTCTAATTTCTGTATCTGTTAAGTTTACCTTTTTCTTCTACTGCTCTCACCTCTGTTATTTCCAGTTCGGTTCCTTTAGGGCATTTCCTTTTGCCCTCGCCTTCGGTGCGTTCTCGTGGCTGTTCCTCCCGCATCTGCGGGGGGGGGGGGCGCTGTCGTTTCGGGGCCTCCAGACTCAACCACGTCTGGTGTGAGTTATACTCCCTCCGTGGGGATCTGCAGCTCCTCTCGCACCCGCGTGGGATGGGAAACGGTGTCGTTTCGGAGCCTCCCGACTCGACCACGTTTGGTGAGAGTTACACCCCCTACGTGGGGGATGTGCAGCTCCTCCCGCACCCGCTGGGGCGGAGAATGCTGTCGTTTTGGGGCCTCCCGACTCGACCACGTCTGGTGAGAGAGGTATGCGGTTAATATTTGAATCTGCCCTCCATAGACAATGGAACCTCGAATTATTTATAATAAATCGGATAATTGTCGCTCGTAAACCTCATTCCACTGTGCGCTATCTTGTCCGACTAAATGTTTCTCGGCCTTTTCTGTGACTTCTCCGAGTTATCATGAACAATCCAAGAACACCCAACGGTCATGTAATACACCACTGTAAAGCTTATTCATTCTCCTTTTCATTGATACTGGGTATTGTTGTAATACACCACTGTAAAGCTTATTCATTCTCCTTTTCATTGATGCTGGGTATTGTTGGATACGTTGTGTGAATCAGATTTGAGGGGGTATAACGCAGATGAGTGCTATCGTTTTCGAAAAGCGAGTTGTTTACCTTGTTAATATTTATATACCATTACAGGGGCACGTCAGCATAGATTCAAAAATGGTATCAAATATCATTTTTCTTTCGATTTCCCAGCTTGTGCCGAGTACCTGTGGTTTACATTGGCTTTCTGGACAGACAGACTTTTCGTGACAGTGATGGAAGGCATGTACCCCTTGAGTTTCATGATGCTTTCGTGTACTGACATGACATGTGTAGGGCATTCAGTCTTCATTTCAACAAAACCTCATGTGATTTACTGATTGAATATGACGAATGCAAATGTAAGAAGACATTTGTCTGAAGCAGAAATGTGGCTGGCTGTAGGGATGGTGGAGCAAGGGGCTACCCGTCGTCAGATTGGTGAAGACCTTGGTGTGCACCATACGGTGATCACCGGAGCCTGGGCAAGATTTCAGCAGTATGGTACACCAGTAAACTGGCATGGTGGTGGCAGAGAGAGGGCAACATCTGCAGTTGAAGACCGGTTTTTGACCATTTAAGCCCGCAGGAACCGCTTTGCCACAGCAACCCAGCTTCGCAGTGACCTTCAGAATGCATTGGAAGTAAAAGTTTCGACGCAGACTATTCGGGCAAGGTTCCAGGAAGGTGGGCCCCGATCGAGAGCACCATGTATTCGCATTCCGCTGTCCCAGAACCACCGCTAGGCACGATATGAATGGGCCATGGACCATGTTGGGTGGACTAGAGAAGATTGGTGACTTGACCTTTTTTACAGATGAGTCATGGTACTGCCTAGACTACACAGATGGGTGTTCTAGGATATGGAGAAGACCAGGAGAGCGATTCCATGCAGCCAACATTGCTGAGCACCCTCGCAATGGTGGAGGGTCAATAATGGTCTGGTGTGGCATCAGCTGGGTTGGACGTCAGAGTCCTATGTCCTTGTCCGTGGTACAATGACTGCACATTTGTATATTGATGGGATCCTGGATGTCCACGTCAGATTGTATGCAGGTGCAGCGTGTGATAAATTCATTCTGATGACGATAATGCCCGTTCTCATGTTGCCCATGTTGTCCAGGAGTACCGACAGAGGGAGGGGATTGAGCGTATGGACTGGCCAGCAAGATCTCATGACCTCAGTCCAATCGAACATGTCTGGAATGAATTGCGGCTTGCAATTTCAGCCCATCCAGTCCAGCCAAGAAGAGTCCAGGAGCTTTGTGCCATGCGGGCCCACGAATGGTGCAACATCCCACATACAACCATCTGGAACCCGAATGGGAGCATGAGAAGGCGTTGTCAAGCTGTACTCAACCTTAATGGGTCTCATACCCGACACTGAATCCATACCTCTTTGGCAAATTTGAAAACTTTCCTCTTTTACCAATAATATCCATTTTCCATGGTTATCGTATTCAAAAGCTAAAAAATAAGGTTAAGTGTTTAGAAGACAGGAGAAGAAGAAGAAGAAGAAAGAAGAAGAAGAAGAAAGAAGAAGAAGAAGAAGAAGAAGAAGAAGAAGAAGAAGAAAAGAAAAAGAAAAAGTAGAAAAAAGAAATAGAAACCATACAAATACAATAGTCTGTGTTTCACACAGGCTAAAAAAGAAAAAGAAAAGAAAACAGTAAAAAAACAATAGTCTATGTGTTTCACACAGACTAATAAATAACCCGAAGAACTAAAGTAATGTGTCAATTCAGTTTTTGATACTTCCCACATTACACATTTATACAATTATGTGTACAGTGAAATCTTCGAATAATAACTCTCACTTATCACTATCTTTTTTCATTGGAGCATGGTTTCCCATTTTCAAATACATTTTTGCAAGTTTGACAATATTAAAGTACAACTTTCAGATGACGTTTCGTCCAGACGCCGAACTGTGCACACACACCCATTTGCTTCACTCTGAACTGATGTCAAGGTCATCGGTAATGACAACGAAAACTATACAAGACTGACGGTGAAAGAATATCAATAAAAACAAATAATCTAACACATTACTACAATGAGACGTCATGTTTTTTCAACACAAGAAATTTCGTTGTGATCCGACAACCTTTAATTTTTTGCTGTTTTTTTCTATTTTTAGCCTATGATGTCATAAAAATTTGATGCGCTTGTGTGTGAAGTTTTTGAGCTTGAAGAGTATATGGAATACATTATTTCGAAAGTTTTTGCCATCATTATCAAAAGGTTATCATTTAAAAACATTATTTCAGAAATTCACAATAGGTACCAGAACAAAGATACATTTATGCGAGGAAAAAATAATACTTTCAGGTCCACAGAAATCTGCTGATCGTTCCTTCAAGGCGACGTCATGCGCCGAAGCGGTGAACCTGAAAGGATTATTTTTTCACTCACTCATGTGCACGTGAAAAATAAAACTTTCAGGTCCACAATCATGAGTTAATTCCCGATATTCACTAGAATGGTGTCGCTTTTCTTTTTATTATATGCTACGTGACAATTTACTGAACAATATTCAACCCAATTTGACTGCAAACAGTTTCAAAAAATAAAAAAAGGTCTGCTCATCGTTCCTTTAATGCGACGTTGAAGGCAGCATCATGTGCTGAAGCGTGACGTCATTTAGGAAGCTACTGTGGAATATTTCTCGACATCTATCGAGTCGATGGATATTGAGAAATATTGTTGAGATAATTTGTGATAATTCACAGTCTAGCATATAATAAAACTTGTTATTCAGGACAATTAGTAGTAATATGAAAATACGTGACACGTAATGGTACACACCCAATATTGTTATTTTGGTAAATATTGCAGGCCCCAAGCAAGTTTTTCAGGAAAGAGATGGTATATATCACAGAAATAGCAGCGGTTATGTAAAATATAACAATTTGCCAGAACGTGTTGTACAGCGACATGTAATAAACACAGAATCACACATGTATGTTCATATGTCAATGTGCGACAAATATGGCAATAGAGAAATTTTGAAAGATTGCGGAAGGATCAAACTTGAGACAAGCTATAATAAACAAACCTTCATTTTTTTAAACTGACAAAAGATCATAATTCGGTGGCAAATTGGTTCATTAGGGTTCAACAACACTTTTCAAAAACCAAGGCTATATTATGAGCGGGATTGTACGTCAATTTCAATAACTAAGGTTATTATATCACGTTGTAAGTTCCCAAGATCCTTCCCATCCTTCAATACTAAGACGAACAAAAGAGTTGTACGTGAAATCACTCGTTCAGGCAATTCCTCTATGGCTCATTTGTCCGATGGGATTCTGGTCGTTCGAGCAATCTGAGATGGTGAGCAAGTCTGTACTAGTACTAGTAATGGTCCAAGGCTGCAAGGGTGGAAGAAGCCTGCAGGATTTGGTGACTACAGTAAAAGCTAATCATAGGACAGACGATGGCAATATTAGGAAAATTAGTAACAGTGGTATTGGAGATATGAAGATCACGAGAGGTCTAGGCAGGTGCTAGGAGCTAAATTATCATCAGGTATATATAGTACTATATCATCATGCCATAGGTATCCTCCTATACCCTGATGAGCATTAAGAGTGGTAAAAGAAATCGCTCTTTCGATACTCATTTGCTCAATTGGATTTGAGTCGTTCGAGCAATGACTTTTCCAGTAACTGCTCGAAAGCTTATTTGCTAGATAAGATGCGAGGCGTTTGAATAATACCTATCCTGGCTTGATTGTATTTTGGGTTTGAGGATCATAGAGGACTTCCGTTATACATAGGGAAGGCAAAAACAGAAACGGCAAAGACAAAATAGACTGTTGGGATAGGCAGAAATGGGACCAGAAAAAGGCAAAACAGGCCAGGAAATAGAAGGATAAACCACAAAATATATCCGATATGTAACCCAGGGTGATCTCCACGAATTAATAAATTAGGAGTTCAGGGTCCAATAACACTAATCACATGTATCCAACAATCTCTTTATTTACATGGTTATTAAAACCTATAAAATAAATATACAACAAGCATGAGTTTTTAGAACATTGCACATAATAATAAAATGACAATGTGAAAGGAATCGATATGTATCGAAATATAAATATGAATTGCGGAACACGACCAAATCGAAAATCAACCCATATGCAGTAGAAATGGAAACTCACCAGATATGCACAGTATATAAATTTTACAAATCTTCACAGATAAGTGAATACTTTAAATAAGAATACTTTCTGGACAATTAGTTGTAGAGCTGACAGACGCAAAAACGGTTATGACAAGGAGTGTTAGTTAGGCGGGAAATGGCGAGTGCTCGTTCACAAAATCATGCACATGCAGTGAACTGTCGTGAGGTAGCTGGTCATTGCTTAAACATCACTGCAGATGTGTTTAACCCATGGCCAAACAGTGCAAATTACACACCCATAGCTGTAATTGAATAAATAATTAATAAGAATAATTTATTTCACAATATATATGGACAGCTCTGGTTACATATTCCCTCCCATCGAGGAAATTGTCTCCTGACAATTGCAAACCACACCATGTTTCCCTACAATGCTAAAAGAAATTAGAGCACCTACAAAAACATATAATAATTTCATCACAGTGGTGAGGTAAACTTCCACAATTCTGTTGTCTTATAATCTGAAAACATTTCATGATAAAATATAATTATCTATTTAAAACTAATAAATGATACATTTAAAATAGACAATTTCTTGTAAAATACTGTTGAAACAACACTCTGTTTCAGCTCTACTTCCGATATATTTTTTTTTCAAGGCTGCAAATGAAAGAACTATTTACACAAAAATTTCATCTGTAGGCTGCGATTCAGCAGTTTGGGAATAAACCCACTGTCCAAATCGATCAGGAGGCTTCCGTGCTCTTTCTGATCTTCTCGGCTGTATTTCTGTATTCTCAGCACCATTATTATGATCATCAGCACCCTCTGATGTGGCCACAATATCTGGTTCTCTTGTTTCAGAATGCCAGGTATCTTGTGGTGGCAGAGTTATGGGTGCAGCTTCACTTGGAGAACGAGAAACAGATGAGGCTGATGGTGGCTGTCTTCGCTGAGGTATCATATATCTCAAGTACTGATCAGAGTTCTCTGATGTGGTGGATTCACTTGAACTTGATTCAGAAGACTCTTTTCTGTCACGACCACAAACTTGCTGTCTAGGATCCATTTTGCAGTGTCCATTCCCCACAGGGGTTTCATATGGTAGAGCATTAAATGGCAACAGCATATTCCGATGCAAGGCGCGAAACCGCTCCTTTCCTTCCTCTGGCTTTATTCTGTACACCGGAATATTACTGTTTGGTATTTCAATTACCAAATAAACTGCCTGCTCCCACCTGTCAGCAAGTTTGTGTTTGCCATCAAAGGTGACCTTTCTTACCAACACTCGATCAAAAATTTCGAGCTTTGACTCTTGAATCCTGAACCTCTGGTCGTAGTTTCTTTTATTCTGCTGGGCACTTCTTGAACTGGCTTCAGCAGCTGCTTTATAAGCAAATTCCATATGACTTCGTAATTTCTTGGCATGGTTATTTTTACTGGTTCTTTGGTCATTTTCTGAAGCTATACCAAGAAATGCATCTACGGATAGCTGTGGGTGCCAACCAAACATGAGATAGTGTGGTGAAAATCCAGTTGCATCGTTATGAGTAGCATTATACGCCTGGACCATTGGTGCAACATATGACTTCCAGTTTGAGTTCTTGTGTTCATCCAAGGTTGCCAACATCTTTATCAAAGTTTGGTCAAACCTTTCAGTCGATCCATTTCCCATAGGATGGTACGGTGTTGTACGTGTCTTCTGAACCTGAGCAATTTTACAGAGTTCCTTTATTACATGACTTTCAAAGTTTCGACCCTGGTCACTGTGAAATCGCTCAGGAAAACTGTAGAATGCAATAAAATTCTCATGTAGAGCCTTGGCTGTGGTATGAGCTGTCTGATTGTGACAAGGAATTGCTTGTGCATAACGTGTAAAGTGATCAGTGATCACAAATACATTCTCATAACCACCCTTTGACTCCTCCAGGCTCAGAAAATCCATACACACCAATTCCATAGGTCTACTAGTTTCAATAGGAACTAGTTCAGCAGCAGGTCTGACTGGAGTTTTCCGTCAAATACATCTACCACAGTGGTCGACTTTGTGCATAACATCTCTCTCCATACCAGGCCAGAAGAAACGTTGCTTTGCTAACCAAAGCGTTTTTTCCTTTCCCTGGTGACCAACATCATCATGCACACCCTTCAATGCCAGCTGATGGAATGATTCCGGTAGAACAAGCTGTTGAATCGGTTCACCATCAAGAGAAGAAGTTCTATAGAGAATGCCAGATTTGAGTGATAATTTTTTATACTCCCTCAAGTACTTCTCTACCTCTAGCAATTCCCTGCTTCCTCCCCTCCTTGGAAGAGAACAGCTTCTAATGATGTGAACAACTCTTGATATAGTAGGATCTTTTTCTTGTTCATTCTTCCAATTCACTCTATTCCAAGTATCAAATGAAACAGATGCCCCACCGGCCGAATGGGGAACTGTGAAGATAAACTGTCTATAAATGGAACAGAAGCTGTTACTGCTTCACAAACAGCCTTTACAACATCAGCAAACATTTGTGGTCTACGAGACAAACCATCGGCATCATTATTTTGCTTACCAGCTCTATACTGTAGAGTAAAATGGTAGTCTGCTAAAGGAGCAACCCAGCGATGGCTAATGGCATCAAGTTTAGCTTTTCCCAAAATGTATGTCAGTGGGTTGTTATCAGTAATCACCTGGAAGTTGTTTCCATACAGATAATCATGAAACTTATCTGCCACAGCCCATCTGAGTGCCAAAAACTCCAAAAACTCCAACTTATGTGCAGGATAATTCCGTTCTCTAGGTCTAAGACCACGACTCGCATAAGCGATCACTCTGTCAACACCATTTTGATTTTGGTACAACACTGCACCCAGACCTGATGCACTTGTATCAGTGTGTAATGTAAATGGAAGATTGGTGGCTGCAGCAGCTTGGCTTTCACACCCTTGAAGGCTTCTTCCTGTAAGTCTTCCCATATCCACTCAACTTTTACACAATTACTTTTCTTTTGTTTGTTATTGGATTTCTTCTTGGATTGAGGATTACCATGTCCTTTTAGTAAATTATTCAAAGGCTCCACAATCTTGGAATAATTTATAATGAAATGTCTGTAGTAACCAGCGAATCCTAAAAATTGACGTAATTGTTTAACGTTTCTTGGTCTTGGCCAATCCCTGACAGCTGCAACTTTATCGAGATCAGTAGAAATACCTTCTGATGAAACAATATGACCAAGATATGTTACAGATGTCTTGAAGAATTCGCACTTGGAGGGTTTTAGCCTCAAACCATGTTCTACAAGCTTCTCAAATGTACATTGTAAATGGTTAAGATGCTCCTCAAAAGTCTTGGAAAAAACTAAAATATCATCCAAAAATATTAAACACTCCCTCAAGTGAGATTCTCCCATACATTTCTCCATCAGTCGCTGAAATGTTGCCAGTGCATTCGTTAAACCAAAGCCCATGTGATTACATTCGTAGAATCCCAGATTGCCAATGGAGAAAGCAGTTTTAGGTTTGTCAGCCTCTTCCACCTCTACTTGCCAGTAGCATGACCTAAGATCAAGTTTTGAGAAAAATTTCGGTCCAATGAGTGGCTCTACAACATCATCAAACCTCGGCAGCATATAGCTGTCTTTCCATGTCTTAGAATTAAGCATCCGATAATCTATACAGAATCGGAGAGAGCCATCTTTCTTCCAAACAAGTACAATATTCGATGAATATGGACTTTTTGATTCTCTTATAACACTGGCATCTAACATTTCTTTTATATGATGATGCACTTCATCATACATCCCAGGTGGAATTTTTCTGTAGGGTTGTTTGAAGGGCCTGTCATCCTCAAGCTCTATTTGATGTTTGACAGTATCTGTATGTCCCAAGTCTAAAAGACTTGTAGGAAAGACATGTTTCCACTTATGTAGTCAGTTTTTCACTTCCAATGTTTGATCGTCACTTAATATATCTGAAGTAAAGTTAGCAGCAGGGTGCTCAGCTGTGCTTACACCTTCCTGGGTGTTTACTGTGAAATTCGGATTTGATGCAAAATCATCAACAACTTTAACTTCAGATATTTTACAAATATCTTCTCATGGTTTTATGACCACCTGCTTTGCAGAAATATTGCAAATCTTCACTGGAATTCTCAGATTCCTAGATGAATGGTTTATTTTAACCACTCTCGGACAAACCATAAAACTAAGACCATCTTCCAAGTTTTCAGTGACTATATCACTGATACCATCACCAATATTTCTAGCCATTCCCTTTACAATTGCAGACTGATAGGGTGCAATCTTCAGAGGCCTCTTATTAAGAGATTTTAATTTGTAAGTGCTATTACTAATAACACTCATGGCTATTTTCCATTCCTTAGGTACAGTGGTGTTGTCTAGTTCTTCATATGCAATTGAAACATTTCGGAACAACCTGATAACATTTGTTCCAATTATCACTGGACATTTCAAATTAAATTCTGTATCGGGAGCAACCAGTATTGGAACATTAATTACATCCTTCAAGAATGAGACACTAATGGAACACTCGACGTAGCCCAAATAATTTAAACTGGATCCATCAGCAACTGACACTGTCAAACCCAACTCATCGAGAGAGTGCAGTGTTGGTTCACTTGTCAACTTCTTGTAGCCTGATACTGAAATGGTTGTCACCATTGAACCACTGTCAATTTTTTCCATCCACATATATTTCACTCTCATTTGAGGATCCAACAAGTCTTCTATGTAGTGATTGGCCATTTAAATTCTCGACTTCTGATTGGCCATTGACAGAAGTCGTTAGCAGTTTGGGTTTTTCCTTGGGTAATTGTTATGCCTATAACCCTGGTTTCTTCCACGGTGCTTCCCATAATTGTGGTAATTACTTTGAGAAGCACTGCTCGAGCTAGGGTTTACATAACCTTGGTTTTTGTCAAGCTTCTGTAAAATAGTGTCAAATTTCTCATTTATTTGACCCTGTAATTTCTTTTCAAGAGTTGTGAATTTCTCTTCAAACTTTTTACTAAGTACTTCTAAAGGGTCATTCTCAGTCGATACACTTTGTTGATGAACTTTCTTTGAAGAGCCAGGTAAAGTATTCAAGTTGATTTCTTTGTCTACTTTACGTATTTCTCGAAGTAATTCATCATAATCTCGTAAAGTATCATACTTGTGTTGAGTCTGGCTTTTCAGTTTATCTGAACTCAGAGAAGTCCAGAACTTATGTCGCAGAAGTTCATTCTTGGAGTGTTGTTCCAAATATCCACTGTCAATTGCTCTCTGCAGCATTAACTCAAGTCGACATCCAAATGCGGTGACTGATTCATCACTTTTCTGATATGCATTGAAGAATTCCTGCATAATCATTTCATTTGTGGCTATTTTCCCAAACAAAATGTCAAGCTTTTTCAAAATGTCATCCACAGTAGCCATTTCTCCAAGTGGTAACAGCATACTTCTGGCTGTTCCCCTGAGAGACTTCCTAATTGCTCTCAATAAAATATTTGTTGACATTTCAGGATCATTTGAAAGACACTGGACTTCAAATCGCCTCTCCCGATATGAAACATCACCCTTCTGTGGTGGATCATCACCAGAAAATTGTGGAATATTTGGTGTATTATGTGGTGTTGTAATAATTTGTGACCTGTTGAAATCAGGTATTGGTGTCTGCACAACAGCAGAAGTTGTAAACTTTGGTTTGGCACCAATATATGGCTTAAACAAATATGGCAATACACACCAAATTACGGCTTAGTGACACTAACAGAACTATGAACTCAAAATTATTCAATTATTCATTATTCTGTTAGCAGACACGTCATGTAAACAATAACAACTGTTATTGTTACATCTAGGTGAGAAGAGAAAACAAAACTGTGATAGGTCTTATCTACATTGGTAGAGAATCACTATCAGTCTATTAGAAGGAAATGGTTAATTATTCAACGCCAGTACTTTACATAATTCAATTCACAATGTGATTATGTCACTGTGTTCACTGTCGTAGGTAAATAAATGTTTGACCAGGTGACCTAGATCAAATCATTACTGCTCTTCGAGAACTAACAACAGTACAGTTAGCCAGAAATGAGCTGGCAATTTTCTCACATTGACTGCGTATTCTTTAGATAATTATATTACCTTTTTCAATCCTAATCCAATCCAAGAGATAAACAATGAAACTAACAATCCATAAAGAAATCCAAAGTCCGAGAATAAGTTCAGAATACACTTAAGGTCTAAAAAAATTACACAGTCACTGAAGCGTCGGGCTGCACGGTAGTCCACTGGAGAAATTCATGATTGAAGGTGAGGTATTTATAATCCGTTTCAGAAATGTTGATCACAGAACAGTTCAGTTGATTTCACGATCCGTTGAAAATCATCTGCATGGTGCGACGAATTGTAGATAGGCCTATATATTTCGCGCACAGTTTATTCACCGGTGAAAGTTGAATAACATAATTTATCTAGCTAGATGTATATATATATATATTAACACTGAAGGTACGAGGGGTACCTGTTACAGTTTACTCCTCACGTCAACGGAACAAGACGATTCCAGCAAATAGTTGGTATCAGGAACATCGACGAATGAGTCTTGTAGAATGCATTTCACATCTCTGGAACAAGTTGCAGTATCTGGTTTTGTGTTGATGCGTTGGGCGCCATTTGTAACCCGGGGTGATCTCCTTGAATTAATAAATTAGGAGTTCAGGGTCCATTAACACTAATCACATGTATCCAACAATCTCTTTATTTACATGGTTATTAAAACCAGATATGCACAGTATATAAATTTTACAAATCTTCGCAGATAAGTAAATACTTTAAATAAGAATACTTTCTGGAGAATCAGTTGTAGAGCTGACAGACGCAAAAAAAGTTATGACAAGGAGTGTTAGTTAGGCGGGAAATGGTGAGTGCTCGTTCACAAAATCATGCACATGCAGTGAACTGTCGTGAGGTAGTTGGTCATTGGTTAAACATCACTGCAGATATGTTTAACCCATGGCCAAACAGTGCAAATTACACACCCATAGCTGTAATTGAATAATTAATTAATTAATTAATTAAGTAATTAATTAATTAATTAATAAGAATAATTAATACATATATATTTCACAGTATATATGGACAGCTCTGGTTACAGATAGATACAATACCGAGACTATGGTGCACATCCGAAACAATAAAGTTACTCTTGTACAAAGGAATGCGTCTATTGTTGGGCAAAAAAGAAGAATTCTAGGGGGCAACAGATAGAAACCTAATATTTAGTGGGAAATCCGCACTAGTAAAAGAACTGTTGGATTTATTTGGGTAATTTTACAAAGTATTCGAACAAATACAATTACTCATACCAGGAAACGCACCTTAAAGCACTGCGTGCTACTCTTTTAAGCCCAAATTGAGGAATCCGTGTCAAATAAAGTTGTTTTGGTGGTTTAGAGTGAATGTGTGGGTGTTTGTGGAAATTCGACGTATTCTAGTTCACTTGAATTTATCCACATGAGACCTCTCATCATTCATTTAGCACTACGTGTTACTATTATAAACCCTAGATGGGGGTTTGCTAAGTCCGTCGTGATAGTTTTGGATTATTTAGAGGGATTGTCGGGTTGTTTGTTGTAATTAAATTTTCTCCCATTCAATCGAACACACCCTCCGAACACACCCCTTTCCTATTAGAAGGTTTTGGTTCACAAAGCAACCATTTGCTACCATAGAAACCAAGATGGCGGCCTCAGATATACAAAATGGACGACGTACACTCGTCTCACCTCAACAAAATGCGCTGTGCATGCACACAAGGACCATGTATCACTATGGGGATGTTGTCACAAAATGGCGCTCACGTGGGCTACCATGACAACAAAAATGAAGTAACTGGGCCATATGCCTATGGCGCCACATGAGATCCGGCCAATGTGGGTCGATCGGGTACATTTTATTTGTTATAACAAAATGCATTGGATAACAAGTGCCAGGCACTTAAATAATATCCTTTCCTTAATATACATTTGGAAATTTCAAATTATGTTTACAAATATTTACAAAAAGTTACCTAAATGTGCATGCAGTGGCAAGGCAAAATTATGAATAATTAAAACAATATTGTGTATGTACACTCTTCAAGATGAATGTTGATCAGTATTCGAGTTTACAAGAGTCGGAGCAGATAGGTGAGGGGGGGAGAGAAGAAAGGTGAAAGGTGAACTGCCACATCGTAACACTGCTGGCCTTGGTCATCTAGCCAACGTGTTATATTACGACATAATCGCGATTCCAGCAGAACCGCGATTTAGGCGGAGTCCCGTTACCACTGCTATAGCCAGGACATACAGGACAAACATGCGGAATGCACAAAGCCGTGACTGAAGGAAATGGAAGTGGAAGTGGAAATGGACACTCATGTTATAGGACTACTAACATCAAGCCGAGATATCCACGGTTCGATCCCCAGCAGGGGTAACTGTGTTGTGTCATTGCGCAAGGCACTTAACCACGATTGGCCAAGTGGGGGCATGGTGGCGTAGCCATGGAGGAGTTCTGCCCCCCCCCACCCCCCCCAAAAAAAACCTAGATAATTCTGATAGGATCGCCGATGCAATGTTGAGTTGTGACAGCACAAAAGTGGGTTTAATCATTATCAGCTTATCGTCCGGAAACCAATTGTTTAGAATTTATTAAGTGAAGGGTCACTGTGACCTTGACCTTAGACCTACTGATTCCAAAATAAATAGGGCTCTTTCTTGCAATAATGCCAACTTACCTAAGAAGTTTCATGATTGTGGGTTCAACTGTAGTCAAGTTAGCATCCGGAAACCAATTGTTTACAATTTACTATGTTGAAGGTCACTGTGGCCTTGACCTTTCACCTAGCGAGTCCAAAAATAGGGTTCTTCCTCTCACTGATGCCAACATACCTATGAAAATTCATGAACGTGGGTCGAACCATTATCCAGTTATCGTCCGGAAACCAATTGTTTTGATTTACTATGTTCAGGGTCATTGTTACCCTGACCTTTGACCTAGTGAGTCCAAAATAAATAGGGTTCTTCCTCTCATGAATGTGAGTTTAACCATAGACAAGTTATCATCCGGAAACCAATTGTTGACAATTTACTATGTTCATGGTCACTGTAACCTTGACCATTGACCAAGCAGGTCCAAAATAAACAAAGTTCTTCCTGTCACCAATGCCAACCTACCTATGGAGTTTTATGAACGTGGGTCGAACCATTTCAAATTATCATCCGGAAACCAACTGTTCACACCGGCCCGCCATTCACCAGAGTACAAGTCGAGCTTGACTTCGTCACAACTTGACTAAACAAGAGGCTCCAAGGGGTCTTAATCGCTCACCTGCCAAAGTGGTTCAAGGAAGTATTTGGGGTCACATTCAGTTATAAATGATTCATCAACACTACAAGCGAATGAAGTCATGAAAGGCAAATTTTATGGAAAAACACTAAGGAATCGATTTGAACAAACCTAAACGTAACATGCTCCCCATGCCACCCCACCCCTCCCCAGAGAGAGCCCAAATAATAAGCCAAGGACTCAAATTTAACAAATTTGAACCTGATCCCCCTTGAGATGTCATATACCAAATATGAAAGAATTCTGACCGGTGGATCTGAAGGAGGTTTTTAAAGAAATGTCCTCACATTGCATTAAGTTAAACTTTGGGCTCAATGAAGGAGACAAAATATTTACCCAGGTAACCAATTTGAACAAACCTGAAACTGACCCACCTCAAGATGTTGCATACCAAATATGAAAGGATTCTGGCTGGTATGGTATGGCGAGGGCCGGTCGCCAGATAGGCGGCCCTTTTTGCTAAAAACTTAGTTGTTTCTGGATGGATGTTGATATTTGGTATGTGGCTTGATATGCATGCGACACCCGATGACGCAAAATAGGGCGTGTCCATGCTTTTTCACAAGAGTTATGGCCCTTCGTTAAAATCTACTAATTTGGAGCTTGATAGAGTGATACTTCAACAAACGTCAAACCATTTGACAGATATTTGGCACATGGGTTTCAAGTATCAATGTCTTGGTCGAGTTCGAAAACGGACGCGGTCCGATGTACGGCTGAAGAATTATTGGGCTTATTGACTTTGGCATTTTTTGCAAATTTTGTGCTTGATACTAATGATAGCGCCATGACTTGAACAAATGCTAACCAATTTGATTCTTTTTTTTATTGTATGGGTTTCCAGGATAATTTTCTCGACCAAGTTCGAAAATGTTCGGTCGAATATATGACAGCAGAATTATTGAGTTGACGTGGTCATTTTGTTCAAATTAGTTATTTAGAAAAAGGTTCACTCATCATGCTTCTTAGTTCATAATTACCCACCGTTGTGTTAGACACGAAAACACGACCCCGCATGGGTAATGTGAACCATTCCTATAAATGGAGTTGTTGAGTTGGCGTTCGTTTCATGATTCATTATAATTCAATGTTTCACATGGATTATTATTGTCCTCACACAAGGTGAAAGGGAAATAAATTTGACAAAAGAGTTTCAATGTGGCCTAATTATTGATGCACACGTCCAGGTGTCCTTAAATAAACTGGCTTTGCGTCCATTGCTCCATCAGATTAGAGAAATTGTGTTCCACTCCCCCTCCCCACCTCACGAAACAAACGTGAACGTCAATTTTGTTTCTAGAATTTGGGGTGCAGCTATATTATTCACCAATACAGACACTGCCATTTATCCTAACAACTGATGTCAAATTTTCGTCCACATACTGATGTGATAAAGGAAAGTGTCAATGGCACTGTAGCTCAACTTGTTAAGGCATGTACATGTATAGTATGTGGCACAGAAATGACAAGCATCTAGGTAATGACCTGATAACAAAGGTATATATAAGGTATTGTAACGGTCTGTACATAAATGCTGACCATAGCCTGTAAAAAACGTCTAGGTAAAGTATCGTAAAGGTGGGCGACAGTCAGATGCTAAACTAGAAAAGAAATGTTTGAGTACCAGAGTGGGTCTGACTGAACCCCGAAATATATATTTGTTCTCATAGCACAGTGATAACAAAGACACCCCAAAACACTCGTTCCTGTCCCAAGGTGATAACAAAGGTACCCAAGAAGTTTCATGAAGATCGGTTGATAAATACAGCCTCTAGTCTGAGCCGTATAGAAGTTGTGTACAAAAAACTATCTGATTGGACCTAATTTCGGTACAAAATGGCCACTGGCAGCCACCTTGAATTCTGGACCGCACCCAGAAACACTCTTTCTCGTTCCAAGATGATAACAAAAGCACCCGAGAAATTTCGTGAAGATCGGTTCATAAATACAGCCTCTAGCCTGAGCCGTATTGATATGTGCCCCTACTGTGTATAAATAGCACTGAATAAATCAAAGTTCATCTAATTTACATAATTTATGCACGAGAAAAAAACCCGTATTATATGTGATGTATTCCATGTTACTAAACATTCATTCAAAAATTTATTCAAATCAGAACCTTCATATAGAAGTGCTGTACCAAAAACGGATTGTACCTAATTTTGGTACAAAATGGCCACCGGCAGACATCTTGAATATCGGACCGTACCTCAAAACACTCGTTCTCGTCCCAAGGTGAAAACAAATGTACCCAAGAAGTTTCATGAAGATCAGTTCATAAATACAGCCTCCAGCCCTAGCCGTATTGACATGTGCACTTACAGTGTATAAGTAGCACTGAATAAATCAAAGTTCATCAATTTTGCATAATTTCTGCACGAGAAAAAAACTCGTATTATATGTGATGTATTCCATGTTACTAAACATTCATACAAAAATTTATTCAAATCACACCTTTCATACAGGCGTTCTGTACAAAAAAAAATGATTGCACTAATTTTGGTACAAAATGGCTGCTGGTGACTATCTTGAATTTCGGATTGCACCCCCAAAACACTCGTTCTCGTCCCACGGTGATAACAAAGGTACTCAAGAAGTTTCGTAAAGATCAGTTCATAAATATGGCCTCTAGCCCGAGCCGTGTTGGCATTTGCAGTTACAGTGCTGAAAGTAACACTAAATAGATCAAAGTCAGTCTAATTGGCATAATTTATGCACGAGAAAAAAAACGTATTATATGTGATGTATCCAATGGTACTAAACATTCACAAAAAAATTATTCAAATCAGCGCTTTCATGTGGAAGTTCTGGGCAAAAATATGATTGTACCCAATTTTGTACAAAATGGCCGCCAGCGGCCATCTTGCATTTCAGACCGGACCCCAAAACACTCGTTCTCGTCCAACGGTGATAACAATGGTACCCAAGAAGTTTCGTAAAGATCGGTTCATAAATACGGCCTCTAGCCCGAGCCGTGTTGACGGCGCAACGGGCAGACGGACAGACCATGACAATACCTCAAATTTGGCTTCGCCAAAGTTGAGCTAAAAATAGCCATCAATGAATGTGACCACCCCTCTCTATAACCCTTTTCATCAAAAACTATGATATAATTCATAAATTAATTGATGTTGACACAAAACAAACATCTTGCGACAAAACTATCACAATTTGAAATTTGTACAGATGTGGTAAAAATTAGAGTGTCATTGACACTATAGCTTAACTTGTCTGTGCGTTGTGTTTGATGAAAAGGATAATTAATGTTCAATGTTTACGAAAGGATTATGAAATAACACAGGAATTCTGATAATTTGGAATATGTTAATTTCTGTTCCCTGTATGCTAAGTTTTTAATAAAAAGAATATGAGATGTACACTGTAACGTATGTCAACGAAAGTTACCACGTTACAGTGAAATTATTCCAGAACGAGTCATCCTATCAAGTTACATTGAAATCCCTTCATAAATTTGGCCTGTAGACTGTGCTAAAGATTTTCGGGCTTCGGGTCTGTGTAGCCATGATGGTAGACCGATTGCGACTAAAACTGGACGTCCTCATCTCGACATTATACTGAGTCATTCTACTAAACTAGTTACAACGAAATCCCTTCACCAATACGATCTGTAGGCTGTGCTAAAGTGTTTTGAGTTTTGGGCTCGGGAAGCCATCAAGATTGAATGACCACGACCAAAAGGGGCGTTGTCATCCGGGCATAATCTGCAGTGATCCTACGAAGTTACAATGCAATCCCTTCTTATATGTGACCTGTAGACTGTGCTCAAGTTTTTCGGGCTTCGGGCCCATGAAGCCGTCACGACAAAAAGAGGATGTCATCATCAAGGTATTATATGGAGTCAACCTAACAAGTTACAATGAAATCCTTCCATAAATACGACCTGTAGACTGAGCTAAAGGTTTTGGGCTTGGGCAGCCATCAAGGCTGAATGATCGTGACCAAAATGGGACGTTCTCGTCACGTTATTTGGAGACATCCTACCAAGTTACAATGAAATCCCTTCATAAATATGACCTGTAGACCGTGCTAAAGGTTTTCGGGCTTCGGCCCCCTGTAGACGTCACAGTTGCCCAATTGTGTCCAAAAGGGGACATTCTCATCTAGACATTATATGAAGTCAACTGCCAAGTTAAAATGAAATCCTTTCATAAATATGACCTGTAGACCGTGCTAAAGGTTTTCGGGCCCCTGTAATCGTCACAGTTTCCCAATCGTGTCCAAAAGGAGATGTTCACATCTAGACATTATATGAAGTCAACCTACCAAGTTACAATGAAATCCCTTCATAAATATGACCTGTAGACTGTGTCCAAGGTGTTCGGGCTTCGGGCCCCTGTAGCTGTCACAGTTGACCAGTCACGACCAAAAGGGGATGTCATCATCTAGACATTATATGAAGCCAACCTGACAAGTCACAATGAAATCCTTCCATAAACACGACCGTTCGACTATGCTAAAGGTGTGTGGGCTCGGGCAGCCATGAAGGCTGAATGATCGCGACCAAAAGGGGGTGTTCTCATCTAGACATTATTTGGAGTCATCCTACCAAGGTACAATGAAATCCCTTCATAAATACAACCTGTAGACTGTGCTAAATGTTTTCGCCGGGCTTTGTGCCCATGTTGCCGTCACAGTTGCCCAGTCGTGTCCAAAAGGGGATGTTCTCATCTAGACATTACATAAAGTCAACCTACCAAGTTACAAGGAAATCCCTTCATAAATATAACCTGAAGACTTACTAAAGGTTTTCTGGCTTCGGGCTCTGGCAGCCATCATGGCTGAATGATCGCAACCAAAAGGGGACATTCTCATCTGGACATCATCTGGAGTGATCCTATGAAGGTACAATGATATCCCTTCATAAATATGACTTGTAGACTGTGCTTGAGGTTTTCGGGCACCTGTAGCCGTCACAGTTGCCTAATCACGTTCTCATTTCGACATTATATGAAGTTATCCTACCAGGTTACGATGAAATCCCTTCATACATATGACCTATAGACTGTGCTAAATATTTTCGGGCTTTGGGCAGCCATCATGGTTGAATAATCGCAACCAAAAGGGGAATTCTCATCTGGGCATCATCTGGAGTGCTCCTACGAAGGTACAATGATATCCCTTCATAAATATGACCCGTAGACTGTGCTCAATGTTTTCGGGCTTCGGGCCCCTGTAGCCGTCACAGCTGACCAATCATGACCAAAAGGGGATGTCATCATCTAGGCATTACATGGAGTCAACCTAACAATTTACAATGAAATTCTTCCATAAATTCGACCTACAGACTATGCTAAAGGTTTTTGGGATCGGGCAGCCATCAAGGCTGAATGATCACGACCAAAAGAGGACGTTCTCATCTAGACATTATTTGGAGTCATCCTACCAAATTACAATGAAAGCCCTTCATAAATATGATCTGTAGACTGTGCTAAAGGTTTTCGGGCTTCGGGCACCTTTAGCTGTCAAAGTTGCCCAATCATGTCCAAAAGGGGACGTTCTCATCTAGACATTATATGAAGTCAGCCTACCAAGTTACAATGAAATCCCTTCATAAATATGACCTGTAGGCTGTGCTAAATGTTTTCGGGCGTTGGGCAGCCATCATGGTTGAAAAGGGGAATTTGGGCTTCGGGCACCTGTAGCCATCACAGTTGCCCACGTCCAAAAGGGGACGTTCTCATCTAGACATTATTTGAAGTCAACCTACCAAGTTACAATGAAATCATCCCTCCATAAATATAACCTGTAGACTGTGCTAAAGGTTTTCGGGTTTTGGGCTACGGCAGTCGTCATGGTTGACAGGTCGCGACCAAATGGGTGAGTTCTCATCTGGACATCATACGGAGTCCAACCAAGTTACAATGAAATCTCTCCATATTAAATATGACCTGCAGACTGTGCTAAAAGTTGTTGGGTTTCGGGCTTGGGCAGCCATCACGCTTGACAAATCATGACCAAAAGGGGACGTTCTTATCTATGCATGATACAGAGGCATCTTACTAAGTTGCAATGAAATCCCTTCATAAATACGACCTGTATACTGTGCTAATGGTTTTCGGATTTTGGGCTCGGGCAGCCATACCGGTTGACCAATCACGATCAAAAGGGGACGTTCTCATCTAGACATGACCCCAAACCTGCATACGAAATTTCGTGACGATCAGATAAGAATTACGGGGTGTAGCCTGTGCGAACGGAAAATGTGAACAGACTCACAGACTAACAGACTCATGTGCGAACGGAAACTGTGAACAGACTCACAGATTTTCGCACGCGTGATGGAAATAGCTTATCTTGACTTTGTCAAGTTAAGCTAAAGATTAGCCCTCAATGAATGTGCCCCTCCCTCACCCCCAGTGTACCCCTCTTCAACAAAAACATATAATTCATCAATTAATGTCGACACAAAACAAACAACTTGTGACATTGAATGCCCTACTTGTGATCGTTTTTAAATCATATCCAGGCTTCTGAAGACATTTCACATCATGTGTTTGGTAAATCGATTGCAATTTTTGTAAAAAAAAGCCAGTTTTTCTCAGTTAAGGCACCTAGAGGCATTGGTATGGTACTGGCAAAACATAAAACACTGAATTTTTCAACAGTATGACCAGTACTGCTCATGTGCACTCATAGCACTCTTAAAATGCATAAAAGCAACCAATATTGATTCTCTGGTGCTGTGCTTGAGGAGCAAGTATCCATTATGGCACTTTCACAACCTTGGATTTAATCCACACATCTATTCGGACAAAAAGAGTGAAATTGTGGAAAATATGTGTCCGAGGAGTATGGATGAGATATTTACTTAAAAAAATTCGGTTTTGTTAGTGTTTAATATATTTGTGTGTGAATGTTGCAGGGGGGGGGGGGGGGGGGTGTAGAGTGTGAAAAATAGTCAGCTGCCAGTTACTGAAAATATACAACCAGGCAGATGAAAAGCAAAGAAACACTTTCTTTGATGGACAGACATACAGACATGATTTCACACAAATTGAATGTCTACACAAAAATAAAAACTCACATACAATGGACAATTTTGTTACAAGAGCCAGGACAAGATGGTCAAACAGAAAAAAAACCTTCAATGTACCCTGAGTGCTGCAATACCAACGCAAATCATAGGAAACTAAGAGTGTATGATATTGACTTTAGTTTCCAAAACATACTATACAGTCTTTCCAATTGTTTCTCATCAACTGAGGCTTCAGTATGGGTGGGTGGGTGGGGACTTGATTCAAGGAGAGAACAATATTTCACAGTTGTTACTGTAGTTTCGTGCTGTAACATGGGAACCGTGACAACAACGCTCGAACTAAACAAAATTTGATCGCATCACTTTAATTTTGGGATTCAAATATCTTTGTCAAGTATAACCCTTCAGAGAGCTTTTCCGGCCCAAAAACAGGGGGTCGTGCATCAAAAAAAGAGGGAAAATTTAGTACTAGACTACTTTAATATTAGTACTAGACTACTTTATTGGTAGCTGTGCACAAATGCCATTCATTCACATTTGCAACTTTATTGTGTTATTTTTTCCAATGTACCCCACCCCCAAATTTGTGTTCCAAAATACTCTTTCAATGAAGAAATTATTTTCGAACATTTTTTAACCCTTTGCCAAATATAACGGTCAAAAGCTGCTGGTGCTATTCACAAGTATTGCCATTCCATGTTCATTATTTTCTCGTTTGTTGTGTCAAAAACATAGCTTATGGCCCCTCATTGGAATGAGGTCATTCCAATGGTGTAAAAAGTCATGTTTTGACACAAAAAATTAGTAAGTCAATAAGGTTGTGGGCAAGGGTAATCAGCTTTTCATGTCAAGTAAAGGGTTAACAGCATAATTCAGACAAACATCTAAATACCAGTAAATAAAAGTGCAATATGGGTTTTCTGGCTGTGGGTTTGAATGGTGATTTGGAAGGGGGTTGGAAGATTGACACCCTCCTCTGCCCCCAGTGCTATGATGGGGAACTATGGTTTAATTACATTTGTCAATACATGTGTACATGTAGAGTAAAATAGGTTGTTATTTGGCATTGCTGGAGGCTGTAGATTGCCCATGGAGGCTACACTTGCTTAAGATGTGAATTTGCTTGCAATATATAGCCCTTTTTTCTGACGATGACAAACACATACTTTTCAAAACAATAAAAAAGTATTGCTAGGTGTGTGGTACCCCAATGAATTTTTAAATGTGAAATAATCTCTCAAAATAATAAATCAGGTTTAGAAGCCAAATTATGTATTTCCTTAATCAACCTCAATCCTATCAAAGATACATTTTACCTCTTTCATGTGACAAAAGAGTTATTTCTGCATGAGAATTCAACTTTTGGCTTCCACCGAGTTAAAAACATGGGAAATTTGTTCTTTTAAAGAAAACTATTCAAACTGTGTCAAATGGCTTAAAAACCGCTGTTGCCTCCAATGCATTTGTCTACTCTGTTACCTAATGCGTAAGCTGAGAGGTAATGAATTCATGCAGCTTTTTTTTTTAAAACTAACCTAATCCCCCCAAAAAACTAAAATCTGCATCAGCATGCAATACTCTGAGGAAGAATTTGTCTCATTTAACCACACAGCAAGACAAAGAGTGGTGTTCCGACCCCACGAAACAATATGAATGTCAATTTTGATTCAAAAATTGGGGTTGCAGCTACATGTATATACTTCACCAATATCAATAGAGAGTACCATTTTATCCTAACAACTGATGTCAAATTTTCTTCTACATACTGATGTGGCAAAATATAGCCCTGAAGGTGTCCCCCTAGTATGCCCCTTTTTATCAAAAACTATGATAAAATTTATTAATTAATTAATATTGACACAAACAAACCTCTTTTGATATTAAATTTCCCGCTTGTGATAGTTTTTAAATCACATTCTGGCTTCTGAAGATATCTCACATTGTGTTTGATGAATATTTTGCCATTCTTGTGAAAAAGCCTCACTTTCTGAGTTAAGGCTCCTAGAGTCATTGGTATGGCACTGACAAAACATTAAACACTGTTTTTGCCAGCAGTATGACCAGCTGAGCACTGCTCCTAGGCTATGGTATCTCACAACACTGTTAAAATTCCTAAAACTACCAAATATTGATTCTGTAGTGATGTTCGTGTCCCGCAAATATATGTACACACAAGGGCTCATTTACAACTTTGGGATTTAATCCCTACAGGCACCCATTCTGATAAAAGGAGTGAAATTAGGGAAACTACATGCATGCATAGTATCCAGTGCGTATGACTCAGATATTTGCTTCAGGAATGTAGTGCTCTTTAATGTTTAATATATTTGAGTATGTGTGTGTATGGGGGGAGGGGTCAGTTGCCAGTTTTTGAAAATGTAGAACTGTGCAAATAAAAAGCAAACCAACACCTTGTATGATGGCCAGACAGACATGCAATCATGTATCTTGAAAGTGACAGTCTACATGTACATAGGAATGGTATGATGGATGGACAGACGTGCAATTACATATTTTGAAAGCGACAGTCTACATGTACATAGGAATACTGACTGACATGCAATGACAAATATAGTGAGAAGAGCCAGGACAGGGTTGTCAAACAGAAAAAAAAACTCAGTGGGCCCTGAGTGCTGCAGTACTAAAGCAAATCATAGGAAACTACGAGTGTGTGTATGCTGGGGGGGGGGGGGTGTCATAGCTATGTTTTGATGCAAAAAATGAAAAGAAATTAGTTATTCAAAAGTGCTATCTTCTTTTCATGTAAGGTAAAGGGTTAACATCATAATATGGAGAAAGCTTCTATTAATTATTCACTCAATATAACGGCCAAATCCGGCGATCACCATTCACCCCCTAATTTGTTAAATGTGTATTTAAAGACATACAAAAATGTCCAAAGCTTTTTACCACTTTTTTACCACTCAAGGCCGAGCACTTGTCGCTTCAATCAATGCTAACCTTGCTTGTGTGGAGTTAGCAGGTTGGACAGGTGCTCACTGTTTCCCAGTGGTTCTATCAGTGCACTTTAGCTTCCTCCACCCATAAAACTGTCCAACACGAGGTTACACTGGCTGTTGAAAGTGTCCTTAAACTCAAATAAATAAATAATATTGAGACAGGTTTTCTTGCAAATAGTGATGAGTGTTTATGTAATTTACAAATTAAATACATAAGTTTTTAAATCTTCTTGGACAGCCTTTTAACCTTTTGGTGTAAAAGGACAGGGTTTTTTTTGTACTGCTCTTAACACTGCTCTTAAAACTGCTGTTAAAATAATGTGGGAGATTGTGGTACTACCCTAAAAAACTGTGGGGGGGGGGATTTTTGCTAAGTGTGTAAAAATGATTGGGGGAAATTTTTTGTAGGAGGGATTTTAACCTGCATTCTCATCCTTCCAAGGATACACTTTACCTTTTTCATTTGATAAAAGAGTCAGTTCTGCATGATGGTAAGAAGGACGGTAAGTGTATAAAAACTACGTTTTAAAGTACTAAATGTACCTCTGAATGTGTGAAAAGTGATTATTTAAGCAAACTAACGCAATAATAAATATATATAAGGAAGATTAAGTATTGTTTGTTTTATTGTTGACTATTTTCAAGACAAAATAGATCATTTCGCCATCTACACTGATCGACGTGTCAATTTGTGCAGTAGTCGAGCAAACTACTGTCTGTTGATGCAGATCTTCTTATCGGAGACTTCAATATCGATCTCTTGAAAATCTCCCAGCACCCACAGACTAACGAATATATAGACACAATACTTAGCCACGGTTTCATCCCTACTATAACGAAACCAACTATGATTACGGATCATTCAGCAACTCTGATTGATCACATACTCACAAACTGTTTAGACGAAAACATTAAAACCGAGATAACAGTAACGGACATGGCCGATCACTTTGCAAAATTCTATCTTGAAATTGGCGTTAAACACCAAAAAACTAGGAGTCCATCACCCACCAGAAACCTCTCCCCGTCAAATATAAACAAATTCAAAGCTACACTAGCACGGTACAGCTTTAGACAACAACCTGGCTTCGTATCCCCGGAAGATGCATATAATGCTTACATAGATTTCTTCAGGGAATCATTTCAATCACATTCCCCTTTGGAAAAGACAAATGTTTCAAGAGTCAAACAGCAGCCCTGGATGACAAACGGACTTTTAAAATCCTCTCGTATAAAGCAAGAACTGTAAGTAGTAGTCCTCGCACGTTTCACCCCTATTCGGCAGGACCTCGGTGCAGGATCTCGGAAGTGGCGTCATGTCACGTGACCTAGTGGCGCCATGTTGTGTTGTCATGGTAACCCGCGTGAGCGGCCATCTTGTGACGTCATCCCCATAGTGATACGTGGTGTTAGTGCGCATGCGCAGCGCGTGTTGTTAGGGTGATACGTGTTTCCGTCGTCCATTTTGTATACTGGAGGCCGTCGTCTTGGTTTCTATGGTAGCACGTGATTGCTATGTTACCAATGGCTTCTAACAAGACAGGGGTATGTTCGGGGGTGTGTTCCTTTGTAGAAGAGTAAATCTGATTACCACAAACAACCCGACAATCCTTCCAAATCACCAAAATCTACCCAAAATTACCGAAATTGACTTTATTTCCCCATGTTATTGGTTTTATTGACTTAGCACGTAGTGCTATAGTACTAAGGGGGTACAAAGGGGTGCGTTCCTTTCTAGAAGAGTAATGTTCTGGCTCAGAATTCTCCCAGAATCCCTTTTTGGATCCCTATCCCATGACGTTTTTCCCTATTAAGAATAGCACGTAGTGCTATAGGACAAATTTACCCAGAATTCTCTGCTTCTATCTATATATGTAATAGTTTACGTCTATCTGGCCATGTTCCTTTGTTCTAGAGTATACTCCAGTAGCATAGAAGAGCCTATTATTTGGAACAGTTTATCTTATTATTACTATATTTAGCAATTTCTGGTCTATTCTTGTTAGTTCTGACCCTATTCCGTGTACTCTTGTTGTTTCATTTATCTAGATAATAACTAACCAAACAGATTGCTTGGTTTACCATAATCTGTATGCAGAGTTATCTCCCTTCTGTATAACAAAAGCAGTCCCAAAGCCATTAAGCTATCGAGCAGTTACTGATAAGACATTGCTCGAACGACTCGAAGCTCATCGAGCAAATGAGCCTTAGAGCAATTGCTCGATTGAGTGACTCGGCATATTGCTCGAACGACTCGAATCCCATCGAGCAAATGAGCCAACGAGCAATTGTTCGTTCGAGTGACTCCTCGAACGACTCTTCGACTCACTTCAGTATTTGAGGATACCTATGACATGGCCACGTATCAGTTGAGGATACCTTTTGAGGATACTAAACTGAGGATACCTATCGTGGATACCTTTTATAGGATACTTATCTGAGGATACTATATAGGCTGTACATATCCCTGTAGGTCTCTTGCTGGCCCTTAGTACTATTAATCCACCTAATGCATCATGTTATCCTATGACTGGTATAGGTAGTATGCAATGTTAGGCATAGAGGTATTGTGGGTAGGGGTACTGCCTGGTAGTTTAGAACGGTACTATAGTATGGGCGGTATATACACCTATAGGCCCCTGTTAGTGCTTGGTACTATTAACCAAACGATTGCTTTGTTTTATTATATGGCTGGTATATGTAGTACGTTATGGTAGACCTAGTGATTTTGTGGGGGTGGGGGTAATGCTTGGTAGTTTAGAACGGTAGAATAGCATAGGCTGTACATATCCCTGTAGGTCTCTTGCTGGCCCTTGGTACTACTGATCCACCAGATGCTTCATATTATTGAGCGGTATTCTGGGGTGGGGTCAATGCCTGGTAATACAGAACGGCAGCAGAGTATGGTTGGTATATTCCCCTATAGGTCCCATCCTAACCGTTCATAGTATTAACCTACCAAATGCTTTGTATCATCCTGTTACTGGTAAGGTGGTACGTAATACCAGTAGTTCCTACCTTATTCCGAGTACTCTTGTTGTTTCATTTATCTAGATCATTTATATAAATTATAATTAACCAATTAGATTGCTTGATTTCCCCTAAACTGTACTTAATCGTACAGAGTTATCTCCCTTCTGTATAATAAAAACCTATATCAATGGCAATATCTTTGGCACCCCCAATTTCGGCACCCCTTTTTTGAAAAGCATATGGCCTTCGGCAACCCTTTTTTCTGAAATGAGGACAAGAGTCGTATTAAAAATCCCTCATTGAGGGATTTTTAATACGACTCTTATCCTCATTTCAGAAAAAGGGATGCCGAAGGCCATATGTTTTTCAAAAAAGGGGTGCCGAAATTGGGGTGCCTTCTGGAGAATCCCTTTTTTCTGAAATGAGGATAAGAGTCGTAGTAAAAATCCCTCAGTGAGGTCCAATTTACTACGACTCTTATCCTCCTTTCAGAAAAAAAGGGATTCTCTAGAAGGCACCCCAATTTCGGCACCCCTTTTTTGAAAAACATATGGCCTTCGGCACCCCTTTTTCTGAAATGAGGGTAAGAGTCGTATTAAAAATCCCTCAATGAGGGATTTTTAATAAGACTCTTATCCTCATTTCAGAAAAAAGGGGTGCCGAAGGCCATATGCTTTTCAAAAAAAGGGGTGCCGAAATTGGGGTGCCAAAGATATTGCCATTGATATAGATTTTTATTATACAGAAGGGAGATAACTCTGTACGATTAAGTACAGGTTATGGGAAATCAAGCAATCTAATTGGTTAATTATAATTTATATAAATGATCTAGATAAATGAAACAACAAGAGTACTCGGAGTAAGGTAGGAACTACTGGTATTACGTACCACCTTACCAGTAACAGGATGATACAAAGCATTTGGTAGGTTAATACTATGAACGGTTAGGATGGGACCTATAGGGGAATATACCAACCATACTCTGCTGCCGTTCTGTATTACCAGGCATTGACCCCACCCCAGAATACCACTCAATAATATGAAGCATCTGGTGGATCAGTAGTACCAAGGGCCAGAAAGAGACCTACAGGGATATGTACAGCTTATGCTATTCTACCGTTCTAAAGTACCAAGCATTACCCCCACCCCCACAAAATCACTAGGTCTACCATAACGTATTACATATACCAGCCATATAATAAAACAAAGCAATCGGTTGGTTAATAGTACCAAGCACTAACAGGGGCCTATAGGTGTATATACCGCCCATACTATAGTACCGTTCTAAACTACCAGGCAGTACTCCTACCCACAATACCTCTATGCCTAACATTGCACACTACCTATACCGGTCATAGGATAACATGAAGCATTAGGTGGATTAATAGTACTAAGGGCCAGCAAGAGACCTACAGGGATATGTACAGCCTATATAGTATCCTCAGATAAGTATCCTATAAAAGGTATCCACGATAGGTATCCTCAATTTAGTATCCTCAAAAGGTATCCTCAACTGATACGTGGCCATGTCATAGGTATCCTCAAATACTGAAATGAGTTGAAGAGTCGTTCGAGGAGTCACTCGAACGAACAATTGCTCGTTGGCTCATTTGCTCGATGGGATTCGAGTCGTTCGAGCAATATGCCGAGTCACTCGATCGAGCAATTGCTCTAAGGCTCATTTGCTCGATGAGCTTCGAGTTGTTCGAGCAATGACTTATCAGTAACTGCTCGATAGCTTATTGGCTTTGGGTCTGTTTTTGTTATACAGAAGGGAGATAACTCTGCATACAGATTATGGTAAATCAAGCAATCTGTTTGGTTAGTTATTATCTAGATAAATGAAACAACAAGAGTACACGGAATAGGGTCAGAACTAACAAGAATAGACCAGAAATTGCTAAATATAGTAATAATAAGATAAACTGTTCCAAATAATAGGCTCTTCTACGCTACTGGAGTATACTCTAGAACAAAGGAACATGGCCAGATAGACGTAAACTATTGCATATATAGATAGAAGCAGATAATTCTGGGTAAATTTGTCCTATAGCACTACATGCCATTCTTAATAGGGAAAAACGTCATGGGATAGGGATCCAAAAAGGGATTCTGGGAGAATTCTAAGCCAGAACATTACTCTTCTACAAAGGAACGCACCCCTTTGTACCCCCTTAGTACTATAGCACTACGTGCTAAGTCAATAAAACCAATAACATGGGGAAATAAAGTCAATTTCGGTGATTTTGGGTGGAATTTGGTGATTTGGAAGGATTGTCGGGTTGTTTGTGGTAATCAGATTTACTCTTCTACAAAGGAACACACCCCCGAACATACCCCTGTCTTGTTAGATGCCATTGGTAACATAGCAATCACGTGCTACCATAGAAACCAAGATGGCGGCCTCCAGTATACAAAATGGACGACGGAAACACGTATCACCCTAACAACACACGCTGCGCATGCGCACTAACACCACGTATCACTATGGAGATGACGTCACAAGATGGCCGCTCACGCGGGTTACCATGACAACACAACATGGCGCCACTAGGTCACGTGACATGACGTCACTTCCGAGGTCCTGCACCGAGGTCCTGCCGAATAGGGGTGAAACGTGCGAGCACTACTACTACTGTATAAAGCTTTGGAGAAAAAGAAGAAAAAGCAGTGTATGTTGATGTGAATATATTTTGTTTTTAAATATAATTTTCCAGTTTTATGTTTTGATCATCGACAACAACCAAAAAATTGGAGATCGAATTAGTAGCGTATTAATTCCCAATTATCACATTATCACATTGTCACTTGAATATTTTTATATGAATGTATCGTGTGTTATACATTACATCGCCTCTCAGATTCGAAAACAGCAATGTAATATTTGCAGATTTCAGATCTTAGGAAATCAAGTCGTTTCTCAACTTGGCCCCAAAATCACGTGATCATAACAACAAGCATGTTGTCGGACCAAAATCTTTATTTCATGGTCGTTCATTTTCCTCTGAGCTTTTTTTTTTTAACACGTCGGTTTTGAAACGATAAATATGCTTTCTCCAAGTATGGAGCGCGGAGTCTTTTATTCACAACTCAGACATTCGAATTACCCATCTATGCCTTGTTACTCTTGTCGATAACTTATGCGGCTATCAATGTCTTTGTCATCGAATGCAAAAAAAAAATTAAAAAAATGTTTTGAAAAGTTAGATGAATTCTGGTTTTGTGTACTTTTGTCATTATTTTAATATATAACATGTCTTTATTCACCGCTTCATTTCATATTAGGACATTATTGACATTTTCAAAAAATGTCCTATGTTATTTTGGATGACCCCCTTAAGGGCCTATATAAGTAATGGAATTTTGTTTATTTTGAAATTCTCACCTCTCATATTCCTTAAATTCAGATTAAATATACGCAATTTATACATCAAAATGAAGATTGGGATGTATCGAACACAAAACACGTATGTAATCAACTCATGGAGTCGACTGTAGGCACCACTGGTTCCTGGAAGTCTGCTACCGTATTCGCACCAGAACTGATAATAAAATAATATTTCATCAGAACAACTTGTGGCCAAATGTGCTTCATATATCCAAGAACATTGCTAGGCATTCAAAACACTTTCGAATACAGCGGTAGGACTGCATTTTGGAAAAGGACAACACTGTCTGCATTTTTTATTGAAGATGGTTTCCATGTTCGACAGACATGCGCAAATCACTCGTTACCACGAATTTCCATCCAAAAACAAAATCGTAATTCTAAGAAATTTCAACAGGTATCACGATACCTTGCACTGAATATGGCAACTGTGCAATCTCTATCTAATAACAGTATACTGTATGAAGGCGATCTTTTTCATTATTTGATTTTAGACGGCGTTGTTTTTACATGTTTTTTCTGTCCGATGACGTCGACCAGAAATCGAAAGTAGACTCATACGTAAACAAAAGCAAAGGCTTTGTGGAATGTTCCCCAATGTAGCGCTGTCGCCGTGTTTTGACGAATTTTTTTCCCCTAGCTTTGTTCTTGGATATATAAAGCTTATTTGGCCACAAGTTGTTTTCGTGAAATATTATTAAATTATCAGTTCTGATGCGAATACGGCAGCAGACTTCCAGGAACCAGTGGTGCCTACCTTCGACTCAATGAGATGATTACGTATGTGTTTCGTGTTCTATACATCCCAACCTTCATTTTAATGTACATTTTGTGTATATTTAATTTGAATTGAAGGAATATGAGAGGTGAGAATTTTCAAAATAAACAAAATTTCATTACTTATATAGGCCCTTAAATAAAATTACCATCTTTTAAATAATATTCAGTGGCGTCCACCCGCTTGCCGTTGGACCTCAAAAGAAAAACATCAATCCAGGCCTCTAATCTGGCGTGTGCACTGAATCGACGTAGCTCAGACAATTTTATATGAGTTTTAAATAATTACTTCACACGAAGGTTGCTTTTGCCAGTTTTCCCACGTAACTTCAGACTGAATGAAGTCAGTCTGATTATTTGTATCAACAGAACCAAATGACATTCAGCAATTGGCGAACAATGTTGACACGAAAGCAATTAACCGTTAACACAGGGAAAGTTGTGATTCTCATCATGTCGAAATTTAAGGTGTAGGATAATTGTATTGTGACATGCACTGGAAATGACAACATTCCATGAACAAATTTCAAACTACACAAAATACTCTGCCATTGGATACAAGGGTTGGGATTAACGTATATCACATATAGAATACCTAGGAATAATTTAAACATGTATTTTCAATGGTTTTCTTACTTTAAACACCTACATAAAAAACGAGCGCTGAAAACGTCAAGTTTATATGTCATGTTTTTCGAAAATTCAGCTGCACACACGTTGTTAAACTTACATGACAATGGAGCTCAACAATTGAATCTTATCTTTTGAATAAGTGCTCACAAAAGCTGAAACGAGACCCTTCCTCGTTTTGCAGGTGAAACAGTCGGCCATGTTTCCGGTTTGAAACATTAAAACATTGTAGGCAGTGGAATGGATTATCGGGGGCGATCACGCATTCTACTTTTTATTAAGTTATTTTTATCACACAAATTGAATCCAATGATACCATTAATCGCCCGTTCAAACCCTGTTTAATGGTTTCGCGTTCCGATTATTTGTCTTTCTTGATATTCTTTCGCCTTCAGTCTTGACAAGCACGGGGCTGTCATTACCGTTGACTTGACAGTTCAGATTCCGGAGTGCACCAATGGGTGTATGCACGGGTCGGCAGCTGGATGAATCAACACCTCCAATCGTGATCGAGTCAGCAGCTGTACACAAACTACCCTGTTCAGTGATTCCAAGTTTCAGCAGTTGGAACCGGTTGGTGAATTCGATAAACTGTATTGGACGATTTGGCACTATTCTCGAATTGTAATAAAAACAGTGATTGTTTTTGCTCAACAGATGTTATATATGGACATGTTTATATTTATTAAAAAAAAACCCCCCAAAACCCAAAACTTGAAGAGACGTGCAAGTCATTCATAAATTATCTGCAGGGCTGTCAGTTTCAAACCCAGCACCACTACGCAACGCTATTCTAAATATTACAGTTTTCTTGCACAGATATTAGCAATAATGGTGGTGATGGATGGGGAGACCATGTTCATTTTGTGCACATAACACTTTGACAAGGCGTTCCAATTCTTCCATCCAGCCGAAACATGCTCCTACAATTTTGCCGGAAACGTCCGACAGCAATTTCGCCCGAAACGCTCGCATTTTTTTTGTCAATAAATTTGATTTCCTTCATGCAGGCAATAGTGGCGCCAGTTGAGGTATGCGAAGTGTGGCGGGAGCAGGAGACTACACCCCTCCCCCCAATCGGGAGTTCCAGTCCTCACCCCGTTCCAGCGGAAAAAAACTGCCTCCATTATTGTAGGTTTGTCGGGGAATACTCTAGCCCCCCCCCCCCCAACCCCCCCACACACACTCCGTTCCTGCGGAAAAAAAACTGCCTCCATTATTGTAGGTTTGTCGGGGAATACTCTAGCCCCCCCCCCCCCCCCCCCCCCCCCCCCCCACACACACACACACTTCTGTCAGGGAACGCAATCCCCCTTATCGGGGCAATCCCGGTATTCAAGTTATATTCATTTTGTCAAAATACAAATTTGTACTTCAACCTGCTGCCGTTGTGAGGCCGCAATGTTTCAGTTATCGACTGTATTAGGTAAACTACGGAAAATTTATTTAATTATTTATTGGGGTTTAACTACACTTTCGACTGTCAGGGTCATCTCGTATCGGAGAGTTTTACGGATGGACGAAGCCGGAGTACCGCGAGAGAACCACTGAGGAACGGCTAGGAACTGTCAGACTCCCAACGTTCTAACTCCACGCAAGCAGGGTTAGCATTGGTTGAAGACAAGTGTACCATCGACGTGCAGCGTGCCTTAGTACACAGCGCCACCGTGTCCCCACGAGGTAAACTACAGGAAAAAATAAAACAAACAAGAGAAACAGAATTTACTGCAACCCATAAATTCGAGTCTGTGTGAAGATGGTAAAAGATGTAGAACTAAATTATATAAAAACGGAATTTGTGGAGACTTATTTTCCGGAAACAAAATATCTTTAAAGAATTCTGAAATAGGCTTTTATAAACAGCGTTTAAAGATTTTCATACAGGATTCAGATAAAATTGTTCAAGAAACTGGAAATAACTTCTGTGCTTAGCCTTAAAGGTGTTATATAAAGGAATAAGCAATGGATATTTTTTATTATTTTTTGTGTAAAAATGCACATATGAACTTCTGGAATGCATTGGGGGTTCATAAATATGATTGCAGCAATTCTGGAAAATGTACTCAATGACTGCTGGATGACCTAATTGAAGCCTCCATTAAATTTCGACTCATTTAGTGTTGGTCCCAGGTACACGGGGCATACTACGATTGAGATATGAGCATGATCCACTTTTAAAAAAAATTTGTCCACACCCACTTTTCTGTGTAAAAATACATGTATGAATTTTGGGAATGCATTACATGGGGTCAAAAACTGTAATTCCCGGCAATTCTGAAAAATGCAGTCAAATACACCCTGTGTTACCTCAGTGACCTTGACCCATATTTTGAACCTACATCAAGTGTCGACTAATGTGGTTTTGGTCCCAGGTCCATACGTCACACCATACTTGAGATATGAGCATGACCCACTTTCAAATGTTTTGGCCACGAACCCTTATTTTAAAGTATTATTTATTATTTATTGGTGTTTAAGGTCACATACTTATGCACAACGGCTAATCGTGACCGTGACAGTTTTACGGGTGGAGGAAGCCGGAGTACCCGGAGAGAACCACCGAGCAACGACGAGCAGCTGTCAGCTCTCCAACATCGTAACTCTGAACTCTGCACCGCAGCACAGGCAGGGTTAGATTGGTTGAAGACATGCGCACCATCGACGTGCAGTACGCCTCAGTACACAGCGTCATCGTGCCCCCATGTAGGCAATCGGGGTGAAGTGTCTTGCCCAAGGACACAACGCGGTTGCCGCAGGTGGTATTTTAAAGTAAAAATCCATGTATAAACTTTGGGAATGCATTACGGGCAAACCAATGTGATTTCCAGCAATTCTGAAAAATTCCCTCATTGACCCCTGGATGACCTTGACCCATATTTTGAACCTCCGTCAAGTGTCGACTCCTTTGGTGTCCCAGATCCAAAGGTCATACCTAGCTTGAGATATGGGTGTGACCAACTTTAAAACACCCCAACAGACATCCCTAATGCCCCAAGAATCTGAAAAACATAGGTTTCTAAGAACTTGTGACTTGCCACCTGTATGCCAAAAATCGGCGCGATACTACCATTTCTGTTCGAGTTATCGTGCGGACAAGGAAGCGCATAGAAGACAGAAAACAGGAGAATAAGAAAAAGAAGACGAAAAAGAAAAAAAAAAGGAAAAAGAAACCATACAAAACTAGAGAAACATAATTTACTGCATCCAGTAAATTCAAATCTGCATGAAAGGGGTTAAAGCATCAGAAATAAACAAAATAGAAAGAGAATTTATTGAAGCTTATAGTTGGAGGTGAAATATTTTTTTAAAAATCAGAAATAGGTTTTCGTTTATTGTATTTTAAGATGTTCATACACGAATCAGATAAATTTTTCCAAAACACACATATCTGAACAGTGTTAAAGGGGTTCGATAAAGGAATCAGAAATGCACATTTGTTTGCTCTGCCACTTATTTGAATAATGTTTAGAGCAGTAATGTGAGTATGTAAAGGGTTAACATTATTCTCACTGAAATAAAATCTTTGGAATCCACATTGAAGTTTTGAGAGTGTTAAAAGCGTTTAACTAAATAATTTATAATTTGTTTCCTTACAAAGCAAAGGGTTTCTCTCAACTTAGTTCCAGGAACTGACATCTGATTATAATAACAAGATTACAGTTAATGTTTGACAGCTAATTCCACTGATGTTTACATTGTATCCAGTGTGAATAACATAACACAGTATTGCTTGGTGATAATGTACTGTATCAGGATATTGGAGGCTGTGAAAACCATGGGACCGACGGGACCATACTTAAGGGCTCTAGCGACCTGAAAAACAAAGAGGACCAAGTACTATTGACTGTCTGTCAGTGTCCCAATAATAAGCGATATGCGACGATTCGTTTTCGAGTTATCGTGAGGACAAGGAAGTCCATAGAAGATAAAAGACACGAGAATAAGAAAAAGAAGAAGAAAAAAAAAGAAAGAAAAAGAAACTGTACAAAAACAATAGTCTGTGTGTTACACACAAACTAACAATAGTCTGTGTGTTTCACACAGACTAATAAATAACTCGAAGAACGAAAGCAATATGGTAATTCAGGTTTCGTTACCACCCACATTACACATTTATACAATTACGTGTACAGTGAAATTTTCGAATAATAACTCTCACTTATCAGTGTCTTTTTCATTGGCGCATAGTTTCCAGTTTCCAAATACATTTGTTAGCTGACAATATTGAAGTACAACTTGCAGATGCCGATTCGTCCAGGCGCCGAATTGTGCATACACACATTTGCTGCACTCTGAACTGATGTCAAGGTCATCAGCAATGAAAACGAAAACGAGACAAGACTGACGGTTGAAAGAATATCAATAAAAACAAATAATCTAACACATTGCTGAAATGGGACGTCGAGTTCTTTCCACCCAAACAATTTCGTTGTGATCCGAGAACTTTTAATTTTTTGCCCGTTTTTTTTCTTCTGTTTAGCCTATGATGTCATAACAATTGCAAGCGCAAATTGTAGAATTGCTTGTTGCTCAGGTTTTTGCTCTTGAAGAGTACATATGGAATACATAATTTCGAAAGATTTTGCCATGGATATCAAAGGGTTATCATTTAAAAACATTATTTTAAAAATGCGCAATAGATACCTGATCAGTTTTCAATGAAGTCCCCCCCCCCCCCCCGCCTCTCCCCACCCCTTCACAAAAATGAAAAACTGGCATTTTGGCCAAATTAAGAAAGGGATATAAGTTTTGAAAAAGTGCTATTTTTTTAAAACTAAAGATTTTAAATCTAGGAATTGGATTACACATATTCATTCCAAATTTTAAGAAAGTCGGACCATTTGTGGGGTTTGTTGTTATTTTTAGGGCATTGCACCGTTATTGTATTGGGAGAAGGAAAATGTCGATATGTGTGTAACTTTAACGGTTCCTGAGGTATATTTTTATGATAAAAGGAATTGTGACCTCTGGCTGTATTAGATAGAGGTAAAAAAAAAATAGCGAACAGAGTTCACCACCACCCGCGCCGCCACCATCACCATCAACAACAGAAGGGGTAATTGCGGTGTCTGAAATGACGTCATACCTCCGGTATTTGAAGTTGGATTTTCAAAAATATTTAAACTTGTTATTCGGGCGATGAGTGCTTCAAGTTACCTTGATTGCAACGTCATTCATTGAAAATTTAAATTTGATGTTTTCCGACCTCGATCGGCATAAACATTATAATATTTCCCGTCAATGCTGACAAAATGTCGAAAGCGACACCGTCAACTATTTCTTTTGTCGCTTGTTGTATTATTATAGTTCTATATTATTTACTTTTGTGGATAGGGCTGTCATCAGGAGGAAGGAGGTAACTACTGTTTGAAATGACGCCATATCTCCGGTATTGGAGATCGGATTTTTAAACAAAATACAAAGAGGATATCTATGCTGTTTGAGTGAATATCGAGAATTATCTCATGAGTGTGGACCTGAAAGTTTTATTTTTCACGCGCGTTTGTGCGAGTGAAAAATAATACTTTCAGGTTCACACGAATCTGCTGATCGTTCCTTCAAGAAGACGTTCACATCGACGTCTCGCGCAAGCGCTGGTGAAAAATAAAACTATCAGGTCCACAATCATGAGATAATTCCCGATATTCACTAAAATGGCGTAGATTTTCTTTTTATTATATGCTACGTGACATTTTACTGCGCATGAGTTAGCCCAATTTGACTGTAAACAGTTTCAAGACAATAAAAAAGATCTGCTTATCGTTCCTTCAAGGCAACGTTCAGGGCAGCGTTATGCGCCGAAGCGTGACGTCGTTTAGGAAGCTACTGGGGGATATTTCTCGATATCCGTCAAGTCGATGGATATCGAGAAATATCGTTTAGATAACTTGCGAAAATTCACAGTCTAGCATATAATAGAACTTGTTATTCAGGACAATGAGTACTATAAGTTACCTTGTTTTCAACTTAATGTTTTGAAATTTAAATTTGACGTTTTCCTATCGACATAAACGTCATATCGTTGAGTATTTTCCGACAATGTTGAAAAATGTCGAAAACGACGCCCGTGACTATTCTTTTTGCCGTCTGTGATAATATTTTTGTGCAATGTTATTTAGTTTTAGGGAAAGTGCATATCACCGGGAGGGAGAGGGTGACTGTTGTCGGAAATGACGTCATATCTCCGGTATTTGAAGTATGAGATTTTAAACTTTGCTCAACTTGCTATTCGAGACGATGAGTACTAGAGGTTGCCTTGATTTCAGTTTCGTGTAGTGAAACTGAAATTTGACATTTTCCGACCTCGATCGAGATAAACGCCATAGCGTTAAGTATTTTCCGACAATGTTAAGAAAATGTCGAAAGCAGCGCCTTCAACTATACGTTTTGCCGCCTGTGATATTATTGTAGTGATATATTTTTTAGTGCAGGGGTGCAGGAGTAAAGTCAAAAGTCAAAATGACGTAAAAACCCTGGAAATGACGTAACTCCAAAAATTCCAAAACAGAAATATTGTTATTGTTTTTAGCTCTAAAACATACTAAAATTTCATGAACGTCGAACGAAATTTAATTTTTTGTGGAGATGGTTTGGCAATGGGGAAATAAGAAATAATTTTCCAGGTCGGTACCACATTTGTAAATATACTTTTTGTCAGAGAAGAAATCGGTATTAACGCCATAGTGTTAAGAATGTTTTCAAAAATGTTAAAAGAAATGTCGTAAGTGGCGCCCTCAACTATTCGTTTTGCTGCCTGTGATATTATTGCCGTGCTATGTTCTTTAGTTTGGGGTATAGGGCTACCACCACATGGGAAGGGTATGGTCAAAATAAAAAAGTTACTGTCACGATCTTGAGTGATTCTGACCATCGATAAGTGTGTGAAATTTCATGCCTGTATGTTCAAAAATGAAAAAAATAATCGATGTCTGACGAATAATAATAATAATAAAGGCTAACGATGGTTATAAGTCACCAACTTTGTTGGTTGAAGAAGGCGTTCCGGCAAAATACGGCATATAGGTTTTAAACAGGTTAGAAATATAAGCCTAAAGAGTGTTTTGATTCTCAGGCAATTCCCCATTGAATTTGAACCCCTCCCTCATTGGACATTTTTATTGCCTTTCAGTGTCATCCAATATGAGTTCAAACTCAGGGAGACCCGAAACTTTTTACATTTTTTTTTATTTATGCATATTTATTTAGTTGTATTTCCCATATGTTTGCCTTGTTGCAGTTTATGGGAGAGTGCTATTTGTATAATATGCACTTTGTATATTTCTGTGTGTAAAACGACAGCCCAAATCCACTATATGTTTGCTCACTTTTTCAAAACAAGAATTAAAAATTACCCCCCCCCCCCCCCTCACTGATTTGAAATAAAATTGCCTGAGAATCAATTAAAATACTTTGTGTGGCCTAAACAAAGGTCTGTTTCGAGTGTGTCTTATAAAATAAATTACCGAGCTCCCAGAAATAATATACCTTTCATTACTCACCTTGTATACGGTTTTCTGAAATATCCGTAAATATGTTTTGAAAGTGGGTCACGTATGTCTGACATGGGATGACCTATGGACCTGGGACCAACACCAAATGAGTCGACACTCGATAGGGGATCAAAATATGGGTCACGGTCACTCAGTTCAACAAAGGGTCACTGAGTGCATTTTTCAGAATTGCTGGAAATCACATTTTTTACCCCTAATGCATTCCCAAGGTTCATACATGCATTTTTATGTTGAAAAAGTGGGTGTGGCCAGAAATTTTGAAAGTGGGTCACGCTCATATCTCAAACATGATATGACATATGGACCTGGGACTAACACCAAATGAGTGGAAACTCATTGGAGGTTCACAATATAGGTCAAGGGCACAGAAGTCACCTAGGGGTGATTGAGTGCATTTTTCAGAATTGCTGGAAATCACATTCTTTGATCTCCTAATGCATTGCCGCAGTTAATACGTGTACGTGCATCCTCAAAATATTTTTCAGGGAAGGTGGGGTGGGCGGGGGCACAAATTTTGAAAGTTGGTCACATTCATATTTCAAGCATGGTATGACATATGGACCAAGTGAGTCAAAACACTGTGGAAGTTAATAATTTGGGTTCAATGTATTAGGGTCACACAGGCCTCATTATGTGCAGCTTTTAGAATTGTTTAAAATAACATTTTATGACCCCAAATGCATTTCTGGAGTTCATAGATGTATTTCGTCTCTCAAAATGTGGGCAGAGTTGAAAATATCCATTGTTGTATTGTTGTATGCTTTATAGAACACATTTAATGCTATGCACAAAAGTTATTTCCGGTTTCTTGAAAAATTTAAACTGAATCCTGAATGAAAATCTTTAGATGCTGTTAATGAAAGCGTATTTGTGATTTCTTGAAAGATATTTTACTCCCCGAAAATAAGTTTCCATAAATTCTTTTTTGTACATGTTTAGTTTAAGTACTGATACTTTCACCATTTTCAAACAGACTCGAATTTACTGGTCGCAGAACATTCTGTGTCTCGTTTTTTTTATTTTTGCTTGAAAACATAGATTATGGCCCCTCATTGGAACGAACTCGTTTTTTAAAGGGATAAAATGGAGTATTTAAAGGGAGTATTTTAACGCTCTCACGATCTTAATATGGGTCCCTGAAATATTATATCATTCAACTCGAGAATAATGATAACCCTTTCAACAATGTTGCTCTAAACACAAGTGGGCATCGATAGGATGTCACTTAGCCTTCAATGCCACTTCGCCTTCAATGCCACTTCTCCTTCAGATGGGCTCTTGGGGGCCTTTATGGCTTTTTTACGTCTGTATTCCAACATTACTCGCAATATATTTTCCAGAGGTACTATGTTCCTTAACATTTTCTGGCTAATATGACAGATCCGAAGTTGGTGGAGCCAATATTTTAAAACTTGCTTATGCTCATTCTTGCTGGAGGTTCAAAATTGGTGTACCTCAATGCGGTCAGCAGAGGTCATTATTGCATATTTTTTCAGGATTATTAGGAATTGCAATTTATAACAAAGAATGCAATTCTGAAGATTGTACATGTATCTCATCACTCAAATAAGTTGCAGAGCCAGTAATGGCAATTTCTGATTCCTTGATCGAATCCTTTAAGATGCTATATAAATAAGACAATTTTGTTTATTTCTAAATTCCCACCTCTGATATTCCTTAAATTCAAATTACATATACCTAACTTATACATCGAAATGAAGGTTGAGATGGATGGAACACGAAACACATATGTAATCAAATCATATAGCTGACAGCAGGCACCACTGGTTCCTGAAAGTCTGCTGCCATATTCGTACCAGAATTGATAATAAAATAATATTTCCGGAGAAGATCTTGTGGCAAAATTTGCTTCACATATCCAAGAACAAACCTAGGCATTTAAAACACTTTAGAGTGTAGCGATAGGACTGTATTTGGGAAAAGGGACAACACTGTCTGCATTTTTCAATTATAAGCCAAGCCTTCACTTCTGGAATTTACCCCCATGATGCCTGTCGCTATGTTTTGAAGGATTTTGATGCCCTAGCTTTGTTCTTGGATATGTGAAGCACATTTGGCCACAAGTTGTTCTCGTGGAATATTATTGTATTATCAGTTCTAGTACGAATACTGTAGCGGGCTTCCAGGAACAAGTGGTACCTGCTGTCAACTATGTGAATTGATTGCATATGTGTTTCGTGTTTTATTCATTTCAACTTTCATTTTGATGTATAATTTGTGTGTATTTAATTTGAATTTAAGGTGCTATATAAGTAATGGAATTTTGTTTATTTTGAAATTCCCACCTCTGCTATTCTTTAAATTCAAATTCAATATGCACAAATAATACATCAAAATGAAGGTTGGGAGGTATACTGACAGAGTTGACAGCAGGCACCACTGGTTCCTGAAAGTCTGCTACCGTATTCGTACTTGAACTGATAATACAATACTGTTTCCTGCGAATAACTTGCGGCCAAATGTGCTTCAGATGTCCAAGAACAAAGATAGGCATTCAAAACACTTTGGGATGCAGCGATATGACTGCATTTGGGGAAAGGACAACACTGTCTGCATTTTTGTTATTGAATGTGGATTCCATGTTCCATAGACAAGCGCAAATCACTTGATACCACGAATTTCCATCAAAAAAGAAAATCGTAATTCTAAGAAATTTCAACAGGTGTCATGATATCGTGCAAATAATATGGCAACTTTGCGACCAAATGCAGTAGCTTTGTTATTTTATATCTGAAGCACATTTGGCCATAAGTTGTTCTCCTGAAATATTTTTTTATTATCAGTCCTGGTACGAATACGGTTGCAGACTTCCAGGAACCCGTAGTACCTGTTGTCAACTCTACGAGTTGATTACATATGTGTTTCGTGTTCTATACATCTCAACCTTCCTTTTGGTGTATAACTTGTGTATATTTAATTTGAATTTATGGAATACCAGAGGTTGGAATTTCAGCATAAACAGAATTCCATTACTTATATAGCACCTTAAATGCTGTGCACATATATGCCTTTTCTGACTTCTTAGAAATTGTTCTTATTCTTGTGTGAATACTGGTAACGAAAATCCATTTCTGATTTGTTTAAAAATATTTTACTCCCGAAAATAATCCTCCATGAATTCGCTTTCTATATAGTTTTTTCCTAAGCCTTTAACCCTTTTCACACAAACTTGAATTTACTGCATGCAGTAAATTCTGTTTCTCTTGTTTGATTGTATTTATTTATTTATTGGTATTTCTAGTCACAAACCTATGCACAATGGCAAATCGTGACCGCGACAGTATTACGGGTGGAGGAAGCCGGAGTACCCAAACAGAACCACCGTGCATCGACGAGCAACGCCAGCTCCTCAACATTCTATCTCTGTTCAAGCTTCGCTCAGGCAGGTTGAAGATATGTGCACCATCGACGTGCAGTACTCCTCAGTACACGGCGCCATCGTGCCTCCATGTAGGCAATCGGGTTAAAGTGCCATGCCCAAGGACACAACGAGGGTCGTCCCGGACGGGGATCGAACTCGGGACCTCGAACATAGAAGTCCAACAGTCTACTACTGAGCCATCGCGCTCCCTCTCTGGTTTGATTCGAAAGTTTATTTGTTTCATTACGAGATCGCATGTGGTTCGAGCATGTATTATCACAATAATAACGTGGTCAAATAAGAAGCCTACAGTTATAGAGCATCATTACTTACCCAGTAGATCACATTCTGAAATATTTAGTACACATTTATATTATATAGGTTCACAACGTAATTTTACCTGCGAAACACAAGAAAAAACAGAGTAGACACAATATATTATATCGAACAGTTGACGCACGCGGGCCTCATCAGTCTGCACTGGCGTGTGCGTCCTATTTATTCGTCTCTTTGACATCTGATATGTGGAAGTAGCATAGCACGTATGAATCGTTCCCCATTACCCGGACTTTTGCCGGTGCAGCTAGTGTTAAATTGCCATAGGAACCTGGCTTTTACCGGTGCAAATGTACGACTCCTTACAGCTAGATCCGGCAAGTGGTGTAGCTACTGCATATATAGTATGTTATGGTATGTATAGTAATATATGTAAACACAGGGCTATGGGTATATAGTATGGGTGTGTGATGGAAAATTAATGGGAAAAGTGAGATTTTTCCCGCGAAACGCTTGACGTTGCTATTGACGCCGTGACGTCTTGATGCGCACGCGACGTCACAGAGTCGTTGACCGCTGTTGTTGTCAACTGTACATTCCGACATAACGTTATTCGGGTCAGGGTATGTCGGGTTTCTCGTAGGGAGTGATATGGTATTAGCGGTATCTACCCCTGCAGGTCCCCTGTTAGTCTTTGGTACTCTTAATCGAACTTCATAATATGAAATAGGTGCTACCTAAAGTGCGAACGTAGTTACAACTCACAGTACGTTTTGAGAGTATTATCACCAAATCACCCATAGAGTGGAGATTCCACCCAGGCAAAAATTGCAAATTTGTTGCAAAGCATAACAAGCACAAGCAAAGTTCCAGCTAATGAATCCCTGGTTACACTCGGAGGGCCATTGGCTGAAGCATTGCTTGCGTTTTTTGCCCATGTGTGCAGAATTTGAAAGTAATACTTTGGGTGATAACGCCACCCCACGGGTCATTTTGTTACAATCCACTCTCCACGTACTGTATTTTGTAAATTTGAATAAAAAATATACAGAGGATGTCATTGGGTGTGTGTAATTCCGTACCCATCACCAAAATCATTTCGTACCCAAAACTATTTTGAACACTTTAGAAAAAAGTAAATTTGTGCCCAAAACATAATAATAGAATGTTCATGGCAATATTCATAGCAGTTTATTTGCCAGGGGTATAATTTGAAAAAAATAGGTATTAAATTTAACATTTATAAGCAAAACTGATCACAACATAGCATTAAGTAATGAATCCACCGCCTTTAGAATTAATTATTTATTTATTGGTTTTTAATGTCACATACTTATGCACAATAGGTAATCGTGACCGTGACAGTTTTACGAGGTCTAAGTCGGTCAGAGCGGGAAAATAAAATCTAAACTCTTTCATATTGAACTGATGGGTCTCCTATTTCATGAGGTGACAAAATATAATTCAATTAAATTTTTTATTTAATAAATATGCGCATTCATTCATTTTGGTTTCATTTTGTACTATTATTCATTGTTCAAACCAACAGCTATTTGTTTTGTAATATCATGCACAACTCAGGCTACAAAGTGGGGAACATAATGTTAAATACTTGTGACTGATACTTCCAAAAGGCCACTCTCTCAAAGCTGGCAACCTTTCTTTCAGCTGGCTGGACTGTCCATGCGTTCCAGAGGAGTATGCTCACTGTGCTGCTTGGAACATGTAACACCCATTGCATGAGAAAGTTTGATAGCTTTGAGAAGCAGTACAAAATCCGAAAGAGGCTGCTGACTGGGATTGACAATAAATCCTTGAGTGAAAAAGACAACAGAAGAATGAAATGGTGCATCAGTCGGGAAAGTACTTGATTCCTACTCCTATGTTCTAAATGATCATATCTGTAGTACTGATATTTTTTTTGTATATTCTACTCCATATTATTCTGATTTGATCCCCTATTTTTATTCATTTCACCAGGCTGGACTGCAGTCTAATTCTCGTAATGCACTGTTTTGGACTAAATTCTTAACAACATCCTCCATAGCTGTAGATAGTTGGAGTTGTGTTGGAATTTTGAGGTTATTTATCCAAGATGTGGCACTTTGAAATATTATGAAGTCAGTTTGTAACTTCAGTATAATATTCCACCCTGTACTATTAGTCCTCACCATGCTATTATATGGATGCCAGTCACAGGAGTATACCCCTATCATATTCCCAATAAAGTTGACACAAGAAACATGATGACATTGGTCAATGGATGAATATGCATATAGAATTAGAATATGGAATACAGATCGCTCTCACCAGTCACCACATTTCTCAACAACCCCCAGCCCCCCACCCACAACCACACTGCCAACACACCACCAATTTCACTGTGACCCACCCATGCAATGAAAAGAAGAACTACAGTTTGATGCTAATAGAATTCCTCAACACCTTTATGGTGAGCATGACCCTACTGAATCAGACCGAAAAGTCTGTCCAGGCCGAAGGCTTGTTTAAGAGACTTTACTGAGGTGGGAATTGGAGAAACTTGGAGTTGGAGAAGAGATACATCCTGGAGAGAGCAGATCACCATTAAATCACAAACCTTTCAAACAATTATTGTGCACACTTTTTGAGAACAGAACTCACAAAACAATAAAAGTTACAACACAAATCCCTGGGGTGCAATCCGTCTATGAGTTGAACAGGTTCTTATACAGTAGTTGGGGGCGCGGTGGCGTTGCAGTAACCGGTTTTCGTCAAGATCACCGAAGTTAAGCAACGTCGAGCCCGGTTTGTCCTCGGATGGGTGACCGTCTGAGCGATCAATTCGGACTCCCGCGTTGTGTCCTTGGGAAAGGCACTTAACCCCGATTGTCCACATGGGGGCACGATGACGCCGTGTACTAAGGCGTACTGCACGTTGATGGTGCGCATGTCTTCAACCAATCTAACTCTGCCTGTGCTGCATTGCGGAGTTACGATGTTGGGGAGATGGCAGCTGCTCATCGTTGCTCGGTGGTTCTCTCCAGATACTCCGGCTTCCTCCACCCGTAAAACTGTCACGGTCATGATTATCTATTATGCATAAGTATGTGACCTTAAACAACAATAAATAAATAATTATACAGTAGTTTCTAAAAAAATATAGTATCCTGCAAAAAACTTGATAAATTCAGAGTGGTATGCTGTGATTTCAACCCTGAAGGGACTTGCTTAGGAGGATTTAGACCCAAGTCATAAGAAAATAATCCAGCAGCATCACAGCCCTGTGATTTTCTACTTCCGACATTAATAAATACAATTTGGCAAAAGTTTTGTTGCCCATCATAACATTCTTTTCAAATAAATTTGTTATGGTCCTTCAAAATTACAATTTCCCCCCCCCCCCCCCCCCCCCCCCAAGCAATCACCACGGCCAATATGTTCTATCTAGTGTTCACAGTAATTACTATTCACCAAAAAATCTAGTTACTTGCCACGACGCTGTATATTTTTATGGTCTTGTTGTGAAATTCTAGTTTATTGTCTATGCCCCGCCCCCACCATCCACACAGAGGTTTTCTAGCAGTACCCTAATAAAGTACAATTAACAATTTGATGAATTCTGCGTGCATGCTGTTACCCCTTTCAAATATTTCTTCATGGTCTTGAAAGCGTGAATTTCTGATCGCATCTTTTCTTTTTGTGTTTGAAAATTTCCTAATTATGGTGAATTCTTAGCAGCAAGAAAAGATTGTTTTCCCATTTATTTTTTGCGAAGATTTCTGATTTGGGTGGAGGCATTAATTAAAATACCCACACTCTGCCTCCATATCACTTCTTGTATTTTCAAGTAGGCCTACATGTAGTTCAAACAGGTTGAAATTTTCTGAAAGGTGGGGTGGGGGGGGGAGGGGTGCAACAAATACACTCACCCATTCAACCTCAACACTTCAGGTTCTAAGTAGGTTGGAAAGGGTCTTTGGGGGGGGGGGGGGGGCATCAATCACCCCTTATCGAACCCAAATCTGTGGTTGTATTTTTAACTTGCAAGTTGGTTAGAACATTATGTAGCTTAATTTTATGTAGTCCTTTCTGCAAATTTGATCAACACATTGTCTTTCCATCACAGGTTTTCTTGATACCGACTGATCGCTACAGTGACGGCGCCAAGATTTCAATATATATTTTTTTTTTTGTGGAGGGGGGGGGTGCTTAGGTAAGCTATGGGGGACTTTTGGGGGTGGGGGTCCAAGGTCAAGATGCCGAAGGAATCTCCCAAATGCCACAGGCCTTATAGCTGGCGGAGGGAACGGGATCTCCCCCTCGCGTGTGTGGGGATATGGAGTTCTCCCCATGAAAGATTCCTATATTTGGAGGCCCTGGGAGTGGGAGCGATATCTGAACATTTCTACAACACCCGACATGACGTGTATTGTTGTGTATCGTTTGCAGTGTGAAATTGGGTGGGGAAACCACGGTCAGATAGAAATTTGAAGTTTGATTGGGGGGGGGGGGGAGTGGGAGGGACAGCTATCCCCCTCCAGTGGCACCGCCACTGGATTGTTAAACGTCAGATAGAAAATGAATTCAGTATCAGTGAGTGTAAGTAAAATTGTCTGGTATTAAATTTATGGAATTAGGAATTCCGACGATTTAATTTGTAATTGTAGTCCGATTTAGCTGGTCGCCTTAAATTGCAAATGCATTTGGAATTGGATTTGGAGACTGACAGACGACAGTAGTTCGTTCACCTTCTCATCTTCCTTATCTTTCGAAGAAATCAGTCATGAACTATTTACTGAATGATTTTATATTCAAAAACAAAATGTATCAACACTGCGTGTACACGTAATGGTAATTGTCTCTTGCAAGTTGCAATCACAGCCCGAAGACGGCAAACCGTCTTTCCAGGCCAAAATTGGTTTACAACATTACAAGAAGCACCGCGTGACGCAAAAGTGGGTCAATCCGAAAGAAGCAACAATTTTCTGTGGAGTTTCCACTGCGGTGGAGGTGCTTGGGTGTAAGTTTCTGTACACTTTATCACTTCAAAACCTCAAAAATGAAAAGTTCGTATTCGAAATATCATTACCAGGTACCGGTACCGTAACTTCTTGATAAATATTAAAGTGGAAAAAATCGTTCAAAAAATTTTATTGCGTCAGAAAAAAGGGACAAAAAATACGATCCGAACAGTACAATGCATTGCAATGAAGAGCAAAGTCTCAGGAATCCCATTGTGTCCCTCTTTTAATTGTATATTACGTATCTTCCAGAGGAAATCGTCATAAGAGGGGTAAACCTTTTGTTTACAGAGAAATGCGAGAAAACATCGACTCGTCGTTTTTAAACGTCTCGCGAAAGGAAAATACTTAAAATTATAGAATTTCTTACAGACACACTTGTTCTTAGATATTTTATTAACAAGCGTGCGACTTTGAGGCCAACAATTTGGATTTTTTTTTGTACAAGAAATTGAAGTTTAAAAAATGAACGACAAATGCAGTGCAACTTGCGTTTCTTTTGTGTTGTTGTGGTTTCGATTTTTGGCTGAACCTGCCAGATGACGCCATATCCGATATCTATGGGTGACGCTATTCCTGCACGTTCACATGAATTCCACCGTGACGGAATCACCGATTGACAATGAAAAATGCTATAAGTTTGTTTACTGCTTTGAAACACCCATGCAGTCAAACCCTTCGCTACTTGAATTATGTTTACCATAATCATACCTTTCATTCTGAAACAAGTGCAATGTGGCCTTCTTTGAATACTATTTTATGTTAACCTGTTGAGTCCTTGTGACGGAATCACGAAAATTGTAACCTTGGTTGGAGGGTTAATGTGTATGATTATCAAACTCTGCGAAGTTACTGAAATCCAAGAACCGAAACTTGACCAAATCGATAAAATGATAATTCATCTTGTTGGACAAAAGCTTCTTTTTGTCCTATGTGTCGTGGTTCTGAGAATGGAACAAGTTTTCTCACCGTGACGGAATCACATTTATTTTGTGACGGAATCACACCTGCGCTTTCTTTTGCATAATTCTATAATAAACGGTTTTCTTGTTTCCACTTGCTCTTGCAAGTGTAAATATGCACACAGAACGTCACGGTTTGTTTATGGTTTCTTTGATATGCAAGAGTGCCAGCGTGGGAGGGTAGAACGAGAGGCGGAGCCTCGAGTTCTAGCCTTCTGCGGTGGCACGAGTGCATATCCAATAAACCATAACCAAACGTGACGTTCTGTGTTTATCACACACTCCTATAGCTTGGAATTTCCATTCATAAAAGTGTTTTAGAAGTAAAAAGTCTGTTGGCAGAAATTCGTATGGAACGCGTGTCAGTCAGATTTATTTTTTTTTATGGAAAGCGGGTGGAGGTGCGGGGTGTGTAATAAACATATATACTCTAAAGAATTCGGTATCCCACGCACTTGTTGTAAACTGGCACTTTTCAGTTAGGAGAAAGGTCATTGTGGCACTGAGCAGAATTTTTGTTAATAAAGCGCCGAATTGGACCGGTACTTTATAAACAAAAATTATGCTAGCTACTGTTTGACATTTGATTAAAACTGCCAACGGGGACAAGTTGCCCACGCGTGTAAAAGTGCAATATCAGGATAGATGCCACTGCGGAACAAAACAACACTTTATTAGACGTATAAGACCAAAGAACAATTCACTTTAAAAATGGTCTGACTTTCAAGTAACTCATTCTCGCACATATTACATCAGGATTAGACCAATGGAAAGTGCCCAAGACGGCAATTCAGAAGTATTCCACTAGTCAGTGATACCACATAATCTTCCGTGGAAAAGCTTTCAATAAAATGCAAACGGAAAACAGTTTAGTTATTAACGAAAAGTCAAACAGGTAAAAAGCAACACCATAACGATTTAGTTGGAGTTCGAAAGAAAAATGATACGATGGACAGTTCTGTGATTTAAATACAGTTCATACAGGAGAATAAATCGTTGTCATCGATTACACCAAATTCCTCTGCACATGTTTCATGAAACCATTGATGACAGGCAACACACGCAAGCCATTGATCGGAGAATTTTGGATCCATTTTATCCCCATAATTCCATCCACACCTTCGACAGGGGTACGTTTCAGTTTCGTCAGACTCTTTTTTAGTGTTTTTGTTACACTTCCCCCTCTCGTCATCATTATTGTTGGCTCTTCTCTTATCAGCTGGGAGGGATTTGGGAGACTCTTCATTGTTTGTACATGAAGCTGCCGGGGCAACACTTTTAATGCAGTGCAGATTGACAATGAAAAGCGCTATAAGTTTGTTTACTGCTTTGAAACACCCATGCAGTCAAACCCTTCGCTACTTGAATTATGTTTACCATAATCATACCTTTCATTCTGAAACAAGTGCAATGTGGCCTTCTTTGAATACTATTTTATGTTAACCTGTTGAGTCCTTGTGACGGAATCACGAAAATTGTAACCTTGGTTGGAGGGTTAATGTGTATGATTATCAAACTCTGCGAAGTTACTGAAATCCAAGAACCGAAACTTGACCAAATCGATAAAATGATAATTCATCTTGTTGGACAAAAGCTTCTTTTTGTCCTGTGTGTCGTGGTTCTGAGAATGGAACAAGTTTTCTCACCGTGACGGAATCACATTTATTTTGTGACGGAATCACACCTGCGCTTTCTTTTGCATAATTCTATAATAAACGGTTTTCTTGTTTCCACTTGCTCTTGCAAGTGTAAATATGCACACAGAACGTCACGGTTTGTTTATGGTTTCGTTGATATGCAAGAGTGCCAGCGTGGGAGGGTAGAACGAGAGGCGGAGCCTCGAGTTCTAGCCTTCTGCGGTGGCACGAGTGCATATCCAATAAACCATAACCAAACGTGACGTTCTGTGTTTATCACACACTCCTATAGCTTGGAATTTCCATTCATAAAAGTGTTTTAGAAGTAAAAAGTCTGTTGGCAGAAATTCGTATGGAACGCGTGTCAGTCAGATTTATTTTTTTTATGGAAAGCGGGTGGAGGGGCGGGGTGTGTAATAAACATATATACTCTAAAGAATTCGGTATCCCACGCACTTGTTGTAAACTGGCACTTTTCAGTTAGGAGAAAGGTCATTGTGGCACTGAGCAGAATTTTTGTTAATAAAGCGCCGAATTGGACCGGTACTTTATAAACAAAAATTATGCTAGCTACTGTTTGACATTTGATTAAAACTGCCAACGGGGACAAGTTGCCCACGCGTGTAAAAGTGCAATATCAGGATAGATGCCACTGCGGAACAAAACAACACTTTATTAGACGTGTAAGACCAAAGAACAATTCACTTTAAAAATGGTCTGACTTTCAAGTAACTCATTCTCGCACAAATTACATCAGGATTAGACCAATGGAAAGTGCCCAAGACGGCAATTCAGAAGTATTCCACTAGTCAGTGATACCACATAATCTTCCGTGGAAAAGCTTTCAATAAAATGCAAACGGAAAACAGTTTAGTTATTAACGAAAAGTCAAACAGGTAAAAAGCAACACCATAACGATTTAGTTGGAGTTCGAAAGAAAAATGATACGATGGACAGTTCTGTGATTTAAATACAGTTCATACAGGAGAATAAATCGTTGTCATCGATTACACCAAATTCCTCTGCACATGTTTCATGAAACCATTGATGGCAGGCAACACACGCAAGCCATTGATCGGAGAATTTTGGATCCATTTTATCCCCATAATTCCATCCACACCTTCGACAGGGGTACGTTTCAGTTTCGTCAGACTCTTTTTTAGTGTTTTTGTTACACTTCCCCCTCTCGTCATCATTATTGTTGGCTCTTCTCTTATCAGCTGGGAGGGATTTGGGAGACTCTTCATTGTTTGTACATGAAGCTGCCGGGGCAACACTTTTAATGCAGTGCAGATTTGTTTTGTCGTGTGAATTTGTATAAAACTTACACTCAATTAAACCATTCCCATGGGATGAAACAGAATGCGTGTTGATAGTGCCCCTTATTGGAGGAACGTCGGTCCACAAAGCATCGAGTGAAAGGACCTTGCACTTTTCATCAATGTCATTTGGTGTAATGTGTGTCACCATGAAGTTCGGACTGGTTGATTCAAGTGACTGTACAAAAGTTTGAGCTCCATCAATAATGGCCCTTCTGGTCATTATAAGACGGTGCACAATGCGTTTGGCATTGCCTCCCAAGGCGTCATTTGGGCCCTTCCCATGACTTGTTGCAAAAAAATGCCAAATAATTTCAAGATTGTAGAAACTTTGTAAGGTTTGTATCATACTGAAAATGTATCTATTCTTCTATTGACTACTGGGTCCATCTGTCCATATATTCACAACTTTTACTTCAGGAAGTGTATCTTTTATATATTCAAGGACAGTAGATGTGCAAGCAGCTATAACTTTCTTATCATGGTCTTTCTCATCGGAAGCAATAACCCAAGATATAATGCTTGAATTACTGTGCCATATTGTCACGGTGTATACAGTAACCTGCTTTTGTCGCCAGTGGGCAGACTGAATTTCATCCTGTGATGCGACTGTGAAATTTTCCGAAAAATCCATTTGTAACACACACGTATCGCTACCTTCTTGGGTTGCAATGGATTTCTGCTTTTCGTAGGCGGCAGCTGGTTGATTTTTAATGAAGACATGCCATTTAAATTTAGTAATTTGTCCAGCCAGGCAGTTTGCTGCATCTCCAACAGTCCCTTCCATTGGCTGTTTTAATAAAAATCCATTTTCATCTTCTGCCCATTGCCACCATTTTGTTTTTGGGGACGCATCCAATTTTTCCACAATATTTTGTTTGTAAAGTGTTGTATCTTTGCAAACATCACAGTTGTTCATCATACATGCTTCACTATTCACGTCACAAGCACATAAGCTTAAAAAATCATGTTTTGAGTACAAAGGTACCACATTTGAGTTTTGGCGATGTAAGCAATCTAGTAATAGTATTACGTTGCTGTGGTATTTGCATCCACAAACGTTATGTGGCATCTTTGTGGACAGAAGCACGTGACGCGGCCTTAATTCTGCAAACTTTGATTTTCCAATTTTTTGTTCAGGATTGTCTTGTTTGAAAAGTTCAAAAACCTCACCAATAGTCATAACCAGGTGTCTTTTTTGAAGTTTCTCTTTATTACCGTCTTCGTGACGTACAGTTACAACGTCAGCTTTGCCTGGCATTACGCGAGATATAGAATCCGATTCATAGTAAGCACGCACTGCCTGCACGGTGTCTGGTGTCAGTTCTCCCTTTGAGGTAGGTGTGTTATCATTTCCAAATGGTAGGTTTACATCAAGTATGTCCAGGGCCAATCTCCTGACAACAGCAGCTTTCTTATTGGGGCTTTTGGGCAACGACCTCTGTACTCTGCGCCTTGCTTTTCCAAAAGAAGCCAAACTCTTGAAGGGAAATTTAATTGTTGAAAGCTTTGACATTTCTGTTGATTTTGTTTTGCTAATGCGCCATTTTCTGGTGGCCAACTTAGTGATTTTCCTCAAGTTGGTGATCTCCTGCTCGTCCATGAATTCACGCCTTATTTGCTTTCGATTGGCATCCCTCTCTTTGTATTTTTTATACTCAAGTGGGTTTTGTCGAAGCCGAGCTCTACGCTCCCTCTGTCTTTCTGCAGCAGTTTTCGCCATTCTGAAAGAGAACAAAATATGGGTGTTTAAGCGACTGTCCTTAATTTGTAGGAAACACGATAGGTATAGAGGTGTTAAAAACGCTTCAAATTTATGCGTGTTGAAAAAGGATCAACTTTGATAAATGTACCTGTATTCTTTTTATAGTGCACCCCTTGCCAGCCCATCACTTGAGATTAAAATACTCATATTACCCACTCAGTCCTTCGAGTGGCTTTGGGTAGATTTGGATGATAAATACATTGCATTTCTTGTTTGTGTGGATTTTCTATTTTTCATAGTTCAGACTTGTACTCTTCATTTATGTTGGAACCTCCTCCCCACTCCCCACCCCGACTCAATTGTCACTTGTAATTCGACCATTCAACATAAAGTAATGGCATTCTGTCCTCGATGAGGCATGAGAAGCAATAAAATTTGCCACGCTCTCAGTTGTTGAGCTTTTGAATTTTCTCACGACGAGTTAAGTCATTGTCGCTGCACCCCCCCCCCCCCCCCCCCCACCCCCACCCCATCGCTTTTGAAATGCTTCAGCCGCCTCTGGTTACAACTGCCATGATACAAACTGTGTGTGGTTTGATTGTTTGTTCCCTTAAATGTTCATAATTCCGGGCTCGGTGTCTCGTCCGTCAGTCAGTGCAACTGTGATTCCGTCACACCAAGATGTCGGGGCGACACTACGTAAAGGAAAATCTGACCCTTTGGCGATACATTTCGCTAAATATTTGCACTAGACTATTCATAATTAAACTGTTGCCAGGTATATTTCGTGTAATTTTGTTTCGGTTGCTAAATTTGAATTTCAGCCATCATATCTACAAGATACATTTTCTTTCGCAACAGCCCTTGAAGTTGTGATTCCGTCACAAAATTGTTGTGTGATTCCGTCACACTCAAATTATAGGTAATTGTCTTGAAACGCATACCCATGTATTTGCTTATAGTATAAGAGCAGGTTTTTATTATTAGATGTGAAACAAAAACCACCTTTGCTGTAAAACTCACGTCTCCTGGACAATGATTTGATTGAAAACTGTGACGGAATCACATGCCTCTGGGGTCAAACGTTAAATTCAAGGTCATTTTCAAAAGGCAATAAAACCGATACTAGAAGGAATATCTTCTTAGTCGTTCCTACGCTATATTCCTGAGATATTCTTTTATATAAATCAACTAATACTTACGTGATTTGATTCCAAAACCTTATTTTATGATGCGTCGTGTGTTGCAGTAAACTGAGCGGATTTCATACATTCCCGCGAAAACACTTCAATGACCACAATACCGCACAAATAACAGCCCCGCACTGAAGCATGATCTCCAGGAATGTAAAAAAATAATTAAAATTATTAAACAAAACTATCGCGAAGTTCATTCCACAAAATATGGTTGGATATATCTCAAAACTGAATAATTACATTTGGGTGACGGTCTCCGTGGAATTCATGTTCACCTGTTCCTTTTTCAGAAATCTAATTCGATTTCTACCAATGAAAACAATACAATTTGATCAACTTCGACTCCTATTTTTCGTCCATGGTGTTAACTTCCGGACACAGATTTTTGGATTGCATGGTTATATATTTTTCTGAAATATTCTAAATTTCGATCTTATATTTTCACACATACACACACGTTACCATTATGCTCTCTTCGTTCGCGGCCTTCGGCCGCTCACTACGTTCGCTATTACCCCATGACGTGTATAGGTAGTACGTAATGCTAGTCCAGGCAGTCATTCTTGGTGAGCAGGTATGGTTGAACGGTCTGTTGGTCTGTTATCTCCTAATACTAATCCGTCGACTACGTTTGAAGGTGGTATTGGTAGTGCGAAATACTGCCTACTATGGAAATGACATTAGCCTTTGTGGTGGTTTGGCATTTAAGGACCGACTCGGGGGTGGGGGGGGGGGGGTGGTCGGGGGCTAATGTGGACTTTTGGAAATTAAACATAGAGCTTGTTTCGGTACTATTGGGGGGGGGTGGAGCGGCGGTGATGCCGATATTGGACTGGTGTGGTTTGGCTCCTGAGTCCAAGAAAAACCTTCAGGCCTCCTACTTCCAAGCTCCAATGCCACGGCTTCATGGCTCCTATTTGACTCCTAATTCATACAGGGCTCCTATTTCGTGCCTATATCTTATCCATGATTTGTGAAATGGCAGAACAAACGTTGAAGAGTTCCAGACAGGGAAACAAACTGGGCGGGTGTATACTAGATAATAAAAGTCCTTTCAACATGCAATACATTTTATTCTGTACAACATAATAATATTACAATATACATTTATTTGACAAAGCTCGATTTGATTGCGGCTTTAAAATATATACGACTAATTAATGACCATGAATTTTTCACATCAAGAGTGCAGCAACAAAACAGCTGATGATCAGAGTACATCTAAACTTCTGTTTGGATCAATACGAAATAACTCTCCTATTAAGATTCGATTCGAGATTCGATTCGATAATGATATCAGAGATAAGATTCGATTTAAAAAAAAAATTGTTCGCAGATCCCTAATTTCCCTGCCGCCTTCGTGTAGGTTCACCAACCGTTCAATGCTGCAATAATATCTTCGCGCTCATGTACACTTGGTCTTCCTGTTCATGACGTGATGGGGCTTGCGTTTGAAGAAGTGAATGGAAAACTAAAATTGTACATTTTCTTTGAAGAGGTTAATGGAAAACAAAAATTTTCAAATCTACTTTTTTGTACACTGATATTAGTCTCGTGTGGTTCATATTTTCTATAATATTTTTGCTACAACGTTGAAGCAGAAGCATTTTCTACCTCTATCGTTAGAGAACTCCCCTTCTACCCAGTTGACTATATTCATATAAGATGTGTCGAATGAACTTTTCATTTGTTGAATATCAAATTTTGCAGTTGGAAATGTCACTCCCCCGACATCGTAAGTTCCATCAAAATTATTAATGTCCATCAGCACAAGATAGCCACCATGTTTAATTAAAGATGTGATATTCTGAATGGCTCTTCTATATTCCTCAAGAGTGTCAACCGCTGAATTCACACACCATGCGGTTGTAACGGCGTCAAACTGCCTTGGCACTGGTTTGTTGTTCCCGATCAGAGGGTTTTCTTGTGCAACGTCGCAATGAAGAACCCCTGCAATCTTGCGCAAAATTTCCCTTTCTTTTTCTTCAGGTTTTTGTCTGAAAAATAAGCCACCTTGGTTGAGAAAGAAAAAAATCTTAAAATGATTAATGCATTGCATCTTACAGCTTAATGTTGCAGCATTACGATGTGACAAAGTAACAAATGTTTTCTTTTTAGTTTGGAATTTCGTGTGTGTTGCCTCTAAATTGAGCCATATGTTCAAACAAAGACAAGTAAATAAGCAGAGAACAGTGCCCAAAGTCAGACATGCAATCACTGAATCCAGTTTTGGTGCAAAGATCCTTTGCAAATTTATCTCTTCCTTTTTACAAACTTGTTGACAGTCATTGCGTCCATTTGTTCAGAGGTAGCTGTTTGTGATAATACGCTGCGCCAGTCTATATATAACAAGTCACATGCTTTGATCAGTCACCTTGCAATCACAGCTCGAACTGATAATTTGGAATATGGAAGCAGCACTCTCCACTGTCTGACGCGACGTGACCCTGACTGTTGAAATTCCAACAAACTCCTTGAGAAAATGGCCGGCACACGCACTCATCTAAATTGGTTTCCCAGAAACAGATAATTTTGTTCATCTATGCAATTGAAAGTTTTTTTTCATTTTTAGCCCGACTGTTTACAGTCAGGGGTACGGTCATGACTTTCGTCCGTCTGTCCTTTCGTCCGTCCGTACGTCTGTCCGTCTGTTAACATTCAGAGTTTGGGTTAAAATTTGTGGTTAAAGTTTTTAAGTGGAGGGGGGGGGGGGGTTAAAGTTTTTTTTCTTTTAAATTAATATTAATTACTATTGATTGTATAATTCTCATTATGTTTCATGTTATTTTGGGAAATATTTACCCTTTTTGTTTGGCAATTTGACTTACAGCTTCCAGGTTAAAGTTTTTGGTTAAAGTTTTTTTTTTTTACAAAGTTACACCTTTAATTCTTCAAACAGATTAGTGCAATGTCGCTGTTTCTCATTTGGGACAATGTCTGCTGTCTACTGAACCTTTCTGCAGTGATTCTCATTAATATTGGCATTATTTTAACCTCTTCTAAACATGTTTTCAGGACTTAGTTTCTTTGTACTGGAAATTAGGCTTTGCCACCTACTTTCTTACTTTAACTCTTGCATAGTCAATACAACTTAATGATTGCTTTACAACAATGATTACTTTTCTCGGCTTTAGGAAATATTTAACCGTTTTTGGCAGTCAGTTTTACTTAGTATTCCCATCTTAAAGTTTTGCTTTTCAAGGTTTTACCTTTCATTCTTCAAACACCGTGTTATTGTTTTTTTTTTTCGTTTGGGGCAAGGCCTACTTAATCTATATAATGTGTTTTCAAATAACATTGGCATTAATTTAACCCCTTTTCAAAACTGTTTTCGAACTTAGTTTCTCTAAATTTCAAATTAGGCTTCTACCACATACTTTGTTACTTTTTTATCCCCCACCAAGGGAGGGATATAACATAGAGTTCCATCCGTCCGTCTGTCTGTTTGTCCATCCATCTGTCCAAACTTTCTTTATGGCATAACTCGAACAATAGTTCACAGATTTCAATTCTTTTCAGTATCTGTCTCTACAGCAGTAATGTCTATGTCAAGTTTGATGCCCACCATTATCCAACGTTGAAGTTATTGCCCTGCTCCTCCCCCTCCCGCACCCCGCCAATTAGGCATTTTTTTTCTTTGCTCCAAAATGCATTTTGAAGTATTTAGAGTGACTACATGCAGAGAATTTTTTTTAACTCCATACCCCTACCACCCTCCACTCCACCCACCCCCTCCCGGTGCCAATTAGGCACTTTTTTCTTGGGTCCAAAATGCATTTTGACGAATTTAGAGTGACTACATGCGGAAAAAATTTACTCCTATACCCCTCACCCTCTCTCCTACCCCACTCCCCCCCCCCCCCCCCCGGGGCCATTTAAGCAATATTTTTGCTTGGGTCCAAAATGCATTTTGAAGGAGTTAGAGTGACTGCATGCGGAAAAAATGTTGACTTTTATAACACCACCCCTTCCACTTTCCCCCTCCCCTTGAGGACCCAATTAGGCATTTTTAGCCAGACTGTTTACAGTCAGGGCTATTCATGACTTTCATCCGCCGTCTGTCCATCTGTCGGTCCGTCTGTTAACATTTAGAGTTTGGGTTAAAGTTTGTGGTAAACGTTTTTTTTAGTGAACGTTACAGTTTTTTTTTCTTTTTAATTAATAGTAATTGCTATTGATTGCATCATTCTCATTATGTTTCAGGTTATTCTGGGATATATTTAGCCCTTTTTGCAGTCAATTTAACTTCCAGGTTAAAGTTTTTGTTTAAAGTTTTTTATTCACAGACTTACACATTTAATTCTTCAAACAGTTTAGTAGAATGTCACTGTTCTCATTTGGGACAATGTCTATACTGTCAGCTGAAGCTTTCTTCGGTGATTTTAATTAATATTGTCAGGATTTTGACCCCCTTTTAAACATGTTTTCAGACTTAGTTTCTTTGTATTGAAAATTAGGCTTTTACTATATACTTTGTTACTTAAATTCTTGCATGCTCAATACAACTTAATGATTGCATTAAGCCCTGTACAGACGAGCAAATTTAATTTGTCAAAGAAAATGTTGCAAATAAAATTTGTGACATTGTTTGCTTCTCGTGTGTATGCAACGGCACATTTTATTTGCTGACGGTGCTGCTTTGTACATAAGGTGGCGTAGTCTGCCTTTTTCTTATTTTTATCTCTATAAAGTTCACTTTTTATATTCCATAGACTCTCCTTACTTTGCAACTCTTCCAATAGTAAATATACAGCATTGCCAGACCACCACATTTTTTTAAAATCGTATACTATTCACTAAAGTCTTCTCTAACTTCGAATTATTATACCCTGATGGATGATACAAGACTTGTTTACGTATTTCTATGCATGCGAAGTTTCCCCGTGCGCAGAAATATGGCGCATTTCTTTGTTCAATATCTTAGAGAAATGTGTTCGAAGAAAATGTGACAAATTTTCTCGTACACACGACCAAATTTTATTTGCAACATTTTCTTTGACAAATTAAATTTGCTCGTCTGTTCGGGGCTTTAACGTCAGTGATTCTTTTATCGGTTTTAGGAAATATTTAACCCTTTTTCATAGTCAGTTTTACTTAGAATTCCTAGCTTAAAGTTTCGGATTAAAGTTTTGCTTTTCAAGGTTGTACCTTTTATTCTTCAAACACTATTTTAAACGTCATTGTTTTTCATTTGGGGAAGGTCTGCTGGCGCTGTATACAGAGGTTTCGAATAATATTTGCGTTAATTTAACGCTTTTCAAAACGGTTTTCGAAGTTCGTTTTTTTAAATTTGAAATTGGGCTTCTAACACATACTTTGTCACTTTTTGTTCTTGCATGATCAATACACCTTTTAATAATTGCATTTACAGACCTGATTTTCTACTTGTATGCATTTTTTTTTCTCATTACCTGGGCTTCACAGTTTGAAATATAAAGAAATGTCTTCTACAGCACACTTCTGTTGTGTTACAAACGTAATACAGATAGGAAGGAAATGGGAATGAGGGACTTTGATGCTGTCTCCAAAACTTCGTGGGAGATGGGTGGAATCAATCCACCTCTCCCTCCTCCCCATGTTATCCAGAAGATAAATCCAGTTCTAATTATACGATTCTCTTCAAATTTGATATTACTTTTTTATACGCCCATTTGTAAAAACGGTCATATTATGTAAATGGTCCGTCCGTCCGTCCGTCCGTCCGTTCGTCCGGGCAATAATACAACACCAATGAGCTTTTTTGGCCCATATAGCCATTATGAGCTTACTTCTATATTATGAGCTTACGTTCAAATATTATGAGCTTCATCTTTAAAAATATGATACTTGTGAGGCATGAATCGAGTTGTAGCGATTTTTCTGGGTTTATGTTAAGGTTTATGGTCAATTCACGGCTGCGGTTAGCGTTTCTCCCTCTTCAGGTTTATCTTGGGGGATCTAACCATGTCTATTCCCACCAAAACATTTCCGAAGAAACGACTTTTTAGCGGTTGTCAGAACGTTTTAAAATGATAAATTTTTCCGCAAAAAATTAAGCCCACAACTCCAGTTTTTCGGAACGTCCGTCCGTTCGTCCGTCTCTCAACAATTGGTTTCCGACCGATAACTCCAGTTTAGGCAATTATTCCCAAAATACATTTTGAAGGATTGGGAGTTATTACATGCAAAAAATTGACTCCTATAACCCAACAATGTTTTTATGTACTGCATCCTTAACCCTTTGCCTAACACAAGTTGAAGCCAACAGTACAAATTATTTTTCTGAAACATCAGATTTTTTCATTTTTGTCGTCTAACCTTTGCTTATTAGTCCTTATTGGAACAAGCTCATCAAGCTTATTCCATTAATTGGTCATGAGGTATGTTTTTGGGTAGAGAAATGAAAAAAATAAAATTTGAATAGCAATTTTTGTATATCACGACTGTAGATATTGCAGATTCGTTAGCTAAACGGTTAACAAAAAATGGCTCAGATTATTTTGTGCCTAAGCATTGCCATTGCCGGGACAGTTGGTCTGTATGCGTGACATTACTCTAGTTTGTGATTCCATTATTGTTTGTGTGTGTTCTTGTGTAACTTTTGCCATACGATTTGGGAACATTTTGTCTTTCATCATTTATTTTTGAACACGCTACTATTCCAAACACTTTACCTAACGAATCTGCCGCATCCACCCGCGTAATATACAAATTCAGAAGTTGAAAACAATATTTTCGAAATACTTTCAACAAAACGGGTTATTCCTGTTCACCCAGCCCACTAGTTTTAATTAACTCCTGGGCGAAGGTTATAGTCCGTATCATGACAGAGAGTTTATGTTTCATCGCCGGACTTTATGGATGAGTTGATTCAGAGAACTGACAACTCACGGCACCGAATTTTGATTTAAGAATTTGATTTAATTTTCTTTCAGTTATTAACCCTTTGAACTCATAAGTCCAATTTGTCGGTCCAAGGCATAATGTCATCCCATTTTTGTGTTAACCCTTTACCTAACATGAAAAGCAGACTACACTTACAAACAAAATTCTTGAATAACTAATTGTTTTCATTTTTTGTCTCAAAAACATAGAGCTCGTTCCAAAGATGGGTCATAACCTGTGTTTTTAGACAAAAAATAATGAAAAAATAATAAAAATTAATTGGGATTTTTGCGAATAGCGCTGTATGGTTTTGGCCGTTATGTTTGGTAAGGAGTTAGAATAAGAGGTCTACACACGAGACATTGGTGATAAAATTATAACTACAGCTGCAGCCAGCTGTAGACTGCAGTTATTATTTGCTCCTCCCTGTACATTTAGATTGGACTGACCCATCTCACTGTAAATGTACACAAAGGTAATATCATTCCAGGAAACGATTGTTTTGTTCGTTTTTGTCATTTTTCTACTAGCCCAGCTCTCTGAATTTACAGTTAAATTCCCACCTGAACAAACCAGTAATTTGAATAAAACTATTGTCGGCACTTCTTTGATTAAGAAAACTTTCACACTTCTACCAGAACAATAGCGGCTGAGTGGACAGGAAGACCCTACCAAAACCATATCATGTTCCATTGAGGGGATCACGTGATATTGTTTTGGACATCACTCGCTTTGGGTACGCGGCTAACAAAGAGAAAGGGAGTTGTAAACATTATTATTTCACCCAAACAGATGGTGTTTCCTTCACATCACAAGAAATGGACGCTGACGTTGAGGTACCGCCCACAGAAATTTGCATCTTCTTGCACAGGGGAACATCCTAAATGGAGGGCATGTGTTTAAACCAGTGCCATGTAAATTGAAAATGCACTTTAGTATCAAGTACGTGACAATATTGGGCTGTTTGGTAGACAACGGATTCGACGAAAGTTCTGGCTACTGGGTTTGAGTATTATGCAGAAGGGTAAATCATGGGAAACAGTTGCTTCGAAAAATGGTTATTTTGGTCTCGCGTTTTCAGGAAGTTGCTCCGCTGTTTGTTACTAAAGAGGAAACGGAAAACATATTTTTTTCAAATTTTAGAAACCGGGAATGTTATGCACCAGGGTCGGTTGGTATGAACAACTGCAAAATTCTCTTTTTTGGGCCACTCGGTGAAAATGGATAGTTTCAGCATTTTTTCGTGATTGAAGCCTTGCATTTGGTAGTTTGTTTATTTCCACCTCACAAGCCAGTGCATTCGATTTAGAAAATGTAAAACATGTCATGGTTTTTGATAGCAAAGTTCGACATGATTCGTATTTTAAGAGACAAAATGGCATGTCATTTTGGAAATACCTGGAACATTGTGGAGTGGTACCTGAGACGCTAAAAATCCTCGGAGGGTGTTATTGGGTATCATGTTACGTTAACCCTTACTTAACACAGCTTTTTTAAAATAAATTAAATTTTACATTTCTCGAAAAACAATTCTCACAATTTTTAAATGAAACCATACAAATATGGATATCATTAGAACCGGCTCGGCGAGTCGGTTCTAATGATATCCATATTTGTATGGTTTCATCGAGATATTTGTAAGATATTTTAGGCTGTGGTAGGGTTATTTTGATCAATTTCCTGTCCGTTTTTACCGCTCTGTCAGGTAAGGGGTTAACCTCTCAATATTTGTTTATTTGACGTCAACTTTAAAAATCACTTCAAACTCTCGTTGTGATCTCTGTACAAATACTGGATTACTGGAACGCTCATTGGTCACATACTGAAAGTGTCTCCGCCTCATGTTGGAGGGGGAGAGTGGCTAAAAATGAACAATGTTCAACAACAGCAACAAGAAATTCTTGAAGGTTTATACATTGACACCTCGCAATGTGCGGTCGCTTTTTAAAGAATATAATTTGGTGTTGTTGATGATGTGCACATTTTTCGTGGCAATGAAAATTGAATATTTACAACATAGTTTAGCTATTATTGACAAAAACGACCGTCGAGATTAGAAACTTGATATAGTGTTATCAGTTTTCATGAAAGGTAAACGCCATGGCGTTTGATGAAGAGAATGCTGTTAAGCTACATAAATGCCATGACTTGGGAGGAGTTACCGCGTTTATTGATTTTACGCCATCTTGATAGGGGTAGTTTCAGTGGCAAGATTTTCCGCCGACGTTCCAGTAATCCAGTTGTTTTGAGGTAAGTGGTAGGGGGACGCTCATGACTGTGTAATACCAATTACTGCCCTGATAATAATATGCAACACCATCGAAGATCATGTCATGATTGTGTTAACCCCATACAGTACATGGAGAGTTGATTATTACTAAATCACTCGTGGGGTGGTGTCTCCACTCACAAAAAAATCCTTGCCTGGGGAAAAGCATTAGAACGACGAACAAAGTTTCAGCCAAGGGCTCATCCGTGCTTGTCCCTTTCATGCATTACCACAGCGACCGACTGTTATTGCCTGGGTGGAAACTTCACTCCACGAGTGTTTCATTTGTAATGCACCCTCCAAGTACTGTATACAGGTTCCCAAGTTGGTTAATTTTGGGGACATCTGCGGCATGAAACTTTGATATTCAGACATCAGTATGCAGAGGGTTAACCCTTTACCCAACGTAACGGCCAAAACCGGCCAGCGCTATTCTCAAAAATCGCGAATTAATTTTCACTATTTTTTTCATTTTTTGTCTCAAAAACATAGGTTATGACCCCTCATTGGAACGAGCTCGACGAGCTCGTTCCAATGAGGGGTCATAACCTATGTTTTTGAGAGAAAAAATGAAAAAAATTAGTTATTCAAGAATTTTTTTTCCAAGTGTCGTCTGCTTTTCATGTTAGGTAAAGGGTTAAAACGCCTGACAATTCAAGACCCATTTACCAACGTTAAAGGTGATATAAGACCAGGGCTTTTCACACACGGCTCATTTAAATTTTTCTTTTTCGATATTTTGTCCCTACAAAACATAGCTTATAATCCCTCATCGAAACGACCATCCTGGAGCCAATACTACAAAACGTTTACAACTGTATTGTCTTGAATTGTATTTTTATATATTAATATAACTGACTAAAATGAATCATTAGTATTTTAAAAGATATGGCAATTTGCCAGTTGAAAATGCTAATGGTTCATTTTAATCCATTTGAAGACATAACTAGAAAATACAATTCTAGAAAATATAATTATAAAAGTTTTATAGTATTGGCCCCAGGCTATGTTTTATTGAGGCTTCAAAATGAAAGTGTTTAGTAATTCAGTATAATTTGTGTTCAGAAAGAGATTAGACAATCAGCGTGCTCTGCCAGGTAAGATATAAATGACTGCATTCTCAATTCGTGAAACTACTCCGTGTGATCATGGGACTGCCAATATTTGATTGCCAACAGGCAACACAGGGGGTGTCAAAATTAATTCCCGTGGGGTCACCAGAGGTGGAACAGAACTTGTTTACGATGGCAACCAAGTTCTGTTTAACTGGTAAAAGAAGATCAACGCCTGGTTTGGTAGCCCTACAAAGGGGCAAGCACTTAAATGACCGAATAAAGTTGCAAGTGTTGTTGTATTATCATGCTAGGTCAAAGGTTAAGCTTGTAAAACATACCCTTTTCCTTCTCGTTCGATGACTTCCTGGAAAAAGCACTTCAGATCCTCCTTGGGACTACCTTGTCGCCATTCCTCAAGAAACATAAGATTGTTTGAGGAGAAATCACTGAGGTATATCGCATCGAAATATGGTGAGGCATACAGGACTGAATTGACATTGGGACCAGTGCCAAGATCAAGTAGTTTTTCTCCTTTCACATAGCCTGTAATATTAAAAGAGTATATTTATTATACAAAATGGTTTTATGTCGAAATGAGAAAAGAGTAACATTGTACTAAAATATTTTTCTCATTCTACTCTATTCACCCCAAATACTTTTTTTTGTCCAAAATATTCAGGGCATACAATTCATGCGAGAATTAGAATCGAACCTTGCAAATGATTCTCTCAAGAAAAATAATAAGAATAATCTTTGATTGTTGTACTCTGTTCATCAGATTCTTGTCAATGATTCTGAAAGTGTCCTTAAACGACTGTGAAAATCTACTTATTTTTTCTTCCTCATTATAACGTAACACTTTAATTTAGCAGTGTGTATAATGAAGTTTTGGAACCCTATAAACAGCCAAGACTTCGCTACAAACCACCAAGGTTCTGAAACTTTGTTTAGCAAGACCACCGAAAGCCTGTATGGAGGATCATGTGTTGTACAGGCACACGTGAGACAGTAAGCCCACCAAAATTGAAACTAGACCCGCAGGAGTTAAGCTCTAATACGTATAAAATATGAGGTTAGTAAAATAGTAACACGGGTTTCCCTCGCAAATTTGCTTGGCAATAAAATGTGTTCTTTTTGCTGATAGTACTGTTGTCAAATGAACTGCCGAGTGCCCTTCTAATGATTGCTTTTATAGACGTGAAGGCGTGTAAGAAACACAGAACGACACACGCGATCGGCCTCTCGTTTTATCCTTCCACGCTGGCCCTCGTGCCATATTGATTAACCCATTCACACGCGTGTGTCGTTCTGTGTTTTTATAATATGACTACCACAAATAGCTTCTCAATAACGTTCGTAATTCCATTTCGCAGGAAAACGAGGCTGTCATTTATTCCATATCACACCATGTCTATCTCAAACAAGGGTCAGGGGAGTGTAAAGATGTTCGAAGTGACAATTTCACAAACGTTAAACAAATATTCGAATGCCTTTCAGATGCGTAGCCATGGGGATCATGGGGAGCCTTGCCCTTCAAAATCCCTACCGCCTCTCCTAAAAATCCTGGGTTCTACGATTTGCAAGGGGATTCAACTAATGAAATTACAGATGACCCACCACGCTTGACGTTCGGCATCTGTGGCATATTTTTCAAAATTTCTGAAAGATATACCCCCAGACCTCAATGTGAGAAAGACACCAACTTGATACCTTTCCCTAACTAAAGACTTCGATCTTCGTCATATGCCCACGACATAAAGATGCTTTTAATCCCCAAAGATCCATGCGCTCGCTCAGCTTCAATATGGACAGCTGGCTACGCGTGTGGAGCTTTTGCATTGAACACGTTGGACCAGCATTTCATAATCTGGTATACACCGAATATTTCGTCACTCTGTCAGAATATGCGATTAGATTTTTTTCAAACACCCATTTCTTTGGGTAGATCAGGTGACACATAATAGGTCTTCAAACCCATATTATGTCACATTGACATTTGCGCAGGAGAACAATTTCACGATGGGTTTTCGACAGTGGTGAGTAAATCTAACCTCCGGGGCTGGAGATTTGCGCCAGACACTTTCCAAGCCTCGTGTGTAGCACAAATATCTTGCTCATCTGGTGAGATTTCCCAATTCTGAATCTACACCCATACCGATGAAAGATGATAATAGTCCATTTCAACATTGCGTAGGTTTGGTATCCAGGTAGGCCTTAACTGGTGGGGTGCTAAATTATTTTTCAAAGGTGATTTGCAACAAAGGGGAGCCTTAGTTCAAACGATTTTGTTCATCAATAATTGTTTTGTTACTATTTATTGGAGAGTGCCCGTTGACACTCTCCAATGAATTGTAACAAAATGTAATATGAAAATTTCTTTATCAACTTATCTCCTGCTGCACAGACGGTGAGCTATTGCACACATTGTGAATCCACTAAAGTGGCTTTCAGTACTTTTCTGTAGAGACCTTATAGGGGCATCCAGCACTCTACCAGTTAAATGGAACTGAGATTTACAAAAACTGGAACACGGATCATATCGCCATGTGAAGCTTCGGAAATTCGATTCGATGTTCGACAACGGTGGTCTGATTCCAGGTAAACATCGAATCGGCTTCCTGATTCGTATATTTTTGAGTCGGGTAACTCATGTTTTTTTTTTGCTCACCTGGTCGAAGATCAAAGGGAGTGTTATTGATCATTTTCCATCCGTCGTCGTCCGTTCGTCGCCAATCGTACGTCGTGAACTTTATGTTATTGTATTCTCATAAACTATTGGTCCGAATTGAATCGAATTTGAAATGCATGTTCCTTATACGTGGGGTCCCAGCTTTCCACTTTTTTATAAGTGCTGTTGTAGGAATGTAACTTGTGACCTCAGCACGCGTGTGCTTAAGCTACCCGAGGTACGCGCAAGCCGTCAGAATATACATGGCAAATGGGTGATTTGATAAATGAAAATGTCAATGACACTGTAGCTCATCTTGACAAACTTTGGACTTGGTAAGTTATAAGTGAAATAGCCAAATTGAAGATCATTGGTTCCAATGTTATTTGGTGAAACTTCAACATAACAGTATTATGTGTGCAATCCATGCATTTTAAAATGTGAACTGAAAGGCTGGCCAGAGGAAGAATGTTGATACACAAATGCAGTACTGGTCATTGTAAACGGCAACTTTTGTCACAAAAATGAAAGCTAATCGATAGCTCTTATCATTTAGAGATCTCGCCTTATGAGCACACCAAGTTCAAAAACAATCCTATGATAAATGAGCCATGCAGGCCATGTCAAATAAGAATGTTGATGAACAAATGCATAAATTCAAAGGTTGTTGCTAACGGCAACAGTTTTTGATGGAAATGAAAAGAAAATCGATAGCTCCTATCTTGGTCACCCTGAATAAGCATATCAAGTTCCAAAACAACCAGTTATTGAATACGCCTTCTGAGCCGTGCCAAAGGAAGATGTTAATGCACACGTAGTTTGAAGATCATTGCTAGTGGCAATGTTGCTTTTATGGAAATTCATAAATGTGCCCTGTAGAGAGTGCAAAAGGGATACGTGCCTGCACAAATGCACTAAGTTCAAAGACTGGCGCTTGAGAAAATCATTATCTTCCATCTAGAGGTCACCCCGAACACGCATACGAAGTTTCAAAGTGATACGATCATAAATGTGCCCTGAAGGGCATGTCAAAGGAATATATTGATGTCTGACTAAATTAAGTTCGAAGGTTACTGCCAACGGCAAGATTGTTTGACGGAAATGGAAGAGAATCGATAGTTCCCATCTAGGGATCACACCAAACAAGCATACCAAGATTCCAAGCGATCCGATGTAGGGCGTGCCAAAGGAATATATAGATTCCTGGCTAAACTGAGTCCAAATAGCGGCAAAATATTTTGACTGAAAAGGAAGAAAGTCGATAGCTCCTATTGAGAGGTCACCCCCAATAAGCATACCAGGTTTTAAAGCGATCCGATCATAAATGTGCCCTGTAAGGTGTGTCAAAGGGAAATATTGATGCCTGACTAAACTAAGTTCAAAGGTCGTTGAAAGCGGCAACAGTTTTTTTCGGAAATGGAATAAAATCGACAGCTCCCATCCAGAGGTAACCCTGTAGGGCGAGCCAAAGAAATATATTGATGTCGGACTAAACTAAGTTCAAACCGTTGCCAGCGGCAACATTTTTTGATAGAAATGGCAGAAAATCGACAGCCCCCATTTGGAAGTCACCCCAAACGACCATACCAGGTTTCAAAGTAATCGGATCATAAATGTGCCCTGTAGGGTGTGGAAAAGGGAAATATTGAGGCCTAACTAAACTAAGTTCAAAGGTCGTTGCCATTTTTTGACGGAAATAGGAGAACATCGATAGCTCCCATACAGAGATCACCCCAAACAAGCATACCTTCGTCAGTTTGAGATAAAAACGAGTGATGTCACGAACATTGTTTCGTGGCGTTCCCGATTCGATTCAGATTCGATATCGATGTTAACATCGGAACCCTGATTCGATTCGAGGATACAAAATCCGATTCGCAGATCATTCCATAACCCACCACACTCGTTACGTTACTGGTTTACAAGAAAAAAGAAAAAAAAACGCTGATGTGTAAGAGTTAGTGTTCTCTCAGTGTGTAAGCTCAACAATTCGTTGAAACATCCAAACTGCGTGTGCATCGAGTCTACACGATACATTTTCATACACGAACGGATTTGGATTTGTGAGAATATTTTCTTCAGATCCTTAAAAAAGATCTTTTCAGCGAATAATATTATCCCGTTTAACATCTACATAAAGAAGGAAAGCTCATTGTATGTTGTTGGCAGTGTTATCCGCCCATACAATTGCCTGATATTTAAGCTGCAACCAAATAACAATGGCCATGTAAAGAAAGACATCTGCAAACAGTACCCGGGACCGCCCATGCGCTCATTCTGAGAGTCCCGAGGCTGATCTTGGAGTTCAAAAAATGGATAGTTCTGCTGCGAATGGCAACCTAAAAATACCCCTCTAACCCGTCCCTACATAGTTTTGCCAGGCTGAGAGATGGCATGGTTCATTTCCCACAAGAGTAGATCCAAGTGTATCATCCTAAGCAATTGTAAACTATTCTTGTTAATTGGCGCTCCCTGAGCACTCTTCATGGTCTCAAGTGTCAAGAAACATAACTATAAAAAAAATGGTGGAAAACATATTGAGTACTTTGACCAGTGGCGGGTGTTACGGTATTTCAAACACAAGTATTAGGTCATGTCTTACCAATAGTTTATAATCATGCTTCATACATTAAGGACTCACACAACCGGGTCGTCGGGTTTTCTGCTCATAAAATAACCGCGAAACAGAACTTTTTTCCAAGGTATACTATTAGTTACATGGTGTTTCAGCAGGGCACACGGGGCTGTGTTACACTTCCTAGATCCGTATTTTCTGTGGCTATCAACTCCTGAGGCTGAAAGCCGAAGAGAATACGAATCCAGAAGGGAAGTAGAGTCCCGTACCCCTTTCTGAAACACCATGTGACGAATTTATTACCCTGCCCCTTTAGTGTGTAGAGATGTGTTTTATTATATACTTCCCAAACGACATTCCAGTGACGAAAACCCAGATAAAAGTAATAATCAGAGAAACTGAAAGAAACATATCATTCTCTGTTACTGGACAAGGACTATTTGGAGTTATTTCCCTTTGATTGAACTCAGACATTTGGGAGACTTCAATTCAAGGACATTGGGAAACGACGCGTTGTTATTAGTGTGGGACATAAGTTGACGTTATAAGTGTTTTATTCGATACAGTGGTGCGTTGTGTATCTCAGAGAATCGGGAACACTATATTCAAACTTGTACAAGTGCTTTACTAAGTTTCACTGAAGAGACAATTCAAATAACGAGATAGGGTACATGTTTAATGAAATCACATCGGATCTGTAGGGTAGAAACACCACAACAGGATTCCTCTTCTTGACTGTAAAATGGGACATTGGGAGTATGTACTGTAATGAAATGCCCTCCACGGAGCCCCTCCACGGAGCACGTCGGGTTAACCTCCGTGGGGTGCATCGGAGTCTTATGATTGCACTCGAGAATCTTGGTCCCCGAAGTGTTAATGTGTTAATCCTGTTGTATAAACTTTAATAAGTAAACGCTGTTTTCAAGCCCAAGTTATGTAATTTTATTCAATTCCTCGTATATTTGCATTGCATAATAGCAGTGCAACTGACCTAAAAGAAGTACTCTACGCACTTACTGTAAAAAGGTGTTTTTGACAGTATTTGCAATTATGACTGGCATATTAGCTAGTAAAAGCCTAACCTATAATAACCCCATCAGAATGCTTTTGACAGATTTTAGCATTGTATACTGACCCGACCTAACCTCAACACACCCAGTATCAGTTTCAGCTCTGAGAATTGTGCAATCTTGCACGTTCACAAGATGGCGCTGTTGGTTTTGAATGGTTTTGCGGTTATACACCTACCAAGTGCCACTGTCCTTTTAAAGGCGAGAACGCATACTCTTAGCATAGGATACCCACCGGAAGCCCTACTATCCCAGGATGGAAGTAAGGGGTTAAGAAATACCTCTCTGCCATCTTGGGGTATATGTGGTGTTTTGTGGTGTTTTATGACGTAAATTGAAACAAGATCTGCCGAATAGACACGATTCAAACCGTATTTAAACCAACGGAATCACCCGAGACGGCACTTCTCTCTGGTCTTCCGTGTGTACAAGAAGTCACTCTCCTATTCTCGTGGAAGGACGCCGCCGAACGCTGCCAGGCCAGACAACATTTCCAGACACAGGACGCGATGAGAGCGATGCGATAATTTCGACTTAGTCTCATTTCGTATCTGATATTTTCATACTTTTACCAGAGAGAGAATTTATAGAAAGTTTAACTTGTAGGAACTATACTTAGGGTTTTAATAAAAGTGTAGAAAACTGTAAGTACATTTTATGTGTTTTTGAATTCACCCTTTCGCTGCGGCTGCAGTATCAAGAATTGTTGCAGACTCTACAGAAACTGGTTGCCTCTTAAGACTGAACACTTAAATTGTCCTGTGGCCATTTTGCCACGATTGTAGTCCGAACTAAAAACCACTAGACGATCATTTATCTGGGGTACTTAACCCTGCTATGCCACAGGCCAGTTTATATGGTGCCGCTCGTTAGGATATAGACTCTGACTTTTCACTCTCTTGAAACGATCGGGTGAACATTCTAGAAACATTTATTAACCCTAATAGACCCAGTGAAGCCGAAATTGACTTAAAACGTTGCCGCTGGGGAGCACAGTGAACTTGTGAGAACTTTTTGCTAACTATTTATGAGGGACAGACATCCCTTAATTTTACTGGTAAATTGAACGCCTGGCAGCTCAAATTTGTAAGGCAGCTGATGCAGACAGCGCCCTCTGAATCTAAAATTGGTACAACTCCATGGTGGAACTGGTTGCATGTCCAACGTGCCATTATTTACACTGACGCCGACCGCCAATTGCTATCACATCCAAACTACGCTCGACTGGTCGCACCGAGCATTGCTCATCAGATATATCGAACTTTTGACTGAACATCAGAGAAAAACGGAAACTCAGGAAACTGTGAAAAATCTCGAGGAATTCCAGGAAATTCTGAAACGACAGCCGCGTGTGTTTCAACAGTTATAGTGCTAGCAAGGTAGGTGCAATTTTCTTCATTTTACATTCGTTAACAGCAGAAAAATTCAGTTGTAAATTATTTCATAAAACTCATTAAAAATGGCCACGCCAGCAGAAAGAGAGCAACGGTTCATTGATGAAATTACTCAACTAAAACAGGAAAGGGAAGGTCTTGTGGGTCAGTATGAGTGGCAAATTGCTGAACTGGGCTCTCAAGCTCAGAGCTTGACGCAGCAGCATGCTGCCTCACAACAAACCCTTCACCATACGCAAGCAGCCCTCGACCAGGTTAAAGCAGAATTAGTACAGCAGAAAGCTGATTTGGAACTACAGTTAGCTACTGACAAAGTCGGTGCTGAAGCAAAATTACTAAAAGTACAACAAAAATTGGCAGAAGCTGAAAGGAAAGCCAAGGACCCCACATCTTCTGCCATAATTGACCTGCATAAAACCGTGCGCCAAAGTGAAAAGAGTAATGCAAAGACAGCTAACGCCACTCAGGCGCAGTCCATTCATTCCCATATTAAAAAATTTGACGGGAACCCCCTGAATTTTCGGGGTTGGATAAAATCTCTTGACCTTTTTTGTGAGACAAATGATGTGGAAGAGAAACGACGACCTAAAATCGCCGCCCAAACCAGTGACTTCGTAGTTGCTGATTTTATTTTACGATCAATGAAGAAAAATCCTGAAATGTCCTGGTCCGAACTGTATGGCGAACTAAAAAGTCGCTATAGTGCCACAATGGATAACTCCATGGCCACCAATCAGTTGCGCCATATGCGACAAGGGAAAAATCAAACTCTTGTCTCATATGCTGAGCAACTGCTTGATCTAGCGAAAGATGCCTTTGATCAGGAAATAGATAACCCCACCATTCAGAAAAACCTCTCAGATTACTTTTGTGACGGGTTGTATGACAAAGATGTTCGGATGAAACTGATCCGACGCATGCCCAAGACACTAGAAAACGCTGTTAGTCAAGCATTATTTGAAAATGCCGCGAAAATCAAATTTCGCGCTCGCTCTGAAGCCGCCAAAGGAAAAGCGCCCTTTGGGAAGGCATTTGACCGACAATATGAAGAATATGAGCGCTATCAGGACCCTGTATTTCGCGACTCCATTGACGAACAGGAAGAACAGGTAGATCTCCCTCTGGAGACAAGGGACGAGACTCCCATGGACGTAGGCGTGGCACGCCGACGCCATAAGGTGAATATTTTAACGAAAAATTATACTGGAGGTTATGCGCGACCTCCATATCAGAATCAGAACAAAAATCAGTACAATAGTCAATACAGAAATAGGGGAGGACAAAATTACAACAGATATCAGAAACCGACATGATTTTCACGACCGGTTTGCAATCGTTGTAACCGCGTTGGCCACGTGAAACGCGATTGTCGCGTTAACTTGACCAAGCAGGTGAGAACACTAGATATTCAGCCAGCAGGTGAAAGGTCACCAGGGGCGACCTTTTGCTGCTTTCGCTGTGGGAAGCCAAACCACTTCGCTCGCGATTGCCAAGTCAATTTAAATGAAGGGAACTCTGCCCATATGGGGCAATGAGCAGAGTTAATGAGAAGTCACATGCTCCCAACAGAAGTGAAACTGGAAATCACCAGGGAGAAGTGTTAATTAATGTAAATAATGTACAAAATGAATGTATGAATAATTGTAAAAATAAAAATGTAAATAATAAGACAGGTGGACATACGGGTAATAAAACATGTAATATAAAGCCAAGTACTCAGTCTCAAACAAGGAGAACCGAAAATGGTTCTCCTCCAGTGAAAAGTAAAACCATTCAATGCACAAAGTGTGGTCAGACCACACATAATAGGAAAAATTGTACAGTAAAATTCACAACCATTCCTCTGACTGGTAGGCCTAGGCCTAAGAAACCGAAGGCCAACTCACAAAATGGCTGCCCTGCAAGGGACAGTCAGCAAGAAAAATTTACTTCACAAAATTGTTTCAGCTATCGGACCACCAGTGGTCTGGAAATAAAAGTATACAGGACTGGAATAACCCAGGTAGCTACTGACGCTATGGTGAATGTGGCTAATAGCCAATTAACCCATGGCGGAGGTGTTGCTAGAGCTATAGCTCTTGGAGCTGGTCCAGCCCTTGAACAAGAATGTTAACAATATATTCAACAGCATGGAAATCTTCCAGTAGGTGAGAATATGTCTACCACTTGTGGAATGTTGCCATGTTTAAAAGTGATACATGCTGTGGGACCACGCTGGAATGATTACAGTGATAAAAATAAATGTCTCAATGTTTTATACAGTACTGTACAAAAAGTATTACAGGTATGTGACAAGGAAAATTTTGTAAACATAGCCATCCCACTCATCAGTAGCGGGATATATGGTGTACCTAAACAGAAGTGTGCAGATGTTTATGTGAGAGTTCTACAAAACTTTACTCCTAAACAATTAAAAGAGATACACATTGTAGATGTAGACCCTGATATTATGATTTATATGAAAAATGCTTATGAAAATCAAATTATAAATCAACCAGGTAAGCAGGGTTGTGTTGAAATAAATCAACAGAAACAGACAGTAAGTGAATCAGGAAATAGGAATCCAAGAATAAGGAGCCAAGAGAAATCACTTGGGAAAAACCCAAAACAACAAAACAGGAAAAACCCAAGGGGAAGTAATTGGAAAAACCCATGTCAACAGGAAGTGAAACACTCTATGGAAACCAAGGGAAATAACTTAGTAAACAATGATGATTACCCAAATGGGGAACAACAGCAACAAAAACTTAGAAATTCTCAACCGGAAACAGTAACCATAAATTATGGGGCTGCTTCTTTGAATAGTGTCTTAGTGAACATCAAAGGACAACGAGTACGTGCCTTATTAGATACAGGGGCACAGACTAGTTGCATTAGTACAAAATTTTGGAAAAATCTTAAACACCGACCGAAACTAGTTGGTGATAAAAATTCTTTGCCTCGCATTGCAGGTATTACTGGGAATGACACTCTCCCTCGAGGAAAAGTTAGACTTGAATTTTATATTCAAGGAATTTATCAGGTGCATGAGTTCTTAGTAATAAATGAATTGAATCGAAGTATGTTGTTAGGAATGGATTGGATTAGGGGCAATCGAGTTAATTTATATTGGGAATTTCATAAATTGAGATTAGATGGTCACTATATACCCATTGTTCAAGATATACAGGTGAGTTGTCTTACTCGACTGATCAATCAGGTGGAACTTAAACCACAGTCCACTTGTTTGTGTACAGCAAAAGCTTCCGGTGCAAAATCTGTCTTCGACACAAAATACTTAGAACATCATGGACTGACTAAAGGTCATGTGGCTGAACAGCCTGGCCTCTTAGTTAGTAACAGTATAGTCACTAATGGAAATGAAACCATACCTGTACTGTTGGTGAACAGTACCAACAAACATTACACTTTGAAAAGGGGTTGTTTGATTGGAAAACTGGAGCCAATAGAGCAGGAAGAAAAAGTCTTAGAAATTAATCAGATCTTAACTCAAAATACACCTGAAGACCAGATCACAGATGCTGACATACAGGTGCCTGAAGACAAACGGCACCTGTTGATGCCAGTCATCAATAATAATAAAGACTTGTTTGCCAAAACTGATAAAGAATTAACTCAGACAGATACAGTGAAGATGCGCATCGACACAGGTGATGCGCCACCAATCAAAAGTAGAGCATATAGAGTTCCATTACTGAAGAGAAAAATTATGGATGAAGCACTTGAAGAAATGTTTCAATCCGGAATTATCCGAAGGTCAAATAGTGCATGGAGTTTTCCGTGCCTATTCGTGGACAAGAAAGACGGCTCGAAACGCTTCTGCGTTGATTTCCGCAAGCTCAATGAAGTCACGAAAGTTACGAACTGGCCGCTTCCATTGATTGACGACATCTTCACTTTATTGAATGGATGTCAATACTTCACCACTCTTGACATGAAGTCGGGTTACTGGCAAGTCAAGATGGATGAAGAAGACAGACCAAAAACGGCCTTTGTTTGTCATAAGGGCCTTTATGAGTTCAATGTAATGGCTTTTGGACTCGTGAACGCACCCTCGGTGTATCAATCCCTCATGACAAGCGTCTTGGAGGGCCTAGAGGATTTTTCTCTGGCCTACCTTGACGATATTTTGATTTTCAGCCGTGACATAAAATCTCATATCGACCACATTAAACAAGTGTTTGGTCGCCTAAGAAAACATAAACTGAAGCTAAAAGCTAAGAAGTGTTCCTTCTTTCAATCTGAAACATCTTATCTTGGTTTTGTAATTAGTAAAGATGGAATTAAACCTGAGACTTCGAAGGTCGAGGTCATTCGAAAATTAAATCCGCCGAAAACGGTAACAGAAGTGAGATCTTTTATGGGCATGACCTCATACTACCGTAGATTTATTCCTCGGTTCAGCGAAATTGCTCAACCACTCTTAGAACTGACAAAGAAATATGCAAGATTTCATTGGCGTGACACACATCAAAAAGCCTTTCAAGAGTTGAAGGATCGTTTAACTCAAGTTGCTCATTTGTCATATCCAAATCCCAGAAAGCCTTACGTGCTTTACACAGATGCCAGTGGCCGCTGTGTCGGAGCGGTTTTGGCACAACCATGTGATGATGAAACAGGTCAACTACCTGGAGTACCTGATGAAAAACCCATTGTCTTCCTCTCTCATAAATTGGGTGAAACCCAACAGAAATGGTCGACATTTGAGAAAGAAGCTTTCGCTATCTCATACGCATTGGATAAATTCAATAACTACCTGCAGGGAGCAGAGTTTGTTATTAAGACAGACCACACCCCCTTGCAGTACTTGTTGAAAAGTCCGCAAAACAATGCCAAAGTACAACGCTGGGCATTAAAGATAGCTAGCTACAATTGTAAGATTGAATATTTACCGGGTAGAAAGAATACATGTGCTGACCTACTCTCTCGTTTACCTGAAGGAATTGCAAACGCTGACCCCGGGTATGAGATGGATAATGTGGAAAATCAGAAAGCATTACAAATTGGCATTATAAATAGTAATAAAATTGATCCTCAAAGATATGTACATGTCATCACAGATGAACCTCAAGTTCCGCCCGAACCACAAGCAATTAATTACAAAGATTTGGACATGAAGGTAGAGCAACAGAAAGATGAAAAGATTGTTGAAATCATTCAGAAGTATCAAGGTAACAATACCCCTGCACACATTAGTAGTAGATACCTCATGATTGAGGGAGTATTATATTACATCAGTACAGTTGACGATAACCCACGGGTACGCTTGTGCATACCCGAACAATTACATGCAGATGTGTTGAAACAATACCATGACGAATTAGGTCACCTTGGCATAGACAAAGTGTACAATAACATCAGTAGAAAATATTATTGGAAAGATTTATATAAACATATTTATAAACATGTAGAAAATTGTCTTGTGTGTCGAGCTCGTAACACCAGAGCTCACACTTTGCCATTGCAAGAGACTGACAGACCTCCATACCCCTTTGCTAAAATAGCATTGGATATGAGTGGTCCACACCCTGAGACTTTATCAGGAAACAAATACATTGTGACCTTCATAGATATTTATTCTGGCTGGCCTGAAGCATTTCCAGTGCCTGATAAAAAGGCGGAAACAATTGCTAACTTGATAATAGATCAAATTTTTCCAAGATTTGGATGTCCTTTAGAAATATTAACAGACAATGGATCTGAAAATGTAAATGCAGTGATGAAATATTTAACTGACTATTTCAATATACATCATGTAACCACTTCCTGCTTCCATCCACAATCTAATGGGAAGGTGGAGAGGCTACATAGAATGCTGAATGACATCTTAGCAAAACTAGCTCGAGAAGAATTAGAAACTTGGGATTTATTCCTAAACCAAGCTATGGCAGCCATCAGGTTTAATGGTAGTGAATCATCTGGATTTTCGCCATTTTATCTGGTGTATGGCAGAGATGTGGTTTTACCACTCGACAACATACTTAAACCTCGAGAAAAATATGTAGGTGAAGAACCTCATAAGATAGCCATTCAGGAACAACATAAAGCATTTCGAAAACAACAAGCTGCACAAAAGAAACGAGTATTAAAACAACAAAGATTACATGATATTACAGCAAAGGATATCACCTTTGAAGTAGGTGATCCTGTTTTATACTCCTCAGGAAAATCTAAAGGAAAATTAGAATCGAAATGGGACTACCCATTTCGAGTCATTGAGAGAACAGGTCCAGTGAGTTACAAGATACAAGATCAATTAACTCGCAGAATAATTAAATGTCATGGAGAAAGACTTAGTAAAGCGCCTCAAGAATGGGAGGTGCCTCAACCTGACCAACCTGTCAGAGCGCGACGAATCCAACGTTACGCTGCCCCATCAGAACAGTCGACTACTGAATACAGTAGCAGTAGTGACAGTAATGAAAGTGACGATATGCAAGGGATTCAAGAAAAACACCCCTTAACGTCGATCATTAAGAATAAAAGACAAAGACGAGAACATTCTTCTTCAGAAGAAGATGGTGTTCCATTAGCAGAATTAAGACAACAAGTACAACAGGTACGAGATTACAAGAGACGAATGAAGGAGCTACAAGCTCCTTCCGCTGATCAACTGCCATCACGGTTCATTGCTGGCGATCGAAATGATCGAGTAAATGATTCAACGATGGAAGTTGACCAATTGCAAATAACTGAAGAAAAAGGCCAAAATAGTGAGCCTCAACCAAAACAATCAAGTAAAGATATAACTGAGATGATCTCTTGTATACAAGCTGTGTAAAGAGATCATAATAAGATTAAAGAACCAGGTGAGAAATTAGAATTAGGAGCAATTATGGTACCCTCTGCCTGGAGTACTAGTGATTAAATAGTACCACAGGACTAATGATACCTAAACGTAACACCTATGGTGCCACTCCTTAAGTTTGAGAGAGACGAGAGAAAGTGTAAAATGAGTAACAAAATTGTATTGACTTATGATTTGTTTGGAACGAAACTGTGAGTGAACTCTTGTCAGCCTCGCGAACTGACTAAGACTCTCTTGTAGTTGGTTTAACTTTCTGACCTTTTACACCCGGGAAGTGAATCGTCAGAGTGCAAGTAATTGAATCGCGTATTACTCATTGCGCTAACTCTTGCTTCCTTTCTCATTGTAGGAGCAAGATGTTGCGTTGGATGTTATTAGTTGGTCTTTTGACTACAACTACAATAATAGATGGACATACTATTATTAGAAACAATGTGATTTTTAAGAAAGTGAAAGAAGTAAATATGGTAACTAGTGATTGGAGTACAATGTTTGTTTATGAGCTCCAACCTTTTATACAATATGTGCGCAGACTTGATCGAAGTATGCAATTAACTGCTGGTTTGTATAATGCTACAACCATAGCTTTTGGACGAACTTTTGTCGAAGTAAATGGTGAAAACTCTACTCTTGCCGTTGCGATACAATCGATCATAACGGATATACACCAGGAGATCAGATACCCAAATAATCATGTTAAACGAGTAAAAGAGGATCTGAACGATTACCGCAGATTACATGGCCATACAATAATCCCGTCTCGGAAGAAATGAGGTCTGTTCGACTTTGTAGGTGAAGGATTGAGTTTTCTCTTTGGAACTGTATCCCAGTCAGATTTAGATGGGATAACAGAAAATTTAAGACGTGTAAGTACTAATCAAGCAATGATTCAACATATTCAAAAACAAAGTTTAACCTTCATTAAGATGAATCATGAAGCGATTCTGAAAAATAGAGAATTTATGTTAAATATGTCACGCGAATTGATGTTATTTCAAGGTCGAGTAAATCAAGTAGTTCAGAATCATGAAGATCGAATATTATATATTGAACATTTCACTCATGCTTATCATCAGCTTGAGTTTGTAATGAGTCGATTGGAATCAATGATAATCGCTGCAGAAACCACTCTACGGGGATTACATGATCAAATGGATATCCTAGCCGATAGGAAGTTATCACCGAAAATAGTGGATCCTTCACTATTGACCTCCATATTAATGAGTATTAAAGTTCAATTAGATGCTAAGTCAATGTTGCCACTAGATCTGACAACAGAATTATGGCAATATTATCATTTGCTTAAGACGGCTGCCATTTATGATGACGATAAATTGGTGATCTTTATGAAGATCCCCTTACGTAATTCGAACTTGCAATTTGAAGTGTTCAAGGTGCAGGCCTTGCCTGTACCCTTTGTCAATGTAACCAATGTAACCAAAAATGTGTCGCGAGTTGCAAATAAATTAGTAGCAATATATACTCTTGAATCTGACATATTAATTATTAATAAAGAAAGGACGAAGTATGTCCCAGAAATAGGACATGACCAATGTGTAGACAACAATAAGTTGTTTTGTCCTTTAGTAGGTGCCGTACGAACGATACATACAACGACAAGTTGTATGTTAGCTTTGTTTTTAAACATGAAATTAGAGATTCCGAACTTATGTCAAACGGAAGTGCGATTGAATATCGACCTCCCGTTCAGTACTAGAATCGATGAAGGAATGTGGTACATCACGACAGATGTCCCACTACGATTCTCAATTACGTGTCCGAAACGAAGAAATCCGAAACCGAAACGGATTCTTCCGCCAATTGGAATTTTGGAATTAAAACCGTTATGTATGGCATCGAGCGGTCAATTAATGTTACCGAGTTATTTCCATAAAAGGGATAATTCTACTTTTCGGATTGTTACGAATACGGTGTTGCCAAATTTCTCGTTGTTACAACGACAGATGTGGAAACCTGTCATAGAAAGGGTGAACATATCGACGTTTACGATACCGAAAGGAATAGATCACTTGGATGACTTACCCATGGATGACTTAATTCATGAACTTGACTCGCTAAATTTACAAATGACGGACTCATTTGAAGTCCCTAAGTGGGCTTATGCTCTCGCGACTGTTGCATTAATAATAGGATTATATCTGCTTTGGAAGTGCTATCGAGCCGATAGACACAAACAGATATACAAATGGTTAAGAAACCGTAAAAGTAAACCGACTTTTTCTGCTGTTGATGATAGTGAAATGTCTAATTTTGCATTTGCCGATGATGAAATCTATACTAGTATGGGACCTAGACCACAGCCTTCAGCTCCTGCTGATCCAACTGGAGCACAACAACAACAACCTCCTAAGAGTATTAGAGACATGATGAGAAAAGCTGTTCAAAACTTTAGACCTTCTCCTCAACCTAATAGGAAATCAATATATCCCCGTGTACAACATGACGTGGATTCTGCCAATGTCCACATAACTATGTTTGATATAGACAAAGAAACTGAAAAACAGTAGTTCACACACTGTGTGTTTTTGTTTCAGTGACCAGTGTACAAATGGCAGAATCTGATTCTAGTGTTGACAGTGGGCTCGATGATTTCCCTGATTACCAGAGTTATTATAATGATCGTGACACTTTATATGATGATGAAACTTCAAGTACAGTTAGTACTGGAACTGACAGTAATAGTACTGTTTCACAAGAAATTTTTCAAGACACTAATTCATCTAGTATAAACGTAAATATAAATAGCAATTCTTCTGATAATAATATATCTGTATGGGCATCAATAGAAGCGTCACCATCACCTTCTATAGCATCTTCCGACCTTTTGTCGACTCCTCCAAGTAGTGTTCAAACTCCTACTGACTCCATTTTACTATCTACACCTGAACGACTTCAACGACTTCCACCTTATTCGCCTACGGATACAGTGGAAACGTTAGTCCTTCCTCCAAGATTACCTGTTAGAACCCATGATGCAATTATTCATCGGGACCCCGAGAGCCAAGATGGACTCGGTGGATTTGTTTATGATATAACAATGAGATCACATACTTCTTCCAGTATGACCACACCTACAAGTGATTCTTTGCCTAGTGATTCTACCACTGTTCTGGACTCTGATGTTGCAGAGTCAGGTATCAGTGTGATACAAAATGAACTTGCACGAGCTGATCTTGGATTAGACATACACACCCCTCCTTTAAGTGATGTAGAAGCAAGACAATTTACTCCATTATCTACTAATATTGTCTCAGAACCTATAATCGATATTCGACCGAGACCGTGGGAGTGAGCAAGGAGCGAGTTTTTCAGAACACCTCGCCCGTTGGCCTCTCCTCATGAATTTGATCGAGATATCATCCGACCCAGTACATATGAACAAGACTTTATGAAAGATACAGATCTCTTAGGCATTGAGGATGTATTTGGATGTCAATATTTTGATATGGATTTGAATATAGTATATATAGAGGTTGAGCGAGTGTTGATATATTATTATGACAGTGCTGTTGATACTCATTTAACTTTTGCAAATAGGTCTAGATATTTAGTGATATACAATTGCCCTGATTTACAATATCCAAAAATCAATGAGCAGGGTGAGATAAGTGAACCTCTACGGTATTATAGTCATCGGGTGGCTACTACCAGTAGTGTACATCATAGATTTCACATGCCAAGAAATGTAGCAGAGTTTACTCCCTTCTGTGCAAGATATCGTGACTTTAGTCGTCGCAGACGAGCATGATATCACTCAGATGGCCGACCAAGGAGTTTTCAACCCTTTGTTGTCTATCGTCAATACCACCCAGATTATGTTGGACATTTCACAGGGTCAACGTTTGATTACCGAACAGGCCCAAATACTGTGTATCGGCATTATCAGTTGCCAACACAAAATGAAAACCTTCAGAGTGAAGATTGAGAAGTGTAAAATTTAATAAGCAACAACAAGCAGAAAAGTCTACATAGACTACTACATATATATAAGATTTTCATGAATCTGGTTTCCCAATTTATGTATAATCCTTCATTGGAAACCTGATCCATGACGATAACGGGTCGTCTGTGTTTGTCTTGTTTACTAGTCAAAAATTTTCCAAGAAGTTAGTAATTCTGCACTGCAGTGTAACAATTTTTATAAATTCGGAGTTCCTGGAGTGTATTAGATAAGTTACACACAGGACTCCCGTATCAAGGCAAACAAATTTGAAAGTTGGTGGAAAGAGTGTTGATTGAGTGCACCAAGTTACAGACGAACCCAGGGGAGCGTATTATAAGTGTAAATTTTAGTGTATAAACATAATACTATTGGTAACATAGTGGTTTCTTTTAAATATAGTTTTATTTTATTTCATATTTGATTAATTTTCTTGTTGGAATGGCTTCAGCAACTACTTTGGAATTTGAAGAATTCGCCGAAGAACAGGCAATGTACGATTTACATCAACGCGAAGCTTACCAACATGCCGTAACTCCTTGCCATACTTACGAGGAACGGGCAAGGTTTGAATTACATAAACGCACAGCCTTTCATAAAGCAGCGTCTCCCTGTCATGGTCATTCTCTATCTTTTCCAAAAGATTTATGGCAACGTCGCCGTTTAAGGTATATTCGTATTTGGAACACAAGACATTATAATCCTGCCAATGGCCAGACAGAGATAATGCAACACCAACTTGGTTATCGTTTTTATCTCTCTGAGGAAAGAAAAGTAATATTTCCCCATCTTTTGTATCTGCCGGAGTTCCCAGTTGAAGTGGAACCCCATGAGGTCACTGGTCCCGGCCCTGATGAGGTCATTCATTGTGTCAATGACCCCTGTTGGAATGGCCGATATTATGACCATCGCCAAAATCAATTGGATGCTGAACTGGACCTAATAGCCAATCCTGGCTTGGTCCGACCATTCAGGAGTCATGAGATCTTCCCTGGTAGTGCATATCCCGCCAGTGAAGATGAAGAAGATTTTGGATTTTATCAGCACCAAATGCATCCTGCACGATTCTTTCCTCCTGGTAATGTACAGACAACTTATGAATTAGAGAAACAGCAAAAGCAGTATCAGCTCCTTCGTGAAGCTTTAATCCGACACGAGGGAAGACGATTACAACGTTTTAGTTTACGCAGCCAAATTATTAAATATAATGAGACGCTGGAAGTACAAACTCATTATAAGGGTCTTGGGGACCCTTGCTGCATCTGCTTAGCAGAAATTTCAAAAACTTGGCAGGATTTATTTGAATGTGGCCAATGTAAACAGCAAATCCTCTACTCTTGTGGTATTGCATGGGCCAGAACAAAAGCCGGTGCTCCTGAGCCAGCTTCTTGCCCGCACTGCCGTGCACTCATGAGGTGGGGTATCGGTAACGAGCCGAAGCTTCCAGTACCAGCTGAAATGGACCCACATCAGTTTTGAGTTGCGTATGACATGACAGAAGTTAAAAAGGCGACCTCTACAGCTGCGCGCCGTTGGGCACTGTTGTCATCTTTGGACATTCTTCTATAATTTTCTTATTGTGCAACAACAAAATATTCTCAATAAAGTAAACGAAAAAGTTCTTTTCAATCAAAATTATATAGTGACATTCTAGACGTGACTCCTAGTCTCGTCACTATCGACAACAGATTAAAAACTAACGAAGAACCGTTAACGGGGAAAGTAGAATTGTTCATACGGCACAGCTGTAGCATAGTGTAAAATAGTTTTTGTTTTTTTGTTATTTTATTGCGTATAGTCAAGCACAGTTCTTTATTTTATCGATCACACGGGATATTTTATTGAATATAGTCAATCACAGTCTTTGTTTTATCAATCACACGTGAATTTATCAATCACACGTGAAATTATGTCAATTTTCAGTTTTTATAGTTTAAACAGTTTTAATTAGTTTACAAGTAATATTCAACCCTTGGAAAATGGCCACTGCATTTGCATACCGAACAGTTAACCCAACTTCGGAAGATTTTCTTCCGGAGCAACTAGAGTACTGGACACAGAGATTTCGTATACCTGTACCTATGATCTTTCACAATGGAGCTTCCGCTTTTCAGCGTAAAATCCGTGTGTGGGATATGGTCCAGTTAAACGAAGTCACCGGTCACTTAGAATTGATTCAAACTCAAGTTTTATACCGGTATTGTCTCCATACAACGGAAGTAGGACGCGAACTGGTGATGCCTCACATAGTGGTAATCGAACATGAGGCTCGATTAGCAACCCCTTGGGAGGCAGCACGATCAAGCCGTATAAGTGTTATTCGTTATTGGAATGACCCACGGTGGGATGGAACTTATTATGATCAACGAATTCCTTATCAATCGGAGAATGGGATCGATCTATTCATCACATCGACTCCGGTCCGTCCATTTCGCCCGAGTGAATATAGTCAAATCTCCATACCCGATTTACCTCGCGAATATCGAATGATAATTGGTGAAACGTTCCATCATGTGCAAGTGGAACATACCTATGAATGGGAAAATGCACAATACAGTCATCAAGTCTTGCAATACTCGCTTGAAATGTATGCAAGCCTTCGAATCTTTCAAGCCAGACAAAATATAGTTGATGGAGATGGGAGACAATGTGCGATATGCTTGGTGGACATTGTTGGGCCTCGTGAAGCATATCGTTGTCCTCAATGTACTCAGATAGTACATCTCTACTGTGGGTTAACTTGGATGCAGCAAAAACAAAGTTGTCCTCTGTGTCGATTTGACCTCCTATGGGGAACTCCTTTGAAGAAGCATAGCTTCGATTTTACGACCCGTAATTATCAGTTTTTCCCCACTAACAGAATCAGGTAGAGTTTATTGTTATTTTTATTACTTTCAGGAATTAAGAATGTAATACCTTAGGAGAAAAGGTGATTCCTGTTGTCTGGAGGCGTTCCGATAATATTAGTCCGTAATAAATAATCCCTGTAGTGCATTTCTTCTCCCTAAAAACCGGTAGTGACTGATCCTGGTCATGGATTCCCGTCACCATGTTGACCGTGATGCTGACAGCATCCTGGTCACCGCAGGTGATTGGTCATCCTGTTTCCCTGGATCCGGTCAGCCGGTGATCCTGGTGATCCTGGTCACTATCCTGATCACTATTGATAATTCTGGAATTCATCTGATCCAGACTCGAGCTCCGCTAAAAGTTTACCGGACCTCGCGTCTTGGTTGGGAGGATTGTAATGAAATGCCCTCCACGGAGCCCCTCCACGGAGCGCGTCGGGTTAACCTCCGTGGGGTGCGTCGGAGTCTTATGATTGCACTCGAGAATCTTGGTTCCCGAAGTGTTAATGTGTTAATCCTGTTGTATAAACTTTAATAAGTAAACGCTGTTTTCAAGCCCAAGTTATGTAATTTTATTCAATTCCTCGTATATTTGCATTGCATAATAGCAGTGCAACTGACCTAAAAGAAGTACTCTACGCACTTACTGTAAAAAGGTGTTTTTGACAGTATTTGCAATTATGACTGGCATATTAGCTAGTAAAAGCCTAACCTATAATAACCCCATCAGAATGCTTTTGACAGATTTTAGCATTGTATACTGACCCGACCTAACCTCAACACACCCAGTATCAGTTTCAGCTCTGAGAATTGTGCAATCTTGCACGTTCACAAGATGGCGCTGTTGGTTTTGAATGGTTTTGCGGTTATACACCTACCAAGTGCCACTGTCCTTTTAAAGGCGAGAACGCATACTCTTAGCATAGGATACCCACCGGATGCCCTACTATCCCAGGATGGAAGTAAGGGGTTAAGAAATACCTCTCCGCCATCTTGGGGTATATGTGGTGTTTTGTGGTGTTTTATGACGTAAATTGAAACAAGATCTGCCGAATAGACACGATTCAAACCGTATTTAAACCAACGGAATCACCCGAGACGGCACTTCTCTCTGGTCTTCCGTGTGTACAAGAAGTCACTCTCCTATTCTCGTGGAAGGACGCCGCCGAACGCTGCCAGGCCAGACAACATTTCCAGACACAGGACGCGATGAGAGCGATGCGATAATTTCGACTTAGTCTCATTTCGTATCTGATATTTTCATACTTTTACCAGAGAGAGAATTTATAGAAAGTTTAACTTGTAGGAACTATGCTTAGGGTTTTAATAAAAGTGTAGAAAACTGTAAGTACATTTTATGTGTTTTTGAATTCACCCTTTCGCTGCGGCTGCAGTATCAAGAATTGTTGCAGACTCTACAGAAACTGGTTGCCTCTTAAGACTGAACACTTAAATTGTCCTGTGGCCATTTTGCCACGATTGTAGTCCGAACTAAAAACCACTAGACGATCATTTATCTGGGGTACTTAACCCTGCTATGCCACAGTACACATGTTTTATCTCAAGTTTTTGGAATATTCACAGGAAACAATATTGTTCTCATTTTGTTTGTGAGTCTGAATGTTTATTATTACAGACGAAAATATTGCATTACGTGTACACTCCATATAAAAAAATTATTCCAATGTCGACTGAGTGCGTTATGTATGATTATATAACAGCAGTTATTTACTCATTAATCAGTGTTGACTGGGAAAACACCTCGCAATTTACATAATAAGTTTTCTTCACTAAATCCTTTTTCTGTGCCTGAAATATTTTTGGAGAGAATTTTCTGGATCAAAAGAATCCTTTAAATGTGAAAATCGGTCCAATAATTCACGTTTTGTGTTCTAATAAATTTTTTTAAAAAATGTGAATTTTGACGATCCCGTGAAGCAATGTGGCTCTTCCATCTATTGGATTTACATGATATAAAATAGTCTGAACTCGCTTAATCGAGGTCATTGTTGTTGAAAAATACATTCTGATTCTCAACCGAAATGGACGGGTACAGATAACTACACATTTTTCTTTTTGAACATACTGGCAATTTATCTGCTTTTCGCCCGGGATATAACATGATAATCCCCCCAAATGTAAAAATTAAAACACATTTTTTATTCTATCTGACAGCCGCTATGGAACCCCAAACCCGGGGGGAGATTATCTTCAAAACACGGATCAGATCCAATTTGGGTAAACCCGATCCATGCTTCTCTCATCTTTTTCCTGGAGCTACTTCAAAACACGGTATCATAATTCAACTCGGGACCATTCCGATCGATGAAGTGTGTCCCCACGGGAACGAAATGACGCCACCCAGGAATACATTACTTGAGTTTATGGTCATGAGAACAACGTTGTGACATCTTATTCAACCCGGGGAATCGGTCATATCAGCGGTGACTGATATTGGTGATAAAACGAGTTTTGGCTCCCATTCTTTTTTTTTTTGGAGGGGGAGGGGGGCTGATTTTGAAAAGATTAGGGCCAAAACGCATGCTCTATTCAATTCGGCGAAACTCAAACCGTTCTCACCCTAACTCGGTGGTAGTGTTGCGGCATCATACTATGATGTGGATAATGAAACAGTCCACCAATAATATTAGCAACAAATAATAAAAAATAAATAAAGCTTGATGAGACGCGTGTTCATAGCTAATATTATTGGACTACTTGATCAAGACATCGTGTTAAGCACTAAATATACAAAGTTTCAACTAATGAAGTCTCTTATTTGTAGCTAATATCATTGGACTCGAGACCGCGCAAGCACTAACTTTCAGGAGATTTTAAAAATGTTTCCTGTGAATATTTTTATATTTGGGGGATGTGATATGATGAAACATAGCAAGTGTTTCGTTTCTTTTAACATTTTATTGGGGATTAACAACAAACAAAGGATTTAATTTAACACGCCACTGAACAGAAGTAACTAATTGAGCTTAATTGTATACTGGTATGTCATATGTTCAACACCTTTTCTAAGGCTAATTTACTTATTAATCTGTCAAAGGGCCGAAGCATTTGAAGCATCTATTGAAAAGAAACCCATGCTAGCTGGGGAGAATTATTATTACCAAAACACCAACATACAGACGACAGCGTCTGGCCAAAATGTTATCAGTCTACCCAGTTTCCAGCCACGAAAATAAACATACTATTTCCAAGAAAAAACGTACCAAATGCTAGGAAGATAAATCCGGTGATCCAATAGTCTCCACCCGCCTACAGGACCAGGTGGCACTTGCAAGATAAATTCTTTAATAACAACTAAAAATTTGAATTTTTTTGTCTCAAAACAGAGCTTGGGACCCCTCAATGGAAAGACTCAAAATCCACTAGCTCGTTCCAATGAAGGGTCATAAGCTATGTTTTTGAAACAAAAACTTAAACATAATAAAATTTGAATGCAGATTTTTGTATAGCCTGAGTGCTCGCCAAATTCGGCCATTGGCGTTGTGAATTTAGTGAATTTCCATATTTTGTTTCAGTCACATAGTTTATGGCCCCTCATTGGAATGCTCCCCTCCCCCGTTAATGAGGGCCACAAGCTGTAAAAAAAGGAAAATATATAAAATTTTAAGGGAGAATTTTTCCAGGCGCGGCGGATCAGATTTAAAAGTGGAGAGATTATACTGTCGATCGTTGACTCACGGGAGGCGTGAATACGCCATGGTTACGGGGGTGGGGTGGGGTGGGGGGGATAGAGACAGAGAGAGAGAGAGTTTGTGTGTGTGTGTGTTATGGACGTGGGAAGCAAATGTGGGCAAAATCTGTGTTTAAGGGGCAAATACCTACCCCTCCCCTGGCCCCCAGTGACGCCACCAATTTTTCATGCCCTTTTCAGATATTGGAAGTTGACAAGAAAATCCCATTGTGGGTGCCTTCCACTTCCTAAACTACACTATAAATTTGTTTACCGTAGGCCATGATTCGTATGTCTCTTCTTCTAAAATTTCATGATTCCGAAGACTGAACGTAATTTGAAAAAATCCACCCGAGTTGTTACGAAAATGACCGGAAGGAGCAGATGGATTTATTTATTAATTCTGTTTCATTCTCAATTTAGTTCGTCAAAAATAATTACTGAGGTAAACGTGAAGCAGCTTATCTGCAATGATATTAAATCATATGCCGAGTTCGTAATGATTCCGAGTCTGAAAAATAGGGGCCGCACTTCGTAAAGACAGGATGTATCGCCGAGACTGTCACATTATTGTTCTAAAAAAACATAGCAACGCACAGAATTTGTTTTATTTTAAAATACTTCCTCTGTTCGGTAATTTTATTTAAAAATGTCTCGATGAAATGTTTCGAGAATGAAGGTGGACAAGATCATGTTCGATGGCGATAAACTTACCTTTAATTATACAGGGGGGAATCCATATGACATATCGGCAAAACATTTTATTTTAATACGGAAACAAGTTAAATATCTCGAAAAATATTGGGCGAATTGTTTAAAAGCGGACATTATTCCGGGGTACAATGATCTGGAAAAGACAGATATAATAATTTTATGTCATTATTTTATGAAATGCAGGTTTTAGAAATTCACTGACTGAAGACTAATATTGCTAATCAGGTTCAGACTCTGGAAGAAATTTCTCGTGGAGCACTAATTGATTATGTAATGCTTCTCTCCTAACCGCACTTGGGTACCCCACTTTTCTACACAAAAAGTGGGGTACGCGAAGTGCGGTTTTATATGGAGTGTACACGTAATGGGGTGAAAGGGAAATCGGCGAAGTGTACTAAAGAATTCTGTACACCCCTTTTAGCTGTCACGTGATATTCTCATACACCCCTTCGAACTTCATACCGGGTGCATAGGTTACTGACCAGTCAGGAAGCTTGTATAATTTTAAAAGGGTAATAATATTCCACTCGACCAAGATACATTCTGTTTTGCCTATGTACAAACCCTCCGAAAAGACGTCATACATCCAATCTGATAAGAATTTTTTGGTCTGTTGATAAAACGTCCCATTCCCAGCTTTCATTTTGATGTAAATATTAGCATCAAATTTGTTGAAAAGGTTTTGTCTTTGTTTTGAATCCATGGTCTTCATACAATCTACAAAAGGAAATAGCACTATAAATACACACAGATATCAACTCTGTAAATTTCCAAGATGCAGTCGTGCGGCTGCAGCTTGCAGTTATTTTTATCCTCAATGTACCATCTGTATGCACGAGAGAATGTCCACCTGCTTTATCATATGCCAGTTATAGTGACGTGAACAATAAGTTCGGTTGATTCTTATATATATATCCCTTCTTACCATTCTCTTGTGTAACCCAGTCTAGTCTTTGAGAGGCAATTGAGTCATAATAGATATCGGTCGGGGGACGGGTGAATATTTCCAAAGGTCCTTGGTAAGTTGTGTTTGAAACGGGGGGGGGGGGGGGTGCAGGTGGTACCATCTAATTGATCCCACCAGGACCCTATTTTCTCTCGGCGGCACTGTAAACTGTACCTGATTTCTTCTAATGTCGTTTTGCTACATTCAAATGCACAGCTTAGTGGAAGTTCTATAATGTCAGTGGCAATTTACATAGATACACGTTTCCAGCACGAAATATAATCGGTAACGTATACTACTCAAGTTATTATTTATTGGTGTTTAACCCTTTACCTAACATGAAAAGCAGACGACACTTGCAAAACAAATTCTTGAATAACTAATTTTTTTCATTTTTTGTCTCAAAAACATAGGTTATGACCCCTCGTTGGAACGAGCTCGACGTTAAAAAAATAATGAAAATTAATTGGCGATTTTTGAAAATAGCGCTGGCCGGTTTTGGCCGTTACGTTAGGTAAAGGGTTAAGGTCCTTCTCCTCTACTATGGCTATGAGATGTCACAACCGCACTATGGCTATGAGATGTCACAACCGCAATATAGGCATGGAGTCTAGTATAGCCAATCGTGTATACCTGGGCTGCTCACTTTAGAGAGAGCTTCAGCCTTAGGCGTTGCTTTCCGGGTCTAATTTTACCAGTAAAACTAAACTTGTCGGGCAAATTTATTTTTTGGCTTACCCCTATCAGGGAGTAGGGCATTTGTTGCTGCACTTTTTTCATTATTGTTTTCACCTAATGCTATTCCTCTATTTCACGAAACCTGTCATACAAACACTTCTGAAAATGTTGCCAACTTATTTCTTTTTGTCCTACCTCTGTCAGGAAGCAGGGAATTTGTTATTGCACTGTTTCATTATTTTTCCACCTTGTGCTGTTCTCTCTTTTTCTCGAAAACTGTCGTACAAAAGTTTCTGAAATGCTGCACACGTATTTTCTCTAACCTGAAATTGGTCCTCTTTATAATGCCATCTCTGAACTCTCCTTCTGCTAAAGTCCGGCTGAAATAGTGCGAGTGCTCACCTTTTTGCTCAAAATTCTCAATGAAGTTCAGCTCACATTAACTACATATTTGAAGCGTGGTGTGACGCAACAAACTTACTGCACAGCATTTTCAACGTGAACCTCCATCGACTCCGAAAGGCTCATGTGTAGTAGTTCTGCAAAATTGAGCAACTTCCAAAAGCAAATTTTCTTCAATGCGAGGAGTTTGTGACAAATATATTGGTATAGTTAGACGCAGCGATTGTAGAACAAAGTTTCTATTAAGTTTTTCTGGCAGATTCAACCAACCAGCATATCGATTTCTAGAATAAGTCAAATGTTTGAAAAATATCGACATTTGTCAACTTTCCCAACTGCTTTCTGTACGTTTGGAGAGGGTTAACTTCGACACTTTGGTTTCCTGCTTGTAGAATAGCTTACTAACCAATTTCAAATTTGTTTTTATAAGTTTTATAAGTTCCAATATCTGCTTTAGCTGTTTAATCAATAGTACTGTCAGAAAAACTTCGATTTTCAATACTTTTTGCAGTATATTTGACTTGTTGTTGTTACAGAGAAAGTACATAGCTTGTATTACTTTGCAAAGATGTATTCAGCCTTTATAGAGCAACAATATTTCTGTTATATGTTCCCTGTCACACTTTATCCAACACCTGCCATTGCTGCCAAAAATTGGTACAGTCTGAAAAACTTACTGTGCTTTGTTCAGTTTTCCGTACTCCCTTTACCCTATGGAAAGGATATTATGGCGTACGAGCAGGTTCGAAAATAATTATTGAGGTACATACTATATTATTTGAGGTTCATCCTATATTATTTCAGGTTCATCCTATATTAATTCAGGATGAATTCATTTTATATTATTTTAGGTTCATCCTAAAATAATATTTATGACCCTCTCGTACGCGATCAATAATTTGTCCGACCGTGGATGGACCATAATTATTGTTTCATGTTGAACCAGGTTCGACATAAATATTTCAGGTTCATCCTATATTAATTGAGGATGAACCTGAAATAATTTGTCCGACCCTGGATGGACCATAATTATTGTTTCATGTTGAACCAGGTTCGATAAAACAATTTGAGGTTCATCCTATATTAACTGAGGATGAACCTAAAATAATTTGTCCGACCCTGGATGGACCATAATTATTGCTTCATGTTGAACCAGGTTCGACATAAATATTTCAGGTTCATCCAATATTATTAATCCATCCAATATTAATTTTTTCAGGTCCATCCTCAATTAATATAGGATGAACCTCAAATATTGATGTCGAACCTGGTTCAACATGAAACAATAATTATGGTCCATCCAGGATCGGACAAATTATTTCAGGTTCATCCTCAAGTAATATAGGATGAACCTGAAATATTGATGTCGAACCTGGTTCAACATGAAACAATAATTATGGTCCATCCAGGATCAGACAAATTATTTCAGGTTCATCCTCAATTAATATAGGATGAACCTGAAATATTGATGTCGAACTTGGTTCAACATGAAACAATAATTATGGTCAAGCCAGGATCAGACAAATTATTTCAGGTTCATCCTCAATTAATATAGGATGAACATGAAATATTGATGTCGAACCTGGTTCAACATGAAACAATAATTATGGTCCATCCAGGGTCGGACAAATTATTTCAGGTTCATCCTCAATTAATATAGGATGAACCTCAAATATTGATGTTGAACCTGGTTCAACATGAAACAATAATTATGGTCCATCCAGGGTCGGACAAATTATTTCAGGTTCATCCTCAATTAATATAGGATGAACCTGAAATATTGATGTCGAACCTGGTTCAACATGAAACAATAATTATGGTCCATCCAGGATCGGACAAGTTATTTCAGGTTCATCCTCAATTAATATAGGATGAACCTGAAATATTGATGTCGAACCTGGTTCAACATTAAACAATAATTATGGTCGATCCAGAGTCAGACAAATTATTTTAGGTTCATCCTCAATTAATATAGGATGAACTTGAAATATTTATGTCGAACCTGGTTCAACATGAAACAATAATTATAGTCCACCCAGAGTGGGACAAATTATTGATCGCGTACGAGAGGGTCATAAATATTATTTTAAGATGAACCTGAAATAATAAAGGATGAACTTGAAATAATATAGGATGAACTTGAAATAATATAGGATGAACCTCAAATAATATAATATGTACCTCAATAATTATTTTCGAACCTGTTCGTACGCCATAGGATATTGCGTATTGTTTTGCATAGCAGTATTTAACCATTTGATACTTTTATACGTCTTATGACGTGCGGAATAAAACAGCGCGTTGATACTTTGTGGTCATTTGTTTTGTTAATATTTTTCGTTTTTTTTATTCAAAATTTAACCTCAATTCCTATTTTCTCCCGAATAGTGCTCAGTGACAACCGTTGAGCTAAATGTTATCGCAGCTTAAAATACTAATATAATCCTGCTGTCCAGACTGTTGAATGCTAAAATCCACTATCAGGGCTTTCAGAAAATGAGGATATCAGAGCAAAAGCCAACACGTTACTTGCTTAAATTTCATATTCAGTCAAACACAAATAATATTTTGTTTATATAAATTTGTTTTATTACAAATTATTGGAGAGTGCCTATGGACACTCTCCAATAATTTGTAATAAAACAAGTTTTGAATAACAAATTCAGACGACCAAAAATAATCTAGCCATCAACAAGTATTCACTAATGTAAAAAATATCTTGTTGTTTGTACTTTCCGACGTTTTTTTGAAAAACGTTGAAGAAACTGAATTCCCAGTGACGTTTGAACGTCAGGATAATTAAAGTTTCAAAGGATTAAAATTTAAAGGACAACGCAATTTCTATATATGTTTTAATGTTACCTGTTTAGGCTGCTGGAGTAGTACTGTTGGTAAAAATTCAGCTTTCCAAGAATTTTGCATATTTCCGGTCTCATTTGTCCCATACAGGTATGAAATGATGCTAACCGAGTTGGACGATAGTATTCGGAATTTACTGCACAATAATTATTTTGAAAGTTTAAAAATCAGTTTTAACCTATTTCCTGTTTTGGGTGCCAAACAAGAAAGAGTACAGTCACAAAACGTAAATGTTCGAAAAACTGCAATTTTATGTACACCTGTTTTCAGGAAAGAAAGCAAATAACAATCAATGCTTTGCATCGTTCAAAAGTCAACAAAACTTCTGTAAGATATTGGATTTGAAAATGAACTCCTGAAAACTATAATGCCAGAAAACGATTTTATTATATGCCAGCCTGTAAATTATCGCAAGTTATCTAAAAGAGATTTCTCGATATCCATCGACTCGATGGATGTCGAGGAATATTCCTCAGTAGCTTTCTAAATGACGTCACGCTATGCCGTATCACGTCGCCTTGAAAGGTCGATCAGCTGATCATTGTTATTGTTTTGAAACGTGCGCATTTGGGCTCGAATTGGCCTGAATATTGTGCAATAAAATGTCTCGTAGCATATAATAAACAAGAAAATCTACTCTATGTTACTCAGTATCTGGAATTATCTCATGAGTGTTGACCTGAAAGTTTTATTTTTCACGAGCTTCTTAAATGACGTTACGATTCGGCGCATGATATTGCCTTGAACGTCACCTTGAAGGAACGATCAGCAACGTTTTGTTATTGTCTTGAAACTGTTTACAGTCGAATTGGGCTGAATATTGCGCAGTATAATGTCACGTAGCATATTTAAAAAAGAAGAAAATTTACGCAGTTTTAGTGAATATCGTGAATTACCTCATCCGTGTGGATCTGAAAGTTTTATTTTTCACACGCGCTCTCGATATTCACTAGAACAGCGTAGATATCCTCAAAAATTAAGAAAGTTTTGCAGTTTGTATGCTCATTTTCTCAGAAATACTTTGCCAGCTTCATTCAATGAGAAGATCAATAATTTTCCCGCTACCTCAGGTGGGCATCAATGTTAATCCCTTGCCCATTTTGACTGCCAGTGGAGAGTGTGGTCCAAAAAAAAAATAAAATGTTATTATTCAATTATTACCGGTCATAGAATAGTATTTTTTAAGAATTTGTTGGCAAGTGTATGAGATCCATTACTTTTTATCTTCTGGGACAAACCAGTAATTCTAGAGAATCATAATATTGAAGTTTTTTATGTGTTGTTCTTTTTAAATTCACGACATTTTATTTTTAATATCATCTAATATTAAGCCGTGGTTGCACATTTAGCAGCAGGGGTTTGATTTGATCGCGAGAAAAAGCGAGCAATTCATTAGAAAAATGTTAGTAATTAGACGATACTTACTGATCTGCTCCCACCTGTCACAGAAACGCCAACTGTCAGTGCAGAAACAGTATGCGGAACCCATAATTTTCTTTGCATACGAATATCTGTGCTTGAAAATGTATACACATTGTACATTAACCCTAAAACCTTTCATACATTCTGCAAGGGGAAACATTTGCCTGTGGACCAACAGATGAGACAATGGACATCGAATCGGTATTGAGATTCTGAGATAATTGAACCTAAAAACTCCACAGAAAGATATGATTAAATTTTCACTGAACCTCTCCATAAATAGAGAATGAATTCACCTATTTCATTGTAGATAGTACTGTGCGAGACAATAGAATTCACGACGCCAGTGTTAAAATGGTTAATTGTGAAGCGCCATGGCCATGAATCTCGCCAATCTCTTATTTCTGAGTAAAACATTGTATTGAGTGACAAAAGAATAGAATAGGATCACCGACCTGTTGTCCTTCATACAAATGTAATTACAAACTATCATTGCAGTAATATTTTTGTTGGAGCGATTCGAATCTTGTTAGGACATGAAGTTCGACGTCAGACACTTTTTCGGAAGGGCCAGTATATAACTCTTTGTATCAAGTCCCCAAAAAGCCCGTCCATATCCGCATAGCTTGCATGTGAACTTTGATTTGCCGGGATACGAGTAGAGTCACGTTTTTTTCAAAATTCATATCCAGTCTGTCTTAAACAAGGTCCGGGAGTTCCGAGACTGCACTTTTCAAACGTCGAAATATGAAAATGAGTATCTCTGGGCTGAACTCTATAGACTAACATTACAGTGTATAACTATCTTCTATTTATCATAGAAACTTACATCACTTAATTCTACATGCTGCATTTCACTGGACATTAGAAAGAAAGTATATTTTTCGAATCCCCTTTGCGCTGCAGGATCAAGTTAAGATGTCTGCATTTCAAATGGCACAGGCTTGGGGGTCGAACCCCTGCTGAGACAGCTTACTTCAGCACAAATCGCATGGCGAAACTATACCAAAGCACGCACCCGACGCGATCACAGACAGATACTCAACAGCCGACTGATGAAAATATACCAAATCACGGTGGCCGAGTGGTGTACCTGGTTTAGTATAATTTCGCTAGGCCATTGGCTCTCAAGGAAATTTTTTCGCCAGGCCGTTTTCAATTTCATCAATTGTGGTCGTGAACAATGTTCATTTATTGTTTATTTAACGACACTTTCAACAAATTCACTTTTTCAAGCGACAGGTCAGCGGTTGTAAACATGGACATTTTCCTTATTCTGGAGTAATGGTTCGTTTGAGAAATTCATCAATCTAAAAGTACATTCTCAGGTTCTGCGAGGCTTCGATTCGATCTTCGAAATCGTCCAAATGATTCGATTCAATTCGATTTCAGTCGCGCTGATTCGGAAATATTCAAATTGTCGAGATGCTCTAAAATCCTAACAAGTTTTTCAGCTTGAACCTTTCTTCTATCACCGGGTCTCTGGTACAGGAGGGCTGATGATAGAAGGAGAATTCAAGAAAGTTCCACGTCCTAAACCACTTTTATTTCGGCCTGGAATATTTCGCTTTTGGCTGACTTACCCAAACAGACGAGCAGGCCCGAGGAGAGGGTGGGGTGGGGTAGTAACCCCGGGGCCCGGAACTTTGGGGGCCCGGGGGTTGGCCCAAGAGTCCAGGATTCTTGGGTCAGGCCTGGGTCCCCAAAAGTCCTGACTCCTATGCCAAGCCTGTGCCCCGATCCCTGAGCGAGAATAGCATAAGTTGCCAGTCGTGTTGAAATACTAGTTGCCACTCGTGTAAAGAAGGAATGGGAGGGCCCGTGGAGATGCTCTATCTGTTAACCCTTTACTTAACATGAAAAGCAGACGACACTTGCAAACAAAATGATTGAATATCTATTTTTTTCATTTTTTGTATAAAAAACATACCTAATGAGCCCTCAAAGGAACGAACTCAACGAGCTCGATCCAATGAGGGGTCATATGTTATGTTTATGAGTTAAAAAATGAAAAAAATAATGAAAATCGAAAGGCAATTTTTATGAATAGCGCTGGCCGGGTTTGGCCGTTACGTTGGGTGAAGGGTTAATAGACTGTTATCTAGATACATATGCACCAGACCCGATGTTATCACTTCAAGCATTCTTCACTTCAAGAACTTCGGCAGTAGTATGTCATGCACGTTTCGGGGCTTAGTTGGGGGACCTCGGTGGGGGACCTCGGAAGTGACGTCATGTCACGTGACCCAGTGGCGCCATGTTGTGTTGTCATGGTAACCCGCATCAGCGGCCTTCTTGTAACGTCATCTCGGTAGTGATACGTGGTGTGAGTGCGCATGCGCAGCGCGTGTTGTTAGGGTGATACGTGTTTCCATCGTCCATTTTGTATACTGGACGCCGCCATTTTGGTTTCTATTGTAGCACGTGGTTGCTATGTTACCCAATTTTCTGCAATGGGACGGGGGTAGGTTTGGAGGGTGTGTTCGATTGAACAGGAATAATTTCCCGATTCGTAGAATCACCACAAACAACCCAACAAGTTGTATTATTTTGAATTCTTTCAGAATACTCTGCTTCTATCTATATATGCAATAATTTTCGTCTACCTGACCATGTTCCTTTGTTCAGGAATATACTCCAGTAGCGTAGAAGAGCCTATCGACTGGAACAACTTTGCTTATTGTTACTATATTTAGCAATTTCTGGTCTATTCTTGTTAGTTCTGACCCTATTCCAAGTACTCTTGTTATTCTATTTATATAGATCATTTATATAGATTATAACTAACCAATCGGATTGCTTGATTTCCCATAATCTGTATGCAGAGTTATCTCACTTGTGTATAACAAAAGCCTATATCATTCCCAACGCCAATAAGCTATCGAGCAGTTACTGATAAACCATTGCTCGAATGACTCGAAGCTCATCCAGCAAATGAGCCATCGAGCAGTGGCTCGTTCGAGTGACTCGCACATACTGCTCGAACGACTCGAAGTCTACCGAGCAAATGAGCTATCGAGCAATTGCTCGTTCGAGTGACTCGCACATATTGCTCGTCGACTCGTTTCAGTATTTGAGGGTACCTATGGCCCGGTATTGTATTATTTGAGGATATCTTTTATAGGATACTTATCTTAAGATACTATTACCTGTACCACAAGACATACCTATCCCAAATATCCCTTATAAGCTATCGAGCAGTTACTGAAAAGTCATTGCTCGAATGACTCGAAGCCCATCGAGCAAATTCGCTGAACCAGCATATTTTTACCTCATTTTCAAAATTTCCTTTGAAATCAAGGAGACCTTTCATGATCATGACCCCAAATAACAAGTTCACAACATTTTAAAAAGCCTATTCAAAATATCCTACACCTCAATAGCAATTATTACAGTCCTACACCCCATGCTCCATAACATAGCACTATAATTATGTCCCATGCGGCAAAGGACTAGTGTAGAACGTACATTGCCACATTTTATCCACATTGTCGAAAATACACATAACATATCACGCGTGTGTTTATTACACGCCTTTACGTCTATAAAAGCAATTATTAGAAGGACAATCAGCAATTCATTTGACAACTTGTCACCTGAGTTCCAATGTGTTCTGTGTGCCAGTAGGCACATAGAACACAATGTAACTCGGGGACGAACTATCAACAAAAGGAACACATTTTATCGCCATCCAGATTTGTGAGGGGAACCCGTGTTACTGTTTTTAGCTATCGCTAGAGATGCACATTGTAATTGCGGTGCAAGATTTGTAAAAAATTCCTGTGAAATTTTGCTTCTATTTAAAAATAATCCGTCAACGATCAACGATCTCAGTTTTCATTTTCCGCATGACTTAGTGCTGCTGTAGATGGGGATTTCGTAGAAAAGGCGTATAATAAAATATTTAACGCTATGGCGATAATGCCACTAGGGTCAGAAAACATCTAGATTACATTTTACTTCATAAAGTTTAGATAAAGGCAACGTTGAACCAATCGTACTCGTCATCCCAAATAACAAAAGACTAGACTTCAAATACCGGACATACTACCTCGATTGGAGCACGGTGGGTCAGTAGTTAGAGCATTGAACTTCAAAACGAGAAATCCACTGTTCGATCCTGACCAGGGGTAAATGCGTTGTGTCCTTGTATGAAGCACTTAATCCCAATTGGCCATGCTGTCGGGTGTCCTGCGCGTTGATAGTGCAGTCGCCTTCAAACAATGCTAACCCTGCTTATGCGGTGTTAGTACGTTCAGGCACCTGATTGTTGCTCGTCGCTGCTCTGTGGTTCTCTCTGGCTACCATATCTACCGAAATTGGGCGCGTTGTGTACCAAAGCGTACTGCACGTCGATGGTGCATTTGTCTTCCACCAATGCTAACCCTGCTTGTGTGGTGATAGTGTGTTGGGGAGCTGATAGTTAGTTGCTCACCGTTGCTCGGTGGTTCTCTCCGGGTACTCCAGCTTCCTCCACCCGTAAAACTGCCGGGGTCATAATTAGCCATTGTGCAGAAATATGTGACCTTAAACACCAATATATAAATAAATAAATAAATAAATAATCTTCCGAAATTATCGTTAAACCCAAATAAAAACAAAAACACAACTACCGGGGTATCGATAGCGTTAGTCCCCTCTCCCATTTGGTAACAGCCCAAACACACAAACTGTCAAATATTCCACTATAACATAAATTACAGGCAGCAACAGTAATAGGCCTACTTGTTATGCATTTTCGGATTTATTATTTTTATTTATCGGCCAGTATTTAACTCAATTCGGTCTAAAGTGCAAAACCATGAGCTATGCCAATTGTTTATTTGTTTTACTGGAATCAGTCATTCTATGTTGTTATGCTTGTCAAATATATAATCATTGTAATTGTAATCACTGTAATTTGTTTTGGAAATACAAGTAGCCTAGTTACGTTTACAAACAATATGAGTATCAATGTGGCCAAGTTTATCTCATTGACATCATAGGTCGTTAAGCTTTCCATTCAGGAATTCGCTGAAATTGCACACAGCAAATCAGACAGTGATGTGGAAAATTTAACCGACAGACGTTTACCCCACTAGTGGCCAGTACTGACCACTACATGCTATTTTAGTAAGGAAAATTAGTGTGATTTGAAATTCCCAAGTCTGATATTCCATTTCATAAACATAAATAAATATACACAAATTATGCATCAAAATGACGGTAATGATGTATAGAACACGAAATATATGCATTCAACTCCCAAAGTAGCTGTTGACAGCATGCACCAATGGTTCCTGGAAGTCTGCTACCGTATTCATACCAGAACTGATGATAAAATATTATTTCAGGAGAACAACACCTGGCCAAATATATATAGTTGTCGCCCTGTACAGCACCTGCCTTTATGAGACGATTTTATTGAATTAATCAAACATTACCATTAAGAAGTGAGCATGCACACATTCTAATATTTTCAGTATGTGATGATTTTAAGAAAGGCATATCTCCTTGGACTTAAAAGTTTATACAGATTTCTAGGTGGGATGTCGGTATTCACTACTCCTCCTGTATTCACGAATAAATTTCTGTGAAACTTCTCAAACCTTACCGCGAAACATGTGCATATTTCCAAGTCTCTAATATATTATGCACGGCAATTTTAATCAGGTTATCTCCCCTTGACGTTAGAGGATTATTTGCAGAATTTATATGAGATTCTTGTGTTCTCAATCCGTCTAACATTTATGGACTGATTTTGACGAAGCTTCCCAAACATGTAGATCAACAAATCAACATTTGCATGTTTCTAAACCTCCAATTTGCGACAATAGTAAACTGATTACCGTCCCTTGCACTTTGAATATTCAAGGTAGATTTCTATTTGAAGTAGAGGTGTACGCAACTCCTCGAACATTTATGAATCGATTTTGATGAAACTGCACAAACATGACCATATTTTGCTACGTCTGACTATAGGTATCGCGGAACTAAATATTGAAATTAGAGTTAACCACCTTAAAATGTTGCACTCGGAAATGTTGCAATCTCAAAAAATAAACAGCCTTGGGAAAATATATTGTTTCAGTAAACCTTTGAAACATTCTATTGACATCTTGCATTATTGTTGAATATTCCTGATAAAAAGAGAGTGATTTGATGACTTTTGGACTTAAAAAATACAATTTACTTTTCGTGTGTTTTGTAGGGAATTCCCTGAAAAAATATGTGCACGTGATCGGTACTTCCCTTTGTGTCAGTTTTTCTCTTATTTGTTGCACGATGACCCCCTGTTTTCGGATCAGAAAAAGTTGTCTGAAGGGCTATACTTGACAGAGATATTCGAATGTCAAAATTAAAGTGATGCGACCATATTTTTTTCAGCCTAAACGTTATAATGGTCGCCAATGGGAAAATATTTTGTTCCGTGACACCTATAGGAAATATGTTTTTTGGCTTCCAAACCAGATTCAGTTATTATTTTGGGGGATTATTTCACATTTAAATATTTATTTGGGGACCACACACCTGACCAAACTATTTTCTTGTTTTGAAAAGTTACATTTTTGTCACAGTCAGCAATAAAGGCTATATATTGCCAAAACTAAGGCAGTTCATGCAAGCAAATTCACAACTTGAGCAAGTGTATTCCCCAGGAGCACACTGTAACCTCTTGCAGCTACTAACTAACAGCCCATCTTACCCTATTAACATATTTATTTAAACCATGGTTTCCTCTCATAGTACTAGGGGTAGGAGGATTCCAAATCTTCCAGCCCCCTCCTAAATCACCATTCAAACACAGACAGAAAACCTACGCTGCACTTCTGTTCACTAGTATTTAGTAGTTTTTCTCTTCAAAATTATGCTCTTCAAAATGTTGGAAAACAATTCCTTCATTGAAAGAGTATCCTGGACCACAAAGTTGGGGAGGAGGTGCGGCTACAGTGGAAAATAACATAATAAAACTACAAAAGTTAGTGAATGGCATTTGTGCATAACTACCAATATAGTTGTCTAGTACAAGTGCTGTCATGGTTCCCATGATACAGCAACAATTTACAGTGACAGTTGTGAAATATTGCTTTTTTCCTGAACCAAGTCCCCGCCCCTCCCACACATATTTAACCCTTCTGCTGATGATAAACACTTGGAAAGACTGAACAGCATGCTTTTGACCTCCTACGTGTGTGTCTGTCTGTCTGTCTGTCTGTCTGTCTGTCTGTCTGTCTGTCTGTCTGTCTGTCTGTCTGTCTGTCTGTCTGTCAGGTAATGGTGTTTCTTTGCTCTTCATTTGCCTGGATCTACATTTTTAATAACTGGCAGCTGACACTAATCCCCCCCCCCCCCACACACACAAGTATATTGAACATCAAATTCCACTATATTCTTGAAGCAAATGTCTGAATCATCCTCTTTGGAAACATATTTTCTGCAATTTCATGCTTTTTGCCAGAATGGGTGTCTGTGGGAATTAAAACAAAGGTTTTGAAAGTGCACTAATGGGGACTTGCAGCATAAGCATAGCACTATAGAATCAATTTATGATGGTTTTGGGCATCTTACCAGTGTTATGAGATACCACAGTAGCAGGTACTGGTCATCGTTTGCAAAAAACACTGTTTTATGTTTTGTCAGAGCCAAACCAATGACTCTATGTACCTTTATTGAGAAAACTGAGGCTTGTGAATGTGATTCAAAAACTCTTGCAGATGGGAAAGTTCATATCACAGTAGGTTTGTTTTTGGGTCAGTATCAGTTAATTTATGATTATACATTAGATTTTGATGAAAAGGGGCATACCTGGGGATCCTATTCAGGGCTATATTTTACTATATCAGATGGTAGAATAAAATTTGATATCAGTTGTTAGGATAAAATGGCAAAGTACTTTTATATTGGTGAAATATATAGCTGCATCCCCAATTTTGGAAACAAAATTGACATCCATATTGTTCCAGGGGGGTTGGGACACTGTTTTGCTTGCAGTATGGTAAAATGAGAGATTTTTTTCCAAAAGTATGTTGTTCTGATGCAGATTTTAGTTTTATTTTGGGATCAGGGTAGTTTTTTAAAGAAAGCTGTAAATTCTCATCCCTCTCAGTTAATTTATAAAGTAACAGGATAGAAAAATCTTTTGGAGGCAATACCAGTTTTCAAGCCCATTTGACAAAGTTTGGACACTTTGCCTTAAAAAATCAAATTTTCCATGTTTTTGAGACTCATCCAAAGCCAAAAGTTGGATTCTAATGCAGAAATGACTCTTTTATCTCATGGAAGTGGTAAAATGTCTCTTTGGTGGGGTTGGGGATGATTATAGGTATCGCGGAACTAAATATTTAAATTAGAGTTAACCACCTTAAAATGTTGCACTCGGAAATAACGCAATCTCTAAAAATAAACAGCCTTGGGAAAATATATTGTTTCAATAAACGTTGGAAACATTCTATTGACATCTTGCATTATTGTTAAATATTCCTGATAAAAAGAGAGTGATTTGATGACTTTTGGATCTAAAAAATACAATTTACTTTTTGTGTGTTTTTGTAGGGATTTCCCAGAAAAATATGTGCACGTGACCGTACCGGTACTTCCCTTCGTGTCAGTTTTTTCTCTCTTATTTGTTGCATGACCCCCTGTTTTCAGATCAGAAAAAGTTGTCTGAAGGGCTATACTTGATAGAGATATTTGAATGTCAAAATTAAAGTGATGCGATCAATTTTTTTCCGCCTAATCGTTATGATGGTCGCCTATGGGAAAATATTTAGTTCCGTGATACCTATACATGGTAAATTTCAAGTGGACATGATATGTGCATATTTAAAAAATTTCGAGCTGGGACAATTTTGACCAACTGACCTTCTGTTTAACTTTGATTTAAGGGTACGTCCAACCTAACTTTGGGAAACGTTTTCACAAGTGATCAAAATACAGATAAAAGAAATAAACAAAGGCATATGAAACAACAAATAATGACCAGAAATGGAATATATTCATTTTTTCATGAAACTTTTTTCTTTTTTACGATTTTGTCGATAGGCAAGCTTCCAATGGCAAAAGTAACGAATTGCAAAAATCACGAATAGATCGGTAATCCCAATGACAGGGTTTCAAATAAATGCCTTCGAATTCCAGAAAGCACATTTTACCATTTCGTCTCCATTGTGTTACAAACGCCCCAACGAAAAATGAACGAAAAATAAGTAAGCTTCCATTTCAAAACCATGTGGAAAAATCGGTCACATAAACCATATAAGGCAAATCGTGAACTTGGACAAAATATTGTTTTCAAAGATTCGAGAACCGCAAAAACGGGTACACTCTTCTCAAATCTGCAAGGAGATAGAATAGAAAATGCTCATACATTCACGGGAGAAAGTTACGTTGACAGTCCCATTAATGCGAGATGAAGTCGAAATTGCAGGACAACTTTCCAATTTTCTTATCCAGGGCTGCCATTTTTAGAAATGGATCAATTCGCCTCTGTTTCGTAATATTATAATTTGGTTGTTGTCGATACGTAAACTTTTTACTGGGTAAATAGGTTTCAACACAAAAATATATCCACACAAACATTATTTGTAATCGTCATACTTGAGCTTGTACGAAAATATAATTTGATTAAAGGTCGAATTATATTTATCACAACTTCCTCTTTCCATTTCCATGTTTGTCTGCTACCCAAATGATTTCAAAATAAGGGAACAACAACGCTTTTAGCAGTCCTCTTCACTGAAATTTGTGAAAATCGTAACATTAACCTTCATTGCACGCAATTATATTCAGTGTCAAATCGATCTACACCGATCTTATCGTCAAGCCTTGTGATATAAAATGGGTGCTATCGAAGTACAGGTCAAACACTGTATTCACAAGAAAACAACATTTCCTCGTGGTTTGAACCGAGCGTTAGATTTACAAAATGAGGCCAAACACGTATGAAATTACAGAAAAACATAATCATTAACCGAAACTAGACTTTACGATTCTGGAGAATCATGGCTTTTCCCGATGAGATGCCATGATTTTTCATGACCCTACAGTGTCTGGTGAATTGTTTTTAACTGTCACACTGCAGTTCCTTCATTGATATTATGAGAAAGATGAGTATAGTAATCTCAGATGACTCAATTTGATAAACAAATTGTTTAGGTAAAAACCATGATTAAGGTCGGAGTGTTTAATGTCAATATTGTCGTCCAACAAGTCAATGACGATAAAAGGAGTTATGTTTGTTTGACACATACCCGCTGAGTGCTGTGTCTATTTGCAAATGGTTCATTTTATCTCCAATGTATCCAAAATATTGATGACTGGCAGCTTGTAGAGGGTTAACAAGTGCTAACAGGAATATTAATTCATGCAACTTGTAATGTCACACCAAGAACTGCGAATGGACATTTCTTCTTTAAAATATACAAGATGTTTTCAGAGAAATTCAGGGAGAACATGAATTTTAAGCTTTTCATGTTTATCATTGTTCATCCAGCCCAAAACGGGTTAACTGTTGTTTTTGGAATACTCTTATTACTTCCAAAAATAATTCTCAGTGAATTCTACTTCCACTTATTTTGATCTCTCCTCTCAACTTCGGGTGCTGTGGGTACGCAAACACAGCTCATTTTATCAACATTTTGATGTTTGAGAACCTGCATAGGGTTAACAAATGCTTACTGGAATATTTTGTAGATGCAACTTGTAATGTCACACTAAGATCTGAGAATGGCCATTTTTTTCTTGAAAATCTACGAGATGTTTTTAGAGAAATCCTCGGATAACATGAATTTTTAACCTTTTGAGGGGTATCGCTCTATAACCAGCCCTAAAGGGTTAATGCTTGGTTTGTGAATACCTTCATTACTTACAAAAATGATCGTCGGTGAATTCCACTTCCAATGAAGGAGGTTATGTTTATCTCGCATGTGCACATTAGGTTTTATTGTTACCCAAGAACAGCCCATTTTCTCCAAATGTCTATGCTTGGCAGTTTCTGGAGGGTTAATAAATGCTTACCGAACTATTTTGTCCATGCAACTTGTAATGTCACTCCAAGACCTGCGAATAGTCAATTTTTTTTAATTTTTTTTTTATGAGAAATCAACAGAAAACTGGAATTATAAGCTTTTAAGGGGTATATCTCCTTAACTAGTCAAACATGGGTTAAGACCTCGATTTTTGAATACACGTACTACTTACAAAATGTTTCCCTGTCAGTTTTGCGTCCGGTAAAGTAAGTTATGTTTCTCTGTTGCATTTCCATTTGATGTTGTTGGTGTTCAAAAACAGACCATTTTTTCAAAAGTTTGACATTTAGCAGTTCATGGGGGGTTAACAAATGCTTACCGGAATAATTTATCCAATCAACTGTTAATGTGACACCAAGGCCTATCGATGGCCATTTTCTCTTGAAAATCCTACCAGATATTTGTAAAGAAATCCAGGGAAAACATAAATTTTTATGATTTTGATGGGTATCACTATTAACAACCACGAAAAGTGTTAATGCTTGTTTTTTTTTTTAATACCCTTATTACTTACAAAAATGGTCCTCGGTGAATTCCACTTCCAACAAAGCAGATTATGTTTATTTCTCAGCTACAGGTTGGGTGTTGTGTGTGTCCGAAAACAGCCCATTTCAACAAAATTATGATGCTTGGCACCCTGTAGAGGGTTGATAAACGCTCACCGGAATATTTTGTCCATGCATCTTGTATTGTCTCACAAAGATCTGCGAGTAGTCAATTTTTCTTGAAAACCTACATGATGTTTTTATAGAAATCCACAGAAAATGGGAATTTTTTGATTGTAAGGGGTCTCTCTCTTTAGCCTGTCCAAAATGGGTTAAGACTTGGACTTTTGAATACCCTTACTACTTACAAAAATGTTTTCGTATAGATTGTGCGCTCGATAAAAGAAGACATTTTTCTTTGTGGCGTACCCTTTGGGTGCTGTTGGCGTCCAAAAACAGCCCATTTTTTCACAATTTTTACTTTTAGTAGCCCGTGGAGGGTTAAGAAATGCTCACCGCAGTATTTTGTCCATGTAACTTCTATTGTCAAACCAAGTCCTGGGAGTGACAAGTTTTTCTTGAAAATCTACAAGACTCGTTTAGAGAAATCTACTGAAAACATGAATTTTTTAGCTTTATGGGGGTATTGCTGTTTAACCAGCCCAAAACGGGTTAACGCTTGGTTTTGTGAACACCCTTATTCCTACAAAATTGATCCTCGGTGAATTACACTTCCAATAATGGAAGTTATGTTTATCTCTCGTGTATCGTTTGGGTCCTGTGAGTGCCTGAAACTGGCCCATTTCATCAAAATTTCGATGTTTGGCAGCCTGTGGAGGGTTACCATATGCATCGCCTGATATGTCGTGTGTATCAAACGTCGTGTCACAGACATGTCTAATAATGATGAATGTTTAAAAAAAGCTACAAGACGTGTTTCGAAAAAGTGCCTATAAACCCTAATTTTGGCAGTTTTTTGCCAATTGAGACGAAATAAGGTTTACATCGAAAATTCCGCTTCGGTACATTTTTAGATTTTGTGCTCCTCTATGAGTGTGCAAAAGTTTGTGAAAATCGGTCCGAAAATGGCTTCTGAATCGTACGGACAAAATGTGTCGAAAAAAAATAAATGAAACTAGACTTTATGATTCTGGAAAATCATGGCTTTTCCCGATGAGATTCCATGATTTTTCATGACCCCACAGTGTCTGATGAATCGTTTTTAACTGTCTCACTGAAGTCCCTTCATTGATGTTATGGGAAAGGTGAAGATAGTAATCTCAAATGACAGAGTTTGATAAAAAATTGTTTAGGGAAAAACCATCATTAACGGTGGAGTGGTTTTATGTCAATATCGTCGTCCAACAAGTCAATGACCGACAAAAGGAGTTATGTTTGTTTGACACATACCCACTGAGTGCTGTGTCAATTTAAAAATGGTTCATTTTATCTCAAATGAATCCCAAATATTGATGTCTGGCAGCTTGTAGAGGGTTATCAAGTGCTAACAGGAATATTTATTCATGCAACTTGTAATGTCACACCAAGAACTGCGAATGGCCATTTTTTTCTTTAAAATCTACAAGATGTTTTCAGAGAAATCCAGGGAGAACATGAATTTTAAGCTTTTGATGGGTATCATTGTTTATCCAGCCCAAAACGGGTTAAGTGTTGTTTTTTGAATACTCTTATTACTTCCAAAAATAATTCTCAGTGAATTCTACTTCCACTTATTTTGATCTCTCCTCCCAACTTTGGGTGCTGTGGGTACGCAAACACAGCCCATTTTACCAACATGTTGATGTTTGAGAACCTGCATAGGGTCAACAAATGCTTACAGGAATATTTTGTACATGCAACTTGTAATGTCACACTAAGATCTGAGAATGGCCATTTTTTCATGAAAATCTACGGGATGTTTTTAGAGAAATCCTCGGATAACATGAATGAATTTTTAACCTTTTGAGGGGTATCTTTCTGTAATCAGGCCGAAACGGGTTAATACTTGGTTTTGTGAATACTTTCATTACATACAAAAATGATCATCGGTGAATTCCACTTCCAATGAAGGGGGTTATGTTTATCTCGCAGGTACACATTTGGTGTTATGGTTGCCCAAAGAACAGCCCATTTTCTCCAAATGTCTATGCCTGGCAGCCTCTGGAGGGTTAACAAATGCTTATCGAAATATTTTGTCCATGCAGCTTGAACTGTCACTCCAAGACCTGCAAAAGGTCAATTTTTCTTGAAATTTTGTTTTGAGAAATCCACAGAAAACTGGAATTTTAAGCTTTTAAGGGGTGTATCTCTTTAACTAGTCAAAAATAGGTTAAGACCTCGATTTTTGAATACACTTACTACTTACAAAAATGTTTCCCTGTCAGTTTTGCGTCGGGTAAAAGAAGTTATGCATCTCTGTTGCATTCCCATTTGATGTTGTTGGTGTCCAAAAACAGACTATTTTTTCAAAATTTTCACATTTAATAATAATAATAATAATAGATATTTATATAGCGCTCATTTCACAATAATAAAAAGTTCCATGGCGCTTTACAAGAAAAATCATGGTTACATGTGACAGTACTTCTGTACTGTAGATTTGCATAGCGCTACGCGGAAATCACTCCGAGTATGATTTACCAAAAAGATAGGTTTTCAGTACCGATTTGAAAGCACTTGGCGCAGTCTGTCGCACTGAAATGGGTAGCTCATTGAAAAGCCTAGGTGCACTATGAGAGAAGGAGCGGCCACCATATGATACCAAGTTGCAGGTAGTCTCTTCAAGCAAGTCATGCATAGAAGACCTTAACGTGCGTTTAGGCTCATACGGAACCACTAGGTCGCTTATATAAGCCGGGGTCAGATCACAGCAGCGAGCCCTGTGTGCAAAAAGTAAGACCTTGAACTGAATCCGTGATGAAATAGGAAGCCAATGAAGATCTTTCAGGACTGGAGTTATGTGTTGGCGCCGCTTCGTCAGTTAGACAATACGGGCAGCTGTGTTCTGTATTTGTTGCAACCTTTGTATCTGCTTGCCTGGAAGCCCATACAACAATGAGTTGCAATAATCTAAGCGAGAGGTGATAAATGCATGCACCAGGCACACTGCAGCCTTCTTCATCAAAATTTTTCGAGAGCGACCCAGTTTACGGAGGTACCAGTTGGCAGACTGACATATTTTGGTAATATGATCAGCCATAGTTAGGTGTCTGTCGAAATAGACACCTAAATTCCGAACCTTAGTTGACGGATTAATCACTACATCACCAACCATGAGCCGTGGCAGAGTGTCTGGTGCGGGTCTGAATCTTGAGGAAAATACTATCAGCTCAGTTTTTTCGTCATTTAATTTAAGTTTGTTTTGTAGCATAAATGCTCTCACTTCCTTAATACAGTTTTCGAGACGCATAAACTGTGTGGCTGTATCTTCATAATCAATGGGGTTAAATTCTACATATAACTGGGAGTCGTCAGCGTAAAAGATGCACTCAATACCGTGTGAGCGAATAATGGCGCCCAGAGGCTGCATATAAAGGGTGAATAAAATTGGGCCGAGAACGGAACCCTGGGGTACCCCAAATTCAAGTGAGGCTATTTCAGATTTGTTGCCATCAACGGTAACACACTGGGTTCGGTTACTCAAATAAGATCGAAACCAATCTAGTGCTGATCCTTCTATTCCTAGCTGAGAAAGTCGTTCAAAAAGAATTTCATGGTCAATCGTGTCGAATGCAGCTGAAAGGTCAAGTAGCACCAACGCAACACCTTTTTTGTTGTCAATAGATTCCAAAACCGCATTTTGGACTGAGAGAAGGGCAGTCTCTGTTGAATAACCAGGTCTATATGCAGACTGCTTAGGGTCAAGTAAACAATTATCGTCCAAATGCGCACGCAGTTGTTGTGCAATGACTTTTTCTATAATCTTGGAGATAAAAGGAAGATTCGAGACCGGGCGATAATTTTTCAGCATTGTGGGATCAAGAGATGTTTTTTCAAGAAGTGGGGTAACAAGAGCTGTTTTCAGACTAGGCGGTAGATAGCCAGAACTCACTGAGTTGTTAACAATTTCTGTAATGCTGCCAATGAGTTTCTGTAATGCTGCCAATTTAGCAGTCCATGGAGGGTTAATATTTGCTTCCCGGAATAATTTATCCTATCAACTGGTAATGTGACACCAAGACCTATCAGTGGCCATTTTCTCTTGACAACTCTACCAGATGTTTGTAAAGAAATCCAGGGAAAACATAAATTTTTAAGCTTTTGATGGGTATCACTATTGACAACCACAAAAGGGGTTAACGCTTGGTTTTTTGAATACTCTTATTACTTACAAAAATGGCCCTCGATGATTTCCACTTCCAACAAAGGAGATTATGTTTATTTCTCAGGTACAGATTGGGTGCTGTGCGTGTCCGAAAACAGCCCATTTCAACAAAATTACGATGCTTGGCAGCCTCTAGAGGGTTAATAAACGCTCATCGGAATATTTTGTCCATGCAACTTTTAATATCATACAAAGACCTGCGAGTAGTCAATTTTTCTTGAAAACCTACAGGATGTTTTTAGAGAAATCCACAGAAAATGGGAATTTTAAGCTTTTAAGGGGTATCTCTCTTTAACCAGTCCAAAATGGGTTAAGACTTCGAGTTTTGAATACCCTTACCACTATCGAAAATGTTTCCCCATCAATTTTGCGTCCGATAAAAGAAGGAACCTTTCTCGGTGGTACACCAGGTGGGTGCTGTTGGCGTCCAAAAACAGCCCATTTTATCACAATTTTGACTTTTAGCAGCCCGTGGAGGGTTAACAAATGCTCACCGCAGTATTTTGTCCATGCAACTTCTATTGTCACACCAAGGCCTGGAAGTAACAAATTTTTCTTGAAAATCTACGAGACTCGTTTAGAGAAATCCACGGAAAATACAAATTTTTTAGCTTTATGGGGGTATTGCTGTTTAACCAGCCCAAAACGGGTTAACGCTTGGTTTTTTGAACACCCTTATTACTGACAAAAATGATCCTCGGTGAATTCCACTCCCAATAAAGGAAGTTATGTTTATCTCTCGTGTATTGTGTGGGTGCAGTGGGGACCTGAAACCGGCCTATTTCATCAAAATTTCGATGTTTGGCAGCCTGTGGAGGGTTACCATATGCATCGCCTGATATGTCGTGTGGATCAAAGGACGTGTCACAGACAGGTCTAGCAATGATGAATGTATAAAAAAAATCTACAAGAAGTGTTTCGGGAAAGTGCCGATAAACCCCAATTTTGGCAGTTTTTTTGCCAATTCGGACGCAATGAGGGTTAAATCGAAAATTCCGCTTTGGTACATTTTTAGATTTTGTGCTCCTCTATGCGTGTGCAAAATTTCGTGAAAATCGGTTCGAAAATGGCTTCTGAATCGTACAGACAAAATGTGTGAAAAAAAAACAAACCCCCCCCCCCCCCCCCCCCCCCAAAAAAAAAAAAAAAAATAATAATAATCCGTAGAAAAACAATAGTCTTCTCCAGAGGGAAAAGCCTAATTATGCACAGTAAAGCATAGAATGAACAATCACACACTCCAAACTAAATCAGTTGGTTGAAACATTTTTGTTTCAATGTGGGACTGTTGATATTGATGATTGTTCCAATCTTTGTTGCTGTAGTTCACTTTATTTGTGCATTTAAGTAGCAGTTGTCATAACTAAACACCAGAATTGACCCACATGAGACCAGATAAATAACTGTTGATAGTTGTTTTTCCTAGTTTATCAATGAAAACATTTTTTGTGCATTTGCCAAGAATATTAAACCCTCTTCAACAGAATTATGAGATATAGTTACTACAAAAATGTTTACATTGCGCAGTTTTCATTTTTCATTCATCAGGTCACATGTGCCTCCATACCTGTTGCTCTGAACTGTATGGCGTTGACCCCCGCTAAACGTTCTTCATCAAAACAACAGCAAAACAAAGTGGCAGCATTTGGGAACTGTTGATACCATGGATTGGAAGTAGTTTTTCTACTCATTAATCTCTGACTTAAGGGTTAACTTTGATACAACGGAAGTTGTATGAATAGGTTCAGAGCGGGGTTGTGGTGAAACACTCCCAACAAGCGAACACGTCATTTGGAATCATTCCAGATCATTAAAAATTCTTGGGATTGAATTCAGTTTATTTAGTGACAGTTATAGACTAAATAATTATACTAACAAAATGCAGAAAATTGCAAAATTACTAAGCGACTGGTCATTTCGTAACTTAACATTAATTGGAAAAATACCATCATAAAAACAATGTCTTTACCAATTCTGACAGATTGTCTTATGGTTCTACCAGACCCACCAAAAGAGATATTTAACAAAATTCAAACAATTTTTTATAATTTCTTGTGGTCTGGCAAAGTCGAAAAAATTAAACGTACAACTATTATTGGCCTCTTTGAAAAAGGCGGAATCAAATTTCCCCTTGTTGAAATTTTTAACCGTACTCTAAAGGTGATATTGGGTTAAGAAACTTGTGGATTATTAGAAGTGTTTGGAACTTACAAGCTTTGGCACTTACACAAAGAAGGTTTAAAAGTGGTTTGGAAACACTTGAACACATTCTGGAAGGATGTTCTTCTGGCCTGGGCTCTTCTGAACAATAAAAACACCACAATCCCTGCAGAAATACTGGGTGAAACTATTTTCATAAATAATCAAATAAAAGTAAACGGACAACCTTTTTTCCATAAAACTTGGTATAATAAAGGTATTTACTTCGTAAATGGCCTAGTATCTGAAAATAACGGCCTCCTTACCTTTTCCGACTTCTCCAACAAGTATAACATCAACACCCCATTTACAGTTTTGCAGGGTATTATAAATGCATTACCCAAATCCCGGAAAACTACGATTAGATCCAATAAAAAGCTGCCCATCATTCAGGACAGAAACGTTGACCTGTTAAAGTCTTCCGAGCCTTCTATTTTAAGTTTTTAAAATGCACACAACACCTCCTATTCAAACGCAGAATAGAATGGGGTTTTAAATATAAATCTGCACTCTGATGACTGAAATTGTATATATAAAATCCCATTTACAATCTCGGACGATACATATCTACAAAGTTTGCATCTCATAATAGTCCATAAAATTCTTTATTACACACCCTTACCTGTATTTGTCACGATCACATGGATTTAAGGGGCATGCGGTAATTTTAACCGGAAAGCTCTAGTGCAATCCGATAAAAAGTACCTTTCGCGTGCACAAGTTCTCTCGTTAGACTGGTTCTTATAGTTTGCAGCGTTCAGTGGAATATAACCAATGAGAACCATCGGCTATATTTATCTGTCGGAATTACCGATTCTCATTACAAAATGTTTGATGCACAACTATGCTAAAAACTGTTGAAAGTCATGAAAGACACATGATCTCTGTCAAGAAATTGAACAGTGAAACTCAACCTTTGCTTTCGTTATTGAAAATCGAGGAAAACTTAATTAATTTTAGTGCAAAAAAGTCCAACTGGTTTCGATATTGTAGCCAGCCACTAGTACAGTTCCAATAAAACTTTGTTACAATGTTGCCCTCACCGCTGCGTGCTGCCGGCGAGTCGACACGAGGCCTACTGTCTAACTGTAATCTTATACGATTTACAATTCGGCAATGAAGCAGCACGTTTGCCAACGCAAACATACTTTGAAAAGCATGTTAAGGTGAAGTAGACCTCAGGAAGCAAGACTAAGCATGAATCTTGAATACATGCAGTTACTAATTAAATATCTCCAATTCCACCCTTAGGCCTTACTAGATGACCACCCCCCCCCCCCCCGCCCCACACTAGCTGAATAAAGAAAATAAATTCGGAAGAATGAAAAACCTGGTTTTATAAGAAAAACTCGGTATTTTACATTTGTGGAACCAATGTTTTTTACGTGCTAGTGGGTGTTGGGGAAACAGGTTTATTTTATTTATTTATTTTTTTTTTGTGGTGTCAGGGTGGAAGGGCTTTTTAGGGGGATCTAGTATTGCTAAAATATGACTTTTTGGTGTTTGTACTGGGGAAATTAAAAAATGTTACCAGCTACCCACTACAGAAATTCGGAAAAATCTCGAGTAGGGTTGGAATGAGACCATGAAGAGGGGAGGGGTGGTAAATACATGTGGTCTGATGAATGCAATATATTGTCAATTTTATGAGATGGCTTCCCTGAAATTCAAAAATAATTATTAGAATATTTAAAACATAGACAATATGACAACATTTTCCAGACACAGATTGATGTGTATTTTTAAATGACTAATTTAGGATTTTTGCTAGTATTTCTGTTTTACAGGGATATTTCTTATTTTTCTTTAATTGTCAGCAACAAAACTTAAATCGAATGCCACCTATGTGACTTAGTTTCATGGATGTATGAGATGGTGAGGGGGTTGAGTCACTCTCACCCCCCTCACCAATAAGCAGTTAATTTTGCAGTTTTCATTGAAAAGGACTGGTATTTTCAGAACAGAGTGTTCAGAGGGAGGGGGTATTTTTATAATTTGGGCAAATATCAGGGCAGTGGGAAGAGCATTTTCATAGGCAAATTCGAGGCAATGGCCTGCATTTTGATTTCGAGGCAAAAGTTCTGGGCAGTTTGATTGGTCAGCCCCCATCGGATCCCCAAGAAAATGTTCTCCAAAAGCCTATCATTTTAGCCACATTCTATCAGTCCTCCTTAAAACTACTTACAAAATGCAAATTCAGAATACCAAATTCCAAATTTAAGACTGACAAGATATTGGAGCAGACACATAAAAAAATTATTTTGTTTTGAACCAGATACCAAGAAAAAAATATTGGCAGAACCGCTCAGATAACAAACTGGTGAAGTATAGTACTACTAGTACAAAATAATGTAAACATTAATCAATCTTTGAAAATATTATGAACCAAAATAAGTTGGAGCTTACTGGTGAGAACAACCCCCCCCCCCCCCACCCTTATTTCTCTTTCAGCCTCTGACTAAGACTGTTGGATACTCATTTTGTGAGCTTTCAAAAAAATGCTGTCAGGTTATAGATGGGTGGGGGGGGGGGAGGAGGTTGTAAAAAAGGTGTACAAACTAAATTACTTGTGGAAACAAGACATGACATTTTCTTGCGGTTATCATGCAATATATTTCTCCCTTTGTATATCTGTGTAGTATTATGTGGACAACCCTTTTATTTGTAAGTGCAGCCCATTTCAAACAAAGGTTATCAAGACTTGAGGTAAAATAAAAAGAAGGCTAAATTTCAAGTCAGAAACTTTATAATGTTGAAAAATAAAAATGCAAACTTACCAAGACTGCAGAGTTCACTCAGAGTCAGAATGGAATCTCAAACTGCCTCACTGCCCTCAGACTCAGTTACTCCAAACGATCGAATGACTGCCACGGAAGGTTAATTATTGCACAAAATGTTTTTTCTCGTCCAGTGTGTACGTTTGTTACAGTGCAGAACAGAAATGACCGATGGACAGTCCACATGCGATAGCCTTGTGGCAGTAGTGCATGTATCGTCAAGCGGAGTTCAAACTTGTATTTTTAGTTTCAGTTTAAAAAGCACGAAATTTAAACAGAGCAGCCAGTTCTCACCGTATTCAAATTAAAATCCTTGTACATTTTCCATCCTTCAGATATAATGATGCCTGCACACACAATTTTGAAAACACATTTGAGACCTCATAATTTGTGACGTCTGATATGCTGAACGCAATCTTTTGTGTTTTCAGTGTTCGGATCGACATGTTTTGCGAATAAAATGAATCAACAGCGATTCTACAGATCTCAAGGTCAAAGACTTAAGACTGGTTCTCTGACAAAATTGCCTGTTTCTCTCAAAAATTCTTTCAACCGTTCAAATTGTCGACTATTTAATTAAATTAGCGATTAATTACAGTGAATTCTTTCATGGTTGTGTGTGTAATAAATACAGAACCACACTTATGTTTGAATGGGTTAACGATTACTGGACTCGAGTCTGTGGCGCTGGGATAACCACTCGAGCTTACCGGCTCTCGTGGTATCCCTGCGCCACTCGCTCTCGTCCAGTAATCGTTAACCTATTCAAACATAAGTGTGGTTCTGTATATATATACGAATTCAAAGCTTTATAAATGCAGACTCTCTGAAACGGAACTGTGCACTTTTTGTTGCAATACAAAGGAAACAATACTTCACTTGTTTTCTTTTTAATGTTCTGTTGTGAAAACAGTTCTAAATTTTTTGGTACATTTGAGGAACAAGTGCGATGTTTAGTTTCCTTTAACCGCAGAATATGTTATTTTAGGCTACAGAAGTACCCATACCCCTTCTAATAGCACAACAGACTTCTATATGTTTATCTATAGAAAGTTTATTTATTCCTGCAAAGTGAAAAAGAGTCTACCTACCTACACAGGATTTATTGCACAATTAAAAAATTACAGAAATCTAGAACTCATATCCAAATATTCATACTCGAAAAAACGTACAAAAGAAAAAAACCTAAGATGGAATACAATCAGTTCTCTGCTAACTGGTTAACCCCTTTTATATCTTCTGTGGATCGTGTCGCCATGACCCTTTGCCTAGCATAACGTTTTTTAAAATATAATGACGCCTGCTCAAAAATGTCAAATTATTTTATTTTATTTCTTTATTTAGTTATTTTTTTCTTTTTCTTCCTCCTGGGGCGCATTTCTTTCCCTCGGTGGAGCGAACACGACACGCTCGTTCCACTGGGGGGAGGGGGTATGTTGTTTGGGAGGGGGGGGGGTTGAAAGGAATCATGAAAATGTAGAGTGGTTTGCACATAGCCATTACGTTTGGCAAGGGGTTAAAACATCTCCCGTAATATTTGGTTTAAGTAAATGCGTGCAATTTACTAGTTGATGTATAGAATGGCTTGGTCGGTGCATTTCTGGTCGTGTTAACTGGTTGGGGCCTAGATTATTCTGGTGGTCTGAACTTGGTGTTCAAAATTTGTTTATGACAAGTTATTGGAGAGTTTTCACAGCCACTCACCGGTAACTTGTAATAAAATAAATTATACAAACACAATTGTATGTGCGTTTGACTTACTACGAAACAAAAGCAAGGAAACTGCTGGCTTTTGCTCCGGTACTCTCTTGTTTTTCTGAAAGCCCTGATAGTGGCTTCTAACACTCAACCAGTTAGAAGAGGTCTCCCTCCACAAAAAAACACATAATAAATTTACACTGTAATTACAGACATCGTTACACGGTTGCAACTCAACCATTCCTACAATGAGCAGAAGTTTGTACACAACGACAGAAAATGCACAGACGTAATCATATATTTGTACTTGTATGTTTATATTATATGCATGTAGCACCCTGAATCGCTAGCAAAACAAACACGGCAAAATAGTCCATAAAATTCTGTATACGAATTCAAAACTTTATAAATGCAACATCATGCTTTAAAAAACCCCTTCTCTATAGTGCAGCTAGAAAGGAAACCCCATACCACTACACAGAAATAACTAACTTTGCTATTTGTATGTTATGTAAAATAACTTTCTGTGAAATTTAACCATAGAGAAATGTACCTTTGCTTGTAAATAAGAACTTAAGATCTGAATAAAAAAATATGAAAAAAAGAAAAAATAGAAGTTTTACTTCTCATTCTCATCATGAATGACAAAAGATTTCTCCGAGTCTGTACAAGAAGGATTGCAAAATACAACCCTTCAGATATTTTAAGGTAGTTTATTGTCAAAATTTTCTACTCTTACTCATACCATAGCATACACGCAGGCAGTGCTATCACCACACGGCTAGGGTACCATACCAAATTTCAGTTTCTACATGTTCCATGTTTCTTTCCAAACATTGTGGTATATAATTTACCGGGGTTAAATCTTACTAGCCACTTTTGAACTTTGGAGAAAATATCCTGAAAATTGACCAAAGTTAAATTGGACCTCCCTTTAATATATATGTCTCAGAAATTTCGAAGCTTTACTTTCAGAAGTGACGGGATATTAATCTTCTTCATCGATTAGTCAAGTTATGTCACTCTCCAAATCTGTAGACTATTGGGGGAAACAATGAAAGCTTTGAGTTGTTTAGAACAAACCCCTGTCTAGTTTGTCCAGTTTTCTACCAGAGCAAACTATATTCGTCAAGTTGAGTTTTACTCGCTTAGTGAAGCTACCGTGGATTTGACTGGCAGATTCTTGAGCCTGGCAGAGTGAAAAAGCGAATATTTACATACTGTCAGGAACGCATAACAATGTTTTGTTCTTGTGTATTTCGTAAAGTAACATATTTTTTACAAAAACTACTTTATCAGAATCTGGGGATAAACCACGAGCATAAAGATGAAATGCAGAGAACTAGGTTCTCGTTTTTTTCATCACAATGGCCCAGAAATTGAGAAAAAGGTATATCACAATGATTGATTATACCGATGCAGTTTCGCATTTTTGTACATTTTGTACAGAAATTTATGTCCACTGGTGGAACTGGAATTCCATTCCCACCTGACAGAATATTCTTAGATTCTAGATCAGTAAATTTTGATATTCTATTGCAAAAAGTAAAATTACAGTATCCACCAGTGGGAACTGGAATCCTGGGTTCTGCTAAAAGAATGCAAGATTGTACCAATATGAATTACAATTCTTACAACTTAAGCATTCACTTGTGTATAGATGCGTCGCAAGGGGGGTTAATATATAGAATATATCCATAGTAGCTTTGTGTACCAAATGTTCACCACGAGTGGTGAAGTGGTGTTAAGTGCGAGCCTTTGGCGCGCGGTTAACATCACTTCACCACGTGTGGTGAACATTTGGTACACATAACTAGTTTGGGTATATTTTATTTATACCATGATGGCCAGATTATTAAGAGTCGCTATTATTTTTTCTCGATTTTACTGAGCATCAGCCGTACATATGTGCGAATTTGTTTTTGTTTACACGAGGATCGGTGGGCTGTACTTCCGCTGTCAGTTTTATTACCGAAACGAAATAGAAAAAGAAATAGTACCTTTTTCATTTTAATAACATAATAACATACTATTTCGAGTTACGGATGCTTTATTGACATGAGACAATTCATTTCTGTTAATTTTTGGTGTTTTATGGAGTAAACTCATTTAACCCTTTACCCAACGTAACGGCCAAAACCGGCCAGCGCTATTCTCAAAAATCGCCAATTAATTTTCATTATTTTTTCATTTTTTGTCTCAAAAACATAGGTTATGACCCCTCGTTGAAACGAGCTCGTCGAGGTCGTCCCAACGAGGGGTCATAACCTATGTTTTTGAGACAAAAAATGAAAAAAATTAATTATTCAAGAAGTTTTTTTGCAAGTGTCGTCTGCTTTTCATGTTTGGTAAAGGGTTAAAAACGCAATAAATAATTGCCACTTTCATTTCACTCTTTGCGAGGCGACGTGCGATAAATTTAGACAAGTTCGCATTCAGACCGACGTCATCAAAGGTCAGCTTGGATGTTGTTCCACTGTAGGTGTAAATTTTAACGACTGAAATCCCATTGCTGGAGTGTTCACCACGGTTGGTGTATAAAGCTAAAATTTATGTCAAAGGCTTTTCATATACAGTAGAATAGGTAGTAATGGTATAAAATAATGTTTCAATTGGGATTCTTTCGTCAGAATTGGGGCCTATGATATCGATTCTTTTTGCTAGTTATCATGCACTTGATCCTTTGACTCATGTCACACAGAGAGTCGGTCATAGAAGGGGGCTGGGGTACCCAATTCGGGGTGTTGTGGGCCCAGCATGATCACTCTGGAGTATCGGTATTGTGCGATTTAATTAAAGAAGTTGCGTAACGACTTCTGCGTGTATTTTCCATCCATTTACCGATAAACTTCTAACATAATATTCCAACTACATCACCAAGGTATGCCCTCGCCATCACTGTCGGAACAAATCTGTTTTACACCCACCTCAATCGGTCATCTTCGTGGCACTCCTACCTGTAGAAACTGAATTTCATGTTTTTACCAGGAGAATCTCAGATTCTAACATTAAAAACTAGGCTTACAGTCTTCACTGATGGAAACTATAACTCTACTTTCTCACTGGAAGAATGCATGATTTTACTTGTAGAAACTACAACTGTAGCTCCCATTGGTACAAATTGGAATACAAATTATTCACTTCACCACGGCAGGTTATTCATTCACTTAACATGTTGCCAACTTGCTTTAAATTCCTACTCCCCCTCCACCACCCCATTCCATTCTATTAATTAACAATTTTCTTTCCGTTTAGTCTCTTTTCTCCAACTACGTGTCGGAGGTTCAAATTGTTCGGACCTACCACGGGATAAAATATTAAGTATAAATATCAAATAAATATTATTCAACCGTCTAGCATAACAATAAGAGGTTGAACATAGTCAGTAAGGAGTGGAGGGGGGGGGGGGGGGCTTCTATTGTTAGCAGTAATGTTTACTGTTGAATCTCATCTTGGGTTTAGTCTGTATGGCATTATTGAACATTTTACTCATTGCACCTTTGTTTCTGTACTCATACTTCTCTTCACAAATAGAATATTGTTTAAACTAATTACAAAGACATTAAGTGACCCTGGCTGTCGAAAGTGACGTTAAATAAATAAATAAATAAATAAATAAATAAATAAATAAATAAATAAATAAATAAATAAAGATGAGCGATATTGAATTTTTAACTTCGGTATCAGTTTCGGTATTTTTAGGGGGATATATTATATATAACGCTTCAGTGAATTGATCTAGGTCGTAGTATCAAGTCGTGTTGAGGAGGTCAGATCGCCGGATCGAACGAGCTGCCACAGGCAGCGAGTTTGATCCGGCGAGCTGACCTCCTCAACGAGACGTGATGCAACGACCCAGATCACTACAGCGACAAAAGCTTTATTATATAACTTATAGTTCAACATCGCATGCCAACACAGGCATTAACATTTTCCCAACTGTTTTTTTGTAAATTTGATTGAGTCAAAAAGAACTATTTTTGTTTACACTTATTTTTGTAACAGGTGCACACTTCCCTGGAACCCCCGATCAGCATGGATACGATAAAAATATCATGGATACGATAATAAAAACCCGGACCGCACCCATTCCAGCTCAGAGTAAAGTACTCTCCACGACCGGAACAGCTAATTATGCGAATTCGAGCGCACTGGTAAATAGTCCGTCATACTATAGTGATACGGAATCGGATTCCACACTGTAGATTTTTCGGGGGCCAGGAAAAGATCGTCAAACAGTGGTGATATTTAGCGGTTAAATTAGATAGTCATATAATAAATATAAATAAGATTTTCTTATAGCACCTAAGGGGAATCCACATCAGGAAAATACAGAATAAGTCGTTCTTGTATCATTCTACCAGAGTGCCGCCACAAATGCCACTGCCAATGAGCTCAACATTGGCATTCTTTTGCCAACACAAATCATATCTCCAGTAATTTTATGCATTGTTTCAAGCACACCTTAACATTTAAAGGCAGAGACTTTTAATGTCTCAGAGCATGTGCCTTTTACATGCCGTCATTAGAAGGCCCTGCTAACAATAGACAAATCACCTGAGCAGTGAGTTCCAGTCAAGTCATGGCTGCCTTAAGAGGCAGCCATGACTTGACTAGAAATCACTCCTAAGCAACTGGACACGTGCAGGTTGTAGTCTTGTTTTGAAATCAGAACAAGTGTCAAAGCCTTCAAGGTTTAACAAACTAAAAAGAAAATCAGTCACTTCAATGAACACTTCAGCTGCTATCAGGCCTCGACAAGGTCTTACAAATAGCAAATGTAGGAAAATCTGAAAATAGCGATGGTTTCGGTATTCAATGATTGGTTAGGTTCGGTTTTTCGGTATCCCCATGATATCGGTATCTGTTCGGTTGGCCATCTCTAATGTAAACATGATTTTGAACTGCTATGTCGCTTTTTCTGGTGCATTTAAAGGAAAATGATTCATATGCATGTTCTGTGCCTGAACTATTTTATGTACAGTTGAAATAATATCTGATAAAGACTAGCCTATCATCCGGAATAAACGCCTAATCTCTTAAACACGAAATCTTACTCATCCAACTATTCAAGTTTTACCTCGCCCCGTAGGTGGTGTTTAACTCCGTGAAAACTAAGGTTATCTTCCACGTCAGCCCAATGGCATCCGTTAAAAGTCCATTGTAATTATTGTGTGGGGGGAGGGGCAATTATTATTTCCAATGCATAGCCTTGGTGCTGCACGTTGAAAATGTTGATTGGGCTACCCACAAAGCAACCATTCACTTTATTAAATTGCAAGCAGGACGTTTTATCATGCTGCCCGGAAAAACACTCTAAAATCAGTTGGGATAAATATCAACTTACATCAACTGGGTTGAATGAATATTGGATTCATATTCACTCAACTCAGTTGATTTGGGTTGATTTTTAACCCAACTGATTTTAGCGTGTAGGTATTTCAGTTTCAAAGGGTTAATTTGAACTATTGTTCAATTAACATTAAAGAATTTTAAATTCTAATATGCTTCTGCATCGAACCTGTTTCGGGAACAGGCTGGTTTATTGTCCACAACGTAAATTATTGTTTAGTTGTTTCCCGATTGAAGTGTCAACCGATTTGTCAACCGCGGATTTAATAAATATTTTTTGATATTTCACAGTGCAAACCGATTGCCACCAGCAATTGAAAAAAATGTTTATAATTTTAACACAAGTTTTGCGTTCTGAAGTCACAGGTGCAACCTCTGTGATTTGTGTTAGTTTAGATAACGTTTTATTACTCGACAGAAAAACATGTACTTTAAAACATTTCGGTACCATTTTACCAAAGTCTAATAACTCGTTCGTGTCGATACCACATGTGATCAAGTCAGTCGCATATCCCTTGTTGTTGTCGACAATAAGAAGATGTTCGCGTCTCATAATCATAAAACGTTTTGAAAGTATTGTGACTCGCTGTGCATTAAATGGCAACCAACTGTGGTCATAAGTAAAAAATCTAAACCATTATAGCTCTGAGAGTTTAGCATAGCTCCCAAAAGAACAAGAAATACTACAGCATTTGGTTATTGGGACCTTTTGCCATAGACTATGAGATAAGCGAAAACGTTGCTTCTTGAACACATAAATTTGTTCACCCTCTAAATATTACCAAGCGCTTTTTGTTTGTCTGTTCATGTGTTACCTGTGTACTATGTCCAGTGTCAAACGTCTGTGTTACGCTACATTCCTCTTATACCTGGTATGTATCCCTTGACGACAAACTTGCACGTTTGTTACACTACCTATACGAGAATAATGCAAGAAACACGTGAACAACTACTCGCACCAGCGATGTATTTATGAGATCTTTTGCTGAGATCTATCCCGACCCCCTTCTGTTGTAGTAAATATGGAAATGGACTAGGCAACATGCTCACCATGTTCATATTTTAACTCCATTGTTAGTATGATAGTTAGGTCCACATATGATTATCATTATCAGTGTACATTGTAAATTGTCTTACATTGGTCATGTTAACGGACCCGTACCAGTAACTGCATGTTTGGATGTCTTTATGTGGAGACATCGTTCCCGCTTTACTCTTTTGGGGGAAAATGTTAATGACATATAAGCCATGTGTTCAAGAGCTCACGACAGTCTTAAATGATGGCAATTCTACAACCGCGTCGCTTAGTCTACGGATGCAACGAAATTCCTTCACTCTGCTGCTGGATGTTAGTCGCAAGGCGAACTGAATTGCTGGAACGTTCCTTGGTCAGAAATAGAAAAGTGTCTCGGTTTCTGCCATTAGTTGGTGCGTCATTAGTTACATAGTCATTAGTTACATAGTCAGCAAGTGGTTGGGTACGGGACGGTACCAACCCATACCCGGTCACTTGCTGACTATGTTACGAATTTACCCCACCATTTACCTTCAGGAATAAGGTTAATGGAAATTTGAATAAAAGCCAACAACTTTACATACATTTACTGCCATTGCCACCTGAAAAGGGTTACCAAAGCACTTTTAAACGTTCAAAAACTACTTTTAATTTGTTGAGTAAACTCTAAAGCAAATGTTCGCTTCAGCATAAAACAAATATCGATAGAATCTTATTTTGTTTTAATTCAAATTTTGAAAATTCGAAGCGAGTGGGAATGCATCAAAACAGTAATGGCGGCTACTCAGCCGAGAAAGATAACTCAAGGTCACCGTGTAATAAAGTGACACCCATCGTGTACGAGATTTACCGCTGGTATGCGCATATCTGACATTCTTAGCCAATAACATTCGAGGATATATTAACAAATTTGTCAGAAGTGGGGTAAGTGTGTTTATTGGGCGGCATTTATTCCTATAAATAGACAATGCTCAGCGAAAACCATTTTCTCGACGAAGTTAAATTTTCCGAAGCCTACTATCGCCGATTACTTACTTTTTAAAGAACATAATTTTTATTTCTGCCTAAAACGGATTTGTTCATCATGATGTTCAATTTTTTCACAGCAATGCAAATTGAACATTTACAAGGTGTTTTAGTTATTATTGGCGAAAAAAACAAGTGCTGGTATTGAGAAATTTATACCGTCTTACTAGTTTTCGTGCTAGGTTTTCCTTTGATGTTTGATGTGGGGAAAGTCGTTACGCTGTGACAGCATCATAGAAGCTTCCACGTCATCAAATGTCACCCGTGGGAGGAGCAAGCCTGGAAATAAGCAGACTGTCGCCTGCAGAATTAGGTCCTCAGGGTAGCATACCTAATTTACCCTCTGTGAACCTCAATCGGAATTAATGTCTCAGACCTAAACAGAAAGAGGTACACGAGGGATAAACTGGGGGACTCTAACTCACTGGTGGGATAGCATCAGCAAATTCACCCTTTGGGGACCTCATTCTGCAAATTACAGATTGCTTATTTCCAGGCTTGGGGAGGAACTACATGTGTTGATTGACTAGACTCTATCTTGGGTGAAGAGGTGGGGAACTGATGGAGTTGCGACTTATTTACTGGCGTCCCAGGAATCCCGTTGTGTAGTGATCGGTGGCAGGGTCTTATACAAGCTGATCTTGAACCGTTATTACGGGTATGGGAGTCGAAGATTTGTGCTTCCAAATGAAAGGTGAACTGTAGTTAACCATTTTCCTCAGGTATCTGCTAAGTCTTCTCACTACAATTCACTAAGATTGTCATTCATGTTTTTTTTCATTTTTAAACATTTTGGCATCTACAATATTGCTTATGGCTTGTTCCAATTAGGGGTTGTAAACTTTGATTTTTTTCAGAAAAAAAGGAAATTATATAGTTGGATAAAGGGTTAACACGATGCCTGGAGTTGAAAAAATAAAATAAATGCCGTAAAAATTATTAAACATAGTTAGCATGGTCTCCTAAACCTGCACTCGCTAACAAGTGCATCATTGCAGAAACCACATGTGCGGGATATGACTTTAGAATACATATGTATAACCTTACATTCTCGGCAACCGTGGCATGTGATTTTCACATGCTCGACTGCTACCTTTCGGGATATTCAAACTCGTTTCATGTATTATCCGCGACCACAATTCAACCACAAGGTGAAATGGTAACAAGAATCAGTGCATTTCACTGCAGACCCCCCCCCCCCCCCCCACCCCTTCACTGCAGGCCCCTCACCCAGCCTTGTGATGATTAGATGCCACAGCTCGTGTGATCTATTTATCTCATCATTGCCGACAAAGCTTGTGATCTTATGTAAGCACACATTTTCCTATTTTTCTTCTTCAGAACTGCACTAAAATATTTTCATTACCAAATTCATTTTATCAAATTTGTGTTACACAATTGATTTGTGTCTATTGGTAAACTGTAATATTGCCACTGAACGACGATTCTTCACTTATGGTGGAAATGAAGAAAACAAATCACATTGTTCATTTAATTTCACAAACATTTTCAGAATAATGTCCAGAACAATGTAGTGATCTCTCCCTCCTCCTATAAATATATATATACTGGTGAAGTTTCATGAGTTTTTCATTTATGTTTATGATTCTGCATACAATTAATTCCTGTACCCGCCTTTCCTTTTAGTCAATAATTCTGCTTTAAGCAGGGCCAACTTTTACCCTGAAATTTTGGTTTTTACCTTCTTCCTTCTTTCTCTATTTGCTATTTTTCTGCTTTGGAGAATGGTGACGCGTGGATCCGCTATATCTTTCGATGAAACTGATACATGCATGTTCGCATTTCTAAGAGCCGATGGGTTGATGATATTGTGCTTACATAACAATTATACATTATGTTAAATCCTACTTTGTATTGAAAAATGGCGGCGACTGACAAAATAACGTTACAGGCAATAAAAGCAACCGAAAGGTTCGATTCTACTACTATTTTCAATGAAAGGACGGAAGATGTCCTTGTATCACTCTACCACGGCGCAAAAATTCCACTGCCAATGAGCTCAACAGTGTAATTCTTTTATGAACACAAATCATATATACAGTAATTTTGTGACTTGTTCGTAACGCACCTTAACGTTTAAAGACCTCTTTCAGGCTTTTATGATCTCGAAGCATGTGTCCTGATCATGCTGTCTTTAGGAAGTCCTGCTGACAATAGACAAATCATCTGGACAGTTGACTTCTAGTCACTGGGAGTGGAATAATACGCCCGTTGGTGAAAACACCATCTGATCTCTCACTGACCGGCCAGTTGTAATCGCTCATAATCATCAGTTGCTCGAGCAGTCAGAAACGGTACAGAGTATTACGCTGTGCTTTTCGAACCTACTTTTCACGTGGACAGTATACGTCGACGCGTTAGAATTGTTATGTAATCAAAGTATGTGCAAAGGAGTATCATCAGCCCAAATTAAGTCTAAACAAGACTGCTAGAAGCAACATCTTGGCTGCAATATATCTAGTACTAAGAAAATGCTGTTTGATATCGTCTCCCTTTTTCTAAAACATTTTCACTTGTCTGGAGTCATGAGGCTACGTAAAGCTAAATTTACCATTTGAAAAAGCCTCCACACAGTAATAAATAAGGTAAGAAACATATTTGTATTCTCCAGCTATGGATTACAATAACATAAGTTGAAATTATGCATACTGGTTTCTAAAGCAGGTTTCTTCGAAAGTTTAGGCAACAATAATACGAATTTCTCACATGATATGACTCTGAAAAGTACATAAAATCATTAAAATGCACCTTTATTATAAAAAGAGGAAGATTTCGCTGAAAACTCAATGTTTAACAGATCTTCCAAGACTGTTGAGTTCAATTGCCCATTACAATTATTATAATTATTATTATTGTTATGACAATAATTATTATTTTTCTTTTCCCTCCATATTGATGTTGTTTTTGTTCCCAAACATAGTTTGTTTAATATCCACTTGCACATGGAATTATTGAAGTAATGTCTTAGACGTTCAGATTCAATACCAAACCTTATTGGAGGCCAGCGTAAACTATGACTCTACTCATATTCCCACACTTGTTCATGCACCACCGTTAGTAATTCAAAAAAGTATTTATATGTAACGGCAGGGTATTTAAATAGGCTTATAACCTGTTTACCGAACCATTTCAAGAGAGTAAAATATTGTTTGAAAAAAAAATTAAAATGCACCAATTAATATTTCAAAGTGTTATTAAATTTTAGTTGTATCACTATAATGTTAGGCCTATACACAAATCACAGCAATTAATACTGAAACGTCAGTTATTGTTGTACAGGTTCCGTGTGATAAATACTAACAAAATAATCAGAAAATTAAATAAAAACCCATATTTATCTACCATGCACGGCTTGTATTAGACTGTTGGAACTATTTTGTGGTATAGCGGTTGAACCATTCCACAACTTTAATGATAGATGAATTTCTTGGAAAATATGCTCTCATGTGAGAAAAAAGAATATGACTTTTCTGAATTTTCCACTTGGCCTCATTTGAGCTCGGCAATATGGAACATTCTCAGAGTCGTTTAATAAATATCATATGAGCGCAACACTCTCAAACAATCCTCTATTTATTACCATAAATATGCCAGGTTACCTTTAAATTTTGTTCGAGGCTATAGATTGTTACGGGATTGTAAATTTAGTGTGTGGCGCAGCTCAAAAATAATATTTAAGGATCTGACGTCGTGAAGAGTACAGGTTTCAATGACGTCAGCTCAGACGACCAGTATGCCATCGGCACATCTCAGCGGACCGTAGTTTACAGAATATCGCAAAGCATCCTTCAGATTTGTTTTTGGGCGCTTTGAATTTGTCTGTTTTCACGGTCTCTTTATTTATCCATCTATGACATTGACTCCAACCCTTTACCCAACGCAGACGATATCAAAATTTATTATTTCAAATATAAGTTTTTTAAATTTTTCAAAAATTTTAACAAAACCATATCATGTGATCCCTCATTGGAACGAGCTCAATGAGCTCGTTCCATTGAGGGGTCACATGATATGGTTTTGTTGAAATATTTTGAAAAATTTAATTTTTTCAACTGATCAATTTGCATAATACGCGGGCGGATGCGATTCGTAGGTAAAGGGTTAAAAATAATAACTGCCTACCTATCTACCTACATACCCTAAACATTTGTATATACATGTGATGCGCGTACAGTATCCTTCGGAAGAGACCCCCCCCCCCCCTGATGGTACCCCACGAGAAACCCCTGGTATAGTATTCTCCTGGAGATTCCCCCGGTCACTCCCCCGGAGATATTACGGACAGGACACCCCTCCCTGAGAGAGTACACCCGCAGATATTACCCCATGAAGAATCCCCCGTCGGACTCTCTCCTCTTCTAACATTGAATCATACTGATCCATAAAAAGGATATATGACCCGCACCGTGGACGAATAATTAGATGTAAATTCTTTACAATGATCACAGGCTGATATCCGATCAACATTCCTTTGTCCGTGTATCTAGTTACAGCCAATAGTGGGTTCAGAAGGTGTCATACGCAACCGATAGCGGGTGATGTCACTCATTGTGGATACCTTATTAGAATGTTCACGTTGCAGCGGCGGTAATGTCGTATTTCAAAGTCCAAATAGTCAATTATCCTTGTACGGTGTTGGCTTCTTTACTTGGCACACATCGAGTCTGTCCTATTACCAGAATGAGTCAGTGCCAGGGCAGGGGGGGGGGAGTCTGCGGGGAATTTTACGAGGAGGAGGGCAGGTAATACAATGGGGAAGGGGGTACTCTACCGGTATCTTTGTGGGTATTATCTCGAGGGGGAAGTCTCCGGGGTACGTTTCCTGTAGTATGGGCAGAGCATTTCAACTGAGCTGACCCTGTTTGTTCCATGCATCATATAGTGTCCGATATTCCGTCGAATTTTATAATTATATCAAATACGGAGCGACTTCCTATTTACCCGGAAAGGGCGGGGGAGGGGCGAAAATTTCCAGATACCGGAGGAGGTGGGTGGGAGATCCTGGCCCGGAAAAACGCTTAAGTGACCAAAAGGTTTTGTGCTTGTTTAACCTTTTATTGTCAATTACATGGCCAAAGTGGCCACTTAAAACATATAAACTGTCATATTAAGGATGTAGATAAGTCCAAATCCTTATACATTCCATGTTGGTACCCGCCACTAATGCTGTCCAGGTGGTTGTAGGGAATATGCATCAGACAAATTGAAATACATGGCAAATATTTTCAAATATCAACTCTTGGATGTAAAAGCATGGTCTTGTCTCTGCCCTTCCTTACCTATCTAACCACTGCACGTTAATTGAAGGAGAAAATAGTCACGAAAAATAATTTCAGAAAGTTTATATAAACAAAATTTATAATGCGACCTGATGCCAGTGGTATAAAACAAAAAACAACTAACCCCCCCCCCCCCCCCCCTCCCCACCAAGCAAATGTTTGTTAGTCAGAGAAGCCAGCTGAATAAAGATGGCGGCTATGCAGTATCAACCACTAACCATTTATCACCCCATCAAGATATGCAGACATTCAGATTGTGAGTATGACTTACTTCATGTCACATGTGCATACCACAGAAATAGGGAAGGTGAATTTTTGCTATCCCTATTAGCTCAAAAATGAGAAATGACACATTTATTCGGGTCTTATTCTGACTTATTCAGTGACTTACTCAGACTTATTTGATAATATTTTGTTACTATTTTCATTCAAACTCTCGAATTACCCCCCCCCCCCCCACCCCCTTGTAGCCTCAGAAGTTTATTAAACTGCTGGAATGGTCTTAAGTATTAAGAAATGGAACAATTCTCGGCTAAACAGGGCTAGGTCTGCATTTTATGTGTGTGTTTTAGATTTCAAGGGGTGGGCCCCCTGAAAATGGTCCTGAAAAAATAATAAAACTTGCAAGTAGGAGGTAGTAGGTGTCTGAAGGGCGAAAATAAATTAAGAAATACGTTGATCATGTCACCTCCCGAGCTCCAGTATATGAACAGGGGTAACGTGGACAATTTATTTGTTTAACACTTTACCCAACGAATCGCCCGTATCCGCCCGCATAATATGCAAATTCAGCAGTTGAAAAAATATTATTTTTCAAAAAACTTCAACAAAACCATATCATGTGACCCTTCGTTGGAGCGAGCTCATCGAGCTCATTCCAACGAGGGGTCACATGATATGGTTTTGCTGAAATTTTTTGAAAAATTTGAAAAAATGGTATTTAAAATAATAAATGATGATATCGTCTGCGTTGGGTTCGCACGGCTTAGTAATTAAAAAAAAAATTACCATGTCACCTCTCGGGCTTCATGCGCTTGCACTCGGCGTCAATTATGCAAAACAGTACGAATTCGCGGGTAATCGAAAATACTTCACCCAATCGAGCTGAAATTTGGTGTTTTGGGGTTTCTTGCCGTGGGGAATCTTTTGATTGGATCGGTTCGCTCGTGCGGGATGGCATTGGCCTTCAAACGACCTTCGAATAGCTTTAGGAAATGATCCTAAAATAGTATTATGAAAACTATCGGGCCGATCGGGATGAAATTCTATACCTAGAGTTACTTTGATATCGGAAATCGGTTGGTTAGGTCGGTTGGCCCGTGCAAGATGGTAACTAGAGTTACTGTGATACAGGAAAATCTTTTAGTCTGTTTCGTTGGCCCGTGCGGGTCGGTCTTGACCTCAAAGTAACCTTGCCTTGATATCTCGAGAACGGCTGGACGACTGGAATTTGGTACGTATAAACCTCTCGCCACGGAAATACGTTTTATTAGGTCATTGGGCCTACACGATGTGACTTTGACCTGAATTGGCCTTCACCACCCGAAGGACGTCACCTCGAAAACTACTGAATGTATCAAGCCGACACAAATGAGCAAAAATCCACTGGAAACAATTACAATTTAACTCGGTCAAATAATACTTTTGATGGAAGCAGCCCGGGCGAATATCAACTTTTCAGACATATTTTCGATCGGGCTGTCACATTGTAAAGTTATTTGATCACAATTTAAAAACGTTCTGACGAGATTTGTTTCTCTTTTTAGCATCTGTGTTGTGACGAGTACGGACATGTGTATTCGGGTTTGAAGTATATCGGGTAGTATACGCGCAGTTAACTGTACGTGTACCACTTGAAGTCTATCGTCACCTCGTCATCACTTTCTAAGGTGAAACACATCTGGTTGGGCTCCATAATGATCTGGAAGGAGAGACAAAGCATCATAGATCAGGAATTGTAACCGTCTTGTTCTTCGTTTGGATAGCACACATGTAATAGTCAACTGTCAGTGGTGTAGTATGAACTCTAAAGATATGTGTTAATATTGTTATTGATATTTAATCAATCGATCATGAACCAAGATCATCACAATTAGTCTGAATACATGGATGACACCCCCCCCCACCCCTACACTTTCAATCTTTTTTGTCGAAGGGGATTCAATTTCATAAAATTTTGGTACATTTTTAATATACAGTTCGATACATTGAATGATTAGTCTGCAGTGTATTTAATGGACAACTGATCACTGGCAGATTATGCAACGATGTAATGCGTTCACTCGAAATAATATATTGTGGGCTCCATCGACACAATTCCACATCTCAGATGCTTTTGTTGAAACGAGATTTGAATCCTTCGCTATCGGGAGTCCATTCCTGTAGTTGAAACAGGAGTTCCTTAACCATACCTCATAGCTAAATGTTGTACGACACTGCGATTACCGATAGGGGTCGTACATAACTGGGCGCACAGTTAAAAATGAGTTGGTTTCTACAAAATGTCATTTCATTTCGAGCATATGTTCCTCTCTTGAAAATAAGCTATTTGCGTTTCTGTCGGAGACATGATAGCCTATCTCCATGTCACGTCGGAAATGCAACGAAAGTAAGAAAGAATGCTTATTTTTTCTGTTCTTAAAATACTGAATCGAACTTATAAAGTTGGTTTATGATTGGCCCATACATCCGTACACATTGATTTGTTACATAAATCGCGATAAGCTTTTGCGTCTGACAGAAACATCCCGGTTTCCCAATTTTCATTTTGAACGGACGGTAGACCTGGCTCCGAAATCCGTTGAACGGCCGGTTCTCATTTCAGGTGAAACGTTGAACGGACAGTAGACGCTTAGAATTCCACACTATGTGTTGAAATTAAGCAATTCTGAACAGCATATCAGTTTTTCCCCGCTATGTCTCGTTTCAAAATCGAATGGTGCATTCATTGTAGAATGTAACATTTAATTCAGTACTCTGTAAACTCATTTTTTATACGCCCGTTTTGAAAAAAACGGGTCGATTATGGTATACCGCTGTCCGTCTGTTCGTCCGTCTGTCCGTCCGGTCATATGTCGTACGATAACTCAAGAACGCTTTGAGAGATTTTCGTGATTTTGGGGTAGGTGGTGTATATCGATGGAGGGAAGCTCCTTTTCGTTTAGTGTCGCCGTTCGTTTAGTCATTCCAGAGTTATGGGACTTTATTACTTAGAAAATTGTTGATTTTTTACACGTCGTACGATAACTCGAGAACGCTTTGAGAGATTTTCGTGATTTTTGGGTAGGTGGTGTATATCGATGGAGGGAAGCTCTCCTTCGTTTAGTGTCGCCGTTCGATTAGTCATCCCAGAGTTATGGGACTTTATTACTGAGAAAATTGTTGATTTTTTTACACGTCGTACGATAACTCGAGAACGCTTTGAGAGATTTTCGTGATTTTTGGGTAGGTGGTGTATATCGATGGAGGGAAGCGCCCTTTCGTTTAGTGTCGCCGTTCGATTAGTCATTCCAGAGTTATGGGACTTTATTACTTAGAAAAATGTCGATTTTTTACACGTCGTACGAAAACTCGAGAACGCTTCGAGAGATTTTCACGATTTTTCGGTAGATGGTTTATGTTGAAGGAAGGAAGCTCCCTTTCGGTTGGTGTCGCTGCTCGATTAGTCATTCCAGAGTTATGGGACTTTATTTTTCACATGTCGAACAATAACTTGAAAATGCTTAGAGCAATTTTCATGATTTTTTGGTTGCAAGTATATGTTGACAGAATCAATCTCCCTTTCGATTTATGTCGCTGTCCGATTTGTCATTCCAGAGTTATGGGACTTTATTCATCAAAATATAGGCAATTTTCCACATGTTGGACTTTGAGCAATTTTCATGATTTTTTGGTGGCAAGTATATGTAACCTGACAAGTACACATGTATACTCATATTGTGTGGTTCCCTCTTGTAATTAATAACGGGCGTATCATGCGCTCATGGCGCAGCTGTTTATATCTGAAATCCAGAGCACCCCCCCCCCCCCCCGAAAAAAATGATACCGGCTATCATAAGTAACCAAAAAATTGTATATTGTAATATTAAATTTTTGTGTTTTTTGAGAGCACCAGTACGGTGGCTGATTTAGGACACTCAAATATTTATTTTTATCTCGTTATAACGAGATACGATCTCGTTATAACGAGATGCTATCTCGTTATAACGAGAAAACATCTCGTTATAACGAGAAAGTATCTCGTTATAACGAGAAAGTATCTCGTTATAACGAGAAAAGATCTCGTTATAACGAGAAAAGATCTCGTTATAACGAGATAGTATCTCGTTATAACGAGAAAAGATCTCGTTATAACGAGAAAAGATCTCGTTATAACGAGATAGTATCTCGTTATAACGAGAAAAGATCTCGTTATAACGAGAAAAGATCTCGTTATAACGAGAAAACATCTCGTTATCTCGAGATAAAATCACGTGACTCTGATGACATGAAACATATAGCCCCCACCACCAAAACAGTTTATATGTCTCGCGGGTGTTTTCAATATTCTGGATGTAATACATTGGAAAACACCTACCCACCCCCACCCCCAAGCATCCCAACCATGCCCGTGAAATACCGCTCCTCTCCCTCGCACATGTTGTCAACGATAATTACGATAAGCGCATATAACTCTCATACCAATAAACACAGAAATGAGATGGAATTCACACAAACAAATGAAACTATAGCGTAATAAACTCGCTGCCCCCCCCCCCCCCCGCCCCTCCCCCACACCGTATGTGGAACACTTTTTCGACACACGGCACTCAAAACACGACTATAGCCTCAGCCCCCAAACAGTGTACATATCTTACACGCGTGTTTAATACTGTGGATGTAATGCACGGGAAATACTCCTACCCCTCTCCTTTCCAAAGCATCCCACCAATGCCCGCGAAATACAATCCCCTCCCCCTCGCACATGTTGTAAAAGATAATTACGACAAGTGTATTTAACGCTTATACTAATAGAACAAGGACAGGGACGTGAGAAGGTAAAAATATTGGGAGAGGTGTATCAAGGCGGAGATCCATGCAAACGGGGCGCCCATTGTGCTGGCAGTAGCATGATTCGAGTCGCGCAGTGGCGAGGTGGGGGAGAGCACCAGATGTGGTATTTCCTTCTCGTTGGCGGGGTCCGGGGGCCCTTCCCTGGGAAAATTTTGAAAACTATGAGGGTCAAAACTCGCTTTCTCAGTGATTCTGAGGCCGCTGTGACACTACCAATTCGAATTCTCTGCTCGTTTCGTAATTAGGCGCGCTTCTGAATTTATCCGCTTGGTTAACTTTCTTCGTTTGTGTTTTGTTTTGGACTGACTTCAAACATCTCCACGAGTTTAATCGGGACCATCGGTTAATAATTTTTTTTATTGAAGAGGTGGGGTGGGGGTGGGGCTGGTAAATACCCCCTACCGCCCCCCCCCCCCCCCTACCCGATTTTAACGCCACTGAGAAAGGATGAAAAACCGAAAATAAGTTGGAATTTTCATAGACAAATTGAACAACTATAGCCTTATAAACTTACTGCCCCCCCCCCCCCCCCCCCACCAACACACACAAGGAGAGATTTATTTATTATCGACGCTTTCAGCAGCCAGGGGCATGTCATGTAGGGTAGTTCCCTTGGTGGAGGAAGAACCGGAGACAACCACTGAGCAGCGGCGAGCAACCGTCAAGTTCTCCAACATACTAACCCGACAGAATTAGAGTTAGAGCGGTTGAAGGCACGTGCACCATCGACGTGCAGTACGCCCTAGCACATAATGCCACCGTGACCCCACGTCAGGCCACGTGGACAATTGGGATCAAGTGTCTTGTCCTAAAGACACAACGCGGGTCAGAATCGAACCTGTCGATTTCTATGTTTCAAGCTCGATACTCTAGCAAATGAGCTACCGTGCTCTCATAATTATATAGTAGGTAGCTGTACATGTTTGTCGTGGGAACACATTATGGCGTCATTAACCTTTTACCAAACGCAAGTTGAAGACAACAGTAGGCCCACAATTATTTTTACACAAAAAAATAAATAAATGAAATTCATTTTTTTCTTCCAAACTGAACGGCTTATGACACTCATTTGAACGAGCTCGTCGAGCTCTTTTCGATGCGATATCATAAACTATGGTTTGGGAGAAAAAATTATGAACATAAATTTTGAGTGGCGAATTTTGTATATTACACGGACGGTTTGTGTCGCTGCGGTGGGTAAAAGGGTTATCATGATTAGGCCAATATATACGGTATACCGATAACTTGTGCACTTCTTAGAAATAGAATTAAATGGTGTCAATAATACAACAATAATGCAATGTATGAATCCTGAAGCTCTAGAAAATTGTTTTTTACTGTGTAGAGCCAGGATCCCAAATTGTGTGTGTGTTGGGGGGGGGGGGGGGGGAGTAATATCGCGAGGGTCGAGAACGACATACCACGGGCATGTCTCGAGGTTTGAGGCAGGGGACGGATAGTTTGGGAGGTACGCCCTCCCATTGGTGGAGTCCGGGGGTGATTTTTTTTCAAATTATAAAGCTCTGGGGCCCATTCTGGGCATCTTGAGAGAAGGGAGGTTTGGGAATTATAAGTGGCAGTTCAATTTTTGTGGGTGTGGGGTGGAGGTCAATGTTATTGGATGGAGTGTCAACCCTCCCACCCCCCACCCCTGCCGCTTCAGCACTAAGTTTTTCAATAAACTTCTGATTTTGTTCACTGACAGATTGAGCTGAACATGGAATATGAAGCATGACGACTATACATGTAGTCATCACTGGTATAGGGAATTTATTTAATTATTTATTGGTGTTTAAAGTCACTTTTGTGAATCTATATACTGTCGTCTTCAACTTGCGTTAGAACTCTATATGTAACTCAAATTCTGCCGGGTTAGTACGTTGGAGAGTTCGACGGTTGCTCGCCGGTGCTCAGTGGTTCTCTCCGATTCTTCGGTTCTTCCTCCACCCGTAGAACTACATTACACGACATGACCCTGGCTGCTGAAAGAGTCGTCAAATTCCAATAAATAAATAGATAAATAAATAAATCTCTCCTTGTGTGTGGAGGGAAGGATGTGGGGAGGGGTGGCAATAAGTTTATTACGCTTTTGTTGTTTAATTTGTCTGTGTGAATTCCATCTCATTTTTCTGTTTTCCATCCTTTCTCAGTGGCATTAAACCGGGGGGGGGGATGTAATGGGGATATTTACCTCCCACCCCACCCCCGCCCCCCCCCCCCCCCAAAAAAAAATCAAAAAATTATTAACCCATGGTCCCGATTAAACTCGTGGAGATGTTTGAAGTCAGTCCAAAACAAAACACAAACGAAGAGGTTGACCAAACGGATAAATTCAGAAGCGCGCCTAAGTACGAAACGAGCAAAGAATTCGAATTGGTAGTGTCACAGCGGCCTCAGAATCACTGAGAACGCGAGTTTTGGCCCTCATATTTTTCAAAATTTTTCCAGGGAAGGGCCCCCCGGACCCCGCCAACGAGAAGGGGATACCACATCTGGTGCACTCCCCCACCTCGCCACTGCGCGACTCGAATCATGCTACTGTCGGCACAATCCTTTTGCATGGATCTCCGCCTTGATACCCCTCTCCCAATATTTTTACCTTCTCACGTCCCTGTCCTTGTTCTATTAGTATAAGCGTTAAATACACTTGTCGTAATTATCTTTTACAACATGTGCGAGGGGGAGGGGATTGTATTTCGCGGGCATTGGTGGGATGCTTTGGGAAGGAGAGGGGTAGGAGTGTTTCCCGTGTATTACATCCACAGTATTAAACACACGCGTAAGATATGTACACTGTTTTGGGGCTGAGGCTATAGTCGTGTTTTGAGTGCCGTGTGTCGAAAAAGTGTTCCACGTACGGTGTGGGGAAGGGGCGGGGGGGGGGGGCAGCGAGTTTATTACGCTATAGTTTCATTTGTTTGTGTGAATTCCATCTCATTTTCTGTGTTTATTGGTATGAGAGTTATATGCGCTTATCGTAATTATCGTTGACAACATGTGCGAGGGAGAGGAGAGGTATTTCACGGCATGGTTGGGATGCTTGGGGTGGGGGTGGGTAGGTGTTTACCCCATGTATTACATCCAGAATATTGAAAACACCCGCGAGATATATAAACTGTTTTGGTGGTGGGGGCTATATGTTTCATGTCATCAGAGTCACGTGATTTTATCTCGAGATAACGAGATGTTTTCTCGTTATAACGAGATCTTTTCTCGTTATAACGAGATCTTTTCTCGTTATAACGAGATCTTTTCTCGTTATAACGAGATGTTTTCTCGTTATAACGAGATACTTTCTCGTTATAACGAGATGTTTTTTCGTTATAACGAGATGTTTTCTCGTTATAACGAGATCGTATCTCGTTATAACGAGATAAAAATAAATATTTGAGTGTCCTAAATCAGCCACCGTACACCAGGATATTCTCTTTCTCAACATTGTCACAAGCACCTCACCCACCTCCACACGGACTCACCGTCACCCTCCCTTCCTCAAACACACATACACAATCAATCTCGTCCGGAAGCACGCACACTTTAAGAAGCACACCGCACTGGGAAACTAATTAGGCCCTGGCGCAGGATGCAGGATAGATTTAAACAGTTATTAAGGTTTTTTTTTTTTAATTTGACACAGACATTCTTAGTAGTATACCATGCACCTTCGACCCACATCGTCCCTGACATCGGAAGCGACGTCATGTCACGTAACCCAGTTGCGCCATGTTGGGTTCTCATGGTAGCCCGTGTCAGCGTTTCTATAGTAGTACGTAGTTGCTATGTGGCTCCAACCCTCTAATAAGATAGGGTGTATGTTCGGAGGGTGTGTTCGATTGAATAGTGGTAAATCTAATTACCACAAACAACCCGACAATCCTACCAAATCACCAAAAAAAAAAACAATCTAGAATCACATTATTTGGTAAGGATTCCCCCATTTATGGGCTTATAAGAGTAGGACATTGTGCTATGAGACGCGTGCGTTTGTATAAGAGTCAATCTAATTATCCAAATAGACCCGAGAAGTTGTACAAGTTTGAATTCTTTCAAAATCCTTTGCTTCTGTCAATGTACCTATAAGCCATGGCTGGGCCGCCGAGATAGAGAACGGGCCACGGGGCAGTGTGTAAAACGGGTGTTACGGGTGGGATAGGGTGGTGGGGTGGGGAGGGGGGGGTCTGGCAGTCCTCCCCAGATTTTTTTTCAAATTAGTGCTAAGAGAAGCATTATCATGCCTTTTCTTGATAATATCTACTCAATTATTTTCTTAGAATTTGTTTAATTTATTACCTGTATCTCTGTATGTATGGTATTTTTTCTTCAAAGATAACCGTGATCACCCTGATGCAGGAGAGACCAGTGGAAAACCAACAAACTGGAACAAGTGGGTTTTTTTCTCTATGAATGGAACCTGGTCAGTAATGCACCTACGTAATCTTACAACCTCATGCAGCATCGGAGGTCCGCACCTAAAACCTTCACGCGACTTTCAGCTCAGACGCATCAACAGGTCTACCGACACTTCTTTAAAACACTCTCGGGCCACGAGGAAGTCGCTCCTCTACGCCACCCTATCATCACCAGTGTGCCATGCTATTGTTTCTGTCTTTCCAACCCTGCTCGTTTGTTCTTGACTCTTGAGTATCCACCAGAGGAGTAGAAGAGCCTACCAGTTGGAACAGTTTTGCTTTTGCTACTGTATAAGAGCTTGAAGCGATAACTATCTTCAAATAGATATAATGCAAAAGGTATCCTCAAAAGATATCCTCAGATAAGTATCCTATGAAAGTTATCCTCAAATAGTACAATACCATGCCATAGGTATCCTCAAATATATTGATGATTGTAGAGCAGTATTTGGAGCCACTCTTTCGAGTCGGTGTCCTATAGCTCATTTGCTCGATGGGATTCGAGTCGTTCGAGCAAAGCTTGGTCCAGTTACTGCTCGATTGACTTAGGAACACTTGTATTAGAGATCGATTTGACAGTGGGTGGGGGTTAGATGAATGGTGCGATCCGATTGGTTGGTTGTCGTAAAGTGAACTGATTTGTTGATCTGGATAAATGAAACATACTGTTCGACACAGGGACAAGCGTACTTGGAACAGGTTTAGAGCTAGCCAAAACAGGCCAGAAAAGCTAAATATAGTGACAATGAGCAAATCTGTACCAACTGATAGGCTCTTCTACTCTACTGGACTATACTCCAGAACGAACGAACAGAGTTGGATGAACAGAAACTATAGCACACCTAAGATTCTGACTCAGATTCAGAGAATTTATTCACAGTATACACAGATGGTTGCAATTACAATGATGGTTACAAATACATATAATTCATAAGTTTAGTAAACAGTATACTGTAGGGATGGCGTAGCCAGATTGGCTGTCTACCTGTCACCCCCCCCCCCCCCCCTCCGGAAGTGTGTGTAGTAGCTGCAAACAGACTGTGACCAAATGGTACTACTCAAGAAAAAATGGAGAAAAGGGGTGTGACACTAAGTTGGAGTGGAGTTCAAGTGATTTCATTGTGAAGATGTAATAGCGTAATGTTTTCAGTACAAAAAAGCCAGAGGGAGACTGGTGGTTAAGGATTTATACACTGGTATCAAACAAGCAGCTCTGGTAACTACTTCATTACTCGAGGCCCTTCAAGTACTTCGTGGCTTTCTGGGAGTGATAGAGGGATAAGACTGCGTGCACTGGGCGTTCTTGTCGGACGGCGAATTCAGAGGGCATCATGCAGGGGTTGTTCAATGAATGCGCCTGCAGACAAGGCTTGTGTCTTTCTTGTGCTTGAATAACGTACTGAGCACTACCAGTAATGTATTTCATTAATCTCTTTGGACTTAGCCCATTTGACAAATAGCTACTAGGAGCTTTGTGTTCTCAGGATTAACAGTACAGTTGTGTCGATGTTCCTGACAACAAACTCCTATCGGGGGTGTTGAGCGTATTCTTTGGTGTACTTGCTGGACAGTCGGAGTATGCAGCAAATTTGGCCAGCACGAGGGTTCCAGATAAAAGAAGAGTAGAGGGTACGTCTGCTCCGTTGTGTAAACACCTATTATATTATATTATATTAGGTATTCCGTATTACAAGTTTACTACGCACAACTTATAGATACATAGACAGAAGATTCTGAAAAACTTCTCGGGACTATTTTGGTAAATGATTGACTCTTCTACAAAAGAACGCGTCATATAGCACTCCGCGCTACTTCTTTAAGGTACCGCTGCAGTAAATATTTGAATTAGAGTTACCCACCTTGAAATGTTGCACTAGGAAATGTGCAGTCTCTAAAAATAAGCAGCCTTGGGAAAATATATTGTTTCAATAAACATTTCAAATATTCTGCTGACATGTTGAATTATTGTTGAATATTCCAGATAAATAAAGAGGGTGAGTTGATGACTTTTGGACCTAAAGAAATACAATTTACTTTTGGTGGGGTTTTGTTGGGAGTTCCCTGAAAAATATGTGCCCATGACCGGTACTTCCCTTCCTATCAGTTTTTCTCTCTTATTTGTTGCATGACCCTCTGTTTTCGGGTCAGAAATCGTTGCCTGGAGGGCAATACTTGACAAAGATATTTGAATGCCAAAATTAAAGTGATGCGATCATAATATTTTTCATTTGAACGTTATAATGGTCGCTATGGGGAAAGAGTAAGTGCTCTGATACCTTTAGCCCTAAATTAGGAAATCCAAACAGTTTTTGGTAATTTGGAAGGACAGCCGGGTTGTTTGATGAAACTAGATGTACTCCTACTCAATCGAATAGACCCTCCGAACATACCCTTGTCTTATTATAAGGTTCGAGGTCACATAGTAACCACTTACTACCACAGAAACCAAGGTGTCGGCCTCCAGTATATAAAATGGACGGCGGAAACACGTGTCCCTTAACAACACGTGCGGCGCATGCGCACTGACACCACGGTATCACTAAGGTAATGACGTCACATAATGATAACCCAACATGGCGCCACTGGGTCACGTGATATGACGCCACTTCCGAGGTCCGGGTGATCAGGGTTGAAATTTGCATGGTATACTGCTAAGAATGTTCATGTCAAATTTTAAAAAAAAACTCTTAATAATTGTTTATTTCTATCCACCATCAGGGCCTAATTCATTTTCTAGTGGGATATACTTCTTAAAGTGTGCGTGTTTCCGTGCGAGAGCGTGTGTGTGTGTGTGTTTGAGCGTGTGTGTGTGAGTGGGGTGGGGTGAGGTGTGTTTAACAATGCAAAGAAAGAGAATAACCTGGTGCAGTCACAAATCACAGAAATTTAATATTACAATATACAATTTTCCTGTCACTTATGACAGACCGGCGTCAGAAAAAATGGGATTACATCGTTCTGAATTAAATATTAATTTGCACAATGAATGCGCCGCTTAACTTTGAAACAAAGCTTGGCGAGGAAAATTGATATGCTGTTCAGAACTGCTTAATTTCAATACAAAGTGTGGAATTCTGTGCGTCAACCGTCCGTTCAACGTATCACCTGAAATGAGAACCGGCCTTTTAACAGATTTCGAAGCTGTGCCTACCGTTCGTTCAAAATGGAAATTTGGAAACCTGAGGAAACCTGGATTTTTCTGTCAGACGCAAACGTTTACCCCAATTTCAGTTGCAGATCAATTCGCACGGATGTATGGGTCAATCATTAACCAACTTTACAAGTTCGATTTGATATTTTAACCCGAAACGTAACGATCAAAACCGGCCAGCGCAATTCTTTCATAAAAAAGTTGGGTTGGAAACATTAGTGTATAATGAATCGAGATAATACGATGATACACGCGATCTGAGGACATTGCCAAACTATGAAAAAATATGCGCACCGTGTATTTCGAAAAATCCTTCTCTATCTCAGAAAGCGTTTACCGGGTTCTTCCGTTCACTTCCGTTCATACACAGTCATTCCGTAGTTTTTTTTTTTAGTTTAGTTTAGTTTATTTTTGAACTTATTCCCATGTAATATGGGTTAATGTAATAATAAATATACAAAGACTGTAAAAAATGAGAAACATGCTGGAGGTGGCTGTACGCTGCCAAGGCACTGCATATTCTGACTGCAGATATGACTTGCCATACCAAGCCCGTGAGTAAAAGCTTCATTTTTGATAATACCGAACGATAGTAGGCCAGACAATTGAGTACCTTGCGTAACTTTTTGTCTCATATTTGTTTGGATGAAATTGGAGCAGAGAAATTATTACGGCGCCAAATACATATGTGTCGTTGTGAAAATTACAACACCGGATGCACCTGTGCCGTTGTAAAAAGCGCAATTTCTACAGTATAATTAGTAAGACCCCATATATAATACTTAGAATCTTCAGTCGATACAAAAAATGTTAGTTAGACAGATCAATAATTTCCGAAAAAATGTTTGTCGACTCTCTCTCTCGCTCTCTCTCTCTCTCTCTCTCTCTCTCTCTCTTATACCTGCAGCTAATATTTAAGAGCAATGAACCCGAACGCGAAAATTCACTCCATTGATTGTGGCAAATTGCTCTTATCTATCGCATAATATATTTCGTATTTGCGCCAAGTATTCTCCTCCATCGACTTACTAATAATTTTCAGTACAAGAATCCCTTTCTTTCCCAACTTCCATTCGAATTTAAAGACAATTGAGAAATAAATATACTCTCTGGCATCCCAAATGAAGAAATTTGTGCTTCAAAAATTAAAATAAATATTTGAACAATCAATTTAGACACATTTCTCTATGAAGGCCGTTAAAAACGTAGAAAGTGTACACCAAATACACATGGAAAAGAGATAACGCGAATTCATAAATTAAAGTAAACTAACATTGTGTGAGGATCTCTATAACAAAGGCGCGGATTCGCTAGGCGATGTCATTCGCTCCCCCAGCCAAGGTCGTACGTTGTGTATCCAGACGCGCAAATAATAATAATAATAATAACACTTCAGTTGAACGCTGATTTGTCGCGGTTCTCATGTGAGAAGGCCTTGATTAGCCCAGTGCTCGCCAATGTCGCCTCATCCCCAAGTTTCATCTCTGCCACCAACACGCGGAAACGCTGTTCGATGATTTCCCACATTTCGTTATTCCCAATTTACCCAATAAGCATACATACCGTCTCCTCTGTGTCACCCAATCACCACATATATTTCATTCTCTAAACCAACTTCTTTATACTCCCAGTGAATTTTATTCTGTTTGACTGTTATTTTGGACATTCTAAGAGAAAGCGATCCAGGGCCTCTATTATTCCTAAATTACACATTTGGCACTCCTTTTCACCGTCTCTTCCAATCCCCCCCCCCCCCCCTACGTTCTAGCGAACCCGATCTCAGTTTAAACAACAGGGACCCATCCAAAGCTGCCATCAAGGTACTCCTCAAAACCTGGCTTCGCTTTATCGCTTTATCGTGCCGGCCACCGAAAGACCTCCATGCCTTTATCCCTTTTCTCAAATTTCGGGCTCAACCCTCCATGATTCTCTCTCACGATTTTTACTCTACGTTGTCCCCCTCTCCCCTTCTATGTCCGAGATTTCTAATGGATAGTTTTCCATTACTTCCTTCATTTGCTCAATTCACCCTGTCTGGATATTTTAATTCCATATATTCTGAAATATTTATTTACGACATTGGCTACCGGGTTGATTTTCCAAATAGCTAAGATAATAGAGTTCATCGATTCTATCCTGGCATTGATCCTCATCCACATATGCTCACCCCTGATTGCTTCCAGTGCTGCGGCCTTACTTGACACTGTTATCTATTGACCTGCATCTTTCTGCTGAGTTTCCAAACTCTAACTCATTTGGTGTAGAGGTATCACTTCCTTACCATACAATACACTTGGTACAGCCATCATTTCTCAAATGGGTTTTCCCACGAAAATCTTATTGGAACTGTTCCTCCCTAACAGTTTCAGTTGATTAAGAATTAGTTTTTCACTTCATCAATTAAAATATGAGGCATCAGAAACAATACAGATTAAACTATACATAGACAGAACGCGATGTGTGTTTGAATCAGTGGGTGTTTTACGTAACGTTTTGGAATGGCGTAGTCATATTTCGCCATTCCAACGAGTTATGTAAAACACCCACCGATTCAAATACACATCGCGTTCTGTGTTTATTACACATTTCATGCATTAAAATTCATTTAAATAAACAAAATTTAATTCCGATGTTTAAACCCAAATGTGAACAGTCCGTTTGTTTTGACTGAAGCTGTAGGCCTACTGATCAAATAGATCAATAAAAAATCAAAACAACCTTTTCGAAACCAGAGTTTGTTGAAATTCGGGTCGCTGTTTCTCTTCGGCTGGTACCCATTCACGCCTAACCATTTGGTGTCTATTACTGTTAGTAAAAATATAAGTATAAATTTGTGCTGATTTGCAAAACAGCTGGGAGAAACATTTTTAAAAGAAGTTCGAAGCATGTCAAGATGTACGAAGATTTACCGAAATAAAGTTGACCAATTTAGATATAACGGATCCACAAAACGAGACGGCCACGGGACTGGGTTAATGTTCTGGTTGGAAATGATTGGATTTTTTTTAAAATATTATCTCATTTTTGGTTAACTAATTTTTTGTGAACCGACTTTATTTTGCGCTGGACGTTTTCATTTCCACACTATGCGACAGACTGTCGATAATTGTGCAACGAAATTTGGAAACTTGTCGAAGCGTAACTAATGACTCGATGGGAAAGGAACTAGGATGAACGGTGCTGGAGAAAAAGTTCCGGCTTGTGCGCCACCCGTTGAATACAGAATCATTTATGTCATAGCGGCCATTCCGATAAATTTAAGGCTTTGAAGTTGAATGGATGTGTAATAAATAAACTAGACTCACCTGACATGGAAATAATATGAAATTATTAATATTTATTCACACACAATCGTCAGACTACATATGGGAGCTTGATCACAGCATGCACCCTTATATATTCTCGTCAGAGGTCCACAGTGTTAAGCAAACAAATCGCTTCTATGGGGGACCAGTATCTTCACAATTCATAACAGCTGAAGAATGTATATTGTTTCCATAAAGATGTTACAATAAGGCATTGATCTAGTCTTCTCTAGCATCTTCACAGTTGCCGATTAGATCGTATTGATCGTATTCACTTCCGAAGTATAAACGTACCATTTTTCAACTGTATTAGGTGGATTTTTCACCTAGTAATTATTTAAATTTCTAAGGACAAAACACAAGAAGCACTTGCAAACTTCTACCGCATGGACCACCGGGTTGCACCCGGTGGTCCATGTGATGAAAGTTTGCTAGTGTTTCTTGTGTTGTTTTGACCAATCATAAATACTTTTTGAGTGGAGAATATGTGGCGCTGCGGTTAAGCAGTAATCCGCTCTCTTCATTCTGATAATGCTGCCGAATTTTAATATCTATTTACGTCATTACAATTACATGTATCCCAGTAGAGGTTAGGAATGATGGTAATGATCTCTATTTACTAGTATAAATTTTTGTACAGTGCTGGGCACGCTGCTTTTTCACAGGAATTGAGTTACGGTAATGGTGCAGTTTGACATGGACAAATGTGCACTTACTCAGCGTGCTATTACTTCAAAATGGTGCACAATACAGTCACAGGACTTCTAATTTTAAATGTAGCCCCACTTCACCGGGGACCAAAGATGAATCTAAGATGTTATTACCGTTTATCTGATTCGGTCTCGTTTTCACAATATTCTGTTCATGAAATTTCGTCAGACCAGCGTAATAAATACTTGAAACCAGATCATAATCTGTTCGAGAAAGAGACCTCTTTTCCATCATAATACTGTATACATGATAATACAATCATCTAGTATGGAAGAATCCACCCATACCAATTTTTTTCATCAAACATCACCATTGACACGCCCCCTCAGTTTCCATTTTGGTGATTATGGCTTGCTCGCGAAATCCAAATAAAGAACAGTGACATCACATCACACGGTTCTAAAAATAGAATGAGGAAATACTAAATGTCGCGTGCTCTACTTTCATCATGATAGCATGGGTTTCTGTAATCGCAAAGGGAAATTTGTATTTGAGTTCAAAATTACAGAGAGAATTGAATAAGAAGTTCCATGCACAAAGAATTTCCATCGGAGATAATGCCAGTGACTGGGAAACACAAAGAGGAATCTGCGGCTTCTCAAATAGAGACTTTGCCCAGCATTTATTGGCGTTGCATGCTCCGCTAACTATATAGCATATATACTAGGTCATGGCTTTCTAAAGGCCCAATGTCTCCAGAGCATTTTCTTATTATCTGCCACCTGTCTACCGGGGCGTTTGTAAATAATAGCTGATAATATACGTTATCATTTTTAAAAAAACAACATCATTAAAATTTGAAAGTAAAAAATGGTAGCTCGATTCTCCTCCCAAAAACATAAATGCTTCTTTTTATTAATTAAGTTATCGGCAACTTCATTAAACGAACATTTTTTTTTTTATCTTTTGTGAGTATTCTACCTATTGTTTTACTTTCATTTACGTTACGGCAACAAAGAATATCCTTTCGTTTGTTGCGTTTCCTAAACACAAGCTTGCCCCAAATACTAATCTGTCAAACAATTATAGCATAACCAATAAAATGAAAGATACTTGAACGTAGTTACTTGAGTTGTTTTCTCTGTGGGGAACCCCAGGAAGTGGAACAGTGCTTATAAAAAGTTCTGTTGTATTTGTAAAATAGAATCCGATAAACAACGCCTGGGGTGAAAGCTCTCTAAAGTGAGCACCACAGCTATAAAGGATTGTTGTGGTTTTGATATGGTCGCTAAAATTGCCAAACAACAATAAATGAATAAGTTACCGATATCTTTATATTGTGTATATGTACGTGTACCCAAACTATCATTGCTATCATTCATAAATATAGAAAAAAACGTTAGACACAATTAGGTACATTGAAACCCTGTTAACCTAATAGCCACTTTTCTCTTAAAAGATTTTCAATTAACAGGGGTATTCAGATATCCGGAATGTGGTCAAGTTTCTGTAATCAAGTGGTAGATTTAGCATCTATTCAACATATCTTGTTGCTGAGCTCCTCGGTAGACAGAATATAATAGATTAAATGCCCCTGTTTCTCTGACTGAGGCCGAACAGGACTAGAAATATGGAGAAATAGAGTAATTTTACAACAGATGACGAGATTTGCTTTATTTGTGGGGTTAGCTAGACAACCAAACTGCAATTAACAGGTCAAATTTGTACGGAATTAATGATGAATTGTTTGTGGCTTGTTAGTTATTTGAAATTAACAAGATTATTTAATTAGAAGACATCCAATAAGTATGAAATGTAGATGGCAGATGTTTGATAGTTATAAATTTCTTATTCTCATTGCTGTAAGACAATTTGCATTTGTGTTTTCATCAAATTAACCCTCTGAACTCTAGCGGTCGTTTTTCCGGCCAGGAACCTGATACATCATAATTTCATTAAATTTATTTATTTATTTATTGATGTTTAAGGTCACATATTTATGCACAATGGCTAATCATGACCGTGACAGTTTTACGGGTGGAGGAAGCCGGAGTACCCGGAGAGAACCACCGGGCAACGACGAGCAGCTGCCAGCTCCCCAAAATCGCAACTCCGCACTGCAGCACAGGCAGGGTTAGATTGGTTGAAGACACGCGCACCATCGACGTGCGGTGCGCCTTAGTACACGGCGCCATCGTGCCCCCATGTGGACAATCGGGGTTAAGTGCCTTGCCCAAGGGCGCAATGCGGGAGTGCGAATCGACCGCTCAGACGGTCACCCATCCGAAGATTAACCGGGTTCGACGTTGCTTAACTTCGGTGATCTGACGAGAACCGGTTACCGCAACGCCACCGCGCCACCGTTTCATTAAATAGGATGGGTGCTAAGTGCATGTGCGTGGCAGACCAATCAATACTTTCAACGTCGTCTCCGAGGCTACCCTTAAATAATGAACATGGACTCTTCCAGTTGCTGTCATTGAACTAATATGGAAGATACCACCAGTGTTCAAAGGGTTAAATAGACACAACTGTGCCCAAAAATATGACATGATCAAATTATTAGGGCATATTTTGTTACATGAATGATATTCAAACACAATTTTACTCGGATAATTCACGTTACCAATGTCATTATTTTCTCAAGATGAAACCATAATACAGCTGGGGTAGGCCACTATTCACAAACAACTAGGGAAATATCCATTATTGACAAACAACTAGAATCTATGCGCACAATGCCAGTGTTCACACTGGCTCAACACTGTCTTGTGCAAATTGTTTGGCCAACTTGGATATTTTTTAGACAAAGTATTTCGGTGCCAAAAGGCAGATGGAAGCAGGAAGGCGTTTTGGAGTCTAATTCGACGAACTTGATCAACTATTAGTGTGTTAATGCTCTCATTGCTAATTCTAGCTTGTAGTTATGATCCACTCTGAGGACGATTGCTGGCAGTTTAGATAGTTTTTACGGACTTGAGAGCCCCGGGAAACATATATAGAAAGCCAGGCTATGTAGAGAAAGACACCCAACCGTTGTACGCTACTATCAGACGTTTAATGTTATTAATCGGTCACCAATGATGCGTGAGTCCACGTGGTATTGGTTGAAGGCACACCATGACTTGCGTGCTTTCCCTGAGCAAGCTGAATCAAGTTCGATGAATCATTTGCCATTCATTATAATGAGGTTTTAGTACTTTGCACTCTCAAGATTTTAAAATATAAGTAAATTATCAATCGCCATATGTCGGTGTGACAACTGACGTTTTTGTTGGTAGCGAAGTGAGACTATGAACTCCGTAACAATTTTCACACAATGATGCTCTTCGTAGCTATTTTCTGTCAAGAGATTCTAAGATCATGAACTCTGCATTAAGAGAGGGTGTCATCCACTTAACTTGACAAGTTTTAGAAACAATAATGTTCCAAAGTCGCAGTATCCTCAATTCTAACTGACAAACACCCGTTACTGACAATTATTTTAGGAGTACATGGACTAATATTTATGAACAAATTTTGATCCAAAACTAAATAGCTGACAACATCGTCCGGCGGAAGGGCATTCGCCTTGGCAATATCAGTGCCGCTGACCTAATGATCAAGTTGAGGGGTGTGTCTATAGCTATTGTTGCACATAGGTAAAGACAGATTAATTAACTAATTACCTTCAGTGCACTGGACTTTGTGGGCCAACGGTGTTAAGTATTTGAATGACTGAATGGTGCATTTTGTAAAGATGTACTTTACACATAATGTTTTATTGACGAAAAGCAAAGCCTCATCACCACCCGACACGCAAACTGTTTCCTGCACCCCGGTCTATATGTGTCGAACATATTGGCCAACCATCCAAACCTCAATGAAACAGTCACTTAAGAGAAGTATGTGTTGTGAAAATAGCTCATTGTGTCCCCTTTAATTGCCACTTAACAATTTATTTTACTGCAAATAATAAAATAATTGTGTTTGTTTTGTCATCGACCTCGCTGTTTGACTACTGCAATGGTTTTTCTTCATTAGTGGAAGGCATTTTTTGATGACAAAATTTTAGACTAGATTATTTAGTGCCAAATCGAATTGTTTCATGCAGTTGGCTAAATTGGAACTCAACTGCGTGTACACTGCAATAAATGGACCAACACTCGAGCAACTTCTAAAAAGAATGACAAACTCGTAACTGGTTAACAGAAGACTTACCGCGCCCCTCCCCCTCTATGTATGTAATTGGAATACTTTGGAGGCTTATTGCCGGGGATAGAATAGTTTTACAGGGTAACAGTCACTGTTAGCAAACAACTGCAACTGGACGAGGGACTGAATCCATTGTTTGGAAAGCATATATTTCCAGCAATCTATCTCCTTCCGCGGCATACCCTCGACCCACCCGCTCGAGAACCCCAGGATTTGGAACAGTACTCATTTACAGTGGTAAATGTGTTATAACGGTACTCTGCTTTTAAAATAGGACCCGGTAGCAAGACCCTGGGATGACAGTACAGGGTAAAAAAGAAACATAGATTAAATTTGCACCCGACTCAGTGGGCCTATATGTCACCTGAGACTACAAGGGTTAAAAAGTATGTGTATATGCTGCAGCGTAGGGCTAGATAATAGTATTTGTGAATGAGCTGCATACACACACATGCAGTGCAACTTACGCATAAACACGTACACGCGACAAATACGCATGGAAACACACGCATGTATACATTTACACCCACACTCACACACACATGCATACACTCTGATGCAGTCATACCAGCTTCAATACACCCATTTACACTCAAACCCCTCAATCCCCTCAATCACATGCCCGTGCATCCAGAGGCGCACAAACATATACACCTATATGGATAAACCTACAGCCACTTCGTTGCGTGAATGATTAAATGTATGGCATTGCAGTTCGTACATTCAAGCTCTCCAGCAATGAGTTGGCCCTCCCGACACACCCTCCTTCAAGTCTGCGAATAAAGCGACGCTTACTGAAAATAAATAAATAAATATGCATGCACTCAGGGAAAGCATATTATTAGAAGTTCGTCTTGGTTGATGTAGTAAACAAATAGCTGAACCCAATCACTGACTGGAACTACATTCTTATGCGCAATTTCATTTTTGAAACTAGAGAAACAATTTACTGCATCCAGTAAATTCAAGTCTGTGTGAAAAAAAGGTTAATGTATCAGGAAAAAACTATATAAAAAGAGAATTTATGAAGACTTATTTTCGGGAGTAAAATATTTTTAAACAATTCAGAAATTGATTTTCTTTAACAGTATTTAGAGATATTCAAACAGGAATCAGAACATTTTTTCGAAGAAACCAGAAAAGGCATATATGTTATGTGCACAGCATTAAAGGGTTCGACCAAGGAATCAGAAATTGACATTACTGGCTCTGCCACTTATTTGAATGATGAGATACATGTGTAATCTTCAGAATTGCAATAGTTGTTATAAAATGCAATTCCTAATAGTTCTGAAAACTATGCGCTTAATGACCTCTCTTGACCACATTGAGGTGGACCACATTTTGAACCTCCAGCAAGTTTCAACTCATTCGGTGTAGGTCCCATGTCTATAGGTCATTCAAAGCCTGAGGTATGAGCATAAACCACTTTAAAAATATTGGCTCCACCAAATCCGGATCTGACATATTTGTAGATGATAGTAAATATTCATATTAGCTTGAAAATTTTAAGTTATATGGTACTCTGGAAAATATATTGCAAGTAAAAGAATTCAGTAATGTTGGAATATAGACATAAAAAGGACTTAAGAGCTCTCAAGAGCCTGTCTGAAGACTTATTAGCATTGGCAAAATACCGATGCCCATGTGTGTTTAGAGAAACATTGTGATAACAGAAAGGGTTATCATTATTCTCGGGTTACATAAAATAAAATTTTTGGGACCCATACTAAGATTTTGAGAGGGTTAAACAATTCTTTTAAATACTCCATTTTAACCCTTCAAAAATGAGCTCGTTCCAATGAGGTGTCAAGCGAAAATGAAAAATAATGAAAATTGAATGGATATTTCTGTGAATAATGCTGGCCGGTTTTCGCCGTAATGTTGGGTAAAGTTTAAGAATGCCTTACTTTGGAAATGTCCCGTTCCACATAGAATTAAATGTTACAGAAAAGAAAGCGTAAAAACATCCTGTGGCCATGAGTTATATGAAAGGCGTTTGTACTCACATTGAAGTATTAAGAGGGTTAAAAACAGAAAATTCAAACATTCCATTTCTTACTTTATCATTGTGATAGGTGTTTCGAGAAAGCCACATACCACTCCATCCCGAAACCTGGTGATTCTGAGTTAAGATTGAGAATAGATAAATTTTTAAAATGCTTTGAAAAATGAAGGGTTCTTTGTTCAACATGGTTTGACTATGAATTTTCTAACACGATATTAAATAAATATACAATGTTATTCTTTGTAACACTTACAGCTTTCTCTCTGACTGCTTTGTTTGAGAGATTTCTCTCCTGTTCTAAATAATAGTTATTGCTTCAGTGAACTCATTTGCCAGTACAAATCGAAGCTGTAAACATCTTTTAGCCTCTAGGGTCACACCCAAGGCCCCACTTGCCTCAAAATCATAGATGACCGAGTACTAAGGACAGTCTATCAGTATAACAAAAACATTAAAATAGATTGATCGTATTCGGGTTATCGTGTTGACAAACAGTGCATAGAAGACAGAAATCTTCCAACTACACCATCAAGGTCACCTCGTGTCGGACAGTTTTGCAGGTGGTGGAAGCCGGAGTATTCTGGAGAGAACCATCGGGCAATGGCGGCCAACTCTCAGGCCCCCCAACATACTAACTCCACACATTCAGGGTTAGAATTGGTTGAAGACAAATGCACAATGGGCGTACAGTACGCCTTAAAACACAACGCCACCGTGCCCATAAACTGGCAATGGGATGAAATGTCTTTCTCAAGGATACAATCCGGTTGATGCAGGTGGCATTTGAACCTCTACCTACTGAGCCACCGCGCCCCTCCCCCTCTATGTATGTAATTGGAATACTTTGGAGGCTTATTTTCGGGGATAGAATAGTTTTAAAGAAATCAGAAATAGGCTTTCGTTAACAATATTTAAAGATATTCATTCAGGAATCAGATATATTTTCCCAAGACACCAGAAAAGACATATATGTGCACAGCATTCAAAGGGTTCGATCAAGGGAATGCATTAGTGGGTCCAAAAATGTAATTTCCAGCAATTCTGAAAAATGCACTTGATGACCCCTGGGTGATCTCAGCGACCTTGACATTTGTTTTACCTCCATCGAGTTTCGACTCGTTTGGTGTTGATCCTAGGTCCATACGTCATACCATGCTTGAGATATGAGCGTGACCTACTTTCAAGTAAAAATGCATGTAGGAACTTCGGGAATGCATTAGGGGGTCCAAAGATGTGATTTCTAGCAATTCTGAAAATTGCACTCAATGACCCCTGGGTGACCTCAGTGACCTTCACCCATATTTTGAACCTCCATCGTGTGTCAACTCATTTGGTGTTGGTCCCAGGTCCATAGGTCATACCACGCCTGAGATGTGGGCGTGACCCACTTTTAAAACACTCCTGCAGACACCCCAAATTCTCCAGGAATCTGAAAAACATAGGGTGCTGAGAACTTGTGACTATCTGTCGGTATGCCGAAAATCAACGAGATTGGACTATTCTTTTCCGGGTTATCGTGCGGTCAATGAAGTGCTTAGAAGACAGAAGACAGGAGAAGAAAAAGAAGAAAAAAAAGAAGAAAAAAAGAAAAAGAAAGCGCACAAAAACAATAGTCCGTGTGTTTCACATAGACTAATTAGAAAAAACGGACGAGAATACAGGAAAAAATCTCTTAAAAGGGTGCGTTGTGTTCGATCAGTACAGCGTCCCAGAATATTCTACGGCTGTTTTTAGAAAAATAATGCAGGGACACAGTGTACGATTACTTTTAGACCCCTCGGTATGTAACAAAAATCGAGAATAATACAGTACCCATCAGCCACTGATTAACCTGATATATATATTTATATTACCGTGGCCATGTGCATGACCTGTCATTTGTGTCAGATTCGAGGTCCGGTTTACAACATACAAGCGTTTTTTCTGTGTTTTTTTGGTGCAAATTAAGTTGATTGTGAGATAACCGGCGTGTAACCAATGTATTTCCAAGACATCTGTGTATATAATACACTGCAACTATTTTGCCAACTTATCACCCCCTATTAGGTTATTAGAGCTCTGTAGGTTGCTCGAAACTATGGAATCATCCCCGCGTTTGTAAATAATGATATACCAGTATGAATGTTAGTGGAAAAGGCGCAATAGTATCCATATTTGTTTGGTTTTATTTCGCAAATCTCAAAATTGAAATATTGAATAATTAAGTTTGTAAGACTAGCATTGAATAATCTTTTGGTAATAGTGATATTAATTGCTTACCAAATTATACTCTTCATGCTCGCCATTAAATAGGGCTGTCATCAGATTACGCCATCCCATCGTGTGTTGGGCTTTCCTTTTTAGCTCAGGTGGCTTTCCCATCTTTTGTATATCATTCACTTTCTACTGTTCGCCTCTGTCGGCCACTCTTCCTGTTTTGCGCGCCGTGTCCATCTCTGCAATACTCCATAAACGTTGTTTCTACTTCCATTAATACATGCTCTCAACCACTTGCATGTTCCATGCTTAAACGTAGTTCTAATATCATTGGGCTTTGTTATTTCACAATTTCCGTGTTGGTGATTTTTTGGGACAAAAGATTTCGTAAAGGTACCCGTTGTGAAGAGCTGATAACTTGTTGAAGTAGTATTTGTTGTGGTTTAACTCTTCGAAACATATAGCAAGAATATCTTCCTCCTCGATCTTATCCAGAGTTTCCTAAACCCGTATGTAAACAGTATGGTGTTTATAGTGCTTAGCCCCTTCTTGATTCTTTTGTTGATCTCTCCGCTGTCTTTTGCCAATGACACATCACAGGCACACATCTAAACCTTTGTGTCCTAACTCGATTAATGTTGTTTCTGTGTCCTGTTGAGCCAACCACAATTGCTGCTGTTGATTTATCCCCCCCCCCCCCCCCCCGAAAATAAAAGGAAGAACCCTAATAGTTGTGGGGTCATTGTGCCAAAGGGCAGGATTCTGCTCTCTAAATAAACTTTCTGCTGTTTCAAGGGAATCTAAACTTGACATATAGGTTGGATATGTGGAGAGGACTAACCCTTTTTTATTTTGAGACTTGCCAACGGCCATGATCACGATGATCTCTATCTTAAAAAAAACCCTGGTTTCCGCTCTCTAGTTAAAGTTCTGCGTGGCCGATCGGAGCCAAACTCGACATATGGTTGGGGTATAATGAGACGGAAAACCCTATTTATTTTAGGGTCATCGTGCCAAAGTCCAAGGTTACAGTGACTTCAACTTGACATTGGTTTTTGTACCATAACTTTAGATAGTGCCGAGGTTATTGTACCGGGGTGTTTTTTCTTGGGGCTTGGGGTGTGCCTCTAGTTATATTTATTTATTGGTGCTTTACGCCACATCAGCAACTAAGGCTATATTGTGGCGATGAAAGTATGAAATGTTAAAATTGATCATTATTTTCTACGCAGAAGTTAAAAAAGAGAAGACGACATATGAAAAACGTGGCTACAACCGACAAACGAACAAAGAAATTAAAAAAAAATGAGTGCAGTTCATCAAAATAGTTATGTAAATCAACCCGTGAAACAGATATAAATGATAGATGAGAAAATTAAATAATAAAACCAGACAATTTAAAATTTATTAAAAAGGTTGATTTCCTTCAGGAACGACAAAACTTTATGAGAGTTTGTCTTGTAAAACAGGTCTACGCAACATTAAAATACTGCCGTCTAACAAGATTAAAATCTGTACAGTGCAAAAGAATGTGCTCCACTGTCAACACCTGCTCGCAGGGAACACACTCTGGTCGCATATTACCCTCTAACAAAAAGGAATGTGTAGGTCGTGTATGACCAACACGACATCGTGTCAGAATAACATGGTCGTTTATACAAAGGTTACTGGATGGGTAGTGATCAGAAATAGTGGAGGGCCTCTAGTAAGTGGAACCTTCATGATACAAATCTGATACTTTTGATTGCATGTTGGCGGAACCGCAAGAAAGAAAGCAGATGGCATTCGCAAATTCCAGGTCCTATTCGATTGTGTTCAGAGCTTGTTGGATACCTGTGTTTCTATTTCTAATAGCTGTTCTCACATACTGATCCATGGCCACCAGAGAGAGAAGGGGAGAACTGATGCAGCCCTTGTTAACGTCTGTCATTTCTTAGACTCCCAGATATTAATTTCATCAAAGATGACTTTTAGGAATATTACTGGGGAAAATGAAAAGTTTCTTGCTTCAGCTTAATTTGCCCCAGGATTTATTTTTGTAACATTTTCTTGGAATAGTGGCCATTGTTGTTCTCAGATTAATTGCGAAGTTGATTTAGCTGTTTCTGTAATAATTATATTGTTACATTTTCTTCGAAAAGTAACTGCAGTGTATAGATGGATACGATCTATCAATTTGCGATTTGACAAATCTTTCCACCGTAAACCATTATTTTGTTCAGTTGATGTACATACGCGGTGCATTTTTGATGAGCGTGTTCGACATATGATCGCTGGTTTGAATCTATAATTAGAGTCTCTTCGCTCTGTGTTCTTTCACCAACCCACATAACCTCACCTACACACTAAAAACTAAAGTGTTACAACTGACACTTTCAAGGTGTTAAACCCATTCTAAGTCTTAGGGTTTGATTTTAACACTCAAAGTGCAATGCTTTAAGCACTTAGACATTACAATCGTCAGACATGTGAAACTTGAATGAATGGCACTTCCCATGTGTCTAGCATTGGTGGTTCTTCCAGAATCGTCCATAATTTGATTTGCGCTTGGTGGGTACATAATTAAAAGGACACAACACAGATGACGCGGATCAGGCTCGAGAGTTCGAGTCTGATTCGCGTCATCTGCATTGTTTCCTTTTAAGTGTCGCGACATTACACTTGTCAAGTGGTATTATTGTAACACCTGTCAAGTTCTGGGATATCTACACTTGAACAAAGTGCTAGTTCAGCACTTAATGTTAAATACAGCACTTCAAGTGTAGTTTTTAACGGTTTAGTTTTTAACGTGTAGTCACACGCAAGCATCCTGTCACCGTGTGCTAAGACGCACAGTCTACTGATGATTTGCACAAATATGACCCAACTTATTTAAAATTGAGGTGCACGTTTTTCACGCATCTAAAATATCTTTTTCGAAAGTATAATTAGTCAAAAGCTTTTTTATGGAATGTACGCCATGAATCCCAAAAGTTTATCCAGAAAAAAATGTTGATTTTTAAGTTGGATTACGTGCGACGTTAGCCACCACTGCAGCCAGTAAGAACGGGCGGGGTAGGTTTTGGAAAATCACACATTAACTAACAACATATATTGCATGAGAGCTCTTTGCCTTACGTCGTTAAATTAGTTTGTGATGTAACTTTTGTACACATTCAACACACCTGTACAATTCAACCTGATAGAATATTATCTGCTCACTAGAGAGTGCGTATCCACTGGCAATAACAAGCTTCTATGTGCTCCAGAGAAGTCACCAGACGTTTTGGATTAGTATTCTCCAGGAATGGGAACAAATTGGTCAGGATGAAGTGCGTACTTTCGTTCACACTCTTCGGTAGAGGCGGAGTCCTGCGTGAATACAAGTCAGAGGCGGACACACCCGTTACCGACTAGAAACAATATCGGTTTTGGATACCAACCACGCGTGCGCATGACAGGTGATACCAAGAATGCACCTCTTTGAATTTGCCCGAAACGATTATTCATAAGCCAATGAATGAATGGGCTGCTACGTGGTATATTTAATTGTTTATTGGTGTTTGTACCATGGCTAACGTGGCATATTACTTGTCATTATTATTCATTTCATGTCATTTACATCGAAATATTTGGGGTGGTTTAAAACTTTTTGCGAAGTATAATATTTTTCGCCATCCGAGGTGTACTCCAAAAGAAGCTGAAAGTAAAATAGATATGCCGATGTCGTTTTTGTTAATTGAACGCAACGTTTTGTTCTCGTTCATCAATTTCAAGCTTCTAGTCATGCCTACTTGAGCTTTCTGAGGGTGTGGAATACAGTTTTCATGTGATGATCATGAAAGTTATTTTTATCACTGTGCGTTATATTTAATGACGCACAAATTACCACAAAACTCATGGTAGACGTACTAGCAACTAGTACTGTAAGTTTTTTCGGTAATGAATATTTGTGTTTAAAGTTTCACCAAATGAAAACTCGTAGAGGAGTGTCCATGTGCAGGGGGCCCTTTCGTTTAGAACGAACGCATTCAACTCTTAAACTGTTGCATTTACCAAGTGACACAGTCCATGTCTTGTTTTTAAGGGTTTTAAAAGAAACAATTTTAAAGTAGAGCAATTAATATACGGCTACAGGTTAAGGATATTAATTCGTCCACTCTAGATGAGAAATCAATAGTGTTTTTTCTTTAATGAAGAGAAAACAATCATAGATTCCTTGGTTTTGCTAAAAGACCGAACAAAACACAGGTCTGCATTGCCATAATACTCTAAAACGGTGTTTTTGGCGAAATATTTTACGATAGAGGGGCAGGCAGCTGGCTGTCAGTTCTTTTACACTATTTTTAACTGTAATATTTTACAGTGCACTGAATCAGAAGATTATCGGTAAACTCCTGGATATTACATGTATGAATGCATTTTGATGATGTAAATGTATACCTTCTCAAATTACTGTGAATACCCGATGGAACAAAATAACACGGTATGCATACATTTTTGCATGACTACACACTTATCAATAATTCAATGTGAGGTTCAATAATAATTTAATTCCACTGCTCATCACAACTGTAGGATTAAATTATACTATTCAAAAAAGTAGTTGATATTTGATAAAAGTGGGATGTGAAGAATATATTTATATTTTCATCACAAATACAGTTGAGGCATTGCAATGTGGCATCCGGTGAATGATTTCAGTGATAATTGGGTGTCTGACAAGCACACATTCCACACACTGTGCTGTAGAAGACATAGACGGTCAGTCAGAGAATTTACCACATTCATTCCAAGACCTCAATACCTTATAAGTCTTCCTCGGTTCGCGAGACTAGCGCGAATCCGACGTAGCATACTCCTCACAAAACGTCCAATATCAGCTTGACTGATGTTATTCGCTTCTTTCTGCAGTGCAGCGTCGAGTTTCTGGACATTGGTAGGAGGTTGTTGGCGTTGTCGTAGGCGCCTGCCAAGCATATCCCAGGCGAGCTAGATTGGTGAAAGGTCTGGACTTAGTGTTGGCCAAGGCCGTGTAGTGATGTTCTGCTCCTGGAGGAACTCAGTAGCGACACGGGCCCTGTGTGCTCTTGCATTGTCATTTTGAAAAACGAATCGATGGCCGTGACGTCGCACAAATGACACCACATGAGCTGCTAACATGTTGTCATTGACGTACCGCCCTGTGACATGCCTTTGGATGGCATGTAATGCTGTTCTGCTTGTCATGGTTAAGCCTCCCCATACCATAACCGATCCACCAACAAAACGACCGTGCTGCCTAACGGTTAAGTCATGGTATCGTTCGTTCAGCCACCGCCCCACTCTGTTTCGCCTGTCGTGGAAGTCAAGAGTGATCCTCGATTCATCGAAAAACCTGACGTTGCTCCACCAACGATTGTCCCAGCGCTATCGTGCCCCACACAAATTACGCCTTGCTGCGATGTGACGTTCAGTCAAACGTGGAATTATTCTAGGTTGCCGAGCGTACAAATTCCAGCTGCGTAGGCGATTTCGGATAGTCTGACTTGCACATTTGTCGCTCGGTGCAGCTGCTGTCCAATTTCTGAGGCACTTTGATGGCGGTTACGTAATGCTGAGGTTCAGATGAAACGATCCTGGTTAGCAGTTGTCGTCATTGACGACCTGACCGACTTCTGTCATCATTCATTGACTGTTTGACAGTAACGTGACCACAACCTGCTAATCACCGATTGCGTAACGTTGAGAATTTGAGCCACCGCAGTCTGTCAATTGCTAGCCTCCAACATGCCAAAGGCACACAAACGTTCATCACGTGTCACTTTCGCATACCTCAAAAGTTACGTTTCGACCAGAAACTATTGATGAACGAGTTTATACCAAGAAAAGAACGATGAGACCTCCGAAAAAGCCCGTCCAGTACAAATGAAAATTTCAAAACGTACCCACAGACATTAACGCGCGCTCGTGCGAAAAACCTGCACGAAGTTTTCGTGGGCCGGTGACATTCATGATCCACACTAAACTTGGTAACATATTGATGTGTCCAGTCACGCGTATCCAATACCATTTTCCGAAAATATCAACATCAGTTTGGATATTCCCTACTTTTTTGAATAGTATATTGATGAATCTCTCCAGAAATGTAGAATCGATTCATCCATACCGCCCAGGGTGCCATTGTTGAAAAGGATAACAACGTATCGTGATGGGTGTAGGTGCCGGCTTTGTCTGTAAGTCTTTGTTCGGACTTTAACTTACGCACAGATTGCCATTCGATACTAATTTGTTTCGGAATAGTTTTTGAACCTTCTATTGTCCGAGTCAGCTTCTAAGATGATGCTGTGGTTGGTTAAAATTGCACTTTAATGACATGTGTCAAATGTCATGGGAATCAAAATTGTAACCTTTGTGCCTCCCGCCAGACTATCATGTGTAATGCAACTCACCTTTGACCAAGAATTTGTTGTGCTGCACTCGCCATCGGCATTACCGAGATCAAGTTCAAAGTTCAAAGATTGAGATCAAAGCAAAAGGACATGTGGACAAAACCTTTCTCTGTTCGAATACAGTGCGTTGCGCTGTTTTTTTTGTGAGGGCAAATTAGCTCACAAAATGGGATGGAAGTCAGGTTTCGTCAACCGGCCAACTTTGTCCTTTGTCAAACGGATATTCTGATGGTGCAGGGTGAACTAATTCAGCTGTGTTGAAATGGGAGTGACAGAAAATGCTCCATTGTGAAGGTACGCACTCTTTGCGTGTATCACAATAAAACATTCTAAAGCAGGGGTTGGTACAGCCTTTTAATGAACATCGGGTTGGTCTGAATGTCGAAAAATCAAATTCCTTTCCTTCATCCATTCTAAAACATTGAAAGTTTAGCCTGCGTTTCTCTTTAAACTTCATCAGTTCTTTGTACTGGTATTTCCACGGACGAAGAAAAGAGGAAATGAATAAACAAATTCCATTACACGCACAATGTCATGCAGTAATGCATGTAAAATTGTATTTTATATTCAATATCGTACTTTTGTAGCTGATCGGAAAACATGGCCAACATATATCTTGTTTTGTAAGATTTTTGTTGTAACTAGAAAAGTTTGTCATGCGTCGGGGGGAAAAGCCAGTCACAGTTCACCCCTTTCTTAATGTGGTCGCACGAACGCGGCTCAAGTGAAAATTCCAACTTCTATTGCAAATACTGTCACGCCTGTCAAAACATTTAGGTCGACTTTAAATCGCGATGTTAGTTTATATATATATAGATGATCTCAATAGAGCCTTCACCCTTATGAAAATACCACGGTAGAGTATGGCACACCATGGCATTGTTACAAAATACCTTGGTACACCATGGTATGCTAGACCATTTTGGAAAACAACAAGGTGTACCGCGGTAGATGTCGCCTTTACGAACCGGATGCAGTCTGTGTTATCTTTCAGCCGGGGGAAGAGCCGGAGGGGCAGTGACGTCATAGTCACGTGACACCGTTACTTTCTCCAGCTGAATTAGCCGATCTATCGCTCTCCTACAACTTCGGTAAATTAAAATACAGGTGGAATCTGTCCAAACGTAATTTACTGAACGAGTTTCTAAAATTGCATTATAAGCTTTGACGAGTTGACGAATCTGTTTATCACTTGATCAAAATCCCGATACATGGACCGAGAAAAAATAGTGCTTCGTATAAGTCCTTGAATTTCAATGTGGAACACAGTGCATGCGTTGTTTTGCATTTTGTACTCCAAACATAGTATGGAAAGACGCAGGTATTCTGAAGCACTGAGAAATATAATTTTATTGAAAAAATGTGTCAGTTAACCCTTTACCCAACGTAACGGCCAAAACCGTCCAGCGCTATTCTCAAAAATCGCCAATTAATTTTCATTATCTTTTCATTTTTTGTCTCAAAAACATAGGTTATGACCCCTCATTGGAACAGGCTCATCGAGCTCGTTCCAATGAAGGGTCATAACCTATGTTTTTGAGACAAAAAAATGAAAAAAATTAATTACTCAAGAATTATTTTTGCAAGTGTCGTCTGCTTTTCATGTAAGGTAAAGGGTGAAGAAATAAAATGAATTATCTGTCGCTTTTTCAGAGTTGAATGTGGGATGGGCCTATAAAATTTGTATGACATAACACGACCCGACCCTTCTCACTTTCATATTCCGATGAAGCGACAGATAATTCATCTCAATTAATATATTATAATTCCGAGTGTTGGCTTGTATTTTAGTGTTGTCTTACGTGGCCGTAGTCTCCGTCATTCATATATCAGCATTCACATCAACTTTTGTGCACACAACACCTTCATTATTTTCAACAAAGACTAATACACACAGTCTAGAGTACTCAAGAGAAAAACTAGTTAGTAGAACCCACGTGAATACTAACTAACAGTCCACCCGCAGCAATTACAGTGTAATAGCATCGCAGGGCACGCCCACAATCCTTTAAATGTTCGAGACAAAGCAAAACATTCATAATATGAGAATATTATTCATGGAATTATTAATAACTCACCAAGACCAATCATATGCAAACAAATTGGAAATCATCACAGAAACTTAAATTATTTCCCGCTAAATAACGTCGCTGAATACGAAGCGCTTTATTATTTCCCGCTAAATGACGTCGCTGAATACGAAGCGCTTGCAGTAAAAACAAACAGTCGTCTCTCATGGTTCAACTTTCGCACCAGAATAAAACCGCGTGCTCCCTGGAGCTACTTCCAGGATGTTATTGATAGATCGCACATTACCATTTAATGCACGAGTTTAATAATCTGAAAATATTCAGAACAATTGATAAACTAAAAACACTGCAACCATATAAAATTAATGTTAGTTCGATCATTTTGGAAAAAAGCTGTCCGTGCACGAAAATAGGACGACACGCAGTTCGCAAGGAAAATCATGTTCTTGGCCATTATTACCTTTAGCGAAACTTCCGACGCAATATATGTTCGTACAAATGACAGGGTGGATATGAGTCACGAGGTGATATGAAATTTCTGAGCCGAGTTCACTAAAGTCGAGATACTCTTCACAAAGGGTTATAATGATAGGCTAAGGGAGAATATTTATTACTAATTTCCTTGATTTCACGTGTATGTTAGTCTTGTTGTGGATGATATTTCAATAAGAGAATATTTGACGCTGATTATGTGATGATAATTAGAGTATATAGATGTACTTTTTAAGTGCATGTCATTATAAGTTATGGGGCTTTCAGTGGGCGAAGTATATATAAGGCGAAGTGAGATCAATATTAAACGAGGTCGAAGGCCGAGCCTAATATTGATCTTGCTGAGCCTTATGTCACACCATATCCGCCCACTGAAAGCCACATAACGTATTTATTATGCCAGTCCTTTGAAAGAGACACAACCATAAGTGTACCCAGATTCCTAGCGCAAATTTTCTGTTATCACTATCAGGGAATTTCCCGGTTTTACGTCATGTGAGGGTCACGCTAGTAGCAGGCGCTGAAACAACGGGGTTTTCTTCTCAATAAACAGGAATTTTATTAACAATTCATAACTTTAATTCAGTGTTAAGTACAGGAAAAATAAAACAACTGGTGCAAATGGATTAACAATTCTTTAAAGAAGGTAAGTTGGAACAGTTTCATTCATTATTTGTTGTTAATGGTGATATGAATGTTTCCGACTCGGCAGTTCTATACATGTTGTTTTAGTGGTTTATTTATTGTATTTATTTACATTTGTTTATTAAAATTTCTGGAAGCAACGTATTATAGTTATACGTTGCTCAACAGACACACACGCGAAATTATTTGTTGTTCATCGAACACGCGAAATTAGGAAAAACAACGAAGCGAGCGTTGGATGTCAAAAACAAAATGTCGGAACTGACCGTATATAAGTTCTATATACGGTCAGCTCGATGATACACAGTCTCATATACGGCAACTAAATAAGGAAGCTGATTGGTCAATAACTATTACTGGCATAATAAAATTATTTCATGAGTGACTAGAAGGTGTAATATATATTTTCAACGAGCGACTTATATTTCACCAGCTGGTCACGAATGAAATAATTATGGTAACCACTCAAAAAAATATTAGGTATTCTTTTTATCATATGCGTTCCTATTCTAAAAATCTTTACGTTTTAATACCAAATGAATACAATGTAAGAGCTTGGAATGTCAAAAGGCCTTCAGTGAATAACCAACGAACCACTTTCAGTGACGAAATTAGGCGTCCGCGAAACAAAATATTTCTATTAGCTTTCCACTGAAGACTACGCGGAAACGCTAATGGACCACAACAAAGAACAATAATAGCAACTTAGCATCCATGAAATACTGAACATCTCTCACTTCCATAACATTTTAGCGAATTTATTTCGTGTTCGTTGATACTATTTTAAATGTGATTCGCTGTTTGTACCTGAAAAGTACGATTTTTAAATATCATAATCGTATATCTTGTGTCATTTAAGACAAAAAATTACGACTTCTGCGTTTCGCCATTTCCTTATAGCAGAAATACACAATAAATATACTTATTTTTCAGTTTTAATTCATAGTTGTGATGGTGTGTGTCAGCCAATAGCAGCATTCTCCTGTGTGCATAATTTGTTTGACAAGTTGAAGATAGGTGGATTTTCGTACGCTTGCGAGTAAGTATTTGATCGTGAATTGATTATTCAAACACTTTCAAGTTAATAGTTTTTAAATGGAGTAAGCATTTCTGTATCTAAATAAACGAATTGGCAAGATGTCGGTCACATTTTATTGGGGACCCGCAAACTCGTTCGTGTACTGAATGTGAACCATTATTATCACTTAATGGGGCCGTTGGAAAACCTCCAAAACTGCCTGGTCACGTTTGTTTGCTGAGATAGAGAGGATGAATATGAAAATAAATATATCCGAGGCTGTTTAGAGAACAGTTTAGGTTGTTAAAGACTCTGTTTTGTTTTTACTATTATTAATATTTATAAAACGATCAGTTATACTTTCATGATAACCGTTTGAATTAAAGGAACTTTACGTGATTTACAAGTACCCTGAAATTGAGTGGAGTGTAAAAAACAGTCATATCCGAATGTTTGTCAGGAGTTAGGCCCCTTAGAGTGTTTTCATATTTGAATTTCTGACTTGCGGGAGGTGTGAGCACAACAACTTAAACAAATGTGGTCCGATCTTTAGCAAATTTGGTCTGCGAGTTCTCTTCGATAATGTCGTGGATGAATTCGAAAATCAGTCCTGCCTGAGTTTATTTTTCAAGAGTTACGCCTCTTGTATTGTTTTCTTGTTCAATTATTCCAAGGTTATCCGATTTTTATCCAACCTGTCCTATGCCTCTTAGATTACTGTTTAGTTTAGTTTAGTTTAGTTTAGTTTAGTTTAAACATATTTTATTTGCAAAAATAGCAAAGTGGATTAGAGGACAAGTGCTTAACACTTAGTAGCCTCTCTTCTCCAGAAACAATAACAGCAAAGTTCAATTACAATAGCGGCACAAACAATGATGAAACAAGGTTACTATTTAAACAAATTTACAAGGTAAAGAGTGTTAAAGAAGTGTGCATTTTGGAAAAGAAACCTGGAAGGAAGAGACAAAAGCAAGTATCAGAAAAGATAAGAGTCAGAAGGAAGCAAGAAGAAAAGAAGCAACCAGAAAACGTACTTCACACATTATGGAACTCGAAGGACAGAGATAAACTACGTCCCAAATTCAATGACACAAAGCGGTTAGAACCTTACGAATATTAATTAAAGCGACCCGAATCGCGGATAAATTTTTGAGTCGCTCTAAAGATAACCACGTTTTCAGAATATTTTATCGACGGTATACCATACAAAATGCCATCTATCGTGCTTATGCTGAACCCGTCCAATGAGTTAAAAAAAACCTACTCTGATAGAACTGAAGTAAGTGCACACCATAAAAAAAATGATGTGCATCTTCTATATGAGGTCCGCAATCACAAAAGGGAGTATCTGATATGTAGTTGTTAAACTTGTGCGCGTTCAGGTCACTACAATAATTTCTGATCATACTGTGGATAATATTAAGCTTTCTCTTCCCAATGTTAATGTACCGCGGTGGTTTTGGAACAGTTGGAGTTATTTTCGTTTTAAATTCCATTAATGTATTACTATTTCTTACTGAGGTTGGCAAGGCATTTCATAACGTCACACATGTGGGAATAAATGAGCGTTTCATAACTTCTGTCCGAACGTTATAGGGGCAGAAATCCGACGCATTTCTAAGGTTATATTGTGAACGTTCACCAACTTGAGAGGGAAGAAGGTCTCTTAAATATTCGGGAGCCATACCATATATGATACGATAAAAAATACACATTTTTTTAATGTACCTGCGGTCTTGGAGTGGGTGCCAACCCATTTCTAACAGTAACTGTTATCGTGGAAATGATCTTATCAACCCTGAAATAATTAGCGCGGCATCGCAATGTATGTCATCCAAGCGTTTCAGATTAAAGGCACTGGTACAGTCCCAAACTGGGCTAGCATATTCAAGAATGGGTAAAACAAACGAAACATACATCCGTTCAAGCGTATTTCGGTTCATTAAGTATTTAAGATTTCTTATCTGGGAAAGTCTTGCGGACGCTCTCCTACAAATTTCATCTATGTGATTATCCCAAGATAAATTAGATTGTATGGTAAGGCCAAGGTGTTTGTGGACAGCATCAAATTGGAGTGACGTTCCCGCGAAGACTATATTAGGGTAGTTAAAATCTCTAGCTAAATTAAAGAATACAGATTTCGTTTTCTCAGCATTAAATTTGACGAGCCATTTTTGACCCAATCATTTATTATAGAAAGATCGTCGTTTACGACTCTGGATATGTCCAGTGTGGAGAGAGCACTGTTGCTGAGACACGTGTCATCGGCAAACAATCTTGTGAGTGATTCCAAGCTATCTGCAATATCGTTGGTATATATTAAGAAGAGAAAAGGACCAAGCACAGAGCCCTGAGGCACACCAGCGGAGACAGTTTTGTACTCCGAATAACAATTGTTTACCATAACACGCTGTTGTCGGTTACTCAGATAATTTTCAAACCATTGTAGAAGTGTCCCTGTTATTCCATACTGTTTCAGCTTAAAAATAAGCCCTCTGTGCCAAACTCTGTCGAAAGCCTTCGAAATATCGCAGAATACACCACATGTAAATAATTTGTGATCTACTGTACTGCACAGGCTATGGTAAATGTCTATGAGCTGGTAAACTGTACTATTCTGTGGAAGAAAACCAGACTGATATTTGTAAAAAAGCGAGTGGACTTGAAAGTGGTTATGCACATGCTCGAAGACAACTCTTTCCATCACTTTCCCAATACATGGCTACAGCGGTATAGGCCGCTAATTGTTCAAATTAGAACGATCACTCTTTTTGAATAAAGGAATTACGTTTGCTTTCTTCCAATCGCTAGGAAATGCGCTACACGATAAGGACTTTCTAACCAAACGGAACAAAGGTTCGCATATACTATGCCTAGTTTCCTTCAGTAATCTGTGACCAATGCTATCATATCCGATTGACTTTTTGGCCGGTAAAATTTTTATAATATCGGATATTTCCTGTTCCGTAAAGTTAATGTCAGATAAAAGGATGGAACATTTCGCCTCAAAAGGAGGAAGATTTCTATTTGAAGAATCCAAATTGCTATTTTCTAAAATTGATTTATTTAGAATGTTAGCTTTTTCATTATCATCATCAATTACTTTAAATCCGTGATTAGACTGCAGTTGGAGGGGAGGTATTGCGGAGTCATTTGTGAAATTGTTCAAAATTTTTTTAACAATATGCCAGAACTGTCCAGGACATGAGTGTATAGTGAGAGACTCATCTAGTTTGTCGATATAATTTCGTTTAGCAACTCGTTTCATATTGTTTACTCTATTTCTTAAAGACTTATAATTTTGCCATGACATTATACTATTGAATTTTTGGGCTTTACTTCTGGCTCGATCTCTCTGACATATTGTCTTCCTGAGGTTGCCATCGAACCAGGGTTTATCATTTTTCGTATAGTTGTTTGGTATTTAGGAACACAATTTTCAGCCAGCTGAAGAAATACGGAATTGAAGTTTTGGACGGATGTATCAATATCGTCAGGATCACATATGAGGAGGTCCCAGTCGACTTCACTAAGCAGGTCATTTAATTTCTCAAAATCAGCATTTTTATAATTCCACACTGTTCTGTGTGTAGCTGTATCAGGTCGCCGCGTTACCAAAATATCGACATATGTGGCTTTGTGGTCAGAGAGACCATTGTCCGCAGTACCCGAGTCGCTTACCTCGATAGTGTCACTAAGGAGGACTGGGTCAAGTAATGACTGGCTGCTGTGTGTGATTCGAGCTGGTCCATCAATGACGTTTACGAGACTAAATCTTGTTATTAAATTTTGTAACGGCCCTGTCGGTTTTAAGAGGTCACAATTTAGGTCACCAGCTATTACAATATACGATAATATATAATAGATATTGCCTCATCAATCTTGTCAGCAAGTAAGTCCCAGTAATTGGGTAAGCAGCGTTTTTCGGATCTATATGTGACGCAAAGCAAAAACCGGGACACCCTACCAATCTCAAACCATAAGATTTCGTCGTCGAATTGCAGTGTCTGCAGCAGTTTAAAATAACTATTATTAGAGAAGTACACTGCAATGCCACCGCCATATTGATTTCTATCTCGCCTTATGGGGTTTTGAAACCTTGGAATTTCAATATTTGAGGAGTCAAATGACTCTTCCAGGTGAGTTTCAGTCACACAAACTATATCATATTCATCAAGAAGATCTTTCAAGTCGTCGATTTTGTTACGAATACTTTGTATATTGTAATGTAGTATATTGATTGTCGACTTTGTTGTGCTATCGGTACTATTGGCCGGTCCGGGATTCAGTGCTATATCACCACACAGCATTATTAGACTTCCAACAAGAACAGTACCTATAGTAATGACGGAACTAAACGCAGCTAACCGGTATAATCTGGTGTACAGAAGAATTTTGGAGTTACGTTTGGGGCAGTATGATGAGTAAACAGCGCCACAGAACAAACCCACCGTCGCACGGTACTGATTCAGGTCAATATCCATAACTTTACACTAAAAATATAGCAACGTAAAAAGAAAAATGAGCGACGGTGGTGTTGAATCCAAGGCGAACTCTGTGGTACCTGGCTATACAGAGATCTATCAATCGAGCATATCCATTTAATGGTTTAGAAGTAGTGATGACCGCATAGGTCTGAGAATTCTGGTTACCTGCAGAGGGAAATAGAAAGAAGGATGAGATACAGAAAATGACGCAAAAATATATGGAAAATATTTCAGGTTTTCACATTTGAACAAGTAAGGAGTCACTCTTAAAAAATGTGGAGGGTTGTGGGTAAGATAATAACGAATACTGTGATTACCTAGCCCATTCGTCAACAATAGGAAAATTGTTTAAAATGCTATTATCAGCATATGGCAGGAACATTTGGCATTTGCGGGACGGAGCTGACACAATTCAATCCTGCACTGCAGCCCTACTGAAGTGCACGACTGAATTGTGACGGATCCCCCTGCAACTTGTTCTAATTGCATTTATTCCGCAAGGATCACAATCAATTCCACTGAGGCCAAATGTTGTGCCTACCACCGTAATAGGGCTAAGTGTAGTATGCCCTTTGGTGGAGATGGATAAAAAAACATTTCGAACCAGCCAGAACACAACACGGCAGAATGATGGTCCTTCTCCTTCGCCGATCCGTCTCGAAGGCGATTTATTCTGTGGGAAAGGAAGGGGGAGGGAGAGAGTGAAAGAAAGGCCACCAGGCACATTTCACATTAAGGACCAAGAGACCTTGATTGACAGAAATCAAGAGTTCTTATTTGCAGATTGTTTCAATCAGGGCAACGCAGAATAGTCGTCAGTCACTGAGGTAAGTATGCGTGATAAAATGATTTACTAATCTTACCTATCAGTATCTCTCTGTACCAAAGAGTGAACATCCGTAACATAGATAATTACCACAACAGCGAAAACATAGATTTACGCCCCATAGACCTCAAGAAGTTGTGTCGGAAATTCTGTGCTTCTGCTGTATAATTTTTCAGTGGGTCACTGAGCAGGAAACAGGACAGGACGGTAAGTGGTCATCATTTGTCGTGCAGTGAACCGGTAATTGTTTTGGTAGTTTAAGTAATAGACAAGGTGAAATCACGAGATTGACCTCCGAACGTTTTCCAGACAGTACAGTTTTTATCAGAAGATAGTATGAGCTGGCTGTTACAATTAATATTTTAGTTTTTTCCACGTTTGGAAAAGTTAATGTTACATTATAATTATACAATATATTGGTGTCATTACTGTCAACCTGAGGAAACAATTACAAAAGATTTAAAACCGATATGTTCCGAACATTCCGTGTCAACTTTCGAAAATTTAGTATTTTGCAGCAATATTTGCAACAATAAAGGTAAATTGTCTAGGTCGCTGGTGATCACAGCCGTATTGTGCAGCACGACATTTCCAATCTCAGCAACGAATCAACCCTGAAGGAAGAGGATGAACATTTCCAGGACATCTTCCTTGGCATTAGATGGGAATTGTATTATACAGATATATACATGCATACACTTACACGTATATGCACACACACACATACACACACACACACACACACACACACAACACACACACACACACACACACACACACACACACACACACACACACACACACACACACACACACACACACGCATATATACACATATATATATACACAACACATATAGATTCAGTATGGGGGTATGCAAATAGGCTAAGACTTTAATAATTTAGGACCCACAATTTCAGTCTGCAGTTTTGTAGGCTGAATCACCAGATTTTAGTCCCAAGTAGAAAGCTTAACAAAAATAAGTATTTGTATATTTTGTACAGTCTGCACTGGTTCGCAGACAGGCACAATGTGGTAGTTATTCAAAGCACATATTTGTATTGTACAATTATAAACTCTGAGACACTAAGACGTTGCTCCTATCTGATCCGAACTGATACTGATTTTCCACTCGATGTTGTATTAATTACAAAACTGGAAATAACAACTTCTTCAAGTCAGTACATGGCTGAACAATTGAACTGGTACAGGTACATCTACGAGCAATCATTCTGTGGAGAGACATACTTTTACATGATTGAATAACAGCTTTTTGCAAGTAAGTACTTAACTGAAAAAACAATTGACCTAAAACACTTATAGTTGGTACATGCGAGTGTGTAGATATCTTTGTTTTTTCGACTGCTACTAACTGAGATATTCAGTAAAAATGCCAACCAATTGGTACAGTTGCAGTCGGATCTGTATCTAACTTAAGGGCCTACATAAGCAATAGAACCCTGCCTATTTCGAAATTATCACCTCCCACATTCCCCAAATTCAGACCAAATATACACAAACTGTACATCAAAACGAAGGCTGGGATGCACAGAACACGAAACCCATATGCAACCAACTCACAGATCCGACCGCAGGCACCACCGCACCAGAACCAGAATAATAAAATAATACTTCACCAGAACAACCTGCGGCCAAATGTGCTTCACACATCCAAGAACAAAGCTAGGCATCCAAAACACCCTCGAACACAGCGATAGGTCTGCATTTTAGAAAAGGACAACGCTGTCTGCATTTTTTATTGAAGATGGTTTCCATGCTCGACAGACATGCGCAAATCACTCGTTACCACGAATTTCCATCAAAAAACAAAATCGTAATTCTAAGAAATTTCACCAGGTGTCATGATACCTTGCATTGAATATGACAACTGTGCAATCTCTATCTAATAACAGTATACTGTATGAAGGCGATCTGTTTCATTACTTGATTGTAGACGGCGTTGTTGTTACATGCTTTTTCTGACCGATGACGTCGACCGGAAATATTTTGGACTGCTACTATGAGTTTTGGGAGATTCAATAAAACACCAATTGCTTGATACAGTTGCAGCCAGAAATGTACTATATCTCACATGCTAGTGTGTAAATATTTTGGACTGCACTCTGAGTTTTGGTAGATTCATTAAAAAAAACAATTGCTTGATACAGTTGCAGCCAGAAATGTACTATATCTCACTTTGCTGGAACAGTTTACCTTGAACACTTATAGGCATTAGTTATATGGATGCAGACTTGGAAATAACATCCTTTGCAAGTAAATGCATGACTGAGACCGTTGAACTGGTACAGTTATAGCTAAGAGTAACCATTTTATGACGTAATAGACTTTAACATGATTGAATAACAGCCATTTTGAAAGTAAGTACTTAACTGGAACAGCTGGTCTCGTACACTTATAAATGAGAGTAAGCAATTTATAGAATGATAGACTCGAACAGGCGTGAATAACAGCTTCTGCAGATAAGCACTTAACCGAGACATTTCCCAGGTGCAGTTATAAACTTTTGCATGCTTCTGTGTGAAAATGTTAGACTGCTACTGAGTGTTTGCTGACTGACTTTCAATAAGAAGCCATCTGTTAAGTACAGTTGCAGTCAGAAATGGGCTATAGTTCACCCAACAAGCTAATTAATCCTCTTGGTGTGCTGAACCTACTTCATTGTGAAATTTTGTATGTATGCATACGTCCTATTCTACAAGGTACAGTTAAAAGCAGAGACATATGCATGATCTTTAACCTTAAACAAGTTAATATTTGAAAAATGAACTTTTGGATTTTCAGAACTTTTCCCAGCTAACAATAAGTATCCAACAGGTGCTGATTGTAATCATCAAGTCCTAATGAATACTTTTTGTATTCTAAAGTATGCTTTTTAAAGGTTAGGTAAAATTACATAAGCCATACAATGGTTACATAAAAGTTATGCTACTTCTACCTACTGCCAAGAGGTGTAATATAATAAAAAAAACAACAGAGAAATGTACTAGATTAGGCTTAAGGTGTGGTGGTGTAGTGACCAACAGGCAAATGTCATTGAAATGGTATCCCTTGTTCAACATGTAGATTTTTATCTTTCGTGAAGTTATTCAGTGTCTAATTATCTGCTAATTGAATTTTGGTAGCTAACCTTGTGTGACACTATAAGTACCCTGACGTGGAACTGCATGAAGAGACTACTCTGAAGATATACTTGTATTGTAATGTATTATATTAAGATGCTGAATGCGCCCCAACTACAATGCCAAAACTGCCCGTATTGCAGTTTATATTGATAGGTTTGATGCCAGCATTCTTTGTTAAAAATAGAAAAACTATTTTGCAATTTTGCAATAAAATTATTTTGTTATAGATAACTGGTACTGTGGTTTTCTAGTGCCTCATATGTTAATGGTACAATAGCACTGCTGTGGGGACGCACCCAGCACCCTGAAGTTTGAATGTGTGGTGGAACTGCAGAATAGTCTCTCCACACAATGCCACACAATGCCAGGTTATCTCGTGGTATGTGTACATATTGTTTACATAATTACTTGGCATAAATCAGATTTTGTATTGATCACAAATTTACATCCAGTTAGTGACTTTTTGACGAATATTTTTCCATCCTGTGTCCAGTAAATTTCAATTGTCTTTTTTGAGTTTTATAATTTCCCATAGTATGTCCAGACTGTATCTGGTTAGTGATGCAGTAATAAATATGTTATCATTGTCGGTTTTCACTTGTTTCTTGGATTTGTAGATCTGATTTCTCAAATTGTATGTTGTGAATCTGGCAGTTATATTCACTCTTTTGTCAACAACAGGGGTACCATCTACAATAATAGTCTAACTTTTCACATTTCCGGTAGGTTGGGATCTACAGATGCTACCAGGGTCAACTGCAATACCTAATTTACTACTACAGAGGTTTGTTACGAGGCTGTCAATATTGTCAGGCATCTTATCAGACTGTACTGGAATATTTCTGAACATTAAACAATTTCGACGCGAATACTGCTCAGCCTCCTCAGCTTCTTGCTCACATTTGCTTATCCGTTCGTGTAATAGACCTACTTCCATGCGCAACTCAGAATTTTCCTGGCGTAACGTGGATACCTCTTCGCGTAAAGGCTCAACCATACATTTTAACTGTTCTGACAGTCTGTCTGAAAGTTTATTAATTTCTGACTCCATTACTTCACGAATTGAAAAGTGTATCTCCTCTTTGATTGATTTTTGAATTTCCTTCACAGCTGAGTTTGTTACCAGGGGGTGATGTGTGGTGCAATGTGTGGAGCAATATGTGGCAGAGATATCTTTAAGAACTCCTGGTTGGTTAAAGTCGAAAACACTAGCTGCGGAAAATTATAAACAGTCTTACCAGCCTGAACATTCTCAAAATTTGGCCTTGGTTGTGGTAATTCGCTGAATGAATTCCTCCTTCTCAAAGTCCTAACCTCAGATGGCGACCTCTCTTCTGGTTCTTTGCGCGTCCTGTCCTTGTCAGACTCACAGTCATTAGCATTATCAGGTTGCGATAAACTGAAATAAGTTTCACCAGAAGTCTCGGCCATAATTCCAACACTCCGAAATCACCCGAAACAAACTGAACAGGGTACATGTACGTCGAAGTAAGATGACAACAAATTCAAATACTACACATATCTACTTATCTAGGACATCTGGGACACGCATTCTCGTCGTAAAGACCACTACTTCGACCAAAACACATCATAAGCTCTATAGACAGTACATAGTGTTTCATCTAACAAATCCCACAACCCTCAACATGAACAATTATAATCAGTGACAGATATGTTCGTCTTGTTGAGCCGCCATTATCGGTAACTGTCTAGTTTTAGTAGTTTCAGATTATAGAACATATTACTTTTTACCCACAACAACCCGACCCAAGCTTGTCTGATGCGAACCTCTTGTTTATCATGCAATTGGGAAAGATATTATTCTCCACCAGTAATTAGAAAAGAGACAAGACTTTTGTTTTGATTTCAGGGACGTTTCCAACAGTCGATACCACATGCACTGATATGCCTATTCTGGATTTCTTAATTGAATTCAAATTTTAAATCAACAATAAGAAAAGAATATGAAGTTCAAATTACAGCAAAATATATATTTTTAAGATTTTTAAAAACTTGTCAAAATTTTGGCGAGGCAATACTGGGAGAAATACTAAAACATAATCACGGACGGGCTTCGAAATCATACAAGTTCGTGAGAAAGTCATTCACTTCATCAAACGACAATTTTGTTACTAGAACAAAAACTAGTAAAACCGTATCAACTTTCCAATCTCAACACTTGTTTTGTTTCGATAATAACTAAAATACTTGCTCATCATCACCATTTTCGTTTTAAAACTTTACCCAACGAATCGCCCACATCCGCCCGCGTAATATGCAAAATATTTTTCAAAACATGTCAACTAAACCATATCATGTGAGCCCTCTTTGGAACGAGCTCGTCGAGCTCGTTCCAAAGAGGGGTCACATGATATGGTTTTGTTGAAATTTTTTTTTAAAAATGATATTTAAAATAATAAATTTTGAAATCGTCTGCGTTGGGTAAAGGGTTAAAGTATATTATTTAAAACGCGATCGGCGATTGCTATGCGTTGCGAAATTGACCTTCGACAAAACATTTTTGTTGACCCATTGAACACGAGAGGCCCAATTTTTCGGCCTAGGAACATAATACGTATCACACGTCATTATTTCATTAAGTAGGATGGCTTCTAAGTGAACCTGGCGGGTAGACCAATCAATATTTCCAAAGTGCAGCCTTATTATTAATTGGTGTACCCCCAAATAATGAATAAGGCCTCTTCCAATTGCTGCCATTGACGGACATGGAAGATACCACCAGGGTTAAAAGGGTTAACCATTGTTTATTTATAGCAACATCCCACTTCAAATTTATCGCCGGCTGAGATAGTTTTCAAAATGTGACCAATGAGCGTCCCAGCAATCCACTTGTATAGAGATTAATGTGCTTGAGGCTATTAAGACTAGAATTTTGTTTGTAAAAGTAAATGCCAAGATTATCCTATTCTAACGCTGTTGAGTGAAAAAACAGGAAAATACTCGATTATTCCCACATGGATGCGTCGTGGTAAACGCCGAAATGGCTTCGGAGGTTCATCTGGTAGAAAAAACTTGAATCCCAAGTTCTGTCGATGGAATTTAGAATTCCAACGTCCACTGGTAGAAACTCAGTTTTTACCAGTAAAAGGTCCAAACTCTAACGGTAGAAATTATATCTCACAATTATACTGGTAAAATCTTAATCTAACGGTGGAAAATAAAATTCCACCGTCCACCCGTAGAACTGGGAAATCCAAGTTCTGTTCCAAACCTCACGTTAAAACGCTTGGTTGCAATTTATGGACTCTGGTGTATTACTGGAACCAGGATTAATGTATAATTTCGATAAATTCTTGTCTTGGTTTGACAAACTAAAATCAAGATCAAACTAAACAATGTCAGAAACGTACTTCTGTATAATAGTTTTTCTCAGCAAATATATTTTATAATGACATGGCGGGTTTCGAACCCACGACGTGAGAGTTTTCTTCGGCACCAACTGCCTAGCGAAATCATACTGAACCACGCAAGTGGTGTGCGTGGTTCAGTATAGTTTCGCTAGGAGGTTGATGCCGAAAGAAACTCTTACGTCGTAGTTTCGAACCCCCGCCATGCCACCTTAAATAAAGCCAGCGTTCTTTCTTGATTCTTTGGCACACGTGAAATTTGAGAAAAGACGTTCTCGCTGATTTACATGAGGTGTAGTATGCAGAATTAAGTGACGAAATTATATGATAAGAGATTATATTTTATGTTTTCATCATATTTTCCTCTTTTCCTCTATCAATTTATAATTAAAAAATCCACATTTTAGCAATGGAGAATATGATTCCAGTTTTTATTATACGCTTAACGATAGATTATCGAAGAAATTACCTAAAGATAGAAATCGTACCCCCACTGTGAAGATATAGAAATTTTCACTTTCATTGTATCAATCAAAATGGCGGCTTTCAAAGCATCACTTCAAGGTGAATACGAGCCGAATTATCACTGGAAATGATCAATTCGTTCTTGAAACATACTGAAAAGAACATCTAGTATTTTTGAGTGGATAACGATCATTTCCAGCAATAATTCAATACGTATTCACCTTGAATTGATGCATGAAACTCACTAGTCCTAACATGGCCTGAAAGTCCGGGATATAAGTTTTTCGTTTGGTACGTCCTTTCATAGGACGTACCAAAGCAAAAACTTATACTATGGACTTTCAGGCCATGTTTGGACTAGAAACCCGCCAACAGAATCAGAACGCAAGACGCTATTTGTTCCGAGTATCGATCAAATCACTTCCGCGTATCAATGATTCAATGCGCTATTTACTTTCATGCATCATTTCATGGTTGAAACGAGTGGAATTATCCGATGCTTATAAAAAGCGTATAATAAAAAGAAAATCTATTGTTTTTGAGTGGATACCGAAAATTATCTCACTTGTGACCTAGAAAAATGGTAATTTTCGCTCGCGCAAGCGCTCGCGAAAAATAACCATTTGTATCGGTCACTCATGAGAGAATTTTCGGTATCCACTCAAAAACAATAGATATCCTCTATCTTCTAGTAGAAGATGAAATCAGAATATGGAAAAAGGTAACCCCAATTTTTACCCGTAGAAACTGAAATTCAAGTTTGTACCAGTAGAAGTTGGAATGTCAGCTTCTGCTGATAGAACATGAGATTTAACAATTAACCGCCTGAACACTGATGTCAAGATACTGAAATTCCAAGCAGCACGTTTTCCCATAATGCAACTAGGAATTGAACCCAGTTCTGTAATTCAAAGTTAAATTGATATATTACTGGTTACACCGTAGGAAACGTTTGCTTCTTAAAATCTTGATATTTCGACATCATTATGCAGAGGGTTGAAATAGTCTATCATAATTTTCAACGGCACTCGGAATTCCAGTTTCTCCTGGGAGAAACTAAGATTCTACTGGAAGAGACAAAAAATCTAAATTCTAACGGTAGACCATGGAATTTCGACTTCTAATGGTAGAATCTTAAATTCTACCAAACTGCCGTTTCTATCACGACATATCCATTCAGAAAATTTGAAATGTTTCAGCGAAGGCTAGCACTGGGTTCTGTCCAATCTGCATCGTCCACTGTGTTGCACATCTGTTTAAAAGTAATGATACATCAATCTTTTCAGAGAGCATGGACTCAACAAAACGCTGCTTTGTATCAATACTGTGTCTGTAGAGTGAAATGGAACGCTTTCTACGGAGTTTTATTCCCAGTCGCACTTTTTATCAACAACTGTAGGAATGGTTCATAGGATGTGTGAAAGAAAAACAGGTTTGTAAAGATGTATTTGAACATAATTAAATCTCTCAACTTTCTATGTAGCACGACTTGCAGGCAACACTTGCTGAAAATTTTGTTGAATACTTTCAAATTTAAACTTTTGATTAAAAAATATAAATAAGCAATGTTTTGAGGGGGCAAAAATTGAAAAACAATTATAAAATATGCAAGAACATATCTGTGAGCAACGCTGGCGGGTAATGACCGTAATGACCAGGCAGAATCGTAACTTTTCGGGCAATGACCAGGCAAAAGGTTAACTTTTCGGCGCCATTGTCGCACATATGCGATCCCTAACGAAAGTTCATATTACAGCTGTTAATGCGATTAGACCCGTCGCTGCATGTTCACATACTTTCGGGCTGATCATTTAGACCAAAACGCAGCGACAGGCGGTTGTAAATCGTTGTATACTATTCAAAAAAAGTTGGGGATATCCAAACTGATGTTGATATTTTCGGAAAATGGTACTGGATACGCGAGATTGGACACATCAATATGTTACCAAGTTTAGTGTGGATCACGAATTTCAACGGCCCACGAAAACTTAGTACAGGTTTTTCGCACGAGAGCCGCGTTAATGTCTGTGGGGTACGTTTTGAAATTTTCATTTGTGCTGGACGGGCATTTTTGGAAGACTGGCACGTGACGAACGTTTGCGTGCCGTTAGCATGTTGGAAGCTGTCAATAGGAGACTGCAGTGGCTCAAATTCTCAACGTTACTCAATCGGTGATTAGCAGGCTGTAGTCACGCTACCGTCAGAGAGGCAATGTTGATGACAGACGTCAGGTCATCCAAGGGCGACAACTGCTAACCAGGATCGTTTCATCCGAACCACAGCATTACGTAACCGCCGTCAAAGTGCCTCAGAAATTGGACAGCAGCTGGACCTGGCGACAGATTTGCGAGTCAGTGACAACCATGACCAGCAGAACAACATTACATACACCCAAGAGCGTGTCGCACGGCAGTTCTACCGTGACAACATGTTAGCAGCTCATGTGGTGCCATTTGCGCGATATCACAGCGGTCGATTCATTTTCCAAGATGACAATGCAAGAGCGCACAGGGCCCGTGTCGCTACAGAGTTCCTCCAGGATCAGCACATTACTACACTGCCTTGGCCTGCACTAAGTCCAAACCTTTCACTTGTCGAGTACGTCTGGGATATGCTTGGCAGGCGCCTACGACAACGCCAACAGCCACCTACCAATGTCCAGGAACTCACCGCTGCACTGCAGGAAGAATGGAATAATATCAGTCAAACTGATATTGGATGTTTGGTGAGGAGTATGCCACGTCGGATCCTCACTTTTCTCGCGAACCGAGGAGGATTTACAAGGTATTGAGGTCTTGGACTGAATGTGGTAAATTCTCTGACTGGTCGTCCATGTCTTCTACAGCACCGTGCGTGGAATGTGTGCTTGTCAGAAACCCAACTATCACTGAAATCATTCATCAGATGTCACAGTGCAATGCCCCAACTGTCTTTTTGATGAAAATATACCTATATTTCTTCAAAAATCTCACTTTTATCAAATATCCCCTACTTTTTTTTAATAATATATTAGATGGCAGACACGCATATGACGTCATGCGTGTTTTGCGATAGTGACCATATGGCTGACTGTAATTAAAATATACTGCTCAAAGTTTGCTAAGCACCAAGTATATCCAACTACCTGTTTTACATTTTAGTTGAAATACTGTAATAAAAAATATATATATTTTATTTAGTTATATCTTTAATGATTTAAGTACAGAAATTAAGAATTTATTTGTGTTTGACATTATTTTTTAGCTTTTGAATACGATAACCATGGAAAAATGGATATTATTAGTAAAACAGGAACTTTTTCAATCTTCCAAATAAGTTGACGGAGCGAACTGGTATGGGTTCAATATCGAGTATGAGACCCATTACTGTTAATTACAGCTTGACAACGCCTTCTCATGCCCCAATCAGGTTCCTGATGGTCCTTTGTGGGATGTTGTTCCATTCTTGGACCAACATGGCACCAAGCTCCTGGACACTTCTTGGCTTGACTGGACGGGCTGAACTTGCAAGTTGCAACTCATACCAGACATGTTCGATTGGATTGAGGTCAGGGGATCTTGCTGGCCATTCCAAACGCTCAATCCTCTCCCTCTGTTGGTACTCCCGGACAGCATAGGCAACATGAGGACGGGCATTATCGTCCATCAGAATGAATCTGTCACCCACTGCATCTGCATACAATCTGGCATGTCCATCCAGGATCTCATCAATATACCGCTGTGCAGTCAATATACCACGGCCAAGGACACAGAGCTCTGTACGTCCATCCCAGCTGATGCCGCCCAGACCATTATTGACCCTCCACCATAGCGATCATGTCCAGCAATGTTGGCTGCATGGAATCTCTTTCCTGGACTTCTCCATACCATATATCGCCTATATGTGTGGTATAGGCAGTACCTTGACTCATCTGTAAAAAATGGCAGGTCACAGGTCTGGTCCATCCAACGCGGTCCATGGCCCATTCATATCGTGCCTGGCGGTAGTTTTGGGACAGCGGAATGCGAATACATGGTCTTCTCGAAAGGAGACCACCTTCGTGCAACATTGCCTCGTGCAACATTGCCCGGATAGTCTGCGTCGAAACATTTACCCCGGATGCACCCTGAAGGTCACTGCGAAGCTGGGTTGCTGTCTCAAAGCGCTCCTACTGGACTGAATGATCAAAAACCGATCTTTCAACAGCTGCAGATGTTGCCCTGTCTCTGCTACCACCATGTCGAGTCTGGGATATGCTTGGCAGGCGCCTACGACAACGCCAACAGCCACCTACCAATGTCCAGAAACTCACCGCTGCACTGCAGGAAGAATGGAATAATATCAGCCAAACTGATATTGGATGTTTGATGAGGAGTATGCCACGTCGGATCCGCACTTGTCTCGCGAACCGAGGAGGTTTTACAAGGTATTGAGGTCTTGGACCGAATGTGGTAAATTCTTGACTGACCGTCCATGTCTTCTACAGCACCGTGCGTGGAATGTGAGCTTGTCAGAAACCCAACTATCACTGAAATCATTCACCAGATGTCACAGTGCAATGCCCCAGCTGTCTTTTTGATGAAAATATACCTATATTTCTTCATATATCTCACTTTTATCAAATATCCCCTACTTTTTTTAATAGTATATCAGAGGGCAGACACGCATATGACCCCAACTGACACCGCAGTTTCTGATTGCCGGGCATATGTTTTGCGATAGTGACCATATGGCTGACTGTAATTAAAATATACTACTCAAAGTTTGCTAAGCACCAAGTATATCCAACTACCTGTTTTACATTTTAGTTGAAATACTGTAATAAAAAATATATATGTATTTTATTTAATTATATCTTTAATGATTTAAGTACAGAAATTAAGAATTTATTTGAGTTTGACATTATTTTTTAGCTTTTGAATACGATAACCACGGAAAATGGATATTATTGGTAAAACAGGAACTTTTTCAATTTTCCAAAAAAGTTGACGGAGCGAACTGGTATGGGTCAATATCGAGTATGAGACACATTACTGTTAATTACAGCTTGACAACGCTTTCTCATGCCCCCAATCAGGTTCCTGGTGGTCCTTTGTGGGATGTTGTTCTATTCTTGGACCAGCATGGCACCAAGCTCCTGGAAACTTCTTGGCTTCTTGACTTATCTGTAAAAATTGCAGGTCACCAATCTTCTCTGGTCCATCCAACGCGGTCCATGGCCCATTCATATCGTGCCTGGCGGTAGTTTTGGGACAGCTGAATGCGAATACATGGTCTTCTCGAAAGGAGACCACCTTCGTGCCACCTTGCCCGGATAGTCTGCGTCGAAACATTTACCCCGGATGCATTCTGAAGGTCACTGCGAAGCTGGGTTGCTGTCTCAAAGCGGTTCCTACTGGCCTGAATGATCAAAAACCGATCTTTCTTCAGCTGCAGATGTTGCCCTGTCTCTGCTACCATCATGCCGTCTTACTGGTGTGCCATACTGCTGAAATCTTGCCCAGGCTCAGTACACGAAAACATCATGAAAATCAAGGGGTACATACTTTCCATTGACTGTTACGAAAAGTCTGCCTGTCAAGAGAGCTAATGCAAACACCATCTCAATACATTCCTCAATCATATCCACCAAAAATATCGCAAATATATCACAAACAAATTTCATAATGATGTTTCAAATATTTGGTGCTTAGCAAACTTTGAGTAGTATATTACCAATGCTCGCCAGTAAGTAGCGCTGTGACGCAATAATTTTCAAAACGACATAACCGTACAACGAAATTAAGGCAATATATCTCGAACAGCTGAAACATTTCAGCCATTACAAGTTTAGTGTCATCTCCAAAACAGGTATAACTGTGGAAATATACAGGGCTGTAACTAAATGGGTGGGGTGTAGGCGATGTGACGCTCACCCAAATATTTTTCCAGTTGCGTAATTATTATGCTCCTCGGGATTTTTTCTGGCAGCATACAGTAGCTACTGTGTCCGTCCGATTTTCCGTTCGTCCGTTTGGACGTCTATTCCAATTTTGACCGAGCCGTAAACATTATTCAATCGACCTATTTTTTTTTGACTCAAGTGTGTGTCTCAGATTGCCAGTTTGTTTGTTCCTCCTTTCCAACTTTGTTTAACCTCTAAATGTATTCAGTGAACCGATATTGTTCATCCTTCATACAATGATTGTTTATGAATTAATGGCGTGTCATGACCTTGACCCAATGTCATGCCTGCAAGGTCAAGGTCACAGACACTGTCTGGCCCATCAATTAGTCAACTGACCGCTCTTGTCATACCTCACCGAATGATTACTTATGACTCGAGGGTGCGTCATGACCTTGATCAAAGGCCATACCCCCAATATCATGGTTACTGACCATTGTTTGTTTTTCCATTCTAACTTAATCCGATCCATAAAAAAATAGTCAATGGACCGATCTTGTTCATAATTCACTCAACGGCGTGTCATGACTTTGACCCAAGCCATGGCTCCCAGATCAAGGTCACAAACCATTCGTATATTTGCCTGTCCTTTCCAAAATAGATTCAAAAGGTAGGTCTTGTTCATACTTCATGGAATGATTACTTATAAGTCAAGGTTTGTTCGCTTTGAGCCAAGGTCATACCTAGAAGTTCATTCTTCACACAATGATTGTTTATAACTCAAGGGTGTGTCGTGACCTTGACCCAAAGTCATGCCACCAAAGTCAAAGTCACAGGCCGTTAATTTGTTTGTTTCTCCATGGTAACTTTGTACAGCCCCAGAATCTTATTCAGTGGGCCAATATTATTCATATTTCACACAATGATTGCTTATGAGTGTGTCATGACCTTGACACAAGATCATCCCTTCAAGAGCAAGGTCACATACCGTTAGTTCGTTCCTCTCTTCTAACTTTGTCCTGCCCATAAAAATATTCAATTGTTGGATCTTGTTCATACTTCACACCCTGGTTGCTTTTGGTCCAAGGCTGTTTCATTACCTCGGCCCAAAGCCATAGATTCACGATCACAGACTGTTTGTGTGTTCTAATTCCGTCCGCTTCAAAGAAATTGATTCGGTGGGGCGATCTTGTACATACCAAACTTCAGACAGTTCACACTTATGATTCAGTGATGTGTCATGTCTTTGGGCCCACCAGTACATTTGTTGATAATTAGAATTTCAGAACCTAGAAAACGTCTCGTATATAGTGTTTTTGAATCGGAGCATTTAAATTATGTGTCATGGGCTAGAGAGAGTTTAAAAAGAATTTATAACTTGATTTCTCTGTAGTGGTAACTGGTCGTTTATGCTGCACTAAGACAAACATTCCTTGTCTGGGAAAAAGCATTAGAACGACGAGCACAGTTTCAGCCTAGGGACCTCCGGGATGAACCCAGAGGTTCCATAGCTAAAATTGTGCTTGTCCTTTTCGTGTTATTGTCTGGGTGAAAACTTCACTCCATGAGTGAATTTGTAGTAATTCACTTCCCACGTACTGTATAGGGCCATACGCTTCAATATATAGCGCCCTAGGATTATTAAATTTTTACTGGGCTTCTTGAGATGTTTGTTGTTTATTATGATGTTTCAATGACGGGCCGATGAATTCTTTTACATCAAAAGTTTAAGACACCATTTTGAGAGGGTGCAAAGTCAACTTAAATCAAGGAACTATCGACTTTTATGGGAAAAATTATGAACGGTGACGTGAACTTTGAACTCCGCTAAGTAGTTACTTTTGTTCTTTCAGATTATCAGTTTGAGTCATTTCCTCAGCTGAGTCCTGAACTGAATTTGAGTTGGGGATCTTGCCAAAAGTAGTCAAATACTGTTCTTTATTCTAATATATTACGGTGGAAGTACCGTCAATTGGGTTACCAGTGCTGTTACCTTATTTTTAGCGGTAATGTTTTGCAGTGTACCGTCTACACAATACCAGCAGATCTGTGCATTCATTTTTGCAGGACCCAAACACATCACGTCATTTTTGCAAGTACAACCTGTGTTCATGCTGGACCGAAACCGACTAGTGCCACAATTTGATCTGTTCTTCGTGCCGAACAAAGTGTGTTGGTGTCCAAGAATCTACTAGAGAGTGGAGGGAGGGGGTGGTATGTTTTGTTGGTTGATCTGACGCAATTCATTATGTAGGTTTTAAAACCCTTGTCCCCCAGTCTAGCTTGTGTTTACGTTTCCGTCCGAGTGTGATTGCTAATAGTTCACATGAGTTTTACAGATTTAAGACTTACAGCTCCCTCAGTAATACTGAGTTTTTTACATGCAAGGTTTTCTAGCTTGTTGGCAAAAACAATTGTCGCTTTCGATGGAAATCAGCTTCGACAACTAAACTCAGTGTTGGTGGAAGCGTTTTGTGACGAAGCCAGATCTTGCAATCATACTTTGCGTAGGAGATTTCAGTCTTGATATTTATTTTTTACTCATTTCCTGAAGTTTAACGACCCTTTCAATAGACAAGGTCACACCGTGTGGGGAAGTTTTTTGGATGGATGAAGCAGTAGTACCCGGACAGCACCACCGAGTAGGGGCGAGCAACTGTCGGACTTCCCGAAGTACCAGCTCAGCAGGACTAGCAGCGGTTGAAGGTAAGTGCGCCATTGACGTGCAGTACGCCTTAGTACACAGCGCCACCGTGTCCCCATATGGGCAATCGGGATTAAGTGTCTTCGTCAAGGACACAACGCAGTTACCACTGATCAGGATCGAGCCATCGACCTTTCGGTTTAAAGTCCTTCAATGTCCTTCAAGTCCTCCAAGCTTGAACATCATCTTAAGATAAGATGTTTTCGCAGTGAACTTGACAAATGTTTTAACTCTTTGGACCCTGCTGGTATATTCCATGCAAGTTCAGAGCCATCAACTGGTAGAGTCTATGTTCGTTACTAAGCGAAGGCTTAACCAATATCTTACCTCCTACAAGTATCTGGGAATTTCATTGGTTCAAAGACGTCACATGCAGACTGCATATAGAACCATGTACTGCCTGTCAACATCAATATACGCTGACAGCTATGGGTAATCTCCCCTCAGTTCATGTATTATCCAAAATGGCGGCAGCCGATAAAAGCTCCAAGTTGAAAGATTGAGTGTTGGAAGCCCATATTTGGTCTGAAGTGCAGGTTAGGCAACTTAAAAGGCTTCATATTCTGTGGATATGTGTAATGTTACCTTCGAAATGAAACTGTTTCGTATGTATGAATTTGCCTTGTTACAATTTATGGGAGAGTGCCTGTAGGCACTCTCCCATAAATTGCAACAATGCAAAGACACGTGAACACATTGTGAGAATTCTCTCATTTAATTTTGATCGCCTTTGTTTTTAGTTCTATGCCTCGATGCAGCAGTCGGTAAGATATATTCGGTACACAGTTTGTTGGTGGCCTAAATTGGTATATGTGGTGTCAGTTAATTTCATATTGGACTCGAGCGAAGTCCAATATGAAATTAACTGACACCATATATACCATATTAGGCCACCAACAAATTGTGTAACTAATATTATTGACAACGTGCAGCCTTGAGGCTGCACGTTGAAAATCTTGATTGGTCCGCCACGAAAATTCACTGAGCAACTATCTTCTTTATGAATCCCGGCCGTATCACGATCCTCAGCCTGAAAAGCGGCCTTTCGGGTTGAAAGAGTTAAACCTAAATGTCCAGAGGGCGCAATTTTCTTTATTCTGACTGACAAAAAACCTGGCAATTATGTTAGGAGTAAAATCACAGCTGGTCGTGGAAACAATTTCCACAGAACTCGAAAGTTCGGACAAAATCCCCGGTAGGTGAAGAAGGCGGTCACAAACGCTGTTTTTATCTCCATGACAGTGATTAAATTAATGATTAAGTTGAATGATGTTGGTATAATTTTTGTTGCACTTAATAAGAACACAGTAATTAACTAATTACCATGAAGTATTTATCTAATTAAATGCTGCGTTTTGTAAAGTATATAATCGATAATGTCTTCAGAGGGGGCGAGCTGGTTCAGGAGGTAAAGGTGCAGGCTGCAAGCCGAGAGGTCCTCGGTTCGAATCCCACCTGCGGCAACCGTATTGTGTCCTTGTGTAAGACAGATCACCCCATTGCCCACGTGGGGGCACGGCGGCGTTGTGTACTAAAGCGTACTGCAGGTCGATGATGCTCCTGTCTTCAACCAATGCTAACCCTGCTTGTGTGGAGTTAGTATGTTGGGGACCTGACAGTTGCTCGCCGTTGCTCGGTGGTTCTCTCCGGGTACTCCGGCTTCATACACCCGTAAAACTGTCGTGGTAATGATTAGCCATTGTGCAGAAATATGTTACCTTAAACTCCAATAAATAAATAAATAAATAAATAAATAAATAAATAATTTAAATGTTTTCAAAAGAACAACGTTTCATTACCATTCACTGCCATTGATAAAGGAGTGACCAAGTAAAGTTTGTCCAAACACTGTTTCAGATACGTTATTGGCGCTAAATTTGGTGTTTTTCGTGAAAATCGGTTTAGGTTTCCTCCTTTATTTCCAGTTGATTATTTCATTGTACTGTAAATAATAAAATATTATTTTGTTTTGTCATCGATTGTGCTCTTTACTGCTGCAGTGGTGTTTCTACTCCAGTGAAAGGAATTGTTTGGTACAAAACGTTTAGCCAACAGAGATTTTTTGCTGATAAATCAAATTGTTTGTGCAATTGGCTGCATTGGCACCCGGGAACTTGCACACTTGAGTACAAGTAAATTATGTGAGGAACTCCCCATAAATATACGAGAAGGTAACTCGCTTCGACAATTCACTAATTGCCTGAATGCACATAAAGATTCATTGCCACAATTTTTCTTTCACAATCACGAATAGTCCAGATACAACATTGTCGATTGTGCTTATCATGTACTAAATTATCATCTTTTCAAAAACTATCTCTCGGTCACTCCTTCTGTAGATGTGGTGCACCAGAAAGAACCGAACACTATCTACTCTACTGCACAAAGAGAACGTAGCGTGACCTTGTTATGCTGGCTAATTTTATCAATGTGGACATATCACTGAATGGCAGCGTTCATTTCAACCACAAAACTTGAAATATTTGGAAAACTCCACGAATATATTATTTCCACCAACATTTCACCACACGTATCGAAACTGGGTGGTCAAAAAAAAAAATAAACGATCATATAGTAAAGTAGGAGATTATTGCTGTCCACTGTGATAGTTCGTATGAGTTACGTTCTCAGACTCATCCTCGATGTCGACTGCATGTACTTCCTTATTTAACTGTTTCCCACAACTACACTCGTAAATACACCCTGCCCTGACGATCTTCTGCTCTTTGCCACTCTTTTCCCCACTCTTTTTCCCGAAGGTTTTCTATTCTACGCTTGGTAAAGGAACAGCTGTGCAATTTCAATTCCACCTGCGACCCTCAACGTGTCTTGTGCTATTCCACACTAACTACACTGCTTCTGAACCTCAACTTTCCCATCTTTCTCTTTTTTTTTCTTTCCCTTGTTCCTCAGTTGAGCGATGTCTAAAAAGCTCTACTTTCAATCCACCTATTAAAACTGATACTTGTATCTTGTAACTCACGCTATAATATGTAATATTTTATATGATGACAGCAGACTTAAACATACTGCTTGTTGCTGAATCCAATTTTCCGTTTTGTGTTATGCGATAAGTATATTTCTTTTGTTTTATCTTTATACATTGCCCTCACTGGCCAATCAACACAGTTACATTTCGACTAAAGTCTGAAAGGTCTTCGAATCGTTTTGGCCTATCGATTAAAGCAACCGTCGAATCTTTACCAGAGTGTCTGATCGAACTACAAAGATGTGAGGCTTCTTTTAACCCTTTGCCAAACATGAAAAGCAGACGACACCTGCCAAAAAAAATTCTTGAATAACTAATTTTTTTCATTTTTTGTCTCAAAAACATAGGTTATGACCCCTTATTGCAACGAGCTCGACGAGCTCGTTCCAATGAGGGGTCATAACGTATGTTTTGATACACAAAAATGAAAAAATAATGAAAATTAATTGACGACTTTTGAGAATAGCGCTGGCCGTTTGTGGCCGTTACGTTGGGTAAAGGGTTAATTGTTTGAGTCTTATCTTCACCCGTAACAGATGGAATCGCTATGCAGTATACATGAAGTCTTTGAAATATACAATTTTCTGCCATTTTGAATAAGGACAAAAAAATACCACCGGAGTATAACATACGTTTCTACCTATACAGGTAGGTTGGGGAGAGGGTCTCTCGTTTTGGTGACAAACACACACCTATGAAGTAATTTCATAGGAAAGAGAGTGTCCGTGTAGATGCTCAATAATGGATGTTTTGAAATGAATGGAGCGTGGCAGCGTGTTCGTAGAGATGTTCAATAATGGATGTGTTGCAATTTTACGCCTTAATAGTGATTATACATCTATTTACCCACCATTTGCGAAAATGAATAAGGTTATCAACTGCTCTAAATTATACGAACTATTCTTATAATTTAGTCCAGTTCAGAATTGAGATGAATTATCCATTGCTTTGACGGGGATAAGAATGTCAGTTGGGTGTCTCAAGTTGTGTATGGAATGCAATCACATGCTATCCTTACGACCCTGCATCCGAGTTTGATCCCCGTCCGGGACGACCCGCGTTGTGTCCTTGGGCAAGGCACATTATCCCGGTTGCCTACATGGGGGAACGATGGCGCTGTGTACTAAGGCGTACTGCACGTCGATGGTGCACATGTCTTCAACCGCTGTAACCATGCTTGGGCGGAGCTTGAACAGAGTTAGAATGTTGAGGAGCTGACAGTTATTCGTCGATGCTCGGTGGTTCTCTCCGGGCCCTCCGGCTTCCTCCACCCGTAAAACTGTCACCGTCACGCTTAGCCATTGTGCATAAGTATGTGACCTTAAACACCAATAAATAAATAAATAAATAAATAAATAAATAAATAAATAAATAAATAAATAAATAAATACGACCCCGCATAAATAAACCTCATGCACCTTTTTCTTGCAGTTTTCATAGACAACGAGGGATATATATAAAACAATTGTCACCAAGTACACTTGCATCAGCAACGGAACGAATGTGAAGTTCAGTGAGGACATAAACGCCGTACATATAAACAACACCGATGGGATTTAGTGTAATATGTAGGTAAGTATTAGAATGGTTTATTCTAGTGAAAACAAATTTTCGTTGATATTCAGTATCTTTCACATTCTTCTTTTAATTGGAAATATGATAATGCCGATGTTCTCAGGTCAGAAATTCCTTGTTATTCTTGTGCCCAACCACCTGCTCATTCTATTCTCCCCTTCGTTTATCGAAGCATTCAGAAACAAATTGTCCAGTAATAAATACTACAACTACACTCCTCAAGGTTTGCCTAACAAACACACTCCACCATGTCCTATCTTATCTATCCGGCCGTCACCTTACCGTACTGTTTCCCCAATCAATCTTACTGTATCAGCAGCAAAATATTTTATAGGTGGAATTTTTGCGTGACACGGACACAATGATGACTGATTCGAGACAAAAAAGCAATGCGGACGCACAACTGACCGCCCGAGAAATGACAATAAGATAACTAGAGGATTGTAATTTGTTGGACAAATTACGGGCGTTCCCAATTTTTTTACTGTGAAAAGGCAGACTACATATAGCAAAGCAAAGTGTTTGAAATTAACCGTTTCCAAAATGATAGAAAAAGGCATCCAATGTTGGCTAATTTTGGCATTTTTAAACAGTACTCTTATTCTCACCCTCACTATGCCTGAGGGTTAAATCTGAGTTTAAACAGGAAACGGTAACTTTCTTCTGCAATGATTGTTGCATGTACCCATACCAAAATAATTGCTACAACAACCTTGCAATTAGAGCAAATGAGTACAGAAATTTGCAAAATTCACTAAAAATCTATTGTTTTGTCAGAGAGTACTATTCTTTAAGTGGCCACAGCATATGTTGGGTTAAGCTCCAGAGCATAACTTACAACAGCGGATATGTTCATTAAGCATCTCTGCCTATAGCAAAGAAAATGTTTGAAATTAACCCTTTCAAAATGATAGAAAAAAGCAGCTGAAGTTAGCTAATTTTGGTATTTTCAAACGGTACTCTAATGCGGGTTGAAGATGAGATTAAAAAGTAAAAACAATAACTTTCTTCTGCAATCATTGTTGCATCTATACATACCAAAATAATTCTTTCAACAACCTTGCAATTTTGAGAAATTTACCCTTGAAGTTCGTCAATCTTCAAGATAAAATGCTATATTCATATCATTAGTGGTCAGTAGAGGTTAATTTTGAAATATTTGTGTGATGATTTTGGTCTATCATGTTACGCTCTAAAAGTGTGGACATCAATCACAGATTGAGTTTCTGATAAGAAGCTTGGAGGAATCTTGAATCTTGGTATTTGGATGAAAATGTACAATTAGAGGGTACTCCAATTCAAGGCATGACAACTGGGTGAGAGTTAGAACTTTGAATATAACATATTACAGCAAAATTGTTCTTGGATCTATGTCCAATCTTTTCATGGGAAACGTTTTGAGAAAATATGGCTCCAGTCCTGAGAAATCGTATGTAAATTTGGCAAAAATAACAATTATTCGGACAGTACCATTATGGGAAGTCTCAAATCTGACAAAGGTTAAACTTTTAATAATAAAATATAAAACAAAAGTTGTCATACTTTGACTGCTGCGTGCAATCATAGAAAACATTCAGCACTTAATCAATTAGAAATGGAGTAAACTGTCACTTAAACTTACCAAATTCTGAAGAAATGGGACTTTTTTGGTTGGTACCTACTTTTATGCAACCAGAATAGGCATAGGGTTAAACTTTACAACCAAACTTACAACAGCAAATATGATCGGTAGTCAAATGTGAATACGGACATGCAAAGTGTTTTAAATTAACCCTTTCCGAAATGATAGAAAAAAGCAACTAATGTTCGCTAATTTTGGCATTTTCAAACAGCACTCTTATTCTCGCCCTCATTGTGCTTGGGGGTTAAATTTGAGATTAGAAAGTAAACAGTACCTTTCTTCTGCAATCATGGTTGCATCTATCCATACCAAAATAATTGTTACAACAACCTTGCAAGTAGAGAAATTTGCTCCTGAAGTTGGTCAGTTTTGAAGACAAAACTGCTATATTCATTCCATTTTTGGCCAATATAGGTTAATTTTAAAATATTTGTGTGGTGATTGTAGTGTATCATATTATGCTCTAAAAGTCTGGAAAATGTGAGCTAAATGACAGTAAACAATTTTGAGACTTTTGGAAAATGGTGAAATTGTGATGGTTTGGCAGAAAATTTTGAAAATAAATGTTTTCACGAATATGACGATACCTCATTTCAATAGATTTTGTGACAGTACATACGTTTGCCAAATTTGGTTGAAATCGTACAGCTTGTTTTTGAGCTATGTTGAAAAATGGTGAAATTTTGATTGATTGATTGATTGATTTATTTATTTATTTATTAGGGTTTAACGACACATTAATAGCCAGGATCATATCATGTCGGTGACAGTTTTACTGGTGGAGGAAGCCGGAGTGAACCACCGAGCAACAACGAGCAGCTGTCAGCTCTCCAACATCGTAACACTGAACTCTGCACCGCGGCACAGGCAGGGTTAGATTGGTTGGAGGCTTGCGCACCATCGACGAGCAGTACGCCTTAGTACACAGCGTTATCGTCTCCCATAAAGGCAGTGGCGTCAAGCCAACGGTGCACGGGGGGCACGCCCCCCCCCCCCCCCCCCCCCAATATTTTCGGTGAAGGCCTGGGAAGTGCCATTTCCGGCAATCTGGGAGTCGATTCCACATCAAGCTAAAAGCTTATACTCGGCTGTCTCGAGGGCTGCAGGATTAAATTATTACTGACGCTCACCCCCCCCCCCCCCACCGCCCTCCCCCAATAAAAACACCCATTTCCATCTACAGTAAAGCTTTGTACGCATCAGGGTTTCCAGCATCCATTGTACATGTGGTCATGGCAACGACAATGCGTTTGTCAGCGGTTATAGTGTACACATTATTCCGGTGAACATTAAAACTGGGTGCGAAATTGCATTGGCAAACTTCACTTCGAGATGGGCGATGGCAAATCTAAAGCTAGCCTAGCACACAAACTTAAGCCTTGAAACCTGGCGATTGTAGGCAGCCGAAAGCATCCATGGTACAGTGGGTTCCTGTACATTTAGGTTATCAATATTTTATGAACTGACTGGTGGGTTGAAAGGGCAAGAGAAAAGTCAAACTAAGAGGGCAATCTACACAGAGGGTGAGACTGTTTCAGCTTGATAATGTCGTACGGAGACCCAAAGATGACATTCACAAGGCTTAGTTTCAACGGATCAGTGCCTCATCCAAGTCCATTGGTTTGATACAGTATCTCTCCACGAGCTTGTATGTTATGACTAACGGACTTGCTGGATTGGAAGAATACAACATAGTAATTACTGCGCTGAGCTGAAGCTTGTTCGCTGAAAATTTTTACTTACGGCAGAGACACTGCCAAATTCACATGAAACTGCAGGGATTCCTCCTCCACCCCCCCCCCACCCCCACCCCACCCGCTCACTAGTGTACACATTATCGGTGAACAATTAAACTGGGTGCGAAATTGCATTGGCAAACTTCACTTCGAGTTGTGCGATGGAGAATCTGAAGCTAGCCTAGCACACAAACTTTGGCCTTGAAACCTGGCGATTGTTGGCAACCTAAAGCATCCATGGTACAGTGGGTTGAAGTGGGTTCCTGTACATTTAGGTTACCAATATTTTGTGAACTGACTGGTGGGTTGAAAGGGCAAGAGAAAAGTCAAACTAAGAGGGCAATCTACACAGAGGGTGAGACTGTTCCAGCTGGATAATGTCGTACGGAGACCCAAAGATGACATTGACAAGGCTTAGGTCAACGGATCAGTGCCTCAATCATGTCCATTGGTTTGATAAAGTATCTCTCCTCGAGCTTGTATGTTATGACTAACGGACTTGCTGGATTGGAAGAATACAACATAGTAATTACTGCGCTGAGCTGAAGATTGTTCGCTGAAAAATTTTACTAACGGCAGAGACACTGCCAAATTCACATGAAACTGCATGAATGCCTCCTCCACAGCCCCCAACCCCCCCCCCCCCCCCACCCCCGCTCGAGATCAACCCGTCTCTCCGTCGTCCCTATGGTAATTACTGCAGCTACCGTGTCAAGTGCTTTGGAAAGGGGTAGAATTGGGAGACCAGGTGCAAAGGGTGATCGTATGGCTGAAACTAAAAGTAAAAATAGAAATTAAATGCCAAGAAACCATTCCCTTCCAACCATTCTCAATCCACGCCCATTTTGCTTTCGAAATCCCGTTAAGCACTCTGTAAAGACGTTTCAGTGGGATATGTGACTGTTTGTTGTAGGGAGGGTTTGGTCGTCTGAGGGTGAAATTGGATTGTGGCGGTAATTATCGCATATGCTTAGTGGTGTCAGTGTCTGGTACTCAACTGAAGTAGGATATCGTCGCTAATTGCTATCGAATGGTAAGCCAGGGTTGGTTTCGTGAACTGCATTGGGGAAAATGAGAAGGTGAGCTTCATTTGAAGTCATAGAGGGGAGGTCGAGGAATGGTGACTTATACCTTGTGTCTGACTTCTAGGTCTCGTGTTGGTATTTGGTTCATTCATTTACTGTAAGAGTTATGTTAGGGAAAATCCAGCGGCACCGGGTGGGTGGAAATTATGCTTTTAAGCCAGGAGCAGCTAATCCCATCAACTTGTTTATTGTATCAAAAAGGTGGCGCTTAGTGTGAAAAGTATTTTTTTTGTCTTATGTGAGTGGACCTAATACTCTTTCAGCCAAATCTTCCAACTGGATCTCGTTTTTCATCGCGAAGCTTTTTTGGGCCTTCCACTCTTGTATATGGTGTAGTATAGTTTTTGTTTTTGTGGCCTTGTTTTTCTGTGGACATTTGTCTTCGTTTTGAGGTCTAGATTATTGCTATTGTAGGCCATCTGTGACGTGTGCCTGGCAAACATGGTATGTCCAGCTGTTGGAGCCCATCAACAATGCCCATTCATCCGCAAAGGTTTCCTTTTGTTGGGTTTTGGCTTCACTTGGGTCTAATCTTTGATTGAATGCAGGTATGATATTTCGACCCCGATTGGTGTAGGATGATCATCTTTGGCTTCTGGGGCGAAAGGTTGAGCAACGTGAAACTTTAAAATGTCTCATCATGCAGTTTTCGATAGTGAGTGATTTATTCATTTATTGACGTTTTACGCCACATCAGCAACTAAGGCTATATCGTGGCGGTGAAATAATTAACTGTAAAAAATGATCATTATTTTCAATGTGGCAGTTAAAAACGACACGACGAAATACGAAACGTGGAATAAAAGTGAGGAGTGAACACAGTAATGAGAAAATGAGTGTAGTTGTTGAAAAAAGTCGTGTAAATCAACCTGTAATACAGATATAAATGATGGATGAGAATTTAAAAGAATAAAAACAGATTAAAATTTATTAAACAGGTTGATTTCTTTCAAAAATGAGATAACTATTTGTGGGCTGGTAAGATAAAATAAATCTCTTAAATATCCGACAGTAAAATACTGCCCTCTGACATGATTAAAATCAGTACAATGTAAAAGAATGTGGTCCACTGACAACACCTGCTGGCATGGAACACACTCTGGTCGCATATTACCCTCTAACAAAAGGAATGTAAAGTCGTGTGTGACCAATATGACATCGCGTCAAAATTGCAAGATTTTTTCTACAAAGGTTACTAGACGGGTAGTGATCAGAAATAGTTGGTCGGAAGCGATGGGGCTTGTTATTTGTCGCTCCATCCCAATCCGCCTGCCACACAGATTTGATGTAGTTACTGATATGTGGTTTGAAGTCACTGAAAGGGATGTTAAAAGCAGTGAGAGGCTTGGTTAAAGCCTGTTTTGCTACACAGTCTGCTCTGGTATTACCAGCGATACCTACATGTCCGGGTAACCAACAAAACACGGTATCATATTGGTCAGACATGAGAGTTGTTAACTTCTCACGAAGCTCCAAAATGAGAGGGTTCTTCAGCGTGGGGTTGAGTAAAGCAAGTAAAGAGGAAAGGGAGTCGGAAAAAATAATCGACTTCTTTTCCCGTACATTCTCGGTGTGTTCAAACGCGAGTTGTATAGCTTTAACTTCTGCTCTCTTCAACTCTGATTCGGTATTCTGATTGAGGTGATATGAGATAGTGAGTGATGAAGCTTCGCTATACTGTGTATTTTCTGTAACGATAGAACATAAAACGCCCCAGATCGATTAAAAAATAGCAGAATGGTCGGAATGTGTTGATGCCAGAAACCGTCGCTGTTGCCGAAAATTTTTGTATACACCAGTTTAGTTTCATTAGACCCTTTGTTGCCGTTTCCTCGTTGTCATCACCGCAATGCCGTTGCCGGAAAACTGGATAAATGAGTATGAAACTTAAGGCACAAGTCGACACCCTGTTATCAGAGGTTAAAGAATTTAGCAAGAATCTTATTTTTATGAAATCCAAGAGAACGAATTTCTTGTACAAAACCCTTAAAATTTATTTATTGGAAACTCAAACATTTGCAACAACGAGAAAGGCTCTTGTAATTAAAACTTCAAGGTTTATCATTTTAAAAAGAAATTATCTCAACTGAACCGTTTTAATGTAAAGTCCCCAGTCGGGTATAGTGTCCCTTCGTTTGGTATAGAGTTTCCAGAGTCAAGGCCCAAGGGACATTATACTAAATGCATAACAAGTCTGTTCTTACCTAATCAATCAGTGTTCTTGGGATGTATTAATCGCGAAATGGTAAAAAGACGTTATTTCCCAAGCGAGAGATACGGGCATCGGTTTCAGGAGAGTGACAGTGTTCTCTCCAGACGTGCCACGAGGTTATCAAGATATTTGATCTTAATAACCCCAAACGCTGTCGGAACGTTTTCCAGAATGTTTCTCTAGTGTGTTTATCAGCCCTTTAAATTAAATTATTACGTGCGTCCATGTACGGGAACAAAGTAAATACCAACTTGGGAAATGGGGTTAGTAATGATTTAATCCCACAGCCCTATGATTACTGAACCTCCCTGCAACTAAATAGACTAATTTGTTTCCATCCTCAGTAATACATAAGACGTTACTCGTCAGACAAAGGCTTTAAATGGTTAAGCACGAATCTTATTTTTACAAAATCCAAGAAAATTCATTTTGATTCATCAAACACATATTTATTTATTTATTTATTTATTTATTTATTTATTTATTTATTTATTTATTTATTTATTTATTTATTTATTTGGGGATCATGACACTTTCGACAGCGAGAGAAACTCTTGCAGCTGAAATTTCATTAAGTTCAATAATCCATCTGCATAGAAAGAAGTACCTTCAACTGAACCGCTTCAATGGAAGTCCCTCGTCAGGTATTGTGTGCCTTCGTTGGCTATGGGCTTCAGTTAGTCAAAGACCCAAAGGGCATTATACCTAATACACCAAAAAATGTTCCTACCTAGCCAGCCAGTGTTCTAGGGTTGTATTAATCGGTAAAATATTGAAATGGCAAAGCTACTTATCTCCTGAGACAGAGACACGGGAATTTGTTTCACCACAGTGACAGTGTACCTTCCAAATGGGCGATGAAGTTATCCAGATATTTGCGTTTGATAAACCGAAAAGCTGTTGGAACTTTATTCAAACACGTTTCACTAAGGTGTTTGTCATCTCTTTAATTATTATTTTAAAACAATTGATTGTGGTTCAATAAATGCTGCTGGGGCAAAGTTAAGAAACAATAATCTGATTAGTGGTTTGAACTTCTGAATGATTCATCGCTAGTTTTATTAAAACTTAGGGGGCTTCTTTGAAGCTCGCATAGAGAATAGGGAATATTCTGTTTGCATGAATATAACACTATTCTAGAACTATCCACGCCAAATACTCGCGTTGTGTTCATTTTCAGTTACTGGGAAGACCCCGCGGAATGCTTTGATACGAGCTTTGCGCTGTGTGGATCAGAGGTACTTAACTTGACGAAAGAAATGTTGACTCCCTTCCTTTCGATAAGTTGTGAAACACGCACTACGAAACCAATGTCTACTACATGCGATCCGATGAAATATGGAGCGGATACTATGCATGCTTGGACGTTTTTATGTCCAGCGTGGTTCTTACTTGTCCGCGGTCTTTCATAAGATTTGTTGTGACTTCTTATTCATATTTTTTTTATCATATGACTCGTCCGTTTTGTTCACTTTAAAACACTTGATATTTTGTTTTCATATTAATCAGTGATAAATAAAGCCTTCCGTCAATTTCATTGGTCAATTTCAAAACTAGACAATTTGATTGCCTGAACATAATTCAACTGGGCCACATTTTCATAATTTGCATAATTAGAGTTGGGAGCTTTCATTGGTCAATTTCAAAACTGGACAATTTGATTGGCTAAACAAAATACAACTGGGTCATATTTACATAATTTCAGTGGGGAGAATTTATGTTATCTGTCCTATTTAGGGTGGGTTATATTGTATTAATCTTTTATCTACAAGAAAAACGCCATTCATTTTTTTTATATTTTCACTTTTTGCTTCCAAAACATACGTTATGACCCCTCATTGGAACGAACTCGACGATTTTTAGTTATACGAGGATGTTTTTTCCAAGTGCCGTCTGCAACTCAAGTTAGGTGATGGGTTAAAAGGGTCATACTATGTGGCTAATTTGTGCGTGTGTGTGTCATATGATAAATAGAATATGAAATGAGTGTTTTTCTCATATAATATTTATGAAACTCGTCCGAATTTTCCGTTTTGGCTCGCCAGAGGCTCGCCAAACGGAAAATTCTTAGATTCGTTTCATAAATATTATATGAGAAAAACGCTCATTCCATATCCTCTATGTAGACTTATATAAATCGGCTCCATTGCAACAAAATCCCCACTTGGGCGTTGAGATGAGATATTCTAATGGTTAATAGATTTAATACTATTGAAGGTGATTACTGTCCGGCTTCTCTAAATATGGCAGCAACTGCGATGGCGAGTCTGTTGGGTTTTAAAAGGTTGATGTTGCGTATAATCTCTGTAGGCTTCCGCCCACCCAGCCCTAACTGACAGATAGGGCTCAGCCGGTACAAAAGGTGATCAAAAAGTTAACCTTAACTTCTCACTGACAACACACTTCTGTCTCAGTTTTTGTAACCAACAGAAAGGGAAGTGACACTGACAAATATATATATATAGTTCTTCGGCTTATATGAGCATTCTATGGCACTTTATGTTATGAAGGTTTTTCAGAAACCCGATAATATGCTGTGATTTAATACACCTTTGGAACGAATCCTTTCTAATAGTTCGTCTTCGAAGAACGCTGGCTACTACAGATAAGGCAGGTCCAAGCACATACACTTAATAATAACTTAGTAAACTTAGTAATAAAATTTCATGTGCGTGGATACTGATGGTTAAGTTAACTTGGAGCATATGTGACTATTGCTTAGTATAATTTGAATGTTAGCCAATCAGTTATGGCAATGCCGTGCTTTGTTACAAGGGCCTTGTGGGGAGGTTGCGTATGCATAAAGACTATTGTCCTCAAAATTAAGCGGTGATAAGGGGTCGTATCCCTGACACTTTTACTGCTTTCCAAAAAAACACTATGATTTTTTACCGAAAGTTTTGTCCTCCACGACCTTTCAGTACTCGTATATATATACGTGTTAAGTAATATATAGGAAGGCGTTTAGCCGTTCTCACACAACACCTTCTATCCTTGCTAATTCATTTTTGAAACACTTCCCAAACCAGAAATCCTAAATGACGAAACTTGTTCATGGCTCTCGTATCCCAGTTTGATTATTTGTGATCGAGAAATTTGGATTAAAGAGCACAACCAAGCTTCATCCCAGGCCATCAACGGCGGCGCCATGAACGGAAGACGACAATTTTACTGTGGTAACTATAAAAACCATTGTCATGTCCGTACATGGTCAATTTCCGGTCAAAATAAAACTTGCTCCCTCATTTAATATTGCCATCTCTTAGTCAACATATAATTAGGAAATGTACCATTGATGGACTTCAAAGCAATTAGAACTCGGTGCGGTTTCTACCCAAATTTTAAAATGTTATTTTTTCTTCCAGAGAGACCTTCCAGCAAGTAATTAAAATTATTTCTTTTCATTAAGGACAGCCAGCAAATGCTGTTTGGTAGAAAACGAATAAGTTGAGAATAATGAATGTACAGTTTGGGTTTTAATGCCCCAAACGCCTTGAAGTTGAGGGAATTGAAATCGGTGAATATGCAGCTTCCGAGACTATTCTCCGACTTCAATCTAAATAAAATAACATTACCGCTCTGCACCATGTAGTGCAGTTGATATAGTTTTCGCCCCAGCAAAATACTTGTTGTAAGCTGGATTTGTCATCCTTCGAAAAGGGGCGTTCTCTAACCAACATGTGCAAAATCCGCTGAAACCCGCTTTGGAGAAATTGTTTTACGCAAGATGGCGTTCAAGATGGCCACCAAAATCGAGGGAAAATCGAAAGCGACCTTTTTATTTAAAGTTTTGTCAACTTCTGCGGAACTTTCGAAATAGATGTATGCGAAAAGTGCAACTGAGATTTGCCAAGACACCTTTGAGGTCATGGACCCGGAACAACTCGTATGTGTTCTGAAGAATTATGACACTGGGCTATGATATCAAGGATGTTGTCCGAAAAAAAATCCAGATATGACTACCAAAATGGCTTGAGTTTGAAGAAAAGCCAAGTTGAGGAATCAACTTCATTCAGGATCCTCATAATCGTCGGCCACAACTTCTTCAGAATTCTGACAAGCGTCACCTCTACATTCCTCACATGCTGTCGCACACCTCAGACCACGATTTCGACATGAGCAAGTATTGGTTCCCATGTGTTTATACTTGCCATCTTGCATTTACGAACTTGGGGTGGCTTCTCTATCCGCCATCGCGGGGGCAACTTCAGTGCTCTGGAGTCCTGCGATACAGCGTACCCAAACCTTCACTACACTGATGATCCTTTTACTTATATGCCTGTTCACGGACAAGAAATAAAAAGTATGCCTACTAGGAGAAGTGATTCCGGAATTTATCAAATCCATTTTGGACGAATGCAGGGTATACACTCTTTGTTCTAGTATCTCAGGTGATCTAACAATTTTCCCCACTCAATATCTTACAAATTGTAAAAAGAATTTATTTAATGATGGTGTATTACTAAACCATACTAAAAGTGCCAGGGAAGTTATATTACAATTTTTCGAAATTCAAGGTGGTATCTAAGATAGTCACCGTTTTGGGTACATTCACCATGTTATCTTTAATCGACTATAGCTCCGAAATGTTATGCTACCCTGACATGTAGTACATATAATCCTTCTTGGGATATGCTACTATCCATTTTGACCAATGAGGTAAGTTCAGAATCGATGTTGGCTGACAATATGACGCCGGAAGTTGAAAAAATAGTAATTTTTCGGCAATTCTTTCGGCAAGTCCTCGGACGCATCAGCTGACAGAATAATAGAGGATATTCATCAGTAATTGATACCTGTCAGTTCAGGCTTGGTCCATAAATTGTGCCGCGAATGTCATATATTATATGCGATACCCAAAATCGTGACAATTCAGACAAAGAAACCTGGTCCTTCTATTGTAAAATTATCACACAAGGAGGTAATGTATCTTCTGTCTTCATAGTGATAACCTGGTATGAAATAAACGGTTCACAAGTCAAGATTGTCGCCATTATAGCTAAATACCACGAAAATATGCAAGGTTTACACCCCCCCCCCCCCCCCAACACACACACACCCAAGGTAGCCCGAACAAGACTGTATGGGAACTTCCTCGACTAAAATGGAAGCACAACACTAAATAACTAAATAACAAAAACTTGCACCCAGAGTATACACAAAAATCTTCATGGTTTGAAAATAAGGAACCAAGACAGTCTTGCGGACTAAAACTGATGAATTTGAGAAATCGAACCTTGATGAAGACAATGAAGATCTTGTCATAATCAAAACAAGAATGCACGGTAATTATACCTCAAGGTCGTATCCCCTGACGTGTCTGTCTCAGATTTGTGCAAAGTAGATGTGTTATTGAGAATCAAATGCGGATTGTTTGAAAGGAAATCTTCCTTGACATGCACAACGCCACGGCTGTTGCTGCAGAAAATGGTGAACGTCCTTCGAAATTTCACTTAGGCTAAGCGCTGTGTTACTAGGAACGTAGTCTCCATTCTTCCATTTTTTCGCAGCATCCGGACACAATCTTGATGCAAAGTTATTGTATACTCGGAGTCTATGTACAATTTGCCGCAGACACAACCCGATGTTGTCCACAAACATTTTGTTAGTGGGCATCATGTTGTGAGGCGCAGCGACAGGTTCTGGAAGGGCATTTCTACTAATCTCGTTATCGAACAGGATTTGATGCTGGCTGGGTATCAAGACGCAAAGTGGGCGCACGCTAGTAAGGGGCATGTAGGCGGTCAGCGCTTGGTTTGTGAATTATCAATGCCCACATGCACTGATGTAAACGAGGCTATTCAAGAGTTCACATACGTGACCTATCAACACAAACAAGGAGGTTTCAGCGATTAGCCGAGATGTTAATGACACCCTTGATACATCGCTTTCCTCCGCGGCAGGGATCCATTTGTTGACATTGAACGCCTTTTTATCATTGCCAATGGTATAACTGCTTGTGAAGGTGTCAGCGTCGAGAAATCTGTAGGGACTGAAGATAAAATCCTCGCATCCATTGTCGGGGAATCGGTAGATGAATACGCTTTCCGGAAATCTAATCACTTAGTTACCAGTGATTTCAAATCTAATACCAACGTAAAGAGACAACCCGTGAAAGTTGATCTGCAACTAATCTTTCAAAGACTAACCTTCTTTGGCGTGGCAATTTGCCTTCGCTCGTCTCATATGAACTTATCGTCATCTTTTCGCACACAGTCTTCCACTCGAGGCCAAAAAAAGCTTTGGTCAGATCATCTTTCAAAGTGAGTTGAGAAAAATCAACTGAAGACCGTAAATCTGTCAAGCATGTTCTTGATGAAGGCGTGCCCCCTCCATCCTAGGTCTTGGCCTATGGGTTCAACATACAACAACGAAAGTCGCATGCACGTCATGCATGTGTCAAAGAAATGCCCTTAGTTAAATCCGACCGAGTGTTGGAAAACTTTAAAATTTAATTTCATTATAAAGTTGACATTTTTTCCACATGAGTAGTATGTCATGCACGTTTGAGGGAACAGTTGGATGACCTCGGTGGATGACCTCGGAAGTGACGTCATGTCACGTGACGTAGTGGCGCCATGTTGTGTTGTCATGGTAACCCGCGTGAGCGGCCATCTTGTGACGTCATCTCCATAGTGATACGTGGTGTGAGTGCGCATGCGCAGCGCGTGTTGTTAGGGTGATACGTGTTTCCGTCGTCCATTTTGTATACTGGAGGCCGCCATCTTGGTTTCTATGGTAGCACGTGATTGCTATGTTACCCAATTGTTCTGTAATAAGACGGGGTATGTTTTGAGGGTATGTTCCTTTGTAGAAGAGTAAATCTAATTACCACAAACAACCCGACAATCTCCCCAAATCACCAAAATCCACACAAAATCACCGAAATTGACTTTATTTCCCCATTTTATCGGTTTAGCGCGTAGTGCTATAGTACTAAGGGGTACAAGGGGTGTGTTCCTTTGTAGAAGAGTAATTTTCTGGCTTTGAATTCGCCCAGATTCCCTTTTTGGATCCCTATCCCATGACGTTTTCCCCTATTAAGAGTAGCACGTAGTGCTATAGGACAAATTTACCCAGAATTCTCTGCTTCTATCTATTTATGCAATAGTTTTCGTCTATCTGGTCCTGTTCCTTTGTTCTAGAGTATACTCCAGTAGCGTAGAAGAGCCTATTAGTTGGAACAGTTTACCTTATTATTACTACATTTAGCAATTCTAGTATATTCTTGTTAGTTCTGACCCTATTCCAAGTACTCTTGTTGTTTCATTTATCTAGATCATTTATATAAATTATAACTAACCAATCAGATTGCTTGATTTCCCATAATGCAGTTATCGCCCTTGTGTATAACAAAAGCCTATATCCAATGGCACCCCAATTTTAGCACCCCTTTTTTGAAAAACATATGACCTTCGGCACCCCTTTTTTGTCATATGTGCTTATGTGAAAAGGCACAATGTGACACAATATGTCCTATCACATAGGCACATACGACCAAAATGGGATTCCATAGCCACAGGCGTTTTCGAAAAAGGGATTCCACAAATGGGATTCCAAAAAAGGGATTCCACAAATGGGATTCCGTAAAACATATGACCTTCGGCACCCCTTTTTGTCATATGTGCTTATGTGAAAAGGCACAATGTGACACAATATGCCCTATCACATAGGCACATGCTTTATGTGCCAATATGTGCTTATGTGAAAAGGCACAATGTGACACAATATGCCCTATCACATAGGCACATACGGGTATTTGAGGATACCTATAGCCTAGTATTGTATTATTTGAGGATACCTATCTAGGATACCTTCTGGAGAATCCCTTTTTGTCATATGTGCTTATGTGAAAAAGCACAATGTGACACAATGTGACCTATCACATAAGCACATGCTTTATGTGCCGATATATGCTTATGTGAAAAGGCACAATGTGACACAATGTGCCCTATCACATAGGCACATACGACCAAAATGGGATTCCATAGCCACAGGCGTTTTCGAAAAAGGGATTCCACAAATGGGATTCCAAAAAAGGGATTCCACAAATGGGATTCCGTTTCCATCTTGTCGTCAAAGCTCCACCGCCACTACTGGTCTATGGTCTATCTGTCCTATCATTAGCTTCAACAACAGTCTTGTTCCACTGAGGCCTTGTACCAGTACTATCGGCTAAACTACCATCAATTACTTCCTAGCTACACCTTCGCTGAAGCTTTCAAAATGTTCCATCTGATTTCCCCTGTATACATATAAGGCATTCCGTAAGTGGCCCAGTTCGTAAAAATTGGATTCCGTGTTTTTACATCGACACTCGAGGGTATGGAAAGGGTTTGATAACACCCAATTCAACAATGACTACAAGACTCTGAACAGAGACAACCAACCACTATAAAACAATAAAGGTACAGATCCAACATAACCAAGATCTAAACATAACAAATTGAAAGAATGTCAAACTAGTAAGATTGATCGAACTAGTTGGACAGACTGAACAGAACAAAGTGAATCCAACAGAACCAAGATCGTAGTGAACATAACAAAGTTTTCACCTGAATGAACCCAAATATAACCCAATGTTAACCCCTTAAATTGAACAAACCTGAATGAACCCTTTGAACTGAACAAAGTTTAGAACTATAACCCCTATGACGGTATTAACACCCTTGAACTTTTTGAACTTTTTGAATGAACTGTAACCCCTATGACGGTATTAACACCCTTGAACTTTTTGAATGAACTGTAACCCCTATGACGGTATTAACACCCTTGAACTTTTTGAATTAACTATAACCCTAATGAATGAACTTTTTATATCTAATATAAATAAACACCCTTTGAACTGAATGAATTTTAAACTTAATGAAAATATAACGAAAAGTGATCTGAATTTTTAAACTACAACCCATTGAACTGAATTCTTCCAATAGGGGATGGGAATACCCTCGAGTGTCGATGTAAAAACACGGAATCCAATTTTTACGGACTGGGCCACTTACGGAATGCCTTATATGTATACAGGGAAAATCAGATGGAACATTTTGAAAGCTTCAGCGAAGGTATAGCTAGGAAGTAATTGATGGTAGTTTAGCCAATAGTACTGGTACAAGGCCGCAGTGGAACAAGACTGTTGTTGAAGCTAATGATAGGACAGATAGACCATAGACCAGTAGTGGCGGTGGAGCTTTGACGACAAGATGGAAACGGAATCCCATTTGTGGAATCCCTTTTTTGGAATCCCATTTGTGGAATCCCTTTTTCGAAAACGCCTGTGGCTATGGAATCCCATTTTGGTCGTATGTGCCTATGTGATAGGGCACATTGTGTCACATTGTGCCTTTTCACATAAGCACATATCGGCACATAAAGCATGTGCTTATGTGATAGGTCACATTGTGCTTTTTCACATAAGCACATATGACAAAAAGGGATTCTCCAGAAGGTATCCTAGATAGGTATCCTCAAATAATACAATACTAGGCTATAGGTATCCTCAAATACCCGTATGTGCCTATGTGATAGGGCATATTGTGTCACATTGTGCCTTTTCACATAAGCACATATGACAAAAAGGGGTGCCGAAGGTCATATGTTTTACGGAATCCCATTTGTGGAATCCCTTTTTTGGAATCCCATTTGTGGAATCCCTTTTTCGAAAACGCCTGTGGCTATGGAATCCCATTTTGGTCGTATGTGCCTATGTGATAGGACATATTGTGTCACATTGTGCCTTTTCACATAAGCACATATGACAAAAAGGGGGTGCCGAAGGTCATATGTTTTTCAAAAAAGGGGTGCTAAAATTGGGGTGCCATTGGATATAGGCTTTTGTTATACACAAGGGAGATAACTGCATTATGGGAAATCAAGCAATCTGATTGGTTAGTTATAATTTATATAAATGATCTAGATAAATGAAACAACGAGAGTACTTGGAATAGGGTCAGAACTAACAAGAATATACTAGAATTGCTAAATGTAGTAATAATAAGGTAAACTGTTCCAACTAATAGGCTCTTCTACGCTACTGGAGTATACTCTAGAACAAAGGAACAGGACCAGATAGACGAAAACTATTGCATAAATAGATAGAAGCAGAGAATTCTGGGTAAATTTGTCCTATAGCACTACGTGCTACTCTTAATAGGGGAAAACGTCATGGGATAGGGATCCAAAAAGGGAATCTGGGCGAATTCAAAGCCAGAAAATTACTCTTCTACAAAGGAACACACCCCTTGTACCCCTTAGTACTATAGCACTACGTGCTAAACCGATAAAATGGGGAAATAAAGTCAATTTCGGTGATTTCGGGTGGATTTTGGTGATTTGGAAGGATTGTCGGGTTGTTTGTGGTAATTAGATTTACTCTTCTACAATCGAACATACCCTCAAAACATACCCCGTCCTATTACAGAACAATTGGGTAACATAGCAATCACGTGCTACCATAGAAACCAAGATGGCGGCCTCCAGTATACAAAATGGACGACGGAAACACGTATCACCCTAACAACACGCGCTGCGCATGCGCACTAACACCACGTATCACTATGGAGATGACGTCACAACATGGCCGCTCACGCGGGTTACCATGACAACACAACATGGCGCCACTACGTCACGTGACATGACGTCACTTCCGAGGTCCGGCACCGAGGTCCGGCAAATAAGGGGTGAAAAGCCCGAGACATACTACTCACATGGCCTCAATACTTTCTCATTCAAGTGACAAAAATCGGAGATAGACGTGCTCAGTTGGATGGTATCTGGAGATTCGCTCACGATCGTAAGCAAACCTCTAGTGATATTCTTGACGTTGTCGACTGAATGAATTCAGGGCTTAAATTTCGACGAAAATCCGAAACCGGCGAGGATCCATGTAGATTCTCATGTACCTTTCGTAGGATTCGCGCGAAATGAATTGAGTCAATTTAACCCTTTACCTAACATAGCGGCAGCAAGTTAACCAATACAGGACACGTTGTCAGTAAAATTGTACATATATGGATGTCATTGGAACCAGCTCAATGCGCTGGTTCCAATGACATCCATATTTGTATGTTATTATTGGTAAATATTGTTCATTTTTTAATAAATTATCAAATTTAGTTTATGTTTTAAAAATGAAAAAGCTGTGTTTGGTAAAGGGTTAACATGTATTATCAGTATACAACAGTGGGTCAACCATGGTGGCCCATGGGATCCTGGGACACTCATAGTAGGTATGCATTCTCCCAAATTTAGATAAAATATAAGTCCCGGAATTGTGTTTTTCAGTCACAACATAATGTGTACATCAGTTGTGCATATCAGAATTAAACTGTGTGTATTTGAGTCACAGATTATGTTACTTAACAACATCCTCTACTTTTTGACCCCCTTTACCTAGCACGAATAGACGGGAAAGCAATTCCTCTGAGGTTTGAGCATTGAACTTTAACCCAAAGGGTCTGCTGTTCGATTCTGACAAGCGGCAACCGCGTTCTCTCCTGGGACAAGACACTTAATCCTTTTTGCCCATGTGGGGGCATGGTGACGCTGTGTACTGAGACGTACTGCACGTCGATTGTGCACTTGCATTCGTTCGCTGATAATGTTGCTTGTGCAGAGTTCATAAGGGGGGAAATTAGACAGTTGCTCGCCGCTGCTCGGTGGTTCTCTCAGCCATGTGACTCTGGCTGTTGAAATCATTGTTAAAACCTAGTAAACAGACAAACAAACAAATAGGAATAGAAGGCGGACGCTACTGGCAAAAAGTCTTGAATAACTAAAATATTGTCTTTTTTCTCCACAAAATAGCTCATAAACTTTCATTGGAACGAGCTGGACGAGCTCGTTCCAATGAGGATGTCACAAGCTATGTTACAAAGGAAAATTTGAAAACATAATAAAACATTAAATTGTGATTTTCTGTGACTCGTGCTGGCCAGTTGTGGGTACTACGTTGGGCAAAGTATTCGTTCATTGGCTGTAATAATATATTTGTCGCAGAGATACTTTTTCATTCCTCATCAACTATCGTTTTCTCCGTCGGGATGAATGAAATCAGAAAATGAACATTGAAATAATGAGATATGTGTCATCAACTGTAATCCCTCTCTCAGCAGACAAGATATGTTCTGGGCCAGAGTAAGCGAAATTTACTTTCATTATTTCAAACTTTTTTTCCGAAACATGAGAAGGAATAACACTGTCAGAAAACTGTAATAGATCTGAGAACATTTTGTAATTATTTCATTTGGTTTAATAAATGAAGAGGTTATTACTTGGTTAGTTTCATATCGGCCGAGATATCAGCCCCAGATAATTTCACATCACCCTTCGACCTTCGTACTCAGACTGTAATGAAGTTACTTCGGGCTTATATCTCGGCCGATATGAAACTGTCCAAGTAGAAACATCTAATTACTCAGGAGGCGTAATGACATCTGTGGTAGGGGAAGCGAATTTCCAAACTTTTTTTCAAAAACATGCCTTCATATTGGTCTCTTTACACCCTGGACCATAACAATGATTGAGTGCAAACAAATACGAAAACAAATAAACAGAAACAAGTGGATTTTTTATTCAAAGGTTCACACTAAAAACTAAAGTGTTAAAACTGACACTTTCAAGGTGTTAAACCCATTCTAACTCTTAGGGTTTGATTTTAACACTCAAAGTGCAATGCTTTAAGCACTTGGACATTACAATCGCCAGACATCTGAAACTTGATTGGATGGCACTTCCCATGTGTCTAGCATTGGCGGTTCTTCCAGAATCGTCCATGATTTGATTTGCGCTTGGTGGGTACATAATTAAAAGGACACAACGCAGATGTCACGGATCAGGCTCGAGAGTTCGAGCCTGATCCGCGTTGTTTCCTTTTAAGTGTCGTGGCATTACACTTGTCAAGTGGTATTATTGTAATAATAATAACTCTTTGGCCAGCCGCTGATTTGTCGCGGTCCTCATAAGAGAAGGCCATCATTCCCCCTGCACCCCACCCCCTCTTCCTCTCCTCTCCTCCCAGCATTCAGATATAAACTGCTTAATAGTGTCCCTCACTTCCTCTTTTTCAATTTCTTCAATAAGCATTCCTACCCTCTCCCTCGTGTCCCCCTTCAGCCATCTATCCTTGTCTAGTTCCGGGATATCTGCACTCGAACAAAGTGCTAGTTCAGCACTTAGTAAGTGTTAAATACAGCACTTCAAGTGTAGTTTTTAACACTTTAGTTTTTAGCTGTTGTTGTTCTTACCTCTCAAAAGTATAACTGTTACTGCTTTCAAAAAACAAAACGTTCACGGGTTCCCTGTTTTGTCAAAGGGCTGAAATTTCCGTGAATGTGAAAAATGCAGAAGTGTTATTTTAATATCTGTCATTTTGAGTTTGTCAATTTATGGGATGTTATTTGTGATTAATTGATTAATTAACTTGTATAATTTTGTGTTCTAAAGCACGCTTAACACCAGTAACATCAGAACAAGAGATAGAAATGATGTGACGCATGTTATGTTGGCACCACACGTGGCCGGTCGAAAAGCTGTCAGCAATTTCGTCAAAAACTTGTGGAGGCTTTCACCGCATGGAGTAGTTCTGCATTCATCAAACTTTTCCCAATATCTGAAAAAAACAGAAACAAAATAATATTGACGCAGCTGTATACATTTACACATACACATAAACGAAAACATGATTGTGTCCTTCAATATACGCAGACCCCCCCCCCCCCCCCCCCCACACACACACACACCTACACACACACACAGAGGTACTGCAGTACAACGGTAATGCTATGTGTACTCAATAGCGATTGAAATCTTTAGTCTTCAAATTCTAGGCCAGGGGTGTACGAACGTGACCACAGCCCTTCCAACCAATGCAAGTCATCTCCAGGAATCCAATTTAGGACTTTTTTTCAAATTCTGTAACCCACTAACGGCTTACAATTGCAAAATGAAAACGATAGTATTTCCACAGCTTGCTAGCAATATATAACAGGAAAACACGAATGTGAAAAAAAGCGTTCTATAGTTCAACCATACCTCCCTGTTGTATGTGACTTTTGCTCCATCTGTAGAAACGTTTTTTGTAAAAAAAACCTGTGAATTTGGAAATGAATATTGTTTAAACTAAATCTTCAATCCCAATTCGGAGTCTTGTTGCATGGTTCCTTTCGTGGCTTTGTATTAAAGAATTCTGAGGGTCTTTATTTTTTACGAGTATCTTTGATATACCGAGAATTCGCAGAAACGATTCTGTGGCGCGTATACAAACGTTCGTTTTAGTTGGACGAAATAGTTTCCGCGAATACTTCCGGTAGCAATCGTTTCAGAGCGAGTAATAATCCATCTAGATTCATGGTCCACCCTCCACTGCCATGAATTCTACTTATTATGCTTCCGACCTCCGAAGGTGGATTCAGATGGATCTATTGGCGACCTCCACCGTCTGTCCGTCTGCCTGTTGCCTGTCCGTACAAACGTTTTGGATTGTATATTACTCAAAGTTTGCTAAGCACTAAATATTTGACACATCATGGTGAAATTTGCTTGTGACATATTTGCGATATTTGTGGTGGAAATGATTGAGGAATGTATTCAGATGGTCCACAATGTTTACATTAGCTCTCTTGACAGGCAGAATTTTCGTGACAGTCATGGTAAGCATGTACCCCTTGATTTTCATGATGTTTTCGTGTACTGTCTACATGTACATGACATGTGTAGGGTATTCAATCTTCATTTCAACACGAACCCTTGTGGTTTAATGATTAAATATGGCAAATGCAAATGTAAGAAGACATTTGTCTGAAGCAGAAATGTGGCGGGCTGTAGGGAGGGTGGAGCAAGGGGCTACTCGCCGTCAGGTTGGCGAAGCCCTTGGTGTGCACCATACGGTGATCACCAGAGTCTGGGAAAGATTTCAGAAGTCTGGCACACCAGTCAGAGACAGGTGTGGCAGAGACAGGGCAACATCTGCAGCTGAAAACCGGTTTTTGATCACTCAGACCCGTAGGAACCGCTTTGCTACAGCAACCCAGCTTCGCAGTGACCTTCAGAATGCATCCGGGGTAAATGTTTCGACGCAGATTATCCGGGCTAGGTTGCACGAAGGTGGTCTCCGATCGAGAAGACCAGGTATTCTCATTCCGCTGTCCCAGAACCACCGCCAGGCACGATGTGAATGGGTCATGGACCACGTTGGATGGACCAGAGAAGATTGGCGACCTGTCCTTTTTACAGATGAGTCACGGTACTGCCTTGTCCACACAGATATGCGGTCTAGGGTATGGAGAAGACCAGTAGAGTGGTTGCATGCAGCCAACATTGCTGAGCATGACCGCTATGGTGGAGGGTCAATCGTGGTCTGCGGTGGCATCAGCAGGGATGGACGTACAGAGCTCTGTGTCCTTGGACGTGGTACATTGACTGCACAGCGGTATATTGATGAGATCCTGTAGTACCGCCAGAGGGAGGGGATTGAGCGTATGGACTGGCCAGTAAGATCCCCTGACCTCAATCCAATCGAATATGTCTAGAATGAGTTGCAGCTTGCAATTTCAGCCCGTCCAGTCCAGCCAAGAAGTGTCCAGGAGCTTGATGCCATGCTGGCCCAAGAATGGAACAACATCCTACAATGGACCACCAGGAACCTGATTGAGGGCATGAGAAGGCGTTGTCAAGCTGTAATTAACAGTAATGGGCCTCATACTCGATATTGAACCCATAACAGTTCGCTCCGTCAACTTTTTGGCAAATCGAAAAATTTCCACTTTTACCAATAATATCCATTTCCCATGGTTATCGTATTCAGAAGCTAAAAAATAATGTCAAACACAAATAAAATCTTAGTTTCTGTACTTAAATCATTAAAGATATAATTAAATAAAAAATATATACACTTTTCACTACAATATTTCAACTAAAACGTAAAACAGGTAGTTGGATATACTTGGTGCTTAGCAAACTTTGAGTAGTATAATTTCAAAGCCATCTATCGGATTTGGATCTCCTTTGGTTTGCTGATAGACCCGCATGGGGGAACGAAGGAACGGGTTTCGTCCAATAATGTTTTCCAGAGGTATTGCACTTTTTCTCTCTTTCGATTTAGAAAAACCTCTGTATTGCATTCGTTGCATGTTGGATTTGAAAACCGCTTATTTGATCAAATCATAATTTTAGGGGTTACTTGTGGATGACTAGACAATGCTTCCTTTCGATTTTGGTCCTGCTAGTCAATTCAGTATGGCCGCGATGGCGTTATTACATCGTCGGGGGCATATGCCACGCTTCGCTTTGCTCTTGTTTGGTTATCCTGCACACGCTTCTACGTGGCTTTGCAACCATTGTTGACCATTTGACATGTTTTTATCTTAGAACGCTTTCTTTGTTTGTCGTCTGAACTAGTTTTTTTTCCGACCACTACGTTGATATTTCTGTTCATCTGATCTGCTTGGGGCGATAATGCTAAAAGCGAGGTTAATATCGGATAATATCCAGATAATCGTATTGCTGATTCAATGAACTACTTTATCAAAGATGAGGTCATGAACGTTTGAAACTAAAAGGAGATGAAGGTTGTAGTCTTCTAACATTCGACCTGAATGGGAAAGAGGATAACCCTAGCACATTCAACACACGACATTTGCTGCTCCACCATTACTCGCATTTGATTCATTATACAGAGAAAAAATGTGCAAATCGGATCGAAAGGTTATTTATTCATTTATTAGGGTTTAACGGCACTTTAACAGCCAGGGTAATATCGTGTCGGTGACAATTTTACAGGCGGAGGAAGCCGGAGTACCCGGAGAGAACCACTGAGCAACGACGAGCAGCTGCTAGCTCTCCAACATCGTAACTCCGCACTGCAGAACAGGCAGGGTTAGATTGGTTGGTTGATGACATGCGCACCATCGACGTGCAGTACGTCTTAGTACACGGCGTCATCGTGCCCCCATGTGGACAATCGGGATGAAATGCCTTACCCAAGGACACAACGCGGGAGTCAGAATCGATCGCTCAGACGGTCACCCATCCTGGGATTAACCGGACTCGACGTTGCTTAACTTCTTCGGTGATCTGACGAGAGACTGAAAGGTTAAATTTTCTGTCTCAAAAGAAACGAAAAATACCTAACAATATTTTAGCAGAGCGAACTGCTGCATCAAGACTATAACCAATTTATTTTCGTATACTTTACGAAAGGAGAGATCAGTTTTGAAGTTTCCTTCGAATTGAATTTTCAGAAGCAATTTCATGGGGAAGGGGAACGCGGGTTTTGATTTGGACATGAATTGGAATTTACTCACTTGCATGTGGGAGTGCGGTAACCGGTTCTCGTCAGATCACCAAAGTTAAGCAACGTCGACCCCGGTTATCCTTGGATGGGTGACCGTCTGAGTGATCGATTCGGACTCCCGCGTTGTGTCATTGGACAAGGCACTTTACCCCGATTTTCCACATGGGGGCACGACGACGCCGTGTACTAAGGCGTACTGCAAGGCGATGGTGCGCATGTCTTCAACCAATCTAACCCTACCTGTGCTGCAGTGCGGAGTTACGATGTTGCGGACTGGCAGCTGCTCGTCGTTGCTCGGTGGTTCTCTCCGGATGCTCCCGCTTTCTCCAGCCAAAAAACTGTCACCAACACGATATGACCTTGGCTGTTAAAGTGTCGTTAAACCTTAATAAATAAATACATACTCACTTACATGTCAGAGACACTCTCTCGTCGCCATCGTGCTTGGTTAAATTCTGACTCAGTTTGTTGAATTCGACGATCGTCGCAATGGTGCACGTTTTTGACTTTTGCAAAGCGTTCATACATTCAGTTGAGTTTTCAAGCACTGAAGAGAAAAGTATATGTTTTATTAATGTTATCATCACACGCGTCCCCATATACATCATTTCACAATTAAAATTGTGTGGGTAGCCATAAACATTGAACATAATCACCGTAGACAGCTGAAGTATAAGATACATGAACACAGACATTGCGAATAGATCATTGAACAATATAGTAAGTATTAACCCTTTCAACCCCAATGACCGCTTTCCGTTCAGGAACATGATACGCCATAACGTCAATATATAGGATGGCTGTTCAATAAATATTGTGGTGTAGACCAATCAGTATTTTCAACGTGCAGCCCGAGGCTGCACGTTGAAAATACTGATTGGTCTACCCCAAATGATGAATATGGACTCTTCTAATTGCTGCCATTGAACTGGCATGGAAGATACCACTAGAGTTCAAAGGGTTAATCAAAATAAAAACCATAGACAGCATTTGCATTACAAAACAGTAACACTAAAGTGTTCCCAAGTTTACCAAAGCTCACCCACTTCCTGTAAGACACAAGTTAAGTAACAATAGAGTGGCGTGCCGTTGTTTACATCTGAGATCTCGTTACAGTTATTCAAATGAATATGCCAGTTTTTCAAGAATGCACAACTTCTCATCAACATGGCTGAAGATATTTCACATATAAATTACCTCCCCATTCACAATCCTCACAATGTATACATTTTCTCGAAGCTCTCAGTGTGGCTTTTCCAGTAGAAAACAACGCACCACAATCAAACTCTTACTATATTATTCAAATACACTCAGCTGAATGACAGTTGACTGTTTAAAACATGGGTCAAAATTTTCTCATTTTGGGATATATATCCAATATTCATGCATCGGTAGCTCTTAAACTATACTACTCAAAGTTTGCTAAGCACCAAGTATATACAACTACCTGTTTTACGTTTTAGTTGAAATATTGTAATGAAAGTGTATATATTTTTTAAGATTTTGTTTGTGTTTGACATTATTTTTTGGCTTTTGAATACGATAACCATGGAAAATGGATATTATTGGTAAAAGAGGAAATTTTTCAATTTGCCAAAAAGTTGACGGAGCGAACTGTTATGGGCTCAATATCGAGTATGAGACCCATTACTGTTAATTACAGCTTCACAACGCCTTCTCATGCTCCCAATCAGGTTCCTGTTGGTCCATTCATGATTGTAGGATGTTGTTCCATTCTTGGGCCAGCATGGCAGCAAGCTCCTGGACACTTCTTGGCTGTACTGGACTTGCTGAAATTGCAAGCTGCAACTCATTCCAGACATGTTCGATTGGATTGAGGTCAGGGGATCTTGCAGGCCAGTTCATACGCTCAGTCCCCTCCCTCTGTCAGTACTCCTCGACAGCATGGGCAACATGATGACTGGCATTATCGTCCATCAGAATGAATCTATCACCCACTGCACCTGCATGCAATCTGACGTGTATATCCAGGATCTCATCAATATACCGCTAGGTAGTTAATGTACCATGTTCAAGGACACAGAGCTCTGTACGTTCATCCCTGCTGATGCCCCCCAGACCATGATTGACCCTCCACCATAGCGGTCATGCTCAGCAATGTTGGCTGCATGGAATTGCTCTCCTGGTCTTCTCCATACCCTAGAGCGCCTATCTGTGTGGTCTAGGCAGTACCTTGACACATCTGTAAAAAGGACAGGTCGCCAATCTCCTCTGGTCCATCCAACGTGGTCCATGGCTCATTCAGATCGTGCCGGGCGATGGTTCTGGGACTGCGGAATGCGAATACATGGTCTTCTCGATCGGAGACCACCTTTGTGCAACCTTGCCCGGATAGTCTGCCTCGAAACATTTACCCCGGATGCATTCTGAAGGTCACTGCGAAGCTGGATTGCTGTGGCAAAGCGGTTCCTACGGGCCTGAATGATTAGAAACCGGTCTTCAGCTGCAGATGTTGCCCTGTCTCTGCCACCACCATGCCGTCTTACTGGTATGCCATACTGCTGAAATCTGGCCCAGGCTCTGGGGATTACCGTATGGTGCACACCAAGGGCTTCACCAATCTGACGATGGGTAGCCCCTTGATCCACCATTCCTACAGCCCGCCACATTTCTACTTCAGACAAATGTCTTCTTACATTTGCATTTGCCATATTTAATAACTAAATCACAAGGGTTTGTGTTGAAATGAAGATTGAATACCCTACACATGTCATGTACATGTAGATAGTACACGAAAACATCATCAAAATCAAGGGGTACATGTTTTCCATGACTGTCACGAAAAGTCTGCCTGTTAAGAGAGCTAATGTAAACACTGGGGACCATCTCAATACATTCGTCAATCATATCCACCAAAAATATCGCAAATATGTCACAAGCAAATTTCAAAATGATGTGTCAAATATTTGGTGCTTAGTAAACTTTGAGTAGTATATGTTATACGGAATTCTTTATTTCACCGTTGAGGATTTTACAATAGAAGATGAACATCCTGGCAAAGAGAAAACATATGGGTTTCTTATTCATTTTTTCAAAAAGATTTTTCAAAACAAATTTACACACAATGTCTCACTTGTCACCTGTAAAATGTCAGCTCCCAAACAGGGCTGGGTTAGTCACTCCTAATATGACCTTGACCTCCAACGGAAATGCGTCTGTCCCCACGCAGTTTGAATCAAGACCATCAGCAGATTATTTTAGTCACATCACCAGTAATAAGCATTATTTACTAAGTCCACACCATCACAAAATAAAATTATGGCCCAAAATAGTCATTTGGTCATTCAATAGGAAACGAGTCCTTAACCGAATTTCTGCCAATATAAATAACAAGAACTACCGAGTGATCTCGCCAAAGCGAGATCTCGCGTTAGTTGTTGCTATTTATTTTTCAGAAATTTTGTTACGAGTTAAACCAGAGAATGCAGAAAAGCGTCACAAAACATTTTTTCTGTAGGTTATTAGGTTGTTATGCTGCGTAATCTGCTAACGGGTTACGATGTAAACTTTTTATTTTGGAGCTTATAAAATTATGGCATCAATTTAGTTTCGTGTTTTTAATCTTTTTAATACTGAAGGTAGCCGTACAACACCATTAGTAGCGCTTAGTTTGAAAGAAATGGAGAGGTTTGAGACACAGACATGGAACTTTCAGTACCTCGTACTCATTTTCCCAGTGGCGAGCTGTTTGAGCGATTCAGTCGGATTAATTAGACTTAAGGTCTAGTATGATACTTTGGTCAGATTGTGATAGCAAGGGCATGTCTTGATGATGTAGTTGGAATATTTGTGAACGTTGGGAATGTTCACCAGTACTACGCAATCCTCACCGTACCTAGGTGTAAATAGGGACCCGTCGAGGCGCTTGCCTTTCGTGCCCGTCTATAATGCACCTGCAGTATGCTCCGTAGAGTTGAGCTGAGAATCTCATGGAATGAACAAAAGTATGTGCGCCTATGATATGGGGTAATAATGTAAGTCAGAGAGCACTGCGGTGGATTCAAACGTTAACACTGCATTATTATTATTATTATTATTATTATTATTTTTATTATATTATTATTATTATTATTATTATTATTATTATTATTATTATTATTATTATTATTACTATTATTATTATTATTATTATTATTATTATTATTATTATTATTATCAAAACGTACTCTAAAGTCAGCGTTGTGTCAGAATTTGGTCGCGTATTGCCTTGATGGCGAATTAGTTATCTAGTATGGATGAACAAGTATGTTCCATCTTTGTTTAAAGTGAATTATTTACTCGTTTCGGGTTTATTTTCGTCTCTAGCTTTTCTCCGAGAGAACCTCGGAACGTGGACATGTGCATATTTACTTTGGTAAAGAAGTTCTGCTTTACTGGTAAAATAGGGCCCGATAACAAGCATCAGGAGTGGAGATCCTTTGCATTCAGCATCATACAGGTTATTTAGACTTTACTTCAATTTACATTTTTGTTGTGCTCGGGATGTAGCTATTCATATTGAAAGTAACCTTAAAGACCCAAAAGTAAACAACGTGTCAAGTTTTATGGAAAATGAGTAGCAGAAGGCACTAAAACTTTTTCTTTTTTTTTGGGGGGGGGGGGGTGAGGGGGGGGTTGAGGGGGGGGGGGGTTGCTAAATAATTAAAATATTTTCTTTCCGAAACATTGTTCGACGAACAGGTTCCAATGGCTATGAATATGTTTTGGAAGTAACAACTGAAACAAAAGTAACGAACTGTGCGTGACGATTTCAGGGTATGATTCTCTTTGAAGGCTGAACTTCTTGTTTATCTTATTTTGGGCGCTCAAATCTAGACTGCCACGCTCTTTATAACGGGTCCTAAATCGACTTAAGTTAGGCCCTGACTTTATCCCATTTGCTTAAGAATAAATTAAAATCTGCTAAACCATTACTCAACATGAATAGCAGACATACACCCGAAAAAAATGTTTTGGAAAACTTAATATTTTGTATTGTTTGTCTTGGAGAAAATACCTTATCGCCCACTCCTCACTGGAATGAGCTATTTCGTTAAGTAAGGGGTTAACACTGGATATTTCCAAGAACCACTATTCAGATTTGTTGCTTTTCTCCGATCCTGAGCTTACGATCTCTCGTCAGCTTATGTTCTCTGCATGGAACTGCATGCCAAGCTTGCCACAATAATTCACAAAGTGTTGTTTGAAAAATTGCAAGTTTTAACCCCTTGAACCCGAGAGGCCTTTTTTCCTCTCCAGGAACATGATACGTCATAATTTCATTAAGTAGGGTGGTAAGTGAATGTGTGGGGGAGACCAGTCAATATTTTCAACGTGCAGGCTCAAGGCTGCACGTTGAAAATATTAATTGATCTACCCTAAATAATACACATGGACTCTTCCTCTAGCTGCCATTGAACAAGCATGGAAGATACTATCGGGGTTCAAAGGGTTGAGATAAAGTCTGAAATACCTCTGATAATAAAGTAGTAGCATGTTATTTATCGGCAGCTTCAAGTACACAGAAATACTTTTTAACGAAGTTTCTTGGTTTGTTTATTGGTGTTTAACGACACTTTCAACAGCCCAAATCATATCGGATCGGAGTATTTTGCGGGTGGACAAAGGTGGAGTACCCACAGAAAACCACTGAGCAACGGTGACTAACTGTCTGAATCTTCAATGTACTACCCCGCCATATGTAGGATTAGCAGTGGCTGGAGGAATTGTACAGTCGACGTTCTGCACAGCGCTACGTGTCTTGCTCAGGGGCACAATGCAGCGAAATAAACATAGCCCTAATTATTCTCAGTTTAAAATATTAGGAAAAATGTTTCACAATTGGGAAGAATCGTTACTCCCACCCCCCCCCCCCCCTCGCCCCCCCCCCCCCCCCCCCCCCCATCTAAGACGGCGACAAGTCAATCAACGCGATACCTCCTCCCAATCAATGATGGTTGGTGACATGAAATCTGTTAAGGTGTGACTTCAGTCGCAGCGTAATTCCAATCTCGCACCCTTTCTGTTAATAATAAGTAAAATATGGTTGTAAATATACTAACAGTGATATCCTGGGCCAAAGCAATCGAGTGCAATAATTCTTAACCCATTCAAACATATGTGCGGTTCTGTATTTATCATATACCCCCGATGTAACAAGCGGTCTACACCAAACTTGAACTAAAAGCACTTTTCAGCTCGATAATTGCTGTGTTTCCTTCCTTGCCAACAGGATATCACTGTTAGTTGACGGGGTACAAACCCTAATTTGCTTTTTAATTTTTACGGCATTCAATTGATCGAAACCAATTTACACCGATCGGTGTCAGGGTCACGATAATCGAACTTCAAATATCGATAGAACTTCGAGGAATACCACAACAAAAAGTTTTTGAATAGCTAATAAGTTTATCACACTCCATCATTATATGAACAGTTGTGGAAAGTATTTGTCAAGGAACAAGGTGTCAGAATGTTATTTTTATTTTGTAAATTTTTGACTCGAATCTAATTGTTTAAATATCCCGGGTAAACAAATCTTAATGAGGAACTTGGAATTTCAAAGCGATCTCGACTCCGGTGCATTCTACCAATGATTGGCGTGATTTATTTAGACGGGTTCCTTCTGTGTTTACATTGGAAACGGAATCGAACATGTTTTGTTTCACCACATGTGTGTGCGATACAACTTTATTTTTATCGTACAGGCAGAACAGTGGAAATCCCGTGTTTTACATTAATAGGTATGTGATAAATATAATATTTGTATTGCCAATAAAAACGTGCACATCGTTAGCATATTAATTTTTCGCAGACTTCAGGGTATACTCTTTAACCATTTACCTAACACGAAAGGCAGAAGGCACTTGCAAACAAAATTCTTGAATAAATTTCTTTTTCATTTCTTGCGTCAAAAGCATAGGTTATGACCCTTCATTGGAACGAGCTCAACGAGCTCGTTCCAAAGAGGGGTTATAAGCTATATTTTTGAGTCAAAAACTGAAAAAATAACGAAAATTAAATGGTGATTTTTGAGAATAGAGCTGGCCGGTTTTGATGTTACGTTGGGTAAAGGGTTAACAAGTGGTCTATATGTGCCTATGTGCTGCGTGTGTTCTGCGCACATTGTGCATTTCCACATAGGCACATATAGGCCCGTCCAGTGTGCTCCCATGTGATGTGTACACATTGTGCTCTATCACACGAGCACATTTCGGTACGAGCAACAGACTGTTTCTTATATGTAAGGTACCCTGGAATGCACTTAATCGCGCAGCTGTTTTCACTGAGGCGGGTTTTGGTGAATTGAGCGATCTGATTCAACTCATTAATGGCTTGATCGAGGGCAGAGATTGGAAAAGGGTCACACATTGCTAGCAAGCCTGTAGCAGTGCCACAAGTCAACAGTAATAGTTCTAGACGGAAATAAGGCTACAGTATTGGGTAAAAATAGTGAAAGCTGATAACAGAACAAATGATGATGACTATGGATAGGTCAGCAGTAATGACGTTGGATATATGGAGGCTATGGGTGGGCTGGAGGCCAAGAGCCAACTATCCTCAGATAGATAACCTCCGATAAGTATCCTCTAAAAGGTATCCTCAAGCAGTGTCCTCAAAAAGATATCCTTTAAAAGGTATCCTCAAATAGTACACCATCATGTCATACATGTCCTCAAATACTGAGATGAGGATAAGAACCGTATGTTTTGTACGCAGATTGTGTATTTTCACATTGGCGCATATCGGCACACCAATCGTGTGCGCATTTGATGCGTACACATTGTGTACTATCACATAGGCCCATCTGTGAAGTCATAACATAGACAAACAGGTTAAGGAATAGAGAGAATTACGACAGGAATAGGCAGAAACAGGGGATTCTTGAAGAATCTTAGTCAAATAAAATCCGTCTCGGTGATTTTTGGTTGTTTTCAGTCGACGGTTGTTTGTTGCAGTTCTAAGAATTAACCGAGAAGTTTTGGGAAAATTCGAACTAGCAAAAGTACTCCCATTCAATCGAACGTATCTCTACAACACACCTACACTATATGAGAAGCCTTTGGATCCCATAGTAACCACGTGTCATCATATTAGGAATGAACAAACGTGGATTCTCGGATAATACGAGCCAAATAAACAATTGGCTGGTCCATTTCGGTTATTAGATACCCAAGTCTTTCAATCGAACACACCATCCGTACACACCCATGTCCTATTAGAAAGCTTCCAGGCCAGTGGAAAGCAGGGAGGGCGGTGGCGGAGCGCATTGGACTTCAAACCGAAAGGTCCACGGTTCGATCCCCGCCAGGAGGAACTGCGTTGTGTCCTTGGGCAAGTCACTTAATTGCCTGTTTGGGGCAGGGTTGCGCTGTGTACTAAAGCGTACTGTACATGGATAATGCCCTTGTTTTCAACCAATACTAACATTGCTTATGCGGAGTTAATACGTTTGGGAGTCTGACAGTTGCTCGCCGCTGCTCGTTGGTTCTCTCCGGATACCCCGACTTCCTTCACTCGTAAAACTGCCCGACACGAGGTGACCCTGGCTGTAGAAGTATCGTTTAACCCCAATAACATAAACATCATGGAAACCACGCGCTACTATCGAAACCAAGATGGTGGCATCCAGTATACAAAATGGATGACCGAAACACATGTCACCTTAACAACACGCGCTTAACAGCACACTGCACCGCGATTCGCTGTGGTAACAACATGATCGCCCACGCGGGCTACAATGACTATCCAACATGACGTAACCGGGTTAAGTGACTCTAACGCAACTTCCAAGGTCTGGGGCGATATCCGTGTGATCAGGTCCGTCCGGGTTCATGATATACGACTCGTGGGAGTTCGAAAGAAGAAATAATCCTTGTTCAGTTGTGTTTCACTAACCGATTCCCATGTCGCAAGCTTCGTCGATCGCCGATATTGGTCCTGGTCGTAACCTTTCAATCAAATCGTCTGTCAGGTCACCTTTACAGTTTTCGTGTTCATTTTGGAGACAAAGAGCAGTTTTCCTTGCTTCACCACTCCTATAAAACAAATGATTTTTTTACATGTTCCTTTAGATTAAGTATGAATGTATGTGCTTACGGTATAGTGTGAAACACTATTAAACATTTCTGTATTTGATTCTTGTTTGAACTTTCTCTGCATCCACTGAATTGAGGACGCCCCAGTCTTAAAAAATGTTTGGAGCGGACGGCCTGTTATATAATTCGCAGGAAAGTGGCAACTTTTTGTAATGATTGTTTTTGAAAATCCTATTCTAATCTATTCTTTGTTCATCTTCCTTTTTTACTTTTTGCTGTCACGTAATCCCATTCCCAAGACTGGAAATAGGCAATCTGTCTTTTGCAGAAGCGGGAATTTGCTGATGCTATCCCATATTGTGGGCCAAATTATCCTCTGGGTACCTACTTCTGTTTAGGCCTGAGACCTTGATTCAGACTGAGGTTCACAGAGGGTGAATTTAGTGATGCTAACCTGCTTTGCAGGGTAGCATCACCAAATTCACCATCTGTGGAACTCATTGTGCAGATGACAGTCTGCTTTTTCCAGTAGTTAACATTTCTTTGCACTTACTTGTGGCTCGGATCTCTTTGTGCCTTTTTTAGTAGGGGCGGGTTGGTGGTTAATTAATTAATTAATTAGCGCATTGTACTTCAGATCGAAAAGTCGTAGGTTCATACTTCCAAATACTCCGCCAATGGTTACTCTGTTACATTCCACTGCAAATCCACACCATTTGGCTTTTCGCGTTTGGAAAAAGCTGTACAAAACTCTTCAGGGCTATAGGTGTTAGATTATATTGTAACTGGAGCTCGTGATATATTTATCTTGGAACGAAAACAGTTTCGCCCACGGCTTCAGAGACCCAAAACATCACATCTGAATTCATATTTAACTTTTGTGTGACTTCCATATATCACCTTTACACCGTAAATAAATGTGACATTTTATAAAGTTATACAAAAGACATCACTATTTATGTAACATATCTACTGTACTACAATTTTTGCAAGATTTCTCAGTCTCAGTTGTTATACATACAAAAAATATATGTACACTAATTTAATTTAAAATTCTGAAATAAAATATATGAAAAAACCCCAAAAACCTTTGTGTCACAAAGTTATCCGGTTGCAGGCTGTGGCACTATTCTGTTTTTTTTTTCTGTAGTACATTTCGGGCATTTGTAACTCAATTTTGAAAAGGAGTTGCTTGGGATACTGAGGATACGTACTGTTTATGAGCAGTTATAAAAATGTTCTTATGAGTGACTGTAAGGAAATGTAAGTTTTCACGAGCAAATGAAAGCGACGTTTGAAATGTTTGATTTCCTTACATTGAATGTGAGAATTCTTATAGCCACTCACAAACAGTCGGAAATATTTTTATTACATGGGTTGTGATGTGGAATAAATACACCCCCCTCCCACCCCAAACGCCGAAAACCCACAGGGATAATGATACAAACCTATTACGCATTGTGCGCCACCTACAGAAAGCTATTAATCTATTTTGTCCTTTTATCTGTATGAAACTCGTCTTCTGACTGGCTAAAGTGGCCAATACGAATACTAATGCGGTCGGCTATTTTAAAACATGTACAGGAAAGCCGCCGTGGAAGGGTCATAATAGTGAACAGTAATGTCCACGCATGCGTTTACCAGGTAATAAAAATCATCAGCAGCAAAACGTTAATTAATGAAGCACCGTGTACGTTGTACCCGGTGCTTCATTAATCCTTTACCTAACATGGAAAGCAGACGACACTTGCAAACAAAATTCTTCAATAACTCATTTTTTTTATTTATTGTCTCAAAAACATAGGTTATGACCCCCTCATTGGAATGAGCTCGAAGAGCTCGTTCCAACGAGGAGTCATAACCTATGTTTTTGAGACAAAAATGAAAAAAACTAATGAAAATTAATTGGCGATTTTTTAGAATAGCGCTGGTCGGTTTTTTCCGTTACGTTGGGTAAAGAGTTAATCAAATTTTTGACGATTATTTCTATCATTTGTGTTTGCAATCTAATATTATTGCGTCCGTGGAAATATTGCCCACCCGTGGAAAGTGTCCAGTCCACGGCGGCCGTATTGCATGTAATAAAAGCTCGTGCTGTTTTTTCTTGTTTGTTGCCCGGGCAACATGGAGATGTCAACAATAAACTTTTACCCCGACTAGCTCACTTCGATCGGGGAAACTGCAATTGAAACCGTTGAGCTCTTTACACCTGATATTCGTTTTATAGTTGATTCTAATAAAAATTAAAAGGTATCGTTCGCGTCAGTAGTGTACAGAGATGCACATGGTATCACTAAAAATCTTACAAACGCGCAAAAAAATTCCACCCACAGACTTTGTCATCGTAACTGGGCATAATGATTTAATCTCACTGATAAGGATGCTGAGCTTTCTGCTAGTCAATTTTAAAATATATGTTCACTCTTATTAAGTGCACCTTGGTCTACAAAATTCCACAAACACTATTCAATCCAGCGGCCTCAAATCCTGGCTGGGACTCAAGAGATCTTCAATGCCAATGTGCATGTAACCTTCACCTTTGGCCCCCAGAACAGCCGCGGACTTATTGTTTTTAAATAACATCTTAACAGTAATCCTCCATGAATTTGACACACAACATACAGTACGTGGAGTGTATATCACTAAATCACCCAAAGAGTGGAGATTCCACCCAAACAATATTGCCAGTTCGTTGCAAACCATAACAAACACAAGCAAAGTTTCAGCCAATGGACCTCCGGGTTAAACCAGGAGGTTCATTGGTTGAAACATTGCTTGTGTTCTTTGTCCATATGTATTTTAGTCCCGTGATAGCGTGTGTTCTTGTTCATGTTTTTCTCCGAACTGTTTCGGTTTTTGTGGAATTAAATTGAATTCATGGTATGGTGGAATTAAACTGGCTTTTGAGAAACTTTTCGTCCCTGAAGGGTGACAAATCGATTGTAGTTTATCGGCCTACTTGTCTTCCCTTTATTGGTACATTTGAAAACCCGTTAATAGCATTCCCACCGATCGGTAGATTGCAAGTTACGACGCTTTTGCTTCCTATTTGAGATTCAGTTTTGGAGCTGAGTCTTATCGTCCGAGACAACATTTGGGATAGTGTATCGCATTTATTGAAACACGCATACTTCTCGCATTATTTCCATGGTAGTAGGCGGAACAAAATCGTTATCTCGGGCCATATATAGAGATTATAGGATATATAGAGATTTAATACCTGAATCTATCTTTTTAAACCCTTCGCAGACGATTTCAAAATTTATTATTTTAAATATCATTTTTTAATTTTTTTCAAAAAATTTCAACAAAACCATATCATGTGACCCATCTTTGGAACGAGCTCGATGAGCTCGTTCCAAAGAGGGGTCACATGATATGGTTTGGTTGAAATTTTTCGAAAAATAATATTTTTTCAGCTGCTGAATTTGCATATTACGCGGGCGGATGCAGGCGATTCGTTGGGTAAAGGGTTAAAACCGATATCCAGGTATAAAATCTCCATGTACTCGGAATGTTGCCCAAGATGATTTATAATAGCTATCGTGACAATAGATATCGAAAAAAGTTTGTTACACATCTCCTGTTATCTTGTAAGGCAGCATATATCAATTGAAGTTAATACCTTGAAGCCTGGTGGTATCTTCCATGTCAGTTCGATGGCAGCAATTGGAAGAGTCCATATTCATTATTTGGGGGTAGAGCAAATAATATTTGGGCTGTACGTTGAAAATATTTATTGGTCTCCTCTACACATTCACTAAGCAGCCAATCGACGTAATTCAATTATGTCGTATCATGTTCCTGGGCCTGAAAAGCGGCCCCTCGTGTTCAAAGGGTTAAGTTAAGAATTTCCGCAGTTCCGAAGGTCTTCAATTTCGTAATGACTGCCTGCGTTGGAAATGTGTATCTTGACTGTCGGTGATGTATTAAACAGTCTGTCTGCTTATCAGTACCATCTCTGGCGCCCCTAAACTCTTTAAAAGTACAGATTGTTCTGGAAGGGATCATCGTGATTCACGCAGTTTGTCTCTTTCCACTCAGGGGAAAACCATTTTGCATCCCCACCTTTTAAGGATTACTGCGACAGAATCAGCCCAATATTACTGCTGACTGAAAAAGTGCATCCCTGCTTATTCACTTACTTCACATCCGCATACAGTTTTCGCAACGCTGTGAGAGAGTCAGCCCCTGAATTGATGCTGATAATTTATATTCGGTCAAGACAGAATATTTTTTGCTCAGGATCAAACATGGTTCTCTGGCAAAGGAGTCTCACACTTTTATGTAGTCGGCCTTCGCTTCTCTTGTGCATCATTGGTGTTGCTGGTGAAATGTTATGTGCGACACTTGGAAATGGTATTTCGAGTCATTTCCAACTGTGTGTCAGAAAACGAAATCTTGGCAGAACCCTTTATCGAATCGACGGCATCCGCCCGCGTAATATACAAACTGGGCTGTTAAAAAAAATGAGCTCAATTTTTTTTTATCAGAACCATATTATATGACCTTCCCATTGGAACGAGCTTCTTCCGGTGAGAGGTCACATGATATGGTTTTGTTGTATTTTCTTGACAAAAATTGAAAAACAAAAAATTGATATAAGTTGCTTTGATTGAAGGGTTAACGAAAAAATATCAGGATTATTCTGCGCCGATCGTGTTATCGCTCTGCAACATGTTTTATACTGGATGTTTTCATTTCTATTTGATTTGATTTAGTTGAAATAAAGAGCTTCATTTAATGTAAAAGGTAGCATCAAAGAAAACTTTGAAGCGATCAAGTATTCTACTGCACATTTACGGTGAAAACATAACAATAAAAATAATAATAATAATAATAATAATAAATAATTTATAAGCCTAAAATCCACAAAAGTGCTCTTTGGCTTTACAAAAACTAATGGAATGCCCGTTAGAAGAAATGTGTTTTCATGCTTTTCTTGAATGAATTTAAGGTACTGATAGCATTTTTCTTTAAATATTAGAGTGATTCCAAACAATGCCATCGACATTGTAAATAGATGAATATTTTCTTTTGATTTCTCCAAAATCACTAAATTAATGCTTTATTTTACACACCTCTTGTACTATTGAAATACATTTTTGATAAAGCTTTCTTTTTATTATATGACCCGCGCTGTGTCCTTGGGCAAGGCACTTTATCCCGATTGCCTACATTGGGGCACGATGACGCCGTGTACTAAGGCGTACTGCACGTCGATGGTGCACATGTTTTCAACCGCTGTAACCTGCTTGAGCGGAGCTTGAACAGAGTTAGAATGTTGAGGAGCTGGCAGCTGCTCGTCGATGTTCGGTGGTTCTCTCCGGGTACTCCGGCCTCCTCCACCCGAAAAACTGTCACGGCCACGATTAGCCATTGTACATAAGTATGTGACCTTAAACACCAATAAATAAATAAATTTTATTGTATACTATTGCTTACGATAGCGGCATATGTCTAACAAATATTTTTCGATATATACTATTTAAAAAAAGTAGGGGAGATTTCATAAAAGTGAGATATATGAAGAAATATATTTATATTTTCATCAAAAAGAGGCATTGCACTGTGACATCTTCTGAATGATTTCAGCGATAGTTGGGTGTCTGACAAGCACACATGTCACGCATTGAGCTGTAGAAGACACGGACGGTCAGTCAGAGAATTTATCAGATTCAGTCCAAGCCCTCGGTTCCTTGTAAATCCTCATCGGTTCGTGAGACAAGTACGGTTCCGACGTGGCATACTCCTCACCAAACGCTCAATATCATCTCGACTGATGTTATTCTATACTTCCTGCAGTGCAGCGGCGAGTTCCTGGGCATTGGTAGGGAGCTGATGGCGTTGTCGTAGGCGCTTAACAAGCATATCCCAGACCTGCTCGATTGGTGAAAGGTCTGGACTTAGTGCTGGCCAAGGCAGTGCAGTGATTTTCTGCTCTTGGGGGAACTCTGTAACGACCCGGGCCCTGTATGCTCTTGCATTGTCATCTTGAAAAGTGAATCGACGGCCATGTGCCGCGCAAATGGCACTACATGAGCTGCTAACATGTTGTCACGGTAGTACTGCCCTGTGACACGCCCTTGGTTGTCATGTAATGCTGTTCTGCTTGTCATAGTTATGCCTCATCACACCATAACCGATCCACCACCAAATCGATTGTGCTGCCTAACGGTTACGTCATGGTATCGTTCGTCCACACTCTGTTTCGTCTGTCGTGGAAGTCGAGAGTGGACCTCGATTCATCGGAAAACATGACGTTGCTCCTCCGACTATTGTCCCAGCGCTCTCGTGCTCCACACCAATTATGCCTTGCTGCGATGTGACGTTCAGTCAAACGGGGAATTATTCGAGGTCGTCGAGCGTACAAATTTCTGCTGTGTAGGCGATTTCAGATAGTCTGACCACTGACTCGCACATCTGTCGCTCGGCGCAGATGCTGTCCGATTAATTTTTGAGGTACGTTGATGGCGGTTACGTAATGCTGTTGTTCGGATGAAACGACCCTGGTTAGCAGTTGTCGCCCTTGGACGACCTGTCCGACGTCTGTCATCAACACTGCCTGTCTGACGGTAGCGTGACCACAACCTGCTAATCACCGATGAGTAATGTTGAGAATCTGAGCCACTGCAGTCTGTCTGTTGCCTGCTTCCAACATGCCAACGGCACATAAACGTTCGTCGCCTGTCAGTATTCGCATACCTCAAAAGTTACGTTTCGACCAGAAACTATTGATCAACGAGTTTATACTAAGAAAAGAACGATGAGACCTCCGAATAAGCGCGTCCAGTACAAATGAAAATTTCAAAACGTACCCCGCAGACATTAACGCGGCGCTCGTGCGAAAAACCTGCACTACAATATCGTGGGCTGGTTCCATTCATGGTCAACACTAAACTTGGTTTAGCCATTGCTACTGCAGTCTGTCTGTTGCCAGCTTCCAACATGCCAACGGCACGTAAACGTTCGTCACGTAGCAGTATTTGCATACCTCAAAAGTTACGTTTCGGCCAGAAACTATTGACGAACGCGTTTATACTAAGAAAAGAGCGATGAGATCTCGAAAAAGCCAGCCCAGTACATATGAAAATTTTAAAACGTACACCACAGACATTAAAACGCGGCGCTCGTGCGAAAAACCTGCACGACGTTTTCGTGGGCCGGTGACATTCATGATCCCCACTAAACTTGGTAACATATTGATGTGTCCAATCACACGTATCCAGTACCATTTTCCGAAAATATCAACATCAGTTTAGATATCCCCTACCTTTTTTAACCCTTTACCTAACGTGAAAAGCAGACGACACTTGCAAACAAAATTCTTGAATAACTCATTTTTTTCATTTTTTGTCTCAAAAACATAGGTTATGACCCCTCGTTGGAACGAGCTCGACGAGCTCGTTCCAACGAGGGGTCATAACCTATGTTTTTGAGACAAAAAATGAAAAAAATAGTGAAAATTAATTGGCGATTTTTGAGAATAGCGCTGGCCGGTTTTGGCCGTTACGTTGGGTAAAGGGTTAAATAGTATATATTGTCACGGTAGCTAGAAGAGAATATATCTACGGGAGTGACGCCCACTACACAATACCTTTAGATCAATATATCTGCGTGCTTTCAGCATTTGAGTATTTTAATTGTAAATAAAACATGTTTAATTGTAATTGGAAATTACTGCGTCTGTAATATATAGAATAAATAGGTACTAAGGCTGATAATCAGACTTAAACCACGAGGATGATAAGGGTTTTAAACACGAGGCCCTGTCGGGTGGTTAAAACCCTTATTCTACGAGTGTTTTAAATTTGATTACCGGCCCTAGTACCTATTTGTTTTATTTATACCATGCTCTTAATAAATAACCTACTTTGTCACTTAAAATGAAGAAAAAAACTATATTTCCTATCGCAAACACATGGTTTTGTTTTGTTTATATTTGCGCCGGTTGGCAGTACTTCCAGCTGCACGTGAATGCTTGATTGACAGCTAGACACATCATCAAAGTTGATTGAATTTACCTTGATTTTTCAATCAAATTATTATTAACAATTCTTCAATTTTATTTTAAATATTTAAGTGTGGGTATTGTATACTTACTAAGTCATTGCACGTAGTTGATAGTACCGCAAAACGTCATATGTTTGAATGGAAAGAAGTCGGGAAATTGGGTCATGTCAAAGGTCAAGTTGGATGTAGTTTCTACTACAGGTGTATTTTCTGTAATGGAATTCCCATTGAACACGTTTTAATCACAGTATAAGCTTTACACAGGTAGTGGGTTTAAGAGCTAAAAATCAACATACGGACTTTTCGCAGGTAGTAACATAGGTGAGCACGGTATAAATGAAGAATGCACGCTGTGTTTGAGAAGGTACCCTCTATTTTTGGTCGTTGATTTGTTGTACTGCAAAGATATATGTATGGAAGGAATAAACGTTCCAAAGCACACTTGCCTACTTTTCTAGCCTTTGCACGAATATTTCAGTTTTGGAGTATCAGAGCACAGAACACGAATTGTGTCATCCACATTTGCATAAATACTTACCCACACGTGTAATTTGTTTCTGTCCACATGTTCTGAAAGAACGTTTGGATACACATCGTTCCCCGCGTTACATGGCACGTGGTTTCGGCTTTACAACCATATATCACTGCTGTAATTATAAAACAAATTAGAAAACTGGTATTCTTTTCAATCACGGGCTTTACCTGTCTGAAGCCTGAACGAGAATGTTGTTTTTGATAGACCTCTCCTAAGAGTGGAGCTTACATGTTATCAACTTGAGTTGTTTTTTTTGGAAATCAGTAATATTGACTGTTTACCATTTATGCGTATTGTTTAACCATTTACCCAACGTAACGGCCAAAACCGGCCAGCGCTATTCTCAAAAATCGGCAATTAATTTTCATAATTTTTTTCATTTTTTTGTCTCCAAAACATAGGTTATGACCCCTCATTGGAACGAGCTCGTCGAGCTCGTTCCAATGAAGGGTCATAACCTATGTTTTGGAGACAAAAAATGAAAAAAAAATAGTTATTTAAGAATTTTGTTTGCAAGTGTCGTCTGCTTTTCATGTTAGGTAAAGGGTTAACAGCTGGGCTTGTTTTCAATTCCCACGATGACTGTCGGTTGGTGTTCAGACGCTTTGGCATCTAATTCTTGAGTATTTATTTATTTATTTATTTATTTATTTATTTATTGATAGTTGGTTTTTGTCGTTTTTTGTTTCTTTTCTTTTTTTACAAGACCTGCCTTCACTCAAAATGGCATTTGGTTCTGTATAAAAGTATTAGATAACATAAAATGTCTTGCATATATTGTGTAAGTGTGGGGAAATGGAAAAAAAGCTTTGGGAGAAACAAAATCAGTACGATGCGGCATCAAACTCATGTTGAGATATGAACTTTGTGAAAAGTCAATGGCACACCTTTGACAGAAAAACAATTTTCTTTAACCCTTTACCCAACGTAACGGCCAAAACCGGCCAGCGCTATTCTCAAAAATCGCCAGTTAATTTTCATTATTTTTTTCATTTTTTGTCTCAAAAACATAGGTTATGACCCCTCGTTGGGACGAGCTCGTCGAGCTCGTTCCAACGAGGGGTCATAACCTATGTTTTTGAGACAAAATTGAAAAAAATTAGTTATTCAAGAATTATTTTTGCAAGTGTCGTCTGCTTTTCATGTTAGGTAAAGGGTTAAGATTATTATTATCCCTGATGGGTGTCGCTGTGAGATGGTGAAATCTCACCCGAGGGCAAAATATTTGGACCAGACACGAGTCTTGCCGAGTGTCTTGGCCACATATCTTATTCCGAGGGTGAGATTTCCCCATCTCCCACCCGCCCCCATCAGGGATAATTTTTCTTCCCTCACAAAAACACTCTGACGCCATCAAAAGTAATTCAGGGCTACGAGCAGCTATATCAAACAATTTTGTTGCCTATTTCTGAAAAAGAGCGCACAAAAGTTCTGTATATACCACAGGTATATATACCACGAAATTAAATCCAAACGCCGGCAAGACAGGGGTTAAAGATTTGTAGCGAAATGAACATTGGCCCATTCCGATGACGTCAGTTGGGCGCATGCATCAGTCGATTATTATCAATCAGTCATTTCTAATTTCTTCGACAAACGTTCATCTGCTAATATTTCCGAAACGTGACGCCATGTTGTTTGTTTACGGAACATGGTCTTCTCACATGAGACTCGCATATCTTGCATGGGAAGTGTGTGTGTGTGTGGGGGGGGGGGGGGGGGGGGGCAATACAACTATCACCACATGCAGAATCAAATGCATGGTGAAATTCACAAAATAGTCGGTCGGAAAATTCTCAGCACTCACTGTTGAGAAATGACTTTTCTTTCAAACAAAAATAGGAAAACTGTCACAGAAAACAAGAGTCGCACGCAGCATCAGTGTATGTTGAAATATACGAAAAGGCTTAACCTTTTGAACCCCAGAGGCCTTTTTTTTCCGCCAGGTCACAAGCTACATCATAATGTAATTAAGTGGGATGGCTACAAGGGAAATGTGTGCTGAAGACCAATCAATATTTTCAACGTTGAAAATATTGATTGGTCTAACCCCAAATAATAAATATGGGCTCTTCCAATTGCTGCCATTGAACTGACATGGAATTTACCTCCGGGGTTTAAAGGTTTAAATGCACACAATTTCTATCATTTACTGTTGAGATATGATTTTGTCACAATACAGTGGGAAAGCTTTGGCCGAAGAGCTTTCACCAGATTCACAAAATCTAGAATTTGTGAATCTTTAAAAATCATCAGATCCACCCACTATACCGCACTTGCTGCGTGTAATCATCTCTACCTGATACAATACGTACCTTTATATTACAACAGGCATAGAATTTTGCCAATACAAATAAACTGTATAAGCTTAATACAAATCTGTATTGGTGGTAGCAATGACATTCCACGCACGTGCGAATAAGAATTGTACATGAATTTGAAAGCTTGGAGAGATTTCCGATGCAGCACTTGCTCATCAAAGTAATCAGATTGCAGATACTTCAGTTTGTAAACATGTTGACGTCAGAATTTTTGTTAATACTATTTACGTCAACAATGCTGCCCGATATAACTCTTTACCTTGCTGAGTATTTTCAAGATGTGTTTCTTCAAATCTAGTCATGGCTGCTGTCAAGCAGCCATGACTAGAGTTGATGAAAAATGCATCTAAATTTAACTCAAGGAATCATTGGTGAAAAATCCATTCAAGTTACGGGACGAACATTTCTTTAAAAGTGCCTAAATTATACATATTTCAGTGGCAAAGGATATGCTGTCCTGGCAGGAAAATCCACCAGTAGTACGCAAGGAGTTAAAATGTTTACCGCCATAGAGCACACCCAGAAAGCAGTTGTTTTACGCTCAACTGAAACACTAATGACAATGACATTGTTTTTAATCCAGCGCGCATTATCTATTGACGTGATTCAACCTATACTAAGCGTCACTCTCCAAGCTGTGCCACTTTCAGAATATGCGGAATCTTCAAGTATACCGAAACCATCAAACAAATGAACAAATATTAACGCCGTAAAATTGAAGCAGAATTAATTAGAATTTTTAACAGTCTAGGCGTGGGAAGGGTAGATCGGGAAGAAATTTGTAACAAGCTAACTTTGGTGTCATTCAAAGCGAAAAAGCCTCAGGAACCTAGAAAAAAGTCCCCGGGAATCCTATTTGAGGAAACTTTGTAATCCAAGATGGCCGCAAAATTCATAAAATTATAGGCTAAGCCAAGTACAGTCTCCAGGGATGGTATCTGTCTCATAATAACGACAGCAAGTCCACCCAGATGTGTCAATAAGTCATTATCAATCCATTTCAGCCCGTACGTGGCTATTCTGATCAAAGATGGCCGCCAAAATGGCGTCAGAAATAGGAAAGGGCGATATTTTCATATTCGTTGATAATTCTCAATCAAGATTGGAAATTTTTCCAGGATATTTGGACTTCTTACAATAATCGAGGCGAGTTGCCTATTCAAGAAAACCTTCATTTATTTCGAATGAGGTGCATGCTCTGATCCACGGGAATGAGAGTAGAACTGCCAAGGAGAATTGTCTTAGATTCGCGTGTGGAAATCTGCCACTGATATTTGGTGTAACAGAACTTGAAGCCTATCTCAAAAGTGTAGTTTTTAGTTCACTTAATCGAAATTAAGAACAAGCTGTTTAATCTGAGCACTTACCATAATGCTTGTGGTAATTGAGTACCAGGCAATTAGGAAACACAAAATATTCAGCACAAGGTATCAGAATGACCACTGTTCCAACATGTAGCAGACATGCATCCAAAGAATATAATGCAAATGAATGAAGCGAGGCAAGCTAATTAAATCCCAAATATTCTTTCAGAGGAAGGTCTCACGAAATGAATGAAGAGAAGTCGAATTCTGTGAGAGGAAAACCAATTCAATCGCCGCAGTCTTCGTCGTCCAATATGATCTCCTCCGCATTGGTGCAACTATCGTGGAGATAGTCCCCACAGGTAGTGACACATTTCAAACCACGTTTCCTACACGAACACATATTGTTCCTCACTTGGGTTCGTTGAAGATGTTTTATAGTTGCATGGTATGAATTTCAGCAAATTTGGCGGTGCTACGTCCAAATCCGTCATAACAGGAGCCAAGTCTGATTGTCGTTGTCTCCATCCCCACGGAGTCGGATCCAAATCAGAATTGCCTAGATATTTCCAATAAATAACCTGTAAATGAACTCTCAGGCTGTGGAAACATTCCACTCGTTCACTCGGTGGGAGTTTCTGTGGTTCGATACCTGTCTTACACGAAGAGAACCAGTTTCATGAACTTAGTATACCTCAAGTTACTCAATGACTCTCCTTGTTTACAACCCGCTCGGCAGGGGCACTAGCATCAGATATGACAGATGATATACCTGGATTTCCGGATTGACTATTTTGTTGAGTAGAGAAGTTTTTCCCAGTCCAAAAAGTCGCCGAGGTTGTGTCACAGCTACTGCAAGCATGGATGAAGAGAATATGATTTATAATGTTCTCGCTTGTGTTCTTAACCAATTCGGATATTTTCCACATCACAACGCCACTCTTGTGTGCCTTAAATAACTCAGATTTAAGATACAAATCGGACAAATCCTTGTGCTAGTGGTACATCATTATGATTAAAACATCAGTATCATCTGAAACAACAACGACCCTCGAGTCTAATGCCAGCTTTAGAACTTGAGTAACGATACACTACTGATGCTTACCGAATTGCCACTGACTTCCAATAAGTTTCCAAGAAGCTTGATGAATTGAAAATTGTTCATCCTATTAGCGAAGAAAGCTTGCTGGTTATCGTGAGCTCGTGTTATCTCGATCAAATTGATATCAGCAGACCATTTACCTACTCGTCTGTGATGCTCAGGATCTTTCGTGGGAGGGCCTTGCTCGCAGCCGTCAAATACAATATAACAATTCGTCCCATATTTAGTCCTCAAATAACTAACTTATTGGTTAGTTAGCTCTCTGTGTGTTGCCTTCTTTGTCAACTTGATTCTGTGCAAGAGAGCGCCTCCATCAGTTACATACCCCAACTCATTTGGAGCTGAGAAAAATTTGGTAGACCCCTTCTCGTTGTGCGATTGCAATCAACCGGCAGAAAAGGAGTGTCGGTTCGGTAAAAACTATTTGGTTCTCAGTCTTAACACCTGGGCTCAGGTGAGTGAGGTTACGAATCTGGTCCTTCCGTTTGATGGAGGCTTCTGAAATACATATGCTATCAAGTTTCTTTTGTATCTGGGCTCTAACCAATTCAGTCTCATCACAGTTAACTCTATCACTAGCACTTGCAATTAGACCAGATGACAGTGATCGCAGCTTTTTGTCATTGGCGTCGAACGGCTCATGGTTATTGAACCATTGCTGGATGAGTACCAAATCCTTGTGGTCACGCTTGCTTCTGGCGACTCACTTCTTTGTGCTGTTCACTGGTTTCGTGCACCGTACCAGTTATATGTCTCATTACATTGTGTATTTCTGCACACTTGTGCATACTATACACCCCCTGAAATCGTACCGACTCGGTCACCTCTCTTCCCCTCGTGAGGCCATCTCGACTTTTTATACAGCGCATCAGTGCTTGTTCGATCACAAGGTCACTCGATAAGCCAGCCCAGAATCTCTCACTTCTCCAGATGCTATGCAAGCCCTTCCCGATAAAGCAGCCATACAATCACGGGTGTTTATGTGGCAGTTCCAATATCATTTGCAGGTATAATCGTCAACTCTTCGCATAGTTCATATGCCCTGTAGCATCAAACAAATTCAACATCCGTCCAATTGATACAAAGTACAGGTGCCAATCTTCCGTCCTCTCGGCTCAGATGAATGTCCTCAGGACATCCAGATACTCAATGTATTGTAACCACTATTGGGCTTTTGCGGATTTAACAAGAACTGACTTGTAATCGAGCAAACACTGCCCTAGTTGAGTAGTCCAGGTAAGTGCGACGCCGAAGTATTGGGGAGAGACTTTTGGAAGACGCCTTCATACAAAACCTTGATTGCATCAACTTCTGCAATTGCCAAAATATGACTCAATGTCGAGATTCGTCCCCATTCACCCAGTCCCACGTGGATCAGATTGACTTGTGTTGGATGCGTCATCCACACAGAGATCAGACACGTTAGGATCGCCACCTATATCGGCGCATTCGGTTTCCGGAACATCACTTGTTGTAGAGGATGGTAGAACAGGCATAATCAACTTGTTTGTTAATGCGGCCGCCACCAGGAGATGTCCCCTCAGAGCTCTCGAGAACGCCTTCTTTGAAAGCATTGAGGTGATGGCGTTTGGTCCATAAATTGTTCTAAGAGCCTCCTTCCTCTAACCCTGAACGCGTCATCATTTACCCGATGCTGCTCATGAAACTCATCATGGTATGGAAGCCGTCAAGTCGGCACACAATGTTCAATGGCGGCTTTGCCTCGATAATACTCATAGCCATAAACCAGGGTGGCTAATTGAATGTGAGGCACGTTGTTGGAACAGACAAACGCCTGTGCTTGACCGCTGATGTAAAGCAGCGTTGAATAAATACAACTCTCGTCTGACGGATCGAGATCGATGATGGGCGGAAACAATACTTCTGATTTCACCGAGGAGTTTTGACATATCGTCAGAGAAGATATGTTGTATGAACCCCGACCAGTTCTGTGTTGGTTTCGAATCTGTGTTGGTGAACCAACAGCAATCCCACAGTAAGTCTGTGTTCAAATCTTGAGGCAAAGTGTGGGAGCCATAAGCTTCACAATAGGCTCGTACGTCAAAGAAGCCAAACCTTTTTTTCGAGATGTACTGAAGACCTGGAACGCCGTTGTTCTAAGTAATTTCACTCACATATGAGCGTCTTTTTCCGATCGATAACTCTTGAACTGAATTGAGGTGACGTGTTGTTCTGAGGTAGAGACCGCAATAATACCCACGCCATGGAATGTTCCTTTGCCACCGAGAGTCGCCACTTTAAGATCAACATTACCCGCTACCCACTCTGTGAAGAAGCAGGGAAATACTCTGAACATGAGCCATCAAGACATTTAGTTTGGATAACAGATTGTTTATATCTAACGACTTCGTCATATGTGATTAAGAATCCAAATCTCGACAATTCATTAACAAGCCGCCTCGACTAAAATACATGGTCCATTTCAATACCAATGCCAACAAGAGTTCGGCTTATCACAGATCTAGGGCGCATAGCCTGCACTATGGGGTGACCAATGCTGTTTTGCTTCAATTTTGATGGAATTAAGGACTTCAGTAGTGTCTGGAGATGTTTGGGAATCCATTTCTTGCGGGAACGACATTTGATATGTCCTCTTTTGTTGAGTAGGATTGCGTCTAGAATTTGGTCTCCCTGATTTCTGCCCAACAACCTTTGCGGCTGTCTTTAAGATATGTTCAGTTTGGCTCTCTTGACTTTCACCCGCATCTGAGTACCACTTTTGACTAATTATAGAATTAGCCATATCCTTGAAACAAACGACATTTTTGCGACCATCAACTTCTTCGAAAAGAAAAAATGTGCTCTTTATAACGCCCTTCGAGTTACTGTTTCAACCATTTGGTGGTATAGACTTCATTAGAGTTGCCGGCTAATTCTGCCATCTTTTCTGAAAGGGTGTACAATTCTGCACTATCCTAGAGCCACTTGCACAACATTTCAAACCATTTTAAGATATCGTGGTCACATTTTCTACTCCGTACTGGCTTGCTTGGTACACTACTGTCCCTCAGACCTGCTGCTACTTCTCCCCCCATCAAAAACATAGAGTAACATTCTGGGTGACAGACAACTTCTGCAGCAACTAGATCGATAGAACTGAGAAGACGAGTTTGTACTCTTGATGCCGCTGCATCATCACGTTTCTGACATAAGTCTAGCAGGGTTTACCTCATGGGGAGTGTGGTCACAGTCTTAACCGAAGATCTTTCTGGATGGCGAGGATCTCATACGGCAGTTTCTCCGCATAGGAGACAACATTCTGTGAAACTCGATTTCGTTGTTTTGAAAGATGTGCCTCTTCCACAATCATTGTCAGGTAAGTTCCTTTTCGTTGGTGGCTTTGTGAACTCCTTTCTACAATCTGCATGCACCAACACTTTGCCCATTGGTGTCAAGTCCTGTCGACTTCAGCCAACCCCAACCGACCACGCTTCTCACTGAACGCAATGAGAGTACTCAAACCCTTCTCCCTGATATTTACTAGTTTTTCATCGACAAAACGTCTCTTACCATCACATATGACACCTATATTCTCGTTAAAAACCCCATCTGCAACTTTTGCCTGATCATCCATCCTTACAGAATATCACCCAATGACAAATAAAACGAAAACTGGTTGTTACAAATGTGGTGCGTGAACCGTTATTTTTTAACCAAAGAAAAACGGTAGTACTAATAAAGAGCGTTGTATTGGCAGACTGCATATAAACCAAAAAATGCACTAATACCAGCAAACAAACGAAGACTCGCCAGGGACTTCCTGCGTTTTGGCACCGTTAGGTTTCAACAGGAGGTACAAAACAACAACACAAGCGCGTAACTCGTATTAGAACCCTTAAGGACTATGTTACCCCCAAATTTCCACCAAAAAGCACAGTGCCAAAACACACAATTGAAACATTTTGGATGTTGATGTTCCATATCTGTTGGATCACGGTTATTTGATTAAAATATCGATGATAAATGAAGAGAATAAAAGTGATTTTGAAGTGAAAAATATTACTTTTAGTTATCGAATTTAAAAAAAAACAGCTACAGCTGAATACGTGGGAAATATCACTGAAATAGTTAAACCAAGATATTCAGTGAACATTCATCTCGTGGCAATTACCATCTAAATAGTTTTAAAACCCCAACAAAGTATTTTAAAATTGGCACAGAAAATGGTAAATTATGTACATGTTGTTTTACAAAAGATACAGAATGACATCCTTAAAATCCTAAGACACTCAACCATTGCATATGAACAGAGTCATTGTAACTGGTCAGCGTGGCCAAACAATAACAAACATGCATGATTACAGTAAAGCTGATTACCACTTGATACTCAGTAATCTACCTACCTGTCTGATTTAAAACAAAATATTCTCAAACGACTTTGTATTTCAGTCACAACTGTACTAATGTTTTTAGCATTTAGGAGGTTCTGCTTTGGGCATTTGTTCACAGTGAAACAAAACATATAATTTTATCTTTTCATTTTTTAAATTATTTAGATATTTTTTTAAATTATTTGGTTGGTAATTGCCACTAGATGGACGTTTACGGAATATTTTGGTTTAACTATTTCAGTAATATTTCCCACGTATTCAGCTGTTGCTGTTTTTTTTTAATTTGATAACTAAAAGTCATTTTTTCACTTCAAAATCCATTTTTGGTCTTTTCATTTATCATTGATGTGTTAATCAAATAGCCGTGATCCAACTGATATGAAATATCAACATCCGAAATGTTTCAATTGTGTGTTTTGGCACTGTGCTTTTTGTTTGACATTTGGGGTAACCTGGTCCTTAAAGATTATATATTATTCAACTCGCTGCCCTATTGAAATGCTACGGCATCTAGCTCAAGCAGAGAACAGGGATAATTGGTTTGTGAAAGTAGACGACTGGACTCTCAGAGAATACAATCTGCCAACGCTCTTTATTTGTGAAATATGGGGTAAAATAGAACACCCTTTGTACGATCGAATGATTAGATTGTCCTGTGTTCTATTGAGAATAACTTAAAGCACAATTAAGTGTTCAAGGGAAATTTAGGGAATACTTAGAATGAAAAAAATATTCGGAATATGCGAAATACCACCCTTTTACAAATGGCTGTCAAAACAGTTCCCCGGGGGATTTCTCAGAACTTTTGATTTTGTTGTTCATTGAACTCTCCTCTTTCCAACCATATCAAAATCAGCTTGGTACAAATTTCCCGGAAGGGTACTGTTTGCGGTTTCAACCCCTAGACTATAGAAATGTAATTATTAGTTGGTAATAATATCGAACTTTTGTTTTACAACAAACCCCGAATTAGCCGAAATGAACAAAAAATTGTAAAAGTTTTCATCACCTTTAATCATAACCTTGATATAGTGTGAGCATCGTCTGCCTTTGGTGTTTCACAGTGTAGCACACAAACACAAAACGATTTTGTTCATTTGTTGCTTTATTTAATTGCATATGGAAAACTGTGATTTGGACCAGGACCAAACATCCTTTGATGTTCTCTTCGATTTATTCGAGAGTAATGAGGATTTAAATGAAACTACTCGAAATATGAATGATAACATTACAAATTCAAAATGTTTTAACAATTCAAGTGCAAGTGAAAATTTACTGAATTATGAAACTGCCTTGGTGTCATTGTGGGAGTGGACACGGGTGGTGGAACTGTGATTGAGAATGTTATCAGCTCAGTAGACATGTTATTCCAGAACCACTGAGGGTCAGCCACAGAACTTCAAATTCACATTGGGAAAAGGACAGGGAGGTATTTGAGCATTTATAATTTTTTGTACCCCAAAATCTGTACCGCCCAATTGAAACACTGGAAACGAGTGAACTTGGCATTCATATCGGTTCGTTCATCCTTCAAATAAGAAAAACAATTCTACGTAGGAGCCTCGCACCCTCACGGCTTATCATAGGGCTATTGATTGTTATCTAAAGGTGGAAAATACCCTATCCTATGCTATAAGATCGTGAATTTGAAATTTCTAACACTGTTCTTGCCAGCAAGCGAAAACAATTAAAGGAGGATGGGAGGGGAATAAACCGAAGGAAGCCAATCCATTGACTGGGACTGAGATAATTTTATTACGTGTGAGAAATCTATTCTATCCGTGTATGACTCTCAAGGATTACTCAATCTTCTTTGAATAACTTCACCCTTTGAAGCCGAGCTGCCGCTTTTCCAACCCTGGGAAATGATATGTGATAATTTAAGTAAGATAGTTGATAAGGGAAAGTGTAGGGTAGACCAATCAATATTTTCAACGTGCCGCCCGATGGCTGCACGTTGAGAATATTAATTGGTCCACTCCCAAATGACGAAAACAGGCTCTTCCAATTGACGTCCTTGAACTGACATGGACGACTCCGCCAGTGTTTAAAGGATTAAAGCCTTTCGGAATTCGGATAAATGAACGCTATCTTCATCCACTCAATTCAAAGTTAATCGCGGTATAAATACAGAGCACAGCTCAGAAAGAGTAAGTTGGGCAGGAATCAACGACCATTGTTTGCTTTTTTCTCCGCACATTTCGGCGCACGTGAAATACAGGAAAGATTCCAACTCGGGTCGTTAATCCCTGTCACCCGTTCTCCACTCTCGTTGTGTTCTGCCTTATTACAGATCGAAGGTAGCTAATTTCCAGAGAGAAGCCAAAAAGACTATGCGAGAGGGTCTGAAAACAGATTTCTAACTTTTTAGGCCTAATTTTGCCATTTTGAGGTCTTCGGTTTGCATTGACGTAGTAGAGTTAAATATATCTCGGCAGTCAATAAATGCGCCGTTACATCATTTAAACTATTACTTTAGTTATGCGTGAAATATTACGTCGGTATTTGGGACAATTTGTGGAGTAGAGTGGACACAAAATGGGAGCCCCCCCCCCCCCCCCCCCCCCCCCAAACAGTATTTTAGTTATATCTCTTATAGTTGAAGTCCGATGTTCAATTTTTTCGGATTTTGACGTTTTGTGACCCTAAGTTGGTATTAATGTCATACCGTTAAATGTTTACATGCATAAAACGACCTAAAACGTCGACAAACGACGTTAAATAAAACAAGCTAAAAGAACACCGAGATTATAAATTAAGAGACATATAAAATAATAAACTTCTATCAAGTTCGAACATATTTAAGTCTGTTAAACGTTGATGTTCGATGACGTCACTACACAGTTTGGCCTTAACCGTTCGGTATTTTCCCAGTCGGCGAAACATTTTAGATATGATTTCAGTGGATATCATATTTCCGAAATTTCCAAAGGATGTGCTTTAAATTTAGGTTGAAAATAAAAGGTGAAGAAAAATATTTAAAACTTGAATTGCCACGATCGTGGGTCGAAATTAAAAAAAAACAGAAGTAGATACTCTTTAAGTACGCTTGCTTCCAAAGTGTATAAAAAATTCCATGAGCTCATATATAATCCAACGAAAAGTAAATGAAACACCGTAATGAACAAACGAAATGCTGACGCCCACAATAAGTCGTTTTAATTTCGTTCAGGGACGTAGGACCCAGGGAACACGGGTCACTTGCCCCCAACTTTTCCAACAACTAATTGAGAGAGAGAAGGAGAGATATTGAGGGAGAGCGTGTCTGTGTGTGTGTTGAAGCCATCCTTGTCTTTGACATCCAGTTTTTGCAGTATTATTGGAAAGTAGCAGGAAGGGGTTGTACAGACTCTTTACTCGTAGATGTGACCAAATAGTCTCTCATTTGATTTGACTCTTCCATGGATTTTAAAGTAGAGGAAAATGCACATTTTGGGGCTCCATATTTTACAAATATGTTTGGCTCCATATTTTACAAATCTGGAGCCTAAAATGTACATTTTTCTCCATCTGGAGGGGGGTGCGTGAGTTCCACACACAGCTTTAGCTTTGTGTATGGTACCCTACCATGCCACCAAGGCAGCATATGGACTACCACTGATATATATATATATATATACCCTGTTTTTATAACTTGAATACAAGTGATGTCTTATTTTGTACAAAATACATGCACTTTGTACTCACTTTTCCAGCTTTGGGAACGACGTGGATGCACATTTGTTGCACAGACATATAGATCATTAACTCGGAAACCTTTTTGCCATTATAAGTTATCTTGAAATTTTTAACCCAATGCCTCTTCTACCTGTCTGCACGTGGGACCTGTTCGAAAATATCACAATTTTCATACTTTGTTTACTGTTTTCGGTACGGAAGCGTATTAGGGACATGGAATAAAAAAATTCTCACACCCAGAAAGTCGAAATTTCGAGTTTTTATCTCGAAATTTCGACTTATAATCTCGAAATTTCGACTTAAAATCTCGAAATTTCGACTTTTTATCTCGAAATTTCGACATAAAATCTCGAAATTTCGACTTTTTATCTCGAAATTTCGACTTTTTATTGTACACTTGGTAGCCTTATCAGCTGCAACGTTGTTGCGTATTTTCTGTTTATGCACTCAAAGACGCTTCACTTTACTTTTGTGGGATGTGTTCCATTTTGATCTTCATCTATTATGGGT